>JAMXBB010000007.1:11637597-13056343 GCA_024138015.1 Lumnitzera littorea | reverse complement strand
GTAGTTGGGAATCAATTGTAACCATTAGATCGAATTGATCCTGACCATTAGATTGTAAAGGCTTTCTGTATATATAGGGGTATTCCCCTCAGATGTAGAACACAAGTTATTTGAGTGAATACAGTATACTATTAGAGTTTCTCTCTCTACTTTCTCTCTCTAACATTGTGAGCGTATTACAGGCTGACTTAGCCTTCCTTAGTGAGGTCAGGAGCGCTAAGTGCCGCACGGGGTCGAGCGACGGAATCCGCCCGTGACAATTGCGCCACGTATCCATCACATATACACGCATACCATGGTTCTGTACCAACACATGGCATGACACGTGTCACCACGTAGCATAACACATGTCATACACATGCTTGACACATCATTGGCCACGTGTCTTCCAAGATACGTGGCACTTTCTCATTTGTTGATGTGGTTGACACAGTGCTTTCCTTTCTCTTTCTTCCCATTTCCTACATTTTTCCCAAATTTTCTCACACTTTCTTTGTTGGTTAGTCAACTTCAACATTAACTTTTAGCCTTTTATTGTTGCAATTTCACTAAATTAATGGTAAATTGCAAAATAGGTATAACTTACTATGAATTGAATCTAAAAATCCAGTTGGATTCGCTCGTTTGACCATTCAAAATCGAGATTAAAAATGGAAAAAAGGAGAAAAGTTGGCTATTATCATTAAGCTTCAATTTAGCCATCTCATATAAAAGACTTGCTTTCTTTCTCCAAAGAGATCTCGACTATATGCATATACATAGCCCACTCTCTCTCTCACTTCAAACCCTAACCACACACTGCTGTAAGTCCAACACCGAACTCTCTCTCACTCACAAACTATCCCTCATCCATCCTTCGACCATACTCATACACACAATCAATACATACCTACTTACCATCTGCCAAACCAAATGCAAGGAGGATCTGACCTATAGTTCGTCCTCTCTCTCTCAACTACATCCTCCCCCACCTGTAATCCCCACACCAGCTAAAACTCAAGCACCCCCTCTCTCTCTCTCTCTCGCCAAGCCATAATAACACCTAACCAACTCCACTATTGACCCTCATCCTCTCTCTCATACATAGCCAACTCAACCATACCATGACAACCCACTATCGTATACGCCTATACACACGAAAATCCCACCATCCACCAAACATACAGATACATAGCAACTTGAACCTCTCTCTCTTGTCCACTTTAGAACTTGACCACCCTCATCCTTCAACCACCAACCTATACAAGAACCCCATGGCCACAGTAGCAATACCAACATATGACAAACCCACTGAACAATCACAACCAAATGTAATCACCGTAACCCCACATACAACGACCTAATCGACCCACTCTCTTTCTCGTTTTAGACTGTAAATTAATCCCTACCCAAACTACCCTCACCGTTAGACACCATAACTACCACCATCCTCAGCCTAAGTTCCAACCACCACCTAAACCACCTTCAAACCCTACGATACTCTCCTTAACCTCCATAAATTAAATAAAATACTCATCAAAACCCCTTTTCCCCATCGTTTTGGTATTTGGATCCACCCTAGACATGTCCTTCAGCCGCTGCCTTCTTGACCTATGTGGAGTCCTAATTTGACCTAACCCAATCGACTCAAACCACAACTACACATCCAAAGATCAACCCACGTGCCCTAGTCTCTTTAGTCTGAAGTCCTTCCTTTGATTTGTGTTTTGGCATATATTATTTTATTTATTTATTTTTCATGTAGCTGTAAATGTAATTGTTATTTTATTTATCTATATAGCTGTAAATGTAACAAAAAAAAAAATCGAAAGAAGGAAAATTGCAAAAAAAGAGCAAGAAAAAAGAAAAGAAAAAATGTAGTTTCATCCTATTTATTTTTAGTCAAAATAATAATAAAATAGAAAATGGAAAATTAAAAAAACAAATAAATGAATAAATATAATTTTATCACTTAGAAGAAATTAGTTTTCCCAATAAATAAAATAATTAGACCCTTTCAAAATTAGGATCCTATTTAGAATTAAAAAAAAAACCCTAATTAGGACTTTTAGAAATTTTCTTAAAATAAATCGTCATAGGTAAAAACGTAAACCTGATAATTTTTCAAAACTAAAATCAATCAACTCGCTAAAGTTTTCGTTAACAAACTACGGAAGTTTAATTCTGAATAGTACGTATGTAGGCACCCGTACATATGAGATGACTTAAAATATAAAAAAATATATATATTTTCTCCTCTTAGTAGAATTCTTTAAATCCTTATTTTTTTTTTTGTAAATAGGCATAATTTCAATTATAGTTTCTAAATAAATATTATTGGAAGAGTATTTAAAAAGCAAAATTAAACTCAGAATGTTAAATGTAATACCCATTTAGGATTTAATAGGATAGCCTTCGAATCTAGATTTCTTATTTATTGAAAAAAAAAACTATTTTAAAAATGTGGTTTTATCAAAAAACCAATAACTAAATTATAACTAATCACCCAATTGGTTATAATTTGACTCCTTTTTTCGATTCTGATCGGTTGGCGACTCCAAAACATTTTTAAAATATAAAAGAACGAGTTTTTTTTTTTAAATCCTAATCAATGATCAATATTAAATGGGTAGGATTTAATATTAATCAGTTTAAAAAAAAAACTAATTTATAAAAATAGGGAAAAGAACAAGCTCAACAAATATATTTCTATATGGAGTATTAGGACTATCTTAATGAATTTCTCTTCTCTTACTTCTTCCTCAAAGATAATGGCTTGCCTTACTCTCTTTAAAGAAGAACGTAAGTTACTTGCTTCCTCTAGTATAGAAAAGAGATAAGACCTTTTATGCCCACATCTCTTTCATTCCTTCTAAAGATAATGTACCAATCCTCACCGCTATTTCTCATCTTTAATCTTCTCAAACCTTTTCATTCCTCTCCTCTATGTCATCTTCATCCTGCATGGTTTTGTAGGAAATCTTTATCCTAAGATAAATATTACCGTAAATGTCAAATCAATTGAACGAACTAATGAAAATTTAAAATTACCAAATATTTTTATGTATAAACCTTGAGAAGTTGTGTTTAGTAATGGCTTAGAGTGATAAGCGATGAGGGTGGCAAAAATAACAGCTAATAATCAATAGTAGTATGTGACCATAATGAAAGATTTTTATACAAAATGAGACAAATAATTTCCATTTTTAAAGAAGAAATCATTTCACTTGTCATTCATTGACATGTTCATCGTGATCATTAGTTACTATTATTGAGGACAGACTATTATGGTTGCCCTCCACTACCATTTACTAATTGAAGCGATTAATATTTGTAATCTCATAAGATTTTTATAATATTATATGATAATTATAAAGTTATGACTACAAAGGATGTGGATGAAGAGTTTAAAAAAATTCTTTAGTTGAAGATACATACTCTAAGACTAGAATTATAATAAGTTAAGTCAAAATAATACAATTCTAAACTTGAGTTAGAGCTCAAACTAGACTATAAATTTCAAAGCTAGAGATCTAATCTCCCATTATTCCTTATTAGCTCGATGGTAGAGTAGTTGACTATTAACTAATTGGTCGTAGGTTCAAATTTTACTTAGAGAGATTTGATTCATTCCGAATTTCAAAATGAAGGAATGCCGAGCTTAATCCTATTTTATGAAAACCAACATAATAATAAAGATCCATAAATTAAGAAAAAGATCCATAAAGCAAGAATAAAAAAATGATAAAAGATACATGCAAAGACTTAATAGAAACTATCCTAACAAATGGCGTTGAGCATGTTGAGTTAAGCTTAGTTAAATTTTAAGATTTTGATCTCGAGCTCAACTCAAAGTGATGCTAGAAGAGCTTGAGCCTTTTAAGCTTTTTAGGCTTGATTTATATAAACAATACTTAAAGTAATGTGAAAACCTAAATTGAAGTCGAGTTTTATTAGCATGTAAAATTGACTTAAGTCCAATTAGACTCATGAACTAATTAAGTTAAGCAATACAAAGCTTAACTTAGACTTTATAAATTACTCGAGTAACTTAAATTTGAGTTTACCTTGAAAATTTACAAACAAACTTGAGTATATTTCTAGTCAAAACTAATTAAACTATGAGTTGATTTGACTCATTTATATGCATGTGTAAAGCTTACCCATTTGCTCCAGACCAAGTAAATAAATAAATTAATCTCCCTTCATTAAATGCAATCTTGATTTTGCCTTACTTTTCTTCTTTTGCTTAATCCAGGCCTACATTAATCAAACATTTTCCGCATGACAAGAGATGGTGTCTGCTCATTTGCGGTCTCGATCTTCGTACGTTAAAGTATAGTTTTTGCAAGACACCTTGCACCTTTTCTTGATAATCATGATTTTACGATATTTATATCCCATGCGCCGCCAACAAAAATAATGTCAAAACCGAGTTGACCACGTCTCATTCATGGTAATCTTTTAGGCACACTTCTTATTTTATTCCTAGTCATCACTCATGACCAAGGTTGTTCAAAAATTTCCTTAGAAGTTTTGTGAAATCTTAAAAGGGTGTCTCTATGACACTTGTTAAAGGTTTTTTATGGTTTTTAATATTAATTATATATTTTATGAAAAATGTATGTATGTAAAAAATAAAAATATTTTTTATTTGGAACCTAAACAATGCCATTGTCACACTCGTCGTTTAGTGCATAATCGTTTTGACTTTGGGAAATATCACAGGCATCTCTTTCTCTTGAAGAAAACTCTTATCACAAGCAAAAGTTAAGGTGGTGACCTTGTTTCATCATTGGTGATTTTACTATCTTTTGCCTTGAAAGCGATATAACAAGCAACCACGTTTACAATTTGAAAAGAATGTGTAGAATTAGAAGAACATGCGAGGAGATTTTGTCATACACTCCGTATATGATAAGCAAGAAAAGTCACAATATCACATGTTAATACGATCCACGTTCGTCAAAGTACCACTATCAACTACCCATTTTTCTTGAAGGTTTCTGCGAAAGAAGTATGGCCGGAGTCCCTTCTACACTGTACTATTAGCTGCAGTAGAAAACAGCACATCCTAAAACTATTGGTCTAGAAAAGGTAGAGTTTAATAATTTTTGAAAATATACACATATCTTTGTTAAGATTCCAAAACTGTTGCAGGATTTGGGATTTTAGCTACCATTTTGGTGGATGTGCATATTATTAGAAGTTAGGCAGAGGTTAAAGCATTTTGGAAGTTTGGGGATCTATTTACATCTGATCAATAGTCTTAGAGAATATAATCCTATGAGAACTATGTACTAGTATAAAATTAAGGTAATAAGTAGGGAGCAAGGTATTAGACATAATATATTGAGTTAGTGTGGAAAAAAAAAATCGAGAACCAGCGAAATGTAAATATATAAGGATTGATGATGAGATAAAAAAAAAAAAAAATGTTGAAAGCTAGTGATAGTATAGGGTATTTGAAATTACTTTAATGTTAATTCTCCTCCTATCTTTTAATTTTCCAAGATGCAGAAAATAGAGAACATTCCACATGCCACTTTTTGCATGATTTTCCGTATAAAGCCTTAGTCTTTTTGATGGAAAATTAATTTCACATGATCAATAAACTACTACTTGAGACTTGCAAATAGATTATTGACTTTAAAGAGGAAATTTATTCGCAAGTATTCTCCTTGACAAGGGTGAGCTAAGTGAATGCTTTTAGACCTAATTCTAGGATAAATTATAAACTATTCTATTCATGAGATGATTTCACTCTTCAATGCCCATAATACCTACTATAGATACGAAGATTCATGATTTATTTTTTACGAAATGAGCTTATAGCAACTTGAATGGTTCTAACGTATAAATGATGGATTAGAAATGGATCAAAGAGGTTTAGACAATTTTTTATAAGCACATGTATTAATGGTAGATGATGAACAAGATGATACCTTAGGGAATAAGAGAAGCCTAGATCAAATGCCAAGTCTCTCTATAAAGAGTTCAATATTTATTTTAATGATGGTTATAATTTCCATTAAATTGAGTTTATTATAAAGAGAAAAAAAAAATAGATTATCTTCATTTTTATTATAGTCTTAGCGGGCTTAAGAAAGAAAAAAGAAACCTATGTATTGACGGAAAAAATTCAATCCAATACTTCACCCTATTGAAGAAATGATAAAATCGAATACGATAGCAATCCTAACCTTTCTTAACCATTTGAAACCAGGTATATTTCTGTAGAAGTTGTTTTTCTAGCCCTAAGAATGCCTTGGATGGATCTGATGAAACGAGTCTTGACCCTAATAATACCTGTTTTTGGTTATCGACACATATCTTTTTAAACTTATCAGAACCATGGTGACTTAGGAAGAATATCCATTTCCATTTGCTCTCTAGAAGTGGAGAAAACCTTTTTTGACGTGACTAAACAAAAGACTAAACCCTATATTTTAGTCCATGAAGCAAATTATTCTAGTGTGGTCCTTGGTATTTGCAGTAAAAATGCATGATGGTTCTCACAAGCTGTTAGTCGATCCTTGTCTATTAGGAGTCCCAGGATGAAATATATTAATAAGTAACTTTATTAAAAAAAAAAAAAAAAAAAGGGGGGTGCGGGGGAGGGGGGGGGGGGGGGGGGGGGGGGGGGAAGGGTTTTCTCAAATAACAAATTACCAGAAAATAGCCAAATTCACTTACCCTTGTTTGGTACAAGGGAAATTGGAAGGAAAGAATGGGAAGGGAGGGAAGAGAAAATTTCAAATTCCATTGTTTGGTGAAGGATCGAATTAGGAGAAAGAAAATGAGGAGGAAAAAATTTCATAAGTCCAACCGATATTTATTCCCTCCCAAACAAATTAGAGAGAAAGGGAGGGAAAGAGAAAAAAATTGTTCAACTTCTAAGTTTACCCCGTCAGTTTACCATTTGTTTCATTTATTATTATTTTGTATTGACCTATTAGTACTTTTACATTATACATCATTCTTTTTTTTTTTATAATGATCATCTTTCCTACGCTTTTCCTCTCACTCGTTATCTAAATACACTCAAAGTAATACTTTTCATCATAATTCTTTTCCTCCTAAACTTGTATAGATTAAAAACAAAAGATCGTACTATGATGGATTTAATGCTGTTTTTTTATTATAATTTGTTAAAATACTAATAGCTCCTGAAATTTTGAAGGTCTTAATTTAATTGAAAGAATATAATAGAACTTCCTTCCACATTCCCTCCATGTATGTTTACAAAATGATTTTTATGAAATCATTAAAAATCTATTTCCTTCATTTTTCTATACTTTTCCAAATAAGGATAAAGTGGTTCTTTCCTTAGAATTCCTTTCTTTTTTCTTTTTTATTTCCTTCATCAATCCAAACATAGTGATAGTCTTGGAATGAATTGATAAGATGAGTTGTTAGGTACACAATTCAGAAAATGCATTCACTTTTGGAGCACTAATAATATCACGTGTGCTAGACAATCTGACGGCAGATCACTCCCAAATATGATCCCCTCAAACACTTTTTCGTAGACACAACACAATCCAATATTGGTGAAAAGGGTGTTTTTGGAGCACCAAGCACCAAACAGCCCACCCACAAAAAGTGAAAATGCACAATGAGTTTGTTCCCCCCATCGTGCCTTTTATCGACAATTTCACTTGTTAGGATCTCTATTTGTGTACCACCCACAAGTGGGCTTATTGCACGCATGGCTTCCCTCCTGTACTCCTGAATCATTTCCCACCCATTATCCAATTTCCTAAGGTAATTTCCTAAGTAGGGTTAGGGTGAACTTACCACGGAGTTAGTGTCGTAGTATCATCTTTTTTAAGTTTTTGAGAATTTTAGATAGGATATGAATTTATGTATACTTTTAACCCTCAAGTGAAGTGAAATTCGCATATGACTCAAAACTGATTTAGTTATTAATTGAATTGAACGTAAAATATGCTATTTTGCATTTTTAACAATTTATCACAAATTGTCTTGACTTGCAATAAACCAGAAAGAGAAATCTTTCTTTTTTTAATTATAAGAAACATTACAAATGTCCATATATAGAAATCCCAACTATATATTTAACCCAAATATTATACTTCATAGTCCACAACTACGTTATATAGAAATCCCAACTATATATTTAACCCAAATATTATACTTTATAGTCCACAGCTACGTTACTCTACGATGACATCACATTACCATAACGTTATAATAAATTTCATACTATTTCAGTATATTATGCTATAAAGGACAAAATGGAATTTGTTGATAGCTTTATTTTTACTGAATTTTAGTAAATTATGCTCGTCAATGATAAAAATAAAACCATCAACAGTTTTCATTTCACTATTTATGTGCATAATTTACTAAAATAAGATATAATTTACCATAATATTAAGGTAATATGCATTACTACAGAATTTCCCGCTAATGTATATTATTAACATGTATTCGGTTGAAGACTTTTCCTTTTTCCTAAAAATTTCCCACCAATCAGTTTGTGGGAAATTTTTAATTGTAAAACAAAATCATAGCATTTCTACTTGTAAGAAGAGCTACTTTTAGTTTCTATCTATTGTTATTGTTGATGATCGTTGGGTTTATTTTGTTAAACACAAAGATGAAGCCTTTGTCTATTTAGTATATTATTCTAAAATGATCTCAACTAGATGTGAGTAAGGACCAATTCCAAACTATGAATCGACCCGGCCCATTACTAGCCGAGCCGAACCACTTAGCCAAACCACTTAGGTGAACCATCGAGCTTTTAGGGCCCAGGCAATGACCGAATATAAATATATATATATATATATATATTGGTCGGTCATAATGAGACCCCCCCTCCCCTATTCCCTGTTAAATTTGCATCTGCAAATTTAACTTTCAGTGCACGTGTCGCAAATTTAAAATTTCAAAATTCAAACGATGTGTTTACGCATTCTTCGGTCTTTATAAATAGTAGCTTCAAGTACAGCTGCTATATTTACTCTACAAACTAATTAAATTTCTCTAACTCCAACCATTCTATTTTCAAATTTTTTTCAATTACAAAACGTTGTTAAAAATATTTCATTTTACTAATCACCAATTTCTGTACATAATTCTTCACTCCACTATACAAAACAATTTACATTGCCAAATAACATTAACATTAACATACATATACCCACCATATAATTTCTGTTTTATTTTCTTTTATATATTATTTCTGTTTTTCATTCATAAATCTTTATTATAGTAAATAAGAGAAAAAAATATTTGCACCAATAGAAAGATTTTCGTATCGTACCATTCTCTAGTAAAAAATACGATTTATCATTTAGTGATAAAAATAAGGGTAAGAACGTTAGTATTTCCAGTACGTCGTCTAAGTTACAATGGTTTGAAAACGTTCAAGTGTACCCGGATAACGAGTACTACCAGAATAAGTAGAGGACACATGATATGGTTGAGAACGTGGAAGAAGAACTTATACTACCTCCAAGCTTCGATATAGAACATCATCACACAAGCAATTACGGCACACCACCTCATAACTTTGATGTTGAACATTAATGCATAAGTTACTAAGGCACACTAACTCCTGGTTTCGAACTTCTATGCATAAGTATCCTTGAACATAATGTTATATTCAAACATCTTCGTATGAACGTCCCTATACGACCCGTAGGATTTAAACCCCCATGAATGAATTACCCCGCAAGCATGTTCAAAGATGAGGAGAACGACATAAAAATTATTTCCAAAACAGAAGAGCAACATATGGGACAATAGAAGCTTAGTAATTCGAGACCATTCGACTCAGGTAAGCTCCCTAGATTCGCTAAGTCTAATATTTTTACTACTTATTTCTGTAAAAATACAGACGAAAAGGGGAACTTGAAAGCATTTTACAACTATTGCAAAGCGAGTTACTCGTGGAAAACAGGAGAGGAATATGGTACCCTTAACAGGTACTTAAAGTTAAAGCATCCCAGGAAGGTAAGAATAGATAGAACACAGCAACAAATTGCCCAAAGCGGTGGTTCATCCAGTCAAATGCTAATGAGGTATGTTGAAGAGAGATATAAATATAACTTAGCATAATATTTAGCGAACATGCACTTCTCATTTAATGCAGGTGCATCAAAGTGGCAGAGTCGATACGAGCGAGAGACGTTTAACCCTAGCTTACAACAGCTTAGCTGTAGAACGATAACTCGAGCCACGTAGAAGCTCTACCACAAAAGTGAGAGGGAGCTTGTAGGTAAGTTTACTTCTCTTGATACACAAGTATCCATATGTACAAACATATGAACTGATCTTTTTCGTAATAATTCTTATATTGGTGTTACTATTCATTAGGTAAATGATAATTGGCAACTTAATAAACAACTATTGACTTTAAAGATATTTAACAATCGATACATAGTGCAAAACATTTATAAAATTATTAGAGAAATCCTAAATAAGTACGAATTAGCAAGGAAAATTTTTTCTATTTGTTTTGATAATGCAACTACTAATACTGCATCAATATTTGATTTGCAAAATTACTGTCAACCAGCGTTGAGGGGGATTTTTTTCTACATACGTTGTGTATGTCATATTCTTAACTTGTGTATCAAGGATAGCATTGCGGCTTTGCACAACAGTATAGCTCCGATCAAGAACATTATCAAGACAATAACAAACAGGTTGTCCCTTCGCAAAAAGTGAAGGAACTTCTTATGCAATATCGCTGGAGCTCAACTTACAAGTTATTGCATAACATAATTCCTTACAACGAACTGCTGTGTAAATTCGCAATGTATAACATATAAGGAGTTGACATTTTCCCCAAGAACTAAGATATTTATATCCAGTTACTAAAAGTTTTTCAAGTTTTTCATGATACTATTAAGACTTTTTCATAAGTTTACAAGTTTAATATTCACTTGTTTGTTATGTCAATCATTAATATACTTGACGTGCTACTTCAAGCTCGTGAGAACCCAAATCTACACGCATGCGTATATAATATGACGTTAAAGTAGTTAACTTATTATAAAGAAATTCCTCGTATTTACCTCGTAGAAACTATTCTAAACCTTCGTTATAAAGTGGAATTATTATTAATGTATTTGAAAACATATTCTGGTTACATTCAAGATCTAATGGATTCTCAAGACATATACAGCTTGGAAGCACAACTAGATGTATTGGCAGTAACGTCTAACATAGAGGAAATTCTCAACTACTACCAAAGTCAGTACGATAGCTAGTTATCAATCTCTCCTTCGTTACCCATCAAAGAACAACATTACTCTTTTATGGATGAGTAGTTACTAGTGCAAAAATTAAAGAGGCAATGGTCTGGTAATCCAATGTCTGAGATGCAATACTACACCAATACAAATTTCAAGTTTTCTAAGAATATCTTCATCAAGAATTTCGATATTTTAGAGTGGTAACAAAGGCATAGAAGGGATTACCTACTATTATCTCGCATCGCCCGTGAAATGCTCGCTGCTCCAACTTCAATAGTCACTGTTAAGTAAGCGTTTAGTACAGCAAGCCTGATCGTCGACAAATGCTAAGTCTCTCTATTTGTTGTTAATGTTGAGGCAAATGTTTACACAGAAAATTGGTACAAGGTGATCTGTAAATGATAAGAACCATATGAGACATCAAGCAAAGAGGATGATAACTTCAGTGACTGAAATCGATCTGATGAAAGCCCAAGCTCACCCTAGGTTCCACTCTTACTTACAAACACGAACAGTTATCTCAAGATGATACATAGTAAGTTTTCTTTTTATCTTTTACAAAAAAAATTTATCACATAAAGAAATCTTTTTTCTTAATTGTCCAAAACAACTAAATAACATGGTTTTTCCAAAAATGCCAATATAGCATTAAGTTTTTTCAAATTATGACCAACTAAAATTATTTTCTTTTAAAAAATTTAACTTGAATAGTTACGTACACTTGGATGCTTTTCTGAAAACATAAAATTGATTAATAAACTAAAGGTTTTCTAAAAATCCAAACCGAATTACGGCGGCTTGATTCCGATTAGTGAATACGTAGACACCTTCCAAGTGACCGTAAAATACTGTAAAAAATATTTTCTCTCCAACCACTTCACTCTACTTGATCAGATTAAAACATTAAGTATTCATACTGTAAGAGACTTTTTTGTATTTTATTTTCTTTCCGTTGTTAATGTATATTTTATTGTTGAATTAAAGAAAAAAAAAAACAATTGAAAGATCAGTAAAGAGAAAAGGAAAAAGAAATTATGTAAAGGGGTTAGGATAGGAAAAAAAAAATGGTTCAAGGGCCAGTCACCGAGCCACATGAACCGGCCCTGAACCGCCAGCTCACGAGCTCGTGAGTTGAAGGTTCAGGGCCAGTCACAATTCAACGTAGCCATAACCCATGAACCAATGGTTCGAGGCTGATTCGAATCACTGCTCAGATTTAATCTCAATTGAGTTTGACTAGAAAATAAAAGTTGTTGATTTAAAGAATGCCCCTAAATTCACCTATGGCTCTTTTCTAACCTTCTTACACTCTATTGGATAGTGAGGTAGACTTATTGCCCAAATAACATAATAAAATTGAGTTTTCAAGAGGAAAGATAGACACATTGGAAAGGTAGCTTGAACCTTGAAATCTAAATCCAATTTGCTGACTAAAGTATTGCGAAGAGTTTGTTTCTATAGTTGTTTCACACTATAGATAGATTGCCCGATAAATGTCTTGAAAATTAAACACCATTTAAAATCCTTTTCAAATGAAAACCCACATATGACCATGTCAAGTTTTTCGGACTGTATCACTTACGACAGATTGAAATCTCATAATAAGTTCAAATCTAGGGCTCAAGCATACGCCATACTCAAATACTCATCCAACAATCTTACAATAGGATCCTGGTTTATTGTAAACAAAACATAAACATCTAGAAACGCATTAAGTCTTGCAATAACTAACCACTTTATTTTTCTCAATTTATCCATTTAAAATATTGTTACGTATAATTAATGATTAAGATTACAAAGAATTTGAAGACGTTATAATTATATCATATGATATTTGAAAAATTTAGACAATCTTAACCGTTAATTTATAAATTGAGAGAAAGAAATGAAGAGGATCCATTTCCATTACATACATCTAATTATATGGAGATCACTTCACATTAAAAAATTCTAATTTTAACTCTCCTAGTGCAATCATTGGCATTGCAACAACTCACATGCAACTGACCTTCAGTCTTGACAATAACAAATTAACTTTGTATTTCCTAATAATGTCATAGATACCGATAAGATTTCTCAACCACATACCATCGATGCTTTGAACACCAATTAAACTTTTCAACCATCAAATGAAAAAACCATCGCTGTTATGAATCATGAATTTTGTGCCTCTGATCGCACTTTTCTCAAATTCTTGATGAACATAAGCCTATGCTATCTCGTCCTCAACAAGTTTGGCATCCTTCTAAGTATTTAAAAGATCATGTTATAATGGCACCTCTAATGAGAAAAGATCTTAAAAGATTCCTCTCTATCCTCTCTAAAATTTAGTGATTTGACAATTCATAATTAGTTTAACTTAGCTCATTCAATCAATTTGATGCAGTTGAGCCAACTACTTATGAGCACACTATGTGTCCACAATGGAAGCAAGTAGTGGCTAAAGAATAAGGTACGTTCCCAACAAAGATTACCTAATCTTTTGAAGATTTGCCTCCACAATAAGTTATCTTTAAGTTTTACATGAAAGACACAAAGAAGTCAAGCCATACTAACAATATGCTGTAAGGCAACATAAAATGGTAGAATTGGAATTTATAAACATTGATAGCTTATTTGACTTATTAAAAGGAGGGATGATGCCAAAATCATTACCTTAGGCTAATGAATATTTCAATTTTTCATCTGAAATTTGAAATTGTTAAGTTTCATATCCAATCAAATTTTTATTTGTTATATTTGACACCTACAGTTTGAAAATTGCCAAATTTCATATATAGTTTAACTTTTACTTATCAAAATTACTATCTCTATCATTTTTTAAAAATATAACATAGATGTTGTTAGTGGAAATTCTCCTAGGTTTGTAGATTTGAAGAGAGCTTGAGCTTAGGCCTGCAATAAGAGCAAACAGGAGCTGAAAGGGTGCTTGAAGTCAGTAGGAAACAAGGAAAATGTATATAGGTAATAGAGAATTCCCAATCCAATCATATTAGATAGTATAGGGTTTTAGAGCATAGGTTTCAAATCCTTTACCATGGGGACTTCAAGGAGATTTTACACGAGGACATGGCCAATTGGGATTAATACATGGGGCAGGTGATCCTCTTGCCATTCGCGTATTCTAGAGTACTTATACTAACAACAAAGTCTGCCAGGTGCTAAGAAATGCTTCCTTAGGATTTTACTTTCCTAGTGTAGGTCGAGCAAGTTTTTATGTGTTGAATTGGTATTTGGCGTGCTAGGGTCAAAAGTTACACATAACAGTAGCAAATAATAATTAGACTAAGAGTATTAGTATATATAAGATAGTAAATTTGATGAGTAAAAATTTGAGTAAGTATGATATTTAGCAACTTCTGATTTTAGGTATGGAATTGAAAAAAAATACTTAAGTTTATATAATAATTTGACACTATCTCTTAAAAGTATATAGATGATATAATAGGATGTGATTGTGTATAACATATTTATAAGCTAAACATTTAGATACGTGAATAAAATACTCAATTTAGCAAAGAGGGGGAAATTAGCTAGTGATGATTCTTTCTTGGTACATTTTATATACTCTAATATGTGGAAATAAGTTGAGTATCTGATGTTTTGCCTACAAGGAATGAAATTCAAAGGAACAACACGGCATGAATTATCATTAAATTTTTTGGAAAATTACAAATAACCCCCAAATTTTGACTTAGGTACACATTACCTCATTGAACTTTCAAATGTTATAAATAACCTCCTTAATTTTAATAAATTGGTAATATAAATTATACTTCTTTTTTAGTAAAAAAAAAAAAAACTCACTAAGCTTAAAGTTGGGTATCAATGCACATTTTAATAAATTTAGAGAGTGGTTTTACAACAAAATCAAATTTTAAGGAAAGTTATTTATAATTTTGGTGGATTATTTGTTAATTTATCAAAATCTAAGGGTTATTTCCAATATTTGATGGTTATGAGATATATGTGCACCTTGATAAAAGGTTAGGGTGATTCTTTTCATTTTCCACCAATTTTTTATTTTTTTTACGGCAATATCTTAAGATAAAGGTGATATGTGGTAGGAGGAAGAGAGAGAAAACCAGGACTGAATTGCATACTCACGAATGAAAGAGAGAGCGAGGAAGAGATGCACGCGATATTTGCTATGAAAAACCCTAATATATAAAAAAAATCACGGGCAAAAAGGAGCAAACAACTAGAAATAAAAAAGATAGTATATAAAATAGTAGTTTCCAAAGCTTAAATCATAGTATGGTGGTCTCAATCATAGAATTCGGATCAAAACTTACCCACTAGAGTCTATAAGTTATCACAAACTATAAGAGTCAATCTCAAAATTCATTTATAAAGACGGAAAAATTTAAAAAAAAAAAAAAAACTCTCTCTCTATATGTGCCCAACCATTGGACTAAACCCAGTTCTAAAACCTTAAACGCCTTTTACAAGTCCAAATTGAAGTAGTAATTCGATATACAAAGTGAGAAAATTATTGAAAGTAAATAGCTACATATATTAGGAAATGACGTAAAACAAGAAACTACAAAAACCATTACGAAGTAAATTCCGCTAATTGATCTAATCGATCGAACAATTGCTCCGGAACTTTCGGCAGCCAATCTTTTTCATAAATAGCTTGAACTCCTATTTTTGCTTATACTCTTTATATTAAAGACATAGATAATTTAAACTATACTCAGCATTATACGATGAATCACCATAAAAAAGGTGGAAATGGAATTTCATAAATATCAACAGCTTATTTGACTAATTAAAACATGGGATAATACGAATTTAGTCTTTAATATCTAACAAATTTTCTAATTCAATCTTAAATTTTCTTTTTT
Source organism: Lumnitzera littorea (assembly GCA_024138015.1). Lineage (NCBI taxonomy): Eukaryota > Viridiplantae > Streptophyta > Magnoliopsida > Myrtales > Combretaceae > Lumnitzera > Lumnitzera littorea. The sequence continues at coordinate 13,040,280 of JAMXBB010000007.1, read as the reverse complement.
TTTTCTTTTTACAATTAAGTCCTTAACTTTTACAAAAGTTTGCAAACAAGTTCTTCCATTAAAACCATTAGCTTTTCCATTAAAAATGCATGTGGGGAGCTCGAATTGGATAGAATAATTACTTTAATAAAAATATATAAATTAATTAAATCAAAAAAATAAAAATATTTAAAAGGAAAATAGTAGGAAAAGAAAATTAAATTAAAAAAAAAAGCTTTCTAACCACCTTAATAAAGAGAGAAAAAGAGCGGTGCCATTCACCCCAACCATGAGATGATCAAAACAATTACTTTAATTAAGTAGATCATTAACCACTTACTAAAGTGTGTTGATTCAACTCGCCATGGTGATAGATCTTCATTCACCATCTTAAGAAGTCACACAACCTGCTTAAGGTAGTGGTGACCAAAGCCTCCACCACTAATTGAGAATAATAATAATAATAATAATAATAATAATAATAATAATAAGAAAAAACTCTATTAGATCACTCCTCATCAAGTTTCTTTGTTTTTCATCTTTTCTTTTATTAAAAAAAACAAATGGGTAGGGAGCTATCCACTAAGGCAGTTTGCTGTTCAAGCTTCCCCATAACCAAAGAGTGGCTGAATCTATTTTTTAATTAATTTATTGCATTTCCATTTTATAATTTTTTTTTTGTAATATATATATATGTTATTTTTTAGTTTAATTTTATTGTATTATTTAATTTATAAATTTACTTAGATCAACGAAAAGGTACCACATGTCATTATAATTTCTATAGTTTGCTTTATTCTTTTCATTTTTTTAATTTTTCCAAATCTTTTTATATTTTAGTAATTTACTTGTATTCTTATGTCATTTAATTTAATTAGTTATTTAGGTCAATCAAAGGCCACCGCATCTTAATTTTTAAATGAAAAAATTACCAATGTTAACAGAAGGACCCATTTACAAACATTTGTGAATGTTGTTGAGGGCTTATTTGTAAACAGAATAATAAAATAAAAGTTTATGAATAAATTAGGCAAACTGTCAAATATTGAGGATTGAATTTACATATTTTTTTTCTTAAAATATTCATATATATGTATATATATAGAAAGATAACGGAGTTTAATTGTATATTTTGTATCTATATGTTTAAGTCCTTAAATCAATTGAGTGAGGTACCTAATTTATCAAAACGGAAAAGAAAACAGGAAAAAACATATCAGCTTAGGATGCTTTAGTTCTTGGTGCATTTATATGCTCCAACTTGGAATTAATTCAACAATTTGATGTTCAACTGTTGAGGAAGTAGCTACAATGAAATAACAGACCATTAATTATTTTTGAATTCTTAGAAGGCAATTTTTTAAGAGATTATTGTTGACCTATTGAAAGAAATAATATAAGAAAAGATATAGATGAAGTGTTGACTCGAAACTCTATGAAGGAACTCCTTTATTACTATTATAATAAACCAATTGACTTAAATTAGTACATGGGCATGTTATGCCTTTTTCCATTAAAATATATAAAAGGACTTGTTGGGTTTTATTTTAATGTAAGCCGCCCCTACCATGAACAATGGCCAAAATACCATGAGGATAGATCTAAAATATCGTTGATTTGATACACTCTGTTCCCCCGTTACCATAAAAGCTATAGCATCTCAAAAAGAACACTTCCTTTAGGTGGTATATGCACTATTTGTATGTGTACTATAATGCCCTTCACTTCTTAGACCTTTATTATTATTATTATTATAGTATATTAGGATTTTCATAATTCTTAATTCCTTACCTTGTAAATTTCAACTTGTAAAAGGTTCGTGTAAATAATTTTTGTTATTTTGAGTTGAGAACGTTTTGTAGGTCATTGACTTCGAACTTATTTGCCTTTCCCTTTTGGATAGGACGTTATTTTAGTTTTGTTTTTTCTTTTTTTCCCTTTCCTTTCCTTTTTGCAAGCATGAAAAGGTTAGCATAACAAAGTGACACAAAATATGACAATATTGAGTCTAGATTAAGGACCAATAAAAATCATACCTTTATCATATATTTTATCGAGTGTCCTAGAAGTGATTTACTGCAACAGTTAATGCCTTCCACGAGCTTGTTTCTTGACATATATTCTCTTTTATTTTAAGTATGGAGTTGTAGAAAAAGCTGTACAACCAGAAGCTACCTAAAGTCTCAAAAAGTCATTAATTACTTTTGTTTGTTTATATAGGTTAGGCTCTTATCTATTTTCATGTCCATTGTCACCCATCGCAAACAATTTGCAAAGCATAATATTTAATTATTTTAATAGTTTTATTAGGAAATAGGATTATTGCCTTTGAGAATATTAAAATTGCTATTTAAACTTTTGGTACTTTTTTTTATTTTTATACTTAAAATGTAAAGTTATTTGATATAATACTCAATTGAACTATTCTTTTTCTAGTTAAATTTATTCCTTGGTCATTTGCTTACACATGAACCAATGAACATACCAAATGACAACTTTTCAAAAACAATGATACAAGTAAAAAAATTGACGGGTTAAAACTCCAGTTGATATAACATTTAATAATTTGAAATTTCACAATTAAATTTTGATAATAAAATTCGACCAAATATGAGATTGATAATACACTAAAACGTTATTCTTACTGTCTCTACTAGCTTTCTAAATTAGTTTTCTTTTTCCTTTCTATCCACTATTGACAAAGACAGGTAAAGGGGGGGGTGGAAAATAGAAATTTGGTGGAGAAATAGGGGAGTACAAAGGCAAGGGCAAATGGAGAAAGTAGGGAAAACAAATCATATGCACGCAAAGACGTGAGATATAGTAAATCTGATGAGGATGATGGAAGGAAAAGACATGCACAAGCACATGATGCTAGGGTTAAAAGGAGAGTGGCCTCTCCACAAAAGTTCCATAGTGGAATCACTCCACGCTCAACATTAACATTCCAACAACAAAGCTATCTTTTTGGGCCCACAAAACCGTATTTTAGTGGGCCCCGACTACACCCACTTCGCCACTTTGGCACGAGCCCTCACTCACTAGGCCTTAAATATTTCTTAGCCAGATTCCTTGGACTTATTCGAAACGTGGCAACCACGTATTGAGTTTTCAAAATTCTTCTTAAAAACTGTTATCCGTGATCCTTTGTAGTAATGGTTTTAGACATTTAGTAACGAATTGAGTATGATTTATTATTAAAGCCATTTATAGCTTAAATAAATGTTATCATTAAAATTATTTATTTAATTTCTATTTAATATTATTTAACAAAAAAAACTAATAATAAAATAAATTATTAAAATTATAAAAAATGGATAAATTTATCTATTTAATTCTCTTTCCCTCTCCTTCTCCATTTTTCTATCATTTTTCCACACTCTCTCTCTCTCTCTCTCTCTCTCCACTAACATTTTCACTACCCTATTCCTCTCCCAATAACCCCTCATCTCTTTATCTTTCTCACTTATTAATATCTTATATTAATATTATAATATAATCAATTGTATAATATAACTTTATTTTTTTGTATACACACAACGCATATACATTATCGGCTAATATATTTTTAAACATTATAAAAAGATAAAATTACATTTTTAAAATTTACGGTAACATCAGCTTCTAATCAATAGTTTAGAAAATATATTTATAATCATCCTAAAATTTTACCGATGAAATTAAAGAAACGATATCAGTTGCTTTTGTTGGACAGTGCAAATTTCTTCTATATGACTATAAATAGTCACAAGGAAAATGGTTGGCACACATTTACATTGTTGTTAAAAAGTTTTCTTCTGATAGGCAGATTTGCATCTGAAAAGGATGTGTATATGCCGCTTCCATTTATATTTTGCTTTTTCCTATGCATTTTTCATGTGTTCTTTTACCCATTATTTGGTATGGTTAGGCAGAAAAATTGACTGACTATGAACCAGGCTAGATTGAATCAAATCAGGCTAAAATTTAGGTTTCGGGTTTTTGAGGATCGAAAAAATTACAATCTACATCAAACCATCTTTTAAGGTCCAAAAAATTTATAAATCAAATCAAACCGTAAGAAGTAAAAGATGAAATGTTGTGGTATCTTACTAATAACGGTATATATAAGATTTGAATACTTAAGTGTTGTCTCTATTAGTTTGTGTAATGAATTATAAATAAACAGATTTTGTTTTAGTTGAAAGTGGACCAAAATATATGATTAATTTCATATCATTGCGTTATCATCATAACTATGAAAATTTTAAATTGCTTAATACAAAGTTTCAATATTGTAAGAGCATATTACTAGCTTAATTTCATTAAAGTAATAAAATATATTACCACAGTATTTATATGGAAATTTATATTGGATACCATTAAGATTTATAATATAAGTATTTCTCCCAGACATTTTGAGACTTTTGGCCCAAACCATGAACCAAAGCAAATCAAACCATCTTCTTTTAGGCTCAATAAAACTTAATAGTAAGATTTGGTTTCGGTTAAAAAATGAAGTAAAATGTAATATTAGGTTTTGGTCAATTCAAAAGGGCGAATTGTTACTGAACCGGACCATGCCAATCCCTACCATTTAGTATTTATTGTAACAAAGTTTAGTTGTATTAATTATATTATCTTCTTTGTTATGTAACCCATTTAAATAGATAAGCATTGTTTTAAACAGAGAAGAAGGAAAGAGGGAAAGAAAATGCAACCTGCATTTTGAAACCACATACTTACTAAACTTTTTGAGTATCTGCATTTATCCCATCCTATGCCGAGTTTTTCATTCTCTTAATCTTGAAATACTTCAAATCTTTTAGCAAATCAAATTCAAAATCAATCAAAGTTAAAGTTAGATTTTTAGTCTGTATACTCCTTTTTGCATTTCTGGTGTTGATTTCAAAATTTTGGTTTTACCTTCATTAGGAGTATTCATTATTCAATTCAATTCAATGGTTGAACCTAACTAGATTATATTTGAAACAGTTTAATTCAAAACCTCAATGAATCGAATTGCTTTTAATGATTGAGATTTTAAACCGAGTTTCTTCTAATGCAATTCAGTCTAATTTGAATCATATTTAGAAATATTACATAAAAATTAAACTCACATAATATTATATTATAGTGATAATGCATGTTAGATGATAGTAAAAGTATACAAATCTGTTTGAGAAAAGAGAGATGATGGTGGAAAAAATGAGTATATCATGAAGGCTGAGTATGAGATAAGAAAGGAAAAAGAAAAAAAAAAAGGTAAAGAGAGTTAAACTGTAATGTAAATAGAGTTTCACTAAGAAGTTATTTATATTTTATTTTAAAATGAAGCAGTTCAATTTGAGTTCAATTAGTTATATTCAATTTGAACTTTTGAACTGAACAGTTCAAACCTTTTTCTAAACCAAACCATAAATCAAATCAAAATATTAAAAAATCGCATTTCAACTCAAACCTAATTGAGTGTAGTTCTCAATTCAATTTGGTTTGGTTTAGTGAATAACCCCAATTTATTCAAGCCTAATTAATGTAGATGCTACCATAAGCTAATGAATAATTTTGATAACTTATATTATGTTTGGTATACGGAAATAAACCGAAATCATTTCCTTATGTTTGGAAGTGTATTTAGAAGTAGGAATTATGATTCCATAAAATCAACAATTCTGATATTAAAGAGGATTCAATTCCCCCTTTAAAAAAGAAGAATCGAAATTCTAGTCATCTCATATTTATTATTATTAATTACATTACTTATTTAGTCTTTAATTTATTTATATCATTTAATAGTTAAAGATATTTGTTATAACAGTAATTATATACGCATTTAATTTCATTTCATTCTATAAATATTTTCAAATATAAGAAATCATTTGTCATTCCATTTTTTGTTCCGTTCCATTATGTTACAATCAATTCTATTCCTTGTTATTCCAACACAATTTTTATGTATTGAACATGATATTAGTGAAAATATTGAAACTTTATCAATTAGGGAACAGGATAAGTAATTTTGTAGAAGTTTTATAGATTACTTTTGTTGTAACCTAAGGGATGGGGTGCATAGATATCAATATCGCAAAACAAATTCTCGATTGAATAAAAAATGTTTACTTTGTAGAACCGCACGCATAGATTAGAACTCGATCGAACTAGGACTATCATGTAATTGGTGTGCTTAATAATAAGTTAAAACGACTAAAATTATATAAGAGAAAGCTTTCTTTATTTATTTATTTTTGGTCAATTATTATCTCTTACAAATATTTAATGGAGAAGTCAACCTTTTTATTAAAAGACTAATATTTATATAATTAAATTATAAAACCTTGATAAATGGCTATATTTATTTAAAAGAGCCTAATAAGCCCTTCAAACTATTTTTATAAATTAGTGCACATCGTTATGTATTCGAGAATATTTTCCATTTTGAAAACTACTAATTGGAAGTATTTTTGTTTGTACATACTTAGTGCTCAGATAAACTATAGGTATATATCATTACAGGAAAATGAAGCAACCGGGATTATAATTTATGAGCAACTGATATAATGAACATTCACTAAACAAATTGCCACTATAAATTGACAATTGCAACAACTGATTATAAAAACACCTATATTATGACAACGTGGACGTAGTTGGTCCACCATTATGGTCATGCGGACTTACCAATAAGAAGACCATCATCTTTTCCCTCAACTTAGATCCAATCTTCAAGCGTGCTGCTTCTAGGAAACGAGCAGACAACAAACGTCCTTATCACGAAACTTTTAATTTTATGTCAAGTTCATGTATCGGGGGTCAACCATTATCCCTCAATTTAGAGAACAATTAACATTATAATTAATAAGATAGTCGGTATAAAAAACATATAACATAGTACATGATCACTCTAGAATAATTTCATTAACGTTAAGGACTTCATTGATTCGCCTCATAAAAAATATAGAGACCATAATCATAATCATTAAAATTGTAAGTCTATTTATATGATTATATGAGTTTGTGATTTTACAAGGTTTCTTAGAAATAAAATAGATGCAAAAGTATTTAGATATAAATTCTTAATAAAACATGAATTTAGATTTATGATTTTATACGTTTATAGTTCTACATGATTTTATATATTCTAACTTTAATAAAATCATGAGTTTGACAATCATGATTATAATTAAATTTTACTTGGAATTTAACTTTCTTTATCCAAAAATGAATATTGGAACTAATACCAATTTTTTTTTTTTTTGGTAAATTATGTTATGGGTTAATATGGCCCTATAAAATCTTCTGAAAGGTTGTTAATCAATCTATGCTATTATGTCCCGACTCACATCTCAATGCTGACGTGAAACGTTACCATCTATTTAGCACTAATTTAGTTTAGACTTTACATGGATATCTTGAAAACTAATAAAACATGATGAGCAAGTATATAGTGAGTAAAATAGGAAGCTATACTTCGTATCATACCCTTGAATGCTGTGTTTATATTTTAAAACCATAATATGTTTTGCGGCAGCCTAAAACCTAAATGATCGATAGGTGAAACTTGTAAAGTTATTGTTTTTGTAAATAAAAGGAGTACCTAGTCCATGTAGCATTTGGATATTATAAACATTAATTATTCGTCAAAATCATAATATTCATAATAGAAGACCCATATCTCTCAAATATGTAATGAAATGATAAAAACTAAACACCAACAAGAATTCAACAAAATTAAACCATGTCACTTACTTTAGTGGGGGTGAGACAAAAGTATTAATTTCTACTTTTTTTATGTATCTAATTGATATTTGCCAGTTTGAATTTATATGGATATTGATTCATGGATTATATATTAGGCATAAGTGGTGGGCTTTTTATTGTATTTTTTAAATCCAATTGTGCTTATTATTGTAACAATCTGATTAGTTGCCGGAGTGGATTTGGTTATAGATTTCCATGAAACAAAAAAAATATATATATAACAAAGGGAAGGTGAGGAAGAAATTAACAAAAATGCTTTAAGTGAAAAGCAAATATCTAAGGTAAAGAGTAACTATGGATAAGATTGAAGTAAATTTACTATAGTGTAATAGCATAAATACGGGGTTTTGTAGAGTATAGACTAAGACTAACTTGTTTTAATATTAAAAAATCTTTTTGTAGATGGATACCCTTTATAAGCATACATAGAGAGTTATACAAATCAAATCATGAAGCTAACTCAATACAAGAGATAAATTACGCTATAAGCAACAAAAAAAAAAAAAAACAGAAAGAGAGAGAAAAAATAAAGAAAGTATACTTTATATGCAAACATGGAACATTTGGCCTACGTACAAGGTCAATCAACCTTGAGGACGTAGGGCAATCGGCCTATCGACATAGCCAGCCTTCACGAAATGCTCACCTTAAACTTGGTTTCCATGAATATTCAAGACACAACATTTGGTGTTTGCAATTTAAGATATGTATAGATTCTCACAAGTTTTTCTTTATAGTTAAAAGACAATATCCGATATACTATTGTATAGAAGCAGGCTCGAGAATGTTAGAATGGGGCTTAAGACTTTCAATACTCACGGACCTACCAACCAAACAACTTTCTCTAAATCAATTTTAGGATTCGACGAGTTTCAATGTTTATCTCCAGTATGCATGCCGCTCCTTAGTTTTATATGTTGACATAACAAGTTAATTGAGTAAATTCGTAATATTCATTAATAACTTTAAAGCATTTAATCAGCGATTTAGTCACCAAACATCATTTACCTTGCTTAAACTATCAAAGCAACAATGGCTTATAGCAATACCATGCTAAGAAAGAATTTAAGATAGAAATAATTATTGTTTTTAATTCAACTATTTGATTTAAGATTTCTCTAGAAGATATAGTTATCAGGAGGGGGTGGTGTGTGGTGGTATGGGTGATGGAGCGGTGTGTGGTGGGTGGGTGGGGGAATTGAACTATAATTAAATAGAATTGGAACAAAGATATAATAGTTATTACATAACTATTTACATTGTTTAGTTGACATAAAAATAACGTAAGGAATAAGAGTGTAATAGAATTAAAATGTTTATTTCATCTCATATTTATTTAAAACCTTAGAATCACTTTTTTTTTTTCTCCTTCCTTAAACAATCCTAGCCACCATATATGTAACTGTGACCACCTATATCCATCGCCTCCAACATCTCTCTTTGTCTCACGCTCAAAGTAATGGGTTTAGAGGGCACAAGCCTAAGTAATTTAAAGGATGTGAGTCTAGGTGGTTAGCCAATTGAAGTTGCTCATGAGTCACAATTGATATGTTGTAGTCCCAAGTGGTTTAGAGGATACGAGCCTAGGTGGTCAAATGATGTGAGGTTGCTCATGTATTGTGGTTCGTTTATGTAGTCCTATGTAGTTTAGAGGATACGGGCTCAAAAATTGATCTAAGTTGCTTGTGCATCATGGTTTAGCGTACACGAGCCCTATTAGTTAAATGACATGACGTTGCTCATGCATCGTGGTTTTATGCATCATGGATTGCATGCTTGGTGCACTATGGTCCATGCATTGTGGTTTAGGTGCTCTTAAGTAGGAGTATAAACGAGTTAAACTACTCGTGAGCTACTTAGATTCGACTCGGTATTTACTTAAATTGGATTCAAAAAAATCAAGTCAAGTTTTGAGGTCAAACTCAAGCTACTTAAACAATTAATTGAGTTAAGTTCGAGCTTCATAATACTTGGCTTGATTAGGCTCTTGATTAGCTTATGAGCCTAATCAAGCTCACTTTGAGTATAAATATTAGTGGAGTTCAAATTAAGTTTGAACATTAATATTATTATAATTAGAAAAAGAAAATGTGTTTTTAAATAAATCAAACTTAAACAAACTTAATCAAGTAGAGTTCAAACTTATTCAATGCCACTTCAAGTCGAGCTCAAGCTCGAGTTCAGCACTATATCATTTTGACTCAACTCATTATAGTACTTTTAAGATGTGCTCTGAGTTAATGGAATCCGGTAAATGATAGGCTTGGTGGTAGTGGAATAAGGTGAAATATTTAGAGGCAAGAATACTTATGTGAAGGATGGTAAGTAGAATATCGAATAGCAATTTATGATGATAAGGATATAAATCACTATTAAATATTTTCCGAAAAACCATTAATTTATACGGAATAATTATTTGTATCTACAATGCAACTAAGCTCCCTAATAAAGGGGAAAATGAAATAGTTATTCCTGAAATCATCATGCTAGTAGAATATTTGCAACATATAATTTTATTGCTTCGATATGATCTTCCTTTTATGGGCAAACAAAAAAATATGCATACATATATATATATATATATATTCTTCCTCTCAATCGTATTCTAACATCAAAGAAAATGGTGAAATGGTGAACAAATTGATATGTGTATCTTTTATCTCTGTTACATAGTATCATGTTACGTACAGTCGAAACATTTGTGAGACAACAATTTCGGAATGGGAAATAAGAAATCTTGTGAATAACTTTACACTTCGCTTTCTTGTAAAATATGTAAATAAGATTATATGATATTATATTTCCTTGACTAACGTACCTTTTTTTTTAATCAATTATATCGTATTATAATTTTGGAGGAGAGAAATCATACTTAATTTATATTATTAGGAGATCGATATTCATATCATTAAATTATAATGATTTTGATCTTTAACCACATGTTTAATAAATCCTTAATAGGTATGAATTATGATAAATTGTATAATTTAAAGAATTAACAATGGGAGCAAAACATGCAAAATGCTTCACTTCGTTTTTAAATTGCCAAGCTGGCATATGAAATGAGTGATACAGATAATCCGTGAGCCTGCCTGTGACAGAATCATTAGGAGCTCATCATTCATATGGTTAAATAAAGTGTGTTAACATCCCCCTTTTAGGAGTTACTACTACTACTCTCTACAACTATAAAAGGACCACCCGCTCTTCCATAACTCCCCAACATCGCCCATCCTTTCCCTAAAAAACCTTGTCTGGTCTCTTGACATACATAAGCCTATCTTGTAATCTGTTTTTCTAGGTGAAAAGTACAATGGGAGAAGTTGTTGAGGTCTTTGTGAGTAACAACAATGGTTTCTTCAACAATAATTGCAGTCATGAAATAGAGGGGAAAATGAATGAGGATCATCGTATTAATGGCTTTAGTTGGTATGAAGAAATCATTGATGTTGATCTCAAGTGGTCCTTTGCTGTAAAAAGGTTTGCCCCATACATCAGTTGTTATGCAATATTCTATTTAGGAGATTAGATATGAATTGATTCTACAAATTTGCATCTTTAGGATCTAAAAAAATTTTATTATTATTATAAACCTCGATTATCAGAAAATAATCATGTTATATTTGAAATACCGTTTTTCATAAAGTTTCTACAAAACTGATTTCGAATTCAATCGTGTAATTGATGTTTTCCTCCTCTCATCATAAGCATACTCTTTTTCTCCAAAGATTTCCTTCCCATTTGATGTTTAAGTCTATGTTTAGACCTAATATGCTTCATTCTTGTCACATGCTTAAGGGACAATAAAAGCATGGTTGTGCTAATTCATTTTTCCATTATTTCTTGTTGATATTCCTATAGTTTATATGTTTAGCTAAATTTTGAGGAAAACGATTGATTGCTTGACTCTCTATCTCCAGGGTGCTTTTCAAAGGAACAAGTGAATATCAGGATATTGCTCTTCTTGATACTATGCGTTTTGGAAAGGTGTGTCTTTTCTTATAATTTTAATCTGTCTTTCTTATATTCATGTGATTGGCGGAGATATACTTGAATGAATTAGGGAAAACAAATATTTATCCCTTCGATACTAATAGTATAAAGAAACATATGTGCTATAATCCTACCAATCTGACAAAATTAGATATATTTTCCAAAATCCATTAAATGCCTGCATAATTCATTTGAATGTTCATTTAGTGAGATTTTTTCTCCATGTGTTTTAATTATTGTTTCCATGTAATATTATTTATATTCATTAAACATTATGGAAAAAATTCGAAAATATCCATATTAAAACTTAATGGCGAAAGGTGGGAGTGATCGAAATTAATGTACTTGCCAGCACACTTTGAAGTAACCAGTGATTGAAATTAAAAATGATTTTCGCTATTTATTTTCGGTTAAATTAGGAAATCATTTTCAGCATTTTGCGAGTACAAACGCTTTTCGATTGATTAATGCTCTTTAAGTTGGAAAAATTGATAGCATGGACAAGCGTGAAAGAATAATTATTAGAATGAATACTAACTCTACAAAATATTTAGTGGTGGACAAAGTGATAGATTCAAGATTGTTTATTTAAAATGTACATGGAATTTCACGCAAGTGGTAGTGACTTTGTCTGGCGAATTACGTTGGTTTTAGGTACTGGTACTTGATGGCAAAATGCAGAGTGCAGAAGTGGATGAGTTTATATACCATGAGTGCCTGATTCATCCTGCCCTTTTATGTCATCAAAAGTAAGTCACGCCCTGTTAAAAAATAGTTCATCCGCGTTTTTCTTTTCCTTTGACCGTATCAACACTTGTTGGAAAGTCCAAAAATTGAAAATTCTTGCGCTTTTAGGCAAAGTTTACATACTTTGCCGAAAAATAATCATGTAAAAAATAACATTTGTCAAAGCTTTTCTATTTCTTTTCTTTTTTCATCAAAGCTTTGGCTTTGAGACTAAGTACAAATTGGGGTGCAAAAGTTATATGATCCAGTTGATATGGCCCACGAAATAGTACATAGAAGTGGAACTTGAAAAGGTGGTCATGCTAGAATTAGCACTAGCATCATAATAGAAGACAGTTAGCAACTGAAAATAGGATTATTCGATTCGACAGTCGGATGCGCATGCCTGGCAAGAATCTTAGGGTGCTATATTGCTCAAACTTTTTGAAATTCAAATATTAAGTGTATATATATGTACATGTCTATATATATATGTGTGTGTGTGTATGTTTATATATATATATATATATAACAATTGTCAAAATGAAAATTTTGTGGAAAAGTACTCAGCAATGTTAACGATCTAAGTTATAGCATTAACCCCGCTTGGTCAATGGTAGCAATAGGAGGCACTGATGGAGGGTGGTACATTCGATGTATCTAATTTTAGACATATTCATGCCCGAAGAAAATGGCATTTCATGCACATCCCAATTTCGTAAATAATAAAAATTCAATGAAATATACATAATATACATCTAAATGCAACCCATCCTATTATTTTTTAACCCAGCTGATGATTGGAGGATTGGTAAATGGTAATTTATGAACATTCTAGTGGAAAATGCCATCCGAATTTTTTCAAGCCTTTTTCAAAATGAATCTAAAAACTTTCATATTTATGGAGAATTATACCTGTTTATAAATGTTAGCTGTTGATTTTTCTTCTTCCTTTTTTTTCTGGCCCTATCTAATTGCTATATGGAACTTTCTGTCTTTTGCTTTACTTAGCCCAAAGACAATGTTCATAATGGGAGGAGGTGAGGGCTCTGCTGCAAGGGAAGCCCTCAAACATAATTCCATGGAAAAGGTGGTTATGTGCGATATCGACAAGGTAAATGGCATAACATTGACGAGCTAAATAAATTTTAACCAACCGAACAAAGTCTATGATAATGTTCACCATATATACATTTTCATAAACCCATTAAAAGTTTAAACTCAGTAAATATAGTTATCACAATATTTCAACATTCATAATTAGCAACTACTGTTAATCCTTTAAGTGACTTCCTGCAGGAAGTAGTTGATTTCTGCCGGAGGCATCTAACAGTGAACCGCGAAGCGTTTTCCAATATGAGATTGAACGTGGTGATCAATGATGCAAAGTAAGCTATTTTTCCTTCATTTAAGGATAAAATTTTGTATCTAGTTCACCTTTTTTCTCAATTAAACTAAACTAATGTAAAAGTAAATTGAGCTTAGTACTCATATGTGTATTGTGATTGAAGGGCTGAGCTAGAGAAGACAAAGGAAAAGTATGATATAATAGTGGGAGATTTGGCAGATCCAGTTGAAGGAGGACCCTGTTATCAGCTATACACTAAGTCCTTTTATGAGAAAATTCTCAAGCCAAAGCTCAATGCAGATGGCATTTTTGTTACTCAGGTAATTGGCAATGTTGCAATAGGTTTAAAAATAAGCCGGACCGAGTCAAAGTAGAAATAAGTGCATCTTTTATTAAACTTGTGAAATATACAAAGGCAGAACTCATATGTAGTTTCATTTTTCCATGTGTAGATTCTATTATTCTATATCAAAAATTTAACGAAAGTTGCACCTAAAATGAGGTGAACCCGGTTTCTACCTGTGTTCTACTCGTTGTCAAAGCACGTCTTACTTGTTTCTTCAATAGAAAAATTTCACGAATGCTTTAGCTTCAGAGATGTATTTATTGTGAATAAAGAGGTCTATATTTTTATATAGGCTGGACCTGCTGGAATATTCACTCACAAGGAGGTTTTCTCATCCATATACAATACCATCAAACAAGTCTTCAAGTGTAAGTCTATTTTACTAAACTAAATTCATTCTGCTTGGTTTTTGATAAGCCTGATTATAATTTCTTGTACAATTGTTTCTTGTAGATGTGGTCGCATACACGGCTCATGTACCATCTTTTGCAGATACATGGGGTTGGGTCATGGTACGTCCACAAACACCAGTCCAATAAATTTAGCACATACGTTATTGGGATTCATGTATACCATGATAAAACTAGGATTAAGGTCTGTAATCTTTACATTTGTTGAATCAGGCCTCGGATCAACCGCTGCTCATAGATGCAATGGAAATTGATGCAAGGATCGAAAACCGGATTGACGGGGATTTGTTCTACCTAAACGGTGCCTCGTTCCTCTCATCGGCCACCTTAAACAAGACCATCGCAAAATCGTAAGTCCACTGATATTTGCTCGTGTAATAAAGAGTAATTATAATTGCAGGCTCCTTGATCTTAATACATCATTGAGTTATTGAAAATTTTAGAAGAACCCACTAATTAACAGAAGTTATTACTAACGCGGTTGGAGTTATTATTTTCAGGCTGAAAAATGAGACACATGTATACACCGAAGAGGACGCGCGATTTATACATGGTCATGGGTTGGCTTATGCTTCTAAAGCACCAGATATCTGCTGGAGAGGATATTGCTACACAGGGAAAGAAAATGGCCATGGATTTGAAAAATGAAATGCCATTCAAAGTGGCATTAGAGATGTAGACGTGCTTTCTTACTGACGATTTTAATCTGAACCGTCTGTCGGGGGTTTACATGTTCAAAGATCAGTGATATATGGAAAGAAGTGTTATCTTATATCTCCATCAATTTAAGGCATTCTTCTATTCAAAATTTATGCAATTAGTTGGATTCCTATGAAATTATCTCTGCTTGTCTAAGACCAAACATTAATTTCTGCCTAGGATGTATTGATATGAAAACGTTTTGTAATAAACAATCCTAGTAGAATCATGAATCCATGTTAAAGTTGAATGCTTGTCCGTAGTTACATCGTATCTAGCTAGCAATCAGAAGGAATTAAGGCGTTCACCATAGCGCTTCACTCAGTGAATTACTTAGGTGTAATGATATCCTGCTTGAAATCTTTATTTTGCATATTACAAGCTGGAGATCAGGGGTCCCTCGTAATTTCCAATATTATTAGACCCGATAAGGGGTAGAGGATTAAAGGGTCAAATCAGATTCAAGCAAGATTCAACTTGAGATCAATAAAAATATCAATATATATATTACATAATTATATAATTGTAGATATATATATATATATATATATATATATATATAAAGTATTAATGATAAGAAACGTGAAAATACAATAGACTACAAGTTCAAATATCGCGATGACTAACTCGTAAAAATTTTGACTTATTGTAATTTTATTTATATTTAAATGTTACTATTTTCAATATACAATATATGCCAAAAATGAATAATATGTTGTGTCAATCAACTTGCTCAACCAAATTTTGTTTCTTGCCTCTTTTTTCCTTTTTCCTTTTTTTTTCTATAAAAAAAATAGTGAATGATCACCTACCACCATAAGAAAGTTAAAATTAGTATTATAAAATTTAAACATGCCCTCATAAGTCTAGCGTCTCCTAAATCTCTGTAAAAATCCTATAGAGTTTTAGTTCATATAATTGAAGTTCATCTATTGTTATAGGTTGTAGACAACCCCATAAGAGTAGATTTTCTTTGACTTTAGACTAGATTAAAGAGAGAGTATAATGGAATTTGGTTAAGTAGAGTTAGGGTCGATTGACTTATATTATATTTGAAATTTGAAAATTAAATGTGTTGTACAAACTAAAACTAATGTGAGGACTTTTGGCCAAAAAGAAAAAAAAAAGTAATGTAGGGACTATATAGTATATAGGTTAAGATAAATATTTTTATTAATATGGTTTTTCATTGTGTTCTTTTTATAGTCTCAAAACTCAATATTATACTTTTATAAAATTTTAAATCATATCTTAAATTTCTATAAAAATCCTATGAGATATTACCTTATAGAGTTTTTATCAACTTGACTCGTCTAGTTGCATTTCTAATTTCAAACACTACCAGCTTTAGGGTGCTAGGAATGGATTTTTTTTTTTCCCACTATTTTTATATTTTTCAATTTTTTTAATTTTTTAACTTTCTTTTCTAATTTTTATTTTGTAGATTTTTTGTTTTTATAACTTTATTTATTTTTTGTTGCTTTTCTCTTTTTCTTTTTATTATATTTTTTACAATTTTGTTTACTTTTTCTTTGCTTATTTCTATTTTATTTAAAATAAAAGGTGACGGCAATGCCATATCCGCAACTATCAATAACTTATCATGTCAATCAATTTAACAGTATTATGATAGTAAGGTAATAGAATATATATATATATATATTATACAAATCACTTTGCGTAACTTAATCATTTATTTAATTAGTTAAAAATTCGATTTTCTATTTAAATTATCTCGAACATTGATCCATTCTACGGTAAGTTTTTCATAAATATATTAATTTCTACGTTAGCAACATTCTCTTAAAAAGCGAATACATTTTGAAATTGTGATAAATTTTTCCGAGGGAAGCATGTGACATCTCAGGCGCCTGTGATGTTTCCTTTTTTGTTCTTCTTTTGTATTTTTATTTTATTTTTTTGCTATACCCACCAAGTAGGTGTGGAGACAAATTTCACAAACGATCTGCTATTCACTCATCCAATGCCAATGGACAAGCCCAAACAATATCTAGTCGAGACCCAAAAGCTCATTATACGCAACCGGTCCGCTGCCTTATAATGTAATCAGCTTCGCATTGGAAAGGAAGCAGCTGACGTCTCGATTGATATCCACGAGCCTGATGCTTTTGCAGTGTTATTAGACTCGATTGATATCCCATTCAATCTAATTTAATTTAATCCTTTCATAAAATTTGTTTAAATCACTTATTTAACCTTTATTAACGGTGATTACAGTTCAATTCAATTGAACCAAGTGATTCAACCTAGTTTTTATAAAAACTCATTAGATTTTTCAAGATTAAAAAATATTAGTTTTCTTACATTGCACTAATTTGCTAAAAAAATAAATATAGATCAAAAGGAAGAAAAAAACAATAATAAAACTCTCAACTTTCAATTCTTAAGAATCTAAACAATTTTTATTATTTTATAAATAAATAAAAATTATGTTATAATAATTTTATTAATCTCGATTCAATCTAGATTTGTCTTAACCTCTTTTTATGTTTTATCAAACTTCCGGTGCCGTGTGCTAACATTGTCCTTCTGTTCCCAACATGATGTCCTAACCCAAGAAGTTTTTCACGTTTAGTATGTAATTAGTGTTGAAAGTATGAAAAGAAGAGTTCGGACAGATCAAGATCCAACACTGTTGTAGAAAGCATACTACACGGTTAGAAGATTTTGCCGTATTACCCCAACAGACGGATTTTAGTTTTGCTTGTTTCAATGGAAAGTATTGTTAATATGCTGTGGATATAGGAAAGTAATTCTTCCCAAATAATTATGTTGTATTACGATAGCTCCTGTGTTACCCAAAACGAAAATAGGGAAAAAGAAAAAAAGAAAAAAAAAAGTGAAGAGATAATTGTAGATATTCGGAGCTTACGTTGGTATATGAAACAAAAAGGGGAGAGACCATAAAGGCCTGAAGGCCCCGAATCTATCTGACACATATAAACATAGACTAACATGAATAGGATAGTGATTGGTGAAGCCCAAACAGAAGGCGACCGGTTCAGTCACGCCAGAACAGTAGTTTGTCGCTTTGCCCCATGGCTCCTTGAAGTAAATCGTGTCGGCTGTCTTCTAGCCGCAGCTTCATATGGTGAGCAATACTAGCGAGTCAAACTTCGTGTTCTGTTTTATACCAAATTCATTTCATAAAAACCACAAATAATTAGTTTATATTATAATTATATGTTTTATTTCTATAGTTGGATCTCTTCTTCGTAATTTTACTAAATTCATATCGTGTTATGTTATAAAATAAAAAATCGCCGACTTTATTAGAAAGGTAAAAAATTTAGAAAAAACTTCAATAAGACCTTTTAACTTCACAAAATCTACTTGCTAAATAGAAATTGAAAACAAATCATCCATACTTTCATGAAAAAGTCTATGGAAATAATCGAGTCTACTTGATCTAATATAATATTAAACTCAAGTTCGAGCTTAATCTTAAAATTTGAGCTTGGTTCAAGCTCAATCAAGTTCTAAATTTTGAACTCGAATTCGACTTAAATATAGATATATGTATTTATATATATAGAGAGAGAGAGAGAGTAAGCTCGAGTTTCGCTCAACTAGTTTCATTAAAAATCGAATTTTTACTAATTATCCTTATATGACCTCGGATTTACTTATATTTAAAAAATTAAAAATTATACTAAGTTTAATTAAACTTGTAAGTCTCAAAAACTTAATATTCTTAAGTTTAAGTTTGACTCGATTTACTATTCAAGAAACTTGAGTTTAAACTCGACTTAACTGTCATTGAATTGAATTCCAATAAAATTAATTCAGAACTCAAAGAGTTTGCAGATTGACTTGATTCATTTACACGCTTAGAAGAGTTTGAGAATTTCTAATGCTCATCATATGTGTTTATGGGTATATAAAAAGTAATGAGACATTTTCAATTTCTTCTAATGGCCCATTCACCTTTGGAATGGAATAAATGGAAAAAAAAAAAGGTTATGCATTAAAAGAAAAAAAAAACTATAGGAATCAATTAGAAATTTATATTACACTATTTATATTTTCTAATCTTTTATAATAGGCGTACTCATTCCACTGTTTGTTTCGCCTCATTTATTACAATATTAAATTACAAATGTAACCAACTACACTAGTATGCCCATACTTGACCTTCTTGGAAAATAACAAAAAATTAAATAACTTCCCTTATTAATTGGGGTTATAATTATCTAATTACTTAAACTTTTTATTCCTTATTTAGATGGAATAAAAATTTTGATTTTATAGAAGGTAATAACTACTCCTTATAGTAAAGTAACAGAAAATCCATTGGAAATAAAAAATTTTAGGCCAATTTCCAAGTATTAAGGAAGTAAAACAAAAAATTATTTTGACCAAACTATAAGTGTATAAGAAATAGTACTCCTTATAGTGAAGTAACAGAAAATCCATTGGAAATAAAAAATTTTAGGCCAATTTCCAAGTATTAAGGAAGTAAAACAAAAAATTATTTTGAACAAACTATAAGTGTATAAGAAATAGAGAGTGAGGAATCAAATATGTTTCATCCCTATGAAATAACAATATTCGTTCAATTTGAATTTAAGGTTTCCATGGAAAAAAATCAATAATATTAATATGCCACGTAAATCGATAAAAATTTATAAGTGTCAATAAAATTTTGAAATGTATCAATAAAAGAACATTTTTCTTAAAAAAGTATATATTATGTTTTTAGGAACTTCTACGGGTATGTCCATTATTTTAATGGGATGGATTTAGTCCTTCATCTCACCATTCATTTAATATCCATTAAATCTAGATGATTGATAACATAATCAGTTTAGTAGTTTAAATTTAATGAATATTAAATCAATAGTATAATAGATAACGATATCGATCTCGTAAAAATAATAGACTAGATCATAAAAAAATCTTATGTTTTTACATATTAAAATTTTATTAATACTTACATCCCACTCATTGATTCATATAGTGTGATAGTATTATTGAAGCTTTTCTCATTTTCTTGAGTCACTTTGCATATAAATTACATATATTGTAAACAAGTATCAATATCCTCTTGTTATATTTTTTATAAAAAAAATGTCATATTCTTTATGAAATTCCTCCAAATTAAGGAAAAAAAAACATTAGAATTAAACATTCAGCTTGCATGTTTTATTTCAAGGACATGAACAGACCAAATTTATCTGTGTGCTACTCCAATTCAGTTCTACGTTTATCCCCAGAGCTCCATCTACTTGAACAATTTATAAGGTTGAACTTAAATTTTGTAATATTCAATTCAACGAGCTTGTAAGCTAATTAAGCTTATGACGAGCCTATTATATGCCATTTTTAAATCAAGTTTAGATACTAGTATTATTTTAGTTAAAAGTAACATGTTTTAATAAATAAAAATAAAAGAAATCCAAACAAACTTAATTAAGTTGAGTTATAAATTGTGAAGTGCCATTTTAAATCAAGTACAGTCTTAAGGTTGTAAATTCAACCAAACTTAAATATTGTTCGAGCTCAACATCATGTCATGCAACGCTACGAGCAGGATTATAATACCTGGAACAGTTAGAATATCAAAACCAAAGGAAGGAAGCAATCACAAGCCGCAAGTGTTGGAATTGGGAGAAGCCAGAAGGTGTCTAGAAGCCACCAAAAGCTCATGGACCCGAAGTGTAATTCTGATTTTTTTGAGTCGTAGAAGGCTTAACTTTAAACAGTTATAACTTTTTATATATAAAGAGCTATAGGTCTATAAAATATCAGTAAAAGCTAATTTGGCTCTACTTTTGTTTGGAGCTATTTTGAAAGTAAAATTTGCATATTTGGTGAGAGATAAAGATTTGGTATTAGTTTAGGAAAGTTAATCTTTACTATATTTTATTCTTGATTTTGTGGTTTTTAGATTTAATTCAGTTTCCTAAATATTTTTAGGGTCATAGAACTAAAAATAACCTATGATCGGTTGAATTATTATATCTTTCGAATTAATATAAGTTTATTAATTGTACATAGTTGTGTCTATCACATTATACACTACGTCAATATTTTAAATACTAGCATACGGTATCTAACAAAACAAGAATATGAAACTATAATTTAGTTTTTCATACGGAGGTACTTAAATAAATAATTAAGATTCATAGGAGACAACAAATACAGAAACACTGAAATCAACTATAAAAATAATTCACAAACTAAGCATTCTAAATGTATGAACACAAAATTTGTAGAAAAGTTCCCCCGAGTGCAATGTAATTACATTCAAATTAAGTAAAGTGAGCCCGAGAGAAATGCATAAACCAGTAAAACTTGTAAGTTGATTGATTTCTCAATGGAAATCGGTAAATTGGAGCAATTTGAGAGATATTTATGTTTTATTAAGCGGATTTAAAAGAAGGTGTCTAAAAGGAGGAGAAAGAGCAAGATTACAACCCAGGTTTTTTATAAGGAAATAAGATTAGGGATTTGATGTATGATTTATTTTGTGCGAGTCAATTGTTCTAGAGTGAACTATCATTAGATAAGACAAAAGACCATCGAGCATCCAAAAAGAACTAGTTGTATTAAGACGCTTGGGAATCTATTATGATGCCTAAGACATTCAAATATATTTGCTTAAAATTTAAAAAATAAATGAATAAAATGATGGACTGGCCATGCCTCTTACCTAGCCTGCTAAAACAACGGACCGGTCTGGTTTATGCCAACTTGAAGAACTCTTGCATTTACCTCCTCTTATTGGGCTTAGGCTGATATATCAAGCATATCTCCATGTTGCTTATTCTATGTGAGAGATATATCTATCCGGAAAAGAACTTGATGACCCCATGGAATGTGAAGAACTATTAGCATAAGACATAGCAATACTTGGGTCATGCTTTTGGTTCGAGCTTGCCCAAGCCAACCAATATTTACCCACATGTGTACGAGAAAAGTTTTAATTCTATTAATATACTATGTGTTTTGATAATAGTAGGTAAGTATTTATAAAATTTTAATACATAATAATATGGATCCACTATTATTTGATATGAGTTTAAATATCATAGAAACTTTCCCATCACTCACTAAAATTAATACCAATGAATATTTTTTCCACGTGAACTTTAGTCGTCCTCAACACATGACTTTTTCAAAAGGTTTGTTTCAAGAATTCATTACCGAATATGGATCCCTCTACCAAGCATTGATCCTCTATCACTACTGCGTTTAAGATTTTGTTTTTTATTTTTATATTTTTATCAAATTTCTCACGTAAAAGCTAGATAGTCCAACCGTGCTTTATATGTGCCATCGAGTCATTCCATGTGAAGGCAAATTATAATCTTAAATATTTTGTGTTATAACTATTCTCATATTATCATAAATATATACTAGAGTCTAAGCAGTTAAAGTGATGAAGTAGTAAAGGGGAAGAGTTTCTTGAAATGATAAGGATAGTCTAATAAGGGTATCCTATATTGCTATCTCAACCAAAAATGAAAAGATAAATGACAGTGGCTTAGGAGGTTATAAGCTATCTCTTATAGCTCATCTCTTATGGCTCATCTACTTAAAAATAACGGAATAAAATTGTTGTTGACTTCTCTCTTTAATATTTTAATGATAACAAAATGGATTATAGTTATCTAATTAGTTTTATTAAACATATAGGAAAACATTTAAATAATAAAAGTTCATATTGAAATATAATTAAGTATTTAACAAGTTAAATCAGATGATGGATTAGAAGATAGATCAACGGATATGCCTAAGCATTATCAGTAAAAAATCAAAGGATATATCAAAGGATTTGGGCATAATAGTATTTTGACAAAATTCTACAGAGCAAACAATAAGTTGGATCTTTGATAAGTTGAAGTTTTAAATCCACTTATTGGACGTATTTAGGTAATATCTCTAATGCATTTCACTAAAACAAATATCAATGAGGATTATTGAGGACAATTTAATTATTTTAAGGAAAGTATATATTTTAGAAGAAATTTATGACAGGTATTGGGAGATTTTGGATTTGATATTATTAGTTGGATTCTAGAATATCTTAGAGTTATTTTTAATATTCTCATGAAAATTAAGGAAATGCATGAATAAGATGTAGATCCGATGTAAGCTGAGCATGAAGCTAAGGAAAGGCAAGTGAACAAAGTTTATGGATAAGGTTTGTGCATAAAAAGCAATAGACTTTTATTCAAATTCAAAGTTTAAATTCAAAAGAGAGGTTTTGTGCACAATGAAGATCAAGATTATGAGATATTTTATCTTATTTCACATGTAAGTGATCTACGATCAATTACCAGAAGTTTAAAGTTCAAAATTTAAAATGACAACTCTTGAAGATCCACTCTCCAATTTGCAGAATAGGTTTATCAGCTTTTCAAAATTTTCAAATGGTGTAGACTCTGTGTTGTTCAACAAGCCAAAATAGAGGAGTTATTTATCCAAACATGCAAGAGGGGTTCAATAAGGAGTACCATCTAACAGCAAGTCAACAGATTAAAAAATCAAAACTAATAATATAAACCTGCATTTATGACTTTCATTTTTATATTATTATTCTGTGCTTGAACTTAAAGGAATTTCACATTTTCTAATCAATTGTTTATTGATATTATTTTTGAGAGTTAGGAGGATTGTTAGTAAAAATTTTACCTATATAGTTTATAGATCTGTGATGGGCCAAGTACAAATTAGTAAAACAAAGTAGAAGACTTAGATTGTATTTTGTCTATTTGATTTGATTTGAGAGTTAAGGGTATTATTAGTAAAATTTTACCTATTTAGTTTATAGATCTATGATAGGCCAAGGACAGACCTGTAAAACAAAGTAGAAAACTTAGATTGTACTCTCTCTATTTGATTTGATTATTTAAAGTCGATAGTAGAACGATATCGGTGTTGAATACCAAGTCTCCAAGGGGTGGAGTTAGAAGAGTGCAATACATACAAGATCAAAGAATTATAATTCTTGCATTTGATATTCTCTCACTCTACTCTTGTACTTTTTACACTTACTTTGCTATTATATTTTATTTTACATGCTTAACATTTGAAGTAATAAAAAAGGAGAAATATTTAAAAACATTTTTGCAAAAAGTTTAATTTTTAAGTAACCAATTCACCACATTCTCAATTACTTGGGACCTATGATAACTATTCCCGAAAGACTTATTATCACCTTGCTTATTTGGAATTTGGTCTTAAAAGTTGATTCCAGTAACTTTTTTAGTTCCTTTTCTAGAAGGTACAGTTACTTCCATATAAAAGATGGAACTTTTATTCCCTCTCCACTAAGAATAGAAAGTTCAAGCGATGAACAATTATATCCTTAATCAATTAGAAAAATTAATTAACTTTTAGTTATTTCCAAAATGATCAAATAAGGACTTATTGGTACTTTTTATTAAATTCTCAATCTTATATTGTAATTAATGAAGTAAAATAAATACTAAAATAATTATTTCTTACAATAAAAAATTACAATAAAATAAACATTGGAATTTATATTTTTAGCTTACTTCTAATAGTAGCCATTACCAAGTCATAACATTTCTATTCCCTATTTATTCCATTTGAGTAAGTTAATAATTAAATTTTGTGTCGATTTATCTTATCATGGTTAAGTGTAGTACTCATGGGTCATCTTCATTGTATTTCTTAGAGGATTTGATAGGAATTAACTCTTCGAACCAATCACATGCAACCAAATTAGAGGACCGCAAGGATTCATACCACAAATACTAGCTTAAAACCCTATTCAGGGCGAGGAGTCCTATTCCGATCTCCATCTTTTGCCTTAATACCGACGCAAAAGCCAAGCTCTCATTATTACACGCATTCGACCTTTGTTTGAGCCAAGTTATTGAGCCGACCAGTATTCAACCTTTGCCCAAACCGACCAGCATCTAACCTCTTCCTGAATAGAGCTGCATTTAACCTCTGTCTCAGCCGAGTTGCATTTAACCTTTGTCCAAGCCAAGTTACCAAGATTTCCTCTTCAAAATCAACTTAAGTCCATCAATTTCTTAGCAATTTCCTTAAGACTTCTGCTCAAAACACACTTCAATTCATATTGTTCTTCATACATTCTATCTCTTCTTCTTAAATAATCTTGATCCATGTTCCGTAACATGCCTTAAATCTCTTTTCCATCCTTATTATGATTCTTTGAATTTATATAAATGCATTAATTTTTCAATTCATCGCCCTTCCAATCTCTATCCTTATCCAAGTTGTGATACTTCAAGGTCTATTTCACAAATCATACTCTAATATCACCTTGTAATGTCTAGGATAATAATAACAAACCACCTTCAAGTACCCAAAGTTAAAAAAAAAATTTAAGCAAATACCTAAAAGGTAAAACGTTACAAAAATCCATTTGCACATCTCTATTGAAAGTACAAAACATACGAAGGAATAGTTTAATATTTTAGTTCTTCAAAATATGTTGAAAAAGATTTATTGTTATCCAAATATATCTAAATTCTTGAAAACATGTCAATGCAAAGATAATAAAAGTATAGAATATACGAAATACAGTTAATAAAAGTATAATAAATTTGTAAAATCAAGTGGTGGATATTGTTTTATTGTTGGTTTAAATATTATAAATAGATATAAATAAAGATAGAGATTAAAAAAAAAAAAAAACTATAGGATTCTTATAGTTTGATTCTCCAAACAACTATGATGTACCAAGTTGTTTACACGCACACACCGTTGGAAAAGATTCTTTAATTGGCTGTTGAATGATTGGATAGGCATTGGATATTATTAAATGCCAAATTCTAACAGGAATTATAGGAAAAGATATATAAGAAATCCAAAAAGGTAGGTCTTGGACTCTTGAAAATTATCTAGGTGGTAGACTAGGCTTTTGCTTTTTAAACAGACTTCATCTTCAATAGACAATATTCCTCCCATCAGAGGCATAGCTTTGCTTCTTCCCCACCACACCTACCCTAAACTGTACGAGATCCCCCTAACCTATCGAAAATATATGATAACCTGAAACGACTTTTAGCGTGTTGCGGTTGTTATCTTATTAAACGGCAACATATTAATTATTTGTCAAATGAATTGTGCTTCCCCAGGAGCATTTGACTACTTGTTAAGCTTTTACTTTCGCACTACATAGAAATTTCAAGCGATAATCACGAATTATGTCGCGAATATAAAGGAAAAGATTTTTCGTAATATTTAAGAAAAAAAATAGAAAAAATGTACCGAGAGCTTTGTACTCATAAGTTTGTGATTGAAAGGATTGAACGGGGTAGAAGATGAAGATACAAATTTCTATTCTTATCGTACTTTATAAAATATAAGTTTCTAAATTTTATAATTGAACCTATACCATAACAGCTTATAGCTACATTGGATTCATTTTATAAGTGTCTTTTTTATATTTACTTGAATCTTATTTTAGTAAGAATAAGATACCAAAAACCTGAAAATATAATTCTATATATATACCCTTCTTCTAAAATTAAATATCTAATAAATCTTATTGAAATTGAATTTAGATATCATTTACTTTATTTATATTTACAAAAATACTAATTAAAATTATCATCTCTAATGCATAAAATAAATTTTTTAAATCTTTTCTCTTAAAAGCAAGTGAATTTTCATTTTCTAATTATAACACTCCAATAGACATTTTCATCATAATTATAAAACAAAACCAATTAGATATAGATAAAAAAAAAAAAACTACCCAAACGGGACCTAAAACAACTCTAGATCTCTATACCGATGAACTTATAATGTATTTTATGGAACTTGTAAAATGTTCAATTACTTGTTTTATAATATTAAAATTCCAAGATAAATTTTTAACAACTTAAACTCGTCAATGTTCACATAACATTTTATTTATTTGAATTGCATGAAGGAACACTTTTCATGATTTAGAAAAATGACACCCAAAAATCCACTTCATACAACATTCTAAATAAAAGTGACATTACAGAATAAAAGTGCTAAAAGAACATGTTCATACCACCCTCCGCTTATACAAACCTTGCCTCTATTATAAAGTTTGGTCCACTTGCATAAAATAATACCAAATCCATTACAACAAGTTTAAAGTACAACATTTGACAAAAAAATATAACAATAAAGATATAGTTAGTAATAGGGTAGAAGTAAGACTAAAAACAAAAAATGGA
The DNA here is from genome assembly GCA_024138015.1 of Lumnitzera littorea. Lineage (NCBI taxonomy): Eukaryota > Viridiplantae > Streptophyta > Magnoliopsida > Myrtales > Combretaceae > Lumnitzera > Lumnitzera littorea. The sequence goes on along the minus strand of JAMXBB010000007.1, from coordinate 13,012,860 downwards.
AATGTAGAAATAAAACAAGAAAATAGTGGAAGAAGAAAAGTAGAAAAATTTTCAAGGTTTTTATAGATGATAGCATGGGTTAAAACCTTTATGTCTATACCTCTGTTTTTTTTTTTTTTTTTACCATTTTGGTAGAGTTTAAGAAGTAGAAATATAATAATAGTTTACATTTATCATTATTACTTAATAATTTTTATGGAGTGGCACATACCCTTCTAGAGTAAAGGTTTCAAGATGAGTACATGTTATTAAGATATAATACTCATATCCTTCCATATGAGAGCAGATTTTATAAAATTGTGCTTAGAAACCTACTTAATTGAGCATGTATTATAGGATATAAAGTATAATAGAGTTACTCACTTATCCCTATAATTCAATTAGAAAGCTTTTCATATTTATTTAGTGGTATTTATATATTTTGTGAAATTTTATGGGCATTAATGAAGAAATGTAATCTCCAAAAGTTCAAGATTTAAGGTGGCATTTGATAAATTAAAGATTGTTTTATTCTAAAACAAATATAGCTTTTTTATATTATTTTTATCATTTAATCAATTACAAATAGTAACCAACAATAAAATGGGGGCATCTACGGTTTCATTCCCTGTTTTGAAGGGATTAGTTTAATCCTTTATCCAACTTTTCATTTATATTCTTTTAAATCTAAATTATTGAATTTATAATTAGTTTAATTATTTAGATTTAAAGCAATTAATTCAATTGTTTAGATTTAAAGAAATGTACATTAAGGGTTTCAACATGCTAAATTTAAAGGAATATAAATGAAAACAGGATAATGATAAAAATCAACTCTTAAGACCAATCACGCGCAGCCAAACTAAAGGACTCTAAGACCTTACATGGAGAATATTAACTTAAAACCCCATCTAAAACGAAGATTCCCATTCTAACCCCCATGTTTTACTTTACTACTGACCTGACCACCGAGCTCTCACATGTGCAAGCATAGTTTCCAAAACTGCCGATCAAACATACCAACCTATTGGACCCACAAGCCAACCTGCTAAGCAACCATACCATGACCCAAACAACATCTGAGCAAACTAGCCTCAAATGTCTGTCCAAGTCGAGCTTCCAAGCCGACCAGTATCCAACCTTAGTCTACACCAAACTACAAGATACTTGACTTGAAGAGGATCTAAACATCCTTAACCGATCGAGCTCCAACCTAAACCAGATTAAGTTGGCTTTAACTGTAAATTCTTTTCCTTTACCTTGTCCAAATTGTATCATACTCCAAACACCGCCATTACCACCATACGATACGTGTTTTTTAGCACAACATTTCAAAAGGATTCCCTCATCCTTTGTACAAAATATTCTTAGTCTTTTTTACCCTTTTTAGTATATTTCTTGTATTCTAAATTATATATTACCCTTTTGTCTTTTCATATGTGCTTGTAGTATATAAATCTCATTTTTTGTATGCAGACATCAGATTACATTATCAAATTATTACAAGTTTCTTTTATGAGCAATCTTAGTGTTCTCATGTATCCTTAACTCTTATCAATTCCCTTTAATAAGAAGTAGTGGCGAGTGACCTTATAGTTCAAACTATTGAGCCATATCTGGCGAATTGTAGGCTAAGTAAGATTGATTAATATGTCATATCTAATTGATAGCTGCTTAGATTTTGCTAGTCTTCTTTTATTTTCTTTCAGTTCTTCTTATTGTGGTGCTCCTCCGTGTATTTGATCATAAAGATGCATCAAGTTTGCTGGTATCAAAACATAGTTCTGAGATAAAGTGTATAAAGTTATAGTGAAGTTTTGGTTAGTGTTTGCTGTTAGTAGTTGCTGCGTTCCTTCTGTAGCTGCCTTAGTGCATTCGTGTGAAGTAAGTTTAGAGCTGTGAGCTATAAAGTAGAGGTTCATGTGTTGGTAAATATAGTTCCTATCGTTACTCTATTATACTTTGTTTCCCATTTGCGAAAATAGAGAAAGTTTATTTCTGTGGTACTTAAGTGAGTGTTAGGTGTTGGAATTGTTAAGAGTATGTTAGTAGAAGATTTAAGTGGCAAAGTACAAGTGTTTTTCATGTATTGTGTTGTTATTCTATTAAAGAAATATCATAGATGACTAATTTGAGTGTTCAAGGTGTTTTTGGTGACCAGGATAGTGGTGCTCATATTGATCGTAGTGCTCATATTGATCGTAATCATAATGATAATAACACTTTTGGGTTAGTTGATGATAAACTTGATAGACTCACTAATCTTGTTGAAAGTATGGTCACTACAATGCAAGTTAAGAGACAACCCCAAAGTATGCCACATCATAACTCACCTGAGAATATTCCAAAGAGATGCTATGGCTAAGGTGGCCAAGCCAATCACTTAGTTCGACCCTCTCGAGTTGAAAGAGTTACAAACGGAGTTGCTAGATAAAGGTTGGAGCTAAAGGAGATAAGAGAGGATGATGAGGAAGTAGATGTGGAGACAGACAGAGAAGAAGAAGAAGAAGAAGAAGAAGAGGCTAGGTATTACCAAGTGTAAGAGCGAAGATGCCGAGCTCCTCAAGGACTTAACAATGTTGAGATCCAAATTCCACCCTTCAGCGAAAGTAGAGATGCAGATAAATATTTAGAGTAGAAAGAGAACGTGGAGAAAGTGTTCAATTGTTATAGGTAGACAAATGTTGTTAAAGTGCAACTTACTACACTTAAGTTCTTCGGATATGTTGCCATGTGGTAAAAGAATCTAAATGCAGCTAGAGCAAGGAATGGAAGACGAGGTATATAAACTTGGGAAGGGATGAAGAGATTATTGAGGGGTAGATTTATGCTTGATACCTACTTGCAAGACACGTTTACAAAGTTGCAAGAACTTCACTAAGTAGGCTAATCTATTGATGACTATGTAAGAAAATTTCAGATGCTGATAATCTAAGCCGATATGGATGAACCCGAGGCTCACACGGTGTTAAAGTTCATTTTTGGACTTAAATATAAGGTTCGTAACATTGTGGAAGTACAAAGGTTCTATACAGTAAAATAGGCCATTAAGGTAGCCTAAAGGATTGAAAAGCAAAGAAGAAATGCTCTAAGCCAACTTAGGTCAACATTTTCTCGAGCCCCTGTTCCATGTTGACTTGCTTATGCCAAGCTAAGGAGACCCTCCCAAGCTGAGGAAAGAAATGACCGACCTGATAATAACCAAACAAGCCAATAGAGCTAAATGGGTCCACTAAGCCAGATTGAAGAAAGGCTGTCCCCGAGAACATACGAGAAGGGACAAACCTCTTGATGGAAGACTAATGAGGTAAAATGCTTCAAATGCTTAGGTTTTGAACACATGGCTGCTAAGTGTCCAAATCGACATGCCATAATGCTCTAAGGAGATGTAGTGGATAGCACCGATAAAAGAACCAAGCGCAGCTCTTTCAAACCAACCTATCTATAAAATGAACCTTAAGTAAGTTGTCGAACTAAAAAGGTAAGTGGATGAGCTTATAAAGAGAGGTTACATAAGGAAGAGCATGAGTCCTTGTGCTATACCAGCAATGCTTGTCCCAAAGAAAGATGTTTCATGGCGCATGTGTATCGATAGCCAAGCTATCGATCATATTACTGTCAAGTACAAATATCCAATACTAAGGCTCGATGATATGCTAGATGAGCTTCATGGCACTAAAATATTTTCGAAGATTAATTTGCAAAGTGGCTACCACCAAATCTACACGAGACCAAGTGATGAGTAGAAGATAACCTTTAAGACGAGGCACGGTCTCTATGAATGGTTGGTTATGCCATTCGCACTTACAAATGCGCCAAGTACATTCATATGATTGATGAACTATGTGATGCACCCTTTGATCTAAAGATGTGTAGTCGTATAAATTGATGATATATTGGTGTACAATGCTGACCTAAGCAATCATGTTCAACATCTCTGAGCTATTTTTAATATTTTATGAACCAAGAAATTATGTGAGAACTTTAAGAAGTGCATGTTCTATCAAAGTGAAGTAGTTTTTCTTGGTTATATAGTATCAGGAGAAAGAATCTAAGCTAATGAGGAAAAGGTCCAAGTTGTCTCGGAGTGGCTAATGCTAAAGAACGTTACTAAAGTTCGAAGATTTCATGGCTTTGCTTCTTTTTATAGATGATTAATTAAAAACTTTGATACCATTATAGCTCCCTTGACCAAGCTAACAAAGAAGAGTGAAGGATTCTGATAGAATGACTATGCTAAATAAAGCTTTAGAGAGATTAAAGAAAAGCCTACTACCACCCCTGTTCTATCTTTACCAAATTTTGACAAGTCATTTGAACTAGAATGTATGTGTCAAGCATTAGGATTGGTACGATCTTGATGCAACAACAACGATCGATTGCCTACCATAGTGAAAAGCTCAATGGTGTCGCATTGAACTACTCAGTGTACAAGAAAGAGCTATATTCTCTTTTTCAAGTTCTTACTATCTGGCAACATTATTTACTACTACAAGAGTTTGAAATTTATACTAACCATGAATCATTAAAACATCTTAAAAGTCAAAACAAACTTTCAAAGAGGTAAGCCAAGTAGCTAGAGTTTATGAAAAGATTTTCATATATAATCTAATACAAGAAAGGAGGTATCAACATGGTCATCGATGCTCTGTCACGTCGGCAAGCTTTGCTAACTACCTTATAAACGAAGATACTAAGATTTTCACTTATTATTAAGCAGTATGCTTATTACCCCCATTTTGGCCCCATTGTAGAGCAATGTAGAGGAGTTACTATTGGAGGATATTATCTCAAAGACGGCTATATGTTCAATGAAAGAAGGCTATGCATACCTAACTATTCCATACGTAAGCTGTTAGTTAGGGAAGCACATAGTGGTAGATTATCTAGTCATTTTCGAGAGACCAAAACAACCAATATGTTAAGTGAGAACTTTTACTGGCTTAGTCTGGCTCAGGATGTCTATAAGATAGTTGGTAATTGTGAAGTATGCAAGGGAGTAAAGGAAAAAAGAGAGTCCTATGGAGAGTATATGCACCCACCAACACCGACCTTACTTTAAGCCAACCACAGCATGAACTTTGTCTTAGGATTACCTAGGACATCCAAGGGAAAATATTCAATCTTTGTTGTAGTGGACCGCTTTAGCAAAATGACACACTTTATGCCATCCTATCGAACTAACGATGCTTTACATATTATTGATTTGTTTTTGTAGGAAATTGTCTAACTACACAAAGTACCGAAAACTATTGTTTCAAATTACGACACTAAATTCTTGAGCTATTTTTTGAAGACTCTTTAGAGAAGACTTGGAACTAAACTTGTGTTCAGCACTAGTAACCACCCCCAAACCGATGGTCAAACTGAAGTGGTGAATATGACACTTGGTAACTTACTTAGAGCTGTAGTGGGAAAGAACTTAAAAGAGTGGGATCTGTGTATACCGGTTGTAGAATTCACATACAACAAAATTATCCATAATATTACTAGGAAGATTCCATTTGAGGTCATCTATGGCCTCAATCCTAACTATTCCTCTAGATTTAATTGGTACCTCCACAGCTATTGAAGAGGGTCAATCTAGAGTTAATCGAGCCCAAGAATTATAAGAGCTACATCAGTCCATAGCAAAGAAGATCACTAAGTTCACCTAAAGACAATAAGAGATCAATAGCCAAGGTCATTGAGCTATTTCTTTTAAACTAGGAGACTTAGTATGAATTCACCTTGGCTAAGAAAGATTTTTACACCTGAGGTAAAATAAGTTATCTCCATGAGCTGTGGTCCATTCAAGGTCCTAAAGAAAATCAATCGCAACGCCTATTAAATCGAATAGCCTAAGAACTACAGTGTTTCCTTCACCTTCAATACATCTAATCTAATTCCCCACCAACCAAAAGAAGACCCTACAGATGCTTAGGAAGGACAAGGGCCTGAAACCACTTCAGATTTGAGGACAAATCTTTCTAACCCCTAAGCAGATGATAAGAATAAACTCCCCGAACTAATCTCATGCAACCAAACTAGAAGAATCCATGGCATCACGTAGAGAATATTAGATCAAAGCCTCATTCAGGATGAAGATTCCTATCTTGACCCCTATGTTTCACTCTATTACTAACTTGAGTATTGAGCTCTTACGTATGTTAGTATAGTTTCCAAAGCTACCGAGCAAACATGCCAACTTGCCAAGCCCACAAGCCAACCTTTCAAGCAAACATACCATGACCCAAACAACATTCAAGCAAACTAGCCTCAAATGTCTATCTAAGTCGAGCTTTCAAGCCGACTAGTATCCAACCTTAGTCTGCGCCGTACTGTGAGATACCTAACTTGAAGGGGGATTTAGTCATCCTTAACTAACCAAGCTTCGACTTGAACAAGATCAGGTCAACTCTAACTATAGATTCTTTTCCTTCACCTTGTCTAAATTGTTTTATTCTCCAAACACCAACCATCATGTGACATATATCTTTTGGCACAACATTCCAAAAGGATTCCCTTACTCTCTATAAAGAATATTCTTTGTCTTTTTTATCCTTTTTAGAATATTTCATGTATTCCTAATTATAAATTACCCTTTTTATCATATGTCCTAATAGTATATAAACCCCATTTGTTGTACACATACATCAGATTACATTATTAAATTATTACAAGTTTTCTTTATAAGTAACCCTAGTGTTCTCATCTATCTTTAACTGTTACTCATTCCTTTTAAGGAGTAGTGACTAGTGACCTTATAAGTCGGACTAGTGAGTCATATCTGACGGATTGTAAACCGACTAGGATTGATTGGTGTATCGTATTCAATTAGTAACTGTCTGAATTTTGCTAGTTTTCTTTTTTTTTTTTTAAGTTATTCCCATTATGGTGCTCCTCCATATGTTCGATCCTATAGAGGCATCAAATAGAAAGCTAGAACTATCTCCTAAAAAATAAAATAAGACCATAGAAAAATCCCAATAAAATGGATTATGAATGCAATAATTACCAACCAACCAATTTTAAATTATTTACAAGTAATTATTCAATTTCAATACACATAATTAGCTATTCAATTAATAATTATGTTATAAATAATATTATTAGATAGTAATTAATAGGTTATCCAACTAAGTAGTATATAAATCTAAATAAACCATTAAATGATCAATGATGTTTTGATGCTTCTTTTTTATATGACCTGGTGACATTTTCAAGAACAACATATGGAATAGACTATTTTCTAGTAATATCTATTCGTATAAATCAAACCACGAAATGAATGTTTCAGTAATAGGAATTATTAGGTGCTTAAAATTTCTCGATAATAACCATTTCCTTTACAAAGCAGATAAGGGCAAAGGATGGAAATAACTGTATTAACTTTATTTTAAGTTTAGAACCTGGGGCACAAGTCCATTGCAAGCATGAAAGGATCTATTAAAAATCTCAAATCATAATTACAAAACCTTACATTTGTTGAATAAGTTGCAAAACCCACCACCCCACCGCCATATAGAAGTGTATATATATAGTTGTTGCATATGTTTTTAGCTTTTGTTCCTAATCATTTGATCATGTTAGATTTTGACTATGGAGATTCCTTTTAGAGTATGCTCGTCACGTACTAATGTTGTGTTTAAGTCATAGGTCATTATTAAACTTCATTATATACTCCCCATATGCTTTTCGGGTGCTTAATGATCCGACTTCTAGCCGCTTGAGCACAATTTATATTAATTCTTTATCCGAGTACATCGAGAAGGTTTTATATTTGTTCTATATGCATTTTGACCTTCTAATATCTAAAATTGATCAATTAGAGATATACAATATATATATATATATAGCCAAATGATGAATTTCATTAAAAGAAAATTATTACATTGATCAAACAGATTGATATGAGAGAAAAGAGAGTCGGAGGCATAAAGACCTAACCATATAAAAGGGTATATCTCTTTAAGCGTGCTGATGTTTTATATACAGGACATTAATTTTCTCCCAAGAAAAGAAAAAACCATTTAACTGGCAATTGTGACAAAACCCACAAAGGAACTGACATAATTCTACATAAGGATGGTAAAGAGAAAAAGAAAATTAAACATATTCATCATAAAAAGCCGCTTATTTAAAAAAAGAAAAGAAAATAAAACCGTAAAACTAATCTTATCCTGGTAGCTACGATCTTGAAACGAACAAACCTCTAGAAGTGGATTCATAGTGCGCAAAGTCATAATGTCAATAGATTGATGATGGTCGGAATGGTAAAAGAAAACAAATCAGATGTCAATATTGGCAAATTTACAAATATTAAGATCACCAGCAATAGATTTAGAGATTTATTATGGTGAATGAAGGGAAAAGGTCCCGAAAGGAGGGGCGAAAGCACAACTGCCTCCTATATGCTAGGGTTAAAGAGAGAGAGAAAACTTTCTTTGAAATTGTCAATTAGATACCTATTTAAAGTGTTCACTAGATTTCTATACGATTTTACTCTAATAAAAATTAAAAAATTATATTAAATTACATAAAATAGGAAAATAACCCCCATTTAATATTCTTTCAATACTTTATTGTTTCTGTCAAGTATATATAAAGGTAAGTGGATAACCTTTTTTATGTTGTCCGACTATACTTTACTCAACCAAGTAGATTCAAATGAGTATTGAGAAACAATGAGTAGATTGTAGACAATAATTTTCCGAAACATATTGCCATACAGTAGATTTACATCTTATACCTACCAAACTTATACCCTATACTAAGTATACAAGGTATAGGTTTATACAAGGTAAGCTTTATGATTCTCTATACCTATCCTATAAAACTTATCAAATAACATAATATATGTTAGTAAATGAAAAATAATCTTGTATTTTTTTAGCTAAAAAAAGAACACAAACAATGTATAATGTATATATTAAAAATGAAACACCTAATATAAATTATAAACCTAAAACTTGCTGCATCTCCCCAATCTCTTGATATCATGACTTTCACTAACCTTTCTCTTAGTGTCCTTCTGCCTCTTTTTTCCTTAGGCAAATCACTACAGTTTATGCTAGTTTACTTACATCATGCTGCCACAACAAGAAATATATATATATATATATATATATATGTGTGTGTATGTGCGTGCGTGTTTATTTATATATGTCGAAGATCATTAAGAAAGCTCGTTTTTCATTAAAATATAGTTTTGTTCATTTGGAAAAGTGCTCAAGTGTCTTACTTTACATACATTATGATTGAAATCTTATTTTTACATTTTCCTAATTTAATCAGTTTTTTATATTATTATTATTAATTCAATTTGCATTTTCTATAATGATTAATGCCTATCAATTATGTAATTGAGATATTTCACTTTGAAGTTTTCGTTTTTTTTTTTTTGTATTAAATTGACATTAGATGATGTTACTGTTCATTTTGAAAAGAAAGAAAATATTTTTGGGTTCTATATATACCTTATACCCTATAGATATTATACGATATGAGTTTAAGAATGGGGTAAAATCAATACGAGTATTTAAACTTTCATTTTTTTTTTTTAGTACCTAAAGTTTGAACTTATTCATTTTAGTACTTTAACTTTTAAATGAGACAAATTAGTATCTTAGTTATAATGACTGTCATCATAAAATGGAAGAATAATAATATAACTACATAAACTTTTATTTTATTTTTATTTTAATGTTGAAAGTTTATTTTTTTATTTCATTTTGGTACTTCAACTTTTTAAAATGAAACAAATAAGTATTATTTATAATGATAGTTATAACAAAGATATTAATTTGTATGATTTAAAAAATTAGGATACTAAAATGAACAAGTTTAAAGTTTAGGTACTCAAATAAAAAAAATATAAAAGTTTGGATACTTCTAGTAGTTTTATCCTGTTTAAGAATGGTTCTGTGGTGCTAGAGAGTAAGTCCCCATTCCATAATTTATGATCCGACATCTTTGAGATAGAGTATGAATAGAATCTTATACCTCAGTTTAATCTTAAATAAAATGATTATGTAGGAATCTAAAAGTATATTTTCTATTGTTTAGATTTCTAATAACTCAATTTTTAAAGACAATATACCTATAAGCATGTAACAAACATAAAAAATCATATTTACACTTTACCCTCTTTTGGTTTATTTTTTGTTCATGACTAAGTGCAAAAAATTAAACCCTTGTAAGTTATATGATTACGTGATATAATTGTAAGTCACGAATATAAGCTTTCCATAATGCCCTAAACTCAAGAAGTTATAGATCACTACGTGTTCCTACTCTTTAATAACATAACAAGCTTAAATGAGCAACTATCTCCATTAAAAACATAAGAAATTTATTCTTTAATGATATAACAGGCTTAAATGAGCAACTATCTCCATTAAAAACATAAGAAATTATCTCCAAATTATTTCATAAAAATCCTCTAAACAAATTAAAATTTATTGGTACAAAACTTTCACAGTTTGTGAACAACACTCAACAATTTAATTTTTCTACCATTGAATACTTCCTCATTTATTCATAATTCCTCATTGCAATCATATGCCTAATCATCACTCTCTTATCCCGATCACCTTAGTGAAAGTCTCCAAATCTATTAAATTTGTAAATTTCAATTTAAGTATCTACATCTAAAAAAAGAAGAAGAAGAAGAAGGAATAAGCTAATGCCAATTACATGAGTACCACAAGCATATACACATGCCAAACAATTACAGAAGTCACATGCGTTAACATGCAATATATATTGCAACAATCAATTCATTAGTTCATATATTTAATTTCACAAGCAATAAGGGAATATTCATGAGTCTAGTTACAAAACTTAAATGGGAGCACCATCACCATCCAAATAAAACTACATGCATAGGTTTACTACTCAAGGCCTTAACACCTCCTTAACATCATACTCCTTACCGACAGAGGTTCACCATCATATAGTCCCTATACTTTCTTAGTTCTCACCAATTCTATCGGTAAGGGTTCACCATCCACGATCCTCCCATCTTCCTAACGCTCATGTCTACTAGTAAGGGTTCACCATCTACGGTCCCCACACCTCCTTAACTGTTACAAATTCACCCCTTCGATCCTTTAACTCTAAAACTATCCCTAATCATATCTAAGAGTAACTCCATTAAGGACAACAATACTCAAGGATCATAAGGATGCCATCCATGAAACCATTATTAGATTGAGCCACATACAAGTAGCAAACATGTTATTAACAGCCAAACATTTGTTGAGTTCATTTATCTTTCTAATCATAGCAAGCACATCTAACAAGCACAATAAACACATACTTGGATTTTGAGCATGATATAACTAAATCATAGTTCCTTTCAATATCAAAACCTGAAGCATGATGAAAAATATACTCCTTTAGAGTTTGCTTACGTCTATCTTACCCTTTCTTACTTAATTATATTAGGTTTATAAGTCTTACTAATGGCTTATTCTAAGGTTTGAAACACATTTTAATGTCCTAAAGTTTAAGAAAGGTTAGAACAAGAACTAGAGCAAAGGGATCAAAAAATAATGAAATAAGGGAAAAGAACAAGATCACAATCATGGTTTACGATCATAATCTGGGGCGCAAAGCTCTTTGACTACAAGATCCCACTTCATACTCAAACAAGGAAATGATTAGAGGGAATCACGAGCAAGATCATGCCCGTGATTCTCTCATGTGTCAAACACCTCACTTCCTTCAATTTTCTACACTTCAAAACCCTTTAATCAACCCTAGATCATCCTATTACCACAAATCTTTACCTTAGTGATCTTTTTTTTTAACACCTTTCTACCATGGAATACTGAGGTGTTCCTGAATTCATGAATCAAATAACAAGATAACATATCTAAATCAAGAATCACATACCTTACTTTTGCACAAAGGTCATTCTATGGTTTCTTAATGCAAATGCGAATGCAAATCCAAAACCAACCTTCAACCTAACAATAATTCAAATTAGAATCCACTTGATCTATTACTTTTTGTTATCATAAAATCATGACTCTACCAAATCTAAGGTTTTCATAGTATAGATTATATGAAATCTTAACTCACTTATGGAATCTTCTCCTTTCCTATAGTTACACAATAACACAAAATTAAAACAATTCCTCATATTGAAAAGCCAAGAAATTCCATAAATAAAGCTTACCTATTTCATCGATGTAATAGAGATTGTCTCTAACCAAACGGAGGGAAGGAAATGACTTAAGGCAAAATGAAGTATTTATAGCTAGGTATTTTGAGTAAGGTTTCCTAAATTTCCTTTTTCCAAAACTAACCTCGATTTAAAAGTAAAATTATTTTCATGCCACCTTATAATAGTATTTCCTATACCGTATTTGTGGGTTTGACACTTTCTATGATAAAATATTTAAAAAATATATAGTTTTCAATTTTTAACACTGTCCAGTATTTTACTTGAAAATTTCGTAATTATATGATGTTGCATTTGCATTTTCAAAATTATCAATATAGCCCTTTTAACTTGCACATCAAATAACAAATACACTGAAAATGTGGTGGTAATTACATAATTATTTCCTATGCCTATTAATGATAATGTGATGAAAAAGGCGAATATTTAAATTTTGTGGTAATAATCAAATCATTAATAGGCGCTCGATTATTTAATTACACTTTCTCTATTTCTTAGATATTTTGTAAAGGTTATGACGGTAAATTCATAAACTTGGGGGCAAGATTGAATAATTGTAAAATGTTCAATTTAAAAGCAACCACATAACATAATCCACAATGTTTTATGCATCATTTGAGAATTCCAACTTTATTTTACCTCCATTTTCACTTTATTAATGGAGTCCAAACTATAAAATTGAAGAAACGAATCCAAAATTTTTGTGCAACTATAGAATTTTTCTGAGTAACTATTCAAAATGCACGAGCTAGTACCTTAAAAATTACATATTTTCTTATTAAGTAAACTAAATGAATGTTTCGATGAGGAAAGTTATTATTATTTACTATCAAACCTCCTTTCTTTTTATTCAATTTTAAAAAGGAATATACGGGTGAACGATTGGCACAAATATATTAACGGCAAAAAAAGAAAGAGAGAGGGTAACTTTCATATCTTTTTACGTACTTAATTTTCTAATGATGTATGTAGTCAGCATGAAAAAATAAAAACATTCTTTAAACTTAGAGGAAAATGTAAATAACCTCATAACTTTGACTTAGGTATAAATTTTTTTTTAAACTTTTAAAATATATTTTAAAATCTTTTAGATTTTGATAAATTAAAAATAACCCCTAAACTTTAATTTTGGTATCAATGTGTCAAAATGTGCTTCATGATTTCTTAAACTTTCATTATAATATAATTTTTTTAACAAAATAATTAAATATATTTTAATATTACTAATTTATTAAAATTTAAAAGGTTTCAAAATATTCATTAAAAGTTTAAATCACGTAGTTGCACTTAAGTTAGAAAACTATTTGCTTTTACCCTTCAACTTATTAATTGATTCGAGATACATCATTGAGGGAAAAAAAAATAATATTCTTAAAGTACAAGAGAAAAAGAGTCTATCGTGTGTTTTCTTCTTTTTCTAGTATGTAGAAGATGGTGGTTGTTGTTCCTCAGTTATTACTAGTAGTTGATTAAGGTTTGTATGTATTGAGCCTGCAAAATAAGGTACGGTAAAAGAATGCTAGAGGATTGTTCGATATGACCATTTCGATATTTAAGTCACTAATAAACTTTTTGTATATCAAATATTGAGTGCACAAATGTAGAATGCAGAGTTTGTCAAGAGAGTTATTGTTAAGTAGATGCCTAATATTTATAGTGAAATGGAGCCAGTCATTGGAGATCAGTTGGCGAGAAATATCGCCTCTCATAAGTGTAGAAAAGTAGAGTTATCGTGTTCAATATATTTCTAATATTTAGAATATGATTGTTTTATCCTTATCTTAAAATTCATAACCATTAAAGTTTTTCATAAACCAGAACTATTAAGAGCCAACTTAAGGCCTATAGCAATGAACCTAACGAGGCAAGGTTTGACGAATCTAGGCAGACATTAAAATTCTCTATTTAAAGTACCCTATCAATGGTGGTCATTTGGGACTATTATCCGCCGGCCTTCAGCGTAGCTTCACTATTGGTACGATGCTTCCAATTGCACAGATTGTCTCCATTATACAATATATGACAAAAGTGTATTTAACCATTTTTTGAGTTTTGACAGGAAAATTCTTCTCATAAGGCGGGCACTGTTGTCCCAGTCTTAACTATTTTTGTAATTTTTCCAGATTCCTTTTTGTGGGACACTTTGGTCGTTCTTCGAAACTCGACTTCTCACATTAGGTGTAGTTTTTTAATGCGTAAGACACAATTAAATATTCATCTCAATAATACATGCCTACGTGCATAGCTTTATTAATTAATACCCAAGTACTAGTTCCTGTTGAAAAAAGTGGAGCCAAGATAAAATAGTGAAAACAAGAACAATTCTTTTTTTTCTTTCAATAAAAATCGTAAATACAATCCTAAACTTAAGTGCAAGTATAGTAGATCCTTTAAGCTCTTAAAATATAATATCAACTCCACTTAACATTTAAAAATATACACATATACCTAAAATTGTTAATGGAAAAAATTCAATGACACTATTTATGGTCTTTTTAGCTGTTATTTGGAGTTTCTAATAACAACTTGTACATTTTAAAAAAAATATATAAAGATGTAAAATTATGTTTTAAAAATTTAAAACATCCACTCACACCTAAAATTATTAATTTTTTTTTTAAGAAAACAAATATATGTGGTATACTAATCTCCTTATAAAGATATCCTACTATAGTGCATGAATACATCATTTGCAATTTTTCTATGCATATAATCAATTCTAAATTAATTCCATAAAACCAAGGCCACTATAACTTAGTGCCATCGATATTGATCTCTCATCAAAATGTATTAGGATTTGAAATCCTTCTTTTGACAAAAAAAAAATAATAATAATTCCATAGATGACAATGATAAATTTATTTTATCATAAATAAAGGTTAAAAAATAAAAGGTTAATGTGGGGATAAGTGACTGCATATCACCAACATTCTCCTCGAGGCTAACTTTCATTTTCAATGCCAAGCTTAATTGTGCTTAATTTTTAAGATTTTCATTTCTACCAACTATGGAGGAAAATGATAATGGCTGCACAGATCGAATGTCAAGAAATTAAAAAAAAAAAAAAGTGATACTCTTAAACAAATTTTTTAATGAGTTAATACTCTATTTAGAGTAAGCATGTCAATAATTTCAAAACATGTAATACAATGGATAAATAGTTGTATACTTTTGGATAATAGAAATTAATTATTCGAAACGTTTATAAGTTTTAAAATCAATCCATCCACGTATGTAATTGTACGTATTGATTGACTAATTACTCATAAATACTTGGAATATCTACATTTCATGGTTCGAGAGCACAGGCTCTTTATCCAAAATAATAAATCTAAATCTTTATCTTTTAGATTTAAGGAACATCCCATATATATATATATATAAAAGGTGTTCTTTACTTGAATGATAGGGTTAGGGCAAAGTGTGTGTGGGAACTATTGATGCAAAGTACAAAGAAGCAGCAAAAGACGATCCAAATCAAACATAAAAAAGCAAAAGTAAAAGCCTCTCTCACTTTCACACTTTGGAGATGATCGTCTAAGGACACTTTCCCTTTACCCATCTCATTTTGCTTGTGAATTCGATCTCGAATCTTTCATTTTCATCTCCTCTTTTTCTTTCTTCCTCTAAACTTTTTCCTTCTTCTATCAAACAAAAATGTAGGACAAATGAAACGACAGTCTTCACTAAAATTAGTTGTCATATTGTACGTGATAAATAGTACACCTACCGAAATTCATGCCCTCAGGACCCTAATTTTTCACATTTTTGGGACCACAACATTTACAATTAGCAAATTAAAAACCGTTATCAAAATGAATAGAAAGTTGTAAATATATACATATAAATCTCTAATCTTTATAATAGAGCACTCAAAATTCCTATATCTTTGAAAAAAATACATGTATTTTGAAGATCTGTTTACTATTTCGCGATCAAATGAAATAAGTTTTATAAAATAATAAAATCATCTCTTTATTAGTTTTAATGGGTGAAGTACTCGATTCAAAATAGAAGAAATATAAAGGATATCTCATCAAGTTATCCACAGTAAAAACTTAAAAGTACCATATAATGAATATAATAGAGAGAAAATTTAGAATAAACACTAAAAAGACTGAATAAAAACATAGCTTCTAATATTCAACAAGCCGATGACACTAATTTATCTACATTATCATCCCATTAGCAATGGCGCGATTTGTACTAACACTTGTAGTTTCATACACAGGAAGTTCTTCCATATACCTATCAGTTCCCATCATTGTATGGTGATCTAGTTCGAAAAGATCCGAACTCGAGTAGCTTGCTGCATCATCATCGTCATCATCATCCTCTTCTTCAATTCCATAACTTCGCCGAACGTCGGCCGGAGTAGAACTACTCTTCTTCTGATATCTATGATAATCTTTCAAAATCTCGCGCGCCGCCTCCTCAACCCGCCGGCTTTTCTCGATGAAATGTCCTCTGATTTCCTCCTTCCTAACATTCCCTCTTGATGATAGATTTGATCTTCCACTCTCACAAGCTCTTGGTAATGACATTGGGATTAGGTTTGAAGTATTATTCCCATTTTCATCCTGATACAATGACTTGTGTCCACAAGGTCTACAATCTTCATCGACTATGACACTCACAGGGTAAAATGTGACTGATCTTTTCACACCACCGCGCGATTTTCCCCTGCTAGAAGGAGAATTCTTGCTCAAACAAGACCTCGAAAACGAAGAAGCAGAAGAGCACAGCGAAGTAGTCCCAGAGGACTTCGAATTCCTCTCGGAAACCGCCTCATCGTAGCCACCACTGGACGTGGAAGTTTTGGCTTTCTTGGGGGTCCCTGCTGTTGCGAAAAGGGAGTGGATGAAATTTGCCAACTTCCCACCTGGTGAAATTGGTTGCTTCACCTTCTTCAAATTGGCATAAATCTTCAATGCCCTTGATTTGGATTTGATAATACTTTCCACATCTCCTGGAGTTTGATCTGCACCATAATGATTATTGTAATCATGCAACATACGCAAATTGCTCTGTTCATGAAACAGAGCCCTCTCTGTTTTGCACTGACACTTAGACACACTGGTTCTCACGGGTTTAGGCCCAGAAGGATTCCTAGTTTTCACCCCATAAATCGAATCACACTCTGATGATGAAAACCCATTTGAACTAGAATCCGATGAGCTTGATGAGCTGAAAAAAAACACAGCTTGATCATGATCGAGATCATAATCATAAACATAGCTCCTCGATTTTATTTCATTTTCTTGGGAAATTTCCTTCCTCTGTAAACTTGTTTTTGGACCAACCCTTTTTTCAACTAAGCAAGCTTCTTTGATTCCTTCATTTGGGTCATCTTCATAGTACTTGTTTTGGCTCCTTCCAATATTTTCACTGAAAAATCCCATATGTTCGCCATTATTTGGTTCTGACTCTGACTCATCAATGGACTGGTAGATTTTGTCAAGAAGACTTGAAGAGAAAGATGGGTAATTTTTTTTGGCTTCCATATACCTAGTTTCTCTTATATTTTTCTCTCTTCTATACATGTTTGTGATCTTAGTACAAAAAAAAAAAAAAAAAGGTGTCTGAAATAAAGTGTTTTTAGTGTGTGAAGAAGGTATTCGGGTGAAAGGGTTGAATAGAAATGTGGAAAATGAGGAAACAGTATGATTAGGTATGGTGTTGAGGGAGAGAGAGAGAGAGTAATGAGAGGGAAAATGGCACGCTTTGATGGTGAAGAGAAGAGGAAGGGAGAAGGAGGGTTTTTATATAAACAAAGGAGACCCGGCCCTTGTCCATGTCCATGCGCGTGCATGGTTTACTTGTCTACAGAGCCGAAGCCAGCTGGGCATGGGATGTGATGATGTGGCATTTTGATAGGTGTTGGGATTTATTTTTAGGAAAATAATAGGGACAGAGTACTCTGTCTTTTTTTTTTTTACAAAATAATTACTGTTATTTGTTTAATACTGAGCAATAAAAATTTTTACCCTTTTATATATTCCTTTTTCTATAAAATATGCAATTAATATAAAAATATATAAAAGATATTTAGAAGTTAAGCAAAAATCAAGGAAATATTTACTGGCCAAGATGCACTATATGTGTATATATATATATATATATAGTATATAGATACCAATTATATTTTAACAGTGACTTTTTTTAAAAAAAAAATTCTAATATTCGCTACTATATGTTTGAATACTCTTAGTACTTATACTTAACATATGCATATAAGTGACATATATCACTTAATGTATCCTTCCCGAAACCTTAGCTTTGATATTTGTATAAGTTAAAATTGTTTTGGAGATGCTTAGTTGAATTTTTATTTTAATTTTTTTAAAACAATCCGACAATATACTAAATTTTGCTGTGAGATAAAATTATATATGTTAGTTATATTCTATTGTAGATATTTAGCATGTTATGAGTCCATTTATAGAACCTCTATGGTGTAAAACCAATTAAATAATTTCTGTTTAATCGGCTTATTTCTTATTTGCTTAATTGAAGATGTTAAATCAGCCATACTTGTCCGTATGTTCCTATACTTAACGTAACATTTTCAAAAGTTAAAAAACAAAACATGAACGATAGATTCAGATAATTTCAAATTAGAAAAGCGTTTCATGCGCATCCCAACCCAACTCCCAATGTTGAGTTTTCTTACCCCATCTAGCATACATATTTGGGAAGGAAAATGTTAATGTTGTCAATTGTTAAAAAAATATTCTTACATCTTTTTAAAAGGGAATTTTTCTTTTTAATATGCAAGCAATCTTGAAAAGTTGAATTTTTTTTTTTTTTAATATGCAAATTAATGTTTTGAAACACTTCTTAAACAAACCTATTTGGTATTTATAAATTATGATATATGATTATATATTATAGAAAATATGAACTAGTTTCTAAAATAGTAAGATAAATAAAGAAACTTGTCTCCTTTTTATGCATATATTCTTTCTTAATATACAATATCAACATTGGAAAGTGCAAATTTTTTTTTTTTTTAAGATCTTAATACATGTTTTAAGGATACCTATAACCGATATACATCTCTTAAATAATATCCTGGCACCCCGTGAATAGTAGAATCCCCTGAGAATAAAAAAGAAAGTGAGAAAAGACAATCCAAATGAAGCCTTACCCTTTCTGTGGTGGATGTTAAGTAACATCTATTTATTTCCACACGCGAGCTTGGAAGCCGTTAATCATGTCGAAGATAAGGGTAATTTCACTGTGTAATTATGATATAAGGAATTATATCGATCCTTGACCTTGAACCTTCTTTGTCCCCGTGGTGGGCCGAGGGTTTCATTTGTTACGTAAAGATTTAGGGTTTGTTTTTAGGCTCGATTCGTAAAAGAAGAAAAAAAGAAACGACGATGATAATCGTATAGCGGCTTTGGGTTGCTAAAACTAATGCTACAATAATTTAATAGTATGAATTCTAATTTTTAAATAAGATGAATTAGATTAGATTCATTTCTTTCTATAATTATAGCATGATGTAGTTGGCTAAAGAAAATTACTGAGTTGCCAAATCCATATTAGCATTCAATTATGAAAATATAATATTTGATATTCTAAGTTTAAATCAATCAACTAATTTTGACAATTAAATAATTTAAGCAACAGCGGTTTAAAAAAAAAATTAGGATACACTATAATAGGAAGTTCCATTTTGCACTGGTTTTTTAAATTTCAAATTTTTTAAAAAATATATTACTTTATGTGCTATTTTTACAATCAGGAAAAATAAAATTCATTAAGTGAAAATAAACTCGTTACGTTAATGTAACAATTGCTATTGTTAACAAAATGTCATCAATTTTTTGTCTGTATTGTTTTATTTCCATGTTTTGTTTTGGCAAATTTTTTTATTTAATATAGTGATATTCATGAAAATTAAGTATTAACCTGTTAATATCTTCCTTCTAGTAATACTGTTTTAGCTTCAAAAACGTATATTAAATATCGCAAATTTGAGGATACTTCCCTAATTTTAATAGCTATTATAGGTTATCAAATAAATAGACCAATTGACTAATTGCCAAAAACAATAAAACTCAGTGGATGTGATAGTGATACTCAACAGATGGTATCAAGAATAGGGTATCCATGACTTAACCATATTAGACAAAATTAATTAACATAATACCTTTAGCTAGTTGATCCACACACCACTAAATGGATGATATTAAAAATAAATGTAAGATTGGGGGATCGACAAATCAAGAAAATATAAGTTCAAAAAAGTGAAGTTCTTACTAATATTGTGAAAATTTTGCCACCTTATGCAATGAATGACAAAGAAAGGGTAAATAGTGAATACATCTCTAAAAATTTGTTTTAGTGCATATTGATTCTCTAATCTTTTAAGGAGTACTTTCATCTATTAATTAATTCTAAAAATATGCACAATATATATAAATCATATCTACAGAACCCAAGACCGTTACTGGTTATGATCAATTTAGCATTCGAAATTTTTAATAGCGATTTGAGTATTATCTAAATATTTTTTAAAATTATGAAAAGATACTAAAGTTATTACAATATAATAGTATGAATATTGATCTCTCGATGGAATAACCAGTTTTTATTCTCGTCTCTGCCAAAAGTTGTAATATAGTGATTAAAAAAATAAAATAAAATAAGTTAGGAAGAGTTAAAGCCGTACTTGGAGAGCTTAGAGAATATATATATATACTTATCCAGTAATTTTTAGAATATGTTTACAGCTATCTCGAAAAAGAAAATATATGAATGATTTTTGCCAAACAAGGCGAATCCCTCTTGACCATTTAGCAATAAGAACTTAAACCATGGCGGTTGGCCACAACCTATCTAAGGTATTAAAAAAGGAAGAGTACGTATGAACAGATGAATTGTATTTGGTTGCATACAATAAACCATAAAGGTAGGTGGAATTTGGAATAGTAGATGTAGTTAGTGACGCATTATTTCAGGGCACGTAGATATAAAATGCTTGCATTGATGCATGGTGACAAGAAATCGTGTGGATGCTTCAATGACTCATGCTAATCAAACAATCCTAATCAATCATCTGTGGCTTCAAGGGAATCGGTGGATGGAGAAAGATGAATGGAAAGATAATTAAAACAATGCCTATAGCGGTTAGGAAGCATAAAGATGAAGATACTTTCTGTGGTTGTTGCGTCTCCTAAAGTTAGGTTAAGAAATTTAAGAAGTCCTCCATCCGATTGTTTCGTCTCCTTTTTTTTTTTTTTTTTCATTTTATCTTTTCCTGATTTGTATTTATTTTTATATTTGTTTAGTATATATTATGTATATTCATATTACAATTCTAGGGAAGAGGAAAATTCAACCTAATTCATCGTATTAAGAAATAAATATTCATACCATTAAATTATAATAGTATTAACTTGATCATTTTGTTCATTTAGAACTTTATTATCCAATTGTTTGATCCTAAAAAAAAATATACTAAAATGATATCAAACCAATGTGCTAAAAAAGCCTACCGTAATTATCATAAAATCCTCTTCAAAAGTATACTTAATAAAGTTTTTCAGATTTTACACTAATATTACTAGACATTAAAATGATGAGAAAAATATTTATAAATTCAAATTTGACATTAGACTTGTGCCCCTCTCTTTTCCTCTCCCCAATAACCAAATGCACCTTCATCATTATATGATCTACCTAAACTAAATAAATAGTAATGATATTTTGAAAATTACTTATTTTATTTTACATATTTCGATTATTCATGACTACCTATTTTTATGTTTTTCCCGTCATTAGTCATTCGATTGTGTGTTTGTCTCAATAAAATTATTGCAATAAATGGTTTGCTAAAACCATTTTATTTAGTTGCACAAGTAAATGATGAAAATTAATATGAAATCAATTTAAAAAAGGCCGGCCGTAAAACTATATAGGCTATTGTGTAACCATAAATTTTCCTTAGTTTGTATATTATTAAATCTATGCATTTCCCATACATAATTGCTAGTTATTTGAAAGAAAAATGAGAAAGTATGTTCAGATACACACCTCCCCAAGTTCTAATATATAATGTTAATAGTAAGGAAAACAAAATTATTGTTGAAGCAAGTCACTTTAAGTATTCTATATATGTATCATTTCAAATTGTATCCTCTCTTAGTATCTCCAAAATATTGTTGTTGTGCACAATTTTATAAGAGAGTATACAAGTAGAGCCAATACGTACTCTACAAGCATATTGTTCCGAATATTGCACACAGATACATATATATATATATATATATTATTAAAGCCCTTTAGAACTTAAATAACTGTCACCATTAAAATTATCTATTTAGCCTCCATTTAATATTATTTGACAAAAAAACTAACAACAAAATAAAGTATTAAAATTATAAAGAATAGATAAATTTATCTATTTAATTCTTTTTTTTTTCTTTCTTTATCCATTTCTCTACCACTTTTTCACTCTTTCTCCCACTTTTATTTTACTCATTTATTAATATTATAATATATTTGATTATATAGTACAGTTTTATTTATTTTATGCACATGCAATGCAAATGCATTATTGATTAGTATATATATATATATATATATATTTTTTTTTTTTTTTGCTTGAGAAATTTGAAAGACAAGAGTGGCCCACTATTAATTTGCATAATCCATATTTCCTTTTCTTTGTAAGGCCTATATACAGCATGATTAGTGAATAAAGTTAAGACTTAAGACAAATCATAGTATTTTTTCAACTAAGATTCAACATCTAGATTGCGTTTCGTTCTCTGTATGAAAGATTTAAAGCATGGCACATGCATAAATTAACTACGTATCTTTCAGTGGCCCGGCAATTTGTCTAAAGCATGTCCTCAACAAGCCATTGTGTAAATGTAAATCTTAATTGTTAACGTTCTTTAGCTTCCGAAATTATGAAAAAAAATTTTCAAATATGATTCTGGCTCACCATATGTCGGTATAATTTCCTAAGTAGTAGATAATCTGTAAAAAAAAGTTAGAAAATAGAAACAAATAATTAGGGAGAAATTTGCTTGTTTACCCTAAAAATAATAAATATTACACAAATATCAATTATATTCAATTAATTACACAAATATCATGACAAAATCGCATTTACTAAAAGCTATTTTGATTTTATATCAATATCGCATTTATTACATGCAATATATATTAGCTATATATTAATATCATATGTAATAAATGCAACGTAAGCTGTAAAACAAAACATTAATAGCGCTTCCACTTAGTTTCTAACCCTTGATCTAATAGGCTATAGTAAGTGCTTTTACCATTGCACCAATATATTTATTTTTTGTTATATATGCAACATAAATAATAAATAAGGTATTAAAATCGTTTTTATTAAATATGATTTAGTAATGATACCCAATCCATTAAACCACATCTTATAAATACGATTTTCTTATAAATTATAATATCATATTTTCAAAATGCAATTTAGTATTAATAATTAGGGAATTAATTTTATCTTATTTGTATTTATGTAATTTTTTTAAGAAAAATAATAGATATGTATTGAACCTAATAATTATAGAATATATTGTGTGGAGACATAAGTGCAATATTAGTCCTAGTATATTTTCAAAAGCTGGATTTACCCTTAAATGGTTTAAAATTGTGGTATAGATTAAGACCGTAAATAAGCCAAATTAAAACAATAAAATGTGAAGCACTTAAGCTCAACTATTTATAGCACTCAAAAGAGCTCAACTTTAACTCAATCAATCTTGTTTAGCTTGATTTATCCGAAAATACAAATGTGTTGCTTCTAATTGAAATTTTAACACACTTAAACTTAAAATGAGTGCTCAGTTCAATTTATAATTAATTATTCACGTGACCTAGTTCAACTAAAATACCATGGAGCTTGAATTCAATTAAATATTGTGGAATTCAAGCTTGACTCAATGAATTCCTACACAACTCAAGCTTTGAGCTTAATTCAACTATTTTAGAATCGACATGAAATAAATATTCAACCAAAGTTAAGTAACTCACTATTTTGTTAGACTCATTTTTATTCTTGATTTGGACCATTTTACATAGTGTATAATATATATACATATATATGTATATAGATATTTAGTTTTTGAACACCAAACCTATGGCACTTTATTTTTACAAAAGGATCATTATTATAGTTTATACTTCAATTTTATCACTTTTTACAATTATATACTTGAAGTTTTAACTTGTTTAATTATATACCTTATTAAAGATTTAGCTATCATTTTTTATACCTTAATTAACTTTAATTTATACTTTTAGTTTAATTAGCACGATTAGCCAATAGGATAATTATCCACGACTTTAGAAAGATTGCACAACTCTACCTCTTCAGTACGTAACCGTCTAGTCACCCTCTAAAAAATAGAAGGTAATGACCTACTTTAAAAATATGAGACAAAAAACCCACTAGCAGTCATAGATAGACTATCCCCATCACTATCCCTCGCACTAGCCATAGATGAACATCTTATTACTAAATATTTAATTGAATGTATAATTATATAAGTGAAAATTTCATATATATAATTGCGAAAAATGATAAAATTAAGGTATAAATCGTGATATTATAAAAACAAATTAGATCTAAAATGTTTATAAATTCAATACAACATATGA
The DNA here is from genome assembly GCA_024138015.1 of Lumnitzera littorea. Lineage (NCBI taxonomy): Eukaryota > Viridiplantae > Streptophyta > Magnoliopsida > Myrtales > Combretaceae > Lumnitzera > Lumnitzera littorea. The sequence goes on along the minus strand of JAMXBB010000007.1, from coordinate 12,988,043 downwards.
AAAGATTTATGCCTAAATTTGCCGTTAACCTGAATGTAGATTAGGACTCAACCTTTTTCCAAACTTAAACACAATATATAGATATAAAGAGATTGCAGTATTATTATTCTCAATCGATTCATTTGTTTTACCTCGATTTGTGTATCCAAATTAAAACTTGATCAACCGATTTTAAAAGCTGAAATCTGCAGTAACATTGTTTTTACTCATTAAAAGGATCAGAAAGAACCTGAAGACACATTATCCTCCACCAAACTATTCCATTACCCTGCCAATAAATTTATTTCATGGGGCCCCAATTTTAACTTTTAGTAACGTATCATATCTTTTAAATTTTGAAAATAGTGGAAGAGAAGCTCTTGCCTTAGAAATGACAGTTAAAAAGCTCAAAGTATGCTTAGGTTGAACATAGATTTCCTCTAATCATGAAAGTAACTTAGCTTTTAACCGTGGTAATTATTTTAATTAGGAGCCTTATGGATTAGACCTTTTAATCATGGGGCATAACCTAAGGAGCCTATTCAGATATTTATTCGTTGTTATGAATTTACTCACGAGCAACATGGGAGAGAGAAGACTCAATAAATGATTAAGTTTTGATTTATTTATTTTTAACTATAAAAAGATCCGCTTTATGCAAATAAGCATAATGATTAATGTATAAACATGATTCTGTATAGAGTTAAAATTTTCAAGCAAACTGCGTTCAATTTTCACTCGTCAAGACCCGTGTAAGACAAGTTTTATTTATCTGCTTCGTAAAATTCTCAAATATATACTATTAGCAGTTTGAAAAAGACAAGTAAACTCATCTTATATTATTCTTAACAAACCATTCCACCAAGTTCACTTTTTTAAAAAATAATTTCCGGAAGACACGAGCAATTATCACGTTAGTTTGCGTAGTGATGATTTTTTTCCCCCCCTAAAATAATCAAATAATACACGCCTAATGTAATTCTATCAAAACCATTAGAAAATTCTGGGAAATCATTCCTTTTGCAAGTAGAACATCATAGTCGTATAATAAATGCATGATCTTGTGAAATAACTTTTGTAACCTAACAACTACTGCCACACGGAGAAAAAAGATCTTCTAGTCGAAATGTAGTCTTCACAAAGTCGGTTATTATTATAAAAACCAATTAAATGAGAGTATGGTCCTGTTAAAGGGTTTCTAGATACTTGATTAATGTTTAAAAAGTAAAAACAAATATTATTTAAATGCGTTGTAAAAAATATAAACGTATAAAAAAGTAGAAGATTTCTATTATTTGATAACTTCATAAAGGTCTCATTACATACATTGATATTATTTTCCGGAAATGAAGCTTCTGGCTTTTTGAATAAGCAAACGATTTAGACAGATGAAAACAAACATATAACTTCAGAAATTGACTTTTTAACCTTGCTTTTCGAATCACATAAATGATCGAGTCAAGTTGCTTTTCCTTTTCATTTGGGGAAAACAAACAACATCATTAACTATACTGAAATGGACGCCTAGGTTTGGACATACATACGTTTCAAAAACCGACCCAACCCCACTAGTGTCAGGAGCCAGACATATCTGCCTTCATTATCCTTATCAAGATCACATGATTTTCCATCTTATTGTATTTTCAAATGCACATTCATCCTAAGATACAACAAGAAAAATTTCGTTAGAAATTATATGTTATGTGAATTATTTAATTACGAGTAAAAATAAATATAATCATTTAACATTTGGAAACCACTGTGGCAAGTTTTTTGACATGGTGATGAATATATCAAAGTTTTATTTGTTCTTCCTACCACTAAAATTCCCATATAGTATACGGTTTCTAATAAATCTTTTTTAGACAGGAGCCTATGTGCAGCTTAGATCAGTCAAGTTTTATGTAGCCTTTCACTTGAGGAGAAAGAAGGGAGTGAAATTGAAAGATCATTGATTTGGTCTCTTGAAATGGTATCAATGGACTAATTTTGATATTCATGTAAGGTGGCATCCAACCGGCAAATGAAATAATTACCCTCATGTAGTTTCAACATCCGATGGTGATTGGTCAGAGAAACACTAGGGAATAGGTAGGTAGGGACCCGGGGTCAATTAGGTTATATTATTTTATACTTGGTTGCAGTCTATAGACCTCGATTAGAAAATCAGAAATGTGGATCGAAACAAGTATTGGGAGCTTGCAATCGACAATTCAAGACCTATATGTGGCTCAAAGGAGAGCCCGAGAGAGACGCCATAATTTATCATCTTTGTAGACATATTTCAGGGGTTGCTTTCCCAAGCCTTCTGCTCAGATTCGCAAAGGTGATTCAAAAATCACATATCTCAATAATTCCTTCGTGAATACTTCAAAAATCACATATCTCAATAACATGGAAAAATGTTACATATGTATGGATCCCATTTGATAACTAGCGTTTTGGTATTTATTTTGAGTTTTGATGTTTGATTTCTGTTAATACAAATTTTAGTATTTGGTTGCTGATACCTCTTTAGGTTTCTTACAATTTTCCTTGCAAAGTTTTAAGTCATGAAAGTTTTGTAATGTGGTTCAATATGTGAATTGAATTAACAAGGTGGAATTGGCTAGCCTTTAACAAACTGTAATATCTTATGTGATAATGTCACCTGAATCATCAAAAAGCATTGACAATAGTATATAAGGTTAAAGCATTAATTGCTAAGTTAATAAAAATTATGAACTATTGAACTTGGTAGTTAAAAAAGCCTCTTAATTATTTATTGACTGCCGAATGGTTAAGTGCCATGCAAGGTAAAACATCACACTATGAGAGCAACCCTTGAGCTTATAAGGGTGTATTTCTAGGGTCCTTCTTGTCTAGTGTAGTTCAACACACATATAAATTGATAAAAACATCTATACTATAAGGGATTAGAATGTCATATCCCAATTGATTGTCCCATGCAGATCATGAAAAAAAAGTGTAATGGCATATAATGCTAAAACAGTGATTATCATGCCAACATTAAGTATGACTTTTTAGGCCTAGAAGCTAAAAAGTCCTATCAATTAGTTGGGAACTTGACTCTTAAGGGGGAAGAAGACTATGATTTCCAAGTGATTGGTCCATATTCATTGTGTGAGTAGTGATGGTAGTATATAAAGTAAGGTAATAAATGTAGATCAATACTATTTATGAACTTTAGAGTTTTTAAGACAAATAGAGTTTTTGAAATAAATGGATTTTCAAAAAGAAAAATTAATTGTTGAAGTCTAAATAGAAGTTTTCAAATCAAGAAGGAAAAAGAAGAAAAACATGGAAAAATTTAAAAAATAGTATAAAAGTTCAAAATTTTTTGGAAAGTGGAATGAAAATGAAGAAACACAAAAAGTTCTTTTTGTTTTCTTTTGAAAAAACGAAATATGGTGATTTAATCCCTAATATAGTTTAAGTAGGCATCTAAATTGCAACGACCCAAAAAATTAAACTAAATAACTTTGAAAAAACATAAGTATGTAAAAATAGTTAATATCTTTTGTAAAAGAACAAAATCTTCCTATTATACCTAATTTTAAGTCAAGCCTTTATTTTCAAAAATTGCTTTTGATAATTTATTTTTAGGTTTTAAAATTTAAGTCCCCAAATCATCAATCTTCCATTTTAAAATCAAACTAGTAACTAAGTTAAAATCATCACACCTACTCAATTTTAACTTTTTTCTTTTTTTCAACTCTAGCAGGTAGATCAAAAATAAATTTTTACAAATTTTTTAAAAATAATATTTATCTTTAATTTTGATTGAGCAATTTATATTAGATAGATAGAACCAAGTATAAATTAAGATTAAAGGCTTTACATAGTACACTTGATAAGTAACTACTCAAAGAAACGTTTCACATTTCCTTTTATACATACACACATATATATATTAGTGAAGTACGTTGATCTTGAAAGTTACTTTATAAAACCCCAAGATTAGGACACTACAAACTGCCACATATCTTTACTATTCTATTAACACATCAGGCTAAATGAACAACTAAGATCTCTACATCTAACTCAATAACTTTAATACTATCAATATGATAAATTCTCTAAATACAATTGTCAACTCACATTAAAATCTCATAAATGACCAAAAACTGAAATAAACATAAACATAACCAATAAGTCTCATCAACAAAATGATTCTTTCAACAACTCTTGTCTTTGAACTCTCTCTTATATCTCAAACTTTGTCATCATAGTAATAGTAAAACTCTCCAGTATCCTAGTCCTAGTAATAGTAGTAAGCATTCATGTATTCATCGTAGTCTACGTGTTCATTTAAAATTCCTATAGTTGAAAAAGATAAGGAATGAGCTAATGCTCAATACGGAAACCCACAACTGCATGCAAATTTCACACAACAAACACATTTACAATGCATAACTAATGCAACAAGTATGTCATATGACCAATTATTATCTTTAAGTAAGCTGAAAAAAACAATATAGTTCAAGATTATTCACAACTAACCTCAACTTGCAATGTTTCATGACTCCTTATGCGATTCTTAAGTCAAGACACTAACATTGTAGCCCCCGTTTAATTTGGCATTGGGATACTAATACTATAACCCCTAGACACCACATAACCTAATTGATACTAGTATACTCATAATATGACCCTTACACACCAACTTAATATATCTCGAATTATTTCCTTAGGATAACTTTGCTAAGGACAACACCGCCTAAGGATCATCAAAGTGCCACTTGAGGGATACTAATACTATAACCTACTGAGCTTAGCTAAGCACAAACAACAAGTACAATTTGTATTTTGGATGATTATTAGTCCAATTTATTTCCAACTAAACTATACAAGCACAAGCAGTAAATAAATGTAAGACATACTTAGGTCCTCAGAACAACTCAAAGTATTCATGTCAAAATTCCTTTCAAGATCAACACTTGATGTATAAAACAAGAATAACTCTTTTTAGAATATATCCGTAAGTTATATTTGGGCTCCTAAGCTTATCTTAACCTTTAGCTTAACCTAAGATCAATTTAGGCTCCTAAAGATTTTTAGAAAAGGTTAAGATAGGTTTAAGGAAGGAAGGAAACAAGAAATAACTAAAAAAGGAGAGGTAATAAGATCACATCCGAGAACCCTAGCCGTGATCTCCAACTATACTTCTCTTTTGATTTCACACTTTAGGATCATGCTTAAGGTTCATGGCCTTACTTCTTGGTCGAGAACCTCTCATAACTCAACTTCACTACCAAAACTCAATTCTTTCATGTCCATGTTTCTCTTACCACCAAACCACAAAGGATTCACAATTAGAATCACGCTCATGCATTTGATCGTAATCCTCTAATAAAAATAAATAAGTAAATATTTTGCTTACTCCACTTCAAATAAAACGATTTAGAGGTGTTCACAAGTAGGATTATACCTGTAATCTTTACCCTTGATCCTCTTATTCAACGATCTCCTCTCATCCATTGTTTCATGACTCCACAAACCCTATTTCATCTAACCATAATCCATTCTTCATCCATGCATCTTTGCCTATTTGATCTTTTATCGACTTCCTACTATGGAACACTCAAGTGTGTTCCCAAACTTGAAATCAAATAGCAATAACAACCAATCAGCATATTGGGAATCACATACCTGCACTTGACTTACGAAGTCGACAATTCACTCTCCACAATTCGAGATTCTCTTTCACAAACCTTCATCTTTGGGATTCTCACTTGACAATCTCTACACTCTAGGTATGGCATTTTATCACAAAAGGCAAATATTTCTTCTTTAGCAAAAGTGTGAAAAAGAGACTTGGGGTTTTATCAACCCTTTACATAACTACTTTAGCTAATTACCATAATGATCTTACTCTTAATCCCTTATTACTTTTAATGCCCAAACTTATAATCCTCTTTTTTATTAAATTATTTTTAAGGGTTTAATACTTCGAGGCACAAGGGAAATGTGTAAAGTTTAAGTCATACTCCTAGATTAGCTGGTCTCCTACTTGACGAGGCATGTAAAACCATGTATAAGGAGAGGTGCTCTTAATGCTAAAGACCTCTTTTGGGGTCCTTATGCATTCATTATATAAGATTCCTTAAAAAAAAAAATGAAATCCTCAATTAAGGACCACTAAAAAGTTACCTATAATCTTGTTTTAATTTAATTTTGGTGTTGTGAATCCATAATAAGATAAGTAAATATTGAAAACACTTTATCTAAAAAACTTAAAGATAAAGTAGAGAAATTCTTAAAAAAAAAAAAATCCTTAATATATTGAGGTAGCAATTTGATTTCTCAAATAATGTTCTTAACAGTAGAGCTAGGTAAAAAGGTATACTGAACCGGTAAATCGGATCAAATTAGAAAGTCCTTTTTTTTTTTTTTAAGAACGACTCGAATTGGATATGGACCATTAACTCTCAGTTCCATTAGGGGGAGCAAACGAAAATGAACTTTGAGATGTATATATAATGCTAACCAAAAGGTTTAGTGACGCACGCATTCAGTAAATAAATCTAAAGAGGCTATACAAATTCTTATACCTTAACCTCCTGTGGCCCATATATAGTAAAGATAATTTCTTATAATTTGTCAAGTAAAAACAAAAAAGAAAAACTTTTCACTCTAACGTCATGTTTGCACATTGGTTGAAATATCAAGGTGGGATAATTTTTATCGCACTAACATCTTGCTAAACACCAGTCATAACGTCCAATTATTCAATTTCTGTGGTAAAGGGATGAATAATCAATCTGTTGAAATATTCTCCATACAAAATGGTAGATCGGGACAAGATAAGCATCTTATTTGCAACTTCGTAAGTCCTAATGCAACAAATCACCAATTTTCTTGATTCTTGGTCAAGAATAAATGGAGGATGGGTAATTATAATAGATTAGCCCAGTATACGAGGAAACAAACCATCTAGATTAGAATTTTTGGTCCAGCAATCTAAACTTTGATCGAACAAATCACCTTCCTTCGCTTTGCTTAAGTATCTGAATACAAAGAAAGGCTCTTGAATCTCAACATTCTATCTAAAATGTTTAACTAATTTGATAATATAACGATAGCAGATAGAACCGGATAACAAATCAAGTCGAGCTAATTTTTTCCGATTAAAAAAGTTATAATAAATCGAATTATATAATTAAGTTGGATTAAGAAAAAAGAAAACAAAACATATTATTCGGTTCAAAAATTATGAAAGCTTCTATTATCACGTCCCTTATTTTCAGGATTTTATTTCTTTTCCTTATATTTGAAAATATAATTTGAAGACGGAATCGCAATTTATGAAATTTTTTACTCCAGTTTTATGGAATTGCAATTATATTCCACTTACATTAATTTGTATTGATTTAAAATTATTTATATAACCTTGAAATAAATTATGATATATAATAATTAAATTTATTTTTTACAATTAATATTATTTATATATTTAGTGTCATTATATTCTATTACATTTCATGCGGCTTTCAAAATATAGAAAATGATTTATTATTTTAATCTTTATTCTATTTCAATTTGTTTCGTTTGATTCCAATATCCATTTCAGTCTGTTTCTTTACACCAAAGATGATTTTAATTTATATTTATAAGATATGAACCTTTAAAAATATAATAAATATAAAATCAATCGTAGAACGGAGGTCCGGACCAGAACAAATGGGGCAAGTGTAACGTAACCGAGTTCAGGGTTTTTAATAAATTTAACGGTCAACAGTAATATACAGCATCACGCGGACCCCGTGGGGTGCTGAGCCCCTGGAGAGTTGCATCAAGAGACCATACCATAAGTACGAACCAGAAGCACAGGGCCCAGCCAGGTACACCAGTTCACAACCACCCTCTGCCACGTGAATTATTTACTGTCTGTCCCCATGACATTGTCACTGACACGTGCGTTTAAGCCCAGTCCCATCCAATTCTCTTCTCTATTGCATGTGTCTATCTAAATAAAGTCTCTGTCTCTCTCTCGCTCTCTCTGTAGATGTCTCTGTCTTTGTCTCCGAGCTGTTTCATTCTCTTTATTTTCTTTTTATTCATCAATACGTCATTCGTGGTTCTGCTACCAGGAGCATCCTTTGATTGAATGCATCACGCCATCTGTCCATCGACGGTGAAAAGAGAAAGAAAAGAAAAAAAAAAAAAAAAAAAGGTTCTTGTGTAATTTGCATGGATGTAAAGAGTCGGTCTTTCGTATCTTCAACCACCAAGTTAAATGCCCCGGGATTCGAAAATCTTAGTAGGGTAAAACTACATGGAGATTTATGTACTGATCTTTTACTAAATATTCGAATATATTTATTAAGGATGCCCTCAAAATAAAGTTTGGAACAGTGTATATCAATTTAGTATATTGATATTCCGTGGGCTTCATTTATGCTTCAATATTAATGTTTGTTAAAAGTGAGTAAGTCCCCATTAACGAATTGGGGGAAAAAGAAAAAGAAAAGAAAAAAAAAAACAATTTCATAGAGCAATTCTTTAAGATTTCTAATGTGAGAAGGCCATTTCACAACTGAAAACCAAACCAAAGCCAACTAAATCGATGTCTCGGTTTTTTATTTATATTTCAGTTTGAATATCTTGAGAATCAAAATATTTATTTTTGGTTTTGGTTTGAGATATCTCTAAATCGAGACCAAATCAAATTAAAAAATTAAATTACATACATTATATGCATAGGAATCTACATAGTTAAAAACAAATATTTGTGGAAATTTAATAACAATACATGATATGTATTATCATAACATTAATCAAATTCTATACATATAAAACAATCGAGCATAAATTTTCTTTTTTCAATAATTTTTAGTTCATATTAAGCACAATTCACTTAATATAAATCGCTAAAAAAACATATTTTCTTATCACCATCAACCGAGATAAAAAAAAAAAATTAACAGGGTTAAAGATGGGATATATGCACATCGTATACGAATCTTAACTAGGAAATATATCTTTCGAAAGCTGAAATTTAGAATTCAAAAACATCAATCGGATAGGAATTAGAAAACACTTATTATGAACTTAGCAAGAAATATATGATTGTAGGACAGAGCTGACTTTCAACCAGCAAGTCAAACGGTATACATATATGATTATTTCTCAACAATGACTCATTATTACATGTATGTGTTCTCTGGTAGTGTCGTAGCAAATAATACAAAATATGTGATATCGATATACAATTGTGCTGAGGAAGCACATATACCTTTTTCTTTCCGTCATGCATGAACGATGCCTTCGCTAAAAAATTGAGTGCAACCTTGATGGTTCTTTGTGTTATTTTTGGGCAGAGTATCGTGGCTGATAGTGGAAATATTTTTATTTTTGGTAATATATTGATCCATACGACACGCGGAAAATATATATATATATATATATATCTTATTAATATAGAAAAAAAAATGCAAATTTGATGAGCCGACTACGAGATTTTGTTTTTCTCCCTTTATAAACTTAAATTAAATTAATTGCCCTCATGGTAACACAATATTTGTGCAATGGTTTTACATCATGCATGTCCACGTTGCTTCCTATCGGAAAAGATTGCAAGGCTTCAATTCATTCTTCACACATTTCGAATTTCCCATATAACAATATAAGAAAAATTCAATCAAAGTAAGTCATAATGTTTTATTCTTAATAGTGGGTAAGAATAAATAAAAAGTAGACACTTAATTCACCCTAATAATATGATTACCTCACGTTATTAAAAAGATTTTAATTTTATGTATTGAATTCATCATGATAGGATGATTCATGTCAATCCATGTAACATATTTGTAACACTCAAGATAAAAAATAATGAATAACCAAGCTAAAAAGCACTAATAAACTCATTTCAAACATTTATTCCATAAATTTCAAACTTATATTAATAAAGTAATTACAATTATAATCTTATAAATTAGTATTATAACCTCTTACAATTCATATAAAATACTTAATTATAGAGTATTACAGTATTACTTGAAATAAACAAGCACTTTTTTAGGTGTTCACTACTCTTATATCTTCAAAATAGATGCAAGACAATGATTCATATACAGTAGATGAACCAAACGTTGTTATTTTTTCACTTTCTATGGTTTACAAAGAAAATAAGGATTTCTTAGGGATTTTCAAATTGATAGAAAAACGTTTCAATGTGCAATATATACACGTATTATGTATATATAATATATAAATATCAATAAGATGTTAATATATAAAATATATACAAATCAAACATGATAATTGATTTGAAAATTATTCCTTTCATTATAATTAGTTATTATATTTTATTAGTATTGACGATATACACATATATAACACATGATATGTAATATCTATTAAATCTTTTTTTTAATTTATGTGGTATTATTTGTAATTATTTCGACCAGAATTCCAATTTATTGGAGACCATGTTGAGCATTTTTTATAAACGTAGATTACAATCACGTCAACCGAATTATCTAATCTATTATTTGGCTGCTAAAGTGACTACAAGATTTAACACACCAAAGATTTCAACGGTCGAGCCATAGATTAGATGGTACCTAATTTGGTATTGACAACTAAAAACTATCAATTTTTGAGTAAAATTTATCGTAATCATTGTTATTGTCTTCATTAATTAGTTATGGTATGGGAAATTTGATTGATAACTATAATTTTTAATTTTATGTTTCTTTTTTACCATAGGGTTTCAATAACATGCATATCATATTTAGGTTTATAAATAAGTCGAGACAACTCTAGCCAAGGTTTTAAAAGTTCAAGTGGCTCATTTAAAAATTATTAAGCTTAACTAGGTCAAGTCAGGCATTTATCGAGTCTGAAAATTATAGGCTCAATTTAAAGCTTAAAAAGAAATTTAAAACTCAAATTTAGCTCATTTATATGAATAAACTCAAGTTTATTTACCAAAACAAGTCTACACTCAAGTTTGTTTAGATAAACGAGCTCATACTTAAGCTTAATTTTAAATTAATTAAAATATTTTAAATATGCTTTTTTGATAATTTTTTAATTATATTATTCTTATTCTTATATTATATTTTCATATAATATGATTTTTATTATAATATATTAGCTCACAAGTTTGTTCGTGAGTCTAATCATGACCCAACCGACTCATTAATAATACATACAAGTCTATTCACAAATTAGCTCAGGAGTTTAAGTATGAACTCAAGCTCGATTTGTTTATATAGATAAACTTTATTTTAAACACATATTCAACTTATTTATATATCGTGCTCAAGTTGAGAAAGTTTAAAGCAAACCAAGTTAAAATGATTTATAAGCAACTAAGTTATCCTATATATATATTAATACACTATATTGATTTTTTATTATTCTTGCTTTTCTTGTAATATATGTGTATTACTGCCTTTTGTTTTGGGAACATTTTATTTTCTTATTGAACAATTTTCGCAATTACTTGTCAATTATGGGTAAATAAGAATATATTCGATTATTGAGGCCTGCTCTCCTTGGGAAAAAAGGGCTCTTTTCATGCGTGGTGGTGTTCATGGTCTCTTGCTTTTTCTATTCTGGTGGAGGAAGGAAAGATTAGCGCCTCTACAAGTTGAGAGTGTGCTCGGGCGAGTGGGCTAACTAGAATTCTGAGTAAGGGGAAGAATCTTTAAAAATTTGAGCTAGGACTTAAATTTTGTATCCATTGTAATCACTAGAAATAAAACAAAGGGTCATAAATAGTGCAGAATAACCGGTCCAACGTTATGTCCTTATCTTATCTTCTTTGCCAAAGCTTCTTTCTGATGTACTTCTTGTGCCCTTTGAAGATACCCAAGGAATGAAGTAGGCGTAGCTGTGACTTATGAACAAGGGACAAAGAAAAGAATCAAAAGAATGCTTTTTCCAAACAAAGGAACAGTACGCATTACGAGCCATATCCTTGGTTCTTTTGATGACTCTACAATTGGAGAAAGCGGGTGACAAGGTCAGTTTCTTAGTAGTGCTTGTGTTGTGCTTCTTTGAGGCCTTAGGGCCTCGGGTTCGGATGTCGTACCACGTGCACTCCATGCCTTTAGCTGGGGACTGACTTTAATGTCAGGGTTGCAATCATCATGTGTTAATCCATGCTCTCCCCACCGAAAAAAATTTAATAATACTCACATGTTACATAAAATAATAAATAATATATAAATATTTATAAAATTTTAATGTATATATATAAAAAAATACTAATTATACTTTTACATATCAAATTTTTATAAATACTTATTACTATTCATCAATCCATACGATATATTAGTATCACTAAAACCTTTCTCTTTTCTTTATTGTTTTTCTTTTAATGTTTTATCATATTTTTGACCAATTTCTTATTAGAATCTAAGCTGTTTCTATTATGTATCCTTTTATATCTGTTTTTATATTATATATATATATATTTGTTATTACATATATTATTCAAATATGTTATTCTAAAACTGAGTCAAAATGACGACAAAGGAACTATCAAAATGACAAGAAATAAGCCTAGATTCAAAATACTTCGACGAACATAGCAACCGTGAAAAAGATGTCTACAGTTAATGTCGAAATCAACAATTATATTGTTATGAAGTGGGAACCCAGATAGTGCTCCTTCTACGTGGATCTATGACCAAAGAGTTATTTCTCTTCACCCCCGAATAGATCGGTGATTCCAAACTATAAATCGATTTAATCAAACCGCTCTCTTTTAGAATTATTGGGTTGGCTTGATCGATTCGCTCGTTAAGGAAAAAAAAAATGAAAAAAAAAAAAGATAAAGAGAGAAAGGAGACCATTAAGTCAAAAAAAAAAATAATTGGATAATATCTATTAAATCATGTTATATTAAAATTACTTTCATGATAATTTTTTAAAAATATTATCATCAAATTAATAATAAATGACTACTTATAAATTAATTATATATTAATGATAAATTGAAAATTCAATTTAAGTCAATAAAGTTTTTTTTTATAAAACTTGTCAAATATTAAAAACTTAAATATAAGAAAAATATAAAATTTGAGAGGAAAAAATAAATAATTAATTAAAATCACATTAAGATGGAAATTAATAAAAAAAATTAGAAATTATTAATGAATTAGTACATTTAAAAAAAAGAGAGAAAAAAGAGGTAACATTATTAAAATTTATTAATGTATTTTTAAAAAAATTAATAAAAAATTAAAAAAAAAAAAGGTACGTTGGGCCAACTAAATTGGATCAAAACCTCTCCCTCGGACCAATCACAGTTCAACCATGGTCAGGTCCATGAACTAACGGTTTCAACCAATTCAAAGCCGAACCAGCTCACTGGGCGAGTTTACCCTCAAATATAATTAATTGGGGTTAAGGGCATTTCTTTTTGAGATAGAGATGGAACTCATCGAGTTATCTTGTGCTAGTTGATGCAAGTTGAGGATAGAGGCTACATACAACATGATAATTCCATTATTAATTACTACTGAGTAGATATGCTTACCCCGGTTTGTTGGATTATTGCATTAAAACGTTCTTCAACTTTTAGAGCCTTCTATTTTTAGCGGCTCGTATAAATATTTTCATGTGAAGGCTTGTTGGTTCAATGATAGTGTGTTTACATTAGTGTCGTGATACTACTATAAATAAATAAGTTCAATAAAAAACACCAACATTTGTTGTTTATTTCGTGTTCTCATTAGCAATTTAGTTACAACAAAATCCTATGAGAATAATATATATGACATCAACGTTTATGTATAATTGGTTGTTTGTGAGAAATCGTGGATATTATATTAATGTCATATTTGTTCTTGATAGCGTGAGTGATTAGAGGGAGTATGAGTAGGAGATTATCATGTGTGTTGATACCAAGTTATGCTCACTCAACCGAGGAACTCCATTTAAGAAAGATACACACAAAGAAGCCCCATTTAAGGGGTAATTAGACAAGATCTACAATTTAAGAATTATTATACTCAAGTGTTATTAATTGCTTTTCTAGTGAATTGGTGTGATTAATCTTAAAATTTGATCGTTATAAAAAAAATGCATTATCCATAAGTCAATATCAAATGGGTTATTAGGTACGATTCAAAGCACTTCCTAGTAATAGCTATAAAGTCAAAATTGAATTATTTCATCTCATTCAAGTGGCTTGTATATCTCAACCCATTAAATCAAACATAAGCAATTCGAAACCCCACAATCGTGAAAAGATCAATCATTTTAAATTGTTTAGGCAAGGCAAGCAAAAGATCAACTTTGCAATAAAATACTCGTGGACAAATTCTTCATGGATATCTAGACAAATAGATACAATCACACATGTGAAATCATGATCGGATCTAGTTCTCAAAACAGTGGCGTCTCGAGGAACGCGGCTAGATGTTCAAAGGGTCTATGTTTAATTGCTCCACAAATGACATAAAGACGACTTAGAGGACCGTACGCAATAACAATGAGCATTAGGATCGTTCATGGAATGGAAAATACTAGGAAACCCAGGTTAGGCCATTCGCAAGCAATTAATTTGCTTTGGAAGTAGAATTGATCCGAATCAAGGTGCTCCAAGCATGTTGATTGATTATAGTTTTTGAGTAAGAATAGATCAAAAGATTGAGATGCTCCTACAAACCAGAATTTAATTTTCACAACGGTATTCAATTGAGGAAAATTGGACCAGGCCATAATAGGTTTCAAAGCCCAACGTTTGTCTAAGCCCAAACCTCCATTTCCAAGGGGGCGACATGTTAGATAATCTTATTTAAATAACCCAAATTGGTTTACCTCCTTCATTGATTTCAAATAACTAGGTTTTTGCTTGGGTGATAATTAACTGGATGACATTTATATTCCCCCTCTCATAGATATTGGGTGAAGAGCCTAAATTAGAGCATGTTTGTGAACATCCGTATACAAATGAATGACAAATGAAAATCTAATTAAATGACGTAGAAGCACAGAAGGGTTGTCTTTTGAAGGATTTAACACCTGCCGCACTAAATTTGCTAAAGGAATTCAATTAGTGATACTCCTTGAATTCCTATGTTAAGAAGTTGAAGTTTTGGTGCCTCTTAAGTAATTGTTAAAAAAAGAAAAAGAAAAAGAAAAGAAAGAAAGAAAAGGATCCCATTTCCTCTTTACAACTAAAATTTGATATTAAGTTAACAACCAAAGAACACGACCGAGGAGCAAATTCGAGTTGTTGGAAGTAAGATATATAATGGTTAATCTTGAAATCTTCTTGCTATTTATCAATCACTTTGCCTTTTGAGTTTTGAGTACGCAGCTAGCATATATTTGGGAGTATGCATTTTCTTTCCCTTTTTAGTGAGTTCAATCCGAAGGGCGGATTTAAATCTAAATCGTCCCTATGGAATGATAGACTTCATCCCAATTGGGCATCTTATTCAACATGATGTTTACTCTACTGTGATTTTTTTTTTTTTAATTATATTAGTAGATGTATACTTGTGACATGTATATTTAAAAAATTCCAATACCAAAGTTAAAAACATTATTTTGAATTATTAATTAACACTCGTTGAAATTAAATATATCGACAAAAAATTGAGATATACAATTTTGTTTTAGGTGAAAGGTTAACAACATGAAATATAAAATAAAATACCTACTTTAACCTTTTTAAGGGAAAATGGGCTAGCCAATTTAAGTCTTACACTAAAACTCCATTCCCCACTTAAATAACATAGAAGATAAGCACCATTAAAAAAAAAAAAAAAAAGGTTGAAAAACAGAAAAAATCGAAGTCTCGTATCCCCGTGTGTATATTCAAGATCCTGTTGGTCGGAGCCTATAGAAAAATATGACTTATTGACTGGCTCTTTTGAACTTCATCTTGATTGAAATAAATAAATAAATAAAAGGCCAACTCTAATATCCAGGATATAAAGATCTTCAAATTTCTCAATGTTAGTTGCACTGGAGGGAAAAAATAGAACTTTCGAATACAAAAATTTAAAAAAAAAAAAGATATATCCTTCAAAATTCTAAATAAAATTCAATAAATCAACTTCCCTAGCAATTTTTTAGAAACTATACAGTATACATGAAATACATGGGGGGTATAATAAAATATGAAAAGGGAAAATTATAGGACACTTCGTGAAATGAAAAAAAGGAAAAAAGAAGGAGAAGAAGAAATATAGATATTGAAACTTCTAAAAATTATACTTATACCTCTTTTTTAAGTGATATTCCAATATTTTCATTATTCTAGTTAAACTAAGCCACTTGCGATTTGACATGCAAAGCAATTAAATTAGAACCTAAAACAGCTAAAAGATATTAAAGGGAGAAATTGTCAAAATTACTCCTTTGTTTTTGAGTGATTTTAATTTTACATCTGTAGTTTGAAATGGTTAAAAATATCGTTACCAATTGAACTATTATTTATTAGATTTGTCTAAATTTGTTAAAATCCAGGCTTAATGAAATTTTATTCGTCAAACTTATTGTGAAATGACAATACCCAGTAGACAAAGAGTATATATTAAAGGTAATGTGATAAATTTGATGGACAAAAATTCGATTGACTTCTAACTTTGTATATAAAATTGAAAAGTTACCAAAGGTTGAACTAGTAATTTTAATATTATCCCTAAAAATTTAAGACTACCATTAGAAACCTATAAACCACATCCTTGTAGTTTATTTCATCAAACAGAAGCATATCTTGAAAAAATTTAGCATGTCTTATTTCTTGTGTTTTAAAAGATTTTTCATGCGATTTACCTAATATAAGGTTTTAGTCAAGACCCTTATAATATAATATAGACGCTGATGACTCAATGGAATGCATCAAATTGGAATCTTTCTTCTGCCCAAATTTATGACATCCAAAAGAAGACATTGCATGATTATTGGTGCACAACTCACGGGCTAGGCCATGAGGATCCAGAACTTACATACAACGAGGAACAAGCCCATAATGCATTCATGGACCGAAGTGAAAATAACACAAAGGGATACAGCTGGAACGATCAATTTTACTTTGTTATCGTACGATTCTATGAAAGGATACGACCGGAACGAGAAGAATAAGACAAAAATCCATCTATTGTCTATTCTATCATTATAATAATCCATAATTACAAAAGTTTTCATTTTCGATTTAACCTTTAAAAAAGTGATACCTATTTAAAAAAAAACTGTTTAACGTTTTTTTTTTTAATAATACTCCTTGAAAAACGATCATTTATCTCATATAATTTCTGGAAAATTTTACTCAAAGAAACGTCACTAAAATCCAAGCGAATTAACATTCAGAACAATTGTAATCTTTGCAACATTTAATGCAAAACAGTATAACTTTTTCTATCCTTAATGTTTCGCTCATATTTTTTGAAAGATTATATCTTCTTATAAATGATGTATCATTTCATAGAAAATATCACGTAGTGACATAAAATTTTAATATATAATTTTAAATAATATTTATCATATATATAACATACATTTAAATATATATTGTTACCATGTTTATTCTGATAGTCTTTTATACAAATTCATCGTTTTTACTAATATCTTTCAAATTAACAGCCACACATAATGCAGGTTTTTTCGGAGTTATGTCCTAATTATGAAAAAACAAATTCGTTGAAGTGCATTAAATCAACTATTTTTACAGAAAAAATTGACACTACTTCATTAGGGACAAATGTATTAAGCAAAAATTATATAATTATGTAGAGATATGTATGTATGCATATTTGTCCACATGCCAAATTAGTCTTATTTATTTCCATTCGTAGATTAGCTATCGGACCAACATAGAAGCTTTTACATATAAATAGTCATCTATTAGTAGTTTAGTTGGTTTTTACTGATTCACAACTTACAAAATATGAACTATGTATCTCCTTGTTCTTGAAGCTACATCAATGGAGGATTCTTGAATTCATTTCCATCTGATTATTTCAATCGAACCTATTGTTCCTACATAGTATCAAAGTTACAAGATCGAGGTAATTTCAATTAAGTCATTTCATATCTTTGCTACAGCAATATGATGAGCACTCAAGTAGATCAAAGTCAAGATTTTCAAATTAATGATTCACTTTATTTGTCTAGATCAAATAATTCAGGCATGTGTACTGAAAATTTAGTGCTTAATGATAACAATTACATAGCTTGGAATAAGTCTATAAGAATGAGATTAGGAGCAAAACTTAAATTGGGTTTTATTGATGAAACCTTAGATAAACCTATAGAGGATTCACCGAATTATATTAAATGGACTAAATGTAACTATATAGTCTATTGCTAGGTGTTGAATTTAATAAATAACAAGCTATTTTAGAATTTTTTGTACTCCCAATTGGCATTTAATCTTTGGAATGAAATCAAGAAGTAATATGGTGTTCCTCATTACAATATGAGATTCATAACTTGAAACAGAACAACATGACAATAGGAGCTTACTATAATAATCTGAAAAGGTATTAAGACAAGTAGAGCACTTTATACAACTCTCCTAAGTGTGATTGTGGAAGAATGGAGTTTTGTACTTGTGGTTTAAAGGAGAGGGCATAAGAATTTGACTCACATGCCAAGTTAATGTAGTTTTTGATGGGCTTAAATGAGATTTTTGAAGTTACTAGAAATCATAGAATAGAACCAATGCCTTCAATTAATAAAGCCTTTTACTTGTTACAACAAGTAGAGAAGTAAAGAGAAGTAATAGCTACCACTAATCCATCAGCAGAAGTTTTAGGTTTCAGCCTTTCTCATAAATGGGTTGGGTGTTAGTAGACTACAAAATGATAGGAGAGAGTCAAGAGGAACTGAAAGCAAATTGGTTTGCAAGTATTATCATAATGAGGGTCATACTATACATTCATGCTTCCAACTTATAGGTTATTCTAAATGGTTCAAAGGAAAAAGGAATTTTAAGGGCAAAACTTCTAAATCCGTTAGACAAGTTGCAGAGTCCTTTACTTATCAGTACGAAACTCAATTTAATCATGTTAATACACTAGTTGATCATGATTTGTATCATCTCATGATGTTATTTTAAATGAGACAAGTGGTAGCAAGGGCAAGGAAGTTCCTGATAAGCAATTTCTGTAAAAAGTCTGTGAAGAAGTGATGCGCATGATGAAGGAAGCAATGCACAAGAGATGATGGCAAACTTAATTCATTTTACTGATATAAATAACTCCTCTTTTTGTTTTAATACTTTAAACAATTGTATGCAATCTTGGATAGTTGACATGGGCATAACCAAACATATAACCTCATTCGTTCACATTTTACATTACATACAACCTACTATTCCCCTGATTAATGTGAAACTACCTAATGGAAAACTTATTAAAGTTGAAAGAATTAGCTCAATCAACATTAGTCCTTTATCGGTTCAAAATCATACTAAAGACTAAAATTACGTAGCAACATTTAATGCTTGTGGTTGCAAATTTCAAGAGTTCATGACCAATGAATTAGTAGCTACAGCACAGCATAAAAGAGATTTGTATGTGCTGATTTCTAACAACAATGTTCCTTCTATTCAAACAATTGTTGGCTTTTCTTGTAAGACAAATGTATATTTGTTACATGACCACTTAAGTTATATTTCTTTGTCCAAACTTCGATACTTGGTTGATTGCAAAGACATTAATTCTCAATATAAGTCTTACAACCAACTACTCAGGGTACCAATCGGCTAAAATATCCGATCTAATCTAAATAATAAAGCAAAGCTAGAAATATTAATAAAAATGATCATATAAGTTTGAATTTAAGAAAATAAGTAATAAAATAAAATAATATAAAATTTTCAAAATTTAAATATATTACTCATTATTTATCAAAAATACATAAAATGCATTCCGATAATTAACAAATTACTAAAGATAAATTATATACACACTAAAACTCGTAAAATAACTTAAATAATATTTAAAAATATTTATTTTTACTATATATGAATTTACATGTAGGTAGAAATACACATAATTACTTAAAATACGTGAAATGTGCTAAAATAATGCTAAATAAATAAAGAAAATTCATAATTAATTAAAAAAAATAAAGAAAAATAAAAAAAATGAGGAAAATTCCAGAAAGTGGTCGCAGCAATCTAGAATTGAAGAAACAAAATTAATCAATTAAAATGCAACAAACAGAAAGTGAAAAAAAAAGAAGAGATAAAGCAATTATCTTGTCTAATTAATACACAATAATTCCCCAAAACCTCTATAAATACCCCAAAATTTTCAAAAGCTCATTTAAGATATCTAGAATTTAAAAAAATTAGAGAGAAGTAAAATTGAGAGGAAATTAGGGTTTTACAAAAAATTACAGAAAAACTACACGGTTGGAGCTTCTAAAGAGAACCCAAACTTGACGAGTACTTGGGAGTAGACAGCCACTACCACCACATGGTGGTAGTGACTAGATCGGCTGATAAGGCCATGGCGGCCGGTGGTGGTTGGAGCTACTTACATAGGTGAGTCCGATTTCTAACCCGATTTTATTTAATTTTGTAAAAATATTAAATATTCTTAGAAAATTATGAAACTTGTTATTTTAGAATATTTTTGTATATAGTTTTTAGGAAAAATATTATTTTAATGAAAATATGTCTCGTGATATATGGTCTTTAAGAAATTGAAAAAAACTGAGCGTGTTTAGGATTAGAAATAAATGACATTAGGAATGTAGTTTTAAGCCCAAAATTTTTGTGTAGACTACTTAGATTATATAAAACAGTGTCACGAAGCCCTTTTTCAAAAATTAATTTTCAAAATTTTTAGATAATTTTTAGGTCTTAAAATGATGCATAAAATGGCTCATTTTTTGTTAATTAATTAAATAGTTAATTGCTGATTTAGTGAATAATTATATGTTTTAGGATGTTAAAATCTAATGAAGTATGATACTTGTGCCATTTAGGGTGTTAGATATAATTATTAAGATAATTATATAGTAAATAAGTAATAGGAAAAAATAGTAAATTTTAAGTTAATCTTGTAAATTAGGATAATTAGGTGTAAAATCTTATTTGGGATAAATTTAGACATTTTGAAATGTTAATTGATGTTGGGAGATGGTAATTAGAGTGATTGAAATATTAGATGTATGTTATGTACATAATAGGTGATAATACATAATATGCAATTATTAGAAATATAATAAATAGAATATATTATAATAAAAATTGATATTATATAAGTAATAGGAATATATAATAAATTTGATGGAAAACTTAAATTTAAGTAATTATATGAAGAACATAAAAATTTTTCATATTGGGAGTAAATTCGATACACTAATAAGGGTTTAAGTATCTCAAGTAGAATAAAATACTAACTAAGGGTAATTATAGTATTTAGGATATTTGGAAGTAATGTGATTAATTTTATATTATGGGTTGAAATATATTTCTAGGGTTCATGTATAAAACAGTACTTAGAAATTGAACTAGAACCTAATTTAGAAATCGATGTAGAAACTAAACCCGAACCCGAACCCGAACCTAGCCTGAAACCTAAAATAATTGTAAAAGATTTAAAAACCTAGATAATTGGACATATTAAACCCTAAACCAAAAATAACAATAAGTATTATGGGATAAAAACTAATTTATAACAGTTATATGAAAACTAAGACAACGTTTGTATTATAGAGATGATCGACAATGGCTTGGTGAGTCGGACCTCGAATGAGCAAACGAAGAGTCCAAGTAAGTTGGGATTAATACGGTGTTGTATTTTGGAGGCTTGAAATTGTACTTGATTGTGTTTGTTCTGAGCTGATGATATGATTTTTGATTTGCAACTTGCTTATAATATATGATTTGTATAAAATAATTAATCACCTTAAACTGAACCTAATCAAATATACGACCTATAATCATAAATCGAACCTGCATAGCAACTTATTAGGGGAAACCTAGGATTCTCCAGCCAAATACCGATCATTTCGAAAGGGATAGCGCTGGATAGAATAAAAGGTCTCTTTTTCATCCTTAATCGAACTAAGTGACTGGTTCGAAGGTCGTAACAAGGGTTAAGTTAATGGTTCGAAGGTAGTCGCGGGAGGAGCAGTGTCTCCATTACACAAGCTTGAGTTTGGTTGTGCGCTGTTGCATTAACGGCAACTCTTCAACCCAAATTAGAGCAGGTACAATTTTTCTAATCTCATGACGGGCCAGACAACGTCGTGCGATGGTATTTGCTTGAACATGCATTGCACCTAATAAGTTAATTGATAACCTTATTTGTGTTTATAGTATAGTTTTAAGTCTTTCATCCTAATTTACTGAGCTGTGGTTACTCACATCCTTATAGTCATTGTTGTAGGTGCTAGTGATGAAGCGGCCTATAATTACCTTGACACTAGTAACTACAGGATCTTAAGGAGTGAGGATGTAAACAAAAGACCAAATTCATTCTCTAATTAGAATTATTTTAAAGCTTTTAACATTAGATTACAAATTACTTAATTAGATTGTGAATGGATAGCTAAATCTTGTAAATTTTAATGTAAACATTTACTTTTCTTAAATTCATAAGTAAACAATTTATTTAATTTATGAACTGTTTACTTCAAAACGGGTTAATTGTAGATGCCTAATATAGATTAGGTCTAGGATAGCGGTTGTAAGACTAACTTCTATCTTAGAATGGTTTACACAGCAAGATTATTACAACTCTGCCGCTTCAGAGCATGAAACTTAAGAACTTGAATGTGATGTTTGCCAAAAAGCAAATTTTCATATATCACCTTTTTCTAAAAAATTTTCTCATTCCATTGTTGCTTTTCATCTATTATACATTGATCTTTAGGTCCATATTATGTTTCATTAATAGTTGGTGCTCATTATTTCTTAACTATAGTTGATGACCATTCATGATCTACTTAGACATATTTGTTAGTATACAAGTATCAAATTTTTTCTGTTACTCCCAAACATAGCTAAATTGATCATAAGACTAAGTTCCTATCGACTTCATGCTAATCCATGTTCCATAGCTTGGGTATTATTCATAAAAAATTAGTTGTACACACTCCTCAGCAAAATGGAAGGGCAAAAGGAAAACATAACCACTTAATTGAGACCTTAAGGGCATTGAGATTGTATGCTTATTTACTTAAAGATTTTTAGGGATAGTGTGTGATGACAACTACATATTTATTAACAAAATGTCTATGGCATCGTTGGGATGAAAAACATCTTATGAGAAGCTATTCAACAAACCACCAACATATTATAACCTAAGGGTGATGGGATGTCTTTGCAATGTAGCCAATCATACTCCACACAAAGATAAATTTAATCTAAAAGGTATTAAATGTATCTTTTTAGGCTATGAAGATGGACAAAAAGATTATAGAGTTCTTAATCTCTCTAGTAACAAAATTCTTGTTAGTAGAGATATTGTTTTCCTTGAACAAATTTTTCCATTCAAGTATGTTCCTTCACCAAATAATTCAAATCATAATCATCTACAAAGCCTCTTACATTATGATTCTCCTCCTTCTTTTGCAAATGTCCCTAATACACATTCTTTGGACGAAGAATTGTCTATTGTTCCTTCTTTTAATTCTTCTCAATCATCTTATGATATACATCGCAGTTCTTTTGAGAGAAAGGAAACCTCCAGGTTAGCTTAAGGACTTTATTTGTGTTGTTAGTAAATCTTTTAATGCTATTGTTGATATTGATTCTGGTCATTTAGTTATTCCCAATTACATTGATAAACAAAACCAGTATCCACTTTTTCATGATTGTACATTTGTCCATTGTCTGCATGATTGCCTTATTTCTTTAGTGCACATGTTAACTATAAAAGAACCATTCAATTATTATTAGGCATCTAATCAATAAGAGTGGGTTGATACTATGCTAAATGAACTTAATGCATTAGAAAATAATGAAACTTAGGTATTAACTGAATTACCCAAAGGGTATATAAGATTAAGTATAAAGTCGATGGTCAAGTCAAGAGATATAAAGCCCGATTAGTGGCTAAAGGATATACTCAGGTTGCAGGTGAGGATTATAATGAAACGTTTCTCTTATTGCTAAGTTAGGTATTGTTCGAATATTAATAACTAATGTAGTTGGCCTTTACATTAAATAAATGTTAATAATGCCTTTTTATTCAGTTTTCTTAATGAAGAAATTTATATGCTACCTCTAGAGGTTATACTAAAGCAAGACTTAGGCAAGTATGTCTTTTAAGAGGTCACTTTATGGATTGAAACAAGCTAGTCGATAATGGAATATTGAAATTTCAAATTTTTTTACTAAGCATAGGTTTAAGTAATCTAAGAATTACTACTCTTTTTTCATTAATAGGATAAGAAAATGAGTAATTGTAACACTTCTCTATGTAGATGATCTTCTTCTTATAGATGATAATGAATCTTTGATTTATGATTTAAAGTAACGAGTGCATCTTGCTTTCACCATTAAGAATCTTAGCCTTGTATGATTCTTTCTTGGAATAGAGATTTACTGCGTAACTTCTAGTACTACTCAACCAGCGCAAGTATATTCTCGATCTTTTACATGAAAGTAGTTAATCCGGTGCTAAACCTGTTGGTATCAAATTAGATTGGACTTCAAGGATGTAATTGATGACATTACATTTTATAGACGAATGGTTGGCAAGTTATGTATCTAACACTAACTCGACCAAATTTGAGCTTTACAGTTCACAAATTGAGTTAGTTTGTTGCCTATGCTCAAACTCCTCATTTGCATGCTTTGTTCCATGTTCTACAACACATTAAAGGGATAGTTTCTTTAGTATTATTTTACTCTTCTTGAAACTATTTATAGTTGGTAGTTTTTTCTGACTTTGATTGAGAGCTTACCTTAATGATAGAAAGTCCATATCAGGTTATTATGTTTTTTCTTGGAAAACCAAGAAATAAACAACAATTTCCATATCTTCTATTGAAGCGGAGTATAGGTCTTTAGCAATGGCTATAAAGGATGTAAACTTCTTACATTTTACAAGATCTAGTGTTTCAATAAATCAACCTGTTTCATTATTTTATGATAACAAGTAAGCATTGCTAATTGCAAGAAATTCTTCTTTGCATGGATAAATCAAACACATTGATATTGACATATATTTTATTAAAAATTGAATTGCTTAAGGTTTCTTAAAAGCTTTATATATTCTTTCCCAACATCAAGTGGCAGATTTACTAACCAAATCCTTACGTGAAAAATGTCTTATGTATCTCAATGGCAAGTTGGGTTTTCAAGAAGCCCTAACTTGAGGAGGTGTTGTAGAGATGTGTATACATATATATTTGTCTACATATCAAATTAATTTTATTTATTTCTACCTGTAGATTAGCTATTAGTCTAACATAGAAGCTTGTACATATAAATAGTCGTCCCTTAGTAGTTTAGTTAGTTTTTATTAGTTAACAACCTATAGAATACGAAATGTTACATCTCTTTGTTCTTAAAGCTAAATCAAATGGAGGATTCTTGAATTCATATCCCTCTCATTGTTTCAATCGAACCTGTTATTTCTACATTTTAGTATATCCTTAAAGATAAATATCCTTAAATTTGGTTAAACTTATCCAAGGTCAAATAATGTAAACTTTATAATTTCACTATGAAAGATTTAAACACCAATAGTAACTTTTAAGAGAATACTAGTAACAAAAGTCAATACTGAAAAGCCATCTTTTTTTTTTGTTGTGTGGGGTGGGGGGGGGGGAGGGAATGATTACAATAAAAAAAAAAAGGTACCACAATAAAGAAAAAAGGCTTTTTATTTAATAGACATGCCATTTAAATCCATGTAACGTAATCTTTAGAATAATTACAATCTTAACACTCACTTAGTTATCATGTCCTATTTATGAAAAAACACATTTGTTGAAGTATATTTGAATAATTATATGAGAAAATTCAATACTATTTCATTTAGCATAAGTATATTAAGTAGGAAGTAGTGTCCTTGAATTCGGTTATTTGGGTTAAACCTATCTAAGGTCAAATGATGTAATAGTGACATTTAAGAAAATACAAATAAAAGGGTACTTAAAAAAAAAGAAAATAAAAATAATGCTGAAGAGGTACTACAACTAAAAAAAAAGAGAAGTAAAATTAAGACTGAAGAGACATTATTGAAAAAGTAATGACAAAAATGCACTATAATAAAAAAAAAAACTTTTTATTAAAGAGACATATCATTTAAATCCCAAGTGACCTAACCTTTAGAATGATTGCAATCTTTGCATGGTTTAATGCAAAATGACATAAATTTTTATATTTGTAATGTTTCACCCATACATTTTGAAAGATCATAACCCCTTATATATAATGTGTCATTTCGTGGAAAATATCATGTAGTGTAACCACATAAAATTTCAACATTTTGTTCTTAAATAATATAATAATAACATTTATCATATATTTAAAATAAGTTTGAACACATATTATTATCATTTAGACCACTATAGTTTAGCGGCCCGTACACAGACTTTTCATCAGATGAACCAAGTTTAACTCTTTTTGATCCAAAAGGAAAAGAAAATACAAAAGTTAACATATTTTTTGTGATAGTCTTTATATAAATTTATCATTTTTACTAATAATTATATTTAAGATTATTACCATGCACAAAGCGTGTTTTACCTAGTTATGTCCTAATTATGAAAAGACACATCCTTGAAGTGTATTTGAACAACTATTTCTACAAAAGAATTCAATGCTACTTCGTCTCGCACAAGATTATTAAGTGAGAATTATATTTTTAGTATATCCTTATTGAAAAATAACCCCAAATACGTTATTTGGGTCAACCCTATCTATGGTCAAATGATGTAATCTTTATAATTTTACTATGAAAGATTTTAAAACCAATGTCACTTTTAGGAAAATTCTAATAACCCAAAGCTAAGATCAAAGGGTTGCTTAAAAAAAAACAAAAAGAAAAGAAAAGGTAATATTGAAAAGGTACTTAAAGAAAAAAAAAAAAGAATAGTTCAAAATAAGACTAGAAGACACTAAAAAAAAAAAAGTAATACGAAAACACACTATAATTTAAAAACAAAAACTTTTTATTCAAGAGTCACGTCATTTAAATCCAGCGGTGTAACTTATAATCGCAATATTTGCATGATTTAATGCAAAACATCACGAGCTTTTGCATTGGTAATGTTTCACTTCACTTCTACATTTCAAAAGATTATAACTCTTTATAGATAAAACTTTTTATAAAAAAAAAATCACATAGTTGCATAAAATTTTAATATATTGTTTTTAAATAATATTTATCATATATTTAAAGTACGTCTAAATGCATATTATTACCATATTCATTGTGATAGTCTTTTATATAAACTCGACATTTTCACTAATGTACATACTTTAAATTAAAAATTGCGCATAACGCGGATTTTACTCTAGTTATGATTTAGTTACAAGAAGATACATCAGTTGAAGTGTATTTAAACAACTATATTACTAGAAAATTCAATGATATTTCATTTGGCACAATTTATAGCGAAATTTATATCTTTACTATATCCGTACAGAAAAATATCCCTGAATCCGACTATTCTAGTCAATCTTATCTAAGGTCAAATGATGTAATCTCTACAATTTCATTATAAAAGAATTTAACACCAATAGTGATTTTTAAGAAAATACTAATTACTCAAAGTTAAGATTGAAAGGAATATTGTAGTAATACTGGAAAAGTACTATAATAGAAAAAACTTCAAAGCTAAAACTAAAGAGACACTATAGAAAGTATTGAAAATGCACTATAGTTAAAAAAGCTTTAGAAATTATATATTTAATTAGAATACGATGGATGTGTTTGCTTTTAAGTAATTATTTTTTCTTATTTTTTTAAGTAGATGTAATACGGATATGTTTTCGAGTATTACATAAGACTAAATATAACACATAAAATTATCAAATTTCTCCTTAATTTTAAAAGAAAACTAGTTAAAGAACTCACACAATACTGGATAAAATTTTAAATAACTATTATAATTTTGTAAAATAATAAAAATAAATACAATCAAAATCAATAGATATGAAATTTTAGAATATGAGCATGAGATTAATATGTTATTTGGAAAAAAAAAATCATAGTATTATGAATAAATAACCATATGAAGTTTTATTTTGCGGTTATGTAGGATTGACTTATTATTTGTTACATGGTGAACATTGAACTGAAAAAAAAACTGTAAAAGGCACTTATAAAAGAAATTGCTCATTCCATCTTTATTTACTTTGTTATGTTGTTGTAAAAGGTAAAAACATCCAAAATTATATTAAATTTGAAATATAAAATTATGAAAATATATTAACAAGACAATAAAAGGGTAGAATATAAAAAAGGAAACAACTTCCAGAACTATATAATATGACTGGCTAAAGTGTCTATGTAATGCGCGAACAAATGTTTGAATCATTATTATAGTTTTTCTAAAATGATCAAAATAAATACAATCAAAATCAATAAAAATGAAAATTTATAATATGAGCATATTGATATATTATTTGGGGAATAAAAACCATCATATTGCTATGAATAAATAAAATTATTAAGTTTTTTTTTTGTCAGTAGAACTAGCTATTATTTGTTACATGTTTAACACTAAAAAGAAAAAAAAGAAAAAAAAATATGTTAAAAGCACTTCTAAAAGAAATGGTTAATTCCATTTTTAGTTACTTAGTTATACTGTTATAAATGGTAGCTTTCAAAATTATATTAAACTACTTAAAACCCCACGTTATGCACACATTTTGGTTTAAAGTATACTAAATAATTAAAATAATAAATTTATTAAAAAGTTACCAAAATCAACATATTAATAATAAATATTTATAATATACTATGTTACTATTGATTGATTTCAAATGAAATTATGTATCTTTTAGAAAGAGTAATTATCTTTTAAAATATAAGAGTTGGGCAAAGAGTTAGAGTTGTTTTATATGAAGTTATGTGAAGTTGCAATTATTTAAAAAATATATGGCTTTATGCGAAGGGTTATGTCGTTTTACATTGGATTGTGTAAAAGTTGCTATTATTCGCAAAATGTAGAAAATGACATGTCTTTGAGTTAAAACTTCAATAATAATATATTATAGTAGAATAGATTTGACAAATAAAATAATAGAAATATATTGATGGCGCGATAAAAGGTGGAACTAGAAAAGGAAAAACTTCTAGAGCTATATAGTATGATAAATTAATTATGGGATATTTATGCAAAAATTATAATTTAAAGGGTCAATGCTGTATTCACTACTCAAACTTCATAAAAATATGCCATATGGAAAAATATGTTTTACATAAATTTTTCTTTTTTTACAATGATCGGATCCTACGTTTTTTCTTTTTTATCCACAACCGATCCAACGTGATTTAAAATTACAAAGAAAATCTCAAATTTTTTTCTTTTAACGGTCATTAACCGTCATTCCCGCCTTTTCCCTTCTCAAAAATTATCAGACACACTAAACCCTACAAAAAAAATTTTCAACTTCATAACACTTTCTCTAATTCCCGAGTACCATTTTCTTTAAACATCGCTAATAAATCTAATTATTTAGAAAAATGTAAAGCAAATCCAATGTTGTTTCGTTTTTATATATTGTACAACACTAACATGTGGGGGGAAAAAATGAAAAAACATGTTTTACTTGAATTTTTCCTTTTTTTCCAATAAAGCATCCAACTGTTTTCATTACCAAAACCGATGAGAACGTTTGAAAATTACAAACTATCTTCTTAGTGATGACTTTTGGTGATTACGCTTTTTTTTTTTTTTTTTTCCTTTCAAAAGCCATCAATATGTCTAAAAGACATACCCTTTGTACCATTGGCCAAAAAAAAAAAAAAGGGCATGCCCTTCATACAAAAATAGACTTTAATTTAAGTGACATGACCTATAGAATAAGTGTAATATTTTGCATAAATGCAAAATAGTATGACTATACATACTCCTGGTGTTTCACACCTGCATCTTAAAATATTATTAGCTTATTTATATGACACGATATTTCATGAAAGACATCACATGATTACACAAGACTTATTTATAAACTAAAGACTATTACTTATATAATTTTATAAATATATAATGTTAATATGTTCACTGTGATAATTGTTTAAATAATTTTTTTATATCAATGATGTATTTCAAAATTAATAAATGTGCATAATGTATAATTTAGGAAGCTTATACTTGAAAAGACATGACCCTTTATGTATTTTTCAAATAGTTGCAATTATTGCACAAATCAATATAAAACAACATAACTCTTTGCATAAAATGATATTTTTTGAATAACTGCAACTTCTGTACAATTTAATATAAAATAATACAACTTTGCATATGTAATAATATTTTAATCCTATATTTTGAAAAATATTTACACTTTATAAATGACATATGATTAGCAGATGAATATTTGCGATGCGCGTGCTAAAATTAAAAATGATAACCTAATAAAATTTACAACCTAATATAATTACTCAAGCATACCATATACGTAACTAAAGTTTTAAGAAAGAAAAGAAAAATAAATAATACATAAACAATAAAAAAAAAAACTAAGTTAAAAAAGAAAAAGAAAGAAAAAAACTATGGTTATACATCATGTCATTGTTAAATATTCTAAAATGTGCTGATTGAAACTATATCACTTAATCAAAGAATTGGACATTTGCTTTCAAAAGATGAAGGAAATATTAACAGGGGAATTTGTAACATGTATGCCCACAAATCTATGTTATAATTTATGAAATACTTTTAAAAACTTCTTTCCTTATCATACCTTTTTGGTTTAATATTTTTAAAGACAGAACCTCTCCACGAACAGCCATTAGTTGTTTCATTCTTTCATTCTTTTTTTTTTTTTTTAATTTTTTCAACCAGTACCGCTTCAAAAAAGAAGCATAATTTATTAAAACATAGCGTCTCTTTGGAAACGGCCATTTGTTTTTATGTTTTTCCTGGTCACGCCATTTCAAATAAATAAATTAGCATTAACGTAATACAAAATCTCATATTGTTTTCTTTTAACGGTCATTAACCGCCACTCCCGCCATTTCTCTTCTTAAGAGCATCACACACACTATCAAAAAGATTTCCAAATTCACAGACCTTCTCTAATCTCTCTTCCATTTTCTGGTACTTGGGGTCTTGCCGTATCGTCTGCAAAAGCACAACAATGTACTTATGGCGGATCCTAGAGCCACTGTTCCTTACTATGATCCGCACGATGATGACCCTGAATACGTCAGTAATATACTCAGTTTTGATCAGAATCCCAATCCCAATCTTGATTATATGAACCCGGTTAGCATGCCATTTGCATCCCGAAATCCGGTTCCTCAGCCCAGCAGTGGAACCGGAATCGGGGATGCTAATACCATGCTAAATAACCCGGGCTTGTTACATACTATGGCTAGGAATAATCAGCCAGGTTCTCTGAGTTGCCGGGGTGGAACAAGCGCTCGACGAGAAGATTTGGTCCCAGAGGACTCGAATCCTGTTCCTGGGTCACCAAGCATCTTGGCAGAACATTCTATACCATACATATGCGATTGTTGCTTTGTTCTGCGTGAAATAAATCATACTAACGGTATTAGTACTTCTAACACTCAAATTTTTGGTTGGGATTCATATATGGTTTTTCCAAGTTTAGTTTAATATTTGTTTCTTGGTTTTTGAAGGCAACCATAGAACGAGACTTGAAATACATGGAAGTGTTGGCAAGCTTTGTCATGCGATACTTGAAGACATCTATGGTGAAAATATGGACACTGCTGTGGGTCGACATCACATGATTGAGTAAGTGATTCTAGAAACTGTTCTTCATTTTTACTTAACACCAAATCTTTCACTAAGCCAGAACATTATAAGATATTTTACTTAATATTTCCCTTTTATTCAAAACTCGTTAAGATGCGGGACCTCTTGGGATTTAGAGTAGTAAAGGTTTTTTTTACCTTCCTGTGAGGGCTTTTCCGAGTTCTAAACTCTTTTAGGAATTGTCATGATGAAATACGTCATCAGATGGAATTTAAATTTTTTCTGCAGTTGTTAATGGAATTTCTACTGTGACATTGTTATTTTTGTGCACCAGTTTTAAGCGCAGAAGCATGGAAGAAGTCAAGACATTTCTTTTGCAATACTTTGAGCAGCGAAGACAAGCCGGCTATTTGTTGTTGCAGGATCCACTCACCATCTTCTATGATACTCTCTGTGTTGGACTGCAATTTGATGGAATTTCAAATAATGTAACTCAATCGTCTAATAATCATGGTTCAGGTCCTTCGGGTTCACGACCCTCCCCTGCAGGAAACTTGGCTCCAGGGCCTTCAAATCAAGAACCATCTGGTGCAGGGGGCCACAACTCAGGCCATTTTGGTTTAGGACCCTCGGGGTATTTTGCTGCAGGACGCTCCATTGGAGGACCCTCGCAATATTTCGGTACAGGATTCTCGGGTGCAGTATCTTCAGGCCAAGGACGCCCAGGTGTAGGACTCCGCATTTCTGGTAATTTGGTTCCAGGGCCTTCTGGTGCAGGACCCCAAGTTTCAAACAATTTAATATCAGGACCATCAGGGCCAGGAAATTCTGGTGCAGGGCCTTCGAACTTAAGACGATCACGTCGAATTACACTCATCTCAAGGCCCTCCAGTTCTAGCATTTCGATCCCAGGGCCTTCTGGCTCAGGACCCTTGGGTTCGGGACCTTCTGCTGCACAACCCTCAAATTCAGGACCATCAGGATTAGGACCTTCCACCGCACAGCCCTCGAATTCAGGACCTTCAGGAAGGCCACCTAAATCTCGACGTACCCGTGGTACAAGTCTTGTGATCAGTTGAGTTGCTGCAATTCTGTATGTTAATGAATTTTATTTTTATTTAACCGCATGGTAGTATTGAACCGGCTTTCCTCTCCTGAGAGAAGTTTGGACGGTTACCTTGGCTAGTTTTTAGTGAGTTGTTCATCTATGGTTGCCTCAGGAGATGAGGTGAATCGACGAGAAACGCGTTCGGCAGCACAAGCCAGGCAAAATACAAATCAAGCGGATGCACCACGTCCTCGAGGCAGGAGGGCAGGGAATGCGAATGATGCTTCAAGGACCTTCCTCTCATTGCAGGTCGTATTTTAAGTGCAATTTCTACTATATAAATGACTCTAGCTTGCAACTATTCTATTCTAGGTTGTAGTGTTAAAACCGAATCGGAACTTACTCATCGAATAAGTAGCTTATGAATGTTAATTTACATCTGACTCATCTTTTTTGCTGATTTCTTTTTGTTTTTGTCCTGAGCATTAGTCCAGAGGGAGAGAATGATGAATATGACGCTGCGCGACTTGGAACCCTATTACGATATGCCTATAGCAGTGGCAGCTGAGAGATTAGATCTATGTGTAACGGCTGTTAAGAAAATATGTCGCAAGGGCAAATTGAAACGATGGCCATACAGAAAGGTGACCTATCTTAAAACATTTTTTCACATAATGTTCTTTGACAATTCATATTCCATTCATCGCGGGTGTTTAGTTCTAACTCAACTCTTCTTTGCAGATCAAAGCCATACAAAATAAAATAGAGAAATGGAGGACGGAAATGAGAACGTCTAGAGATAGGGCTCATGCTCGAAACATGATTGCGCAGCTTGAGCAGGAACTGGTTGCTGTCCGCGCTGGAAGGATTGCTTGATTATGTTACTTTTTGATTCTTTCTATTTGAGACTCAAATTTTTCGATTATTTTTTTTTTTTTGAATTTCGTTTCATTGTATTCTTTGGTATACATCTGACCACATGCTTGCACAAATTTTACTATCGAAATCGATATGCGATTTTGATCTGTAGTTGTGTTAGTGAATTGCGCTTGTGTTAAATTTTTAATCATTGTCGCTTGATCTTTTGGTGGTTGATGACAATTATTCAAATGAAGACTCCTCGGCTGTTATGATCAAAATCAATGAATGTTTCTATCAAAGAAACCGAAACCGAGGCCCTTGAACTGTCTCATTATAGTTCTAGGAATATGAATTGTTTTGTAGATGGACTAAAAGTGGAGATTGTGTAAGGTCTAAGAAGCTCTACTTGTATATATACTTCCTGGTAACTTATTTTATAATCTCAAAAGCAAAATAAGTGAGAAATTCTTCACTTATGTTGGGTTAATATCGTTATTAAAGAGTGCCTATCTGTTGGATATGGGTCCATTCACGACACTTCTAGTTATATAAAGGTCAAATTCCAAACAAAAAGGAGTGCCAAATGAACCTGAAAAATCTGCTCGGTTTTCCATCCCCTGTTATGTGAAAGAGTGTGATGCCGCAAAATCAAATAGACCATTATGATTATATTTGATATATAAATCACATGAGAATATTCAGATTCAAATTCAAATAAAGGATGTAAGTAATATTGTAAATATACAATTATTTCTTGAAAAAACATAACAATAATGATGTATGTTAAGTTAATTCAAG
Organism: Lumnitzera littorea; assembly: GCA_024138015.1. Lineage (NCBI taxonomy): Eukaryota > Viridiplantae > Streptophyta > Magnoliopsida > Myrtales > Combretaceae > Lumnitzera > Lumnitzera littorea. The sequence goes on along the minus strand of JAMXBB010000007.1, from coordinate 12,953,566 downwards.
ATGGAAGGAGGAGTATATGTTATGTGAATTATTATTAACATGGCCAAAGAGTTATTATTAATATGACAATGCAAAATGAATGTAACCATCCTGCGGAAATTGGGATCTTACAATGGTTTGATTCATTTAGTTGTTACCGCCAAAGGTCGAATATATCCTCCATATTTGTAGACTCTTGCATGTTTGTTTTTATCTAAAATATATTATGTAGGAATCCCTAAAAAAGTATTATAATATGGAAATATCTCAAATTTAAAAAAAAAAAAAAAAAGAAATTGTAACACTATAGCCTTATTATAATTGCAAGGTCTATATAAAAAGTATAAGATGGTACATGTAATATTTCTTAAATATTAGGTGATAGGAATTTCAATCATCAACATGACTTTTGTGTAATGGCTTAGAGTGTGCTAGAATTTCAAAATTAAATATACTTAGATCAATCTTGAGGATAATTTTAGGATAGTTAATATTCTAAAAAACTGTTACACCATCAAACAAAACTGTGAGGCAATCCATGTCAAAATGGACAATATTTTAATGGAAGAAGTCCCGATCAAGTTGTTATAATATAACCCTATTGTACTATATGTAATTTGCATAATATTATATACAAATTTTTGTAATGTCCTTTATTTGGTATATGTAAATACTTGATTTGTTGTTATATTTAGAAATTATATCTTTAATATTCTCTAATATATATTTAATTATATTTTTATATTATTTAAAGTTATTTTAAAAGTACAATTTGAAAGAATTGTAAAAGGGTACAAGATTTTAAACAATTATGTTTTTGTCGAGTAAAATTAAGTTTTGTTATGTAGTTTAGATGGACAAACTTTTATATTTTGTCCAATCCTCAATACGCTTTTTTGTCCATTAGCTAAGTTAAAATTGCAAACCAAATATTGGATAAAAAATTTTGTTTGGTTTAAATTCAAAAATTTTGTGTGCTTAAATGACATTTTAATCTCATTATACATCTTTAAAAGAGCATAATGTTAAATCTTTTGAATTGGTTATGTCTTTATTATAGCATAAATTACGTTTTTATTTACTCTTAGTTATCAAATAAAAATAAAGGGTATGCATTACATTTTCTATTAAATTTTATTAGAATGAATCTCTCTCTCTCTCTTTTCCAGAGTTAAAATGAATCTCATTATAATCTAAATTTTATTGAACAAATTGGGAAATTTTATAGTCTCATCCATCACTTTGATATGACTGATCCCGTTTTCCATCTCATCATTTATTCATATGTTTTAAAATTTAAACTATTAAATTCAAAATTTATTCAATGACTTAGATTTAAAAAAGTATAAATTAAAGGTATGGCAATATCGATCCGGTAAAAAAATAAGAACGGAAAATCCAAATTTATAATGCAAGCATGATTGTTAGAGGACATAGATAGTTCGACGGAAAAGATAGTAGTTTACTGGAACCAAAATAATTTTGTCAACGTAAATGGTAGATTTCAATATATATATTTGTTTTTTTTTTTTTTTGCTAATATATATCTTTGTATTTACACCTTTATTTAACATACTCACACACAAACACACATACACAAATATATGATACAACTTGTTATTGTATATCGTTTGACATATATCAATTTCTAATAATGATCAATTCAATAAAAAATTTATTAAATTATCTGATTAAATGATATGATACAAAATAAAAAATTATAAAAAAAGAGAAAATTTTGTTAAAAGGAAATTCAAAACCCTAATGTCATGTTTGTCGTCTGTTTTGCGAGAATAACCTTAAAAAAGAATCACAACTTTAAATTTTATTTCCTTTTCTATGTTTAGAATTAGAAGTGTTATTATTATTTTTTTAATCACATTTGCTACAAGGAAAAGTTTGAAATGGAATAAGTTGGAATTGAATTGAAATGGAATTAAGGAAATACCCCATGAAATGGAATTGAATATGTAAATAATCGTATTTGTTAAAAATACACTTAATTATTATATGTTGTAACTAGATTGAAGATAAATAAGTAATTTTAAACAACAACAATTAATGAGGGTAGAATGAAATTGTGAATTTTCATCTTCGTTAAGGTAGAATTGGATAACCCCCTTAATGCTAGAATCACTCATTTTAATGGTATGTTTGGTTATGAAATGGAATAAGATAGGAATATGATTTAAATTCTTTAAGATTGGAATAGAGAAATAATAACTATCTTTTATAATTATTTTGAGATCTCAAAAATAAATATAAAAATATATTGAAGAGAATAAAAAGTAACTACTCCTTTAGTCCTATAAATGAGTTACAATTTCTTATTTTTTAGCAATAGTTACATAGAATAATCATTTTGCCAACCAAATGTGGGAATCAATCTATAAGTAAGAAGTAACCATTTTATTTTACTCTTATAAAATCAACCAAACATGCCATTAGGAATTGCAATTACGCCTTACAAAAGTCTTTCCAAACATTAGGGAAAGGAATGAAGCTCAAAATTATGATTTTGTTTTAGGTTACTCTCGCATAACAAACATGGTATTAGATTCTAAAATTGCGAATTTGATTTTAAGAAGGAATTTGAGTATGCTTTTGATGGGATGGAATTGCAATTCCATTCTACCTCATTAACTACATTGACTGTCATATGACGTCTAACCAAATTATGACATAAAATAATTAAGATTGTTTTTCATTAATAGAGTACTTATCATTCCATTCCATCTCGTGCTTATTTTTAAACACATAAAATGATTCATCATTCCGATCCACATTCAATTCTAATTGATTCCATTAGACTAATTCTACACATCAAACATGATATGAGGCCTTTTGCTAGTTATCCAAAATCTAAAAGTTGGCTAGCAATACCTAAAGGGGAAGGTAGGGTTGAGCGGACTTGGAGTGACCCATAAGGCCATCCCTTACCATTGGTGCTTCATACAAATATCAATAGCTAGGCACTCTTATGGAGAAGCTTGGCGTTGAAGAGAGGTCACTTTTAGAGGGATGTAGCTTGTCATAGGTGCTTTGCTTTCCCCTTTTGGATAAAAGTAAAACTAATTCAATGGAAAAAATATAGTAATTCATGTGACTCCAAATTTCCTAATGTTGTTAATTGAAAAAAAAGCAAAGGAAAGAAAATATAGTGCAATGAACATTTTGAAATGATTAATTTACCTAGTGAACATTCTAAAATTGAGGACAATGGGAAATGATCAACAAATTTTTTTCTCTATAAATATAAGTTGAAACAAGTATGGATTTTACTCCAAATTATTTACCACAAACTACACTCTTTTAAAAATCTCTATTAATTTTGAATTGACACAACTCATGGATCTCAACAACTCACAAAAGTTGCAACCTTGAGAGAACACACAAGAAACACATCATTTTCAAATGACTCCATATTCACAAGGTAGCTCTATTTTCCATTTAGTTAATATTTTCAAAACCTTATAAATTTGTAATATTCTGGAAATTTTCCATTTACGAATCACAACCCACAAAATTTGAACCAATCATATAATTTCAATCAATACCTAAGAGCATGATGTAACCATATTTTCTATATGCTCTTTAATTTCCGTTTAAGAATATGCAACAATATACTCCTATTCAAACAAATCCTTCTCAACTTCTATAGGACCACTCAGTGCAAATACATGGTAGTACAACTTTGCAATACCTAGAAATTTTTCACATAAATAAATTTAGTAGATAATGATGGTAACAAGAATGCAGGAGATGATGCTCATAGGAAAAAGTGGGAGTAAAATGATGATAAGCTTCTTATCAAGCATGGTTGAGGGTCAACAAAGACTCCTTTATTAGAAATAATCAACCATTGCAGACTTTTTAGTAACGAGTTCATTTAAGGCTTGAGGAAAACAATTGTTTGGAAATTAAGGAGAAGTGTCTACAAAAAAGAACATGACAATAATGCAAATTGCAATGGAGTAAAATTTCAAAGGTTGTTATAAAATTTAAAACTTACTTTAACTAAATAAAAGTATGAGCACATAATGGGAAGAGTGAGCATGATTATATAAAAGATGTTCATAATTTATTTAGGCAAAATAAGAAAAAAGCAATGTATGATTGAGCTTGATTGATGCTATGAAATGAACCATATGGAGGTTTTAAGTTGGAAATGTTGAAAAAAGTGAAAGCAATCACCTTAAGGTGAGTATACACGGAGTATATTTCAATTTATCTTCAAATAATGATGCACTTGTAAATGATGAGGTTAATGAAAAGTCATTCCTTTGCTTAGTATAGTAGCAATTGAGAGGAAAGGAAAAAGAAAAGCACAAAATACTGAGATGATAAAAGGAGTGTTTGAAAAGTGAAAAAACTTAAATAGTACAAAGTGCAAGAGAGTTGAGGTGTTACGTAAATTTAACGAAGTTGTTGCACTAAAGGAATGTCGGAAGAAATTGAAATTTGAGAATTCAATAATCTTTGCTAATATATCATCAATTGATAAAATACAAAGGCAATGGATTGAGGAGATGCATAGTGAGATTGAAAAAAAAAAAAGGATAACAATTATTCTATTTTCAACTAAATATTGTGTCGCTTTCCTTTTACATGAAATTATGCATTGTAAGGTTTCACTCAAGAAATTAACTGTTATAAGGTTCTATTGTGTAACTTTTCATTCAGGTCAATCATATTAATTTTCAAAGTAGTTATCATTGGAGTTTCTATTAACATATTTAGTTTTAGAAAATGAGCAATTGCAAGAGTAATCATTAAAAAAAACTAGCCGTTGCAAAATAGCTATTATTTATCAATCAAAACAAATTAAAAAAAAAAAAACTAGTCATTGTAAAATAGCCTTATTTTTTTGTCAAAACAAATTAAAAAACTAGCCATTGTAAAGTAAGCATTAAAATCCTATAAATATAGGCATAGAAACAAATCTTAATTAGTCACTTCCATAATACACATTTTCATTAACCCTCTATACTTCTCTTTCAACCCTCAAGTATCATGTCAACAAATAACTTTGATTGTAATTCTGAATTGGAAAAACGTACACTTGAAGCATTTGAACAATTAATTTTATCGGAGATAAGCAATACATGGGTAAGAGTTGATGAATTCCTTGTATCAAATACTCCCTAAGCTATGTGAGAGCTCTTCTATGACAAGACGCAAGAAAAAGTATATTGATAAAGGTCGTCTTGAGGATCATAATAATTTATATAGTGAGTACTTCTTTGAAAACCCAGTATATACTAATGAACAATTTCATAAAAGATTCCTAATAAGGAAAGCCATATTCTTCTACATTGTATAAGCACTATAGGATTCCTCTCCCTTTTTTAAATAAAAGAGGGATGTTATTAGTAAACTTAGTGCTTCATCGTTACAAAAGTGCACTTTAATTATTTAAATGTTAGCTTATGGAATAATAAGAAATACTTTGGATGACTACTTGCGAATAGTTGAAAACACAATAGTAAAGTGAATTTGGTGATGAATATTTACGTAGACCAATTCCTACAGACATTTAGTGATTACTTATTATTACTGACTAACGTGGATTTTCTAGTATGTTGAGGAGCATTGATTGTATGCATTAGGAGTAGAAAGATTGCCTAGTTGCATGGCATGAAATGCATACTTGAGACAATTACTGTTATCCAACAATTATGCTTAAAGTTATCTCTTGGTATGACACTTGATTATGATACACATTTTTTATTTTTTTTGGAGTCTTAGGCTCAAATAATGATATTAAGATGTTAGAATACTCACCTATATTTAATGATGCCTTGGAGGGATAAGCTCCTCATACCAACTATACCATTAATGGCGGAAAATATGATATGGGATCTTACCTCATAGATATTATATATCTAGAGTGATCAATTTTTGTCAAATCTATATCATACTCGTATGGTCCGAAGGAGTAATTATTTGCTAATCGCTAGGAAGCATACATGAATGATGTTGAATGGGCTTTTGGAATAATACAGTTTTGTTTTCATTAGTTCGTGGGCATTTGTATTTTTGAGATAAAAAAGCATTAGGACAAATCATGCGAACATGTATAATTTTGCATGATATAATTGTTGTGGATGAGTAAGATAGGCATAACTTTGAATATGAAGCTTTAGATTATCAGTTAGGAGGCAAAAGTGATTCGGCAGCTCACATCTCTTGTAATTATATTGCGAATTATGCAAGGTATATCTAATACAATATTAGGTTTCATGATTGGGCAAAGCATTGCCATCTACTATAAACCGACTTAATTGAACATATTTGTCAGCATTACAGAATTACCAATTAATGTTTAGTAGTTGGTGATTTTAATTCAAATGTTAGATTTTTATGTTTTATTTATTTTTCTTTTCAATTTCTAGGTATGTACTTTAAGTTGTCTCAATTTAGAATAAAAATTTCTTCATATTTTTGCTTTTTATGTTATTGTTGGTTAATTAATAAGTTTAAATTTTCTTAATTATAAATTTAAATGATATTAAAAAAATTTCTTCTTAATTTTACTTTTCATTCCTATTTAAGTTGTTTGTATATTTAATTGAAAGTAATTATAGTACGGACCTGTAAAAACTTAAAAAAAACTGTTAGAAAATTATTTGAAAGAAACTTAGGAATACTGTGAAAAGTGTTTTTGAGAGAAAAAGTTCATTAAAGTACATACATGTAGAATTCTTAAGGGTTGGAGATGGCTTAATTAAAAACATTTTGAATCGTGGCTTACCCACTAACGAAGATGTGGCTGCACACATTAAAATTTCCGTGATCAATAGTATCATGTGTGGATAAATTATATAAATCCAAAAGATAAAGCAAAAAATGCAAATGGTGAAAATATAAATATATTGGTATTTTTTTAAAGGAAATTTAAAAGGAAAGGACACTAGGGAGAGTATTCATGGGTCATTATGGGCCCAACGTAATGCACTCAAAGCCCAAAAATAATCAAAATCAATACGGACTTCTTCACACCCTAAAATCCACTTTATTCCATCCGATTCAAATCCGTAATCTCTCCCTTTTCTCTTTTTATTTTTTTTATTTTTCTCACTCTCTCTCCTTTCTTCCTCTTTCTTTCTCTCTCTCTTTCTGGTCAAATATTTACTCAATCTTTCCCTCCTTCCAACTTCTGTCTCGAGCACTTCCTCTCTCCGAAAATCTCAGCTTTTTCTCTCTCCTCGATGGACGGAGGCGCCACATACAACCCCCGCACAGTAGAGGAAGTTTTTAGGGATTTCAAAGGCCGTAGGGCCGGCATGATTAAAGCCCTCACTACTGGTCCTCTCTCTGTCTCTGTCTCTCTCTCTCTCTCTCTCCAAATTCTTACTCACTCTAATTTCAGTTTACATGATGTATTCTGTTTGATGTTATTTTACTTTGTACTGAAAATTTTATTTTAGTAAGGAGATTTTCTGAAATAGAATTTCCTCTTTTTTTCTTTCTATTTTACTTTTTTGCGGATATGAATTATTAAACGAGACAAATTAACTGTCTTTTTACTGTTTGTGTTGCAGATGTTGAAGAGTTCTACCAGCAGTGCGATCCTGGTTAGGGTTTTGTCCGCCTTTTTAGTTTAATTATTTGTTGGAAAGCAAAATTTTACGTAAATTTGGGTTCTTTGGAACTCTGAGTTTCGGGTCGTAAGTTAGTAAATTTACACGTGTTTGCGTGAAATTGAGTTGTTTAAGTATGTGGGTAACGTAGTTGTTAGGTATGATAGCTTCAATCTTGTTAACCGGGAGTGAATTAAATACTGATAAAATTTTCCGCCTAAAGGCCTCTAATTTTTTCTTTTAATGTGAAAGCTAGTTGTGGAAGTTAGTTTTCAGTATTTGGTTTAAGGCAGTATTAGTGGGTTATAATGGTGAAATGTGGTGGTGTTTCTTGCATATTGGCAACGATGGCAGGTATTCTGAGATGCTGTTTTTGGGTAAGGATTCTGAAATGTTTTCTTCCACTTTTGAAGGAAGATAAATTATAGTACATTTTGGAGATGCCATCGCAAACAGATGGTGGGGAATCCCTTTTTCTTTCCATTTTCACTCATCTCTTTCCTTTTGTACTTATGATTGCCCATTTCTCTTCTCTGAAAAATTGCCATACAATAATAATGTACATAAGCTGTCCTTTTTCATATGGATTTATATGCATTGATTGATGTGGATTGCTAATCTGCTGTTCTACTACCATATGGTAGAATGTCGCCCAGACATGGTTAAGAAATCGTGGTGGGTTTTGGAAAACTTTATCCTTGTTTGTCTCCTTAGGTTTGCTTTGATGGAAATGTTTGTACTTATGTTTCTAAAAGATAATTTCCTCAAAAGGAGAACTTATGTTTGATAATTATGTGATAATACTATTTTTGATTCATAGGCTGTGATTAAGCTTAGAGTTTTTGTGCATATCATTTTGAAGTAATGGTGGACTCTTTGTATGTAATGCGTGTGTTTGGCTGTAGTTTTTAGCCTGTAGAGCATTGTAGTTAAGTAATTGTGTTTGAATTGGTTGCAGTTGTTTGGGTACTTTGTTGTTTCTGTCATTTATTGGAGCCATGCTTATTTCATTGCCAGTCATTTTTTTCTCAGGGGTTTGTGATTTCCATTTTCCAGTTCAATGTATTATGGATGTTGAAAGTAACTGGTGTCATTGATTGTGTATATTAACATGTAATATGTGTAGCTCTTTACCCTAAAAAAAGTAATATGTGTAGCTTTTTTTTAAATCTTGGTCAATGGGTCAGAAGTGTTTGTTTGATGATTTATGTTTTTTATGCTTGCAATTTTGCTGATATGGTATTATATGGCAATGTTTGGGCTGGTGATGGTAGATCTTAAGCCTGCTATCCTTAGGGCATTGCTACATCTCGATTCAAATAGGATTTCCATTAGTGGTTTACTGCTGATGTGGTGGCAATAACTTGTTGGCATGTCTTGAGAAATAGGTCTGGCTATCCTTCATTTTGCTTTGATAGTCATTTTTCATATATATAAGGTATCCTTTGGAGAGTTCAAAATGAGTCTGATTTCTGCAGCTGCAATAGCCATTTATGTTAGATCTTTCAACATTACCCCCCAGATCAGGTGGTTCAGCTGTTTGTCAACTGTCTGTTAGTACATGTTCTATCTTGGGGGATATCCTTGGGAAAAAGGTCAGTGAATGGGATGACTAAGCCTAGATATTTTTTAAGCATAAAACATAACTTTAAGCTACAGGGATCTGTACTTGATCGAGATCTTTGGTAATAGGAAGGGATCTTTACTTGGTCAAGATGTTGGGTAATAGGAAAGAGCTCCTGTAATTTGCATGAAGTCCAAGATTTAACTTCCACTGCCTACTTTTGGTCTATTGACGTGATGCTTGGTGGACTTATGCTCTAATTTTGTTTGGTGGTTACCGAATTTGGTGGCATGCAACTGAATTTGGTTGTGCTCCTATGTGAAAAGAAGAAAGCAAGAGCTTTGCTTATAATGGTTGATTTTTAGATATGGTGCTATATTAAAAACAAATAGATTGATTAAATGTCATACATAGGTGTGCACTTTGTCTAGTTTAGTTTGACTTTCCTTTTCTCCCATCTTGAAACTTGTTCACTTGCCTAATCAAAATGAACAAACTAGAAATATGTGACAATCAATAAAAAAAGAGCTTAACAAAGCCTTTAGTTAAGGAATAGGAAAACCTGAACTTTAGGTGGACTATTGTTCAGTAAGATTGGACTTTATTCCTATTTTGTGTTGGACATGTGCCGAGTGGATTTGCTATAATATTTGTGAGCTGTGGTGATATAATTCTAGTGTAGTTTGTGTAATACGTGTAATAGTGCACGTGTTGTTTAGTGTGATCAGCTGGTGTTGTGTAGTGTGGACGTGTGATAAGGGTCAATGGTATGCTGATGTGGCATTATTTCTACTAGCTGTTACTATATATAGGGGATGTCAGTTAGTGGAAGTAGGCAGATATTTTGTTAGCCAAGTCTTGAGTGTTTGATCAAGTCTTGAACTCATGTATCAGAGCTAGTGCTCATGGCTTTCAATTGAGAGAAATTAGGGTTTGTAATTGATTTCAATCTTTAATTCTAATAAAATTTCATCTCATTTTTCTATTGAATTCCTTTGGTTCCTATCATGTGATAATTTATCTAGTGGAATAACATTTGATATGTAGGCATTATAATATCCATCTTTTTGTCTATCAAAATGATCTGTAAGCAAACTTCAGGTCAATAGTTGATTTTTGTTGGTTGTAGCATTTGAATGCAGGATTTGCTTTGTTTAGCAGATAACAGGACCGCTGATTTTGAATACATGGTATTAGAAGTAGTCATAGATAATGAGGTCTATGATCAATATACTTCTGTTCACCTATTATTGGAATTTCTATCATATGTTGTACCTCGATTTGAATTGGATCTTTAAGCATATGTACTAACTATAATTTTGCATGTTACCATGTCATGTTTGGCACACAGACAATGTAGATTTGTGGAAGTGTAAGTTGTAAGATGGAGAACAATGCAGTTGATATGCTGTTTCCGAATACTTCCAATTTTCCATTCTTTAATTTTGAATGTTTTGTTGCTTTCTTTAATTCATGCTACTTTATGAGATATATGTATGGTGGCAATAAGTTCTACATTGGATCGTTTTTTTTTTAAATAATTTCTTTTCTCTTACAGAGAAGGAGAATCTTTGCCTTTATGGGTTCCCAAGCGAGCAGTGGGAAGTCAATTTACCTGCTGAAGAGGTGCCTCCTGAGCTCCCTGAACCTGCACTCGGTATTAACTTCGCCAGAGATGGGATGCAAGAGAAGGACTGGTTGTCGTTGGTTGCTGTTCACAGTGATGCCTGGTTGCTTTCTGTGGCATTTTATTTTGGTGCTAGATTCGGATTTGATAAAGCCGATAGGTATTTCTTAATAGATTGTTTTTCTCATGATTTTTGAAGTTTCTGTAATTATTATTGACTTGAAATTGCTATCTGGAGTAGATCCCTCCTTGTATCACCTGAAGGCAATGGAATTTAATTAGTTTTGTACACAGTAGAATGTGGTTGGGTTATATTTCTATGTTAAGGATAAAACTCTGTAGAAATGTCAATATGATGGGTGTTTTCTGGGTGTATCACTAAATCATTACCATTTTATGTTGGAATGTCTTCTACATGCATGGTAGTTGTCACCATTAATGTCAATGGAAAAACCAAATCACAACCAATGAATTTTCCAAAGATGTTCACAATCTTTTTATTTATTTAATGGGCTTCCGGTGTCATAAACTAAAGATCTTTATTTATTTTCTGGTGGTATTTTGTTACAGGAAGCGGCTTTTTAATATGATTAATGACCTTCCAACAATATTTGAGGTTGTTACTGGAACTGCCAAGAAACAAGCCAAGGAAAAGTTGTCAACAACAAACCATAGCAGCAGCAAATCTAAAGCAAAGGTGCATAAACACATTTTCGTATATCGCTTTTTGGTCTTCATCATTTGCAAACATTTTTGCAGAAGCAAAAAATGAGTAGACTTATGCTATGTCTTGCTACAAATGTGAAGTGCTACATTTGAAATGGTCTTCATTATGGACAAACGTAGGAATAACAACACCTCATTTTGGATTATTGAGAGATTATAACGGAATCATCTTAAATGCTCAAAGCTAGCTTTTACTAGCTTTTTAGAAAATTCTATGATGGTCTTTCATTCCTCCAAATGAAGCTGCATTTATATGTTTTATATGTCTTGCTATCATCTTTTTATTCCTCATTACTAAGCCATTTTGAATGCTTATTTTTTGCATTTGTAACCAAAGACAGCCTTACTATTGCACCAAGACTAGTCTCACCTGAGCAAAGAGGATGCAAAGGTTTTGATACTTGCATTTGCATATGCTGCTGTTTATTATTTATGTTGGGAAGAAAGAAGGTAATCACTAGATGTTGGGCTGTGGTGAGATTTGGCTGACTAGATTTGAGAGTTTAAACTTATAGATAAAAGTATGTAGGTATGATGTTCTCGGATAAACCAAACATTATTACCTTTTTCCTCTCTTTATTCCCTTGACTTGCATCACCAATTGAGCTAGCTCAACTTGAATATACCTTCATAATGGTGGAGACAGATATTAGTAGCTTGATTCAAAGCTATAGTTGGTTATATGTATAGCTTGCATGTTTTTGGTCCTCTTTATGGCAACAATGTTGCAGCCCCTGATGACTCTGTTGACTGAAACAGAAAGGATCTGAATCTCAAGCCAAGTTTTCAAAGGCAACACAGCTCAAGGATGAGGAAGAGGAGGACTTGGAAGAAGAAGATGAGGAAGAACATGGGGAAACCCTCTGTGGAGCATGTGGGGAGAACTATGCGTCTGATGAGTTCTGGATTTGTTGTGACATCTGTGAGAAGTGGTTCCATGGGAAGTGCGTGAAGATCACTCCAGCTAGGGCAGAGCACATAAAACAGTACAAATGCCCATCATGCAGCAACAAGAGAGCAAGACCTTGAGAATGGGTTGAAGAGGTGGGTCCTCTTAGCAGTTTTGGTTTCATGGTTGACTGCTAATTGTGTAGTTGGTCAGGCTTTCTTCTAGTCTAGTGCCCCTTTAATTTAGGAAATTTGTGTAGGTCTCAAGTCGGATGTTGATTAACTATAGATTTAGATATTTATGCATGAATTGGAATGCCACTGTGTAATGTGGTGAAAAGATTGCTGTTTTTATTTCATGTCCATTCTTCAGTTTTGTTTCGCTTAGTTGTGTCGTGTGTCTAGTTTTGAGAAAACTCACCAAGTCGAAGGTTGAAGATATGTCTTAGTTTTGCTGGTTGAAATGGTCTGTCAGGAAAGTTAGTTCATTTTATTCAACTTTATAGGGTTCTGAAAAATTAATTTGTTTATTTGTCTCCTGTTTCTTTTAGAACGGTCGATAGGATACCATAGAACCATCCAAAATATTCACTAGACCACCCTAGCCATGGCCGGCTCTCTAATGTAATACTGCAAACGTCTCTAGCATCAGTGAAAGCACCACCTATACATAAGATCTTTTCATTTCAGTGTATGATTTGCTCTATTAATGGTCTAAGCTGCGATGGAGTTATGTCTGCGCTTTGCTAGACACGCCATCACCATAAGCCCTCCTGGCTCCACCACCACTAATGCCATTACGCTGCAAGCGTATCTTGTGGATACCACCAGAAAGACCACCAATGCCACTATCATCAATTATCCACGCCAAATGTCTGTGCACTGCTAGCATCACACGTTGATCAGTCATGCCCACCTAGGATATCAGGGTGACATTTTTGGACTTTGATGATAATTAGTTCATCATGTCGAGATTAAGATTTTTTTTTTATATATATAATAAAGGTCAAGCGAGATTCCTACATAATTGTATTTTGGTACAATATGTTGCTTAATTACATCATCATCCTAGTTTTATAGCGCTCTCTAAAATTTCCTTCTGTCACTCTTTTGTACGTGGTAACGTGGATATGGTCTTGCTTTTGGATATCCCCCACTAAAATGCACAAATTGAAGTGCATTTTGGTTTTTCATTGAGACACATCGGGGTGGACATTTATACCCCTTTCCGCTCTTACAATTTGTGCAACCAGCCACTCACAACCTAATTGAGAATATTCATTTTTTTTTTAATAATAATAATAATAGTCTCCAGTGACGCTGTATAAATCAATTTTAATTTCTTTGGTAATCGATATGAATCAAATGTCGAAGCTTTTTATGCTTGCTTGGCTAGCCCCGTTATCTCATGTTAGTGGATGTGGCTTAGGCCTATTAGTCAAGCTAAGCTGTTAAACGTCACAATGCTTTTTGACCAGGCCTTCATGTGCTGTCATGTCTGGCGTGCCATGGAGTCCCCTCGGCCTGTGTTCTGGCATTATTGAAGAGATTATCCAATTAAGGCTGCATTTAATGGGTGCTCCTTCATCTTATCTTGGAATCCAGTAAGTTAAAAATGTCCCTGTTTCTGTGCCCGATACTAACTTCAATCTTTTTCAAAGACGAACCTTGACGTTCTCACCCAACATTTGCCTGTTAAGAAGCAACAAGAAATAACTTGGAAGTAATAATAATATCCCGATGTTAAAAATAATAAATGATAAAATAAAAGAACCATGGTCTTGCAAAGCCACTAGCCACATGGCCAAAAGGCAAAAGGGAGAAAGAAAAAAAAAAAAAAAGAAAAAAGGAAAAAAGGAGAGGAATGAGGTCAAGTCATGCTAGGTCATGACCCATAGTCATGGTGGGTTATACGATACATTTATGTAGTGGATAACCATCCATCACACGAGATCCATTGTAAGTTGTGAGTTGCATACCTATCTTAGATAATTTTTTTTTTTTTTTTTTCCTTCTAAAATTCAAAGTGAATGGGGCCAACTATGCATAGTCAAAGATAAAGGGATTAATTTTGCAATTTACGCAAAAAATTGAAAAAGAGACACTTTTTATGGTGTTGAAATTAAACTAATCTAATGAATCGGCATTTGTAATATGCATAAATTAAGCTGTAATTGTTGTGATTAAAATGATCAAGATCGAGATTTATAACACGTTTCATAAACTAATGAAAAGTTAAGCCGGACAAACTTCTATCATGCATAATGGTTGAAACCACTAATCACAAGACGGGCTAAAGTTAAAAGAAGATTTGAGTAAAATGATTAGTGAAATCGGTGTTACGATGTTGTCGTTTTATTTCATAAACTTTGCTCGGAAATATGGCGAAGGCGAAGTGCATTAGCATACTTTATAAACTCTTGAAATTACGTTATGATCCTACATTTTCATCATATACGTCATTCATTAAGCCCAGAAAGTCTTCTTATAGGGTATTGAGCTGAAGCCTGGCTAGAAAAAGAAAAGGAAAAAAATTAAAAAAAGAAGAAGAAGAAGAAGGGAGGACCATGAAGAAGGAGAGCATGAGATATAAAGCAAAAGCATGTCTTGGCCCATGCAATGCCCATTTGATTCACTAATTTTTTATACGAGTTCAATAATATGGCGTACCAGATCATGGGCCTTAAATGTCTAAACTATTAAGAAATCATGTTCAAACTGGTGGGTTTTTTGTCAATCTCCCTCTCTCTCTCTCTCTCTCTCTCTCTCTCTCTCATGTGATTAGCTTGTGTTTTTAACATAGTTAGGTTGAATCTAGTGAATATAAGATTCTTTGATTCTAGCAATGAATTCGCATGCAGGATTTAGTGGATTCCTTGGATGTGATAGGGAGTTTTTTTTTTTTTTTCCTTCAAATACTATTATAATAATTATTGGAGCGAAGGAATTGAATCCGTCTATTCCGTTATAATTACTATTTAACTATAAAGGCTTTGGATGTAACCGGGAGTTTAAATGTACGGTAAAATTATATTGGGATGTACCTTTAATTTTGAAAAATTGCACCATCTTAATATATTTAAAATAATTATAGGCATATGCTTTAGAGTTTAACTTAGATATACGTGCTTATTAATGTTTCCAAAAAAGTATACTTAGTTCTCCATCTTTCAGTGATGCGTCTTAATGTCAATTAATTACAGCCCAGTCAAAATTAAAACTAAAAATGTGGAATAACCTCACTTCAATTAGCTAGATTCACATTGAATTTATCCAGGACGTCTTGGTTGATTTTGGAATAAATGAACGAAAACATTGACATGTTAGATTAGTGAGGAGAGTAGGCATAATTTCTTAGTAGATTTACAGTTATTTTTCTTTGTTGCATTTAAGATATGTTCCTTTGATTTATCCACCACGCCATGGCATTTTCAGCCATAGTAGCAAATTTGGAATATATCATATACATTCTCTCAATTTATTTTATTAATATATTATTATGTATAATTAATAATTGAGATTATAAAATAAATAAATAATGTTTCAATGATAGCATAAGGTTGTTCAAACTTTTAAGTAATTTCAACTGTTAATTTATAAATTAACTTTGGAATAAAAAATTCATGAATTAATAAAAGTTGAAATGATGCAAACCTGAATATATTTTCATTATGTCTATTCACTCTCATAGATATAAATATTTTTTACATGAAAATAAGAATATAAATAAGCTAAATTACTCATAAATGATTAGAGCTTAACTCAACTTGAGTTTAGTTAATAAATAAGTTAAATTTAGATTTAAAATAAACTTCTTTTATTTAAATCAATTAAACTCAAACCTTTTAAGGGTTTGATAAAATCTTAATTTGACCGGTATGGAGCTTCAACCTTCAAAATTTTTGGCTTGCCTTATTGGTAGCGTCAGATCAGATGAAAAGGTAACCTGACATGGTGCAATGACTGTCTAGTCACGATTACCTTATATAACACGTTGAAGATGTCAGCGATGCAAAATGTTGGTTCTAAAGTTAACTGACAATGTTTTACGATAGAAGAATTTTTGTTTTTTTTTTGGGGGACAATATTAACGCTATTTATGTTTGTTTGTTATAACTAAGGGAACGGTTATATTGGCAAAAAAAAAAAAAAAGGTAATGATTTGAATTTTTATTAAATGTGCTTTATGGAAGTTGTAATAACTTAGATCATATTATGTTATCTGACTCAGATCAAACTCAATAAATCTTATTAGCCAATTCTTGACGGTGTGCTGATGCGAATAGAGGTATTGTTGTAAAGCAAATAGCCAACGATAACGAAAATGTATTAGGGAAGAAGAAAACAATATAGAATGACATATGTGGATTAGCTCATGTAAGTCAAGTTTGATTTTCATAATATACACCCCAAATCCTCTCAATTGTATCTTCATAGTCCCGTCTATACTTGTACCTAATCACAATTATACCTTCTTGTACTCAATCGATCAAGCTTGTCTTAATTTAATTAAAATACATCTAAATCCATATTTATACACGAAAAATAAATATCCTTAAAAACTAAATTATTTGAATGATAATATCTTACAAATCATCTTCTTACATATTTTTAGATAAAACATGGCTTTTTAATTTAAAACTCAAAAGTACTATAAGTTTAGGCTATTGAATTAGAGCTATTGAGTATCTTGTTCCCTTTTCAAAACTTGATCTTAGTCCAATAGGTTATTAAAATATACCCTAAACACCGTCATATCTCTTATTATGGAAATACTTTATTAGGTTTGATTAATTTGAGCATCTTATGTGACCTCGTGTGCATGCATCCCTAATTGAGTCTCTTTATGTCTAAAGCTCTTCTATGTCTATGTATAGGACTCAAATAAGCTTAGAGCATATATGCATATGATAAAACAAATTAAGAAACTTGTCAAGGCAAACACATACACTTACTAGAATCAAGTTGGTAGTTGATCGTTACCATATCATTGATATATCGCCCTCAGGTTGGTGGTAAATTAAAGGTTGGACTATGCATATTGGTTAAATGGGCTAATGAGACTTAGCCCTTGATAAGTGAAGGTTAAAAATCTAGCTTACTTTGACCCATTTAATAAAGAAGTTGGGATTTTACAGCCTAACAAGGATGGTGTCTATAGTTGATAGATTAAACTTATCAACCAAATGATAAGTTAATTTTTTTTTTCTAATAATTTAATATAATAATATGTAATTTAATGTTTACATTTTAGAAAATTAATCAAATACAAAAATATTTCCCATCAATTCTACGGTGATTCAAAGAAATAGTGATTAGAGTAGAATTAATGGACGAGTGGTTTAGGTGGGTTGATTCACGAGCCAACTTGCCCTAACTGCATTTGTGGATGAAGTGTTGAACGCCAAATCAATTAGTATATCCCCAGTTGAATGTGCCATATCACTTAGGCTTAGTACTCCAGATTTTGATTTTACTTTGGATTTTACAACCTTCAATATGTACCATGATGCTAGTGTCTTACATAAATAAATACTCTTTACATTATATAAGTACCTCGATATACTTCATTTCACCTTTTTAGGTATAAAACATGTCAATAGAATGAACCATGCATATGGTCTCCAAGAAGTTGCAATCGGATCGAGAAAATGCAATTAGTCAATAGAACGAGTGTCCATCGCAAACAACATTAGAATTTGCGTCAACGCAAGCAGCATTCTAATGGAAAATGCATGACTACGCAATATCATGTCCCAAGTTGTAAGAGGTTGTTGCACTTAACATTAATTATAACTATATTATATTATAGGTCCACTTGTGGGTCCCAAAAATTTATCCATTGAGAAGATGCTCCAAAAACTATGACCTAGTCTCCATAAACAGCAACACCATTTGGATGCATCCATGCAAGGACGTTGACATTATATATTTTAATCCTTTCATTAAATTTTTATTGCAGGTTACCTATCCTTAATATCCATATTCATGACATTAATGGAACTTTGTGATCTTAGAGAAACATAAGATAATATATTAAGAGTTCTAATGGTCAGTTAGGCCTGTTTTATATTGGATATTGTGTACCATGCTGATGCAAGTGAATTGATTATTCCATGCTGAAAATTATAGATGAAACCGAGGGAGCGACATGTTGCTAAAGTTGTTGGGGGTGTTTCTTTCTTTTTATTTTTTTTTTAACAATCATTGTACTATTTGTTTCAAGATTTCATAAATTCCGTAAAATGGTTTATTATTATCAGATAGGCGTGTGGATTTCTCCTACTTAGATGTTAATCTTGTGTTTATTATTCTTATATGTAAAATCTTAAAGGAGTATTTTAACCCATTAGTCAAATTTTCAAGAGGATATAAAATAAGTCGATTTATTGTATTACATTGATGAAAGTTTGTGTGATATGAGTTATTGTTCACAAATATATATATTTTGTGATAAATAGTCTTGTCTCAAAGTATTTGTTGATAATGATTGGATTTTGTACCTTATAAGCCTATAAAATAGAATACTGTGAAGGGACGTCAAGGTGTTATCTAACGTGGTTGTTTGGATACTTAAGTTAGCAATGAGCTCTTAGAAAGTATAGAGACAGTTAGTTGGGAGAGTCTTCTCCTGTAACTTTGGGAGAGGGTTATGATATCCGACGTGTCCCACTTTTTCTGGACGTGGCTGTTGTCTTGATATTTTATTCTTATCTTATGTATTCTAGCCATTGCAGAACTTCTAGGCTTGATTAATTCAGGCCCACGGCTTGAGCTCGATTAATCCAGTCTTAAGGCTTAAGCTTACGGGGGCAAGCCCTATGCGACAGGATGTATTAGATCTAGATAGGCTTGAAGGGCCCATATCTAAGGAGTTTTGTCAACACTTGTCCTCCCACTGTTTCGTTGTCGTAGTGACGGCAAGGAGAAGGGATTTTATTCTTATTTTATGCATTCTAGCAGTTGCAAAGCTTTTTGGGCTTGGTTAATCTAGGCCCAGGGCTTGAGCTTACGGGGGCGAGCCTTAAGTGACAAGACGTATTAGATCTAGATAGGCTTGAGGAGCCCATATCTAATGAGCCTTGTTAACACTTATCCCCTTACTATCTTGTTGCTAAGGTAAAGGCAAAGAGAATGGATATATGGGTTGCTTAGGCATGTGGCTGGTTTGGCTTAAAAGGGCTTGACCTGGTGCTTCAGTGTCGACGTGACAAAGGTATAGGCTAGGTTGGTAACAGGTTGAGGTAGGGATGTTTGAGGTAGTCAGTAACTATGTTGAAGCTAAGTATCGATGAGCCGAGTGAGATGGAGCATCGGTTGAGGTGTTAGGGTAGGACACCTTTGCATTTCTTTGGGTAGGCACTTTAAGGCTACGAGTTGGTTTAGTTGACCAAAATTCATCATGGACTAAGTAGACGCAATTGCATTGTGTCTTTATCATGTTAACTAGGTGGAAGTCGATGGGCTTTAAGGAAACTTCTTATCAAAGAGACTTTTTCAAATTTTGACCTTTGTATGCTCGTTTTTCGTGCATTTAATATGATGTGACAGGTGTCATATCGTAATAGACTAGCATACAGCTATGTGCTTTTATTTTTCAAAGATGATCGTCCGATTAAAACTATGTGCATTTTACTTTTTTAAGATGATTGTTCGATCAAAACCCATTCCATGTCTCGGTTGTGCAGCATTCGAAGGGATTTGTACTTATACAGATCCCTATAACCGCTTGTATGGCTTCCCAAATACTTTACCTATAAATAGCAGGGTCATAATGAGAGATCACTTTTCCGTAATCTCTCTATTCTAGTACTGTGAATTTTACTTTCTTGCACTACATCAAACTTTCTTTAAAAGCTTTCTAACTCCTTTATTCTTCATTACCTTTTGCAAACATGTCAACAAACATAACTGAGGCAAGTTGTGACTCTTCACGGTACAACCTTAT
This sequence comes from Lumnitzera littorea, assembly GCA_024138015.1. Lineage (NCBI taxonomy): Eukaryota > Viridiplantae > Streptophyta > Magnoliopsida > Myrtales > Combretaceae > Lumnitzera > Lumnitzera littorea. The sequence goes on along the minus strand of JAMXBB010000007.1, from coordinate 12,933,251 downwards.
TAACTCCGAATCAACAAGGAGTGATCCTTACCCACTTGACAGGAGAGGACGAGGTCTCATTACTAGCATAACTTGACAAACCTACTAGGATGGTTGTAGAAGCACTGGATAGGACCAGGATTATTAATGTCATCTTGAGGGATGTATATGCATACCCGCCTCTACCCCCTCCCATGGATCTATTCAATGCGCTTGGGACGGACAAGGGGCCAAGCGATCGAGTAAGTAAGAGTAAGTAATCTACCCTCAGTTGGAATTTAGGTAACTTTGTTGTTGAGGTGATCCTTAAGTGGCAGATAAGGTTGCCAAGCAGGGACGAATAGGTGGCCTTGCTATTATGGAGGCACTTTGCGGTATTTAACAAGTGCTTGGAGTTTGGGCAAGGCCTCCCTTTAAGCTGCTTCAAGAAGGAATTGTTTAACCACTACTAGTGTAGTTTGGCACAGGTTCCTCTTAATGGGTGGAGGGTGCTAAAAGCCTTTTAGGCATTGTGCGAGTATCTGGTGGTAAGGGTTACTCTCGAGCTTTTTCATCATTTTTACATGTAGAAGAGCGATAGGAGGTGGCCATACCTCCAACTGCATCTAAGAGAGAAACTGTTCTACAGCCTTGTGGTTTCGGTGAAAGGGTGGTAAGACGAGTACGTAGTGGTTAAGTTACCTGAGGAGGTAAACTTTTGGATGCGGTGGACTAAGATGATCCAGACCGAGGCCCAGAAGGGGCTTAGCTCTAGTGATGCAGAGGCCGTCCAAGAAATCCAAGCCTTCATGGTGCTTAGAGACGGCTAGGAGATAAATGTAGTAGAGACTGTGTAGAGATACTTCCGGTATCTGATCTCTAAGCTCTTCCCTAGCATGAAGAAGGTTATAGTGAAGAAATGGGTTGAAGGTATAGGTTCATTCCTTTTGTGAATGCCTTTGTCAATTGTGCTAGTGTAGGGGTGCTTCATTCGACGTCTCTGTAAAATGGGGGATCTTTCCTTTACTATGTCGGTCATGGCGGAGTTGGTGAATGGTAGTATTTATTTCTTTTGGTTTTGCCTTCTTTTTCTTTCTCTCACTATTTGAATTCAATTGTTTGTAGGAAAAAATTTGGCTTTAAGGGCTCCCTATCCTTCCATGGACAAATTGATGAGTCATCGGTAGGCGAGGACTAAGGCATCTGAGTTGAAAGGTAAGGCAGTATGGATGATGTTAAGGGTTAGGGAAACTAGCAGGGTTCGACTAATGGTTGTTTGTCAAGGGACCGCCATAAGTTGTCGAGATAAGCTGTTGGATGCTAAGCCTATGGGTATAGCTCTTCTTACCTTTATCCTTGTCCCTACTATTAAGCCTTTCTTAGTAAGGGACGAAGGTATTGCCGTGGAGTTTGATGTTCAGATGCTTTTCCTTCCGAAGGTAAAGGAAGAAGAGGTGGCTGCCCTATCTTAGGTGGCCAGGTAAAAGAGAAAGGCTCTCGATACAACCGAGGAGGTAGGGCCTAGAGCCAAGAAACAAAGACCCCTTATAAGGGTGCCTTTATGCTTGAGGAAATGGAATGAGTGGTTGACGGCTCATCCTTACCAATGTGTTGACGATATGGAGGATGAGTTTTTTAACGTCCTTAACAACTTTAGGTTGTTGGGGATCGGGTTGAACTTATTCCAAGAGGTACCATATGTTTCCTAAGATGAAGAGTCCCTAAGTGGAGCTCTCGAAATAGAAATGAAGAGCGTTAGGAGGAAGCTCTTGAGGCCGAAGTGGGAGGTTCATGCCAACGATCTCGTGCTGTAGCACTGGACACTCAACTACTAAGCTTCTATGGGGTCTTATACCCTTGGCGATTGGGCTATCCTTAAGGGGCTATCTAAGAAGGTGGGGACGATCCATGGAGATGGTAGGCCACTTGAGGACACTTATGTGGCAAGTAAATCTTTGTTACTTCTATACTGATGTGCTTCACTTGATGTTGTGTTAATGGAGGCTCGTGTTTTTCTGTAGTACTATGGTTAGATGTTGCTTCAACTGAATAAGTATGATGACGCCTAGAAAGAGGTAAAAGGCTTTAGGGAGGTGTTTCGCCAGGCTGAGAAGTACTTGCAAGAGGAAGAGTCTTTTATGAATAAATATTTGGAAAAATTCTCCAAAGCTAACCAGCACTTACGCTGCTCTTCTATGTAGGTATCGAGGCTTCAAGCACAATTAAAGGATGCAAAGTGAGAGAGGGATAAGGTCGAGAAGGTAGTGAAGAAGGCTAACAACCTAAAGGCTCGACTAGAGTACGAGTAGAGGATTAAGACTTAACTCTCTCGACAGCTAGATGAAGAGAGGAAGGCCAAGGCCTAGGTCAATAAAGAGAATGTTGAACTAAAGGTGTTGGTTTGGAGGTTGCGAATCGAATTGGTAATGAAGGTATCTAAGTGTGAAAGTGCTAAAGCTACTTTACTAAAGCTGGCTAGTTTGAAGGTTGGGTTAGAATGGCACGTTTAAGAGCTACAAGAGAAGGTTTTAGAGATGGAGCAGATCATCCCGAAAATGGAGAGTGGAGAGGTCATCAGCAATGCTATTGCTAAAAAGGCCATCGTCGACTATCGGAAGGTCGAGGAGTGGTTGGACGAGTTGGAAGACCTGACCATCGACTTTATGCACTACACAAGGAAGGAGATGCTCTCCTACTATTCGAACCTTGATATGAGTTTCCTCAATTTCTTGGATTCCCTAACCTTCAACCAGAAGAGGGAAGCCTTGGTATAAGAGAGGGAGGCCGCTCAAGGCGACCCTTTTGCTCCTTAGGCCGGGCAAGGTGCTTCGACATCCACTTCTGCCCTAACCACTAAAAAGGAGGCCGCTTTAGAAGTAGTTTTTGAGGACAATTAACCTTTCGACGATCCTCCTATTACCCTTTTCTCGCAACTTTCAACCCCCGCTTGAAGTTAAGGCCAGCCTCCCCAAGAGGTACCATTGGATTGACACTTTATGCAAATTGAGGCTTTAGATTTTTTTGAGTTATTGGAGTTAGCTGATCCAAGGTGATAGTGTGTTTTTTTTTTAAACATATGTATGCCAAGTCGGGATGCCAGCCTTCACTTTGTAATTTGACAATTAATGAACAAAATTTTTTACTTGTCTCCTCTTATTTTGCCTTTAAATATATTTACGTAGGAATTCCTTTGTGCGAGAGGAGTTTGCCCTTGCCTAGGTTACCTTTTGACCTGTCTAAAAGATGAGGGTTCCCTTAGGCAAGGGGTGCTTCCCTTTGTTGAGGTTACCTTAGGGGATTCAAGTCGGTGGCGTTCTAACCTGCTCGAAAGATGGGAGTTCCTCTATACAAGGGGTGTTTCTCTTTCCTGAGGTTACTCGAAAGAGGTTAAGTCGGTGGTGTTCTAACCTTCTTAAAAGGTGGGAGTTCTTCTGTGCAAGGGGTGTTTTCCTTTGTCGAGGTTACCTAAGGTGAGTGGGGGAGGTCAGGTTGGTAGCATTTTGACCATCCTAAAAAGTGGGAGTTATTCTATACAAGGGGTATTTTCCCTTGTTGAGGTTAATCAAAGGGTTCTGTCAATGGTGTTCCGACTTGCCCGATGAAGGGATCGTTCATCCTTTTAAGGGTCAGGATGGTAACAAAAGAAAGAGAGAGAAAGAGATAGAAGTAAATAACTAATTATGAAGTAAATTATTCCATTTCATTATTTTAGAAAGATATATACGAATATGCTAATTAAAACAGAGCCAAAGATTATCGGTGTTCCATGTACGCGGGATGAGCTCATCGTCCAATCTTTCCAATCTATATGCTTTATTGCCCATGCTTTCCCTAACTCTGATGGGGTTTTCCTAATTGGGGGTCAGCTTGCCCTACCCTTCTCGTGTACCTGTAGCTTCTAGCTTTTAACACACTAGGTCACCGACCTTGAGCTCCTTGTGTTTGATCTTTTGATCGTAGTACTGGGTGGTTCAATGTTGGTACGCAGTTACTTGAGCTATAGCGAGGTCTTTGATTTCATTGATGGTATCAACATTAGCTTATAATGGTGATTTATTAAGGGTGGCATCGAAGCTCTGAGTCCGGATATTAGGAAGCTCAAGTTCAATGGGGAGGACTAATTTTGACCTAAATTTTAGGCAAAAAGGTGTTTCGCTTATTGAAGTACAATGGGTAGTCTTGTACCCCCATAAGATATTGGGCAGTTAGTTGGCCTATGCGCCCTGAGATCGATCTATGTACTTCTTTAGGCTATCTAAGATAATTCGATTGGTTGCCTCGACCTATCCATTTGATTGGGGGTAAGCAATCGAGGTGAAGTGCGGGGTAATTTGGTGCTTGGTGTAGAACTCCCTGAATTTGGGGTTGTCAAATTGTCACGTGTTATCCATAATGAGAGCATGAGGGAACCCAAACTAAGAGAGAATGTTATGTTTAACGAAAGATTCAACACTTCTCTTTGTGATCTTTGTCATTGCTTCAGCTTCCACTTACTTCATGAAGTAGTTGACAGCAACAATTATGAATTGTTGTCCTCTTGAAGCTTTCAGGAAGGCATCAAGGATATCAATACCCCATTGTGTGAACGACTATGGGCTGGTCAGGGGTTAGAGGCTAGTGCTGGGTGCGTGACTGAGCGGCGTATGCATCTGGCACTGTGGGTACTTTTAGGCTACGACTTTCACTTCTTGCTTCATGGTAGGCCAATAGTACCTGAGTCATAGTACTTCGAGGTAGAGGACTTGGGACTGAATATGATTACTACACACTCCGACATGCAGTTCTTCCATGACACACAGTCCTTCACCTTCTTGGAGGCATTGGAGTAAGGGAAGGTTGACTACCTTACGATATAAGATGCTGTCAACCATCGTATAGTTGGTGGTGTGGTATTGGAGCTTTTTTACCTCCTTATCGTCAGTGAGCATGCCCTACTCTAAATAACTCTGAATAGGATCCATCTAGCTTGGCTCTAGTGCGGTTGTGGTTAATTCCAAAACTTTAGTTGAGCTTGGAGAAGTGCTCTTCTTTGGCAAGTATTCTATGAAGATTTTGTTATCCTTCACCTCGAGCTTCTGTATACTGGTGGAAGCGAGCTTGGATAGCCAATCTTTTGTTGAATTCTCGAGTCAGGGGATCTTTTTGATGTCCTACTAAGGGAATTCAGCTAGAAGGCTCTTCACTTTCTCAAGGTACCTAGCCATAGTGTTGTCTCTAGCCTCGTATTCGCCTTAAACTTGCTGGACAATAAGCATGAAGTCTAAGAAGATTTGATAGGAATCGGGCTACTAGGCCTTTGACCCGTAGTTGAGCCCAAGGACTGGAAGGCTTGATAAGTCGAATTCTCCTACTTTAGCCGACTCCTACCGAGGCCGAGTACTTCTTTGCCAAGTCACTCTTTATGCTAAGCCAAATGACTACTCATCTCTCTGTAGTATGTTGACTTGTAGATTACTTATTTGCGCCCGATCCAACTAATGACTTGGCATCTCCCTTGTTGAGAAGCCGAGATAAAGAGACTCCAGATTGACTAAGCCACCCTTGCTCAGATAAGCAAGCTGACCATTCCTTTATTCCGCATCTTCCAATGACATCACTAATACAGAATCGCCATGTGTATAGAATTATGTATAGAATCCGTTACATCAATGATTGTTTTTTTTTTAATATTCATTTTTACCCTTTTATATCTTATACATTATTTCCTTAGGAAATGCCCTTTATGTCTTTTTCCTTTTAGACATGTTGCCCTAAATTCTCCGGTGCAAATACCCGTTATACTCGTAGTTTTAAAGGTTAGATTGAACATTAATACACTTGACATTTCTCTCTTATAAATATTACATTGTTTATACTCATCTCACTCTTATCTTAACTCTTAAGCAAGATTAGGTGTTGAGTAACCTCATCAGACCATCTTATGTGTCATATCGAGTTGTGCTATAAGTCCTTGGAAGTTTCATTAGTGCATCATATCCATTGGAGTTGTTCATAGGTTTTTACTTATATTTTCATTCACATTTGTCATTTCGCCAATTCTCCATCATTTCCATTTTAAGCTTTTGGCAAGCTTGGACCCATTCAGCACCCGGCTTTCTTTGTTCTTGGTTATAGTTCGCAACATCTTGGCATCGGAGTGGAGGTTTTGTTTAAGTTGTAGCTTATGTTTGAAGTTCTATTTATACTCTGTTTTTTGTGTATGAAATAAAGCAAGTTACTGTGTCATTTGATTGCTGTATTTGTTAGTTGTTACTTTTTCTAATTGATAGAAGTGTTTGCTATATCACCTATTTGAAGAGTTTGAGCTTTGAATCTGTAGAAAAAATGACTGAACCCAATGTAAACATTGGTGTTGGAGATGACAACAGTGGAGTTACCTACTATGGATGATAGTTTCAAGGAACTCTTAGGAGCATTGACGAGAGACTAGATGAGGTGGCTAGCCTCTTGGTAGATTTGACTCGAGTTGTTTATACATTGGCTTATTAACCGACTAAGGCTGCATAAAACACTTTAAAAGCTACTCAACCTGTTAAAGGTCAAAACTCAACTCGACCAATTTGAGGTAGAGGAGTAGATAGACGAATAAGACGAAGGATAGACTTGAGGGAACTAGATGGAGCGGATGAGGAAGAGTATTTTGAAGAAGAGCGAGCTAGAGTCCTTAGAGTATCTAACCATGTAAAGCTTCGGATTCTGAGCTTTAATGGATCTGGGAGTGCTGATGAGTATTTGGAATGGGAAGAGAGAGTGAAGATTGTTTTTGAATATCATTAGTATAAAGATTATGAAAAAGTAACAACTGCCGCTGTTGAGTTCTTCGGATATGCCGCCATATGGTAGAAGAATTTCTAGGCTTGAAGAGATGAGAAGGCTACTGAGAGATTAATACTTGGCTTGAAATGAAAAGAATATTGAGAAACGGGTTCGTACCGGATACTTATCTGCAAGATACCTTTACTTGGTTTCAAGAGTTGAGACAGGGAGGCTGAATAGTTGACGAATATGTATAGGAATTCCAAATGCTCATGATTCGATGTGAAGTGTAGGAGCTCTCAGTGCGAACAATCTTTAGGTTTATCACAGGATTGAGAGGTGATATTCGGGACATTATGGAGCTCCAATGATTCACCACAATGGATGAAGCCATTAGAATAGGTCAACGAGTAGAGAGGAAGAGAAAAAGATGAGTACTGACAAGAATGCCGATTAGCTAACTTGGATAGAGAAGTTATTGAGCTTTGTCAAGTACCGAGTCAAGTGGAAAGATGGATGTCTGAGTTGAGTTGAAAGGCTGACCTAATGGTGAAGTGTTAACTCGAACTTATGAGAAGGGGTAAGGATTTGGTAGGAAGACGAGTAAGATCAAGTGCTTTAAGTGCTAAAGGTTTAGACATATGGTTGCTTAGTGCTTGAATTGAAGGACTATGGTGATCAAGGGAGATGTCATGAAGCTAGAGGTAGAGAGTACAGATGAAGAACCCGAGGAAGAAGAGATTACTATTGAGAAAGAACTCATTGAAGAGGATGTGTTTGCCGAGGATTTAGATCAATTGGTCTTAGTTGTTTGACGTGCCATGAACTTAGAGCCTTTATGGGAGGAGGAGTAGAAGGAGAATTTATTTCATACGTCTTTTAAGGTGAATGACCACGTATAAGTGTCAATTGTGGATAGTGGAAGTTGCACTAATGTGGCATCAGTTGAAATCGTTACACAGTTGAAGTTGCCGACCATTACATACCCTAAGCCGTACAAATTGCATTGGTTGAGTGATAAAAGAGCACTATATGTCACCCAGCAAGTATTGTTGTCGATCACAATTGGAAAATATTCCGATGAGATTCTCTACGATGTCTTGCCTATGTATGCCTCGCATATGTTGCTTGGCCAACCATAGCTATTTGATAGGAGAGTGATCCTTAATGGATACATGAACACATATGTGTTCGAAAAGGATGACTGAAATATCACATTGAACCCAATGTTGCCGAGTGAAGTTTATAAACTGCATACTAAACTTGCTCATGGGTTGAAGAAGGCTTTGGTGATAAGTAGAGCCGAGCTTTGAGAGACCCTTAAAGTTGATACACTGACCCTCATGTTGGTTAGGCGCCTATTGGAGATAAAGAGTAGGGTAAACTACCCTAAAAAATAAAAGAATTATTAAATGAATATGCCAACCTGTTCCCATAACAATTACTTGAAGGGTTACTCCCGATTTGAGGTATAGAACACTATATTGACTTAATACCCAGTGCCACTCTATCGAATAAGCCTGGGTATCGGATAAGTCCCGAGTAGACTTCTAAGCTTTAATGTCAAGTCAATGAGTTGTTAAAGAGAGGTTACGTCAAAGAAAGTTTTAGCCCTTATGCTATGTCGGTGCTTCTAGTGCTGAAAAAGGATGGAACTTGGTGGATGTGTGTAAATAGTCGAGTTGTGAACAAGATCACAATCAAATATAGGTATCCTAATCCTAGATTGGAAGACATGCTGGATGAATTGAGTGGACTCAAGATTTTCAACAAGATTGACCTGAAATTTGGTTACCATCAAATTCGCATGAGGCTAAGAGATGAGTAGAATACTGACTTCAAGACTCAACATGGACTTTATGAATGGATGGTAAATCCCTTCAGCTTGTCGAATGCCTCGAGTACTTTCATGAGACTAATGAACCATGTGCTGAGACATCTAATAAGAGAGTGTGTTGTAGTGTACTTTGATGACATCCTGGTTTACAATACTGACATGCTGAGTTACTGTGAACATCTCTAAGTGGTTTTGGATATCTTTCGTGTCGAGAGACTATTCAGTAATCTCAAGAAGTGTTGTTTTTGTTAGGAGGAAGTAGTATTTTTAGGCTATGTAGTAAGTAGAGGAGGCTTATGAGTGGACGATGAGAAGATCCGAGCTATCGTTGAGTGGTTGACTCCTACTACTTGTGCCGATGTAAGAAGCTTCCATGGATCGACTTTATTCTATAGATGATTCATTAGGAATTTCGGCACTCTCATCGCACCACTTATTGAGCTAACGAAGAAAAAACACCGACTTTTGATGGGGAGAAAGGGAAGAGAGGAGCTTTGCTGATATAAAGGAAAGATTGACCTCCACTTCAAAGTCACTTGGCAAAGCTCTTGTGTATTAGGACATCAAACTTCTATACTTATGCCCACGCAAGAAGACCTTGATGCGAGAGTTAGGGTACAATTCTTTTAACACATTTATGACAAAGTCACTTGGCACATCGACTAAGTTGCTAGAAGAATGTAAGAGAAGGCTAAGGGTAAGATGGCTAAACAATTCTAGCAAGGAGACTTAGTATGGTTGCACCTTAGTAAGGAATGGTTCTCAAGTAAGAGGAGGAACAAATTATCTGCAAGAGCTAAAAGACCCTTCAGAATCCTCCAAGAGATCATTGATAACACCTATAGATTGGAGCTGCCTGAGGACTATAGGGTTTCTAACACCTTCAACATTACTGAACTTAGTCTATATCACCCTGACGGAGAGCTGATAGAAGACCATTCAGATTTGATCCCAAATCCAAATCAACCCGGAGGGAATGATAGGAATCAAGTTACTAGGCCTTTGACCCATAGCCAAGCTCAAGGATTGGAAGGCCTAGCAAGATGGATTCTCTTACTCCAGCCAACTCTTGTTGAGGCTGAATACTTTTTTGCCGAGTCACTCTTTATGCCAAGCTGAATGATTGCCCATCTCTCTATAATATGCCAAATTGTAGATTACTTACTCGCGCTCGAACCGACCAATGACTTGGCATCTCCTTTATTGCGAAGCTGAGATAGAGAGATTTCGGATTGACTAAGTCACCCCTACTCGGACAAGCAAGCTGACCATGCTTTTTGTCTGCATCTTCCAATGACATCACCAATACAGCATTGCTACATGTACAAAATCATGTATAGAATTAGTTACATCAATAATTGTTTTCCTTAAATATTCATTTTTACTCTTTTGTATCTTGTACAATACTTCCTTAGGAAATTCCTTTTTTATCTTTTCCCTTTTAAGCATCTTATCCTAAATTCTTGGGTATAAATATCCTTTGTACTCGTAGCTATAAAGATCAGATTGAACATTAATACACTTAACATTTCTCTCTTGTTAACACTACTTTGTTTACACTCATCTCATTCTTATCATAACCCTTAAGTAAGGCTAGGTGGCGAGTAATCTCACCCGAGCATCTTATGTGTCATATTGAGTTATGCTATGAGTCCTTGAAAGCTCTATTGATGCGTTATATCCATTGGAGCTATTCATGAGTTTTTGCTTACTTTTTCATTCGCATTTATCCTTTCATCGATTGCCCATCATTTCCATTTCAAGCTTTCGGCAAGCTTGAACCTATTCAACAACCAATCTTGTCTGCTCTTAGTTACAGTTCATAATAAGATTCGTAAATTCTTGGTGCCGATCTCCTTGGCCAACTTAAGACCAGCAATAAGAGCCTCATATTTGGATTTGTTATTGTTGGAGTCGAACCCGAACTTAAGGGTATAGTAGATTGTGACTTTGTGTGGGGCCGGTCAGAACGCAACCCGTACTTCCACCCCCCGAGGTGGATGATTTTTCGACATAGAGAGTCTACACCAGCATGTTATCGCCCAGCAGTGCTTCCTCTTCTCTTGTATATTCTACCATGAAATCAGCCAACACTTATACTTTATAGGCTGTTTGTAGCTGATACCAAATTCTATATACGCCTGATACTAGATTTCGTACGTGCTTAATTCCATTGTGTACTTCATCATTTGTCCAGACACATTAAGTTTCTGTAACATGGTGTGCAGTAGTTGATTTGTGAGTACGATTATCCGATGCGCCTGAAAGTAGGGTCTTAGCCTTCGAACTATAATAACGATGGCTAGGGCGAACTTTTTTGCCTAGGTGTACCTGACCTTAGGCCCATAATGTATATGGTTGACATAGTATACAGGCCTGTGTTCCCTTCCCTCTTGCTCTGACCAATACAAAGGAAAGCGCTTGGTCACTTACAGCCAGGTACAAAAACAAGTCCTCCCCATAGATAGGCTTGGAGAAGCCCAGTAAGTGTGTGAGGAAGTCCTGGAGCTACTGAAAGGTAGTGGCGCACTCTGGAATCCATTCGAAACCCTTTGGATTCTTCAAGATTTTGAAGAACTCAGCTCATCTGTTAGTACTTTTTGAGATGAATCTACTCAATGTAGTTACCATGCCAATGAGCTTCTATACGTCTCAAATTGAGGCTGGAGGCTTCATTCCTTAATGGCAATAGCCTTCTCAAGGTTGGCTTCGATATCTTTTTGTGTTACTAGAAAACTAAGGAACTTGCTAAAACTGACCCTGAAGATGCATTTCTTAAGGTTTAGCTTCATATCATACTTGTGCATCTGATTGAAGGCTTCCTAAAAATCCATGACATGATGATGAACTGTTGACCATCAATCCTATTACTCATGCACAGCTTCGAGGCCTCTAATCCCTCACTTGAAGAATCCTCTCTCAGTAACTTGTTGTTGACAAGAAACTTTACATTGAAGGAAGGTGGCTGAACTTCTTGAGCTCCCTACATTATTATACGTTAATCTATACTCTCGGTTGTGATGATGCTAACTATTCCCTTACCAAAGACCCTATGTTGAGTAATTTGACTAACTGCTGTTGAGAGGTTTTTATCGAGCAACGAGAGACTCACTTACTGGTCGAGTAGTTTTCTCTCGTCACCTTCTTCTTGTCTCAACCTCTTATTGTTGCAACATCTTGATCCCTCTTACTTGCTGTGTTCAAAGAATCTTCATATGGGACCAATGTTGCATTGCCACCTGTCCACTTCATTTGACATTGTATTACTTTTCCATTTTTGTCTTTTATCCTTTTTACCTTTTTTCATATGTACTTGAAATCTCCTTTTTGAATATACTTTCTTGTAATTTCTTCCTTTATAATGTTACCCTAGGGACTTACTATAAATAGTCCTTTACCCTTGTAAGCCAAAATACAACTTGACAAAATAGACATTGAATATTCTGTTTTTGTGAGATAACTTTCTCTAAGTCTATTTTTCATACTCTTTTCTAATCATGCCAAGTAGCTCAGGATTAGTAGCGGGTGGACCTTGACATTAACTTATGCGTCATATCAAGTGAGGTATCAAATCGTGTTGTGTTCGCTGGTGTGTCATATCCTTCGAGCGGCTTTACGTCAATTACTTCAATTCGTCTGTGGACTAATTCCCTCTATTTTCTTCAATATTTTGAAGGACCCATTTAGTTTAGATTTACTATGATAAGTCTTAGTGATAATTAAGATCCTAAGTACACCATATAATCCTGGTATTAGAGCTTGATGTTAAGACCTGAAGCTTTATAGTGATAGTTAGTCTACTGTTCAAGTTACTTGTGTGTATGTTGAAGGCATCCGTGTAAAGTGTATGTACTAAAGCTTTGTATTGAGAATGTCGAATCCTAATGTACAGGGAGAGCTTAATGATGTTGAGAGTGATGTATATGGTCGTGGTTGAGTTACCCAACAAATACTACGTACTATTGATGAGTAGATAGAAGATCTTGTTGCTATTGTAGCTAACTTAGTTATCTCAATAAACAAAGTCTTAGAGACTAGATCCCGTGAGAGAGTTGTTGAGTAGGGCTACGAGATGAGAGATAGGATGAGAAGACTGATGAATGAGCGAGCTTTAGAAGCCTTTCTAGTGAACCAAGCACTACCTCAACGTGCTAACAAAGTTGCAAGAAGAAGGTTGGGGATGGATAAAGTGGAAGAGTATGAGGAAGGAGAAAACCGGTATGATAGGATTGATGAGCATGAGTTTACAGCGCTAAGAGGTGCCAAACATCTTAAGGTACAGATTTTGAGCTTTAATGGGTCTAGTAGTGTTGATGATTACCTAGATTGGGAAGAGAAGATCGAAAAGATATTCGACTTCTACGATTATGAAGATGCTATCCTCATTTGAGTGGCCGCGTTAGAATTTTTTGAATATGCGGTAATGTAGTGGAAGAAACTACAAAATGTTCGCCTGAGGGCTTGATGTGAAGTCTGAACATGGAATGAGATGAAAAGAGTTCTGAGAAGTAGGTTTGTTCTTGAACATTACGAACAAGACACTTTTTGGCGACTCCAAGACTTGAGGTAAGGTAGCAGATCCATAGACGACTATGTCCGAGAATTTTAGTTACTCATGATATGATGAGATGTCGACGAACCTGAGACACGAACTATAGCACGGTTCATCTCTGGACTATAAGTTGAGATTGGTAACATCGTAGAACTGTAGAGCTTTATAACTTTGGATGAAACCATTCATGTGGCCTAGAGAGTTGAAAGGCAACGACAAAACTAGGTTAGTTGGATGTCAAGTAGTCGAACAATGCTACCAAATAAGAGTGGCCTACTGAGCTGACCAGGGAATGATAGAGCATTAAACAATTCCGAGGTAGAACGCCAAGGTCAAATGCTAAGCCGATTAGAAGAAGGCCAAGGTAAGAGCAAGATTGAGGAGCCTGAGATCCGAAAAGACTAAGGTCAGAACTTAGGAAGGAAAACCTGAGAAATCAAATGTTTTAAATGCCTTGGCTATGGATACGTGGCTAGTCAATGTCCAAACCATTGAATCATGACCATAAAGGGAGACAAGCTTTTGTCAAAGCGAGGTTGTATTCCTCAGATATGTCATTTCAGGGAAGGGAGTTTGAGTTGATGAGGAAAAAGTCATAACTATTAATGAGTGGCCTAAGCCGACTAGTGTTGCCAAAGTTAGGAGTTTCCATGGTCTAGCCTCATTCTATCGGAGATTTATTTGGAACTTCAATTCCATAACTACATTGTTGATTGAATTGACCAAGTTTAGATGGATAAAAAAAGCTTAAAGAAGTTTTGAAGACATGAAGTTTAAGTTGACGTCTGCTTTAGTACTTACCCTGCTAGATTTCGAGAAGGTTTTTGAGGTTGAATGTGATATGTTTGGTGTCGACATTGGTGCTGTCCTTATGCAGGAGTGCCGACCTATTGCTTACTTCAGCAAAAAACTTTGAGTTGTTGCCCTGAATTACTTAGCCTATGACAAGGAGTTCTATGCCCTTATTCGAACACTTAAGGACTGGTAGCATTATCTATTACTGAGAGAATTCATCATCTATTTGGATCAAGAATCTCTTAAGCATCTTCGTGGGCAATAAAAGTTTTCTCGGTGTCATGCTTAATGGGTTGAGTTCTTAGAGACGTTTTGCTATGTCATTAGATATAAGAGGGGAAGCACTGACATAGTGGCTGATGCACTTTCTTGCCATCATACCCTCATCACAATGTTGCAAGCTAAGGTACTTAGATTCGGCACTTTACTTGATCAGTATGAGTATGACCTATATTTTGGACACTTAGTAGCTAGGTGCAGTGCTAGAGGAGCCGCGAAAGGGTTTTACTTGAAAGCAGATTTACGTGCCAAGTGGTTTTGTAAGGGAGCTACTTGTTCAAGAAGCTGATGCTAGGGTCTAGCTAGCCATTTTAGGGAAAAGAGGATGATTAAGATATTGAAGGAGCACTTTTACTGGCTTGGGATGATAAATGATGTGCACTGAATACTTGTGAGGTGCAAGGTATGTAAATATGAAAAGGGGAGGAGAGAGCCCTATGGAGAATATATACCCCTACTAATTCCAAAGTGACTGTGGATCGAACTAAGCATGAATTTCATGCTTAGCCTTCCCCATACGTCAAGAAGATACAACTCAATCATGGTGGTGGTCGATCGGTTCAACAAGATAAGCCACTTCATTCCTTACCACAGAATTAATGAAACTTTATTCATCGTTAACCTTTTTTTGTAGGAAATTGTGCAACTATATGGAGTGTCGAGGAGTATTGTGTTCGACTGTAATTCGAAATTCATAAGCTTCTTTTGGAAGACCTTATAGAGGAAGCTCAACACTAAGCTCCTGTTCAGTATCTCTTCTTACCCCCAAACAGATGGCCAAATTGAAGTAGTGAATAGAACTGTCGGTAACCTCCTGCGCGCCACTATTGGAAAGAACTTTCATGACTGGGATTTATGCCTGCCCATCATTGAATTTTCTTGCAATTGCTCAACTAGAACATCCTCATTTAAGGTTGTTTATGGACTTAACTTGAACTTACCCTTGGATTTAATTAACAATCTGACTATACAAGGGGAAAGTCAATTTAGCCTACAGCGTGCCGAGGAATTCCAAAGGTTACATCGGAAGATTGCCGAGCAATTGGCCAAAATTGTAGCCCGATAGAAGGAAGTAGGAAACCGTGGAAGGAGATGAGTCATTTATACCCTTAGAGACCTTGTTTGGGCCCATCTTAACAAGGAACACTTCCCTAGCAAGAGGATAAACAATCTCCTAAAACAGATGGATCCTGAAGAATCCTGAGGCGCATTAATGATAACGCCTATCAGGTTGAGTTACCTAAAGGTTTTGGCATATCTACCACCTTCAACTTCTCCGATTTAACTCCCTATGTGCTTGATGATGATGAGGACCAAGATTTGAAGGCAAATCTTCAACAACCCCTGGGAATTGATGAACTACCAACCGTCGTTCCCATTATTCATGTACGACTTTGAGGCCTCCAATCCCTTACCCGAAGAATCCCCTCTCAATAATCTGCTGATGATGAGAAACTTTACATCGAAGGAAGGTGGCTGAACTTCTTGAGCTCTCCACATTGTTATACGTTGATCTATACTCTCAGTTGTGATGATGCCGACTATTCCCTTACCAAGGAACCTATGCCAAGTAATCCGACCAACTGTTGCCAAGAGGTTCTTACTAAGTGATGAGAGACTCACTTACTAGCTGAGTAGTTTTTTCTCGACCTGTTATCATTGCTCTTGTCACCCTCTTCTTGTCTCGACCTCTTTATTGCCACAACATCTTGATCCCTCTCGCTTGCTGTGTTTAGAGAGTCTTTTTACAGGGCTAATGTTACACTGCGACCCGTCTACCTCATTTGATATTGTACTATTTTTCCATTTTTGTCTTTTGCCTTTTTTACCCATTTTCGTATGTATTTGAATTCTCATTTTTGTATATACTTTCTTGTAATTTCTTCATTTATAATGTTGCACTAGAGACTTACTATAAATAGTCCCTTTCACTTGTAAGCTGGAATATAACTTGACAAAATAGACATTGAATATTTTGTTCTTGTGAGACAACCTTCTCCAAGTCTATTTTTCATACATTCTTATCTAATCTTACTAAGTAACTTAGGATTAGTGGCAAGTGGACCTTAACATCAACTTGTGCGTCATATCAAGTGAGCTGTCAAGTTGTGTTGTGTTCACTGGTATATCATATCCTTCAAGCAGCTTCACGTCAGTTACTTCAATTCGTATGTGGACCAATTCTCTCTATTTTCTTTGATATTTCGAAGGACCCATTTAGTTCAGATTTGCTACGGTAAGTCTTAGTGATAACTAAGTTCTTCAGCATACCATAAGATCATCTAGCTTCTGGCTCTTGATGATCATGTTGTTGACGTATACCTCCATATTGCGCTTGATCTGAGGCTTAAATAGTTTTGTCACTATTCGTTAGTACGTGGCCTCGCCATTTTTCAGACTGAACGGCATTATAGTATAGCAATATGTGCCGTAATCGGTGATGAAAGAGGTATGGACTTCATCCTTTAGGTCCATTTTGGTCTAGTTATACCTTAAGAAGGCATCCATAAAACTCAGTAGGGCGTACCTTGAAGTAAAATCATCGAGTTGATTAATTTTCAAGAGAGGGAAGCAATCTTTAAGGTAGGCTTTGTTGAAGTCGATGTAATCGATGCACATTTTCCACTTCCCATTCTTCTTCTTGACTAGTACCACATTTGTTAGCCAAGTCAGGTACTTTTCTTCTCTTATGAAGCTAGCCTTAAGCAACTTCTATACCTCTTCCTCGATAGCAGCTTGCCACTTTTTTTGCTTAATAGGCTGTGCTGTAGTGTTGATGTTGAGGCTATGGGTTATTAGATTAAGCGAGATTTTAGGCATGTCTAATGTTGACTAAGCGAACCTGTCGGAATTTGCTTGTGGGAGAGCGATGATTTCATCCTTCACTTTGGGTGGGGTCTTAATCCTAACTCTTACGGTCTACTTGGGTGAGTGCTTAATCTGGACCTCTTCTGTTTTTTTCTCTTAGCTTGCCACTTTCGGCTAGCCTCTCCTATGGGCCTGTTTTTAGTGTGAAGACGTCATCTCCCTTGGCGGCCTTGATGTACAGCTCTTATGAGAGCTTTTGGTCACTCCTGCATACCCTAACCTCGACTAGGGTTGGAAATTTGGCCTTCAGATGAAAGGAGGATGCGATTACCCCAAACACATTCAAGCTTGATCTTCCTAAGAGTACGTTATAGGGGGAAGGGTAGTTAATCACGACGAACTCTACAGGTCATTACGCCACGTAGTCGTCATTGCCAAGTTCTATATCTAGTGTGATGATCCCCTTAACTTGGATCGTACTTCCATTAAAGCTGATCAGATTATGGTGGGATAGCTTCATCTTTACTAGCAGCTTCTTTCTCATCTTCTCATAAGTATGGAGGAAAAGGATGTCGGTAGAGCTACTAGTGTCCACCATAATCTTTAGGACCTCAAAATTTGAGATCTTGCCTTTATCATCAGGGCATCTTGATGGGGTGTATCAACCCCCTCAAGATCTTCATCGGAGAAGGAGATGGAAGTGTTTAACTTCTGTCTTTTCTCCCTTATAGCCAACACCTTCGATGGGGCATTAATCAAACTACTATTGCTCGGCCAGGTCCCGGGGTGCAGCCCTTCCATGATTATGTTTATAACACCATTTAGGGTACAGTAATTGCGACGATCATTATTCTGGTCAATATAGGCATTCTTTGTCTGTTGCCTTTAAGGTGCCCTATCTTCATCAATGTCAGAATGGTCGTCATTCCTTGGATGGGCTACATATTCGTTGGAGAAGCCACTTGATGGCATTCTTCGACTGGAAGCACTTGTTGGTAGTGTGCCTGCAATCATTGTGGAATTGATAGTATTTATCGGAGCTCCAACGACTAGGGTTTTCCCGCATTTTCTATGGTTTCTAGAGCAAATTTCGATGCTTCACTTTGAGATAGACTTAAGCAATGAGTCTATTCAGGGGCATATACTTGATGTAAATAGGAGGGGGGAGTGGATTGCGCTCGGCTTAGCGCTTCTTCTTCCTAAAGCTCTCCTCCTCTAATATGCCTGGCAGCCTACCATCGAGGCAATCCTTCATGGATAATTTTTCTTTGCCCTATTTTTTGCTTGACCTTTCTCAATTGGCATTGCACTTGGTGCGAATGTTGTCTTCTCAATCGATTTATTTCTAGGCTTTGTTCCAAAAGTTAGCTAGTGTCTTCGACTTGCTCTTTGCAAGTGATTGGAAGAAGTCCCCTGAAGGTTAGATGTCGAGCTAAGCGGTATATCAGCAACTCCCTTGTTTAGCTAGGGGATCTCAACCAAGGCATTGTTGAATCGAGCCATGTAGTCACGCAGGATGATGCAAACACGATGGGTAGCAAGTCTTGAAAAGGGTTTTAACAATGAATGTGTATGTATATCACATACTAAGACAAAAACATAATCATAGGTTTGAGCTCGAAATAGCATTCAACACAACTCACGAACACTAAATGTCACTTGAGATTCAAATAAGGGTTAGATGTAACTCATTAACCGGTTTAAATGATAGGTTCACCACAATCTTAGGGTCAAGATTGATAAGAACATAAGAAGGATTAAAGAATTATTCAGTACTTTGTAATGTGGCAAATGCAAGCTCTAAGAGCTCTCGGGTATCCTTACTCGAAAAAGGAAGGTTCAAGTGTAAAACATACTAGTTGAATATTCTTTTCTATTCTAATTATGTATGATGATTGCAAATGTTGCTATTTATAGCAAGTCTTAAACTTTAATGGCAAAACTATAAATAATATATAAGGCGTGAGTTGTACTTAGGCCAATAAATATAATAAAGAAAAGTACGTCCAATAATTCAAAACAGTACGTTTAATAGAAGAAGTTGGCATGCAGTCACTAGGCCAGTCCTAGAAGAAGCAAGATTTGAACTAGATGGGGTCAGCAGTTTGATGTATGAGTTCGATAAGGAGTCCCTGAAGTCTGCATTGCTTGGTTAAGACACTAGAAAGGTTGGCTCGTAATTGCTGAGTTTTAAAGTTAGTCGGTACTAATCTCTCTGTATTGTACCGAATGGATCCAACTCTCGGCAACTTGATTGATGACAGTCTTGTTGCTGAGTGGTTCTTTTTCTACCTCTCGTCCTTTTGGCTTCAGCTTAGTCTTGGCAAGAGTTAATCGGCCTCGGCTTAGAGATGGTCGCAGGTTGATTCTTATCATTACCACGAGTCCAAAAGGAAGTCATCCTCAACATTAAACATTGAATACGGGCTGGAATACCGAATAAACTTCTCTTCCCTTTTCACTTCACTATATGTGCCGAGTATCTTTGGATTTCTTTAACGCTCATGGGGGTCAAGCAATAACTTTTCCCATCCTTTTGAACTGTATAAGTGTTGAGGAAGCCATCATGGATCACTTTCCAATCATACTCCCAAGGTCGGCTAAGAAGTAAATTTGCAGCATTCATGAGGACCACATCGAAGTTAATCTCATCCTTGTATAGTCTTACCTTGAATGCTATTCAAGCTTTCTTATACACATGGACCATACATTTGTCATTAAACCACTTCAATCCATAAGGTTAGGGGTGCGGGTAGGTTGGTAATTCATCTTTTCCATTAACTCGACAGAGACGATATTAGTAAAGCTTCCTCCATCAACTATTAGGGAATGGGTCTTTCCATTCACCATACACCACATATCAAAAAAATTTTCTCTTTGTCCGGGATTTGCCTTTAGGTTGCCTTGTGTTGCCATGTCTAAGAGTTCATTTAGATTTTTAGCATAGACATCTTCTTCTATCAACTCGTCTTTTAAACCATTGTCACTCTGACCTTCTACTTGAGCATTGGGTCATTTGCCTTTTAAGACCATGACGCTTTTATTTGGACATTGGGACGTAATATGTCTATAGCCTAAGTATTTGAAGTACTTTACTTCTTTAGCTTTGTTATTAAGTGCCTTTTCTTTCTTGGCAATCTTTTTCTTGGTATGAACTAGTTGACTAGGCTCCCCTTTCTCCATCCTCCTCTCTAGCCCCTTTCTCTGGGCATACATCTTAGGCTCAAGGTTGCCTTATTGAGGTCAGCTAATGCCTTCTCCTCTTTTGATGTTTAACTCTCAGTACCAGATTGATTAGCTCATCTAATGAATTAAACGGCTATAATTCCATTATATCAACAATATCATCTTGGAGTCCACTTAAAAACTTAGCAATGGTAGGGTCCTGTGGCTTGGCAATCTCATATCTTATCATCAAGGTCTCAAACTCTTGCAAAAATTCTTTAACAGTATTTCAACCCTGTCTCAAGTGTTGGAAGGTATGGAGCATCTTTTGCTTGAAGTAGGTTGGCACAAAGCACTGTTTCATCAATTGCTTCATAAGCCTTTAAGTTCTAACCGGCTCCTCTCCTTCAATATCTCGCTTGGGAACCAACTTATCTCACCAAAGGCTTGCATATTCAATAAGGGATAATGAAGCCAGCTTAAACTTTATTCAATCGTAGCACTTGAACAACTTCTCAATTCGAGGAACTCAGTCAAAGAACTCTTTAGGTTAGCTGCTTCTACTGAAGGTTAGCAATTTAAGCTTGATATTATCGAGTCCTCAGCTAGGTGCTCGGGGTTCATCCCTTGCATTCCGAACTAATCGGTTCATCTCGGATTGGCCACTTCCATTAAAGCTCTACTTTGCCATGTCCCTTCTCAATCTCGACTGTCTTCTCCAAGATTCTTGATTTGCGTTGAAGTCAACACTCCTTTTATTTCTTCTTCTCAATATAAGTTGATTTTCTCTTCTTATTGGCTCGACAGTTCTTCTCAACTGTCACTCTTCGTTATTAAGTTCATTAGAACAACTTCTATTAGTGGGTGTTATTTCCCTTCTTTCCTCTTGGCCATCATGTTTGCAGCCTTTGACTAAACTAGTAAGTTCTTGGGTAGAGTTTGTGAGATTCTGAATCTAATATTCCAAGTTATCAACATGTCTCCTCAAGCTTCCACAAGGGCTATCACCAGTGTTGTTAACACTATCTTCCAACATTTTTGTCCGTACAATAATTTTCTAGAAAATTTAACAAACAATAAAACATAATTACAGTAACCTAAAAAATAACCACTATTAGGCTTCTGTAGCCACCACCATTGACAAATGCATTCCACAACAACTAGAGTCAACTACTGAAATTAATGTTGCTGGACTTAATTGTAGCATAATACCATGACTATTAAAAATACGAACAACACACTATACTATGGAACGATGATTATCAGAAATGTTCAAACTACAAATCAAACTTTGAAGAACACTAGTATGCGTATCTCCCCAAAGCTTTGATACCAAGATGATGTGGATACAACAGGCAATGGGTCTCGGAAGGGGTTTTGATAGTGAATGTGTATGAATATCATGCACCAAGACACAAATACAATCATAGGTTTGAGCTTGAAATAGAGTTCAATACAACTTACGAATACTAAATGTCATTCGGGATTCAAATGAGGGTTAGATACAACTCACTAACTGGTTCAAATGATAGGTTCACCATAATCTTAGGTTCACCATAATCTTAGGTTCAAGATTAATAAGAACGTAATAAGAATTAAAGAGTTATTCAACACTTAGTAATCCAGCAAATGCAAGCTTTAAGAGCTCTTAGGTATCCTTACTTGAAAAAAGAAGGATCAAGTGTAAAACATATTGTTTGAATATTCTTTTCTATTCTAATTTTGTATGATGATTGCAAATATTGCTATTTATAGTAAGTCTTGAATCCTAGTGGCAAAATTGCAAATTATGTATAAGGTCCTAAGCCCTAAAAAATTGGGCCCATAAATATAATAAAGAAAAACATGTATAATAATACAAAACAGTGTGTTTAATAGAAGAAGTCAGTATGCAGTCACTCGACCAGTCTTGGAAGAAGGTGGATTTAAATTAGACAGGGTTGGTAGTTAGATGTACGGGTTCAACAAGGAGTCCCTGAAGTTTCACATTACATAGCCAAGACACTAGAAAAATTAGCCCATAATTGTCGAGTCCTAGAGTCAGTCGGTATTAATCTCTCTGTGTCATGTCGAATGGATCCAACTTTCAGCAACTTAGTTGACGATGGACTTGTTGTCAAGTAGTTCTTTTTCTACCTTTCGTCCTTCTGGCTTTAGCTCAGTCTCGATAAGGGTTAATTAGCCTCGATTTGGAGATGGTTACAAGCCGATTCCTATCATAGGGACTTGCCTTAACCCTACCTTATAAGGTACAAGGACGATGTGTCCTTAGATGGAGGCTTAGTAGCCCTGAAGTGGAGACTGAATCTTCGCGCTAGCTCATCAAAGGAGTT
Organism: Lumnitzera littorea; assembly: GCA_024138015.1. NCBI lineage: Eukaryota > Viridiplantae > Streptophyta > Magnoliopsida > Myrtales > Combretaceae > Lumnitzera > Lumnitzera littorea. The sequence continues at coordinate 12,910,768 of JAMXBB010000007.1, read as the reverse complement.
GATCGAATTGTCGAGGAACTGATTAAATCACGTCTGAGCTACCTTCCTCAGGGTGCTTGGGAAGGCTTTACACATTATAGCATCCCCTTAACCGTGAAGGTTCATTAGGGTGCGGAAGTGGAGGAAGTGATTGTTAGGATTGCCCATGCCATCATACTGAGCCAAGGTTAGAAGTTTGCTATTAGGAGGCAACATTTGATCCTGGACACCCCTAGTGAAGGGGGTCTTATTGTTGGTGACTAGGCCAGCGTCACCAATGGCCTTGCTTCCCTACTGTTTAGAGAGCCTCTTTACCATGGCATGGAGCTATTTAAGGTTAGCCTTGTCTGCTGGGTGAGCTCAGTATGTTGCTGAATGAGCTTATTCTCCCTGTAAGTTGACTTCTTGCTCATTCCCAACCAGTGCTCAATCGTAGGTGGCTGTAGACCTTGCAAACTGTTGCTACAAGGGTGGGTCAAGTTGCTAATCTCTGCCATTTTGCTGCTGCTGCTGTAGGGAGTTGTTCTGCCTGGTACAGGCATTCGAAGCTTCACGTAGGTAGGTTTATGCATTGTGCCTCTTTGCTTCTTCTAAGCAAACACAGAGTATCCTATTTTGCATGACATACTCTTCGACCAAGCATTCCATGCACTCTAGGTGCTCCTCCAATGTTGCCTTTGAGAGGGGTTGGTTGCCCGTGTGTTGGTTGTTCACTAACTAATGGTTATCTTGTTCATCATGTTGAGACATGATGTTCGGAAATTGCTTGTGGGGTATGTGTTTACTGTGTCTAAGGTTTTGGCTATAGGAATTCGGCTTTCCACAGACGATACCAAATGTCATCTTAAAGAATTTGTCGGTAGTTATTTGGTTTTACATGTAATAGACCTGTAAAATAGAACACTGTGAAGGGATGCCAGAGTATTATTCGGTATATCTACTCTGATACTTAAATTAATAATGAACTTTTAGAATGTAAAGAATGCTTTGGATTAGTTAGGCAAGTTTGGTGCTCAGAGTGTAGAGATATTTGCCACTAGATAGTGGATTGATATTTATAGTGGAGTAACATCGGTAGTTAGATGATAGTTGGTGAGGAGACTTTTCTTTTACAAGTATAGGAGAATGAGGTTATGATATATGACATGTTTCATTTATTTCAGACATGACTATTAACACAATATTTTATTCTTATCTGGTTTATTCTAACCATTGTGAAGTTTTTTGGACTTAATCAATCTAAACTTAAGGTTTTAACTCATGAGGGCGAGTCGCAAGTGATAGGACGTATCGGATTTGGGCAGTTTTGAGGAGCTTATATTTAAGAAGCCCTATTTACAATATAAATATATTTTTTTTTCTGCCATATTTTATTAAATTCGTTAACAAGTTTCATGGATTAAACCGTATTCGCGTTTAGGTGGATACAACGATGAAACTTAAAGGGGAGTTTTGAAATAATAAAGACAAATTGTGTAGGCATGACTGATGTTGGATAAAGTCCAAAATCATATTGTTTAATTCCACGCTCTCTACGCATCACTTTCAGTTGTCTTTTTCAGTGAATAGTTGAATTTAACTTTTTTTATTAGATATTTCAGTGAATAGTTGAATTTAACCTTTTTCATTAGATAACGATATTATAGTATAAACTTTTTTTTTTTTTAAGTTCTTTGGCTCGCTTTTTAATTCACGGAGAAACAATTTTTCAAGTGATATGTCATATAAATTATAACTAGTAAGAACAAATAAAATTTACTATGCATATATATTTATAATCACCCGTGTGTCAAAGGTCAAAATTTTAAATGAGTTTATTGGTAATTATTGTGCTGGTGATCTAGAAAAGTGGGAAAATTTTTGAGTTTACTTGAATGCAATAAAGTTACATAAACATGATGTACATAATATTAAGTTTTACTGGTAAGTTTACCTAGATCACTCACGATAGTTATCTTAACATGTAGGAATATCCAAAAACCCTAGGTATATTTGAATCTAGATTCTTGTATCGAAAAGATCTTTATTTTGACATAATTAGTTCCTGTGAAGTTTAATTTCAAATTTCACAATGGTTTTCTACATCAATCTTTATATGTCTATTTCCCTTTTCCAATCTCTTTATTTTACTACTATTTGATTGTCCTGCAATAATCTATTGTTTAAAAATAATAATAATAATAACCTATGAGGATTATTATATTTTCACCTTGTTTACCTCTGATATAAACAAATGCACGTGTTCAGAAAAGTACCAAAAGAGGAAACGGTAATCCATCTTGAAGGATGTAACCCCTTATTTGTTATTCTATCCTACCATCAAAATTTGTGCGGTGAATTGCCCACGCAAACTTCCACATCCATAAAAAGTGATTCCTCACATTTCTCTTTCTACACACACAGACAAATAACCATATAAAGCCAAAAGCGTCGAGAAACTGGTCAGAGACAAGCGTCTATCTGTGACTGGTGGGTGTTGATAAAAGGAGAAGTATAATTGTGTAGTTTTACATGGGAAATATCGACGGGTGTAGAGAAACATATGTTAAGATGGTAAACAGAATAATTTTTCTATATTTTTAAATATTTACTTTCCGTGATTTTTACAAGTATTGTTACAAAGCGTAAATTTATTTTTTCATGTTAGACGAAAGCATACGTCTTTTAAGAGACATCAGGAAAGGCCCACAGTTTTGGAATGACTTTAAATTCTGACGGTCAATTTAAAGCTTCAATAATGTCGATAAATTGGATGATCCATAGAAAATTCGGGTGGGCAAATGGATTTTTGGAAGTGGCCCATGGTTTTGCACCGTTTATTTATTTATTTTAATTCCGTCTTCCGAACTTGGTACTTTTCCCACTTAGAAGTTAGAAAAGAAGCAAAAACTTCAAGATGTCGTTCATATTTTTTATATCTTCAAAAGGCAGTCTCTGAGTCTTGTTTCCTCCCAATTATAAATCATATCCAACTGGTGTCCGAAAGACAATCATTAATGGGGAGGAATTGTACTTGTGCCCAAATTAATTGTATATTAATACTGTGAAGCCATGTGATTGAAGATGCTTATAGTTTGTGCTGATTTTAAGTCTAGCATCACATGTGGTGTTTTAGGAGTAATTTTTAACACATTAAAATAAAAGAAATTTTATCTTTTATGGACTTAAAAAAAGCACATGAGTCAAACCTATTTGTACATTTAATTAATTTCTTTTTGATATTTACTCAAAATTATTTTAATATAGTTAAATCAAGTTTGATTTGACTATTCTAAATAGTTTATTTATCTAAAGTTAAACAAGCTTACAAGCCTAATTAAAACAGAGTCGAGATCAAATGGTTAGAGTTTAAATCGAGTTTAAGTAGTTAAAAGAAATAAGTTTTGTTAAAAAAAAAAAAAAGTTTCTAACTTGCTCAATCGAGTTTAATAAATTGAAAAGAAAAAAATCAAAACTAAATTGAGTTTGAGTGAAGCTTGACACTATATTATAACTAGATCTAACTCATTTGCATCCCAATACTTTTGCCACTGTTCAACATATGATCGATCTTCGAAAAAGAAAATAAACTATACATTTTTTTGCCATAGCGAAATCTTACTTTCAAAATTTTAAAAGCTGAAGAAATTTACTTCATCTAAATGCCCGTTGCTTTGTGTGAATTTGTGATCCTGTATATAATAAGCATGTAGAATTTTTTGGCCAAGTATATAAGCATGTAGAATGCTCTCTTCAATTGTTTCCGCTTTGTTGGTTGCTTGCATTTTTCCTTTTTCCTTTTTTATTTTTATAATATAGGAATGATAGGTCAGAAGCATAATCTTAATTATCCTATAAAAAATAGAAAAAAGTATAATATCAGTCCTTCGATTTTTTTTTTTGGTTATGTTTTCTAATAATGGCTTTATACTTTTATTGATATCCTATTTTTAATAAAAAATTCTCAAACATTTTTCATTAACTTTCTATTTCATTTATCCAACTTCTTAAATTTTAACATAGGATATATATATATATATATATATATATATTATACTAATTAGAATAGCTCATTTAAATATTTTCAAAGTTTCCAAAGTTCAAGATGAAAAATAATAAAACTGTTGTGATCTAATGACATCGCTATTGGTATCATATTAGGATATACCGAGATTTGAATTCACTCTTCTCAATAATTGGAAAAAATAAAAGAGTTAGGAATGAAAAATTGTAATAGTAATTAAAATAATCATAATACTAACTTGAATAGCTGATTTTCAATCTGCTTGGTAATATTACATGATTTCCCCCATTGAATTATAATAATAACATCCCCATCTGCTGATAAATAATAATATAATATTACGATGATTTTACTCCTCGCCTCATGGATTAGCTAGAAGCTACTGTACTTCTTGCTTGGACTTATTAGGCAAACCGTTGGAGTAACAACTTATTGCTGCATATCACGTCTTTTCATACATAATCCGTGGTTAGTGAGTGCCTGCGGTTTTCTACGCGTTTGGAAGTTTTTCTTGAAGTTAAAATTAAACTTGTAAATATAGCAGTTGCCTTACGGAGGTTAAGTAAACAGATGAGAAAGCCACATTTTCTTTTTACAAGTCCTTTAGTTTGTCAGATACGAACGATGGTACTGGTATGGAGATCATTCTTTCTTAAAAATTTTACCAATTTTTTTTATAGATTCTTAAAAATTTTACTAATTTTTGAAATGTACACTTATTAATTTTATTGGCAAGTATCTAAGATCATATTTAATACATAAGTATCTTGTGAAAACTAAGGCCATGTTTGATATGCAAAAATATACCAAAACAGAATAAAATGAAATGAAATAGAATTGAATAAAAAAAAATAAGTCATAATATATAATATATAGAATGGTGATTCAAGTTTATCCTCTTTAAAGTTAGAATGAGGATTCCATGTTCTAAAAATGTATCTAAACATACAAAAAAAAAAATAAGACACGAAATTATGATTTTATTCTGATTAATTCCCAGTATCAAATATAACATAGGTGATTTTGTAGTCTTTTTTATAGTATTAAAAAATCATTTCCTTGCTTTCATTTAGACAGTGGCTCTAATCGCGATAAGGACGTAATTACTGTTTTCCAATGTAGATGAATAATGCTTTGGGCGCGAGGTGAGAAATAAAAAAGAATGTATTTATACATCTTACTATTATATTTATTCATTTAATTATTCATATTTTCTTGACTTGAGTTGATAAACATTTATGAGTGACAAAAGTATGCACTTGAAAAATACTAAAACTAACAACTATAATTATGAGAGAGTCAACATAAATATTGAGGTATGTGGACCAAACTAAAGCATATATATGATAATGGGAACCTAATTTAGTATTTAAACAGCAAAAGGGTGCATATTAAAAAATCCATAACATCAAATAAACAAAATTAGGGGTTTGGACCTTCTCGACATGGTGATAAACTTTAGTACACAAAATTAGCATTTAGCATGTTACCACTTACCAGTTTCTTCTACTTCTATATACTAGATAATCTTAAGCAAGGTTAACATTACCTTAAACATAACAAGTATTATTTTATAGCATCAAAGTATCTCCCACTTTAAAATATTTCTATAAGATGATGGTTAACACTAGAATTGGATACGAGAATATAAAAAAATTATTATATTTCTTAATATATCTTAAAAGATATAATATAAAATGAAACTTGCATCCAATAATTCAATGTCTAATCAATCAAACTCATGTCGAGTGATTGAATGAGGACTAGAAAATGCTATTCATATTTTTCTATTCAACTTTGCATGGCCCTCACATTTCGATCCCTTTGTAGCCTTTGAATTTTGATCTCAAACAAAGGCTAAAATGTGGAGATGAATTGCCTCTTCAGCACTTTTAGGGGTAGAGCCAACTCCATGCCACTAAAGCCATTGTTGGGGTTTAGTCAACCGAACCGCGCAGTATCACCTGAATGAGCTTTTCATAGGAGTTGGACAAACGTTTACTAAATTCAAGAACAAAAACAGACTGACCAAATTGTCTTACATCAGATATTCTATAATTTATACACTCTTTACTACGCTTAAATAATATACAATGTAAACTTTTTGATTTAAAAAACTATAACAAACCTTCTTAATTAAGGTTATCCATCAATTTTCGATGGAGACTGACATGAAGCATGACATGCCGTCTTCTGAGTTTGTTTAAAAATCTCAAAACTTAAGTTGTTATTTTCCACATCTATGATCCATAATTCGCATAGTTTGTAATTAACCTAACGTTTCTTTTTCTAATAAAGCCTTTTTTCCTATTCAATTTGGCTCGACGAAGCAGTTAAGAGTCCAGCCCGATGAAACTATTGGTTGATTTGAAAATTCAATACTCAGTTATTATCTCTTTTTAAGTCAAATCGTTTGGGAAAGTTAATAAATTTTAGACATCATAAACAAAACTATGGGAAACCTGCTTAACCTTAAGAGTGCTATGATGGACTATTTCAGTCTGTCTCTACTAAAACGGCTTAGTAGCATCACAAATAGGATATTAACGTTGAAATCTTTTATCCATGATAATCACATTCAAATTATCTTTGTTTGTGCTGATGATCAGATACTTGGCGCCTTTACTGAGGAAATATCTATAATACTATGCTCATAATTTAGTGGCATGTAACATCCATATGCCCTCTTATATGCAGCGGACTGACATTGCCGACAGGGGCTATTACATAGACAGCATCATACCTAAAAGGCTAAAACCAGACACTGAAAAATTAAAAGGTTATACTAAAGAAAAATTACAAAAGAAGCTTGTCATGAAGTGAAGCAATCTTGGGTTTTAGCAGATAATCTTTTGAGAAACTCGTAGGTAGTGATCATTGTCGTAGCTGACATAGCCATTGAAGCCCATCTTGGTCCTAATCCTCTATAACAAGCACTTAATCCACCTTCTCTTATTAAATCCCTAACAGTTTGCATTGCTGTCAATGCCTTTCTCCTTCCATTCTCCTCTGCATCCAATACTTGTAACCTTGTTTTGATTGTATCTAATGGCATCGTAACAACAGCTGAAACCCCACTTGCCATGGCTGCACTAAACCCTTGTACGGCTAACATCGCCCTCGAATCCGGCCTAAACACGCACTCACCACCACCAACACTTCTTTTATCCACTCTCTTGCCCATATAGCAACCAAAACCACCCCAAATCAGGCGGTGCACAACCGAGTACGACGCCCACCATACCGCGTTTGATGGAGCATAAGTCAGAATCGAAATCCCGAACCCTCTGTAGAGTCCTCTAGGACCATCTGAATATAGAATTTTCTTAAATGCATCAATACCATTCCTATACTTGCAAGACCCTATATCACTGAGGAGGCTGGTTTTTGTACCGTTTGTTACATTATTACAACCTTGGACCATGAGTCTCTGGCTTACTACATCGACTGGGGTCCACACCAATTGTGCAGCCATAGCTGAACTCAAACCAGCAGCAGCATTAGCAATAGCAGTGGCACCAGTCTCTGAAAACCCTAACCTAACAGTGACTTTACCAACATTACTTTTTGTTACTTCTAGAGCAGTCATGTAAAGTGCTCTAGCTGGGATAGTACCCATTAATGAAGTACCAAATCCTCTATAAAATCCCCTGAAACCTTCATGCCTCATTATGGAAAACGACATATTGACACATGAAACTTGGGATGTTGAAACCTGTTGCCTTGTCTTGAGGACTACTATAGGGTATAGAGCACCCGAAACTCCGGAAAATAAAGCCGCGCCGAGGAAGAAGAATCTAGATTTATCGAGCATGTGCCAATCAACATCTGCTGGGATTTGGATTTCTGGTGTTGAATTCTCTTCTTTTGCTCCTAAACTCATCTTTTTTGCCACTTTTGAAACAGACAGTGCCTAGAAGTGCTAGAATTTTGTACTTGAATAGCTCAATTGAATTAAAAAGTCGGGATCTTTCTACCAAATTCTCAATTCCCTATTTGCAAAATCAGATAAAGCATATCATGAACATCGAATTTCATAGAAAGAAACGAAATTGGGTAAACAAATTAGTGAGAATTAAATCAAAATCAAGGCTGCACAGAAACAGAACAAAACAGAGTACGTTATGATAAGACGATTGAAGAAAAGAGAGTTGTACACCAACTTATATAATGATCAATCAAATGGGTTTATGATTTGTTGATAGATGAAAAAACCCGATTGAAAAGACACTAATTTTTACAAGGAAATTCTGTGGTTTTGTGTTTGGTGTACGTCAACTTGGTTTTGGCAATTGGATAAGAATCTGTGGACTTTTTAGTACAAATCAGTACAAGTGAAACTGAAATTACTCAATTCCAAGAAAGTTAGCATAAAGCGAAGGGGAGAGAGAGAGAGAGGTTTTCAGGGCAAGGGAAGTGGATTTTAGGACTGAAAAAGATATTTTTGGAGGAAGAGAAGACAAAGATGGAGAGAGAGAGAGAAGAGATGGATAACATGAATTTATTTATCTGCTTATCGAGTTGAGGTTTCTGCTCATCAAGAAAAGAGACACGTGTCGGTAACTTATTCAGGGTTTAAACGGGTTTATATTTCTCACTTTGTTAATCAATTTTCAATTTCCACTTAAAATTTCCAATTGCCAAATCTTATACTTAATCGGCTTTTTATTTACCAAATTTATACTTAAAGTTATATATTATAAATATTATACTCAACTGGATTTTTTATTTATCAAAGTTATTATCTACTTCATCTTTAAAAAAAACATAGAGTCATATTTGTAAATTATTAGAATTGAATTCAAATGATTAAAAATTTATTTAAATATAATATTTAATAACTTTAAATGTTAGAAGTAAGATTTAAGAAAAAAACCAAAAGTTCTGACATTATATGTTAGAAAGAATGAGTAATTTTGATCATCAAACGTCGGGCAGCAAAAGGACTCCCATCAAGTCCTAAATGTCTATTTTGCACTGTAAAATATAATTAGAAACATAAAAAACAACAAAAAAACTAAAATTATTTTTATCCGACGTAAAAGAAGAAACATTTACGCCTCCAAATTTTATAAATAAGAAAGTGTAAATGTTTAATTTAAAATATAACGAGTTAAGTATTTATGAAATAAACATATGAAAATTTTATTTTTTGAATGGAAAAGCATATATTTAGTTTTTTTTTTTCCTATTGGAATTAACGTTGTAATGTTATATTTAGTCTCTAGCTATGCTTTGGTTGGCCATTTTAAAGTTAATTAGAAGCTAATACATGTAAAAAATGGACAAATAATTTTAACGTAATTGATAAAAATCATATTTTTAATAAAATAAAAATGGTTAAGACTTAAATAGAAAAAAAAAATACTAAATATTTAAATATAAAAAATTAGATAAATGTTGAAAATTAAAATCAAATATGTAATTATGTTATAGTTTTATATGAAATAGTAACATCAACTAAATAGAGCACTTAAGTCTAAGCTTAGGGAGAAAATCCAACTAATAAAAAAGATTAGCTTGATAGGTGAAAGAATCCTTCATACTTAGGTATCATACTTAGTTCGTGTTACTTTTTTCATGTGGAACCATAACATTATCCCTCCTTTTGCAAGCTAATACTTATGTTGTCCTATTATAGATTGTTTATACTTAGTAGTTTTTATTCTAAACGGTTTACACACTATTTTATTTAATAGTCCTTTTTTTAGGTAACCCTTTTTCTAGATAATCCTCTTTCACCTAGTTCATTTTTCAAGTTATTCCTTTCACTGAGTTAGCCTCTTAATGAAACAATTAAATGTTATGATCAAAAATCAGGAAGAGAGTCTAACCCATAAAACTTATTTGATAGGTGAGAAAATTTCTTAAATTTAAGTATTACATTTAATTCATATTATTTTTCCACGTAGGATTAGAGATCAAAATTGTAAAGTTAATCTAGTATAGTCTCTATGACATAGGAATGGTATATAAATAAATTTTTACCCATTTTTGGTGACCTTAGGTTCGGTGGAAAGTACCAGGGTGATGTGGAGGGGCCTGGCCTTTGCCCCTTGATTTTCCACATAACCATGGGTGCAGTGATCGATTACCATTCCTTGTGCACAATTGACGGCTTAGCTTCTATTTTCTTCTCTCTTTGACGTGAGAGGGTTCCCATTTTCATGAAACAAATGTATAGAGATGATCCATTGGATAAAGTTCATTATGCCTAAAATAGCCTCTCCTAATCGACTTGACTATTTTCATTGAATATTAATACATGAATTACTACTTTATTTTCTATATTACTAAATCAAAACATCTTCATAGTATAGTATAATTCAAAATTTAGAGAACCTAAAATTTAAAGATGTAGATGATTATAAATTTAGTATGTTTGTTTATTTATAATCAACATTTTTATATAAAAGGCTGTTTTCTATTTCGGTATATTATGGATGTGTATCCGTTTGATGTAAATTTATGTAAGAGTGTTTATCTAATAATGCACATTTCTAAATGATTTCAATCTTGATAAAATGTGGTAATAAATCATGGTGGTTGTGTACTACTTATAATGAGTTTAATAAAAACTCCCCTTTACTTTTGAAATTACTTTCCTCAATTTAATTTAATTAATCCTTTTTTTTTTCTTTTAACTAGAGTATTCTCACTCGCCAAAACAAAAAGTAAAGCCATCCTAGAGAATCCATTTTTTAAACATAAATTAAGAGTTTGAAATAGAGAAAAAGTTCAACAAAATAAGAGGAAACAGCTAAGAAAAAGGTAGCGAAAATTTGATTGTATGGTACCAAATAATGTAAAGTGTCATCTACGAACGTGGTTTAAAATTTAACTAATACAAGAAATAAATTTCATTGTGAAGGTTCATACCTACACAAGCCTGCTTCTAAAAGGCGCTGCTCAAACACGGGCTTAATATTTGGGCCCAAAAAGGAGAATAACAAACGGCCTTAATACTTTGGGGTGGAACCAATGTGGGTCTTAAACATTTCGGAGAATGCGAGCATATCCTTTTAACATTATTTGCCAAAATATGATACAAGAACATGAAATGAATATATACACACATATATATTTCTCTTGTTAAACTAAATATCCAACAAATTCTTATAAATTTAGACTTATTTGTCATTCATATTATTTAGTTTTGTAAAAAAATCCAAATGAATGTTCTTTTTCCAATGAATATATTATATTTCTTAAACATATTTCCCTTAAAAATACTTGATATTCACTTTTTAGTTCTCATTCTCTGATCATTATCTGCATTATAGTATTATAGAAGGCTAAATTTAAGTTTGAGTTTTAAACTAGTTAATTGATTTGGTTTGACTATTTAGATTAAAGTAATAAAGCCTAAAGACTTGAGTTCAGATAATTAAGAAAGTTTTGACATGATGAGTTTAGAATAAGGCTTGATAGATTAATTGATTCTTTCACATTAAGAATAAGGCCTTCATTAGTCTTGAATCCAAAGAAGGAGCCTATTTGGGATCCATTAAGAGAATAGATTGATCTTGGTCATTGATTATCATCATGATTTAATGGAGGGATAAATGGCCAACTTTTATAAATACCTCATTCTCTCCCTCATTTGGACAACAGAGATCTTGATACAACCGCTATTACTTTATTGGAAGCTTATATCAAAAGATCAAATATTTGAATATTTTAAGAATATTGTCTTATTCTTCATCAACTATAGAATTTAATGTCTCTTGGTTCCTCTACCTATTATCATGAATGTTAAAGTCTTATTGAAATTACATAGGCCTCCTCCCTATCTTACATTCCTCTCTTGGTTATCCCATATGTACAATTCAAGTCACTTTCCTAGTTATATGTAACGCAACTTGAGACGCAGTATGTACCTAATCCTTTCATACTTGAACTCCCATACCCACAAGCATTATTCATATATCTAATGTTATTCTATTCCATAGATATTTTTAAACATAGAAAATGATTTCTTATTTTAGTTTTCATTTCATTTCATTATGTCATAATTCTAAAGGGCGCTTAAAAAGATTGTCTAAAATTTTTTTATTACGTGTGAACTTGTCATATGAAAAATACCTAAATGTTGTTTCCTGAGTGTTCCTAGCAAACACCTTTACATATAGCTGTCATGTATGGACACTTGGAATTCACAAAGGCAATCCTAAAAAGCACGCCTCTAATGGCAAGAGAGTTGGACTCCAAAAGATCAACTCCACTCCATCTAGCAACAGCACATGGGCACATTCTAATTGTGAAGGAGCTACTATTGGTCAATCCTGATATGTGCTTTGCCAAAGATTGGGAGGGGAAAAACCCAATTCATATAGCAATAATCAAAGGCCATACTGATATTCTTAAAGAATTGGTTCGGTCTAGACCCCAAGCTGCTCAAGCCCTTCTTGGAGCTTCAACAATAATGCATCTGTGCATCAAACACTACCAAAAGGATGTTCTAGCATATATTCTGCAGGAAGTGATTCCTAGTGATGACGAATTTGTCAATTCTAAGGATGAGGAAGGTTATACCATCTTGCATTTAGCGGTAGCAGAAAAACAACCGGAGGTAATAACTATTGTACGGTTTTGCTAAGTACTAATGGTAACTTGCACTTTAACTTGAAATGTAGCTCTAGTCGTCAGTGTCCTACCATAGGCATCAACTATTAATGTTGACTATTAAAAGTGGTAATAAACAATGTAGGCTAGTTCCCTAAGGATTTGGATCCTACTGGATAGCCATTATGTATGGCCTTCTAGCTATTCTGAAAACATTGGAGAAAATTTATTCTGTATGCCTTGGACTGGTACTCTGTAGTTCAATGCTATATGTAGGATACCGATTGACAATGTTGAGTAAAATATTTGTAATAAAAATAATTATTACACTTCACATATGTATTATATTTTAATTTGTAAAAGATTTAAAATCTATGTCCTTCCACATCTTCCAATCGAATTGATAACGTGGAATAAATTAGTTGTAGTTGTTTTTGTTGTATGCTTTTCATAATAAATTCTTATGTCTGTAATTCTTTAGCTAAAAGCGTAATTTATCCTTAACTAATGTTAGTCTTACAATTTAGATAATATGATTTTGTCTGTTATACTGATTTGATACAATATTAAAATGTACGTAATGATTATTTAAATCAAAATCAAAGCTTCACAAGTTTTATAATATATCCAAAAATTTATCAAGTTTTTATAAAGTACAAATTTTAGTATGACTCTATCTGATCTCGTACTTTGGGGATAGTATTTATAAGATAAGATATAGTAAGAGTTTCTTTTATGCTCTTTTTTTACTTAGATAGCCATTCGGGTAACAAAACCTATGTGAATCGATTCACGCAGTTAACCGTTGAAGTTTTGATGTTGATCAATTGGGGCCTTAAATTTCTTGTTTTGCTCAATTAACCTTGTGTAGTTGAGTTGTCCTGATTCTTTTGCAACATTTTTCATATATATAATTTGAAGGATGTATTAGCAAATTGTGTTTCTATCCTATTTGCGGTTGATTAAGGTATAAGAGCATATGAGTACAAGGATACTTAAATAAAAAATAATATAATAGAAGAAGATAGAAAAATGAAAAAGTTCATATGACTAACATGTTTCATATGCCCAGGTAGTGAAGTTTTTGCTCGAGCGTTGCAAGGTATATTAAATTATTTAAAGTTACTCAATTGTAATAAGGGTAGTTTGATTGAGTTTATCTGAACTCGACTATACATATTACAGGTTTTATTTAAAAGATGATTCCTAAAAGTTATTTCTAATCCTAGTATATAGATAAAGCTATATAATAAGTTATATCATATCAATTTTGTAGTATATAAATAACATATATTTTTACATAATTTTAAGTTAAAATGTGATAAATCATATACTATCTATCCCTGAACGTGTACATATCACGACCCAACGCATATAATAGTACAAAATATAGTAAAAACAATGGATAATCTTACCTAGTCAAGGTATGTTCAAGTATGATTTAATCAAATAATTAACATATTTTAACCAATTATTACTAAATATATATCCTGATTAGTAATTTAGGTCATTTACCTAAGAAAATTTATAATAGATAGCACAAATCATTAAATAATTTTATAAAAATTCTTATGAAAACAGAAAAATATATGAAAGTCAATCAACAACTAGTTTTATACAATCGGCTTTATCACCTACATACGTAAAATTATATTTTTGCCATAAATCATGGTTAATTAAACAAATAATATGATTGTTTACACTAAATTAATTTTAACCTATCATGATATCGTTACAAACATCCAAAATTAATTGGATCCTAATTTCATCAATTATTTCCACTAAAATCAATTTATTTCGCAAATTGCCATATTATTAGCCATTTCCAATGCCTAAAAATGCAATTAATACTAAGAATATACAAAATCAAGATTAAGCTACACAGTAATAAACTAGATGTAATATGTATTCTATAAAAAAAAAAATTTGAACTCAAAATAATATCATTTAATATATTTATTTTAAGTTTGAAAATTCAAATGAATAGTACATTTATTAAGTAAGTATATAAAATATTCATAATTTTGCAAAATAAAATTATAACATGAAAGTACATCTAAAATTACCTAAGAATAAATTTTGCATTTTTTTCCTAATTAATTTAATATTTTTTTGAAAATAAGAAAAAACAAGCCAAAATTTTGAAACGTAGTTTGGTGGAGTTCTTGTGGCTAGTAGTCGGAAGGGGTATGCTAGTATGGTAGTGCGTATGGTAGACTAGTTGTGGCCGGTGGGGTTCCCTATCAAGCGATTGGTTAAGTTAGGAACTCGATGGGTGTTGCTTTCTCCCTTATTTTTCTTTTTTTTTTTCTTTTCTTATTTTCTTCTAATTTTTCTTGAAGTGCTCTAAATATCTAAAGTGTGTAATATAATCCCAAGAGTCCTATTTATAGTAGTTTAGGTCGATTTGTAATTTTCTTAACCATTAAGCAATTTATTTATTTATTATTTTAAGAAAATTACAAGTAGGAGGTGTCCTTTCCTCTCGAATTTGCTTTTGATTCATCTTTTTAGATGATTTCTAACCAGTCACAGCTACATCCAGCAATTCCCAAGTCATTTGGATGGAATTTGGTTAAGATTTGATGCATTTTTAGTGTTTTTCTATATAATATATTAATATTTAATAGTTTTATTAATATACAAGTATATATTATATATATATAATACACGTAATCAGTAATTATATGCATATAATCATGTTCCTAGTATATTTTTGGTTATATTTTCAATTTAATTTTGTAATTTCATCATTTATTATATATTTTTTAGATTTTTGGGTTAATTTATGAGTATAATTATTATATATATCGTATATATTCATAAAAATATACATAGATTCATATAGTATACTATACTATATTATTTTTTTAGAATTTAAATAACTTATCTCTAAGTCTTACTGCATTTTGGTTTAAGTTTTAAAGGTTTTGATGAATTTTATTTTATATTGAATAATTATACTTTTAAGATTAAAATTGAGGTTTTAGAAAATTATTTTTTAAATTTAACTTTATTAAGTCACTTCAACTAACTTTCTAATATAGTTATAAAGTTTTAAGTTGTCTTAAAAGCGATTTTAGAGGCTCATATTTATAATTTTAAAAAGCTATTTTAGTATAAGTATTTTTGTTGAACAATATTGAATTAGGACTAAATAAGTAATTTACAAGGTAACAATTACTTTTAATAATATAGATAGAAACATATCCAAAAATATTCACTTATTTGATTCTCGTTATTTATCATTCTTGCGGTTGTTTCTCTAGAGCACGAACTGGTCACATCGGGAAGGTTACAATGGAGAAAAGATTGAATTCACTGGGAAAACGATTACAATTATTATAAGGAGGAAATCATTTTCACTATTTTCCATTGATGTTAACTGGCCTCGGTTATGCCACCACATGGCCTTCCACGAACAGATCAGTTTGAAAAGTCTGAAACATTTAGCACCAATGATTTGATAAGCCTGCGCCAATTAGCACCAATGATTCGACATCAACAGGGGGGGTCTAAAATTATTGCGAGGAAAATTTTGGAGAACATACGTGACTCTCCTCGTTTATATATATATCCAGTGTTTCGTGTCTTCATAGGAATCGTTTGGGGGAGAAAAGGTATCTGAGATTTAACATAAGAAAATGGAGAGTGAACTGCTTAATGCAGCTAAAGAGGGAAGTGTAGAAACCCTGTTGAAATTGCTTCGCCAAGATGAGTTTATCCTCCTAAATGTCGTTTCCGAGTGTTCCCAGCAAACACCTTTACATATAGCTATCATGTATGGACACTTGGAATTCACAAAGGCAGTCCTAAAAAGCACGCCTCTAATGGCAAGAGAGTTGGACTCCAAAAGATTAACTCCACTCCATCTAGCAACAGCACATGGGCACATTCTAATTGTGAAGGAGCTACTATTGGTCAATCCTAATATGTGCTTTGCCAAAGATTGGGAGGGGAAAAACCCAATTCATATAGCAGTAATCAAAGGCCATACTGATATTCTTAAAGAATTGGTTCGGTCTAGACCCCAAGCTGCTCAAGCCCTTCTTGGAGCTTCAACTATAATGCATCTGTGCATCAAACACTACCAAAAGGATGTTCTAGCATATATTCTGCAGGAAGTGATTCCTAGTGATGATGAATTTGTCAATTCTAAGGATGAGGAAGGTTATACCATCTTGCATTTAGCGGTGGTGGAAAAACAACCGGAGGTAATAACTATTGTACGGTTTTGCTAAGTACTAATGGTAACTTGCACTTTAACTTGAAATGTAGCTCTAGCCGTCAGTGTCCTACCATAGGCGTCAACTATTAATGGTGACTATTAAAAGTGGTAATAAACAATGTAGGCTAGTTCCCTAAGGATTTGGATCCTACTGGATAGCCATTATGTATGTGGCCTTCTAGCTATTCCGAAAACAATGGAGAAAATTTATTCTGTATGCCTTGGACTGGTACTCTGTAGTTCAATGCTATATGTAGGATACCGATTGACGATGTTGAATAAAATATTTGTAATAAAAATAATTATTACACTTTACATATGTATTATATTTTAATTTGTAAAAGATTTAAAATCTATGTCCTTCCACATCTTCCAATCGAATTGATAACGTGGAATAAATTAGTTGTAGTTGTTTTTGTTGTATGCTTTTCATAATAAATTCTTATGTCTGTAATTCTTTAGCTAAAAGCGTAATTTATCCTTAACTAATGTTAGTCTTACAATTTAGATAATATGATTTTGTCTGTTATACTGATTTGATACAACGTTAAAATATATGTAGTGATTATTTAAATCAAAATTAAAGCTTCACAAGTTTCATAATGTATCCAAAAATTTATCAAGTTTCTATAAAGTACAAATTTTAGTATGACTTTATTTGATCTCGTACTTTGAGGATAGGATTTATAAAATAAGGTATAGTAAGAGTTTCTTTTATGCTTTCTTTTTACTTGGATAGCTATTGTAATTGGAATACACAAATAAGCACTATACTTGCATTCAGGTAACAAAACCTATGTGGATCGATTCATGCAGTTAAAACCGCTGAAGTTTTGATGTTGATCAATTGTGGCCTTAAATTTCTTGTTTTGCTCAATTAACCTTGTGTAGTTGAGTTGTCCTGATTCTTTTGCAGCATTTTTCATATATATAATTTGAAGGATGTATTAGCAAAATGTGTTTCTATCTTATTTGCGGTTGATTAAGGTATAAGAGCATGTGAGTACAAGGATACTTAAATAAAAAATCATATAACAGAAGAAGACAGAAAAATGAAAAAGTTCATATGACTAACATGTTTCATATGCCCAGGTAGTGAAGTTTTTACTCGAGCGTTGCAGGGTAGATGTAACGGCAAAAAATAAATATGGATTGACAGCATACGATGTTAGCTTAGCTCAGGGTAGAAAAAATATCAAGGACATAGAAGTTGCCGAATGTTTTCAACAAGCGGGAGAATCCGGAGCAGGATCAAGGTTTCGCTCTGAGGACATCAAATCAAATGATATTGTAGACTCAAACTGTAATATAAGAGGATTATTTACCAAAGTGAAGGGCTCGTGTTGTTCAATGGCTGATGAGACTAAAAGTGAAAGGAAAAAGCGGTTGGAGGATAGTTGTAATGCATTGATGATAGTAGCATCACTTATCGCAACTGTGACATTTCAAGCTGTGATTCAGCCACCTGATAAAATTGAGGAAAAGGGTTATTCCACTTCAAGTCAGTCTTTTCTGTTGTTCAACACGTTAAGTTTCTCTACGGCAATGTTTGTGATCCTGCTTCTGATTAGTGGACTACCTCTAAGGTGCAGACTTTGTGTATGGATTCTTAGGATCAGCATGTGGATCGCAGTCTTATCATCTGCATTGTCTTATCATTTTGTGATGGAAATCCTTACACAGTTTGTCCACTATAAAACTGAGGAAGATCGGCAGTCTGCTCAAACATATTTGAGTTTGGTGGTAGGGCTCTTGATCATCATTTTGACTGTTGGAAATGCTATACGAGTTCTGCTAAAGATGGTGAAATGTTTCTGGACATTTGTGAAGGAAAATAGATGTAGAACAAATTCGAATGCACAAGATCATCAATGTTGTGTCTAGAATATCTCGATTGTATGTCCTCTTTCAACTTTCAGCAAGCATCAATGCAATGCAACTACTAAACAAGCCAAGGATATAACATTCCTACTTTTTGTGGCACGCAATGTTTTGTATTCCAAACTTGGTAGTTCTACTAGTGTTGTTTTTGCACTTTTTTTCAGTTGTGTCTGTAAAAGAATGATGGTTGTGATTATTAAATATAATTTGTATAATTCGTGACTAGTAAATAATTATAGATTGAGTCTGATTTGAATATTATTTTTCTTTTCTGTTAATACAAAACCTTTGTAGCTTCAACCATGAGAGCGATTGCATTCCATTTGCACTTTATTTGGTATATGCTTGCTCATAATTTTATGCTATGATTTCGAAGTCGATGTAAAAAAAAAAAAAGGAAAAAGACTTATTAGTATCTTGATATAATTGATGTGAAGATGATGACGTGGAGTAAAAAAAAAAAACAGTTGGCTAGTTAAAATTCACGTATCTTTCAGGTTAAATAATTGGGTAAATGTCCGATGCATTGCCAAATGAAAATTCTAAATTATTATTCATTTTATATAAATAAAAGAGAATTCTGATATCAACCAAATGATAAAGGAATTGTATTCAACTAAGGAATACTAAGTGTGTTGCGTGAATAGTAGAAATTCAATAGAAAATAAATTGCGAGGAATAATAAAGAATATAAGAGAATTTATGTCATTTGAAAAATATGATTTACAGTATAAGTACAAGTGAAAAGAGAATTCTCGTTTCTTTGAAAAAACCGATACAAAATACATTGTAAAATCTTAAAACTGTTGATATATATATATATATGTATGTATGTATAATTCACAAAATAACTAGGACCAGTCCATCCTAAATAATTCCTTTCGGGTGGAGTTCATGAAAATATTAGATCAAATTATAATATGTATTAAATCACAATAAATTAAAGCACTCAATAGAGATTAGACATAAGTTAGGTAATGTCAATATTGTAAAGGATTATCTTACTTACGTGCTCAACGACGCTGTCGAACTTCCTTGGTAAATTCAATTCAAAATGCAAAAAAAGTACGACCTAAAAACACATATGGCTATGATGCAATGACAAGGACAAACCAAAAGTGAGACGTATCGATTCCTTTTGTTTCTTTTTTTTTTTTTTTTTTGTTTTCTTTTCTTCTTCTTTTACTTTTCTTTTAAATCTGCCAGTCCTCAATTTATTTATTCTTTCTTTTTTTTTTTAAAGTTCATTAATATTTACCCATTACCAAACTGGATACCAGAAATTACAGAACCAATATGAGGATTAACTCCTTTATCTAGACGGATAAATTTCAAAAGAAAAGATGGAGGTTGAACCATCAATCCATGACTCCTTTTTAATCATAGAAACTATCCAATCAAGCACTCTATTTGCCTTCCAAGAGATAAAACGAACAGCAACATTCATGAAGAAGAGATTTTATGGCCCTAAAAAATTGATCCGAGGCCCAATGTTGTAAATCATGTGGCCTATTAATAGCTTGAACGACCCTAAGACAATCGGAGTTAATTAGGACTCTCGGCCACGCTTCCTCACTCGCCAACCCCAACCATTACAACACTACTTGACTTTCAGTCTCTTTGACATTCACTCCTAAACAGACTTTCACTATGGTAAATTTTTAAAGATGAGAAACCAGTGGACATGAATGTAGTTCAAAGGAAATGAAAAGGGAGGAAATCAAATTTTCATTTTATGTTTGGATATTTAAAAAAGAAATAAAATGAATTAGAAAGAAACTTTTTCATTTTTATTATTTGGTTTATGTCATATGAAGAAAATAAAAAAAAAAAATTTGTTTAAAGACAATATCACTCTTCTCATTATTTAACAAACTCATCTTTTAAGGTTATTTTTATAATTTTGAATAGTTTTATATCCAATTTTTTTACTTTCTTCCAAAATTTAAAGAAAAAGTTATTGCTTTCCGTTGGTTTTTCCTTTTTTTTTTATTTTTTTTTTTAAGATTTTTGCTTTTTTTTCTTAATAACCAAATACGACGCTCCTACCTCTTTTTTTTTTTTTTTTTATCTGTTTCTACTGATTTTTATCGATTCAAACGTAGTGTTTAGCTCTTCATCCCACTATCCAACCTCGACTGTCACGCGCCACCACACCGACCGCTGTACGACCTCCATTCGCGAGCCACAACCCATCCACATTGATTTTTATCACAAAATCACAAGGCCTACTCCACCTTTCTTCTACCGCCTTTTCCGTAGATTGAAGATCAAATCTAGGGTTTTTTGAAGACGCTTTCTCTGCTATATTACTCAGATCCAACAAAAACTTCCTAACCACCCCTTCGAAAACAGCCTTGTACCTTGTTTTCCAAACATGCCATGTCATAACAGTCACTGAGACCTGAAGTTCCGATCTTCTCCCAGGCACAGCTGACGTCATTGCTTCAAACCACTCCAAGAAACAACTCTCAGCAGATCTATCTATTCTCAACCCCAAATAGCCAAACCACACCGCCTCCATCCAACCACACAATGGCAACGCAGGTTCCATTGACTTAGTTTCCCCGCACAGAGAGTAAAGAGGAGAAGAAGAGATGTGCGATTGATGAAGTTTTCCAGCCGTTGGGAGTGTGGTAGAACCGTTTCACCAAAGGAAATGATGAACTCTGGGTGAAGTTTTAATATCCTAGATTTTCTTCCGTTGTGATGTAATGGTGGCATTCCAAGATGAAGCATTCGGCTTAAAGGTTGTATTTTTTTGCATTTTCAGGTGATGATATATAGTTTTCACAGTACATACACCTTGTCGCTGGTATGGCCAGATGATAGAATCAGACTGAGAATTTCGATTAATAGGTATGTTTCTAATATTTGCAGCTTCTTTTTCCTGCATGAGAAATCTCAATTTCTGCAAATCCCATTCATTTCCTTCCTCTGTCATAAAGTCGCTAACTTTCTTGCCTATCAATATACCTTCCTCTTTACCTTTCGGCCTGAAACCCTCTAAGCGAGGAACTTAGTTATCTGAGCCAGCATCAGGAGTCTGTCTAGTACTCACTACCCATAGACCTTCCTCAAAAAGACAGTTCTTCCCCTACAGTATACTACTCCATGCCCAGGAGGCCTTCCCCACGCCCAACCAAAAAATAAAAGTCACTTCTTTGAAATCTCTATTTGGAAATTACAGAGCTTTTGAAACACTAGCCCAAAGTTCTCCAGGATTCTTTTCCAATCTCCAAGCCAATTTAGCGGCCAAAGCTAGATTTGTAGGTTTGCAGATCTTTGAATCCCAATCCCCCGTAATCCGTTGCTAAGGTTAGCTTCTCCCAGCTAATCCAATGCATCTTGTACTCATTTTTTTTTTCTTTTTGTTCCCAAAAGAACTTAGCTATTATGGTATTCACTTCATGATACCATTTGGCCGGATAGCTAAAGCAAGACATGGAGTAAGTAGTATTGCTGCCACCACTGATTTAATAAGTATTTCTCTCCTAGCGTCTCATAGCAGCTTCTATTTCCAACCCTTCGATTTCTTAATCACTTTTTCCTTCACAAAGGTTAAACCTTCATATTTTGAGTGACCCCAAATCATTGGTGAGCCCAGATACATACCAGGGGAGTCCGTAATGGGGTTGCTCAGGACACCTTCCACTTCCATCCTAATCTGGCTTGCTGTATTTCTGCTAAAATAGACACTAGATTTCTCCAAGTTTATCTTCTGCCTTGATGCCGAACAGTACACCTTTAGGATCTCAACCAGCTTTCTAGCTTCTTACACCTCGGCCTTTAGATAAAAAAGGGAATTTTCTGCAAAAAATACGTGAGAAAGAATAGGGCAAGACGATTTCATAGTTAGTCCAGAGAATTCACCAGATCTAACATGTCTTTCATATATATATACACACCTCTTGATAGCACATCTGCAATCAAAATGAAGAGATAAGGTTATAAAGGATCACCTTGCCTCACTCAATTTATTCATTCACCTTGACAGATTATCCCCAACTCCAAGCATATTGTTTGACTTTGACCTTTACTATTTATTTCTATGGCCCAAAGTTGGGGCATAAATCCATTTTAATCTCTTTCTTTCTCTTTTTTTGGTGTTCCTTACATCAAACTGATTTTATCGAATGGGAAAAACAATCTAGCATCAACATAGGCAAAGTGCTGTCCTCGACTTGAATAGCGGTTTTAATCATTGAAGCAGTACTTAAATAATTTAAGTGATTCAAATTTGATCCTTATATGGAATAAGATAAAATACATAAGTTTTTTTCTTTAAATTTTCTAGATGAGTAGCGATGATGGATTTTTAAATTGGAAAGATAAGGACGTGAACACTGCTTTGCACATAGCTATATTGTCAAGTAAAAATTAGAGTATTATCTCTTTGTTTTACACGATCAATTCAGCAATTGAATTATGAAAATTTTTAACATGTAATTAGGATGCTTCAATTTAGATAATTTAGAATATTTTGATGACTTGAGAATTTCCCAGAAGTTACAATTTAGGGTATCGATCTTCCATATCTTGTAGTATGGAAAACATTGGCTCCAAAAAGATAAGAGTGACAAATACACATATTTGATATTGTCTAATCACAAATCAAACACAAATTAGATATAGATGATATGAAGACGAAAAGTAGACTAAACAAACGAATCCTAATACAGCGGACGGATTGGTAAAGTAATTCACTTCTTTACACATATCATCTTCAATAAATCGATACCTTACACAAAACGATTACAAATTTAAAAAAAATTGAGGACTATCTTAAAAACGATGGGCTTAATAGTTAAGATTTCACACCAATGTGACCCGTTCAATGAGATGATTGAGGTCCAGTTCCATCTCTAGTATAACACTTCTCCAGGGTAGTACTTATAATTGAGAATGGTTTAGCTGGGGTTTGAGCTTACAGAAATCTCTGTCAAGAGGAAGAAAGAAGTCTGAGGATGTGTTTGCTTCACATTGTGTTTTCCCACATTTTTTTTATATTTATTACATTAAAACAGAATAATTGTTGAATATTATCATAATAATCTCAAGCTATTACATTATTAAACCATTATGGAAAAATTTCAATAGAAAATAGAAAAATTTCTCTCTATATTTTAGAAAGAGTAAATTTTTTTTCTCATTTTCTATTAGAATTTCCATGATTACGTGCTAACTACCACCACTAATGGGAGACAATTACCTTCCTTCCACTGATACTTTTTTGCTAAAGCCATTAGTATTTACAATATCTTGACATTACTACAATAATATTGAAAAAACATCAATCTTTGATTATAACATATATTGAAGAAAGCTATATAATGTTTTCTAAGGAAATAAAAGAAAAAAATGCCTTCATATACTTTTTAGATATCAAAGACAGTTTATTTGGGAAATGCACATATGAATGAACTATTGATAGTTACACAATTATCATTTAAGAAAGCATAAATGTAAAATATTACACTAGTCATTGGTTAGTAGAATTGAACAATATATCTAAAATTAGACGGCATTGTATGGGGAAAATAGGAAAGTGGGCTTCTTTTTTACCATGTTCAGTGTGTATAGTACTAGATGCGGCTTTTTGTGATTAAAAAAAATTAAAGAAAATAAAAAAATTGATTATTAATAATATAAATTACAATAAAATATAATACTATGATTTGGGAACTTAGTGCAATACTATTTTTAGAACTTCAATTACATTTATTATGTACTTTGAAATAGGTGTTTTGAACTACTAAATATATGGTAATTTTTTTTTCTTTTAATTCAGTAATTTAAGGTTCTTTTGTCTAATAATTTTGGTTAATATATAAACCAGACAACAGACTAAAGAATTTCTCTAGTACTGTATCATAAAGATTTAGCAATCAAACAATACCTATATCTTTGTTTTTGTGCTAGAAGACAAAAGGACCATTTAGAACTATAGATTTCATTCTAAGTAATGATTTTAGATGTATAATTTGGGCTTATCTGATTAATCATACTAAGCAATTCACCTAATTTCTCCAAAATAGTAAGATATCTGCTCTCAAACACTTAGTTTAATCTAAATGGTCAAAATGCGGAAGGATATACTGCAATTGATATTCTATCTAAAGGACCACAAGGTTTAAGAGATAAGAAATTAAGCACTTGTTAGAAAGAGTTGGAGTCACCAAAATTTATGAAGAATCATTAATCTCAATTGGTTGCAACACAATCAAAACAATCCTGTTAGTGGTGCCAAGCCTCTTATGAAGGAGAAATATAAGATTGAGGATTGGCTATGAGAAAAAAGAGTGTTAATGGGAGTGTCATCATTCATTACCATAGTAGCATTTTGAGCCACATTGTCACCACTAGGCGTTTTGGCAAGACAACTTCATTGGACTCATAAAGAAATACAAATAACAAGGTGAAATTCCACAAAACCGGGATAGTTGTTATGGCTGCTACACTTCTAAGAAGATATGGTTAGTTTATGATTTTCATTACACTTGCTTTCTTGTCATTACTTGGTATAATTTTGCTTCTGGTTAGCAGATTGTCCATGAAAAGAAGGAGATGTGTGGACTTAGATGGTGACAATGAGGGTTAATATAAGTGCGTTGACTTTTACTTATTTCATTGCTTGGTTCAATGTGTCACGATAGCATAATAAGAGATGGAAATAATTTGTTGTTGCATTGATTACATGAGCAGGAGCAAAAGGACTTCAAAGCCTAGTAGTAAGATTCTTATCGAATCAATTGGCAAATTATGAGTTTGTGTACTTTAAGAAGTTTAAAGCTCATTTAGTGGGTTTTGGAAGCTCCTTATTACTCATTCAGAGTATTAAAGATGGGTTAAGTTGCTTGGGACATGAGCTAATAGAGTAGAGTAAGAGAAGTCTAGAAAGGTCAATTGTTGCCATAAACCACAGTTGGTTGCTCTTAAGAAGTCTGAACACAATTATGAATCAACTTCGGAACCTTTTCAGGACTTGTTGACTAATCCACCTGAGTGGAAGGATTGCATGAACCATCCACAGGAACCACTTTTGAACTGGCCGACTGATTCATGCCAAAGCAGTTTGACTTATTTTAAGGTTTTAATATGCTTCCTCTTAGTTGAGTTACTTGATTATTTTCTTTAATCATTTTGCTTTTGGTTAACGTGAGAGACTTGTATTAGGGTTGTAAACATCATTCATTTTATTATTGTGGCAATAAACACATTCTTGAGAGATTCATTCTCTAAACCATGTTCTTATTGATTCAACAGTATTAAATTATGGCAAACAATTGTTTGATTTATTTGTGCATTATATTGTCTAGATTAAACTCTTGTTCAATTTTGTTAGGTGTGAAATTTCTAGGAGAAATGTTCATATCCTTCAATTATCACAATATATATGTATATATATACACATATATATATGTATATATATAAACATAATATCTATTAAAGATTTCTACTTGAAAATACTTTCTTAATTCCTGGAGTTCTAAGACTGGTTGTTCCCTACCAAAGAGGGTGTTGTTCAGTAGCACCGCAGTTTCAATGATTATGGGGTTGTGCATGATTGGGCTTGTATTTCTCAATAATGGTATCTAGATGGCTTCGGTGGTTAATGAGGAAGTACGAATATATCAAGGAGAAGGAGAAGGAAGCATTGCCAAATGTAATGGTCGAAGAAAATGATGAACTTCGGTCTATTAGGTTTAGGTCTTTATACTAACTAGGACTTGTTTAAGGTATAGGCTATATGGAAGGATTATAGGCTTAGGTAAGTTTTAGAAGTTTAATCCTAGCCTACTATAGGGTTTAGGTCTTTAAATTAATTTAGGCTTAGTGTTCTTTATTGAAGCTCATGGGATATTGATTATGGTTTAAAATGTACAATTTTTTTCTAACTTTAAAACTCGCATTTATGCATAAATTTAGTAAAAACTTATTAATTTTAAATGAAATTGGAGTTTATGAACAAAATGGACCAACTTGTGTAAATTTGTTAAAAATACATGAAAAAGGATTAAATTGAAATAAATTTTACTAATTTTATATCCTATGTGTAGGTACACTTAAGCTATCGTAGTCTTGATAGCCCTATCATTTGATTAATGAGGCTAAAATGAAAGGTACTAGTAAATTTGGCCTATGTATTGTTCAATAGCTCAAGAGATCACGAAGGCCATCCTTCTAAAACATGTAAGTCTTTTTATATTTGTCGTAGATTACACTTAAATAAAATAACTAAGGTTAACTAAGAAGTATGTGTGAGGTACACATTAGTAGGATGTCGTACGACACCTTGTCTTTGTATTTATTCCTAATGGAGATTGATAGTTTTACTTGCTTGGTATCCAGGTGTTTGCCTTTCTTATTAAACTAATGGATATGCGATCACATTAGTATAGTTTCCTCTATCTATAACAAGTAGTGCTGATCTTTTGTCTCATGTTGGGCACTTGAAAGATGTGTTTAATATCTTTTGAGTTGAACACTTGCTTAGCAACTTAAAGAAATCTATCTTCTGTTAAAGTGAGGTTGTAGTACTTGGATATGTTGTATTTGATGGAGGCATCTGAGTTGATGATGAGAAAGTTTGAGTTATACTTGATTGGTGATATAAGGTAAGTGCACTTATTAGTTTTAATATAGCGGATATAAGTTTGAGTCGATCTCTTAGAGATCTTTAATATTAATACTAACCTTAGCTTTATTATCTAATAAAAAAATTGTGATAGGTTGAATGAATTAAAAATACCAAAATTAATAAACTAATCTAATTACGAGATTTGATTAAGTAATTTAAGAAATGATAAAATTAAGAACGATTTCAAGAAGGCAAATAATGTATTTAAGAATTGTTTCTCCTAGTATTTAATATGTGATCGCTAAAAATCTATCCAATTCTATCTCTATTGTTCTTAATCAGATGAATGAATTTATAATTGAAGTTAATATTTTTCTCGAGTATGTTAACTCTAATATTAAATTATTTACCAGAAACTCTTTACTTAATAATATAATTTAAAATTGCATTAATGTATAATGAATTCCCACACAAAAACAATAACTTTTCGAAAGAATTATATATCTTATCTTTAAGTACATATATAATTTTCTTTAATTATGTCAATATCTCATTATTTATGTGATTTCTCAATCATCATACATAATATCATAGATTAATATCTTAAAAATACCAATTACACTTAAAACATGTAATTTAATCAAGAAAGATAGAAACTTTATTGAAAATTATTAATAAATCTAATAATTACAAAAAATCTTAGGTTTCATAATTTTAAATACTAGAATCTTAAGCTATGATGATGAAATTAAAAAGAAAATTATAGTAAAATAAAAAAATAAAAAATGTAAAACTCCTTTTGTTAATGAAAAATTTCTTTAATCTTAAAATTAGGTATTACTTCCACTTTTTTTTACTTTTTTCTCTTTAAGTCTCTTCTTTTTTGAATATCAAAAGTCCTCTGCAAAACCTTTACAAGCCCTTATATAATGTATTATGAAGTTTTTTTTTTCATTATCAGATATAGCTTAGAACACAGTTGTGTCCTCAGGTTGTGTAATTTACTGATCTTGGCACAAAAATCATTCTACATGGACACAACTTGGAGACATAATTGTGTTTTAGACTGTGTAACTTTCTGATTAGAAATTGTCATTTTCTCTTATTATTTATGTAACTTCATAACTCATTTATTTGAATTCTAAATTGAGTGAAATTTGATTTCTTTTCTTTATTTTTAATTCAAGAACGCATTTAAACCTTGAAATAAAAAATTTACTCAATTAAGTATTGATTTCTTTTAAAAAAAATAAAATATATAAGGGAAATCCTATAAAATTACTATGTGAAATGTATTTAAAATAAAAAATTATCAATTAGCTTACATCGACCTATGCAACAGATGTGAGAAGCTTTGATGGTTTAGTTTATTTTATGGATGGTTTATTCAAAACTTTAGTTTTATAGCCTCACCTTTAATCGAGCTTACCAAGAATAATTGGAACGTAAGTAGTTAGACAAGGCTTAGAATGAGGAGATAAAGTTTAAGTTGATGTTTGCCCTTGTACTTGCATTGTTAGATATCAATAGGATCTTTGAATTAGAGTGTAATGCCTTAGGAGTTTGCATTAGAGTAGTACTCATGCAAGAGCATCGACTTATCATGTACTTCAGCGAAAAACTCAATGGTGTTGCTTTAAACTATTCAGTATATGATAAAGAGTTCTATGCTCTCATTCGAGCACTTCAAAATTAGTAACACTACCCTTACCTCGAGAATTCATTATCTATATGGATCATGAGTCCTACAAACACTTGTGAGGTTAGTAAAAGCTTTCCTAATATCATGTTAAATGGGTAGAGTTCTTGAAAACTTTCTGCTATATAATCAAGTATAAGAAGTGACTAATTGTAGATACTCAATTTTTACCCTCTCGTTGTCCTAATTTGTTATTTTTTTTAATAGGATCCTAATTCTAAAATAAAAAGTAATAAAAATAAAAAAATAGCAAAAATTGAAAAATGATGAGAATAATAAAAAAAAAATGTGAAAAGAAAAATTACAAAAATTTTAGATTTTTAGAAAATAAATTGTTTTAGGGTGAGTAATTTTAGTTTTAGCTTAGTTCAAGTAATTATTTTAAAGAGTTGAGTGTTTTAAGTACAATTTAATTGTATTAAATGTTTAGGCATAAGCTAATGGCTTAATGAATAAGTATTAGAGTTTTTGATATGGATTTAGTTTAAGGTTATAAGTTTGAGTTTTGCTTGGCATTTATGTGTTTTATATTTTTACAAAAATTAAGATTATATCTAATCAAATCTTTTTTATTCGGATGTGAATTATTAGAGAATATTCAAATCTAATTTGATTTTATTAAATCGGATTTGAATTAATATAAATAGTTCGGATCTAATTTAATTTTTATTAAATAAGATACATTTGATACGATTTGATATGATTTGGTTTGAGTTTATAAATATACATGTACGCCAAAATGAAAGGAGTTTTAGTTTTTAGCTTTAACCCATCCTAATTTTGCTTAAGTACTTACAACCAACACGTGAAGAACAACCACATACTAAACTTGACTGCCTGACTATTCTTACCTAAAACCTATACATGTAAACAAACAACCTTAGCCCCTTAACAAACAACCAGAACCTCAACGATCTTCAAGCAAAATCTAGTTAGCCCCCTAATCGATCAGTGAGACTGACCATTGCACCGAGCTCCAACATATACATAGATCACGCTCATCGACGCACTGCGCACAATTGTGCAACTCCAACAGCAACAGCAAGTCCATGCTACAATTGTGCAACTACAACAATACAAGTCCACAACTTCCCCCCATCTTTGCATAATCCCAATGTTCGCAGTAAGCATCGACACGCCACACTGTTTCATACATAACCTAACTATACAGTGCCATCCTCATTTACTGATTGTGACTAACAACAGCTGCAAATCCTTATACCCTGCACTGATCAATTGCTAAGACAACAAGCCCACAATGTCTAATAGCAGCCGAGCAGTATTATCCAGAACTATTGGACCAATACTAATTGGTACGTCTACGGTAAGCGTTTATCTACTGCCCGAATCACATCTTATACTTTGCTTGAGCACATCCGTTGCAGTCCACACAATAGCAAGCCACATTCTTCAAATCGAGTAATCATCTCCTCTCCTTCATTCAGCAATAGTCACATACAAGCCCCTGAGCACTTCATATACGCTTAGCCAAATTTGCTACGTCTAACGATTGATCACAATAGCCACCATGCTTGCATAAGCGTAGGCATTGTAGATTATATGGTTAGCTCACTTCGAATCACTACTCATAGTGTAGCAGCAGGCGAACATCCATGACTATCACCAAGTAGTCACGATAGACCGTTACGACGAATCCACGACTTTGATAAAGCACAAACCGAATTCGCTACTGCCCATAGCATGTCCATTGCAGCAATTTTCAACCACCATGCTGTGAATGCCTTCCTCTTCGTGCAGTTGGAACTCTAATTTTACATACGCAGCAACTATCATACAACCTGAAGCCCATCGATCAAGCAGCTGCCCAATGATATCATACAGCTTGCATTGATCTTTCACTGATCAAGCTGTGCGCTTAGATGACAAGCCTACTCACTTCATACTAATCGAACAGCAAACACGGTGAACACAACACCACTCGTATGGCACTTCTCACACATGTACGATATGGTGCTTCATTGTTGCAACTGCAACTCCATCAGCATCACTATTGAACATGCTGTAGACAATCGTCTCCATCCTCGTTTGAATTTCTAATAAGCTATGGTCTCTACTGCTGCACACTTTGATCACACTGCTGCACACTTTGATCACACTGCTGCACGCTACCCATCGATCAATACTGATCAACATGTCCATTGTCCTTCATCGAGCAATCAAGTTTGGTTTCTTTAGATTTTTTTTTCTTTTTTATTTATTAATTATTATTATTATTATATTGTATTATATTATCATTTTATTTTGTCCTTAGTTATTTAACATAACATATATATATATATATATATAAATCAGTTGAATAATGATGAGTTAAATTGTTTAATACAATGTAAAGAAAATCATTTGATGTATTTGAAGAATGATTTTGAATTTAAAAGAATTAAGGATCAACTTAATAATAAAAATTTAAAGTTAAGAATTTCTCAATTAGAATTAGAAATAAAAAATTCAATTTGTTCCACACTCCCAAATGCATTTTGGGATAAAAAATCACATATTATAGATCTTTCATATAAAAATGATTTTAATGAAAAAAATATTTCAACGAAGGCTAGACCTTCACAAATGAATCATGAAGTTTTCAATCATTGTAAAAATAAAATAAATGATTTACTCAATAAAAAATTAATCAGAAAAAGTAGATCGTCTTGGAGTTGTTCTACTTTTTATGTAAATAAGAATGCTGAAATTGAAAGAGGTGTATCAAGATTGGTAATCAATTACAAATCTCTTAATTCTGCTCTTAAATGAATAAGATATCCAATTCCCAATAAAAAAGATTTGCGCAATAGATTAAATCAAGCTAAAATATTCTCAAAATTCGATATGAAATCTGAATTTAGGCAAGTTCAGATTAAAGAAAATGATAGGTACAAAACTGCCTTCACAGTTCCTTTTGGTCAATTCGGATTGAAAAATGTTTCTTTAGAATTCCAAAAATTCATGAATGAAATTTTTAATAATTATATCAGTTTCATAATTACATATATAGATGATGTTTTAATATATTCATCTAATATTGATCAACATTTTAAACATATAAAGATTTTTATTAATATAATAAAAAAGAATGGTTTAATAGTTTCACCTATTAAGATCAGTCTTTTTCAGACCAGAATCAAATTCCTAGGATTTAATATTTACAATGGGATAATAATTCCTATATAAAGATCGATTAAATTCATTGAAAAATTTCTTAATGAAATCAAAGATAAAAATCAACTTCAAAGATTTTTAGGAAGTTTGAATTATGTCGCAGATTTTTTCCCAAATCTTAATATAATATGCAAACCATTATATCATAGATTAAAAAAGAATGCATTTTCATGGTCAAATGAACATACAGAAATCATCAAATTGATCAAACAAAAAATTAAAGACATTCCTTGTCTGCACATTGCAGATCCTTCATTATCAAAAATAGTAGAAATCGATGCTTCTGATTTAGGATTCGGAGAAATTCTAAAACAAAAACAAAATGATAAAGAATATGTTGTTCAATTTGTATCAAAAAATTGAAATAATTGTCAATCAAATTATTCTACAATCAAAAAAGAAATTTTAGCCATTGTCTTAACAATTTCGAAATTCCAAGGAGATTTATTGAATAAAAAATTTCTTTTAAGAATTGATTGTAAGGCAGTTAAAAATATTTTATTAAAAGATGTTCAAAACATTGCATCAAAACAGATTTTTGCTAGATGATAATCTATTCTTTCTGTATTTGATTTCGAAATTGAGCATATAAATGGATCTTCTAATTCCCTTCCTGACTTCCTTACTCGTGAATTCTTGAAGGGAGATGCCTTTAAAAAAAAACAAGGATAAAAGAAAGAAAAAAATTTCGTCATCAGGAAAAGGATTAACTAATATCAAAACATGGTTAGATGTTTGTAAATCATTCAATACTCCATTAACAATTAAAGAAGAATCCACATCAAAATCATCAAAACTAATATCTTCAAATAGCCGATCAATTTCTGAAATTCAAACCGAAGAAGCCCTTACAAAACTAATAGATATGGATTCAGCTCCTGATTTGCTTGTAATTTTAATGGTCTTGTAATCACAATTAGAATATACAATTTTAGTATTACTAGAAATTCAATCAGTTTTTTAGTCAAAGGAAACCCAAAGAAGAAATTAGAATTTCCAGACCATAGAAATATCATCACCAACATCAGTTGGAACCATCCCCTTTAATCAAAGATAAAATTTTTTTATAAAACCTATTTTTAGATATGTTTTCTTTGTAGAATAAAGTCTATCAGAAAAGGACTATTTTAATTTTGCAAATAAAATATTTACAAAAGATTTTTATTATGTGCCATATGATCTATATAAAACAATCCAGTTTTATGAAAAGATTTTAACTGAAATTGGTTCAATTAGGTTTAAGCATTTTGAAAAAGAAGGAATGATCAGCTATTCTACAGCTAGAATACTAAAAGTAATCAGTTTAAAAGAATGGCGAGTTCATTCAATCACAATAACTAAACTCAATATAGAATCATTTTCAGCATAACCAAATCATCGAGCTACTTATAATTATTATGAGTATAAGCAAGCATGGTGGAATGTGTTTTATCAAATGAATCTAAAAAGAACACATACTTGGTTAATATTTTTTGATAATTGTTGTTCTTTCAATCTTCCTACCTGGTTTAATCACTGGTGGGAACAATTTGGTACTACATTAGAAATCATTCATCAAAATGCTAGGGAAGGATTTAATACTTTCTTAAATCATTATAATCCTATACCTCATGAAAAGAAATTCCCAAAAGAAATGCAATATTTTATACATCTTGAAATATTATGGGTCATGGCTTGGTGGTTTGAATACAAGCCGGATCGAACATTAAACATAACCAATTTGGTCAGAATGTTCAAAATTAAATGGTGGGACAGCTTCCAAATGTGGAATAAGTGTAAAAAGAATTCAATTTTAAATTGGATCAAAACTAATTCTACAAAATCATCACTATCATCATCATCAACCAGGCAATATCACAACAGAGGATTTTTAATATCATTTTTTGCAAGTGCAAACTCTCTAGACCAATTGAAGCGAATTCTGGAAAGAGCATTAGAACATATCAAAAAATCAGAATTAGCATAATAATCAAGTTTAGAATCAGACTCAACATCTCACCACAGCGGAAATACTAATGAAGATGACTGCTATGGAATAGATTTAGGAGATCCATAATTGTATTATTTGTATCATACTGTGTACCATACTGTGTACCATACTGCACTGTAAAAAGTAGAAATATGGTATTTTATACATGTACTACAGTACACAGTACGATCGATAAAAAACAGTCAATCAGAAAAATCTGTCACAATATCACTGTATCTACAGTGTCCTGTTTGCTACAATATCACTGTATTTATAGTATCCCGTCGGCCACAATATCACTGTAGCAACAGTACCCTGTTGACCACAATAATTCGAATCCCTCTATAAATATTGACTCCCAAAATCAGATTAGGAAAGTAGAAAAAATTATTTCAACATCCAAAAATTTCTAGCATTCCAAATTTCTATCTTCCTCTTTCTTTGAAATCTCTCCATCCTCTTACACCTTCTTCCATCTCCTTTCTATCCTTTCCATCTCACTCACTTCTACCTCCTCATCACCAATCATCCAAACACCTTCTGAAGCATAACTGTTTGCTTCTCTCTCAATCAATCAGATTATTTTCTTGAAACATAATTGTTTATTTTTTTTCTATCAAAGGTAGGACATATTACCTCTTGATATTTTATCATCCATTTATGCTCTTGTATTTTATGTTTTGTAAAAATCAGTTTTAATCAATAAAATCAATTTAATTCTCTTTTTACATTCTATCTTGTGAGGAGAATCTTCAATAAAATTGGGTATAATTTCACGATATTATATTTTATCTATTTTCTCTTATTTATCATTTTGTCTTTTCTAAACTCCATAATCGGCTAGTATTACCGTCTTTGGAGGTTTCATATTTCATATTGCATATTCTGCATAAAAGCCCCACTAATCTTGGTACTGCCGCTTGTGATGGTTTTAATCATATTTTGCAAATATATGTCACAAATCATTACTGAATTTCATACTTATCATTATCTAAATAATGCTATAGAATTCCTTGAATGGTATTATAATACTGTAATTAATGTTGATTGGTATTATACCAATGGTGAATAATTTATTTTATACTGTAGATATCAAAACAATATAATCTAGAAAATTAGGAAGAAGAAGTTGAAGTATTACAATATTTGTTTAGTATTATAGTTTGACTAGAGTATTTTCATAAAAATTATCTTTGACTTGCTTTCTCTGTAATCAATATTTTATATCACTAATCAAGTGTAATATCTTCTATCATTAATAAAATTAAGTTTTGTTTTATTCTATTTTCTCTTTTATGTCTGTAAATACAAAAGACAATAACGGAGAAGATTAAATTGAATATAATCAATATTTAAAAGACGCAGTAGAATTTTTGTTTTATATAATTTGGGCCTATTTGCTATTCGGAGATAAGTTTTGTTTAGCTAAGATATACTTTAATCATTAAATAATCAATAAAATCATTTTTTAAACTTATTGATAAATCAATTCAGAATCAACTTTAAAAATTCAAAATCTAAATCTTTATTTAAACATTCAATAAGTATACTCTGGGATAATAACTTTAGTATCAGAGCCAAGGAGGGAGTATAAGTTTTGTTTAGCTGGCATATACTTTAATCATTAAATAATCATTAAAATCATTTTCTAAACTTATTGATAAATCAATTCAGAATCAACCTTAACAATTCAAAGTCTATATCTCTATTTAAACATTCAATAAGTATACTCTGAGATAGCAACTTTGGTATCAGAGCCAAGGAGTCCTTGGCTCTGATACCAAAGTCGCTAGTTCTTGGCTCTGATACCAAAGTCATTATCCTAGGGTATACTTATTGAATATTTAAGTAGAGATTTAGACTTTGAATTGTTAAGGTTGATTCTAAATTTTTTTATCAATAAGTTTAGAAAATGATTTTATTGATTATTTAATGATTAAAGTATATGTCAGCTAAATAAAACATATCTCCGAATAGCAAATAGGCTCAAATTATATAAAACAAAAATTCTACTGCTTCTTTTAAATATTGATTATATTTAATTAAATCTTTTTCGTTATTGTCTTTTGTATTTACAGACATAAAAGGGAAAATAGAGTAAAACAAAACTTGATTTTATTAATGATAGAAAATAATGATTACACTTGATTAATGAACAAATAGATTAATCATCATCGGTATAATACCAATCAGTATTAACTATGACAATATAATACTATTTAAGGAATTCTATAGTATTATCTAAGTAAAGATGAAAATCATTATTTAATAGAGACATAAATCTGTATGCAAAATATGATTAAAAACCACCATAGGCGGCAGTGCTAAGACTAGTTAGGGCTTTTATGCAGAATGTACAATATGAAATATGAAACCTCCAAAGGCGGTAATACCAGCCGATTATGGGGTTAAGAAAAGATAAAATGATAAATAAGAAAAAAATAGACAAATATAATCTTATAGAATTACACTCAATTTTATTGAAGATTCTCCTTACGAGATAAAATGTAAGAAGAGAATTAAATTGATTTTATTGATTAAAACTGATTTTTACAAAATATAAAAATGAATGATAAAATATCAAGAGGTAATATGTCCTACCTCTGATAGAAGGAAGCAAACATTTATGCTTCAAGAAAATGATCTGATTGATTGAGAGAGAAGCAAACAGTTATGCTTCGAAAGGTGTTTAGATGATTGTTGATAGTTGGTGATGAAGAGGTTGAAGTGAGTGAGATGAAAATGATAGAAAGGAGATGGAAGAAGGTGTAAGAGGATGGAGAGATTTAAGAGAGAAGAAGAAGATAGAAATTTGGAATGTTGGAAATTTTTGGATGTTGAAATAATTTTTTCTGCTTTCCTGATTTGATTTTGAGAGTTAATATTTATAGAGGGATTCGGATTATTGTGGCCGACAGGGTACTGTTGCTACAGTGATATTGTAGCCGACAGGATACTGTAGATACAGTGATATTGTAGCGGATAGGACACTGTAGATACAGTGATGTTGTGACAGATTTTTCTGATTGACTGTTTTTGATCTATTGTATTGTGCACTATGGTACATGTGTGAAATACTGTAATTCTATTTTTTACAGTGCAGTATGGTACACAATATGATACAAATGATACAAGTGATACAATTACGGATCTCCTAAATCTATTCCATAGTAGTCATCTTCATTGGTATTTCCGCTGTAGTGAGATGTTGAGTCTGATTCTGAACTTGATTCTTGTGCTGATTTTGATTCTTTGATATGTTCTAGTACTCTTTCCAGAATTTGCTTCAATTGGTCTGGAGAGTTTGCACTTGTAAGAAATGATATTAAAAATCCATGTTGTGATATTGCCTGGTTGATGATGATGATGGTGGTGATTTTGTAGAATTAGTTTTGATTCAATTTAAAATTGAATTCTTTTTACAGTTATTCCACCATTTAATTTTGTACATTCTGATCAAATTGGTTATGTTTGATGTTCGATCCGGCTTGTATTTGAACCACCAAGCCATGACCCATGATATTTCAAGATATATAAAATATAGCATTT
Source organism: Lumnitzera littorea (assembly GCA_024138015.1). Lineage (NCBI taxonomy): Eukaryota > Viridiplantae > Streptophyta > Magnoliopsida > Myrtales > Combretaceae > Lumnitzera > Lumnitzera littorea. The sequence continues at coordinate 12,873,140 of JAMXBB010000007.1, read as the reverse complement.
CTTTTGGAAAATTCTTTTCATGAGGTGTAGGATTATAATGATTTAGGAAAGTATCAAATCCTTCCTTAGCATTTTGATGAATGATTTCTGATGTAGTACTAAATTGTTCCCACCAGTGATTAAACTGGATAGGAAGATTGAAAGAAGAACAATTATAAAAAAATATTAACCAAATATGTGTTCTTTTTGGATTCATTTGATAAAACATATTCCACCAAGCTTGCTTATAATCATAATAATTATAAGTAGTTCAATAATTTGGTTATGCTGAAAATGGTTCTATATTGAGTTTAGTTGCTGTGATTGGATGAACTCACTATTCTTTAAAACTGATTACTTTTAGTATTCTAGTTGTAGAATAGTTGATCATTCATTCTTCTTCAAAATGCTTAAACCTAATTAATCCAGTTTCAGTTACAATCTTTTCATAAAACTGTATTGTTTTATATGGATCATATGGCACATAATAAAAATCTTTTGTAAATATTTTATTTGCAAAATGAAGAGTCCTTTTCTGATAGGCTTTCTTCTACGGAGAAAATATATCTAAAAATAGGTTTTATAAAAAAATTTGATCTTTGATTAAAGGAGATGGTTCCAACTGGTGTTGGTGATGATATTTCTGTGATCTGAAAATTCTGATTTCATCTTTGGGTTTCCTTTGATTGAGAAACTAATTGAATTTCTGGTAATATTAGAATTTTATGTTCTAATTGTGATTGCAAGACCATTAAAATTGCATTAAGTAATCCAAGAGCTGGATCCATATCTATTAGTTTTGCAAGGGCTTTTTCGGTTTGAATTTCAGAAATTGATTGGCTATTTAAAGATATTGGTTTTGATGATTTTGATGTGAATTCTTCTTTGATTGTTAATGGAGTATTGGATGATTTACAAACATCTAACTATGTTTTGATATTAATTAATCCTTTTCTTGATAAGGAAATTTTTTCCTTTCCTTTATCCTTGTCTTTTTTGGGAGGTATTTCTCTCCAAGAATTCACGAGTAAGGAAGTTAGGAAGGGAATTAGAAGATTCATTTATATGCTTAATTTCGAAATCAAATACAAAAAGAATAGATTGCCATCTGACAAAAATCTGTTTTGATACAATGTTTTGAACATCTTTTAATAAAATATTTTTAGCTGCCTTACAATAAATTCTTAAAAGAAATTTTGATTTAATAAATCTCCTTAGAATTTTGAAATTGTTAAGATAATGGCTAAAATTTCTTTTTTGATTGTAGAATAATTTGATTGGCAATTATTCCAATTTTTTGATACAAATTGAACAACATATTCTTTATCATTTTGTTTTTGTTTTAGAATTTCTCCGAATCCTAAATTAGAAACATTGGTTTCTACTATTTTTGATAATGAGGGATCTGCAATGTGCAGACAAGGAATGTCTTTAATTTTTTGTTTGATCAATTTGATGTTTTCTGTATGTTCATTTGACTATGGAGATGGATTCTTTTTTAATCTTTGATATAATGGTTTGCATATTATGTTGAGATTTGGGAAAAAATCTGCAACATAATTCAAACTTCCTAAAAATCTTTGAAATTGATTTTTATCTTTGATTTCATTAGGAAAATTTTCAATGAATTCAATTGATCTTTGTATGAGAATTATTGTCCCATTGTGAATATTAAATCCTAGGAATCTGATTTTGGTCTGAAAAAAGACTGATCTTAGTAGGTGAAACTATTACACCATTCTTTTTTATTATATTAATAAAAATCTTTATATGTTTAAAATGTTGATCAATATTGGATGAATATATTAAAACATCATCTATATATGTAATTATGAAATTGATATAATCATTAAAAATTTCATTCATGAATTTTTGGAATTCTAAAGGAGCATTTTTCAATCCAAATGACATTACATTTCATTCGAATTGACCAAAAGGAACTGTGAAGGCAGTTTTGTATCTATAATTTTCTTTAATCTAAACTTGCCAAAATTCAGATTTCATATCGAATTTTGAGAATATTTTAGTTTTGATTTAATCTATTAAGCAAATCTTTTTTATTGGGAATTGGATATCTTATCCATTTAAGAGCAGAATTAAGAGGTTTGTAATTGATTACTAATCTTGGTACACCTCTTTCAATTTCAACATTCTTATTTATATAAAAAGCAGAACAACTCCAAAGCGATTTACTTTTTCTGATTAATTTTTTATTGAATAAATCATTTATTTCATTTTTACAATGATGGAGAACTTCATGATTCATTTGTGAAGGTTTAGCCTTCATTGGAATATTTTTTTCATTAAAATTATTTTTATATGAGAGATTCACAATATGTGATTTTCTATCCTAAAATACATTTGGGAGTGTGGAACAGATTAAATTTTTTATTTCTGATTCTAACTGAGAAATTCTTAACTTTAAATTTTTATTATTAAGTTGATCCTCAATTCTTTTAAATTCAAGATCATTTTTCAAGTATATCAAATGATTTTCTTTACATTGTATTAAACAATTTAACTCATCATTATTCAACTGATTTATATATTTGGTTTATCATTTTGTTACGAATTTAAACACAATATCTTTTTTCAAATACTGTGTTTTAATCCCATCTTTATTTACAACAAATGGTTGATTTTGATTTATAAATGGGGTTCCTAAAATAACATTTTTATTCAAATTTTTTACTAATATAAATGAGGTTTTATTAGAAGCATGATCTTTTAATATTTCAACATTTGACAATTTATATTTGATGCTCAATTTATTACTGGATGCAGAACTTAGAGATTGGTTAGTTTTTTCAAAATATTTTGTTGGAATTAAGCCTTTTCTAATACAATTCAAAACAGCACCAGTATCAAATAAAGTAAGCGCTTGTAAAACAAATTCATTTTCAATTCTGATTGAAATGTTTGTTATCTATTTTCTTGATGTGATTTGAACAAGATGCATTAAATAATCATGTGATGATGTTTCTGTTACTTCATTTGAAGTATTTGATTTTTTTTCTTAGATTATTTTTTGATTTAATTTAAGTAATTCTTGTTGGAATTTTATTTGCATTAGTTTTAATTCCTTGATTTCTTGTTTTTAAATGTTGATTTCCAAAAAGGTTAATTAACCATATCTTGAATTGGTTCATTATTATCATTTAGAATTCTTCTATTATTTTCATCTATTTTACATGATGTAAGAATGTTGATTCTTTGTTCTTCAGTGAAATAATTATCCTACCAACCTTTTAATTGACCTATGAAACCTGAGATTAAAAGAAGTGCTACTTGATAATTTGTTACATTTGGAACAGTTTTATTAGTATTTGAGAACATTATCATTTGATTAAGTATATTGAGAATTTTTTGTTCCGAGTATCTATCTATGTTCCATTCATAGGTGGATCCTACAGAATATTTATTCTGATAATTGTCATTTTTTTCTTTAATTAATATATCAGGAGGTGTAGCTCTTTGATAATATAATTTTTGATGTTCTTTCTAATTTACTTTATTGATTTCATTATCATTTTTTATATTATTATTCAAAAAAATATTAGACATTGATTCATTTATTGATTCATTATCTGATTTTTCTACTGATTCATTATCTGATTTTTCTAAAACATGAATTTTTTCTGAAGGTATATTATTTATGACTATTTTTTTTTAATTAAAGTTGGAGTATCCATTTATAAGAAATTTATTGGCTTTGTTGATGAAGACTTTTCTTTTATTGATTTGTTTTTTAATATTCTTTTTCTATCTTTTAGAGCTTTTAAAAATTCATGATTGGGATTTCTAGGCATTTCAAATGGTTTAAATAAAGGAGTATTTTTATTGATTAAAGTTTTTTCACTTGTTTTATTAATTTCAATATTGATTGTATTTTCTATTCTGTTTAATTGTTCTCCTATAGTATGTAGATATTGATTAGTGTAATTATTTTGATTTATTATTTTCTTAATTCCTGGTCCTTCTTCTTCTGTAGCATTTTTAAATGGAGTAAGACTGATTTTTGTATTTTTATGAACCATTTTTATATTACTTAATAGTGGGTGATTTGATTTTATAATTTGTTCATCACTGAGTTTTCATTTAAAACAATTATTAATAATATTGATTTCTTTGGATTTCAGATAGTAATTCTCGACCCATTTAAATAAATATATCTGAGCACCAATTTCTTCTATGAAATTATAATATTCATCTTTTATTTTCATTTTTATATGACTAAATGTTTCAAAACACCAATTTCTAATTTTTTCATTCTTTTGAGAATTGAATTTATTATTTAAAAGTGATTTATTTGGTACAAATGATTCTTTTATAACATTTAATTTTGGATCACCAATTTCTGATAATGAAGGTTTACCATGTTTAAGTTCATTTGGTTGGTAAACAGGTTGGGTTATACCTGAATTATTATGTACAATTTCTAAGAGGGATAGATTCTCTTGCTGATTGTTTGACTAAGTATGATATGGAGTGTAAATTATTGGAAGAGGATTGAGAAGACCTACTGATCTCCTAGAAGAAAATGTTATAGATCTTAATTTCAATGGTCTTTTTAGCAGATCAAATGATTTCCTATTGAATTAGATGGTAACTTTACTATCAGGATGTTGAACTATATTTGATGGTTCAGTATTGTATATTGGTTTTTTAGGAAGTGAGTTTTTTACTTCTCAATGTTCTGGTAAATTGACTTGAGACCATTCAATCATTTTTGGGATTGATATATTGGCTTTGGTTAAGTCAGTTTGAATAAGTAGAGTCTGACCTCTCATCCATTTTATATGCTTTAAAACCAAAAGCAGTTTTCATCAATTTGAAATATATTCTATATATTACGACCATTGGTATTGATCCTTTTATTATTCTATAATTATGTGTTTTGATTTGAAGAATTAAAGAACTCATGATTGTTTTGTCTCTAAGAGTAAGGATGATATTGGGATGACACTCAAATTGAATTGGTCCACTACTAAGACTGGTTTCAATAGTGGTATGTATTGATCTTTCATACATTAATTCTGTAGCATCTCTGAGAACCATGAAAATTGATGTATCTAGACCTAATTTAATAAAAGGTTTTGCTTCTACTTGGACTAAGCTTAAATGCATATAATTCCAATTTTTTGCATATCTTTTAATTGATTTTTCATTTAAAAGTTTGATTGTTGTTAGATCATCAGAAACAGGAATATCCTTTTCTTCTATGGCTATCACATAATCATTTTTTCCAAAAATTTTTCATTTGCCTATTTGATATATCTGATTCTATGATGTTTTTGGTATTTTCCATTCATCAATTGCTTTATCAAAGTCTTTTATATGTATCTCATCTTTATTATTCAACATAGATTCCTCGGATTGCTCTTTGGGAGCAAAGCTAGAAGAGGATATTGATCTTCTAAATAAATTCATATTTTCGAATGAGACTAACTTATCTAAATCTTATAAATCTAGATCACGAGACTAAATTTAATGTAATATTGTGATTTCCAATTTATGACTTTCATGTAACCCTTAAATAACAAAACGGGATTTACGCTAAGCTTCAGTAGGCTTATTATAATATTAAGAATTTCCACTAAGGATTCATCTCAAGTGATTTAGGAAATATAAGTCTTAGATTGTTATTAAGACAATTGTCTCAATAAGAAAATACAGAAATTCTTAGACTACCTATATACTCTCTCCTTAGCTTTGATATCAAAGTTGCTATCCCATTGAATTTGTTTTACCTTGGGATAGCGACTTTGGTATATGTACTTGAAAAATGATCTTGAATTTAAAAGAACTGAGGATCAACTTAATAATAAAAATTTAAAGTTAAGAATTTCTCAGTTAAAATCAGAAATAAAAAATTCAATCTGTTTCACACTCCTAAATGCATTTTGGGATAGAAAATCACATATTGTGGATCTCCCATATGAAAATGATTTTAATGAAAAAAAAATTCCAACGAAGGCTAGACCTTCACAAATGAATCATGAAGTTCTCAATCATTGTAAAAATGAAATAAATGATTTACTTAATAAAAAATTAATCAGAAAAAGTAGATCGCTTTGGAGTTGTTCTGCTTTTTATGTAAATAAAAATGCTAAAATTGAAAGAGGTGTACCAAGATTAGTAATCAATTACAAACCTCTTAATTCTGCTTTTAAATGGATAAGATATTTAATCTCTAATAAAAAAGATTTACTCAATAGATTAAATCAAGCTAAAATATTCTCAAAATTCGATATGAAATCTGGATTTTGGCAGGTTCAGATTAAAGAAAATGATAGGTATAAAACTGTCTTCACAGTTCCTTTTGGTCAATTCGAATGGAATGTAATGCCATTTAGATTGAAAAATGCTCCTTCAGAATTCCAAAAATTCATGAATGAAATTGTTAATGATTATATTAGTTTCATAATTACATATATAGATGATGTTTTAATATATTTATCTAATATTGATCAACATTTTTAATCATATTTTGCATACAGATTTATGTCTTTATTAATTAATGATTTTCATCTTTACTTAGATAATGCTATAGAATTCCTTAAATGGTATTATACTGTCATAGTTAATACTGATTGGTATTATACCGATGATGAATAATCTATTTGTTCATTAATCAAGTGTAATCATTATTTTCTATCATTAATAAAATCAAGTTTTGTTTTAGTCTATTTTCTCTTTTATGTCTGTAAATACAAAAGACAATAACGGAGAAGATTTAATTGAATATAATTAATATTTAGAAGAAGCAGTAGAATTTTTGTTATATATATATACGATATGAGTATATGTTAGTTTAGGAGTTTTAGTATTAGTTTTTATATAAGTATATTATATGAAATTATTTTGTTTTGATAGATAGTTGCATATATTAGTTTAGAGGTTGTTAGGATTAGTTATATATTTTTGGATTTGGTTTGTTTAAGGATTTATCACATGGAAAGCTATTTTTCTTTAAATAAAAATTAATAAAACATCCTTTAAAGTAAGATTTTTAGAGTATTTCTTTATAAAATAAAAACACTCAAGTTAGGGTCTTTTTAGATTTTTAAATAAACTAAATTAATTAAAACGTAAATTTGGTTGGTTTTTTCAAAATTAAAATTAAAATTAAAATAAATCAACATATTAAAGTTTTTGGAAAAGAACCATAGTCGTCTGATCCTAACTAACGGATATGTAGACATCTTCGGGGCGATGATAAAATTTGTAGAAACTTAGGTTATTTTTTTCCTTTGGTTTTTATTTTTCTTAAAAATATTAAAAAAAGGATAATTTAAAAAAGTAAACCTAATTTCTATAAATAAATAGTGATATCCATTAGAGTTTAATAGGTTAGATTCTGAATTTAGAACTCTCTAGTTTTTTATTCAAATTGAAATCAAAGATCAGTAGCTAAATCGTAATCAATCTACTCAATTGATTACGATTTTTCTTTTTCTTGACTTCAGTCGAGTGGCGACTTCAAAAGTTATTTAAAAAAAAAAATCGAAATTTCTTAGATGTTTTTGTTGAGGATTAATATTAAATGAGTTGGGGTTTAATATTAATTAGAAATTGAGAAATCAAATCAAATTACAAAAACCGAAAATTTATGCTTGACACTAACAATGTAGCTGATATCTTATTACGGTGACATGTGCACATTGTGACTTTATAAGTTCAAGTACAAGGATTTGGTACCCTCTTGATTAGTATGAGCAAGACCCACACTTTGGGCCTATAATAGCCAAGAGTAGTTATGGAGGTGTCATAGATGGGTTCTATTTGGACCAAGGGTTTCTGATAAAACGTGGGCATGTGTATGTGCCTAATAGCTCAACTCGAGAGCCACTACTTTAGGAAGTTCATGTAAGAAGCCTAGCTTACTAGTTTGGGGAAAAGAGAACACTCGAACTGTTGAAAGAGCATTTTTATCGGCTATGAATGGTGAATGATGTGCATAAGGTTTTAGAATGGTGCTAGGTATGCAAATGAACTAAAGGAAGGAAGGAACCTTATAGGGAGTATAGACCTCTACTTGACTTGATTGACCTTGGATTGACTTGAGCAGACTTTATATTCGAACTTACCCTAAATGGTACGGAAACATGATTCCATCATGGTGGTGATCGATTGGTTCAGAAAATGTGTTACATTATTCCTTATTACAAGATTGATGATGCTTTATATGTTGTTAACCTCTTTTTATGGGAGATTATGCGGCTTCATGGAGTCCTTAAAATCATTATATATGATCAAGATCTAAGGTTCATAAACTTCTTTTGGTGGACCTTATGGAAGAAGCTTAGCATCAATTCAATATTCAATACCTCCTATTATCCTTACATGGATGGTTAAATTGAGGTGGTTTATAGGATAGTTGGTAGTATATTGTGAGCAACTATTGGAAGAATCTACATGATTGGGATTTGTGTTTACCCATCATCGAATTTGCCTATAACTACTCTACCTACAGCTTAATTAGGACATTACCCTTTGAGGTTATATATGGAATCAACCCGAACATGCCTTTAAATGTGATTACTAGCTTAGTCTCCTTGAGAAGAAATCCAGTCTAGCCTGTAGTGTGTCGAAGAATTTTAGAGACTGCATAGGAAGGTTGCTAAAAAGTAAGCTAGAACAATAGCCTAAGAATAAGGAAATTAAGGTAGAAAGAGCATTATATATAGTCTAGATCTTGTTTGGGTTCACCTTAATAAAGGACAATTCTTGAGGTAAATGACAAGAAAATTGTAACCTAGATTGGATGGTGCTTTCAAGGTTCTACAACGGATTAATAACAGTGCTTATAAGTTAGAGCTACCAGAAGGACAGAGTGCCATTGACATTCAACGTCTCTGATCTAACGCCCTATGCACCTGAAGAAGATGTTGACCAATATTTGAGGGAAAATCTTTAACAACCTTGAGGAGCTGATGGACTCTTGACCTCAGAACCTCTCACTTGAGCTCACTTTAGGGGTTTGCAAGGTCTTATGAGGAGGATACAGTCTTCTTAGCTAAGCTAGGATGAGCTCCAATATTAAAAAGGCTTACTACTGAACTCTTTATGAAGCTAACTCGGATGCACCCTCCTCTATTCTACTACCAGCACAAATGTTAAGCTCACAATCCCTATTAGCATGGCTAACCTGCTTACATCTGAGTGGCTCAACCCAATACTTCACTTCCCTTGAGTATGAACGTAATGACAGTGCACCACTTATCATACCATGCCCTTTTCTATTGACTTGTTCTTGCATTTGAGTGGCTTAACCCAATATTTCACTTCCCTTGAGTACAAACGTAATGATAGTGTACCACTTATCATAGCTTTTTCTGACATTGTATTATATTTTCTTTATTTCATTTGTCGTATTTACCCTTTTTATCATTGTACTAGGTTTTTTTATCTTGTATTACTCTTTATGTAATTTTACGCATTTCTAAGTAACCTTAGGGGCTTACTATAAATAGCTCATATCCTTTATGACTGGAATCATCTTATCTTACTATTAATGAATATTTTCCTGTATTCTTGTGAGAAACCCCTCTTTGAATACATATCTTATACTCTTATCTAATTTTATTAGTAACTCCAAGTTAGTGGTGAGTGAACCTCAATTCTTTACTTGTACATAATATCAAATAGAGGCTAAGTCATATAGTGTTCCTTAGTGTGTCATGTTCGGTAAACAGCTTCACGAAGCTATTGGAACATCCAGCTAATCCTTTTCATGCTTTTTTCAATAGTTTAAAGGACCCATTCTACTTCCTACGGTAAGCTCTTGTGGTAACTTAGCTCTAAGGCACATCAGTGATGCTCCAAGCCAAAGAATGACTTTAGTAGTTGAAGGAAAAAGAACGGGAGTTAGATCAAGAAAAAGATTTTGAGAAAGGCAGTTATATAAAGAAAAGGAGTATTCATGAGAAAGGAGAGTCAAGCATGAGTTAGGGAGTTAAAGGAATTGAACCCTAGATTGAGTATGAGGACCTACCATGAAGTAGTATTGAAAAGCTAGGCTGAAGGCTTAAAAACTAGTGCTTGATGAGAGGCAACCCAACTAACCATCTTTTCTTATCTTGTCATTTAGTTTATGTTTGAGTCTTTTCAATTTCAAAGTCTTTTTAGTTATCTCTTTTATGTTATGCAGGTACATATGAATAAATAAAGGAAGTGTTGAATCTATCAATCTAGAAACACCATCAATGAGCTTAGAAGAGAATTGAGAATTTAGATTATACTAAGAAACTAGGGGAATTATGTTTTGACTTTCTCTTTTACTTCTCATTGCATATTTGTTGAATTATAAGATATATACATCTGCATTAAAGTTGATGGTAATAAAGTTAGACATAAACTTTGAAGCTATGTGATTCTAAATGAGCTTTAATGATTTGATTGAATGCATAATAATTAATCCCTTCTATGCACCTATAAGATAGTTTCTTCTTGAAAAGTTTTATCCATTTTCCTTTATGCTTTTCAATTTTGAGTATGTTATCATTAGTAAAGTTTGTACAAAGAAAGTAGGAAGAAGTGATTAGCACCTTATTTTGAAAGAAGTCCCTTATGATTAAGTCATGAATATTTTAAAAAACTTTGTAATCAATTCATGGCATCTTTGTTTTGTTAAGTTATTCCTAATTTAAGTGTGGTTTAGAGGCTTAGAGTTAGGGTAATGTTTTGGCTTGGTGTTACATTTTAGTCTTCTCAAAAGTAGACATATATATATATAATATATATATATATATATACTATTTTTTTGAGAAATTGAGTGGTTTGTTAATGTTATGTAAATTGAAGTGAGTATTAGATTTTACTTGAATGTTCCATGATCAATGTATAATGAATGCTTGAAAAGAAAACAAAAAGTTAAAAAGCAAAAAATAAAAAAAAATGATGGGGATAAAAAAAAGTCATATATCAAAAGTATGACCCCATCACAAAAGAAAATGTTGTTGAGAATTGAAAGAAAGAATATGATTGAAAATAGAAAAAAGAAGAAAAAAGTAGAAAAATCCAAAAAGAGAATAAAGGGTAGAGTATGAAAGTTATTCCAAAAGTCGTGCAGGTGAAGTAAGATATAATTCAATGATCACTCTCTATTTGCATGGTGTAAGACCTAAATGTAAGCTCTATAACTATAGAGTCAGACTTAATAAGTAAAAGTTATAATGATCGATTAAAGGATTCGATTGAATTTAAATTATAAAGCAAAGTTAGAAATATTAATAAAAATAATCCTATAAATTTGAATTTAAGAAAATAAGTAATAAAATGATAGGATATAAAATTTTCAAAATTTAAGAATATTATTTATTATTTATCGAAAATACGTAAAATGCATTTCGGTAATTAATGAATCGTTATAGATAAATTATATACACATTAAAAATCATAGAATAATATAAATAATATTTAGGAGTATTTACTTGTACTTCATATGTATTTACATGTAGGTAAAAATACGTAAAATTACTTAAAATATATGAAAATTGCTAGAAATTTACTAAATAATTAAAGAAAATTATAACAAAAAAGGAGGAAAATAGAAAAAATTTAGAGAAGTGGGGAATTGTTTAGAATTAGGTCATGATAGGTTAGGAAATAAGAGAAAAAAATTGGCCAATAAAATTCATACACTTAAAAAAGGCAAATTAGAATAGATAAAGCACATGTCTAGTCTAATTAATACACCAAAAATTCACAAGAGCCCTATAAATAACCAAATCTCACCATAAGCTAATTTCGTCAATTTGAAAGCTTAGAAAATTGGAAAGCATCGAAATTGAGAGAGAATTAAGGTTTTACAAAAAAATTGCAAAAATTTTGTACAATAACTGCAATTAGACTAAACTTATGAACCATTACCACTACTACTACCACTACACTCTAAACTGATTTCCTAGACCGACCGATGCACCTTAGACCGTCACTAGTGGTCGAAAGTCCAAGAGATAGGCGGTCCAAATTTCTAATCAATTTTGTATAATTTATTAAAATTATTAATTTTACCTATAATATTATGAATTTTATTATTTTGATGTTTTATTATATGTAGATTTAGGAAAAATAATTGATTATGTTTAGTTACATTTATAATTATAAGGTGCTTAAGAAATCATGCAAGATCAAGTATGTTTCAAATTAGAAATAAATAGACTTAGAAGTGTAGTTTTGAGCTTAAATTTTTTATGTAGACTGTTTAAGTGATATAAAACAGTGCTATGAGGTTATTTTTTAAAATTAATTTTTAAAATATTTAGGTAATTTTTAGACCTTAAAATAATGAATAAAATGAGTATTTTTGGACTAATTAAGTAATTAAGTGACTAATTATTGATTTAGTACGTAATGAGATGTTTAGAGATATTAATCTCTGATGTGATGACATAATTATAGAACTTGGAGTATTACATGTAATTATTATGGGAATTATGTAGTAAATATATGTAATTATAAGAATATGTGAAGTTGGGATCATAATAAATATAAAATAATAGGTTAAAATGTATAATATAATTATAATATTAATACGTATTAAATTTGAAACAAAACTTAAATTTAGGTAATTATAGGAAAAATGTAAAATTTTCTCATATCAGGAATAAATTGGGTACACTAATAAGTATTTAAGTGTATCGGATAGAATATAATACTGATTTAGAATTAAAAGTGATAATTAGTACACTTAAGCCTAATGTGATAAATTTCACATTAGTGTTCGGATTGCATTTTTAGGATTTATGTATAATACTCATTGTTAGAATTGATTTAAAACCTAAATCGGAATCGGATTCGAAAACTAAACCTTAAACTAACCTAGGATGAATTAATAATAACTAATATATGTATGGGAAGAATTGAGTTAAACCAAAACCTAGAGTATATATATATATATATATATATATATAAGATATAATTACTAAGAATGTATTTATATTATATATTATATGAAACAGAGATGAGTTAACCTGCGACTAGTAATTGAGTGACCAAGGATTTCAAGTAAGCTGCGTTTACTACTTTATTGTATTTTAGAGTACTATTTTAGAATATTTGAAGACTTATGATTGTATTTGATTGTGTTTGTAAGTAGTTACGTATGCATATGCTTAAGTATCTGATTTTGTACTAAATCTTATGTTGTGTTTGGGGATTGATGTATATGAACTGGTGTGAAATTATTTGATTACCCTAAACCATACCTAACTATAATTGACCTAAATACCCTAATTTAACATGCGTTGTAACCCTTTAAGGGATTATTAGGATTCTTTAATTGAATACACCTTTGAAAAGGATAGTACTGAATAGTATAATGGTCTTTTTCTTATCCTTAGCTGAATTAAGTGATAAGAGAGGAAGTCGTGATGAAAATGAGGGTATTGGTTTGAAGAATAGTTTTCGGGAGAGTGGTGTCTCTATTGCATAAACTTAGATTTGGTTGTGAGTTGTGGCATTAATGGAAACTTCTTAATCTGGATTAGAGTGGGTGAAATTATTCTGATTTCACAACAGATTGAATCATGTTATGTGATGACACTTGCTTGTTGCATTGTATATAATTAATTCTCTGATAACCTTATTTGTGCTTGATATACTTTTATAAGTCTCTAACTTAACTTCCTGAGTTGTAGTTGTTTATACTCATAGATTCTTTTGTAGGTTTTGACTTTTAACTAATATGTTGCATTAAAATTATCTTGAGGTCAAATCTCTTTTAAAATTATAGGGAGTGAGGATCAAATGGCTATACGATTGAGTCTATTTAATATCTTGATTGTACTTTAGATATATGAACTGAGGTGTAAAATTTAAGTTAGCGATTGCTATAGTATGTGTAATTTCTTGATATATATATATATATATATATATATATATATATATGAATGATGGTTCTAATTTTTATGTAAATTTTATATTAAACTTTAATTGAATTGTTTATTTTAAAGGGGAGAATTGTCGATGCTTTGTGTAGATTAAATCTATAATAGGGATAGTGAGGTTAGCTATTATCATAAGTTGATTTATACGGTAGGATTGTTACGATTCTACGGTTTTAGAGCGTAACATATGGCATTAGCAAGAGATTAATAAGGGAGAAGTATATATATAGGACTACAAATTATACATTGAGAGCTCTTACTTAGTTTGAAATGTTAGACTTGAATTCAAATTTCATAAATGGGAAGTTAACTTTTCTAGGCATTGATTTTTGAATTAATTACATGAATCTTGATTTGTGAGTATTTGATTTAGCATAAGTGGAATAATTTCGACATCACTTCCAAGGATTTTGCACCATATTGAGTATATACAAACTTCGAGCTTTCAATAACATAGTATACTCTTGATTATATGTGAGCATTAACGAATTCCATGCTTATCCTACCATTTTCAAAAAGATTTGATATTTTTTTACTTGCTTGAGAACAAGCAAGGTTCTATAGTTGGGGGTAGTGATTATGGCTCAAAATACATAATTTTTCTTAACTATAAAACTTCCATTTGTGCATGAATTTATGAACAACTTGTTACTTTTATATGAAATTAAAGTTTATGCACAAAATGAACCAATTTATGTAAAATTGCTAAAAATATGTGAAAAGGATTAAATTGAAATGAATTTTACTAATTTTATATCCTATGTGCAGTTGCATGGGGGCCACAATGATCTTGGTAGCCCCTATTGTTTGATCAAGGAGGCTAAAATGAAGGGTGTTAGTGAATTTAGCCTACCAATTGATCGGTATGTCATGAAGCATCAGAGTTGCATTGATTCCTTGGACGATTGATCAATGTAGATGATGGCATAGTGGATAGAAAGTGTAGGGGTGGATTCACTAATATAGATTGATCAATACAATCTACACTAATTGATCGAGTGGTACCATTTACACCAATCAATCTACATGGTTTACACCAATCAATCTACATGGTTAGGGTTTTTTTGTCTAATCCCCTTTAATGACACATTTCATAAAACATGGAGGTGACTTAATGCCAACATGTATTTACTGATCGATCAATAGCCCAAAATTATATGTATTTGCATTTGTAGCTAGAAATGTATGCTATAATTAGGCTTTTAGTATTTTTTTAGCTTAGATTTGCAAACTCACTGTTTATTTTATTGTTCTATTGCCTTGTTTATGATATTAAGCGAATGTTTTTACGATTTTGATACATATTTAAACCTGTTTATTATGTATTGACGTCCCTTTCATTTAATCTCTTATTCATTTGTTACCATTTTCATTTACTTGTTCCCTAATGGAGTTTACTATTATTTCTTCATCTCATATGGTTGTTATTGTTGATAATATGAGTGGTTAAGTAGTGTTTAGTGGGTTTATGATAATATGGATGTTGTAGATGGTGTAACTTTATATATGATGATATGAGTATGTGTATTTAAATGAGATTTTAAGGGTTGGTATTTCATTGGAACTCTTTGAGGTGCTTGTTAATGAAATTTTCAATGGGTTTCTCTGCGATTGTGAGACCAAAAGGAGATTAGTCTTAGGAAGTGTCCTTAAGAGTTAATGAGTTTACATAATTATGAAATGGAGAGGAGATTAGTTATGTAATTCCCTAATTAAATTATTGTGTTGATGAAGTATCATTAATAGGTTCTAACAATTATGAGACCTAAAGGAGATTAGGTGTTCCCCGTTGAATTTACATTACATTATGTGGTTTTAGTAGATTAGAATAGATTATGAGATTAAAAGGAGATTGATTCTTCTAGTTTCTAGAACTATAATACTTAATTTGTGATAAGAATTACATATTTACCTTAGTGTAGAAAATGAGATCGAGTGGAAATTTTTCATTACATAGTTAAGTGAGATAACCTGCCTGGATTGAGCTCAAGTGAATTCTGTCAAAACCCAATTAAAAATCATTCTTGATATCTTAACGTCATATCTTCATGACTACATCAGGAACATGTTGCAAACCCACATCTTTATTATTCATGTTAATTGTTTCTTTCACTTGTGTTTTAATTTCCATTGCAATTCCAAATTCTCTTTTTGATTCACCTAGATTAGAGTAGTAAATTAGGATTTAGTACTCAATTGAATCCCTTTTCCCTAAGGAATTTGATCTAGTAAATACTTTCCAATAGTATTATTATAGATGATCTTGCACACTGATCAGTTAAGATAATACTGTTTTAAAAATCTCCATTTATAAAGTGTCTTAAATTCTATCATTTTTATCATTGTCTCGTATTGTTGTTAGGTATTCAACCCTATGTAAGTTAATGGGTGTAATCGGTTTTTGAATTAAGCCTATTAAGTTCCTATTAACTATTTACTTTATAGGTGAAATGATTGTAATATAATTTAGCCAATTAGTTTGGTTATTTATCTTTGGCCCTTGAAGAATTTAATTTAGTCTAATTACTCTATTTTAGTATTTATGTCCATTTTCTTCATTAGCTTAGACCTATATACATCATGAGCCTAGTATAGACACCTTATTTTTGTTAAACTCTCCTTCTTTGTATTTTTTAAAAATGTTTTTAGAATAAAGAAAAGGTCCTAATTATATAATAAAAAATTGTTAATTCAAAAGAAAGAACAAAAAATTGAAAGTACAAAATAATTAGGAAAATCAAGAAAAAAATGCAAAAAATAAAAAAAGTACTAAAAACATTAGGAAAATAGAATAAAAGTCTCAAGTCAACTTTAGGGTCATATGGTGAAGGTCATTTCATTTTTAGAGCTGAATATAATTAATGTACACATGCGATTTAGTAGTTTAGAGCTATTTCAGATGATTAAATTTTTTTGAAAATTCATTATTTGAACAATGGTTAATGATAAATATTCTTGATACATGAAAATGAGATCAATTTAAGTTAAGCTTAGCTTTTGACTGGACTTAAATTGGTTTATTTAGGGAAAAATAATTTTTTTAATAAGTCGTGCAATCATAGGCTTACTCATAAAGGTGTTACTCTTTCAATTTTTAGAAGGCTAGTCATTATAGTGTTAATTTTGACTTGAATCGGATCTTAATTCTTAAAGTGGTTTAAGCCAAGTGCCATGTTTAGATATGAATGGTTTGTAACAAAAGATGGAGAAAAAAGTCACAGCTTAGTAGCTTGGAAGCAAGCTATACATGAAAAAAGTTTAGGGGTTCGACTCCTAGAGTAAGCACTTGGCACTTTTTATTTTTTATTTATTTAAAGTGCTATATGTTAGCCTTTGATTGGCTGACACTATTTTTTCTCACAATCTCCCTCATTAGACAGCTTATTTTTTAGCCATTTTAGGTGCTTTTTCTTCATCACTTTAGGTGCTTTGAATAAAGCCCAAGAATTCATTATCATTTTTTTGTTTCCCCTTTAAAAAATCTCTAAAAAAGATTGCAAAGATTTTCATTTGAGATTCTAGCTTCACATTGATACTTGAATTTGAGTTATGATAGAAAGTAAGGAAGCTTTTGATATGATCTTTGATCAACAAGATCGTACGCTACACTAAAAAAATCAACTCAAATCGTGCAATTTTCATCGAATTGAAGATTGAGTGATTTTAGCCACTAATGGCCAAGTAGGCCTTTAATTGCCTTGCTAAGCTCAATTAAGCTTGGCCTTCTATAAATAAAGCAGTTGTCATCTCATTCCCAACATCTAATGCTCATAGCATTCTTCAACTCTCTCTCTCTAACCTGTAACACTCCACTTTCTCTCTAAGTTTCTCTTCTCCGCAACCACTGTTGAAAGAAAACCACCATCACCTAAGCTCAAAGCTCTCGATAGCCACCAACCTCAACCTTCATTGTGCCTCTAATAAGCCTGAAGAACCACTTAAGGTTTGGGTAACCCATAACCACCATGAAACCTTAGCTCTACCACTGCCTGACATGAAAACACCCAACACCACTAGCCTTGCTACCCTTAAATCCTTTTATCCTCTCAAATTACCTCTATCATTGTCGATCATCACTACCCAACACCCTCCATCGTGTACCACTATCAAAACCACCACCAAAACCACTACTATAAGCTACTATACACACACTAATCTCATTTTTGCTCATGAAAATCCAATTTTCCCCTAAAAATAGTGGATGGAAACCATCAGAGCACTCCTAGCAGCTACTGCTTGCTTCTTCTTTTTCCTTGACTTTCAAACCTGGATTTGACTTGAGATATACCCCTTAAATTTAACTTCAACTTGCTCGTACTGTTAATTTGACCAAGTTCGATCCCTTTTTTTTCTTTTTTTAAATATTATTTAAGTTTCTTCATTTTATTATTTACTTTATTAAAATGAAATAAAAGAAAAGAAAAAAGAATTTATTTTTAAAAAGGAAAGATGACGAGAAGCATAATAAGGTTCTTTTTAAGTAGAATTTAAATTTTCAATTTTTAAAATTTTTATTTTGACACTTAGAAAAAGGCTACTTTTCAAATAAAAAAATTAAAAAAATGAAATAAAAAATAATAAACCATTTTTCAAATTAGAACTTATTTAGTATTTTTGAAATAAACTTGTAACAGTTAGAACCTTTGTTAAAATTTTTCTTAAACAAAAATAAAATGGATAAAAATATAAATATGATTATTTTCCAAAGATAAAACAAACTAACACACTAAAGTTTTCTAAACTGAAAAGTCTTATCCCTACTAGAGGATATATAAGCATTTATTAAGTAATTTACAATAAGAAAATATTTTATTTCCCCTTTTATAAATAAGTTAATTTAATTTCTTAATTTCCTCTCATTTATAGAAAGAAAATTCTTTCTTTTCCTATAAATTAGAATTATTCTTTCAAGTTAAGAGAGTATTTTAAAAATAAAACTAAATTCAAAAGTTTAAGATGGTACTTGTTTAAGGTTTAATTAGTTAGCCCCCTAACTCAATGTCTTTATTTTTTTTTTTCAAAAATGATTTTCGCCCGTATCAGTAGTTAGGTTAAAATTAATTCACCTAATTGGTTTTAGCCTAACTCTTTTTTACTAAGTTTGATCAAAGTAGTAACTCTAAATTTATCAAAAATTAGATTTTCCTTAATTAAAGGTCGAAAGTTAGTATTAAATAGGTTAGAGTCTTATACTCATTAGGTTAAGGAAAATAAAAATCGAGAAGTTGAGCTAGATACATAGAAGTGGAAATAGTCCTATGCTTTTAAGGGTTGAGTAAGCCCATTTAGGAAATTCTAAAACCAAGTTTGTAGATATCTAGTTTTTGTCCCCTGTAGTTCTATGTTTTTTTTTTTTTAATAGTGTCCTAATTCCAAAATAAAAAATAATAAAAAATTGAAAAATGATGAAAATACAAAAAAAAAAAAGAAAGAAAAAATTATTAAGAATTTTTAGATTTTTAGAAAGTGTTTTAGGGTCAATAGTTTTAATTTTAGTTCAATTCAAATAATTATTTTAAAGAGTCATATGGTTTAAATACAATTTAATTGTATTAAATATCAAAGTATAGACTAATGATCTAATAGATAAGTATTAAAATATTGATATTGGGTTAGTTTGAAATCATGGGTTCGAATCTCACTTGAATCGATATGAAATATTTGATTTTATATGGTTTAAAAAATTTGTTTCTAAGCTTTATATATTAATCGCAGGGATTAACTTCCGTTGGACTAGTTCTTATTCATCACGCGTGAATTCATAATCCTCAACGCAACGACTTAATCTAGTCCACAATGTCCAGAGTTTCGCTCCAAGCCAATGTGAAGCCTGCAACGTCCAACCAATTGGAAATCAATAAAGCCACAACTTTAAATAGCAACGACACAAGCACATACGATCACCATACACGCGGCCATGATTCATGAGTCGTACAAGTCTATGCCCACGACTTAGCACCAACGATCGCAACAGCAGATACGCTCGACCTAACACACCACCATTGACATACACACGCTGCAGCAGCGTATACCATCATGTGACAGCAAGCCCCCGTCCAGCAATATCACGAACTCCACGCACACACTCCGAGCAGTTCTGAAGTACACAATGCACATGCAATATCACCGTCCACACCAGACTTGTCACGTACGACAGCAGCCCGCTGTACATCACTTGCACGTCCAACAAAAGCACACACCGAACAAAACAATTCAGGTTTGGTTGTGGAGTAATTCTCAATACTGGAGCAATTTTCATGGAGTATACGTTTGGTTCGTCCATTCACATTGACGTTATCGCTTGGAGTTCAATCAATATCGCATGGAGGATGGGATCGTGGCTATAAATTCCGATGAAGTTCGAAGCTCCATTCATTAACATATTGATTCGTCTTAGATCTATCGCCACTAATCATCTTCGTACTTTTCATCATCTATTTATTTATTTTTCGTTATTAAGTTACAAGCACTTATTAATTTAGTCGTCCCACAATTTCATCATAGTTTATTCTTCTACAATTGTCGTCCAATAAATCTAAGTCTTTGCATTTAGAATAGGTTTTTTTTTTTTTTATTGTTTACTATTATTATATAATTATATTATTATTTTATTAGATCCTTAATGATTTAATATAGTATATATACATGTGTATATTATTTTAGGATATTTCTTTTGGCATTAGCTTTTTTTATATAGATTAAGAATATGTATTAATCTATGTAGGTAATTGTTTAATAGTAATAGTATAAATATATATATATATATATACATATGTATATATATTAGCTTAGGAATTTTTAACATTAAGATTATTAGGATTTCTCACATAGAAAATTAAATTTAAAAAAAAATTAATAAAATACCTTTTTTTTTTAAAAAAGACTTTTAGAGATTTTTTTTTTAAATAAAAGGGTCTAAGAATTATGACCTTTTAGATTTTTTTTAAATAAATTAAATCAATTAAAAACGTAAATCCAGTTGGTTTTCAAAATTAAAATCAATCAATGCATTAAAATTTTCAAAAAAGAGTTACGGTTGCCTAATTTCGACTAGTGGGTATGTAGGTATTTTTGGGACGAAGTTAAAATCTTTAGAAACTTAGGTTCTTTTTTATTTTTTTTTGTTTTTATTTTTCTTAAAAATATATAAAAAGGGTAATTGTGAAAAAAAAACCTAATTTTGGAAAATAAATAATAGTACCTGTTAGGGTTTAATAGGTCAGTCCTCGAATTTAGAATCCTCTGGTTCTTTTAACAAATTAAAATCAAAGATCAGTAGTTAAATCATAGTCAATTTACTCAATTGATTATGATTTTTTTTCTCGATTTCGATTAGGTAGTGACTCCAAAAGTGTTTTTAATAAAAATTAGAATTTTCCAATTTCTTTAGTCGAGGATTAATATTGAATATGTTAGGGTTTAGTATTAATTAGAAAGTAGGAAATTAAATTAAATAAGGATAACTGAAAATTTAGACTCGATAAAGCCTTAAAGGCCCATTATGTTTGTTTGTCTTTTAAGGACATAATTAAGTATATTATTTAGGAATTTTATGAAGTTCAAGAAAACTAATTATAGGATAAGGTAAATTTGTTCTTAATGGACTTGTTTTGGGCAATGGATAGGCCTAGGGGTTTGATGGGTCGATTTATGTTAGGTTAAAACCCTAGATTATCTATTTTTACATACATACACACATACAGATATATATATATATATATATATCTGTGTGTGTGTGTATGTATGTGTTAAGTTTTCGTCTTTATGATCAATTCAACTTTAAGGCCCATTTGACATGTAACGTAAGCCCAAATTACAAAGCTTTGGTCTTTGACCAACTACTAAGGACCTAGGGTAATGAATTATTCTTATCATAACTGATACATAGAGGATAGGGACTATAGAAATAAATTTATTAAACAAAGCTTGAGAAATGAGTTTCTTTATATGATAATATCTTAGTTACTTGAAATCAATAAGATTTTAAGCCTTTAGGAAATGTTCTCCTAATTGAGTCAAACACTAATGTGAGGTCGCAAAAGTTAAAAAAAGAGTCATAGTAAAATTTATTTTGCTAAAGAAAGCATATAAAATATTTAATTCAATAAAACGTAATTTTATCAATATTGCCTATTATATATTGAAAACTCAAAATTTGGGTTTTGAGATATAATGAATCAAGAGAGACAAATTATTTGACTTATAAAAATAATAATTTGGAGTCCAATAGCATGTAGTGTAATTATGTACTCATACTATATACACTATATGCACCCGATATGTAAATACATAAGTATAATACCTTTAATATTAGGTTAATCATGTGTTAAATCATTAAAATAATATGAAATAAAAATAAATAAATAAGTCACATTAGCTTTAGTAAACAAGCATAGTGGCACAAGACAACCATAGAATTAAGCAAATGAGGTGTTCACTCATTATTTTGGCAAATGTAGACATATATGTGTCAACCTAGGAAACTAACAATTGTGAATGCAATTTCCAAAAGCCATTAGCCCTTACTAGTGTAAAAGGAGATTGAGGGATGGTTATAATCATTTTTTTTTTTTGGCTATGCAACTCTCTCAAGAATCATATTTTTCTCACAAAAACAGAAAATTAAGAAAAAGATTATAGAAAAATAGCAATAAGCAAGGGAATTGGGGTTTTAGTAGCAAATGACAACCTAATATGGTAGTAGTACACTGGTTGAAGTTTAACATTAAGGGTAGTCCAACCGACCTACCCTCTTTAGCTAATAGTGGCTAGACTTTTGATGATTAGGCAATGTTATTTTTAATCTCTGAAATAGTTTATTTTACTAAAAATATCAAACATTATTAAAGAATTATGAAAATTGGTATTCTTAAGTATTTTTGCATGAAGAATCGGAATATCAATCTAGATTTTTTAAATAAGCACTTATGTGGATTCCTTAAGAAACCATCCCATTCTAATGAATTTTCTATTAACTTTTAAAAATAGTAAAGCTATGTTGTTCTAAGCTAATTTTTTGTGTATATGTCCTCATATGTTATATATAATTTACATAAAAAGAATTTTTCATAAACTATATGTATAGCATTTATTAATTTTTTAATGAAAACTGTCATATTTCTCACATTAATGAAATAATAGGTTTCTAATTAATTTTTTTAATGAATTTGATTTCTAATGAACTTTAGAGCATTTTTGCGGCTAAAGTATTTAATTTGGATATTGTAATTTCATTTGGTTATTTACCTAATTTAAGCTAATTTTTACTAAAATAATGCTTAAAATCGATAGTTGGAAAAATATATGTAATGATCACATTTAAGCTTTGAAATAATTATATCATAAACTATATATTTTTATGAGTTTACAATATTTTTTGGGGAATTAAACAAATACGTATACTATTTATTATGAAAATTTCTATTATATCCCTATATAATGGCTTATATAGTTAATTGGTGAGATATACTAATTATATAATTGTATAGTTGAAGTGTGAGGTAGATACTTTGTAATATTACTTGTTGATAATGACTTGAAGTAAATAAGGAAGTGGGATTTTTATAAGTTACATATATATATATATATATTATCTTGGCTAAAGTAGAGGAAATATTAGAGGGTATGTATAGCGGCTTTTTTGTAAATTGGATTAGAGACTGAATTGGGAGGTGAGATTGAAATTCTTAATTAGTCAAGATAGAGCATATATGTTGGATAGTATACGTTTAGGAACCTTAAAACTAGTTTGATTTAAAGGATAGCTTAGAGGATAAATCAGAGACTGAATAAAAGGAAGTTTGGGTTGAACACTTTCCTAAAAAGTAATCTCAAGTCTTAAACCCTAAGTATAATAAAGTTAATAATGAGATAGAATACATGTATATGACCCATAGTTGACTTTGGTACTACATATCCTTATTAAGTGAAATGGCTGAAGAAGAACCCTATGTGACGTGTAGCATTGGAACAATTAACAATTCTAGGTAAGTGGATATTTGTGTGCTTATAGTAAATTTATATGTACCCATTGTGATGTGAGTTCACTAACTTATCTTGGTATGTTTATCTTGGTTAAGCTTAGTTATGAGTTTTTATATGCTCCTTGATGAGTTATGTGATGCTTCCTTCTATATAACTATTATTGATTGAAATGTGTTGGGTTATTAATTATGCTGATTACAATTATGCTGCTGATTGGTTATGATTTATTGATTGGGATTTGTACTAACTTAGTTAAGAAGCTAAATACTAACCCAACTTTCTAAGGTGTTCACTTAAGAACTTGATAATGAGGTCTTAGTAACGGAAGTGTAAATACAACAACATAAGGTTTAGGAAAATAAGTAAAAGAGTAAACCTGTTTGGTATTTTGTTGGGTGTTGCTTGGTATACGCTTTAATGCATTCATGAAATAGCACAATAAGGACTTATTAGTCAAGTTTTTCTAAAACTGAGATTGGATTTTGTATAAAGAAATAGATATTCATAAGCAACAATATGACTTTTGAAAGTTAGGTTTACTAAGTAAATAACTTGAGCTATACAAATTGGGTTTTCGAGTATATAGAATTGCATTCCTAATCACTTCATGTGGTTGGGTTTAGCAATTAATTGTTGCATTGCTAGGTTCTTAGACTTTACTTTGTATCAGATGTTCATTTGAAGTCAACTAGTTGGATGAGTGTTAGGTTATGCTAGGATATTAGTACTGATGCATGCCATGTATATAAGTATGGTGTAAGCTTATTACATTTGCATTGCTTGACTAGATTAAAGAATATTGTGATTAAACTGATAACTTATTGTATGGCTATGTATGATACTGCTTGTATTGTGTTTGTTTATCTACTCTCACTCAACTTACAGTAAGTTGAGAGGATAAGTTGTCTTATCATTAGGTAAATGATGAGTAGACTATGCTTTGCATTAGAGATGGGTTCTTGAAAGAAGCCATTGGCTACAGGACAATTAGGTGTTGGGAAGCAGTTCTTTAAGGAAGACCCTAGTGTTACCTTACAAAAAATTTAGTACAGCAACTGTAGCCATAATGTGTAATTGTGAAGGAATTATATAATGTATTGGAATGCATAGTTGTGATATCCTATGGATGACTCACTTTTGTACAGATTTCTACTGTTGTCATTTGATTGAAAATGAAAGGATTTAGAATTTGAATGTTTCATTAATTAGAAAAGCAGGTAAAATACAGGTTTTGCTTTTACTCTAACTAAGGGATTGCATAACGAATTGTCTTCAAGCATAAAAAATTTTACAAAAAAGTTTTAAGTAGATGCTTAGAAGATAAGGCATTACATAAATCACTCTAAAAGCATTTTCAACCCTTACAACCAGATCATTAACATAATAACTTAGAAAATAAATCATGATTTCAAGATTGGGGTGGTGGCATACATAGAGATTATGCAATTCATCCAATTCCATTTACTAAACTCTACATTTAGGCATTTGTCTTTACCCATTTCTTAACCTAACAATGACATTAACTAGTATAATAACCTAGAGAATCCTTCTTAATCAAGAATCATGCCTCATTTTTCTAATTGTATTATGCTAGAATTTCCATATAAAAGTAATTTATACAATCATTAAATGTACTAATCATCCCAAAGGCTTAAATTAATATGCTAACAAACATATAGGTGCTTTCAACTCTTAAATTATCATTCAATTCATCATATGAAACATTATTCAACCAAGCAAAACATTAGAATTACTAATCAAAACAAGAAAAATACACATTATATGCATAGAGGATGTAGGAAGGGTGCAAGAAGGTTCAAACTTCCAAAATGAAGTCCTAGATCATCTATTAACCAACTTAAGATGTGTCTAACATCAAAATCAACATACTCAAGTCTTGATTAACCATTTATCTAATCAAGATCAGCCTTATACTTTGAGGAATACCACGATTCACACTTGAACAGACTAAATCTCAAGTTCAACTTCTCAATCCAATCATCTAAAATATCAAAATAGCTTAAATTGTTAAGATTTTGATTATGTAATCACTAAAGATACAAGATCATTGAGTCCTAGTCTCTATAAGAATCACGCCACCTAAAGAATATGGAACACACAAACTTTTTCTTGATCAAACATCAAACATTACATAAAAGTACTTAATTAAGCTTCTTATGCGACTAATTTACACTATAGTCACCATTTTAAGCTTAGTTTAGTACATTTGTTGAACTTACACAAGCTCTACTCCTCTTAGATGGCACCATCAATAATGTCAGCAAGGTGGATTTCTTCAACTTTCAATGTGGAAACTAAGATCAAAGCCACCAATTAGCACTTAACTTTAAATATTAATGTGCAAAACCAACTCAAAATAAAAAATGAGCTGAGTTACCTCTTCTCTTTCCTTAGATCATGTTGAATTACGCACCCTCCAGCACCACCCCCCACCCCTTCTCCTTCTTAAAAGTTTACTTTAAACATCAAAGTAATAGCTTGATTAGTACCTTCAGTATAAAACTTAAGGTTTTATTCTTAAAGGATTAGGATTTTTGTAAGAGTTTACCTTAAGATGGGTTTTTGAAATGAGGAAGGGGTCTAGGGTTGCAAGTCACATCACAAAGGAAGATTTAAAGGGAGGTTAGGGTTTTCTAAAACCCTTAAAGCAAAAGGTAACCATACTTTACACATGTCACCTCCTAATTTTTCCAACTTTACTTTTTATGCACCATGTATCTTCTATTTAGTGTTTTATTTACATAGATTTATTTAACTTAATTCAAGTCTATGTCTCTCCCAAACAATGTTTTAATTGACGAAAAAAACTTAATTCTTAACATTTCTCTTGAAAGCCTATATAGGGGTGTTTTGGTCATTTTTGAAATGTTTGCCTTAAAATTTTGAATTTTTTCTCCTATTCACCTTTGAATACTTTCATTTAACCTATTGATTAACCTAATGGTTTTTTGGTTGTTTCACATGCTGTATCGAAATAGGCTTTTGATATAGCAAGTGAAATTGATCCATTTCAACTTGTGAAATAGGTAGCTAGCACCCACCCTAAAATCAATTCAACTTGCATGTTTTCTTGTCAATGTTAAACTAATTTTAGACCAATTTCATGTGAACTCTCAATTCTCTCTCAAATTTCTCAAAAATTTCATTCATTAAAATGAATTTGCTATTGATTTTTATGATATGAATTATGAAATTGGGTGATTACAATATCAAATAATTACATATTAGCATATGATGAATTAATATGTTGGCTAGCCATAAAGTTATGCCATAATCTTGCTATGCACGTTTTAGCTCATGGGTACAATAATTACAGCACAGAAAATTATAAGACACACGATTCAATAAATAATTAGAAAAAAAAGAAAAATTAATCTTCCTTTCCATTCTTGTTAAATACTCTTTAGTATCTCGGGTATCATGTGGCCTTGGAATAAAAAACAAACAAATGAAATTGAATTAAACAAGCCGATACTAAAGGAGAATAGTGAAAGTATTTTACAAGATGTTTGAGACAATGCTAGTCCTCCCTTTTTTATACAAAAAATTCAGCCTCACTTTTGGAATAATAATAATAATAATATAGTCCACGATTAAAATTGATTGTCTCATTTATTATGATTCTTGACTATGTGATGACTTGGGCGGCTGGCATATGGCAACTTGCTGCTCTAGAACGTGTGGAGTACATGCATAGGCTTCGCTTGGACAGAGGGCTTGAATTGGACATGCATGGGCTGAAGTATGTTGGCACGGGTTGGAAATGGAGTGAACTTCTTGCGTAAACTTCAAGTTGGAACCCGTATCATGGACCGCAATTCACGTGGAGGGCTTGAGCCTTCTTTTTCAATTTAGTTCCTTGCTCCCTTTAAAATAGGTTCCCTATCAATTGCACCGGATGGTGGAATCATGATAATCATGAGTTGCTAAATTGTTGGACATGTTTCAGCATTTCTGCTTTGAACAACGTCGGAACTACATTTTGAGTCTTCTGGGCTGGACGCTATGCTCTGAGGACAGGTGAAAATAAGTTGACCGTGTTTCTCTAATTCAATTATCTAACCTGGATTATCATTATTCGGATATCGTCTATTCTTTAACTCTCGGTCCGATTTTGACAAACTTACATTTAAAATGTTTTTTGTGTACATTTTCAAACATGCTCATTTTTTCTGAGAAAGGTTCACAAATATGCACATAAGTGTAATAAAAATTTGGGTAAAATACATAAATTTATAATGTATCAACTACCCTCAACTTTAGAACTTTTTTCTCCTGAGAAAATATATATCTTCAAAAACAATTGAGGACATCAAATACTATACCAATTACATTGCTACATGAAAAATCACCGCCAATTGCACATAAATCCTTTTCAACGCTCAAGAGACATAACACTCCTATCCATTTGCGTTCAATGAACAATTAAGTTCAAGTTCTTCCAATTTTAACCACACAATTCACATGACTACATTTTCCATAAACACCAAAATTTAAAATTTAAAATCAGATATAACATTAAAAAAATTAAGAAAGAGTCAGCTATACTTTCTATATTTGGCTAAAACACATGTTACATCTATTCATCTTAATGAGCATTATAATGTAAAGTAAATGCATGTTACTTCTATTTACCCTCGAAAATAATTCCCTTTTTTTTTTTCAGTTGGGATTTTATTATTATTATCATTATTATATTGTTTTTATTTTTATATTAGAGGCTACTAAGTTTCAAGATGCTCCTTCAAACATTCACTACTTCAATTTATTTATTTATTTAGTACCTGTGGCTGCTTTTTAGTTAAGTGAAATTTATTACCCAAACACCTTAGAGAATGTCAAAATAATACCTAAGATTACGGTTAAGAGATGCTCATAATTTGAGTCCATGGCTCAAGACATTGGAGTAAAATTGGTACTCTTTATTTAGCTTTTCCATTTATCAAATTCTTTTTTTTTTTTTTCACGAACTCCCAACTTTAGTTATTTTACAAGAAAATTTTCAAGAGATATATTGGATTTCAAAGGAACGAGTCTATATTAAAGTGAGCTTAAACATATAAATAAACTGCCTTTTACTTAGTGACATTGCCCTAATTCCAAGTCTCAAATCAAAGTTTAAATAACATATAACTAAACCTAACATAGATTTCATAATTCAACTGCAATCAAGTGTTAAAGCTTCAAAAGTGATCAAATGCAAAAATTTAAAAAAAAAAATCGAAAAAATTTCTTCTATCTAAAAATACAAATTGATTATAGATGTATGTTCCATAAGATGGCCTTTCATGTTATGATGTAAACTCAAGTGCAAGTCTATTCATTGATAGCTCAAAAAGACCCATAATGCAATGACCAATTAGCATTAAAACAAATCACTATTCAATCCATTGCAACGACCCTCCTCATGACAAACATTTCGCCTCCTAACTTTAGGACAACGAATGTTTTCATTGTTAAGGGAAAGCACATGAAGGTAAGAAACAATACTCTATTAAATTGATGAACCAACTTGTTGATTAAATTATCCTTCATTGCCAAAAAACATAGTCCATACCTCTTAGCTTGATAGAAGCCTTGAAACCCATACACTAAACAAAAAGATCAAAAGTACCAAAAAGAAAGAGAAATGAAAAATAAACACATAAATTAAACAAGAAGACAAATGATAGTGGATTACCTTTCACTAGGTGCTTATTTTATAGTTTTTAGCTTGATTTCCTCTCTTACTCAAGCAAAGTCACTTAGACCAATGCTTGTTGCTGCTCAATAAAAGTTTCTTCCTCAAAGTAATGTTTCAACAAAAGTCCATCGACCCAAAATGACTCACCTATATCTCCTTTGACCTCAACAACTCCATATGGAAAAATTGCGGTTACCTCAAATGGTCATGACCACTTAGACCTCAATTCACTAGGAAACAACTTTAATCGAGAGTTATATAACAAAACTCTCTACTTAATCTATAACTTTTAATGAAGAATGTTCTTATCATGCCACCTTTTCGTTTTGTCCTCATAGATCCTAGCATTCCCAAATTCCTTATTCTGAAATTGCTCCAACTTATTAACATGGAGTAACTAGTGGCTACCAACATCTCAATCAAAATTCAAAAATTTCATGGGCTAATGAGCTTTGTGCTCTAACTATGCAAGAGATGACATGCCTTACTGAAAACCATTTTATGTAGGGACATGCTGATTGGATTCTTAAAAGCAGTTTTGTATGCCTAAAGAGTACCATCGAGCTTAAGCAACTAATCTTTATGTAAAGCATTGATTGCCTTCTCTAGGATCTACTTTAACTCTTAATCCAATAGCTCAATTGAACCACTTGTTTGGGGGTGATAAGGTGTAGCTACCTTATATTT
Organism: Lumnitzera littorea; assembly: GCA_024138015.1. Taxonomy (NCBI): domain Eukaryota; kingdom Viridiplantae; phylum Streptophyta; class Magnoliopsida; order Myrtales; family Combretaceae; genus Lumnitzera; species Lumnitzera littorea. The sequence continues at coordinate 12,842,894 of JAMXBB010000007.1, read as the reverse complement.
CACTTCATATTTAACAAGTTATTAATTTGCTTGTTACAAAAGTGAATACCCTCATTGCTAATGATAGCAAGTGAAGTCCCAAACTTGGTGAAGATGTTCTTTTTCAAGAACATAAAAATAAATTCTATGCATCATTAGTTGGAAGAGTAACGACTTCAACCCATTTTGATATGTACTTAACAACAACCAAAATGTACTTGTTCGAAAAAGATATGGAGAGCCCCCCTATGAAATCAATCCCCCACTTGTCAAACAATTCAATTACCATAATTTCATTTTATAGCATTTTGTGTCTTTTAGAAATATTTCAAGATCGTTGATATTGTGCACAAGTTACCACAAATGCCTTGTAATCCTTGTAAAGGGTAAGCCGATGAAATCTACATTGCGAAACTTTAGTTATGGTCCTCTTGGAACCAAAATGACTTGCATCCTTTCGAGAGTGTCAATGGTGAAAAATGTCGGTGTGCACATTTTGGAACACGATGCTTTATTACTTGGTTAGCAAAGCTATTGAATAAGTATAGCTCATTCCAATAGTAATATTGAATATTAGATAGTAATTTCTTGTTCTGGTTGTAAGTCCTAAAGCCAAGCCAAATAACCGTAGGTTTGAGCTTAAAATCCAAGGTTTGGGGCGATCGGCTAAAGGATCCGATCAAATCTAAATTTTAAACTATTGAGAGAAATATTAGTAAAAATGACCCCGTAAACTTAAATTTAAGAAAATAAGTAGTAAAATAGGAGACTATAAAATTTTCAAATTTTAAGCATAATAATTGCTAATTACCGAAAAAGCGAAAAGTGTAATATAATACCTAATAAATTACTAGAGATAGATTATATATATACTAAAAATTTTAAAATGACCAAAATAATAATTAGGAATGTTCACATGTACCCCACATGTATTTACGTGTAGATAAAAATACGCGTAATTATCTAAATTGGCTAAAAAGTAAGCAAATAATTAAAGAAAATTATAAAATAATTATAGAAAAATTAGAAAAAATCAGAAGATGATAAGCTGAACCAAGATCAGGTCGTGGTAGGTACAAATCAGAAAAATAAAAATTAGCCAATAAGAATTAGACAACCTAAAAGCCAAAAATCAAGGAATTTGGGCAAAATCTTGTCAAATTAATGCATATTAATTATTACAATTGTCTATAAATAGGGGAAAATTTTTCAGAAGTCATTTGGTCAATTTAGAGTCTGAGAAAAATTGGAACACTAAAAAAATCGAGAGAAAATCTAGAAAATAAAAAAAAGAAAAGAAAACTGTGCAGATTAGGCAAGTGAACTAAACCTACCACTCACCACCACTTAGGATCGAACCACCACCACCACCCTACACTAGAACCACTGCCTGGACCGGCCGACAACCTTGGACTGGGTTTGGACGGCCAGAAAGCTTTGAACCGGTTAGTCTCTTATTCACCCCGATTTTTGGTTAATTTTGTAAAATTAGTTATTTTACCCAGAAAATTATGAAACTTGTTATTCTGAGGTTTTATTGCATGTAGATTTAGGGAAAAATATTTATTTAGTTTAATTATGTCTGAAAATATAAGGTCCTTAACAAATTGTTCAAAACCGAGCATGATTAAACCGAAAAATAAATAGGCTTAGGAGTGTAGTTTGGAGCTCAAAATTTTTCTGTAGGATGCTCATATGATGTAGAACAGTGCTATGAAGCCATTTTTTTAAAATTAATTTTCAAAATTTTTAAGTTAATTTTTAGCCCTAAAATGATGGAAAAATTGGGTGATTTAGGGTTAATTAAATGATTAGGATGTTAATTACTGATTGGGACATTAATTATATGTTTAGGGATGTTAATCTCTAAAGTGGAACCTTAATCCTAGCCTTTGGGTATTAAGTATGGTTAATTAGGAAAATTAGGTAAGTAATATATGAAATTAGTAATATGTGAAAGTATAAATTAATAAATCTAAAAAAATAAGGTTATTTAGATAATATTATAATAGAAATCATAAAAATAATAAATCTGAAATAACTTGTAATTTTAAGTAAATATCTCAAAATGTAAGATTTTTACACATTGGGGATAAATCCGATACTTCAATTAGGGTTAGCATGTACCGAATAGTTTAGAATACCAAATTACGACCTAATAGGATATTTGAATACCTGAGCATAATGTGATTAATGTCACATAGGGATTCGAGCCTATTTAAGATTTAGGAATTAAAACTAGAATTTAGTTTAGGATTCGAACCCCGAAATAAAGTACAACGAATCATTAGTACGTTATAGATATATATGGGGAAAATGAGTTACATTATGAATTAGAATAAGAATCCATAAAATATAAGTACTAAAAAGACCTATTTGTATTATAGGACACCCAGAGACAAATCAGCTCGCGACTAAGGGATCGAGCGATTGAGCAAATTCAAGTAAGTTGGGTTATTGCTTATTGTAATAGAGTACTAGTTTTGTAGTATTCGGAGACTTAGGCTTGTATATGATTGTGATTGTAAGTAGCTTGCGCATGTGTTTGATGTATTTGAATTTGTGCTGAAATTTGTATTGTGAATGGTTTTGTGACTGATTGAATTGGTATGAACTTGTTTGAACACCCTAAACGGAATTTAATCTTAGTCGACCCTAATAACCAAAAATATCATGCATTGCAACCCGTTAGGGGATTATAGGATTCTCCAACCAAATACCGACCCCTTCGAAAGGAATAGCGCAGGATTGCAAAATGGTCCCTTCTTTATCCTCAGTCGAACTAAGTGACAGGAGAGGAGGTCACGGCGGGGGTGAAGTCAATGGTTCGAAAGTAGTCGCGGGAGGAGTGAGGTCTCCATTGCACAAGCCTGGGTTTGGTTGTGAGTTGCTGCATAACATGGAACTCTTCAACCCGAATTGGAGCAGGTGAAATTTCTCTGATTTCACAATGGACCGGACTACGTTGTGTAACGACACTTGATTGTTGCATTGTATGAAAATAATTGTTTGATAACCCTGTTTGTGCTTGTATGCATTCATGAGTCTCCAATTCAACTTACTGAGCTGTAGTTGCTTATATCCTTATAGATCCTTTTGCAGGTTCTGATTTGTGATCACTTCAAATATTATGCCGCCCTACAATTACCCAGAGGTTAGTCCTTTTGAAGCTAGGGGTGTGAGGATCAAGTTACTTAGTATAATGTGTAATTAGACTGACCTTGTAGTTAAAGGTTAAAGACTGATAGTTATTCTGTAAATTAGTAAACTGTGTTGATTATGTAAAACTTCCTGAGAAGCTCTGTGGACTTACTTATAATTAGCTATGTTTATTAGAAATTGTAATATTTATCATGACTGTAGTATAATTATTAATCGAACTGTTTACTTCAAAGCGAGGAGTCGTCGACGCCTTATGTAGATTATGTCTATGGTAGGCACTGTGAGGCCAGTTACTATCATAGAGTGGTTTACACGGCGGGACTGTTGCGACTCTGTGACTCTGCGACTCTGCGACTTTGGGGCGTAACAGTTCTCGGTTGGTATCAGAGCGTAGTTTTAGTAAACTCGCTTTGAAGCGTCATACCTTAAAAGAAATAGACATTATAGGAATATTGAGAGTGGGTAATATTAAGTGGGCGATAAAAGATTGTATAACATAAGTAACCATAATCTTTAACATAGGAAATATTGATTGGTTTAATTAATTACAGGGTCGAAGGGGAGAACTAATTCATAGTTGGATACGGTTTGGATGGAATGGGGAAGTATCTCCCATTGATTATAGGGTTAAATTACAATGGCTACTGATGGAACTAGCCGATTGGAATATATTTAGGATAGTTGATGAGATTATCAATAAGTTTCATGATCAAATGTGCTATAGCTGGAAGGATGAGTGGGCATGGATGGAGATGAGTTTAGGACCCCAGTATAATAGATACACTGCTATAGCAGCTTTTGAGCAGAGATGGATGGAGAAAGAGGGAATTATAACCATGATGATGCCCTTACGGTATTTTCCTGCTAGGTTAGAGGATGGGAGACCATACCCTGCTAGTATTGCACACATCCCTGCTGACATTCCATACATTCCTAGACAGTACCCACCAGGGATCATTGATTGGTTTCCACAGTTTCCAGAGCTTACTGGGGATGGTATAGAGATACTATTGAACCCTAACCCTGAACCTGAGTTTGACATACCAGAACCACCACCGGAAAACCCACCTCTAATTGAACCCCACGTGGATGGAGTCCATGTTGAGGAAGATCCAGAGGAGGATCCAAAAGAAGAGGAGCCAGAAGAAGACCTTGAGGAGGAGCAAGAGAATGAGAATGAGCCTGATATAGATATACATACGGTAGTTATGCAGGTGATCGTAGACACCGTGATAGCCGGAGATGGAGCTAGTGCTACAGTTGAGTTCGATGATGATGATGTGCAGGAGGTGATTGTGATTCCTGAGACTCTTGAGATTATGTTTATAGACTCCGCATCAGACAGCGAGCCTGAGGATCACTCTATAGGAGGCTATATGGCTCACGACTCCTTTGATGGAGTAGCCACCACAGATTCAGAGGAAGACTAGCTTAGTTATACGATTGACTTGTTTTAGTTAGGTTTTTAGATATGATCCAGTAGCAATTTTGATGGAAACTGGTGTATTTTAGGATCTTTTGATGTATTTGACTTTTGATGTACTTTTTAGCTTTTGGATCAAGTTAGATGTACGTTGTAATTAAGTTTGATGTAACCTTTTGTCTTGTATAGTTGCAAAGATTGAGTCTGTATTAGATGATGTAAGTAATGATGTAATCGAGTTGTAAATTTGATGTATGTATTTGAAAGATTATCGAGTTGTATTTTTTGTTTTGAAGTTATAATAGTAATGATGTAAGGTTGAAGGAAATATATAATGGAAGTTAGACTACTAAGTATGTTGACTTTAATGATATTGTCATTACTATTTAATATGAGTACTTATTGCCAGCATTTATTAACATTCTTTAAACAAAAGTAGGGATAACTTATTGATAGATATGAATGCAGGATTATAAGTTAAATTATTAAGTGATTATGGCTAAAGCTGGGAATGGAAGTAGTCAAGGAGGAACTGAAGGAAATCAAAACCCTCCACTACGAGCATCATCACCACCAAGAGAACAAAATAGACAAGATTTACCTCCACCTCCTTCACAAGAGAATATGCCTATTAGACAAATACTTGTCAGTATGCATATGATGATGAGATAGCAAAGACTGTTGATCTAACATCTTCTGACTGGTGGTAATGTGAGAAATAGGAGACCTCAAGAAGTCGAACGACGAATGGAGCGACCTCAAGAGGTAAATAAACTTCCTGAATTTATAAAAGCCAACTGTTATTTTGAAGGGGTGATGGGTAAACCAGATCTAGCTGATGATTGGCTAGCCCAAATCAAACGAAGTTTTGAGGCTTTCAGAGTCCCGAAATCTCAAAAGTTGTCTTATGGTACGTTTATGTTAAAGTTAGCTGCAAGAGTATGGTGGGACTCGAGAGCAAGGCAACTCGAAAATAACATTGATTGGTAACAATTTAAGGAGGAATTCAGAAAGGAATATTTTTTTCATAGTGTCCAAAACCGAATGGTGGAAGATCTGTTTGAGCTGAAGAAGGGACGTATGAGTGTAACCCAGTATGAGACTGAGTTCAACAGATTGTTACAATATGTACGTGGCTCATATCAGGATAATGTTGAGTTGAAGAAAGATTTGTTCCTTACTGGATTTGACCCCACAATGTGTTGCAAGCTGTTGGATTATGGTTTTACCACTTACAATGAAGTGGTAGATAAGGCAAGACAATTAGAACATAATCGAGTGAGGATGCAAGCAATGTGGAGTCAAAAGATCAACAGAGGATATCAATCAGGTCCATCATTTAAGATATCATATCCTGGTGCCTCTAGTAGTAGTTTTGGATAGAAGAGAAGGACACCAGTAACTCTGGCTAGTAACCCAGCGCAGTCAATACCGAGTTTAAGCTTTTATGATAAGGATGGTAATGTCAAATGCTGGAAATGTGGTGCAAATCATTTTTCGAGGAATTGTGCTCAACTTAAGGGGAAATGTTTTATATGTGGAGATCCGAACCATGTGTTGAAGGCATGCCCTAAGATGAAATTAGTAAAGTGTAATAAGTGTGGTAGAAAGGGCCATTTCTCCAGATACTGTCCACAGTTTGTACAAGGAGCTAAGCGAACAAAAGGTTTTGATAACACTACTGCACCTGCTCGTATCTTTGCTCTGGAGGATATGGAAATTGAGGAGAATGAGGATTTCTCGGATTTTATGGAGGAGTACTACCAAGATGATGTCGAGGTTGTAACTTGTACGTACTCAGACTGTTTATTGTAATAATAATTCTAAGTGTGAATTGAATTGAAATATTTGCATTTTAAGATTTATGAATGCTAGTGTAGTTAGTAACCATAGTATTAGTACATTCTAGGACATGTGCTGATAAATGGACAACCTACTTTTGTGCTGATAAATGGACAACCTACTTTTGTGCTGTTTGATACTGGTGCATCTCATTCCTTTGCAAGTCAGAAATTTGTACACGAACAAGAAATTAGTGTGGTTATTGTTAATGTAACTTATAAAGTTAGAACTCCAACTGGGGAGAAAGTAACAACCCGAGAAGTAGTCGCGGATGGTAGAATAAAAATCCAAGAGAAGGAGTATCCTATAAGTCCTGTAATATTACCTTTACAAGGTTATGATGTAATAGTGAGAATAGATTGGTTGTCTAAGAATAAAGCCATTATGGAGTGTAGGAATAAAATTGTCAATCTTAATGATGGAGAAACGATATTTCGGGGAAAAGCTGGTGGAAGTAGGTTAAATTTATCAGTAATGGAGATATGTGATGAACAATTTGAGACAAAAGTAAAGGAGGACGATTGGAAATTTTGTTGGGTGTTTGCTGTGGACGCAAGGAAGGAAATACCCAAGGTAGCAAACATACGGGTAGTGAATGAGTTTCCAGATGTATTTCCGGAGGATTTACCAGGGTTAGCTCCACCCCGAGAGTTGGATTTCACTGTAGAATTAGTTCTTGGAACTGAATCTATTTCTAAAGTCCCATATCGGATGTCACCCATAGAACTTCAGGAACTAAAGAAGCAACTTCAGGAGCTATTGGATAAGAAGTTTATTCGACCGAGTGTTTCACTATGGGGAGCACCGGTATTGTTTGTGAAAAAGAAGGATGGTACTATGAGATTGTGTATTGACTATTGGGAGTTAAATAAGGTTACCATTAAGAATAGGTATCTGTTACCTTGCATTGTTGATTTGTTTGACCAACTCCAAGGTGCAACTGTGTTTTCTAGAATAGATTTAAAATCAGGATATCATCAGTTACGAGTTAAGCCAGAAGATGTGCATAAGACTGCATTTAGAACTCGATATGGTCATTATGAATTTTTGGTGATGCCATTTGGCTTAACGAATGCTCCAGCTGTATTCATGGACTTGATGAATCGTATATATCAACCATATTTGGATAAGTTTGTTGTGGTGTTTATTGATGATATTTTGATTTATTCAAAAACCAAGAAGGAGCATGCAGAACATTTACGATTGGCATTACAGAAGTTGAGAGAGAATAAATTGTATGCCAAGTTAAGTAAATGTGATTTTTGGTTGGATAGAATTTCTTTTCTAGGTCATATCATATCTGGTGAAGGAATTTCTGTAAACCCTGATAGAGTGAAAGCAGTAATGGACTGGAAGCAACCAACTACAGTGACTGAAATAAGGAGTTTTCTGGGTATGGCTGGATACTATCGACGGTTCATAAAGGATTTTTCCAAAATTGCCAAACCGTTGACTTGATTAACCCAGAAGGATGTAAAGTTCGAATGGAGTGAAGACTGTGAAATGAGTTTTCAGGAGTTGAAGAAAAGACTGGTTACAGCACCAGTATTAACATTACCTGATCTGGATAAGCCTTATAATGTGTACAGTGATACTTCACGGAATGGATTAGGTTGTGTATTGATGTAGGATAGAAAAATTGTTGCATATGCATCAAGGCAATTGAGGCCACATGAGAGGAATTACCCAACTCATGATTTAGAGTTAGCGGCTGTGGTGTTTGCCTTGAAGATTTGGAGACATTATCTTTATGGGCAACGGTGCGAGATGTACACTGATCATAAGAGTTTGAAGTATTTCTTTACTCAGAAGGAGTTGAATTTAAGGCAAAGAAGGTGGTTAGAATTGATTGAAGATTATGATCTGAATATAAATTACCATATTAAAGAAGATTGCCACCATACCCCTTTGGAAAGTGGCTGATGTATTACACAAACCAAAAGTGTACGGCTAAATGCAAAGTTCCTATAAGGATAGGTAAAGGTAGCCTTCTTCTGATCCACGAGAGTAATTAGTTTCTATATTGAATTGTTGATTTACAAACGAGGAAAAAGGATACATTATATTGGGTAGTTTTGAAAACTTTTGAAGATGTTTGTTAAATCGGATATAAGGTTTGTGTAGAAAAATACCTTTAGACTTACGTTGAAACATATACATATATATATATATATATTTCAAAATATCCCTATCGTATATGTGAACTTATGTATTTTATTTCAAAATAAGATAAGAGTAATGGAATATATATATATTTCTTGTAAAATGAATGGTAATTATTTTGGAATCGAAGAACATATGTACAAGGTCTAGAGCATGTACTTGTTGTAATATATAATCCTGGAAATATTGTATTTGGTAGTGATCTATAAATTATAAATACAAGAAAAAGTGTCAAGTACAATATGTATTTAGAACTTTATATGTCCTCTAGTCAGATTCGTCTCTTCGGTTATTTATGCGAAGTCCCGTGAAGCAAAGTTTTAAAAATAACGGAAAACATTATGGGGTGTAGTGCCTACGATTAAGACTGTTCATCTAGAATAATTAATTAATTTGATGAAATTCGAATTTTGTAATTATATTTTTATAAATGGCATTATATAGTTCTCATTTTATGGTAGAATTTCTCCTAGTTAACACGTTCTTCATCATTGCGTTCGTATGTCTCTAGTGTCTTTAATCATATTAATATTTCATTTTTCTTTTTTATACTAACTAGCCATTACTACTAAAATTATTACTATATATATAGGCATATCAGGTGAAACATTTTTAGGATTTTAATGTATATATAAAATATAAGATAAGTATGCAGAGTCAAAATGACGGGCAAAATTATACTTTAGGTACAAAGCAATATTTATTCGTTTCGGTATGCGCTTCATAAACAACACTTTCTAAATCTCTTGCAATGTGCAAGTGTAATATCATACATATTCACATGAGAACTGGCACCCTTGAATTCCTTCATATTAAGGGGGCTTAAACCTTGTCTTTATCGGGTGGTGCTATGCTACTCATTATTAGAACTTCATCAAATTTCTGACCAATCTCTTTGCCTTGTCTTGCTACAATTTCCAACACCTTTGCAAGCTCTCTACTTTGGCTTCTTCATAGTGACTTAATATAACTAATTGTTTTTGGTATATTCGCTACTGTTGTTAACTATCATATGCCATGTTGTCTAGTCTTGATAATGAATTGTATGTAAGCTCTTTCCTTCTCTTGTGCCTCAAGTCCATTGTGTTTACTTTAGAATGGACCTATCCATCTTGTGGCTTGCTTATGCTATTTGTCCATCACCACCATAGACAAGAGCATTACATCTACATTTACTCTCTTGCACATTATTGAATCTCTTGTTGAAATCCCTTGTTGAAATCCCTAATCTTCCATTTGTTATTACTAGATTTCATGCTACTTAGTTCCCATATAGCTTTTTAGCTTGGCTTCTTATTACTTCATAGATTTCATACTTGTCTTCGTGGAGTGTGCTTTAATGATCTTGGGCTTAGTAATTTGGAACTTAGAGTACCTCGATGATCGGACAATGGCATGCTTTAATAAAGTTCATTAAATAACATTTCACCTTCTTTTAGATGAAAATTTATAAAATTTTCAAAACTAGTGTATAGTGGATAAGCTTGAATTTTTTGTTAAGTATGGTGACTTGCTTCATAAATGAAGGGGATTAGCTTGAGCATATGCTTTGAACTTGTACTGCCATAGTATTCTTTTATATTTTTCATACATTGAATAGTAATATAGTCCTCATCACTCAATGCCTTTTTCTTTTTCTTTTTTTTTTTTTTTTACTTGTACTTTCATATGTGCCTTTACATTTATGTTAGCCTTCTTGTGTGTCTCCATACCATTAATTCTTATGTCTTCTTCTCCTACCTTTTCAATATGAAACTAATAAATTCTCATTATCCTTCTTTTGTAAGTAGTACAATCAATACTTGGGAGTTTGCAATCACATTTTGAGTGTCTATTATCTCGAATTTGCCAAAGTCAGCAAATTAGCTCAATTTAAAGAGGATCTCTTTATCACTTAAGTCATGACTACTTATAACCGAGGATTAAAAGTTTGTGAATGTAACTTGAGAACCCGATCTTAAACTAACAATAGTTAGCAAATTAGTATAGTTTAAAAAGGTCGGACTCTTAACCATTTATACCATGACTATTTGCCAACTAAGTATCAAAATTCTATAATCATAATTTGAGGACCAAATCTTGTCTTTGCAATAGTTAGCAAATCGATATGGTTTAAAGAGAGTAAACTGTTTACCACTTGGATTGTAACTAATCAGAAAGTTAGGGCCAGCAGAGACCGATCTCCATAAGTAGGTCATAGTGAAGAGGGATAATGATTAGGTCATGTGTGGCCTCTTTTTGTGATATCAATAAAACCAATTGCAATTTGTGATACCAGTTGAACATGAGTCTTAAGTCATAAGCACATGCATATACGAGCACATGAGAGCCAAGTGCGAGCCATGCACATGAGATGAATTAAACACGAGGCCTAGATGTTAATATTTGAGAGTGAAACGCAAGCTTGGATTTGAGCATACATGAATAAAACATGAGTTTTAGATATCAATACATGAGAGTCTAATGTAAACCTGTAAGCTGAGCATGCATTAATAAAACATGAGTCTTGAACATAAATCCTAAGCATAAGTCTTTGAACGTAGCATGATCTCTAATCTTTAGCATGACATGATCTCTAATCATGACATAAGTCTTTGAATGTGGCACAATGGAACCTTAAACATGATGGATGCGAGCATTGAACATGTGAATTGGACATGACCCTCAAATGTGAACTTAACATGGGAATTGAAATTAATCTTTGAACCTCTTTGACATGAGTACTTGTGAATTGAAAATTTGAAATGAACATGACCCCGTTTAACATAAGTAGCTGTGAGCTAAATTATGTGAAATTGACATGAGGCTTCTACATGAGTATAACATATGAATTGAACATAAACCATGAACACAAGCACATGAGAGTTGAAAGCGTCTCCAGAACTTAAGCATATAGGAACCAATTATAAACCTTGTACATGAATACATAAGAGTTGAACATTTGAGTTAAGCCTTTGGCTTCAGCATTTATGAACTTTCGATACGAGCACTTCTAAACTTTGAATAGGAGTGCGCATGAGTTGTGTATGTAAATTGAACATAAGCATTTTTGGCACTTGAACTGAAATGAGTTCTATCATATGAGTTGAACATAAGTCTTGAGTGCGAGTGAACATAGGAGCTACATATGAGCATTGAATATGAGAGTAAACACGATTATTGAATATTAGAGTTGAAAGTAAGTATGCATGGGTTGTAATCACGTGCCTTGAACATGATTTAACATGAGCTTTAACTAAGGTGTAAGCCTTGAATTTCACTTGAGTCTTGAACATGATATAATCTATGAATGTAAAATGAGTCTTGAACATGAGATGTGCTTTGAACATGACATAATCCCTAGACATGACATGTGTCTTGAATATGATCTTGGGGAAAGAGAAAGCTTGAAGTAGGTGTTTGAAATGGGAAGATTCATGCCTTGGACAAGGTCCAATTTATAGGGAGCCAAGCTTGATCAAGCTTGGCAAGGCCATTAATTATAGATTCGAATATATTGACTAATGAAGGCCAAGATGATTAAAACTTCGAATCATAAGGAAATTTGTGTGATTCGAGTTGATTTTCATATTAAAAGCCAATTTTGTTTCCTAAAACATTGAAATCCAATTTAAATCTTTTCCATTTCAACTTAGATGTGACAAATCACACCATAGTTGAAATCTCGAGTCAAGGTTGTCTTTGATTTTCAATTGTCAATTTGGATAAGAAAATGAATGAATTTGGCCATTTTAAAGGATGGATTCTTTAGTATCCTATGCTTAAAGGGATTAAATTCGGATCAAAACTGAGCACCATGGCCATGTTTTGCACAAGAAAGGGATAGAAAAAGAAGGAAAGTAGAAGAAAAATTTCTTATCCTTATTGCCTATCAAAATGGAAAAAGCACATTATGCCTTAAAAGTATCAAACCTTATATCTCTAACTCTTTCTAATAGTAAGTCTAAGTGCTTAACCAATATGCCAGTTAGCCTATACCTTAAAAGTATTGCAAACAAAATGTACTTAACCAATTAAATGATCTAAAGCACTTTAGTAATAAAAAAAAAAAGGTAAATAAAGATAAAATAAAATAAATAAATAAAACATAGATTAAGTCTAAAGCACATAATTCCCAAATTAGGCTAAATTTAATGATTTTACAAGTTGTAAAATGTTGATTGTTTGGTTAATTAAAAATTATTTATTTTCTTGTAAATTAATTAATTTAAGTTAAGTCGAAAAGCCATTTGAAGCCATGATTAAATGAAATCAATTTCATTTTTATGAACTAATATTAATCATAGTCTGAATATTAATTTTTTTAGAAAAATTTAATATTCTTAAATATAGATTGAAATTGTTAAATTACATATGTGCATTTTGAGTCTTTTTGACACTAAGAGTGCAATGCCCTTATCCATGTAACTCAAGAACCTTAAAGATGACCCAAGACCAAAAAGGCCTATTTTCCTAAAAAAAAGTATTTCCCTTTATTTTTTAATTAATTTTTTTTTGTATATTTCACTTTTTGTATTTTGTAAATAGGACCCTTTTCTTTATTTTTGAAAATTACTAAAATTACCAAGGGTGTGTGTATGTTTGGAAATGGGGTGTCTACAGCCCTTACCCCTTACCATATCTTAAAAAAACACTCTTTACTCCTTTGGCATCAAACTTGTCTTTGCTATGAAGCAAATTTGTAGCAAAATACAAATTAAACAATCCATTACTCTTAGATGATCATAAGTAGGGGCATGTCCAAACAATAACTCAAAAGGAGTCTTTCAATTCAATACAAGCATAGGCATCTAATTAATGAGATAAGTTGCTATCAAAACATACTTTTCCCAAAAAGTTTTAGGTAAGTTAGCAAAAAGTCTCAAGGCTTTAGATGTTTCAATCAAGTGTTTATGTTTATGCTCAACTGGCCCATTTTGTTGTGGTGTTTATATCATGATTTTGTGATCTATAATGCCAAGCTCATTTAAAGATATTGACATTCTTTGGACAAAAATTCAACTTCATTGTCAGTTCACACAAACATTGGTATCGTGTGGAAGTGGTTTTGAAAATAGTGAAAGAAGGAAGAAAGTGTTTAGGTTATTTGGGATTTGAATTTTAAAAGATAGGTCTAAGTATATCTTGCATGGTCATTAGTAGTAGTCAACAAATATTGGTCACCAATCAATGACGTAACATGATATGGCCTCCATATGTCAATATGTAGTAACTAAAACACAAAATCTCCTCTTTTAACACTATTTTCAAAAGGCAATTGATGTGAATTAACTAAACAATATGCTTCACAAAGTAAGTCTTTAATATCAACATTTGAACAATCAGTTAAATGAGCAAGTTTATAGATGGAAGAATGCCTAAGTCTAGCATGGAGCAAGTGAACATCAATAAATGAGATATGTAATGCAAGGAAAGGTTTACAATTGTCGACTTGTTGAGCAATAGAAAAACAAGGACTATGATTAAGGCAATCTAAAGAACATAAATTCCCTGACTTGCTTCAGTAATGGTAATACATTGTTTAGAGGTTACGTCTTGAAATGAATAAGAAACTTTATCAATGGAAACAACAATTGAATGTTGACTAAGCAACTTTGGAATAGATAAGAAATTATGATGAAATTTTGGGAAGAGAAAGACATTAAAAAATGACAAGTTTCACTTAACTTAACACGACTAATCCTATAGTATATCCATGTTTAACAGATCTGTCGGGTAAGTGTATGGGAATAAGGTGAGACAAATGGCATTTATTAAAGAGTAGACATTTATAGACTACAACACCTGTATCAACTATCTAATTAACTAACTTATCATTCAAAACTTCCAAATGAGACATGGAAATAGCAGATATTGTACTTGCAAATTGAATCAAACATGTTGTGCATTCTTTCTCCTTGTTAGTTGAAGTATTTTCCTTCATCATCTTTAATACTTCATGACAAATTCCTTGAATCACCTACTAATCAAAGCCACTTCCACTAACAATACTATTAGTTTCCATTATATCGAACATATTATCTAGTGGAGTGTTCAACTATAAACATCTACAAGTTACAGCTTTAGCTACTTTTCTCTGTTTTTTTTTTTTCCTTTAAACCACTCAAGATAGTGAATAATCTGAAAGAAATTCTCTATAGAACGACCTGTACCCTTGCAATGTCAAGAACTTCTTCAGCTCTTTTCTTGCATTAGTAGCTTGACTAATATCTACTTGTAAGAATATAGAGATTTGCTTTTGTTTTTCAAACTATTATACTATGTAAAAAACTTTATTAATAGTAGGCAAAGGCTTGACTAACAACACTTGATTTCTAATAGCTTCATATGAATCCGAAAGACCCATGCAAAATTGCATTAAGTTTCTTTGATTTTCAAACTTAATTAAATGATTTTGTAAGCCACATGCACAATGATTTAACACTCCACAACAGCAAATTGGGTATGGATTCAAAGATGGAAGTTCATCCAAGCACTTTTTAAGCTTATTATAATACACACCAACCAATAAATTTGCTTACTTAACATTCACAATCTCATGTTGTAATTGAAATATCATAGGTCCCTTAGATTGAACATATTACTCAACAATCTCTCTCCACAATTCGAATGCTGATTGTGTATATTAAGATTGCCAATTTGAAATGTATAAAGGATCTAGATTAGCCATTTCTTCTCGATTCAATTCTCTAAGATTTTTCATCTCTATGATTTCTACTATTAGCAATGAAATGAGAAAACAATCAAGAAAACACACCAAAAATAATAAAAACAATGATCACTTCAATTTAATTGCTTTGATACCATGAAGGATTTTACTACTTTCTCTCTAGGAAAACAAATACTACACATGAAGAACAATGAAATGCTCCGTTACGAATAGGAGACGTAAAGTTCTGTTATTTTGTTCATTAGAGAATGAAAAGTACAGAAATCTAATATATATATATATATAGGTGACTGAAACATGCAACTCACATATTCCCCATTGTATAAAGATAAATGCAATCGTCACAAGTTCTCACATCATGCATGGGTCAACTTTTTCAATTACCAGTGTATGCCTTGACATTGTAATCGGGGTTAGCCAAACTCACAAAAATCCTCTGTTTTCTTTCGGGTCTCTAAAGTTTTAATTATGGCATACATATCTGTTTCGAGTAATTTACATATAATTATCCAGTAAATAGCTAGTTCTCTCATAAGGCATGGCTGTTCTAATTGAATTTATGATTCGAGCATGTGTCCGTGTCTCCAACCACAACTTCAGTTGCGCTAGAAGCGACAGTTTCAGAATTTGAGCACCGCATGTGTCCGTGTTGGTAATGAAATACTAGGTCCTACTCGTTCATATGACCAAATCCCTTTTGACTTTTGAGTACCTAAAATCCTAATCTGCAGAATATTGATAATCAAGCAGGTAGCCAAAATATCATTTAATTAAGCACAACCCATCAATCAACTACTAAATCTATGAACCCATTTCACAATCCCATAATACTTATTTAGGTCAACTCGACGGTCAGATAGGAAAAGTAAACACCATAAAGTGGGTATCCGCGTTCAGTGCCGTGTCTAACTAGAAGCCTCTCTTCGTCTTCGTCTTCGTCTTCGTCTTCGTCGTGCTTTCTTTTTCAACTTTCCACGAAGTAAATAATGAAGAAAGAACATCGGAGCTTTTTCTCACCGACAATCTTTATTGAAATGGTGCCTGTTGGCTTCCATGAATAAATGAGGACACCCCCTTTTGTTTCTCCGCTAACCTATTTTTACTAGATTAAAGTACATGCACTTAGACTTTGAAAAGTTGTGTTGTTAGCTGCACAAGTAATGGAAAATATGTATACTTGCAGATTGAATTATTTGTTGGAGTAGCTTTTATGAAGAATAAATTAATTTTGTTCCAACAAAAATGTAAACATGCTTTTGAGTAATTAAGCTCACTTTATATTTTATCAAAAAAATAAAAAATTAAAAAAGGAAAAGTCTGATCAGATTATGAGATGCTAACCCGATAAATCATTTCTTTATTAATTTATTATATAAATATAAGTACCTATATTTCGAGAGTTAGCCTCCACAATTTTTGAAGCGGAATATCGATATCATCGATCTCAGTATCAATGAAAGTGTTTGAAATGTTTTATAATTTAACTCTTATTGATGCTTTCAAGTTCTTCTCTCAAATAACTAACAAATTTGATCATTTTAAAACGTTTTTTGTCTTCCCAGCATACATTTTCTAGGAACCACTCGCAAATCTTTAGAAGATATCTAATGTACACAAATTTCTATTGCTTATCCTTCTTGCAGCTTTTTCTCTTGAGTAACTAGCAGAAAACACATTCAGAAGGTTATTTACGGTGTAATATGATGAAAAATCATGTGCTGAATGGTGGTTTTTTTTTTTTTTTTCAGTAGGTTCGAATATCTGTAATAGTATCTAGGGCTGAGTAAAATGACTGATTGAACCCCCTAATTGGACTAAATCGAACATACCGAGCTGTAAATTAGGTTCGAGTCATTACTTAGTTAAAATATATATATATCAAACAGAATT
This sequence comes from Lumnitzera littorea, assembly GCA_024138015.1. Lineage (NCBI taxonomy): Eukaryota > Viridiplantae > Streptophyta > Magnoliopsida > Myrtales > Combretaceae > Lumnitzera > Lumnitzera littorea. Next base: position 12,825,765 of record JAMXBB010000007.1, on the reverse strand, counting down.
AAACCTTTCGAATGGTTACTTAGGTTAGGAAAAAAAAAAAAAAACCAAATTCAACCAAACCATTTTTAAAGGTTCAAAAAATTACAAAGCAAGCTAAACCATGGAAGGTAAAATAGGAAAAGAAAAAGTTATATTTTTGCACGAGACCTAAAATTTATATTTTCACCAACTTAACAATATTAAAATTGCTCATAATTTAGTCACTTTATGTACATTGGCTTCATTTAAAACTTTCATATTAGATGTTCACCTAAAATACTAACTTTCTAAACTCTTAATTGCACACTTATGTTTAAATATATATTCCAAAATACAAACATTTGGCTTAGAATTTCTTTTGTCATTTTTCTAAAATATTTTAAGATTTTGGTTTGAATTGCATATCGAACCAATTTTTAGGTTCAAAAGAATTATGGAACCAAATCATTAGGTTACATTTGAATTAAAAAAAAAAAATTTGAATTGTAATATTAGATTTAGTTTGCAACTTAAAGGGATAAACTATATTGAACTAGACCACACGTACCCTAATAGTATCTATTAATATATTAGAGTAGTATCATAATCATGTTCAAAGTAGATGATATTTAATTCGGTTATCAATTTCGTAATTCGATCTAAACTTGACCCAATGTAAATGTTAATAGAGTTTAAATTAAATATAAATGTTTATTCAATTAGAAGAAATATATTTATTTAGATAAATACTGCTGAAACAAGATCAATATTAATTTCTTCAAAGGAGCATTATATCGTATACAGGGTGCGATCATTTGATCATGTCGGGTCACTAAATTATCCTCGACCACAAATTTACGACAAAAATGGAAAAAATAAAACATAAATTGTATGCTTTGCAAATTCCGAGTAATTTCGGTTGTCGAAGGTCAATTTCGTTGAAATCATTTAAGAAGAATTTAATATAAATGCCCGCCTTACTTTTCATTGGTCAACATGGATTGTGTAGGAAACTTCACCACTCAGTACATGACTTATTACTTATTATTAGAAGCAAAATTTCGCTACTACTCGATGTAAATTTAAAAAGAAATGACCGATAAATAAAAAATTAGGAAAAGTGCAAAAAGATTCTGAATGTTTGCGCCGCCACCCCCACCCCAACACCCCCCCCCCTCTTTTTTAATTTTAGATTTTAACATTTCAAAATTTTCATTTAAGTCCTTGATTTTGCAAAATTTTACAAGTGAGTCCTTTTAATGAAAATTATTAGTTACATATTAACACGTGACAATATTCGATTGGTTCAAGTACTTTATTAAATAAATAATAAAATAAAATATTAAGAAATAATGAAAATTTATGTAAAAATCGGAAGAATGAAGAAAATGAAAAAATATGCAAATTTGAAAAAAAAAAATACTAAGATAATATATATACAGCAANAGCAATATATATATACTTATATGCATATACATATATGTATTAATATTAATATTAATATTGAGGTAAATTAATAAAATTAACAAAAAAAAATATATATATATATAAATTCATATAAAAAAAGGAAATCTAACCATCCCTTACCATTGTGGCTATATTCAACTTTCTTACCGAAGTGGGCTATGACTCACTTTAAAAAGGTTGCAACTAACTAGCTTCGATAAGTGACTGTCCAAATAGAAAAAGAAAAAAGGAAAAAAAAAATCCATTGGATCGAGTAAGGTTGCATGACTTAACTTCAACTTGATGAGTGTTTTACGTTATCTTATGTTCCTATTATTTGACACCACCCACAGCCTCCACTAAGTCTTAAGACCCTCTATTTGATGTGATTCACGATCTATTTTATGAAGATTGACCATTCTGATCATCCTAAGGATGGATGTGGTTGGAATTAATCTTTCTTTTTAATTTTATAAATCTTTATATATATTTTTTATTATTTTTTCAATATTTTATCATTTTACTTATTTAATAATTATACGTGTATCAATTGTACACCTTCACGTGTCTTTACTAACAAAAAAAACTAACGGAAATAACGAAAAAACTTATTTAATAAAAATGAAAACCTTAGATATTAAAATAACGAAAAAAAAAAAAGAATAAGAACTGAAGTGAAAAAAGAGACCGACTTTAAAGACATTATACTTTTACCATAAAAGTTTTGCCACTTCAATTTGGTTGATCTTACTAAAAAAATATAATGGCGACAGAAGATAGACAAAACTATTTCGATTTCACAAAGAGGAAATCAGTTTCACTATTTTTCCTGTCCCTAACCATATTGTCACACCCTCCATAGAATTTACAATCTCGTGAGAACCTTGCATAATATTTCAGTCATTGCACAAACGCAAAACTTTATGAGTAAATAATAACGAAGAACATTCTACGCGTAAAAAACACGTTAATTTGGAATGGCTGCAGCATGTGGAACTAATGATATAAATTGATGACTGCACCATTTAGCACCAAGATTATTTTGGTGTTTCAGTAAATATCTTGAACTCAAGAAAATGGAGAAAGAACTGCTTGATGCAGCTCAAGAGGGAAGTGTAGAAACTCTCCGGAAATTGCATCACCAGGATAAACTTATCCTGCGTAGATACATTTCTGGGGGTTTCAAGGAGACACCTCTACATGTAGCTGCCATGTTTGGACACTTGGAATTCACAAAGTTAGTCCTATCTTACATGCCTGAAATGGCAAAAGAGTTGGACTTTAGAAAATCAACACCACTCCATGTCGCAACAGCACATGGGCACCTCCCACTGGTGAAAGAGCTATTATTGGTCAATCCTGAAGTGTGCTTTGCCAAAGATTGGGAAGGGAGAAACCCGGTTCATATGGCTGTAATAAAGGGTCATATTCACATTCTAAAAGAGTTGGTTGGGTTTAGAACTCAAGCTGCCCAAGCCCTTCTTGGGGCTTCAACTATATTGCATATATGCATTAAGCACTATCAAGTGGAGGCTTTAAAGTTTATTCTGGAGGTGATTCCTAATGATGCTGAATTTATCAATTTCAAGGATAATGAAGGGTTCACCATCTTGCATTTAGCAGTTGCAGAAAAACAAACGGAGGTACCAACTATTGCACTAATTTTGTTTGATACTAGAGTTAACTGGCATAATCTTCATGTTATGTATTTTACTTAATGTGCAGCTCTAGGCCTCAGTATCCTACCTTAGGCATTAACTACTAAAAGTGACATCGTGTAAAGTTCCTAAGCCTTGGATTTGTTGAAAGTAGTATTTTGAAATAGGTATTAAAGAGGCATTTCCTGAAGGCTTCTTTTTTTTATTTTAATTTTAAAGTGGTTCTCCTAATGGATATAACACAATGTATCGCTTTTACCTACCTTGAGTTATTATAGAAGATATACTCAAGGTACCATAAGTTCTGGGGAACTCTATAGTTCAATAATAACATAGGGTACTAATTAATGATATTGTAAATTATTGGTAATAAAAATAATTATTAGATCTTACAATTATAATATATTTCAATATATAAAAGTTTTAAAATCTAACTCCATCCATATCATCAAATCACATTTGTCTTGTGGAATAAATTAGTTGTACCTTTATTTATTTATTTTTATGTTTTTCACCAAAATTCTTTCTTATGTTTGTAATTGTTTAACTGAAATTGTAATTTATCTCTAACCAATGTTAGTCTTGTCATTTAAATTTTATGATTTTATGTATGAATGATTAAATATAACATTAATATGTATTTAGCAATTATTTAAATGGAAAACAAGAAACTTCACAAGTGTCATAATGTATCCAAAAACCTATTAAGTTTCCATAAAGTGAAAGTTTTAGCACGATAGAAATGGGTCTTGCATCTTCGTGACGGTATTACAAGACAGGTATAATAAGGCTCTCCTTTCTACCCATTTTTTTGCTTAGATAGCTAGTTGTTATTAACTATAAGTTGGCCACACAAATAAGCACTTGAAAATTTGAATTTGGGCAGTAAAACCTGTGCGAATCAATTTATGCAGTTAAAACAGCTCATGTTTTGATCTTGATCTATTGAGGCCTTAAAATTCTTGTTTTTGCTCAATTAAACTTGCAGAGTTGAATTGCCCACAATTTTTGCGCATAAATTATCAAATATATGATTTGAAGGGTCTATGAGCAAATTGTTTTTCCATCTTATTTGCATTTGATCAAGGTATGTGAGTATATAATTACAAGAAAATTAAAATAACATTTGTAAAGAAAAATAAAGTTAAAAAATTGAAAAAGAGGTTAATACCATCAATGTTTTTCATATGCGCAGGTAGTGAAGCTTTTACTCCAGCATAGCAAAGTAGAAGTAAATGCAATAAATGTATATGGATTTACGGCGATGGATATTAGTTTAGCTCCGGGTAGAAAAAAGATCAAAGACATAGAAGTTGCTGAATGTTTTCAGCAAGTCGGAGGAGCAAGATCAACAACCAGATCAAGGTTTCACTATAAGGATATCATATGCAATGATCAGTCGGCGAACGTTATTGCAGATTTAAACAGTAACAAAACAAGACTAACGACCAGAGTTAGGAATTCATGTTCTTCAACAGCTCATGAGACTAAAAGTGAAAGGAAAAAGCGGTTGGAGGCTACTTGTAATACATTAATGATTGTAGCATCGCTCATCGCTACTGTGACATTTGAAGCTGTGCTCAATACACCTGATGATCTTAAGAATGATGAGAATTCCAGTGAGTTTTTTTTTCTATTCAACACAACCAGTTTCTCTGCAGCAATTTTCGTAATCCTACTTTTGATTAGTGGATTGCCGATAAAACGCAGACTTCTCATATGGATTCTTAGGATTACCATGTGGATCGCGGTTTTATCATCCGCATTGACTTATAGGACTGTGATAGATATTTTTGTTGCGAGCTGGGAATATTGGGATATACAAATGTATATGCCGGTGGCTGTGGTTTTGGAGGTATTACTGTTGGTTATCATTTTAGCATTTGGAAATGCAACTCGAATAATCTTGAGGGTGATAAGATGTGTCCGGAGACGAATGAAGACAAAACGAGCAATAGCAAATTCGAACGCACAAGATGAAAGTTGTGTCTAGAATATTGCGATTGCCCCTTTCGACACTCTTAGTAAGCATCAAAGCATCTACTAAATAAGCCAAGAATATGATATTCCTCTTTATCGCATGCGCTGCTTTATATTTCGAAGTTAATAATTTTATACGTACTGAATTTTGTTTATCTATAACTTATGTGTTTTTAGAAAAATGATAGTTGTGATTATTGAATATAATTTTTATATTGTTAACACGTATAGATCAAAATTATTTAATTTTTATTTGATCTGTTCTGATTTTAAACTTGATGATCGGGTAAAATAACTTATTGGTATCTTGCTATAATTAATTTGAAGTCCGTGAATAGGAAATAAAATTGGCAAGTTAGAATTACACATATTATTCATAGTAAATATATAGGAAAATCCGATATTTTGCAAAATGAAAATTCTAATTTATCTCTTTTTTTTTTTAATGGAAAAAAAAAATGTATGACTTAATAGATCTACAGTTGTAGCAATCTGAGTAAATATTAATATATATTGTAAATTTACAATTACTAGCAAATGCATCTCTACTACTTCACACTGATCATACACTCCAACGTGTAGTTGATAATAGAACAACATTAGTAATCACTCAGTATTCCTCACAAATACACTAATTCGATGCCATAAACTAGATCACATCGGAATTGGGGAATATCCTCTTTTTTCTTTCTTTCTTTTTTTTTTTTTGTATTAATAAAAATTCACACATATATAATGTACACATACCTTAGCCCTCCCCAGCGCTGAAATGGAAAAATAAGCTAAGGAATTTTGTTCACATGGGCTCTATATTTTCGTATTTTTATATTTTATACATTCTATTTTATTTATTTTTTTCTGTTCATATTTCTATCTGATGCTAATATTGCAGTAATAAGTTTAAAAGACTAAGGGCCACAATTATGGCAATATGAGGTCCCAATAGATACATGGACACAACATACCCACAAGAGAATAAAAAGAAGACGCAGGCGAAAAGAGAAGACTAGCAAGACTGAAATACAAAGAAAACGCGGCAAAGACAAGACTAGCGAGACTGATAGAGAAAAAGCTAAAAGCTCGAAAAAGAAAATTTGCATTCGGGCTGATTCCTTCCGGGAACTCCGCGATTTTCCACCTTTTTTTTTTTTTTGTTTTTATTTCAATAAAGTCCTACAACTATTGGATGTTACGGTCAATAATATCCATGTCCGTACAGCAAAAGGGATATCCCCAAATCCCCACCTTAGAACTACAAATTGGAAAGTTAGAAAAAGGAGATATCCACTTAGGCTGAGTTTTTCTGTGGAACCTGCATCTTTTTAATTTCTTTTTTCTTTTTTTTTTGCAATAAATTCCTGCAAATATTGGATATTACATCCATAATATCCATGTATGTGGTGTGAAAAGGGCAAAAATAGCATATAACGAGAGATTGTACGATTTTATCCTTATTTTTTACTAAATAGATCCTATCTTTTATTCTATTATTGATTTACATTACTTTAAATTTAAACTATGGAATATAAAGTTCATTTAATAGTTGAGATTTAAATGAATGCAAATTAAAGATGAGATAGAAATTGGTATTTGTCTCGTAAAAAATAAAGATGTGATAATAGAAAAATACTTAATTATATAAATATTTGGTAATATAAGTAGTGAAATTTTACGTAATTATCCACTACTAATTTATTCGTTCGAATTCAATTAATAGTTATACATTATATATACTTTCATATGACGTGTATTATGAATCCCTTCTTATGAAAGGATATCCTCAGTTCTCACTATAAAACTATAAAATCTGAAAGCTCGAAAAAGGAAATTTCCATTAAGCCTGATTTGTTCTTTGAAACTCTGTTTTTTCAACTTTTTTCAATAGTCCTACAACTATTGGATATTACACTCAATAATGTCCATGTATGTGGTGCAAAAGGGATATCTCCAGACCCTAACTGAAAGCTAAAAATCTGAAAGTTAGGAAAAAAAAAAAGAAAAAAATTTCCACTTAGGCTCATTTCTCGTGGAACTTGCGTTTTTCCAACTTTTTGTTCACTACTATCGGATATTATGGTCGGTAATGTCCATGTATGTGCTGCAAAAGAGATATCCCCAGTCCCCACGTTAGAACTATAAAATCTGAAAATTAGAGAAGAGAATTTCCACTTAGTTTGATTTTGTTTCGTGGAACCTGTGTTTTCCCAACTTCATTGGAACAAATTCATACAATTATCGAATATTACGGTAGATATTATTAAAAGGGTTGAGCGCTTGTTGATTTTTACTTTTATGAAGAAAATTTTTTTCATATTAATATTTTTAATAGCTGTTAACCACTATGGTTACTAGTTCATTATTATTATCGTTCCTTTTTGTCGCTTATCTCTGTATATTAGCATGCTAATATAATTTTTTAAGACTTTGAAAATGTAATTGTGATAAATAATGAAACTAGCTGTGCCATCCAAACTCTTCAATTTAAAAAGCCTGCACCATTTAGCACCAATTATTACACATCCACAGGAATAGTCTAGAATTATTGCGTTGAACTCATCCTCGATAGATTCTTTTTTGGGATTTAAGAAAAACACTCTACATATGCCTAAAATGGCAAAAGAGCTAAACTTTAGAAAATCGAATCCACTCCATGAAGCAGCAGCACATGGGCACATTCTAATGGTGAAGGAGCTTTTATCGGTCAATCCAGATATGTGCTTCGCCAAAGATTGGGAAGGGACAAAGCCAGATCATATGGCAGTAATAAAATGTTATATTGATATAAAATCTAAGTAAAACATAAAAGGTATGCAATATAAATATCGTAACGAACCATCTTGCTTACGTGATCAAGGACCGTCGACTTTCCTAGGTGAACTCAACTTATAATACATCAAAAAGTGAAGAACACTGATACCTATGATGCATGTGTACTTGTACGACGCAATATTGATGCTGAAGTCGCAACATTATAGATTGAGAAAGAAAGAACACGACATGACATGCTTTTAGTGTTGTGTTAGAAATTTTTTTATATATCATAGATTATATTACACTTTTATCTGATATTTTTTAAAATGACTACACAAAACTATTTGAAATATTAAAAAGGAATCACTTAATATATTTCAAAATAATATTTATATTTCACAAGGAAAGTTGATAAGCGGCCGATAGTTTATGTACTTAAGTGCCAACTTCCAACATCATCATTAGAGCACGTCGTGAAGAATATCATGTTTGATTAAACTCATCTTTGTAAAGATAATAGAACCAAGAAACTTGTTTATTTTGGGAATGCAAGAAGGTAACATCTAGGCGCTATATGCAAGAGGAGAAAATATTGGTCGAGTGGAGTCAATTTTACAGGTAATAATAACAATTATTATGAATTGTGGAGATCCTTTGTTTTTTTTTTTTTTTTTATCATTCAAAAAGCTGAAAAGTTATCACAACAAAGCTATTGCGAGAATTAGACATTGCATTTGCGAGATACGCAATCTCGCAATCCTCATCCCGCAATCTTGTCTCCACTTGCGAGAATTAAATTCTCACAGTATCTAATGACTTTTTTTCCTAATATTATCCACGCCCTCATAATTAGGATTAAAAAAAAGACCCACAAACAATGATGGAATCGAATCGAATCAAATCAAACCAAAAAATTAATATTTTAGTAAACTGTTTAGTTTAAGGAAGCAAATAGAACATTTTGTTTTGAACCAAACTGAATCATTTGGTTAAGCAAAAAATATATACTTAATCGTCTCGTGTTTTTTCTAATTTTTTTTATCAATATTCATGGATTTCTAAAATTTTTATATCTTTTTCTTATTTATAAGTCAATTATTAAAATTAAGTTAAGTGGATTTTATCTAAAATTTCACATTTAAAATTTCTCTTTTTTCTAAATTGTCATTTTCTTATATGTTTTTCGAATCAAAAGTTTGATCTTGATACTTTTTATATATCTCTCGATTCTTCTTTAATTTTTGGTGTATCTCTTTTATCTTTTTTATATTGCTTTTAGATGGGAAACTCAACTTCTTCCTCTTCATTATTATTCGTTAGGATGGAATCTTTTATCTTTAGGATAGAATCTTTTATCTTTATTCAATTAAGTTAGGTTTGTTAAGATATTGTATAACTTTCTACTAAATATCTTTGTATATGATAAATGTATAAAAAATTAATTGAAAACATATAAAAGTTTATTGGAGAAAAAAATATATTATCAGAGATAAAAATATTTAGCAAAAATTTTACATAAAACATTCGAACTGTAGGTTAAATCCGACTGAACCGATTTAATTAAATTAAAAAAATTTACGAATTAAATCATATAATTAGATTCAATTAAAAAAATAAACTATTATATTAGATTCAATTCGGTAAGAGAAGGTGAATCGTATTGAATCGAGCCACGTCAACCCCTATTCATGATATGTGTGTTAAAAAATATATAAAAAATGACTTATGTATTGTCCAAAAAAAAAAAAAGTATAAGGAAAAAAAAATCAAATAGATGAGACTATAAAAATTAGTGAATAGTTTCTTATATACGTGGTCATATTAAAAGTATATGTAATTTAAGAAAATTATATGCCCCTCTATTTCTATATATTTCTATATATCAATTAAAATAGAATGAAATATGTGTTGTTATATGATCAATGATGAAAAAAAAGGTACCTAGAAAATACTCTAGCATAAATGAAATAAAAAAAAAAACATGCCGCACTGTGAGCTTTTTTTCTCCCTCCAATAACGCACTGTACGCAATTTGCATTTATTGAGAAGTTTAGGAGGGAAAAAGAAAAATCGACTGTTATAAAGAAACTTCAAACTACGCTAAACATTAACTTGATGTTTTCACATGAAAAGTCACGAAAAAATGAAATACAAAAAAAAAAATTACATTAAATAACATGAAAACTTGACATGTGTCCGTCTTTTTCCTTTCTTATTGAAATACAACCACTGTTTTTCCATGAAAAGATACTAAATAACGAATCATTAAAGGGAAAAAAAAAAAAAAAAAAACGAACACGATGTTAATTCATCATCAATCCCTTGAACCAAAGAATTTTAATATATGTCACTCTTTCCTATACTTTACACACGTTCCGCACCATTGGAACTCTCTGGGAAATGGCATATAAAAAAGTAAAAAAGATAAATAAATGATTGATAACGTAGGAAAATGAAAAGAAGTATGAAAGTCCAAAATCAAAATATCTGAGAATATAAAACAACACCAGCTAATAGATTTTTCAAAAACATGAAGTAACTTCTTTTAATCAATTACAGCGAACACATGGTCAGCCACAAAATAAGGCATTGTGGTATTAAGTTCTTTTCATCTAAATACTTCCTGGAGTTTGCCACCAGAATAACTCAAAGAGGACATCACACTTTCCATTTCACAATTATAACTTTAAGCGATGTCCTAAGTATTTCTTCCCACATGTGAAGTCATAAAAGCGTTGAAACAAATTGGAAGATCAATCATTATAAAGCACGAAAAATGAAAAAATCCTGACAATTTCACCATGTTTTGTGGATTACATATTAATTACCAATAAAGATACCAGATAGCAAAATGATGTCCCTTGGATTATTATTTAAACCTAGTGTGTTCACAATCTCCTTCATTGTGTTGTTTCCTTATTAACAGCTTACAAAGCAATTCTCACATTGGGGTACCTCTTAAAGAAACTATGTATAATTAGCTTCACCTAAACTCAAAGGAAAAAAAAAAAACAAAAAAGTGCTGATCATTGAGTTGACCATGCAACTATATATAATTGACAAATGGAAGAAGAGTCTTGGCATTATTGTACTAAAAAGAACGAAGTGTTAGTCAAGTTATTTACCTAGGTGGCAAAAGTGATATTTAGAAGGGTACAAATGACCAAAACATACCAAGAACCATTGCGGCCAAAGTGATATTCAGAAGAAAACAAATGACCAGAACATGCCAAGAATCATGACAATGATTCCATTGATGAAGTTTATGAATAAAGCGGACAGGAACTAAGTGCCAATATCTTCTCATGCAGCACCAGCACCATACTCTTCATTGTCAAAAGTTAATTTGAAAATACATTTTTACTTTCAGTAGTAAAATGTCAAAGATCTTTTCATTCAAAATCAAAGATAAATCATGAATGATAAAAACTCGATCAATGGAGCAGAAATATGCAGTAAAAAAAGGTGTAGGTGGCCTTTTCAACCGATTTGGCACAAGTAGAACACAACATTGTGATGAAAGAAGACAGGGCCTTCGCCTCTGATCGTTCCATATCAGTTTCTTGAACCGATGCACCTTTTCCGGTATTTTGCCAAAATACATCTTACTCAGATCTTTTGTTAGGTGTTGCAGAACTAGAGCAGCAGGAGGACCCTTTAAAAGAAAAAACAAAGCTCTTATTTAGGATGCCATATAACTAACATTCATCACAATTACACCTACCATGTCACGAAGCACAACACATGAACAATGTTCTATATTAGGGGAAGGTTTTGTCAAATGTTTTGTACATTCTATCATTTCAGATATTTTTAACTCCAACACCACATGGTATTAGCTATTTCTTCACCCCTCTTGGTTTCTTAAGTGAAAGAGCCAAATTATTAGAAAATAATACACGAAAACAAAATTAAAAGTTACATGGATAAATTTTTCTAAGTCTATATTAGACGCTCCTATAATGAAGAATACACTAATATTAATCACACTTAATCGATAGCATACTCAGAATCAAGGATAAAACTTTCCAGGCCAACTTTGTGGAATCAACAAAATCCAAATCGTAACTCATTATCAAGGATAAAATTTGCCGGACCAACCATAGGGAATCAACAAAAGTAAGTTCAAATGACCTAGAGAGCAAGAAGAGATCTCTTGTAATGAATGTGCCATGAAACATCCCTACCTTTGACCTGAAATGACTTCATGTGCCCCTAAATGTGAGCCACTTATCCCTGCACCCTACAATCGCCACGATGTACATACGGTCCACCTTGACCTTGGTGATCACAAGATCATCAATTTGCTCCTTATTTCTCGTTAGTAAATACAGTTAAAGTCCCTGTGCCATTAGCAAGCCGGAAACATTGGCAATGACCAGCTTTTCAGAAAAAAGCCCACTCATGTGAGAGACATCAAAGAGACTGCCATTCTTTCTCAAATCGACAGTTAGTCCATGATGGACTCCTCGTATTGAATGGGCATGCTCCATCCAGCAAAGGGCACTATTTTCGAGTCATGGTGATAAGGAAATCATGAAGGACAGTCTTCTTTAGGCCAACATCGCTAGCAAAGAAACTATGACTTGTAGCCTTCTTGTTCAACCGTGCCAACTGGTGACCAAGCTATGGTAAACATCCCCCTATCAACTTTTGTCACAGAAAATCTAACCATAAGAAAGCAAGAAACTTTAATGCCAAGATAACAGGTTTCATCATGGCACTTGCATCAACTTAGCAAAGGTGGAATGAGATTAGCCATTAATGTGCTATCAGCTATGGTAGATTAATCATTCTTATACTTGAGATTCATGGATCACCACGTTCCAACAAAGTAAAAGCTTTTTACTATGTTTGAGAAAAGACATCTTATTTTACAAACAATACTAGTCCATTGAAGTACCCTTGAAGATCTTACTGTTAAACAAAAATTGAACCAGTGCGTTATATAATAAATGTAGCAGCTAACAAATAAAGGAAAACACTATATCGACAACTTTAACACTTAATGTGATTGAAGCCAATAGATCACATGATATAAAGCACCTTACCAAGATTAAGCATAGCTAAAACTTCCTCCCACCATTACCAAATGTATTGCGTGAGCTTTTAAGTGTCACCGACAGTTGATCTAATATGTTGCCACTTTAAAGACTATTAAAGTCTCATAAATTAAGCTCATTTTCATTTTCTTCCCAAAATAATGCACTTTATTGGATGCAGCACAAATCAATAATGTTTCTCGTATTGGATAACAAACGAAAATACACCAGTCAAAAATTGACAGCTGATTCCTATAACCCATTTGGCACACTCAACTTTTAATCCTGAAGACACCACCACCAATGCCACAAACCGAAATGAATCAATTAAAAAACGGACCTTTTGGTCCTTCGGCTATCAAATAACACAACAAAGAATAAAAATACCACTCGACATAAATACCAATCTAGGTATACCTAATACTTGAAACACACTACACTGCATCAAAAGATCCAAACTTTCCAACACCAAATACATAAATACACACCAGCAAGGATACTCAAATGGAGAATGAACGGGAGAACGTTCACAATTACGTCGACCCATGTTATGTCTCCGTTAAAAAAGATGTCAACTTCAAGACACATAAAGAAGGTGCAAAATAAAACTAAAGAATGCATTTTCGTTTTATAGTGATCTTTTGGTAAGTGGGTTTTTGATATTCCTAAGGAAAGAAAAATACCCACACAAACAATTGAAATACATAAATAAGATAAAAAAAATATATATTATTTTGATTTACGTGGAAAGTTTTGAAGCCTCAAAAATAACAGAATGTTCCACTATGCCAATGATGATAATACCTAATTCAATCAATTGAAATTTAAGGGGAAAACGACAAAAATCAATAATTATGCATTATGCAGATATATTACCACATGAAATTTAGAAACATCGAATTACAATTGCTATCATACTTCAAATCGACTCCCTTCTCTCCTTCTGATCCACTTGAAAGATGAATGTGTTGATGGATCCACAAACTTTCCATCCATTTCTCTTGATTTATTGGATTCCAATCCATTGAACACAGCATAAGGAAAAGATAAACACAATCTAACACAGAGACCACAAAAGAGAGAAAGAAATGATATATGGAATGGAGATGTAAAATGTGAATGCTTAGAAAACTGCTGTTTGAACAGAGTGAGAAAAAATGTGGAATGAAACTAATGTTGTGACACTACGTTGAGAGGCATTTCAGTTGGTATCTTTTGTGAGATCCATATTATCATTTATTTCATCATTGATTTATATGCTTTTTCAAATTTAAATTATTAAATAAATTTTGAATTTAATATTTAAATTTTAAAATATGAAAGTGAATAGTAAAATAGAAAACGAAATTGATCCTATCAAAATGATAAAGAGGACCGTAAAATCAATGTAAAAGATTTTAAATCGAAATTAAGAAAGGGTTAAGGATAAAAAGGATTAATCGAAATCGAATTAAAATTAAAAGGGATCCATAAGAATTATCTATCTCTTAAGAATTATAAATTGAGAGTTTTTTATATTTTATTTTTTATTTTTCTTTAATCTACATTCATTTTCTTATCTAATTGGTGTATTTTATAAGAACTGAGATGGACTGAAAGGGCTAATTAGATTGAATTAAGGTTACTATCAATAAGAGTTAAAAAAGTGATTTGGGTTGGTTTTTATCGGATTAGATTGGACAAGTTAATTCAAATCTAATAATACTAAATATAGCTAAATGGTAAAAAAACTAAGAGAGAATATTTACTATTATATATAATAGCATAGATATCAATGTTATTTAAATAAGGATGGAATAATTTTTATTAGTCTCCACTAAATTTATTACATGGTATGACAGTATTTTCAATTGAAAACTTGCTTTATTTGATTGTTTCTTTCCACGTGCTTACTAATGGTTCCAATTTTCCATTTTTTTTCTGTAATTGACTTTCTCATATTAACTGCTTTATTTAATAACCTTTATTCAACTGTTTCTTTTTCCCACTTTCTCTCTCTTCTCTATTTTCATTCCAAGTTTCACATACTTAATAATAGACCAAGCATGGAGATTCTAAGGTTTCGTTGTTTATTTTGATGAGGCCGATTTTACTATTCATTTCTATATTTTTAAATCTAAATTATTGAATTTATAGTTTATGTAATAGTTCTGATTTAAAGGTGATCAAATTAAAAGTGAAATAGATAGTAGTACTGATCTCGTAAAAAAAAAAAAAAAGAAGAATGAAATCGTAGAAAAATCCGATGAAGTAAAATTAGATTATCAGTCTCCTAACTTTCTTTGCACTTCGATCTCTCTCTCTCTTATGTACTCAGTCTCATTTCCTCTCCCCTATTTTCCTCTATCACAAACGCACCAACTCTAAACCCCATCAAACCATAATACTTGAATTCAATTTATTCCCAATGTAGATTACTGTAGGCACTTTGGATTCTATCATTAGTAGATCATTGTAAGTATCCTAATTTTCTCTCTTTTTCATTACCCTAATTCAAGATTACATTATTAAATTTGGAATCATTTTTCATATGGAGTAGTAATTAAGGAAGCATATTGCTTTTTACATCTCTTATCTACCTTTATCCATTTTCATTTCAAGTATTGTAACTTTCATTTGTGTCTATTGAAAGAAAAGTAAAAGATTTGAGTGATTTTGAAACATAAGAGTAAATTGATCGGATTTGCTAAACAACATGATGTTTTCAATGTAATAATTTGTTAAACCTTAGTGTTATTTAGGCTATGATTATTTATGGGCAATACAAGTATATTGTAATATATTTAGTTTGTACAGTACTAAATATAAAATTTATATTAAAAAATTAATTATTTATACTATAAAATAAATTATTTTTTACAATATTTAATAAAAATAATATTAATTAACTTAATATTATAACATAAAAGTTATTTTTGACAATACAAAATATTTTTTGTTTTTATCTAATAAATTTCATTTTTGTATCATGGTTTAGTTAGGACAACATTTAGATATTTTGTCTAGTCAATTAGCTTAATTTTTATTTAGTAACCAAGCCAAGTTACAAATCAAATATAAGATAAAATTTTTTGTCTAGTCTAATACTATAAAAATTGTGCAACCAAACACTATTTTAAGATACAAAACAAATTACTACAGGTTGGGAATGCTTTAAGAGAGGGTAAAATTGTATTCTTTTTATTCTTGTAGATATTCAAACCAAGTTCCCAATTATGATGATCCAAATGTAATCATCAAAATAATTTACTTTTAGATTTTGCAAAATTCGATTAGCTAAACCTCTCACTAAGAACCAAGAACAAACCTAAAAATTGATAGAAAAACTATAAGTAAATGAGGATTTAAGATTGGAGAAATTTCTAATTGCTTTAACATGGGATTATACAAAGGGAAACTTTTCAAATGTTGATTTATGCCTTTAAATTGTAATTAGGTTTGTCTAAATGGACTTTGGCCAAACTCATAAGAACCCATTTCTCTTTCGAGTTATTAAAGTTTTAATGATAGCATAAATGTCCTTTTTGAGTAATCTATACCTATAGTTACCTTAAAAATAGCTAGTTTCTCTCATAAGGCATGGCTACTCTAGTTTATTTTTATATTCTTTTTTTTTTTTATTTTGGCTACCACCATATTATATCTTTTTAGGGGATAGGATAATTAGATTTGATCCATCTTGTTATGAGATCAAAATTTATGCCACTAACCTACTGTGGCTTTAAATGGCTACTACAATTGAATTTGTGTGTTTGTGTCTTAAACCACAACTTTAATAGCATCAAGAGCTTGAGTTTTAGAAATTGAGCCTATACTACATATGCCTGTTGAGAATGAAATACTAGGTCAATTTATTAATCCCTTTCGAGTATCTAAAATCCTAATCTACATAATATTGATGATTAAGCAATATTATATGAAGAATAAATAAGAAATAGCAAAAAATTATCATTTAAGAACAACATATCAATCAATTAATAAATCTATTAAGCCATCATACAATCCCACAATACTTATTTAGCTCATAATAATTTCATATGAATAGTAATTGTAGACACTTTACTTTTGCCTCCCTTTTATTTTTTCAAAAATTTTAGAATATAATAAAAGGTCCTAAATTAAGAAAAAGTACAAAAAAAAAAAGAAAATGTAGAAAACTGCAAAAAAATGGAAAATTTACAAAAATAAAAAAATATAAAAAAATTAGAAAAATACAAAAATATAAAAAAGATTAGAAAAAAAATAGAAAACTTAGGAAAATTAAGTAAGTTTTAGTGTTTCATTAATATGTTTTTTATTTAATAGGAGAGGAGCTTTAGGCTTAAGTTTAGATTCAAATCTAACTCAAACTGACCTAATTACATATATGGATAAGACATAGGCCAATGATCTAACGGAACTGCACATAGACTTACATTTGGAATTAACTTAAGGTGTTGGGTTCAAATCTTACTACAGGCATAAAGTGCCTTTTATTTTCTTCAAAACACACTCGCTACATGTCCAACTACGTGTCTTGTCAATGATACGTGGCATAATATTACTAGACTACGTGGCATAACGTTAGCTAGGGTTAGGCAAAAAAACTGTTAACCAAACCGAATCGAATTGAAAATTCGATTTTTTTTACATGCGGTTTGGTTCAGTTTTGGTATAACGATTCACGGTTCGATTTGACATAGCGAACCGAACTGCTTCTTTCTTTAAAAAAAAAAAAACACCTGTAGTCTACAAGCCTATGAGTCCGTTACCTCGGTAACAAATATTTTGAATTCACCTAACCCTCTTTCCATGATGTCCACAGTACACTGAGTTTCGTCTAGCCCTTCACTGACTTTGAATTCTTTCTTTTCATTTGATAGAAAAAAAAAAAAATTGTCTTCCCAAACCCTAACCCATCCCATCGTATGCAACTATGTGTGCTTCCTCTTCCTTTGTCTTCCTATCCTCTGTCTAGTCTCAACTTAATTCTTCAAAGTTTAAAATAGAAAACACACAATAGTACATTACCACAACTCTAATTACTTTACAAAGACTAAGGTGAAGTGATTTTTTACTTCTCACTCTCAATTCTATTCCTGTATGCATTCATCTCATCATTTTTCTTTTGATTTGGATTAAAACTAACTCAGAAATGTTTCATAATTCTTTTATATGCATTTCAGGTTTTTTGGGTTTATCTCTCAATTGTAAAAATCGGAGGGGGAGCTGGTGATTTTGATTTGAGTAAGTTACTGCAACATTTATTTTCTTATTTCAATTATGTCTCTATATAGTGCGTCTTATTGTTGTTTCTTGGATCAAAGTATAGTGGTGCCGATTATAGGACAACCCCTGTCGCACATGGTAGTTGTTGTGGAATGTAATGAATAAATCGGATTTAGACTTTCAAGTTTTGATTTAACTTGAATTGATAGCAATGTTCATACATAAATAAGACTATGAATTTTGGAGTAAGTTTTCTTAAGTGAAGTTTAAACCTAATAAATAACAAGTATAAAACTGTAGGATACATTAGTTTGGCTCTTCAAACATAATGTTAGTCAAGAGCATCGGATAATATAAACTGCTTTTGTTCCTTCTAGATTTGTTGATTTCTCATCAATTGTGTTTTTATACACTAACCTTATTCCACTACACCTCTTTATATGTTAGCAATGAAGCATGATTTAGTGATCTGTGTGACCATTGAGTTTTTGTGCTTAGATACTTCAATTTGGTCGGATATTTGTTGCATACTTCATTTATTGGAAAACTTTTGCTTCAAGGGGGTTATGTATGGATATCACCAATTCACCTCAATTTTGAAAGTTGGATATTAATAGGACTACTTTCATTACCATCAGTTCATAAGTAGATTCAATTCAAAAAATGGATAAGTTCGACTATAGGTCAAATGAATACATCTAGTGTAAGTTTCATATAGGCTAGGGTCACTAAAACCAGTTCTCACATGCCAAGAACCGAATGTCAATTAGCTATGGGCTTCATGTTTAGGTTGTGTTACAATTAGGGACATAAGTAGTAATAAGGTCTATAGAATTATCAAATTCTAGAAATTAGAAGGCTCCATCTTCGTGCCTCTTTATGTTAAGGAAATGGATATGACAAAAAATGGATATGTCAATGAATATATGAAGCCGCTTTATGTGTATTTTGGCTTCTTTCCACATATAGGACAAGAAAGGGGAGAAAACAACATTGTGTTTTATCATGTTGGAGGCAATTCTACCATTTGAATATGTAGTTTAACTTAACCTTACCATATTGTCATATCTAAATCTAGATTGGCAAATTTTTTAGCTATACTCCTGTTTCTAATGCCATACTGATCTAACTTGATTTTTAAGGATAAAGTTTTGCATATTTTGTCAATAGAGAATCAAATCTTGATTTTTATGCAATGCCATAAAATGGAACGAGTGCCCCACAGTTTAGTGGATATTTCCATTTGTAGGAGTTGTATTTATTTTGAAAGTGCATGTCCATTTGAGCCCTTTCTTCCTGTGTTTGGCTTTATTTTGGCTTTTTGTTTTGATAGCCTACAAGTTTTGAAAGTTGAAAGCTTCACTTCCTCAAAAAGATGCTCTTAGATGGATAAGTTGGGGCTTACTCCTTTGAAAATTTGGTTTAAGATTCTCAAATGTATTGAAACATTTAGCAATTTTTTCATTACAACCATCAATAAAAAGTGTAAAAGCAAGTTTTGACAAGCCATGAAGGATTAAATTGCTTTCTTTATAGCACTTCTCCTCCAATTATTTTGTTTATAATAATTCCCACAATCTTAGTAATTTTGTTTATTTCACATTATTTATTTTAGATGTCTCAATTTGAAGGACAAAGCATGAATCATCTAATGGATCAAAATATACAAGAACATGATATGAATGAAGTGGATGAAAAGAAGCATAATCTTAATGATGAGGGAACCCAACCTTCTACGGGTAATGCAATCAAGAGGATAAATAATGGTTAGCCTTTTTTTTTTTTCCTTCTAATGTCCATATTCTTTTTATAAGAAATTAAGGATAAAATATTTTTCTACTTTTCAATATTATCTTTGTAAATTTCACATCACTTTTAATTATCAGAGTATAATATTATAAGAAAAAAAAAATGGTTCAAACCGCAAACCGAATCATACAGAACTATTTAATTTTAGGTTTGAAAAATTTATGAATCGAGCCATACGGTTAGGTTCGATTTATAAACAGACCGAATCGTTAATTTTAGATTCAGTTCACTTAGGAGGAGCAAACTGTACCGAACCGAACTGCACTTATCCCTAACGTTAACTCCACGTCACCATCCTTCTCCCCAACTTTCCTCTATTTTTCTTATTTTTTCCCTAGTTTTCCTACAGTCATCCTCTTTGGTTAACTCAGTTTCAGGATTGATTTAAGCCTATTTTCTATATAGTTTGACTAAATTAATGGGGGGATTTTAAAGCTTGCATGAGATACTTTGAAAGCTACTCTAGATTCAATCATTAAATCAATCAAATTTGAGTCAAAATTTGGAAAAATTGTAAATGCAATTTCTTTCCCTAATAAGAATCAAAATTCCATTTTGTTTTAAGGGGTGGGGGTGGATCCTAGATTCTCTTGGATCCAGCATACACACCATCCTCATCGAACGTGGCAACCAATACTGCACCCTCATTTACCTTTGAAACCTAGACCATACGGCAACAACTTAATCCGATCCCCACGAACAATACATACGATCATCATTGACACTAACCAATAAATACCACCATCCCTTCCTCAATTATCAGTCGTTGATCACACATTTGTTCACTAATGGCTACGTCCCATAACTTTATATCGTAATCATCCTCTCTTCAACCCATGAGCACCTCATACTGTAGCAACCCATCTACTGCTAGCAAACACAAGCTCCATCATCACTTATTGATCCTTCTCAATCTCCATCCACGAATCTTACAACAACTTTGTTGCAATTTGTTGTAGAACACAATAGTACTCCTATCGCCAGCCCTCTCTCTCTCACTTAGTCTTTAATTGACCATCCTCATCTATCTAATCATCAACACTTTACATGCTTGACCATTGATGCATCATCTAACACCCATCCTCGTGCATGATCACGCTCCATACACGGCTATGTCATAAGCCGCTTGCCTATTGACCCCCTTTCTTTCTTGTGAAAACAAACCCAATACAGCATATCAGACCAACATAACGGTAGTAGCACACTAACCAACCACGACACCACAGCTCCAATTTAACTCTAAATGCACATATGCAATCATAACCATTTTGATCTCTCTCTCTCTCTCCATTGTCCTTACACACACTAATAACCTGACCAACCTAGTGACCTAACTACACCAAACTAACCTTCTCTCGATGGCCATTTGCAATTCCTCAATTCAAAACACCCACCACCCTCATGACCCAATACTAGTGTCGTTGTCTAAAATTCAAAAACCATTTAAATAGCCTCCTCCGACTATCGTGTCTTCACCAATCTAGGTTTTGTTAATCAAAAGCTCATGAATTTGCTTTCTCCCATTTGAATAGGTGTTTAGATCTTGCTACACGACGTGGAATTACCGCTACTGTTGGTCTTCATAGCATAACCCAACCCTACTCTGACTCGAGTTCAAATCTGTGACTTGATCTTGCAACCAAGATCTGACTTGCTTTATTGCCTTGGTCCAACCTTATTTCTTTCGGTTGTTTTATGCTTTTTTTTTTTTAATTTAATTTGTACTTATAACTTAAAAAAAAAAGAAAAAGAAAAAGAAAATAGAAAAGAGAAAAAAAGAAAGAAAGAAAGAAAAAATTTAGTTTTAGGTTTTAATCAAAATAGTAATAAACAACTAGAATAATAATAATAAAATAGAAAATAAAAAAACAAATAAATGACAAAATTATTTTATCATTTAGAAAAATTAGTTTTCCAAATAAATAAAATAAATGGACCCTTTCAAAATTAGGAAGTTTTGTTTTTTTAGAATTTTTCAAAAATAACACCCCAATTTAAGACTCTAGATTTTTTTTTAATAAACTTAAATCCACTTAAAGTGTAAACTCAATGTCTTTTGAAAATTAAAATAAACTTAACCGACTAAGGTTTTTGATAAAAGAACTACGTACATCTGATCCTAAATAGTAGGTATGTAAGTACCTCTGGTGCAACGTAAAAAATGAAAAAACCTATTTTTCCATTTTTATTTAAATTTTTCAATTCATTAACCAATGATTGAATTTTGTTTTATAGGATAGTTTTAAAAGGTAATTTTAGAAATTCAAGTTTAAATTTGGAAAGTTATGGTACCCTTAAGAGTTTAAAAAAATCTAACCCTCGAACTCATATCTCTAGTTTCTTCAAAACCCTTTTTTTCAAAAAATTGATTTTTTTACACAATGCAATGTTTATCCAATTGATTTTAATCTAAATTATTTCTTAACTTCAGTTGGGTGGCGACTCTAAATATTTTTCAAAACACATTTAAAAACCATGTTTTTTCTTAACTTCTAGTCAATAGTTAGTATTAAATGAGTTTAAGTTTAATACTAATTGGGTTAAAGAAAATATTATAAACTAGAAAAAATCAAACTCGACAACTTAACGACTTCACTAGGAAACATCAAGAGGGCTAGCCATCTAACTTTCCAAATTTCAAATTAATTATTTGAAATCACCTTATTGAGTGTAATTTATTTATTTATTTGTTTATTTTCTCGTTATTATTTTTGTATATGATTATATTAACTATTTTACTTTTTGTATCTTATTTGTATAGTATAAACGGTTAAACCCAGATCATATTAAAACTTTAGGACAGAGGGGCCATTGTATAGGCTCCAAGTGCTGTAGTGTAACAACTGCTTGAGGTTAATTAGGTCACCCTTACTTAAGTTTAATGTGACAAATTTAAGTGTTTTCTAAAAAAACTAGTGAGATTACAAAGCTTAAAAACCTTTTAGAACCAACCCTAATTGTATATACCTACCTTCAAATTGGAGTTAATACACTACTCTTAAGAATTACAACCTTACTAACTGTTTAAGAGTTTTAATGCAATTAGTTTTTGAAAATAACAATAGGGCTACAACTTATGGAGTAATGTATTAACCCATACGATCCTAACATCTACATATTTCTACGTACTTTCTTTTATTGCATTAATGACTGATTCTTGTCCATAAAATATGTAGACCTAAAAGGATAGATAACCAGGTAAACAAGCAAAGAACTGATAGGCTACCAAATCTCTCTAAAATTCATAAGCAATTGTTGAAGGATGAATTGCCTACCTAAAGGAGAAACTTGAATGCTTTAAAGCTCACAACCAAGCCTTAGGAGCCCTTTTAGGATAGGTTATTGGGGAAACCCATGAAATGCTAGAAGGCTTTAAGGCTCGTCTACGAGACTTAGTTTAGAGATTTTTTAGTTCATAGTTAGTAGGCCTAGAATAAATGTCAATTTCAAGGATAAATGTTAGGCTCTCTTCCTTGGTTTTCTATACTTCAATTTTCCAAAATAATAAAAGTTCTTTTCAACTTATCATTCTTCATTCTTTAAGATTCCCTTTTGTAAATAGGTATTTCAATAATCATTCATTCTCTCTCCCTTAGGGAAATGTAAAAAAATCCATTAGCTTGTAAATAGAACAAAAAAAATTGCCATCTTTATTTGTAATTAGATTTCTTGATTTTTGTAAAATAAAAAACTTTATCTTTCTCTCTCTAAAAAAATGAAAATGAAAAGAAAAGTTATTGATGGTTATAAATCCTCATGGGCTTAACCTAAACCCAAGCTTTTAGCCTACTCAGGTAGCTAACTTAAACACTTAGCCCATTAAGGCAAACTATAACCCATCAAGGCATTTAACCCAAAACACAATTCTTAACCCAATCATAAACAAAGTCAAAACACAACCAAGTCTCGAACTTAGACCAAGTGAAAAAGTATCAAATTTGGGGCATATGGTAAAGTTAATCTTTACCTTGGGGCAAATAAATAATAAAGTCCTCTTTAAGGAATTGGTAAGGCAACTTTTAAGAAGTTTAAGATAAAAAGAAATAAACTATGTCCTATATACTTACCCTTAAAACACTTTAAGAGTTAAGCAACATAATGGTAAGGATGTTTTGGACTCATTCCTTAAAGGAGATCTATTTTGGATGTGATACGTAGATTAAAATGAAGTTAAGAATTCATTTTCAAATCCCAAAACGATTATCTCTTACCAACCCCCATTGGACCAATTTGGAGAATTATTCAAACTTAAACCCTATTAAGAATCACCTCATAATGGAGCAATTCAGAGGTTAGGGTTATTGATTAGGAGATAAGGATAAAATTGATTTATGCTTGCTTATGTAATGTTAATTCAAAAATGACTTTTGTTTCTGATAAGTTATTTTTCTTTGAAATGAAAAAGAACCAATTCTTTTTCAAACACCTTAAGCTTATACATATCTTACCCAAGCCTATACATTAGAAATCCATCGATTGAATCGCTTAAAAGGCAAAAACTCAACAATGGAGACAATTACTCTTGGGGCCAAAAGACAAGAGAGAACAACAAGAGATAATGAGGCAAAGTAATTAAAAAGAGAGATAGAAGAAAAAAATAATAATAAGAAAAAAAGAAGAAAAGAGGACAGAAAATTGAGCTTAAGTATAAGACGAAAGCCTCAAAAGATTAATCACATCTCAATAAGGGTAGTAAAATTGAATAAAAAAGCTGGGATTCAAGACCCAAATAGCCCCAAAGATGCAAGGTATTGAATCACAATTCGAGCCTGAAAACCTAAAATCTTTATATCCACTCTGAAGTCTTTCTTATTCATGCTAAATCATGCAAGGCCTCATTACCTAAAATACTACCCTTAATAAAAACTCTTCCAATCTTAGAAGGTAATTTATCTTTAATAAATTTTTTTTTTAAAATTGGGGCAAGCATACTTCTAATTTTTTTTAAAGGTTCTTAACTTGTATACCTAGGTTAAATAAAAGTATTTCTTTTAAAATAAGGCCTTCTCATTAGTCCTTTTTGAAATCCTTTGACCAAAAGCCTAAATTCATAATGATGAACCGAAAAGACCTAATAGATTAATCAAAGCTATCACTTACAAAATGGGTTATAATTTTTGGAATTGCAGTTGAGCAAAATCTAGATCAAGAATTAGCTAAGAAGTCCTCTTTGACTAAACTAATAATGAGTTACCTTTTGCTTAGGAAAGGAATGTTTAGAATCATATGCCCCTTGAGAAAAGTCCTAAGGTCAAGGGCATTAAAAAGCCCTACATAAGTATGAAAGAGAGGTGTGGTTATAACACTTATTCCTTAAATAAGAATTTATACCCATTGGCAAACTTTTAAGCAATGAAAAAAAGAGAAGGATGAGAAAGTAAAGGCTCATCATAAGTTTTTTAGTCCATTTTCAAATTCGTATCGGCTTGATTAGCTATGCTTTCAATTCAAGTCATCTGTTTTCATTTCAATGTGGTCATACATTTTAAGCTAATCACATTAATCTAAATCAAGGAGCATCCTTGTTGCCTCTACTGTCATTAAATGGTTTTTCACCATTTTTTTTTTGTGTAAATATTTTTCAAGCTAGGAAGTTCTTTTTTGAAAAATTGGTTACTTTCCTTACTTTACTTCTTCAATCTTTCAACAAATTTCCTTGGGGTTCAAGCTAACTTTTAGAGTGCTATCCCATTCTCAATTCATTTTTAGGGGTTATAGTTAGCTCTTAGAGCACTATACCCTTTTTCTTTCATTTTTAAGGTTTTAGATAGCTCTTAAAGCACTATCCCCTCTTATAATCTCTTTTAAGGTTCTATCTAGCTCTTAAAGTGTTGTCCCATCTTCCATCCATTCTTTCTAGGGTTCTAGGAAGCTCTTAAAGTGCTATCCTATCTTTCATCATTTTTAGGATTCTAGCTAGCTCTTAAGAGTGCTATCCCCTCTTTCTTTCATTTTTAGGGTTTTAGTCGGCTTTTAAAGCGCTGTCCTCTCTTTCAATCTCTTTTAGGCTTTTAGCCAGCTCTTAAAGTGTAGTCCCATCTTCCATCCATCCTTTTTAGGGTTCTAACAAGCTCTTAGATCGTTGTCCTATCTTTCATCATTTTTAAGGTTCTAATAAGCTCTTAAAAGCACTATCTCAACTCATTTCCCTTAGGATCTTAGCCATTAACCAATCTTCCTTTTAGAGTTCTTAACAAGCCCATAGGGCTCTTCTCTTTAGTGAGCTCATAGGGCACTTCTCACTCCCCATCTCTCTTTAAGATTTTAGGGAGTTCGTAAGATACTTCTCATTTCCAATTTCTCTTAGGAGTTTTCATCCAGCTCATAGAGTACTATTTTGACTCAATCTTTTTAGCGAGCTCATGGGGTGTTTCTCTTCACCAATTTCTCTCAAGCAAGCTCATAGGGTACTTCTCTTCGTCATTTTCTTTTTAGCGAGCTCGTAGGATGCTTTTCTTTACTAATTTAGGGTTGCTAGTCTCTTAAAGACGCTCCTATCTAAGTTAGTTAGCTCAAAATAACATAACCAGATCTTTTAAAATTGATTCCAATTTAGGGTTGCTAGTTCCCTAGAGATGCTCTTGCTTAGGTTAGTGAGCTTAAAAAAGCACGATTAGGTTTTCCAAATCAATTCCAATTTAGGATTGTTAGGTTTTGAGAGATTCTTCTACCTAGGTTAGTGATATCAGGCAAGTGCACCTTTCAGTTTTAATATAGTGGATGTGAGTCCGAGTCGATCCCTCAGAGACTTCGAGTACTAATATTAACCTTAGCTCTATTATCTAATTGAGAAATTGTGATGAGTTGAATGAATTAAAAAATACTAAAATTAATAAACTAAACTAATTATGAGACTTGATTAAGCAATTTAGAAAGCAATAAAACTAAGACCGACTTCAAGAAAGTAATAACATATTTAGGAATTATTTCCCCTAGTGTTTAACATGTGATCGCTTAAAATACATTCAATTGAATTTCTATTATTCTTGACCGGAGGGATTCACAATTAAAGTTAATACATTTCTCAAGCATATTAACCCTAATTCTAAATTATTTACCGGAATCTCTTCACTTAGTAATATAATTTAGAATCGCATTAATGTATAATAAATTCCCATACAAACAAACAACTTTCTGGAAGAAACATGTATCTTATCTCTAAGTACACATGTAATTCTCTCCAATTATGCCAAGATCTTCTTACACATGTAATTCTCAATCATCATGCATAATATCATAGATTGATACTCTAGAAATATCAATTAACAATTAAACAACATAATTGAATCAAGAAAAGATAGAAACTTTATTGAAAATTATCAATTTATCTAATAGTCACATAAAACCTTAGGTTCCATAATCTTAAATACAAGAGTTTTAAGCTATCATAATGAAACTAAAAACGAATTCTAACAAAACCAATAAATAAAACATGAAAAACCCTTTTTGTTGATGAAAAATCTCTCTAATCTTGAAGTTGGTATTGCTTTCTCCTTTTTCCTCTCCTTCTCTTCAAGTCTCTTCTCTCTTAAATGTCCAAAAAACTTCTGTGTGAAACCTTAATATGTCATTTTATAATGTATTGTAAGGTTTCCGTTTTCGTCACCAGACACGGCTTGGGACATAGTCGTGTCCCTAGGTCATATAACTTTTTGACCTTGGCAAATTTTTCTAGAAGGACACAGCTTGGGGATATGACTGTATCCCAAACTGTGTAACTTCACAATTTCATAACTCATTCATTTGAACTCCAAATTGAGTGAAACTTGATTCCTTTTCTTCGTTTTCAATCCAAGAACGTGTTCAAACCTTGAAATCAAAATTTTACTCAATTAAGTATCAATTTCTTTAAAGAAAACAAAAAATGTAAATGAAATACTATAAAATCACCTTATGAAATATGTTTAAAATAAGAGTTATCAGTTAGTAAGCTTAGAAGAGTACAACTAGAATTTTCAAATTGATTCCAATTTAGGGTTACTAGTCTCTGAGAGACGATCTCGCTTAGGTTAGTGGGCTCAAAAGAGTACGGCTAGGTTTTCCAAATTGTTTCCAATTTAGGGTTGCTGGTCTTTTAGAGATGCTCTTGCTTAGGTTAGTTAGCTCGAAGAAGTATGACTAGGTATCCCAAATCGATTTCACTTTAAGGTTGCTATTCCCCTAGAGATGCTCTTACCTAAGTTAGTTAGCTTAAAATGGTACGACTAGGTATCCTAAATCGCTTCCAATTTAGAGTTGCTAATCCTCTATAAACACTCCCACCTAGG
Organism: Lumnitzera littorea; assembly: GCA_024138015.1. Taxonomy (NCBI): domain Eukaryota; kingdom Viridiplantae; phylum Streptophyta; class Magnoliopsida; order Myrtales; family Combretaceae; genus Lumnitzera; species Lumnitzera littorea. Next base: position 12,797,646 of record JAMXBB010000007.1, on the reverse strand, counting down.
TTAGTTAGTTCGAAGTACTACAACCAAATGTCCCAAATCGATTCCAATTTAGGATTACTAATCCCCTAGAAATGCTCTCACCTAAGTTAATTAGCTCAAAGTAGCATAATCGAGTTTCAATTTAGGGTCTTAATTAGCTCAAGGAGCACTTACTCATCTTATTTAATTTAGGGTTTTAGTCAACTTAAAGAGTGCTTAATCGTCTCATTCAATTTAGGGTTTTAGTTAGTCGAAGGAGTACTTCGCCCTTTTCATCTTGGTTAGTTAGCTTATAAGAGTACAATTAAGTTTTTAACATCTCTTTAGGGTTTTAGCTAGCTTAAAGAGCATTTTGACCGTTTACTTAGGTTAGTTAACTCAAAGGGGTACGATTAGGCTTCAAGTTTTCATTTAGGGTCTTAGCTAGTCCAAGGAGCATTTCGCTCTTTTCATCTTGCTTAGTTAGCTCATAGAAACACGACCAAGTTTTTAACATCTTTTTAGGGTTTTAGCCAGCTTAAAGAGCGTTTTGATTGTTTGCTTAGGTTAGTTAGCTCAGGTTAGTTAGCTCATAAGGGTACAGCCAGGCTTCAATTTTTCATTTAGCGTCTTAGCTAGCTCAAGGAGAGCTTTGCCCATTCACGTAAGTTAGTCAACTCATAAGGGTACGATCAGGCTTTAATTCCCCTTTCAGTTTCTCGGTTAGTTCTTAAAGCATGTCCTCTCTCTTGCACCTTTCACTATTCATCAAATCCCTAGTAGACTAAACCTAGATTAGTTAGCTAGTTATAATGCTTCTTAAGATAAATTTCACCCTTAGGGAAAAAATAATATCTCTTTTATCTTTATAGCAAAATCTTACTCAAATTTTACCACAAAAAGAAACAATTGTAGATACCCCATTTTTGCCATTCTTTTATTTTTTTAAAATAGGATAAAGGATCTTAAATTAAGAAAGGACATAAAAAAGAAAGAAAAATTAGAAAACTGCAAAAAAAAAAAATGGAAATTTTATAAAAATCAGAAAATATTTTTTTGGAAAAATAAAAAAAATTAAAATATTAGAAAAAATAGAAAACTTAGAAAAATTAGAAAACTTAGGAAATTTTAATAAGTTTTAGTGTTTTAATAATAAGTTTTTTATTTAATTAGGGAAGGGCGTTAGGCTTGGGTTTAGTGTCAAATCTAACCTAGAATGACCTTGTCCAATTACACATATGAACAAGGCACAAACTGACGGCCAATCGTTATTGCGCATGGACTTACATTTGGAATTAACTTAAGGTCTTAGGTTTGAATCTTACTATAAGTACAAAGTGCCTTTTATTTTTTTCAAAACATACCACTACATGTCCAACCACGTGTCTTGTCAATGATATGTGGTACGATATTACTAGACCACGTGACACTACATTGTTGACGTAGCACTACGTCAGTGCCATGTCATTATCCTTCTCCGCTACTTTCCTCCATTTTCTTTCTTTTTTTTTTTTTTCGAATTTTCCCATAGTCATCCTCTCTTGTTAGCTTAGTTTTGGGATTGACTTAAGCCCATTTTCTATACAATTTAACCAAATTAATGGGGGGATTTTAAAGCCTGCATAAGATATTTTGAATCAAATACAAAAGTTGGTTTAGATTCAATCAATAAATCAATCAAAATTTGGAAAAAATTGTAAATGTGGTTTCTTTCCCTGATAAGAATTAAAACACCATTATTTAGGGGGGGGGGGGGGTATGCTGGTGGTTGGGGGATCGTAAACTCTCTTAGATCTAGCATACATATCATCTTCACTGATTGCGGTAACCAACACCGCACCTACCCTCATCTACCTTCGAAACCTAAACCACACAGCAATAACCCAAACCGAACCCCACAAACAACACATATGATCATCATTGACACCAATAGTAAACACCATCATCTCCTCCTCAATTATTAAACTGCTGATCACACATCAACTAACCGATGACCACATTCCACAACTCAATATCGTAATCGTCCTCTCTTTAACCCACGAGCACCTTATGTTGCATCAGCCATCTACTATTAGCAAATACAAGCTCCATCGTCGCCAATCGATCCCTGTCAATCTCTATCTACGAACCCCACTCTCTCTTACCAACAAAACAATACAGCAATAACCCAAATTGACCCCCACAAACAACACACATGATCATCATTGACACCAATAGTAAACACCATAATCTCCTCCTCAATTATTAAACTGCTGATCACACATCAACTAACCGATGACCACATTCCACAACTCAATATCGTAATTGTCCTCTCTTTAACCCACGAGCACCTTATGTTGCAGTAGCCATCTACTATTAGCAAACACAAGCTCCATCATCGCCAATCAATCCCTGTCAATCTCTATCCACAAACCCCACTCTCTCTTACCAACAAAACAACAACAGCAACTTAATCCCCATTGTTGATCGAATCCAATGCCACCATCCACCGAACTCTACAGCAACTTTGTTGCAATTTGTTGTAGAACACAATAGTACTCCCATCACCAGCCTTCTCTCTCTTACCCAATCTTCAATCGACTGTCCTCATCCATTTAATCACCGACACTCCACACGCTTGACCATTGACGCAACGTGCTTCATACATGGCTACACCATAAGCTGCTTACCCATTGACCCCCTTTCTTTCTTGTCAAAACCAACCTAATGCAGCACATTAGACCAATGCGACGATAGCAACGCACCAACCACCTACGATGCTACAGCCTTAATTCAACTCCATATCTACGTATACGTGCACAACCATCACAATCTCTCTCTCTCTCTCTCCACTGTCCCTGTATAAACTGACAACTAGACTAACCTAACGACCTAACTATACTAGACTAACCTTCTCTCAACAATCATTTGCAGTTCCTTGATTCAAAACACGTACTGTCATCATAACCCAACACTGCTACTGTTGTTTGAAATTCAAAAACCATTTAAACAACCTCCTTTAACTACCACGTCTTCACTAATCCAAGTTTTGTCAATCAAAAGCTCATTAATTTTCTTTTGCCCATTTGAATAGGTGTTCAAATCTTGTTACATGACATGGAATTGCCGTTACCATTGGTCTTCATAGCGTAACCTGAACTTGCTTCAACTTGAGTTTGAACCTTCGACCTGATCGAGATTCGACCTGCTTTACTATCCTTGTCCTTAGTCTAGCCTTATTTCTTTTGGTTGTTTTGCACTTTTTTTTTTTAAATTCAATTTGTACTTGTAATTAGAAAAAGAAAAAGAAAGGAAAAACTAGAAAATAAAAAGAAAAAGGAAATAGAAAGGAGAAAAAAGAAAGAAAGAAAGAAAAAGTTTAGTTTTAGGTTTTAATCAAAATAGTAATAAACAACCAAACTAATAATAATAAAATAGAAGAAAAAAACAAATAAATAACAAAGTTATTTTATCACTTAAAAAAATTAGTTTTCCAAATAAATAAACTAAATGGACCCTTTCAAAATTAAGAAGTTTTTCTTAGAATTTTTCAAAAATAAAATCCTAATTTAGGACTCAATGTCTTTTGAAAATTAAAATAAACTTAACCAGCTAATGTTTTGGGTAAAAGAACTACGTACGTTTGATCTTGAATAATGGGTATGTAAGTACCTTTGGTGCAATGTAAAAAATAAAAATATCTATTTTTCCATTTTTGTTGAAATTTTTCAATCCGTTAACTAATGATTGAATTTTGTTTTATAAGATAGTTTTGAAAGGTGATTTTAGAAATTTAGGTCTAAATTTGGAAATTTGTGATATCCTTAAGGGTTTAAAAAGTCTAACCTCCGAACTTATATCTTTGGTTTCTTCAAAACCCTCTTTTCAAAAAATAAGTTTTTTTACACAACGTAATGTTTAGATTAAAATCAATTCATCCAACTAATTTTAATATAAATTTTTTTTTAACTTCAGTTGAGTGGCAACTTCAAATATTTTTCAAAACATGTTTAAAAACTACGTTTTTTCTTAACTCTTAGTCGAGAGTTAGTATTAAATGGGTTTGAGTTTAATATTAATTAGATTAAGGAAAATATTAAAAACCAAGAAAAATTAGGCTTAACAGTAATAACACATACTCAAAATCATTATGCAACATTTAGGTATGTTTGGTTGGTAAAATGTTTTATTCTTCATTTGATTTGCACAATTGGTTATGATACTAAGCAAAAGAGATCTTATAGTACTAAACAGAAGTTCAAAAATTAATAATATCTATTTGGTGGTATCAAAATCTATGTTACAAAATAAATATATATTTAAAATTTAAAAAATAACCCTATATCAAATTTCCAAGTCACAATATTAAAACTTTAATGTAATTCATATTATGAGGAATTAAAATTTTCACTTTTTTTTTTAATCTTTCAATCATAAATGTCCATATCTAGTAATGTGTGAGCTAAACATGGTACGATAAGGTTGTCTTATCTTATCAACTTTGTTTTTTTTTTTTTTCAATTATCAAATGCTACTAGCATGTTAGGGTCAATGAAGTAGTTAAAGTGGTTGGATTTTGTGAGCCGTTCCGATACTAACATGAGTGAAATAGTAGTGGAAAGAAAAAATCGATAGTACTTCGTAAATCATTAAATAGCATATTGGTATCTTGAAGCCTCTTGCTGGCAATAAGGTGTGGCTCCGCGTTTAGTGCGTGTATAACCAGAAGCTTTATCTGCGTCTTCGTCGAGCTTCAACTGTCCACCGAGTAATGAAGGAAGAATACTATAGCTTTCTCTCACCGTCAATCACTATTGAGACAGGGCCTGGTGACTTCCATGAATAAATGAGGACTACTTGCATAATAAAATTGAATGTAATCTATTTTTACTGTCTACATAACTCTTATCTCTCTCTATATGTGCGTGTATATATAATACTAGAGCTTATTGTTAAGAGGCCTTTTTTGTAATATTTGCCGTCGGACTCATCATATGTACTTTCGATGGTTATATCTTGCAATATATTATTTCATTTTTTGGTTTCAAATTTTATTTATATTAATTTTTATACTTTTTTTTTGCAATTTATTGCCATTCAATTTCCCAGGTCGCTAACATAAGCGAGTAAATTTCGTTGGCTCATCAATATAAAATTTGAAAATATAAATCGCCGATAAATATAAAATTTGCCAATTTCATCTTGCCGATCAAACTGGAAAAACGTAATGGTTATTAATTTTATCATGTTTTATTTTTATTTTTATCACAGTTACTAACTGCAAATCTTATCGTCACCTGCCACGAACATTTACTCTAGTATTTAAATCTCATCAGTACATTCCCATACCATTTCGGTCATTGCAAAACTTAAAATTATTAAAAATAACGAAATGGGTCCGGAAAACATTTTCCACCTAACAAACAGGTTAATCTGAAAAGTCTGCATCAGTCAGCACCGACGATTTAATTTGAAAAAGCAGTAGCATTTAGCACGAATGATTTAAATGGACGACTCTGCACCATTTAGCACCACGATTCCATATCCAAGGGAGTAGTTCAAAATTATTGCGAGAACTATCTCGGAAGTAGCGTGGCCAAAGAAAAAGAAAATTATTTTGTAGGGCAAGGTTCTCCTCATGGAATCATCTAGGGAAACCCAGTATCTTGATTTGGAGAAAGAACTGCTTGATGCGGCTCAAGAGGGAAGTGTAGAAACTCTACGGAAATTGCTTGACCAAGATAAACTTATCCTGCATAGATATATGTCTGGGGGTTTCAAGGAAACACCTCTACATATAGCCGCCATGTTTGGACAATTAGAATTCACAAAGTTAGTCCTACTTTACACGCCTCAAATGGCAGAAGAGTTGGATCATAGAAATTCAACTCCACTCCATGTAGCAACAGCACATGGGCACCTTCCGGTTGTGAAGGAGCTATTCTCTATCAGACCTCAAATGTGCTTTGCCAAAGATTGGAATGGAAGAAACCCGGTTCATATGGCAGTAATAAAAGGAAGAAACCCGGTTCATACCAAAATTCTAAAAGAATTGGTTGGGTTTAAACCCGAAGCTGCCCGTGACCGTCTTGGGGCTTCAACTATATTGCATCTATGCGTTAAACACTACCAGATGGAGGCTTTAAAGTACATTCTAGAGACCTTTCCTGATGATGCTGACTTTGTCAATGAGAAGGATGATAGAGGTTACACTGTCTTGCATTTAGCAGTGGCAGAGAAACAAACGGAGGTATTATTATTTATTTTATTTAATATGATGCTCTAGGCTCTCCACGTCATACCTTAGGGCTTAATTGTTAGAAGGTGACATCATCAGAAGTTCTTAAACCCTGGATTTGTTCAAACCGATATTGTTAAACAGGTTTTAAAACGAGTATTGTTAATACCACTAACGCTTTTCGTATGCTCAGGTGGTGAAGTTCTTACTCGAGCATAGCAAAGTTGAAGTAGACGCAAAAAATGATTATGGATTCACAGCTTTGGATATTAGTTTAGCTCAGGATAGCAAAGAAGTTGCCGAATGTTTTCAACAAACCGGAGGAGGAGTAAGACTATCTACTAGAGTTGTTATAGATTCAAATAGTAATAAAACAAGATTAACTACCGGAGTTGTTGCAGATTCAAACAGTAATCAAAGCGTAATGAATTTATCAGCTCATGAGAATAAAAGAGAAAGGAAAAGCCGGTTGGAGGCTACTTGTGATACATTGATGATAGTAGCATCGCTTATTGCAACTGTGACATTTCAAGCTATGAGCAACCCACCTAATGATATTGAGAAAAAGGAAAATTTCCAGAAGAGCAATAATTTTATGTTGTTCAACACAATAAGTTTCTCTGCATCAATCGGTATAATCCTAATTTTGATCAGTGGATTGCCTCTAAAGCGCAAATTTCTTATATGGCCTCTTAGGATTATCATGTGGATCGCGGTCTTATCAGCTCTAGCTACTTACTACTTTGTGGAAGACATTGTTACTGGTTCAATCCATAATAATGGTCTTCCGGTGCCATCTCCAGGGCCATCTCATGGCCCATATCGGGATGGTACTACGGAACATGATTCTTCGGTGGGGCTCGTGATTATCATTTCGATGATTGGAATTGCTGTTCCAATATTCTCTATGATGGTAAGATGTTTACTGAGATGGATGACAAAACGAAGAGGTAGAGGAAATTCGAACGCACGACCTCAAAATTATGTCTAAGATATTCCCTTTCGAGCTTTAGTAAGCAAGACAGCTACTAAATTATATGCCGAGTATGTAATATTCTTATTTAAGCCACGCACTGCTTTGTATTTTGAAGTTAGCAATTCTATAAATATTGATTTTGCGTTATTTTTATGTCTATAAAAGATTGATGGTTTTGATTGCTAAATATAATTTACACAAATCATGACTAGCAAAAATTATAGATTGTGCTATTTTGAATCTTTTTTTTTTTTCTATTTCTTGTATTGCAAACTGTGAGACGCCATAATTATGTATCTCACGTAAATTATAAAATGCTATATTACTAATTTATAGGATTATGATATTTAATATCTTGTTAATATATGGTTGCAATTTTTAAGCTAAATAATTGATGTGCTCATATGTGTGGCTAGGGCATTACACAAACCATCGTAGCTTTTTTTTTTTTTTTCCTCTTTTGTAATGCATATTATAACTATTAGCGAGCGAGAGGTCAAACTTGATTTATTTTATTGAGAGATCGATATTTATATTATTAGATTACAACGATCTTGATATAATAACTTTATCTTCGAAGGCATTTGCATTATTTAATGTATTTGATTTATGTTTGCACATAATTTGATATACAAATGCTTAAAATTTGTATATGATCTACTTTATTTCAGATTTAATGTTTGGGTTAAATAACTTTTTAATATCTTACGATAATTATGAGAAGAGGTTGATTTGGAATAAAAGTTGGCAAGTTAAATTTCAAGTGTTATTCATGGAAAATATCTAGGAAAATAAAGGATTCATTGTGAAATAAATATTCTAATTTATTATTTTTTTTGTCGAATAAAAAAATGTATTAGTAAATAAATCTAAAATTATTTGGCGAAAAAAAGAAAAAAAAAATATATACAATTATAACTATATTAAAATATACAATGATAACTATATTAAGCACTATTGGTTTATTTCACCAAATATAAAATGAATTGAATTGTTATTCCCCCTTTATTTTATAAGACAGTCTTATTACAATGTTTAGCTATTCAACAAGGTGAAAATTCCTACTAAATACTAAATAGCTATTACAAAGGGAAACCTTATCAATTGTTGTTCAATGACTTATTCTTCTTACTGCCTTTCTTCTTCTTCTTATTATCTTCTTCTTCATTACCAATAGCCACAAATCGCTATCCATACATTAATAGTTGAACCACCACAAATCATTGAGACCATTACAGAACAAACCCATACATGCACCATCATATGCCATATATACCCGTTAACATTGAGTACCATGTATCACCATAAGCCACATTAATTGTTAACATAAAGCATCATGCGCTACAATCCTAGCAACAATGGTAGTTTCAAGACATACGCAACATATAGCAAGATAGACACAAATAAGTGAGAATAAACATGTATTAGTTCAAAAAGATTGTGAATATAACTAAATTGTAGGGTATCTGTAGTCTAATAGATGTAGAACTAGCAAGGAAATAGAATAAAATTGAAATCCCACAAAATCAGGAAACAAATAACATCAAGATAAGCTTTCATAAACTAAAATTAAATCTTTTATTGCCTGGTATCTTGCCAAAACACATAAATTTGACTTCTAAAATAACGCCAAATAATGAAGATGTTTTCTTTAGATTGTAATAGACTAAAATAGGTCTTTACTGACATATTATTGGCTCTATAGCTCTCTATATATGAAAATTATGGTTACCAAATTTGGCTTTCAAAATTAGAACTAAGAATCATAAGTTATGAGCTACTAGTTGCTTTTGCCTATCTTTTGATTTCTTTTGATTATGACTCTATTATGATTTTAGATATTAGTTAGATAACTTAATGAATAGTTAATTACAAGGATTAGTTAGTTAAGCAAGATAGTAAGTAGTTCTAATTAGTAAAGTTTGTTAGAAAATTAGTTAATATAATAAATATTATAAATAACGTTTACTGAAGGCAAATGATTATTTTCATTCATAATCAAATTCAAGAACTATTTTTCTAAAGTTCCCTCTTCTTCTTTATCAAATTTCTAGGAGTTTGTCTTTCATTTGATTTTAAAACGATTTCATTTTTCTTGTTCATGTGAATAGACTATGCAAGATTCTAACAATAGTGCTCTTGTTGCTCATACTCATTCATTAATTTGTTCTTATTGATTTATTCTCGTTAATTCAATCTCATTTGTTTCTCTTCTTTTCTATTGCTATCATAATATTTTTATTTGTTGTTCAATTTTTTTCTTTATTTTTAATCATGATTAATTTGCAAGATCCTATTGTATTGGCGTAAATGAAAATTTTATTGGAGCAAGTAATGATGCAAATAAAAGCATTAAGATAGAAAATGATGGCATTGTTTAACAAACTGCAAGAAGATTTAAATAAACTTATAGCAGGTAACAAGCATTTGGAAGAATTAATTATTGAATATATTAAAGAAGAGAAATTGATGAAATGGTATGACAAAGATATTATTTTAGCCATAGAAGTTATAAATGAAGATAAATTTCAAAAAATGGTTCAAAACAATTATCAAGAAAACGTTACCTTTGTAAGACAATAAGATTCCATGATTAATATCAAAGATAATTTCTAGCATGATTAAGAAATTTTGGCAATTGAACTATTTGAATTTCCAAGGAATTAAAATATGAAGGTGGTTGATGATAATCTCTTAATGTCAACTTTGGTATAATGGTAAAAGTGATTGCTTGCATTTTTTATAAGTAATATGTTAAAAGAAATTACACTTAATGTTGAAGACAATGTTTAAGGTTGTTAGAAAGCCAAATCATAAATAAGAAAAATCATTCTATAAAGATAAACTGATAATGAATGCTTCAAGTTTCTTGAGTATTGTTCATAAATTTTTACTTTTATTAAATATGATTAGTTCATTCTTATTGTTCCCTTTTCTTGTTTCTTTAAACCTTGAGGATAAGGTTTTTCTCAAGGGTGTAAGAATTTGTTATGATTTTATATATTAGTTAAACAACTTAATGAGTAGTTGTAATTACTATGATTACTTAGTTAAGTAAGATAGTAAGTAGTTGTAATAAATAAAATTTAATAGAAAATTAGTTACTATAGGAAATAATATAAATATTATTTGTAGAAGGTAAATGATTATTTTCATTGATAATTAAATTTAAGAATTATTGTTGTGAATTTCTCTCTTTTTGATTCTTAAATCTCTAAGAATTTATCTTTGACTCAAACTAAAGATAATTTTTTTTTTTCAAATGAATAGGCTATGCGAGATTTTAACAGACTCATCTCGCTTTTGATCTAATTCTTCCTTTGCTTACAATTATCCAAATTTTCCATGTATTATAATCCTAACTTGTTTGCATTAGGAGCTACCCAACCACTGTCTTACTAATGCCAGAATGTTAGTGGCTTCAAATCCTCCAACAACCCGACACTTTAATATGCTTAAGATTACCATGTGGATCGTGGTCTTATCATCCGTGTTGACTTATGGCTTTGTGATGATCGCTTTTCTTGATCGTTTAAAGGATCGTCAACATAAGAAACATCTAAAGTTGATTGGTTTGGGGGTGTTGCTCATGATTATCATTTTAACATTTGGAAATGCTATTTGAATAATCTTAAAGACGGTAAGATGTTTCTGAAGACGAATGAACATGAGGCGAAGTACAATAAATTCGAATGCACAAGATCAAAGTCATGTTTAGAACATTTCGATTGTCCCCTTTAACTTTAAAAAGCATCAAAGCAATTACTAATTAAGCCAAGAATATAATTTCTTACTTATGGCACATACTACTTTATATTTCAAAGTTAGTTCTATATGTATTGGTTTTTCGTTAGAGCATCTTTAACGCTCATATATTAGCACATTGACCAATGCTAACTCGTTTGTTAAATTGCGTTTCTTGTCCAAATGGCGCTCAATGTATCAGCAGTTCTTTTGCCTCTTTTTTTTTTCAAAACTTATTTTTGAAAGTTTCAATTGGTTGAAATATAAAGTTGAGACCCATGCACAAAGGTATTAAAAATGTGATGAGGGACTTTGGTGAAGAAACTTGGAAGTAAAGTGATGAGTTTCTTAAAAACAGAGTCCTTTCAAATGTTAATAGGTATAAAGGATATAGTAGTATCGAATATAGCAAAGTTTATACAGGGTGTTATATTACTTATTTATTTTATTCTAAGTTAGTAGTCTACTATCCATGTGTACTTTCTTAGCTGGCACAATTAGTTAGAGGATTACAACTAGTATAAATATTGTATGAGATAATTGATCAGTTATAGCAGTTTTGTTATTTCTTTTTCTTCCTTCAATTGATGTCAAATAGTATTGTTTCTCTCCATAGACAAATTGCAAAGTTGCATGTTGCAACAAGCCTAATTAATCATGGTTGCAGTAAGTTCTCATGGTATTAGAGCTTATAGAAATGATGCTATCACTTTACTCCATTACAGATTTCTTGGATGCATGAGAAATTTTTTTATTTTGGCGTGGTACATGATGAATCTAGAAGTAGTTTAATTTGATCTGTTTATTGTGAATCCTTTGCACATTTCTAGATCTAATAATCTAGGAATGTCAATCAGAAAAATCATGTTTACTGGATGAAATTTCATGTTATGGAGCCAATCCATACAAATGGCTTTAGGAGTCAAATTAATATTAGGGTTTATTAATGGGACAATCCCTAAACCTAAGGTGAACACTAATGATTTTGTTAGATGGACTAGGTTGAATTATCTAATAAGGTGTTGGTTGCTTAACTTAATGAGTAATGACATTGCATAGAGCTTTATATACACTTAATCCTCTACTAAACTTTGGAAAGAGATATGTGATCAATATGGACAAGTAAATGGACCATTAATTTTTCAACTTCAACACGAGATCTCCAATGTTCGATAAAGAAACTTAACAAAGATAGAGTATTATAATAAACTCAAAAGGCTATGGGAAAAATTCCAAGCTTTGCTTCTATATCCAAATTGCTAGTGTAAGAGGCTAGAATATTGTACTTGTAATTTGAAAGATAGATTAATAGGGTATGAGTCTGAAGGGAAGTTAATTCAATTTCTCCTTAGATTATCTAATATCTATGAATGAGTAAGGAATAACATATTATCCACCGATCCTTTACCCAATGTCTCTCGTACCTTTACTTAGTCTATCAAGTGGAAAAACAGTGGCAACTATCCATTATTTTCTCAATTGAAAATGATGCTCCAGCCTTCTTAGTCAATAAACATATAAATGGCAAGAACAGGAAGGATGCTAGGCATGTAAAACAAACATGCAAGTTCTATCATTTAGATGGCCACTCAATTGAGTCATGTTTGGAAATAATAAGATACCTAAAGTAATATAAAGGCAGAAGACAAAAGAGGAGCAAACATAAAACTTAGATCTGCTGCAAATTGCCAAACTAGTAGCAATGTATTGTTTGATACACCTCTTAATCATACATCAGATATTGCTAATGCTTCTATTTTGGATGCACAGGTATTGAAAATAGTTTGTCATGAAGTAATGAGGATAATGGAGGGAAAAAATGTTTTGGAGGCTGGTGATAGTAACACTATAACATCAATCAACTATATAATCCTTTGCTCATCTAGCTGTTGTTAATAAAAGAAAGGATCATTAGATAGTAGACACGGGGGTTAGTAACCACATGAACCCATTTGAAGACCTCATGTTCAATAAACACCACTTAAAAAAACCTATAATCATTACTTTACCTAAAGGAACAAAGAAAAAAGTGCATGTAATAGGTTCCATTCAATTACATTAGCACATAATTCTCCATAATGTCTTATTGGTTCTTAATTTTAAACATAATTTTTTGTTAGTTCAAAAGCTTCTTGATGACCAATCTCTTGTACTCTTTCTTGACAAGCATTCATGTTCTTTTTAGTACCCAAGAACTAAGTCCATTTTCCTTGTGGAGCTTATCAGGGTCTATATCCTACATGGTTGTTCTGTTGTTTCATGTAATAGTTCTACCACAAATGTTCCTTTTCACTATAATTCTCATAATAATGCTACTTCTTTAAGTTGTTTAGAATTGATTTTACTTCATAATAGGCTTAGAATGCATCACTATCCAACTTAAAGCATGTTTTGCTGTGAACACTTAAATTTTAAAAAGGGTTTTTATGACACCAACCATTTAGTTAAGAGTCATCAACTTCCTTTTTCTAGAAGTGAAGTTTTCTCTAAATTTGCCTTTGAATTGTTGCATGTAAGTTTATGGGGGCCCCTATCATAAGCCACATCGAGTAAGGGAGCGATAGTTTATGACTGTTGTAGATAATTTTTCAAGAGGAGCATGGACCTATTTACTTAAACACGAGACACAAACACTTCCAACACTACAAACCTTTATTCATTATGTTCAAAATCACTTTTCGATCACACCAAAACACATTTGTAGAGACAATGGCACCGAACTTGTTTCCTTAGTTTGTTCTCAGTTGTTTGTTACATATGTTATTAATCACCAAAGAATTGTTCCATTTACACTATAGCAAAATGACAAAGTGGAAAGGAAACATTGTCATTTACTTGATACAACAAGAGTTTTAAGAATACATGCTAGTTTGCCAAAACGTTTTTAGGGGGAATGCATCTTAACAGTCACATACTTAATTAATCGAATGCCAATGAGTACTGTATAGTAGCAGAATCGATATAAGAAATTATTTGGTTAAGAACCCTGTTACTCCTTGAAGTAACAGAGTCGCAACAGTCCTGCCGTGTAAACCATTCTATGATAGTAACTGAATTCACAGTATCTATCATTGACATGATCTACACAAGGTGTCAACAATTCCTTACTTTGAAGTAAACAGTCCAATTAAGTTTTTAACTACAAGTATAGCGTTTATCAAAAATTTTCAATGAACATATATAATTATATATTAAGTCTACAGAACTTCCCAGGAAACTCTATATGAACATAATGATTCACTAATTTACATAATAACTATCAATCTTTCAATCTTAACTACAAAGGACACTTTAGCTACATATCTACTATTAAGCAAATTGATCCTCACACCCTTGACTTTAAAAGAACTAACCTCTGGATAATACTTGAAGTAATAAAAAATCAAGATTTGCAAAAGAATCTATAAGGGTATGAGCAACTATAGCTTAATAAGTTGAATTGGAGACTCATGAAAGTATACAAACACAAACAAGATTATCAAGAAATTATTTTAATGCAATGTAACAATCAAGTATCATCACACAACATAATCCGGTCCGTTGCGAAATCAGAGAAATTTCACCCACTCTAATCTAGGTTGAGGAGTTTTCATATTATGCAACAACTCACAACCAAACCCAGGCTTGTGCAATAGAGACACCGCTCTTCCCGCAACTACCTTCAAACCATTGACTTTACTCTCACCGCGACCTCCTCTCCTATCACTTAGTTCGACTAAGGATGAAGAAGGGACCATTATGCAATCCTGCGCTATCCCTTTCGAAGGAGTTGGTATTTGGTTGGAGAATTCTAATGATCCCCTGACGGGTTGCAATGCATGACATTTTTGGTTATTAAAGTCAAATAGGATTAAATTTCATTTAGGGTGTTCAAACAATTTTACACCAATTTAATCATAACACAAAGTCAATCACATTACAAATTTCAGCACAAATTCAGATACATCAAACACATGCGTAAACTACTTACAATTACAACCATATATAATCTTAAGTCTCTGAGTGTCATAAAATAGCACTCTAATATAGTAAGTAATAACCCAACTTACTTAGAATTTCTTAATCGCCCGATCACTTAATTGCAAACCGATTCGTCTTTGGGTATTCTATAATACAAATAGGTCTTTTTAGTACTTATACTTTAATGATTCATATTCTAAGTTATAATTTAACTCATTTTTCCATATATACCTATTATTTACTAATGATTCGTTCTACCCTATTTTAGGGTTCGGTTCCTAAATTAGATTCTAATTTTGATTCTAGAATATTAAATATGCTTAAATCCTAATGTGAAATTAATCACATTAAGCTCGAGTATTCTAATATCCTATTGGGTCTTAATTTCATATTCTGAACTATTCGGTACACGCTAATCTTAATTGGGGTATCGGATTTATTCCCGATGTGAGAAAATCTTACATTTTTTATACAATTACTTAAAATTAAATTTTGTTTCAAATTTATTATATTCTGATTTTTATTATTATATTATCTAATTAAACCTAATTTTTCATATTTATTAAATTTCCAATTCTATATATTCCTAATTTTCTACAATTACCACATAATACCTTCATTAATTACAGTTAACACTCCAAAGGATAGGATTAGGTTTCCACATCAGAGATTAACATCCCTAACCATTTAATTACTATCTAAATCAGTAATTAATATCTTAATAACCTAATTAACAAAAAATTACCCAATTTTTCTATTATTTTAAGGCTAAAAATTTACCTAAAAATTTCAAAAATTAAATTTAAAAAAATGGCTTCATAATACTATTCTATATCACTTAAGCATTCTACAGAAAAAATTTGAGTTCTAAATTACACTTCTAAGCCTATTTATTTCTAATCCTAATTATGCTCAGTTTTACTTAATTTCTTAAAAACCTTATATTTTCAAATGTGATTACACTTAATCACTATTTTTTCCTAAATCTACATACAATAAAACCTCATAATAATAAATTTCATAATTTTCTAGGTAAAATAAATAATATTACAAAATTATAAAAAATCAGAGTAGAAGAGAGACTCACTCGGTCTGATGGCTTTTGGCCTTCTAACACCGGTCCAGGTGTGTCGGCCGATCTAGGCGGTGGGTCTGGAGTGGGGTGGTGGTAGTGGTTTGGTCTTAGGTAGTGGTAGTGTGTAGGTTTGGTTCACTAGCCCTAACAGTACATTTTTTTTTTAACTCGAATTTTTTCTTCCAATTTCAGTGCTCCTAATTTTTCTCTAATTTCTAACTATCCAAATGAGCTCTGTGATTTTTACCCTATTTATAGAGCTTTGTGGTAAATAATGTACATTAAATTAGACAAGACATTGCCCAAATCCCTTAATTTTTGGCTTTTGTGTTGCTTGATTTTAATTGGTTAATTTTTTTTCTTCATTTCCTGACTTGCCACGACCAAATCTACATTATTCCCTATCCCTCTAATTTTTTCCTGATTTTTCCTTAATTAATTAATAATTTTCTTTAATTATTTAATAACTTTTTAGCCAATTTAAGTAATTTCGCATATTTTGATTTACACGTAAATACATGTAGGGTACATATGAACATTCCTAATTATTATTTAGGTCATTCTATGATTTTTAGTATACATATAATCTATCTCTAGTAATTTATTAATTATTAGATTACACTTTTCGCCTTTTCGATAATTAAAAATTATTATACTTAAAATTTGAAAATTTTATAATCTTCTATTTTATTACTTATTTTCTTAAATTCAAGTTTATGATAGTCATTTTTACTAATATTTCTATTTATAATTTATAATTTAGGTTTGATCGGATCCTTTAATTGATTACCCTAAATTTTATGTTCTAAATTTAATCCTACGGTCACTTGGCTTAACCTTAGGGCTTACAAACCCTCATATTCCCATTTACGTATCGTGGGTTGTCCTTGCTATTGTGCTGATATACATATTCCTAAGGACAAGTTTGAACTTAGGGGCATTCATTGTGTTTTTCTTAGCTATGCTCTAGGTAACAAAGGGTATATAATGTATAATATGTCCAAGAATAGGGCATTTGTTAGTAGTGATGTGACCTTTTATGAAGAGTGCTTTCCCTTTAAGGATGGGCTTATCTTAGATCAGTTAAATTCACTTCAATCATCATCTTATGTTTTTCCGCATGTTTCCTTATATGATATGCCACATTATAAGCTTCTTCTTTACCTATTCCTAAGTCTCCTTTTGATACTACTTTAATAAAATCCATTTTTCCTGCATCTATTATTCCTTCTTTTAGTGTTAATCCTATTCATTCTTCTAATCACACCTACTCTTAGAAGGACCACTCATGTAACTCACTCTCCTTGTTAGGTAACAAACTATGTCACTATTGTTAATGCTGCATGCTCAGGAACCTTCTTTTCTTCATTCCCTTCTGTTCCAATAGTAAAATACCCTTTGTTCAGTGATATTAGCTTTTACTCTTATCCTATTCACTATACTTCTTCTCTTGCCAATGTTTTTGTTACCAAAGAACCTACCTCTTTTTCTCAAGCAGCTTAAGATACATAATGGGTTGAGGCTTGGTCGAAGAGCTTGAAGCTCTTAAGAAAAATAATGCATGGGAATTAGTAACTTTACTTAAAGGTAAACATCCTATTAGATGTAAGTGGATGTACAAAATCAAGTATAAAGCTGATTGCACTAGAGGTATGTAAGTAAGTTTTGGCCCACAAGTTGTTTCGTTTAATCAGTAGGCTAAAGTGGGTTGGTTAAGTTGGCCCATTTAACCCATTCACACCTTTAGCTTGTAGATCAGCCTATTTAACTTGCGTTTTTAATAGGTCAAGGATGAAGTTTTTTGGTCGATTTAAAAAACGGGCTTAATGAGCCCAGCCCGTTTGACCTACGAGCTAAAGTGAGTAAGGCTGGGTTAGCCCATTTAACTTACTTGCATACTTATAGATGACACTATAGAATGTTATAAAGCTCGCCTTATAGCTAAAGGGTGCACTCAAATAGAAGGGGCAAATTATCATCAAACTTATTCTCATGTTGCTAATTTTTACACTATTTGGTTGTTATTTACAATTGTAATAGCCAAAAATTGGCCATTGTTCCAAGTTAACATTAACAATGCTTTCTTCCATGGCTTTTTAGATAGGGAAATATATATGTTTCAACCTCCTGGTTATACTAAGTGTCATTCTAATTAAGTTTTTCAGCTGTTGAATTCTCTATATAGACTTAAACAAGCCTCCTAACAATGAAATCTTGCAATTTCAAAGTTTTCAGTTCAACATGTTTTTGTTTAATCACCCCTATGATCACTCCTTGTTTACTTGTTCTATTGGTTATGATTTTTTGGTTATGTTGCTTTACGCAAATGATATGTTGTTGATTAGAACAAGTGTTGCTGTTATTGATCTTTTGAAACAACAACTTCACTAAACCTTTATAGTTAAGGACTTAGGTAAAGCTCGATTTTTCCTGTGGGTAGAAATCTATTGCACTAAATAAGGAATTATGCTTCATCAACAAAAAAATTGTCACAGATCTTCTTATTGATCTAGTTTAATCGCCTCCAATTCCGCTAGATGTCCTTTACTAATAGGACTTAATCTAGATATTGCAATAGATGCAATTCTAGATGACCTTATTGTTTATAGGAGATTAGTGGGTTAGTTGTTATATTTAACATCTACGAGGCTTGATGTGTCTTACCTTATGCACAAACTTAGTCAATTTTTGGCTAATCGTTGTTTTACACATCTCAAAGTAGCCTAACATGTCTTAAGATACCTTAAAGGGATTGTAGATCTTGGTTTATTTTACTCAACTTCTAGCTCTTTTGTTCTAATGGAATATTCTGACTTTAATTAGGGAGGTTGTGTCCTTGATTGGAGATAGATTACAAGTTACTGTACTTTACTTAGTTCTTCTCTCATTTCTTGAAAGATCAAAAAGCAAAATATAGTATCTACTTGATCCATAGAAGGCAAATGCAAGAGTATGGCTTCTACTACTAAAGAATTAATGTAGCTCTCTTATCTTCTTAAAGATTTGCAAATCTCATTTACTCTTCCAGAAACATTGTTTTGTGACAATAAGTCTGCCCAATTACTTGCTAATCATCCTTGTCTCCATGGGCATACCAAGCACATAGCCATTGATGCATACTTCACACATGATCAAGTTGCTAAGGGCTTTCTTTGCATAGATTATGTTACCACTCAATCACAATTAGCTCATTTTCTAACCAAATCAGCAAGTGAAGCGTAATTAGAGTTTGCTACGTTCAAGTTAGGCCTTTGCATGGCACTAACATGAGAGGAAGGAGAGGTTGAGGGGGAAGGGTGTAAAGGATATTGCAATATCAAATATAGCAAAGTTTGTACAAAGTGTTGTATTACTTATTTATTTTAGTATGAGTTATTAGTCTACTATCCATGCGTACTTCCTTAGTCGGTATAGTTAGAGGATTAGAGCTAGTATAATATCAATTATAGTAGTTTTGTTATTCCATTATCTTCCTTCAATTGATATCATAGTATTGTTTCTCTCCATAGACGAACACATGGTGGAGTTGCATGCTACAACAAGCTTGATTAATTGTGGTTGCGATAAGTTCTCAATGTGGCATTAGGAGCACGAAACGAATTCTTTAGAGATAAAAATGTTCATATCAATAAGTTATATCTATAAAAGAATATTGGTTGTCATTATTAAATATAATTTCCACATTACCAACATGTATAGATGAAAATTACTTAATTTGTGACAGATATATTCTGATTTTAAACTTGATTGGGTGAAATAATTTATTGGTATTTTGCTATAATTAATTTGGAGACGATGTGATTTTGGGGGTAGGCTGGGGGAAGTTAGCAAGTTAAATTTTACTTTTTATATAGTAAATATGTAGGAGAAGCTGATTTTTTGCGAAATGAAAGTTCTTATTATCTTTCTTCTATGAAAATAGAAAAATGTATGAGTTAATAAATCTACAACTATTGCAATGTGAGTAAATATTAAATTGTAAATCTACAATTACTAGCCAAAGCGTCTCTACTGCTTTGCATCCAATCAATCAAACCACAAATAAAGTGTATTCGATTAAAAAAATCTAAGTCAAACTTAAAAGGTATGTAATATAAAATATAAATATTGTAATGTAGCATCTTACATGCAAGTTCAAGGAACATTGAGCTTCGTAGGTGAACTCAACTTAGAATACATCAAAAAGAGACAACGCTGATACCTATGATGCATGGGTACTTGTATGCCAAAGGTATAAGATAAGATCTGGCACAACAATAATACTTAAGTGGCGAAATTTAAATAAAAAAAAAAAGGGTAACCCGCTTTCATAGTCATGTAGAAATTTCGATATATAGATAGCTATATATATATATATATCATAGATTATACACGTTATTGCAAATATTTTTTAAATAATTACAGAAAACTACTCAACTTATAAAAGAATTACGTAATAATTTTACAAATAATGTCCATACTTCACAAGGAGAGCATGTTTGTCATTATAGTTAAATGGCTAATAGTGTATGTACTTAAATGCCAATTTCTAATATCATCAATAGTAAGTGTCGTAAAGAAAATTAACATGAAAATCATGTTTCTGTCATAGGTTTGACTAGATTCAAGATTTATCAGATAATAGAAGTTTGGATTTTGGGAGTTTAAGGTTGCATCTAAACGCTTAATATAAGATCTATAGGTGGTGGAAGTCTTTTTTCTTTTTTTCCTTTTGACGCAAAAGGCTGAATAATTGTCATAACAAACCTATTGGGAGAATCTAGAATCAAGCGAACAATTTTCGGAGGGCCATGTTAAAAATAGAGATGTGCTATTCAATGACCTAGATAAAATATAAGAACCCGTCAAAATTATGCAAATCCTTTAAATTATAATTTGTATGTGCTTTTAGCACTTCTGTTGGATGTTCATAATATATTTATTATATTAAGACCATGACGATCTTTTATATCCGACTAGTATATATAATATATATTACATATATGTACACATATATAATGCAAATGACCAATACGTATATATACGATGTCTATATTTGTGAAGAAATTTGAATTGTGATTGTGCTGCTATCTTCATTGATACTTCCCGCAATTGTTATCTACATGCTTGGATTGAATATTTTGTACTTTGAATGTGTTTTTATAACTGTTCGGTTGCCTCATGACCAGAATAATTACCAACTCGTGATATAATAATTGAAAGCTATCATGCATTCCACGACCCCTTAAATTACTTCGGAAGACCACGACTTCTATACGGTAGCATGGAGAGGCCGGGGAAGGTGTTTGCAAAGCCAAATGTAAACTGGGTGACTTTTGGAAGTGACATGCATATGACAATGCCGAAGTCTACGTTATTGTTGAGGGTCTTGTTCCCGTGGCTTTAGGAGGAGGCCAACGATAAAGTAATCAGGAGCTACTCTAGACGATCCAGGAACTATTGGAGGAGTCAACTCCTGGATTTTTTTCCTAGACTTCACGCTGGATATCAAAAGACCGCGCGCAGTATTGCATCGCATATGGTTATTCATGTATAACATATAATTGTAAAAACTTGCTTGCTTCGATCTATGTGTCTATTTGGGTGAATATGAGAGTCCACTCATCGAGCCGTGGTTTTGCTCAGCCCCAACAGATTTATTGCAGAATAATCATAGAGAAGTTTGGAAAGGGCTAAGGATGTGCTAACAAAAGTTACGCCTATTCAAGACTATTAATGAAAGAACTACGATCAAGATAGTGCACAGGCATCATTTTAGTTATAGAGTCAAAGATTTACCCATTTTAAAGCTCGATTAAGAATTCTAATTCACTACAATTCTGGTTGGTAGTGAAATATTAGACTTTGTACTTATTTTCATAAAATGTAATTATTTACAATACGATGTGATATAAAGATTAGATAATTAAGTAAAATTTTGCATCATCTAACTTGTAAGGTGATCATCATGTAATGGACCAT
This sequence comes from Lumnitzera littorea, assembly GCA_024138015.1. Lineage (NCBI taxonomy): Eukaryota > Viridiplantae > Streptophyta > Magnoliopsida > Myrtales > Combretaceae > Lumnitzera > Lumnitzera littorea. The sequence continues at coordinate 12,775,755 of JAMXBB010000007.1, read as the reverse complement.
ACGTAACATGACAAGCTAGCCTCTATAATGTCATTATGTTAACTTTATTACTGTCCATATTGTTAAAGAGATTACCACTTTCACTGAGTTATCATTTTGCTCACATCTATATAAACTTATCACACTTCAGGTTTCGTATCGTACTATTGCCATGAAGGTGCCCTCAATCAATTATCTATCTTTGTCGAACCTCATGTGTTAAGATGTGGAACGGATGGATACTTGAACTAGGACCTCCTTTTGTTTAGAATTTTGTGAACAATTGTGCTTTCGCTATATGTAGGTGTGAGGGCATAGGTGTAAGGATTATGTGCGTACCGTATACCATGTTACTTTACACGTGATTAGGGAATGACTTAAATTACACGTATAGGATGATCACGAGAGTAGTATAGAGAGAAGAAGTAAGTGATTTTATCAAAACTCTAATACTTGTAGTGATAAGTGTAGGAGTTAAGAGATATCAAACACCAAAATCAATAGAGAACGAGGTGATATTCTGGAACTATTCAAGTGTTTAATATTTCAAGTTAGAATTCCAGCAAAGTAATAGCATTTATGCTAAGATCTGTCTCATTCAAATGAAAAAGGATGAGGATATTTATAGGAGTTAGCTATTGATCTTATTCTTAGGATCGTAATATTGATTGATGGCCAAGAACAATCCCTTCCCTTAATGAATTCCCTATGGCCCTCCTTTATAAGCTTAGGCTTAAAGGGGCCTTGTTTTCTTTTATGAGCCAAGTTGAGAAAGGTTTGATTGAACAAACCGATCCAACGGGCCCTATTTTAAGCTCACCATACCAAAACTCTTTTCATTATCTAGAGTATTTAGACTCGATTTTTAGGTTTAGTCACCTTAACTTAAATAGTGAAACTTAATCAATTAATGAGTTTAAAACCCAAACTTAAATTTAGCCTTTTATATTTTTCCCATTGACCATACTAATCAAGGGGGTTTAAGTATCGAATGAGCTTTTCAGTTGAGTCAATCATGTACGCACTATTGAACAACTGCATCACTCCAAATTCATTTAATCAAGAGTTAGCTTAGTGCGCGAGTTTATAGCACCTCTTAATTGTGTCATGTCTTGGTTGAATTCAATTGTACATTGCCCTTAAGGTAATACTAAATTAAATCTTCTTTAGGTTGTCTCATTTTGAGTTAATTCATCTCTTCGATTCGATCTACATAAGTTATTGATTCTATTGAGTAGAATTTGTAAGCTAAGTTCACATTAGCGATCCCATTAGGCTAACTTCATGTATCAATATTGTTTTAGTTTTCTTCTTATATATGAGCATTCTTTTTGCAAGGTCTTTACATATAATGTAAACACTCTATGTTAACCAAATCTTGTTTATTGCACTACAAATAGTAAACACGTCAATCCTGTTAGAGTAGGATTGGTATGGGGTATCCTTTTCTTACTTTTTTATTTCTTCCATTAAAAACTTGGCAAGTAAGGGGTACGTTTTCTTTTTCTTTTGTCCTTTTAGCTACTACAACTCCAATATGAACTTCATGAATTGGATGATGGTTTGATTGGGTGCCTTGGTGTACTGTATCTCAGGTTCAATCCTCCTTACTAGTTCATAGCATGACATAGCAGCTCGACTCATGACATTTACATCTTAGAACCCCATTAGCTTGATCATGATGGTCTTTGATTGTTTAGATCGTTTTACTTTCCTTCTTTCTCTTATTTTATGAGACATGAAATAACATGTATTAATCATTACAATACATGAATTTAACTAGTAGGCTCAACGTTGATTTCCACACATTATAGACCCTTAAATCCATGAAAATCCCAAGCCCACTGACGAACAACATATTCCCCATTCTCCCTTGTAGCCGTCCTTTTTCCTTTTTCTCTTTCCTTAGAAGGCATGTCAAACCTAAACCCTATCTTCTTTGGTTGGAGCCATCACTTCCATACCCTTTCTATAGTTATATGCAGGTTCTAGATGGTGGTTTATTAGGTTGTAGGGAAACCTCAGTCTGCAGTTTTATGTGAGCCTCGTGTTTGCTATGTTCTGCCGAGTAAGTTCAGCCAATTGTTGTAGCGTCTACTGCTTATGGCAATCGTAAAGCATTCGGGAGATCAAGTCGATGGAGTGCTCAAATATGCTGTCATGAGGAAGCTTGGATGAATGTTCGTCTTCACTTCAAAAGCTACTCGATGAATGGGTTCGAATAGCGGCTATTCTGCTCGGACATGTGGACAAATGTCTGCTTTGAACTTTGGGGATGCTCGGCCTGACATGTACAAAGATTAGTGGCTCGGGTCGTTCTTATTAGGAGTTGTTTTAGTCTTCAAATTGCTTGGCTTGCGTACAAGTCTGTTGTACTTCTGCTCGGTATAAGTGTATGGAGCTCAGTTGTTGGTTTTCGGTAATATAAATGGCTCGGTATGGAGCTTGCTGGAGTAATCTGTACTCGTCTAATCATTGATGCCGGTGCCATTGAGGAAGACCACTAACAACTATGAAGATGTCATTGAAGTCACTAAAAGAAGACCATAGAACTATGAAGGAACAGTAAAGAAAAACCCAAAACCGAAGCTGTCACAAGGATGATTGAAACAGGACATGAAGCTGCTATTGAATTTATTCGAAGCTATAAAATTGGCAAAAGCAAAGAAGAAGACTCCTGCCAAATACTGGTGTTGAGGGTTGTAGCAAAGACTAAAGAGGATTCCTGAACCTGCTCTTGTAGTCACATGGAGACAAGACTGCCCATTACTACAAAGACCAAATAGGTCTAATTGCATTACCTTTACTTCATTATTGTGTTTTTGGCTTTGCTTCTTTTACCTTGATATTGATTTATATTGTCTTGTTCTTAGATAATTAGATTGAAGCAGTCTCGCATCTTCACTTTTTCCATTTACTAGTTGCTTGCTCTCGTATTGCAGCCTTGAATCAGATGCATAAACATTGCAGACATACCTCTTTGTAAGGTGAGACTCATAAATGAGTTGTAACTTTCAAATTATTAGTGGAGTCTGTGATTTAGGGACTAGCCTGGTTTGTTAGTAGGTACATGCCACACTTGTTTTGACTTACTCTATTTAAATTCACCACAGCTCATGAGATGAGAGGTTGAAGCCATGCTAAACCATATACCATGCATCCCTTTTGATTCCCGTTAATGTGTCACTAACCATTGATAGATTTTTACTGATCCTATAGCGAATGTTATGGCTCTAACATAAGTCTATTTAGACCAAAGTCTCTGCTTTCAGATTGCATTCTTAGAAAAGCGACAACAGTTAACACCAACCGAAGCTTGGTTCGCTCAATCCACATCCTTTACAACGATTTAATGAAGGTAAGAGTTCATCTCAGCTTACAACTTCTAAACTTGCATTAAGTGCACTGCAATAGATAGCTCCTGAGTTTCCTGCAATTTCTGAACTTCTTACATTAGTTTTCCCTTTTTTTTTTTTTATGGTACTTAAAACTTGCTGTGTGAATAAATCTACTGTTCATTGTGCTCCATATCTTACCAACCATACATCATGAAATAATCTGCCAGGATTACTTATCTTAAACTTTCTACATTGCTTTCTTTTGACTTCACTGAATGTGCGAGTGTAATATCATACATATTCACATGAGAATTGGCACCCTTGAATTCCATCATATCAAGGGGGCTTAAAACCTTGTCTTTATCGGGTGGTGCTATGCTACTCATTATTAGGACTTTATCAAATTTCTAACTAATCTCTTTGCCTTGTCTTGCTATGATTTCTAACACCTCTGCGAGCTCTCTACTTTGGCTTCTTCGTATTGACTTAATATAACTGATTATTTTTTGTATAGCTGCTACTATTGTTAACTATCGTATGCCATGTTGTCTAGTGTTGATACTGAATTGTATGTAAGCTTTTTCCTTCTCTTGTGCCTCAAGTCCACTATGTTTACTTTAGAATGGACCCATCTATCTTGTGGCTTAATTATGTTATTTGTTCTTCACCACCATAGACAAGAGCATTACATCTACATGTACTCTCTCTCACTTTATTGAATCTCTTGTTGAAACCCCTAATAAACTTCATGTTACTTAGTTCCCATATAGCTTTTTAGCTTAGCTTCCTATTACTTCATAGATTTCATACTCGTCTTCATGGAGTGTGCTTTGATGATCTTGGGCTTAGTAATTTGAAACTTAGAGTACCTCGATGATTGGACAATGGCATGCTTTGATAAAGTTCACTAAATAACATTTCACCTTCTTTTAGATGAAAATTTATAAAATTTTCAAAACCAGTGTATAGTGGCTAAGCTTGAATTCTTTGTTGAGTATGGTGACTTGCTTCATAAATGAAGGGGAGTAGCTTGAGCATATGCTTTGAACTTGTATTGCCATAGTATTCTTTTGTATTTTTCTTACAATGAATAGTAATGTAGTCCTCATCACTCAGTGCCTTTTTCTTTTTCTTTTTCTTTTTCTTTTTTCTTATACTTTCATATGTGTCTTTACATTTATGTTAGCCTCCATGTGTATCTCCATACCATTAATTCTTATGTCTTCTTCTCTTAATTTTTCAATATGAAACTAATATATTCCCATTATCCTTCTTTTGTAAGTAGTACAATCAATACTTGGGAGTTTGTAATCACCTTTTGAGTATCCACTATCTTGAATTTGCTACAGTCAACAAATTGACTCAATTTAAAGAGGATCTCTTTACCGCTTGAGTTGTGACTACTTACAACCGAGGGTCAAAAGTTTATGATCATAACTTGAGGACCGGATCTTGAACTAGCAACAATTAGTAAATTGGCATAGTTTAAAGAGGGTGGACTCTTTATCATTTATACCATGATTATTTCCCAACCAAGTATCAAAAGTCTATAATTGTAACTTGAGGACCAAATCTTGTCATTGCAGTAGTTAGCAAATCGATGTGGTTTAAAAAGAGTAATTGTTTACCACTTGGATCGTAACTAATCGAAAACCTAGGGCCAGCAAAGACCGATCTTCATAAGTAGGTCATAGTAAAGAGGTATAATGATCGGGTTATGTTTGGCCTCCTTTTGTGATATCCATAAAACCAATTGCAATTAGCGATATGAGTTGAACATAAGTCTCAAGTCATAAGCACATGCATATACAAGCACATGAAAGCCTAGTGCGAGCCATACACATGGGATGAATTAAACATGAAGGCTTGGACGTTAATATTTGAGAGTGAAATGCAAGCTTAGATTTGAGCATACATGAATAAAACATGAGTTTTAGATATCAACACATGAGAGTTTAATGCAAACCCGTAAGTTGAGCATACATTAAGAAAACATGAGTCTTGAACATAAATCCTAACATGGGTCTTTGAATGTGGCATGATCTCTAATCTTTAGCATGACATGATCTCTAATCATGACATAAGTCTTTGAATGTGGCACAATGGAACCTTAAATATGATGGTTGCGAGCATTGAACATGTGAATTGGACATGACCCTCAAATGTGAACTTAACATGGGAATTGAAATTAATCTTTAAACCTCTTTGACATGAGTACTTGTGAATTGAAAATTTGAAATGAACATGACCTCATTTAACATGAGTAGTTGTGAGTTAAATTATGTGAAATCGACATGAGGCTTCTATATGAGCATAATATATGAATTGAACATAAACCATGAACACAAGCACATAAGAGTTGAAAGCAATTCCAGAACTTAAGTACATAAGAACCAATTATAAACCTTATACATGAACACATAAGAGTTGGACATTTGAGTTAAGCCTTTGGCTTTAACATTTGTGAACTTTCGATATGAACACTTATAAACTTTCAATAGGAGCATGCATGAGTTATGTATGTAAATTGAACATAAGCATTTTTGGCACTTGAGCTGAAATGAGTCCTATCATATAAGTTAGACATAAGTCTTGAGTGCGAGTGAATATAAGAGCTGCATATGAGCATTGAATATGAGAGTAAACACAATTGTTGAATATTAGAGTTGAAAGTAAGTATGCATGGGTTGTAATCATGAGCCTTGAACTTAATTTAACATGAGCCTTAACCAAGGTGTAAGCCTTGAATTCCACTTGAATCTTGAACACGATATAATTTGTGAATGTAAAATGAGTCTTGTACATGAGATGAGCTTTGAACATGACATAATTTGTAAACGTAACATGAGTCTTGAATATGAGATGAGCTTTGAATATGACATAATCCTCGGACATAACATATGTCTTAAATATGAGATGAGTCTTGAATATGATACGATGCGAAGCTTAAACTCGACGCGAGGCCTAAACTCGATGTGAGGCTGGAATATGACATGAGTCCTAAGCACCACATGACCCCTGAACACAATATGAGGTTTGAACATGACATGAGCACTATATAGGACATGAGGCTTAAACATGATATAGATCTTATCATCATAGGCTAAACTTGGCACTTGATATGTAAGCTAAACGCTAGTAGTTGAATCATGGGCCTTTCAACATAAATGTGAATATTCATGAGCCTATTACATGAGTTGAACATGAGGCATTGAACATTAATCTTTCAACATGAATAGATGAGCTTAGACAAATGAGTTGAACATGACATGAGGCTTGATCTAGACATAAGTCTTGAACATTCTTAAATATAAGAGTCGAATATGAGTCCTCTATCATGAACACACTTAAGGTGAAAATATGAGTAGAACACAATTTCTCTAACATGAACACGGGCAAGCATTTGCAGGTTGAACATGTGAATTGAACATGAACTTGATAACAACGAGTGAGTTAAACATTATCACAAACATGTAAGTTTTGCATGTCGCCTATTGTCATCATTCATTGCAAGAGCCCATATTTACGTATACATATTATATCCAACTCACATAAGTAGATGTTGTATTCGTTAAATGCACTTCATTTTACTAACTCTTTTACTTTTCTCTATCTTTGTAGGTAATCACTTCTTCTTCCTCCCCTAAGTCGTAATAATTGCACATAAGCATTACTGCCACTTTCAAGAATCAATAGGAGGAGTCAACATGATATCATATATGAGTAGTCTCGTGTAACGAATAGATCAAATAATGAAATCCTTCAGATTGAGTAAAGGAGCATATGTGTTTAGAGTGTTGTGTGAACACATCGAGCTTCATCCATAAGGATAGCATCACATGCACATGCACATGCACATCAAGTGTTATGAGCATACACGCATCAAGTGATGGGCGTACGTGTGCATTAAACATTATATGCAAGGGTATTGTATAAACAAAGTATCAAGAATAACAATCATCAGTGTTGCCTCTTCATATACTATATCCATTCCTAACTTTTCTCCTTTAATTGTTGATATGTAGAGAAGGAGCAAGTCAACAAGTCTTAAAGTGTCTCATTCCCTCGTGACACTAACTGAGGACCCAGTATTGTAGTGTAGTGCACTAGCCTTTAAGAGTTATGATACCATTTGTGGTAGTAGGCACTTTCACAAGCCTTCCTTCATGTAGTCTTCTTGATCACTTAGTTATAACTCTTACATTTCTTTGTAAGTGTAAGTTGTAATTGAATAAGTAAAATCAATAATAATGAAGTTTATTGATTGAATTTTTTACTCTTTTATTTCCTTAGTACTTCCTTTTGCCTTTATGAAGGTATCTTATCGTTGTTCACTTAGGAGCAATAGCTCTTCACTTAGTAGTAATGTGCTAGAAGATAATATAGTGAGATGATTTCGATCCTCTTAACTACTTGTAATGTCTTGAAAGATAGTAAGGGCTACATCTTTATTGATTGGTAACATGATCAAGGATAATGTAGTTGTTGCTAGAGAAGGTATTCTCTTGAGTCAGAGCGTACTTTGTTCTTAAAGACTTCATGCGCTTAAGAGCCATGCCTTAATTAAATAACGTTATTGTCTAGCATAAAGTAGTAACATTGTCTTGTTATCTCTCTCTCTCTCTCTTTTTCCCTTAAAAAAAACACCATACAATAAGGAGCAAAGGCTTGACCTAGCCACATTAGTGCTTGAGTTTTAAATTTCTTGATTGACATAGTTGTGAAAATTGCTTAAACTCTATGATGTGAGGCACTTCTTATAGAATGGACATAATTGCGAAATTGATTAGATTTAGTTATCTAAGAGATCTCACATATTATTTCAAGCATTGAGGCAAGACTTTTATTTGCTAATGATAATATATAGAATATCACTTTTAAGAAGTGTTCAATCACACATACACAATGATAGTGGCATTAATTACTTAAGATTAATAATTTTTTCTCATTAGTCAAGGGGGTATTGCTCACTACTTAACTATTTGACATGGTTTACTAGGATGTTATTTGAGTTTGAATGTCAATACATTAAAGTGCTCATCGATGGGATTGTCTCCACTACTTAATGGCAAGAAACGTAGCAATTAGTTAACATGAAAGCGATACATAATTATCATAGCATAATGTGCACCTAGGAGCCAATGCTCTTACCAATTCACAACAAACAAGCGAAGCTCATCATCATGTGATTAGTCATGTGGTTAAGAGACCAAGCTCTTTGCAAACCAGTAACAATGTGTAGACTATATGTCATATTCATTATTACTTTGTTTTCACCAATCAAGGGGTTTAATGGGTCCGACTCAAACGTAAACTATTTTGTGAAGTTAACTTCACACATGCTAAGGAGACTAGTCTCTTACTTTACAGCAACAATAGTAATAAAATGTAGATATACAAACACTTATCACATTTTCATTCAAAAATATCGATGTTAGAAAAAGAAACCTCTTTCATTAATGAGAAGCAATTATCGTTACACTTACATAAGAAATGAAATGAAAACTAGGATAGAACCAGTCAGGACACATTCTAGCTACCAATAATTCTCGCACTTCTTAGCTTATAATGTGCTTTTTTCCTTCATAATATCATTAGTTTGCTTCCGTCTCTTCATACCCTCGTGACAACCATGCATTCTCTTCTTCTTAAATGGTTGAGTCTAAGCTTCTTCCCCTATAGGTAACTATGCCTTAGGAGGTTCCACTAACAGTGTCTCCCCTTCATTCACATGCTTATCAAAGAACGTTGCTTTAGTGAAGCGAGACTCATTACATATAAATGGGTTCTTGATCATAGGAATAAGGATATCCTTCTCATACTAGTGATCTTTCATGCATTGATGTCATGTTGAAGGTATCATGTCGTGATCATGCAGCTATATCCTTCCTATAGGGAAATGATAAGATACATGCACATTAATCGCATGGAACCATGTGGAGCTATAGATAGGTCCAATATTGAAATCTACTTAAACGTGCCCTATTGTCTTCATGGAAGACTCGTAGAAGCTGTTTAATGCAATAGGTTGTTTTACTAAGTGCTAAATGTCTATCCTTAAAGCTTTAAAAGTAGACATTGGCATGACATTGAACAAAGATCCATTGTCAACAAAGATCCTTGCGATAGGACAACCATTAAGTATGCTTTCCACATATAGAAGGCGATTGTGATTAGTATTCCTTGTACATATGTCAACATTAGTAAATATAATTATACTTTCATTTCTTGAAACTATTCCCTCTATAGGATATGTTGTGGTACCTTTCTTTTACTGACCTTGCACAATCCTAGTGAGTATAGTTGCTACCTTGAGTGGGGCATCCTCATCAAAGCCAAGGAGATCAAAGAAGTTTTTAATATCGGTAGTCCTCAACATGGCAAGGATAGTGTTATCATCTCCACTCTCATCAATTTTAAGTCCTTCACTTGTATCTTCGTGCATCTCAACTAGTAGCACATCTATTTCCTCAATCTTTATAGGATCATAGGTGATAACGTTCATAGCATCACATTAGGTGTTATGAGTTGGAAGTGAGTTATTTTTGACGTCATTATCTTCGATGACCAGTTCTACATTTTGAACTCACTCATTTAATATCTTCTTCAAAGTTCAACAATATTTTATAGGGTAATCGATACTCCTATGAAATTTACAATATTTATGGTCACTTTTCTCTTCATCTATTGGTAAGTGCTCAACCTTCGAGAGTTTGATGTTCCCATTACGTAGCCATTGGTCAAGGAGTGCATGCACTTTTCCTATTGAACATGGGTATGCCAAAGACGGTTTAGTGCTCATAAGGTTCTCACTTGTAGATTTCTTTACTCCTCTTGGATCATCCTCTTGAATTGAATTCATTGTTGGTACGTGCTAGTTTAACCTTGTACTTTCACCCTTTTATCGTACAATTGAGTTGTAAGTCCCTCTTCCGTTTTCAAACAATGTGGAAAATGAGGCTAGGGAAAGATTCTCAAGATACACAACGTACTTAGTGAACATCCCTTTAATGTATATCTTGACCAACTCCCTCTCATTGCAAACATCTTGGATATCTAGAGCGTTTCCTATAGTGCTTAATGTAATCCATGAAGTCTTCCTTAAGCCTTTGTCGAATTGGACTCATGTTGATAAGGGTAACTCTTTCCTCAATAAAGAAGAACTTCTCTAAAAATATCTTACATAAGTTTCCTCATGAATTTACTAAACCTAGAGGAAGGTTAACATACTAAGTGTATGTCTCATCAGTGAGACACTTGAAAATTTTTTTTTTTGTTTCAAATTGTTATTTAAACCATATACTTCCAAAGTCTTAATGAACTTTAACAAGTATTCTTCGATGCTTCCTTTCTTGTCATTGAATACTATAAACTTTGGACTTACATAGTTTTTAGGATATAGCTTTGCAACAATGTGCTAGTGATATAGGAGCTTTAATTCTAATACTCCAATTTACCTGTTTCTCCTTCAAGTACATGTCTAGATCTTTTTTTGTTACAAATAAACCTCTTTGAGTGGATGCTTTTTCCCTTACTACATCATGTAATATAATAAGGCACATGTTTTGAGATGGTTCTTGTTCTTTGTTGTAAGGATTTGGGTTCTTAAATTTTAGAGACTACAACCTACTTATATCAAGTATTTATCCTAAACTTATATCGAGGAAAAATAAATAAATAATAATAATCCTAAAATCTATATGACCACACATGGTTAGTTTCAATGGATTCCCCAACTACAATTATTATAGATTAAGAAATAATAGTAATCCCAAACTTATTTTCATATTTGTTATTATAATAGGTTTTCGTTTTCTCTTGTTTTCTTGTTAATGTTTTTAAATGGTTATCTAGATCTATGGCAATATTGGTATAATGATGCATCAATTTTTCATAAATAAAAACTTACGACATCATATTATCATATATAGTTTTGAAAGTTCTTTTCTTTTCTTTTTTTATCTCATTTTTTATATAAATTTTGAGAAGAAAATTTCTGTGTGATTTTTTTGTTCATATTACAGGCCAAAGAGGGCCAATATATATACAATATAAACGCACTAATCAAGCTTCTAAACATAGAAAATAAATATCCTAAATATACTATTTACATAATTGACAGATATTTACAGATCTTAAAATATTCTAATACCTTCTAAACATAGAAAACAAATACCCTAAATATACTCTTTACATAATTAATAGATATTTATAGATCTTAAAATATTCTAATACCCCTCCTCAAGTTGGTGTGTGAAGATTGCAAACCCCCAACTTGCGTAGAAGATACCCAAACTGCTGTGTCCCCAATGTCTTTGTAAAAATATCAGCGAGTTGCTTAGAGCTACGTACATAAGCAGTCTGAACATGTCCATGTTGAATCTCATCACGAATAAAATGACAATAAATTTCAATGTGCTTTGTTCGCTCATGAAACATGGGATTTGCACTAATGTGTAAAGTTGCTTGACTATCACAATACAACAGCATAGGATGAAAGTGTACAACACCGAGAGACAGCAAAAGAACCTTTAACCATTTCAGTTCACACACAGTGGTAGCCATCGAACAATATTCTGCTTCAGCAGAGGATCTTGATACTGTATGTTGCTTTTTAGTCTTCCAAGAAATGGGAGAAGTCCCTAACATAACAAAATATCCAGTAAGAGATCATCGAGTTAAAGGACAACTCCCCCAATCAGAATCACAATAAGCATACAATTGAAGATCACTATCAGCTCGTAAAAGTATTCCTTGTCCAGGACTGCCCTTCAAATAACGAATCATGCACAAAGCTGCTTCCCAATGAGTTTCCTTTGGTTGATACATAAATTGTGCCAAAATATGAACACTATAGGATAACTCAGGTCGAGTAAGAGTTAAATAAACCAGTCTTCCTACCAATCTCCGATACTTCCCTGAATTTGCCAACAATGCATTTTCTACTAAGGCTAAATTATGATTTTGTTCAATGGGAAAACCATATGGTTTAGCACCCAATAATCCAGCTTCACTAATAATATCCAAAGCATATTTGCGTTGGTAAAGAAAAATTCCTTCTTGATTCCGAGCCACTTCTACGCCTAAAAAATACTTCAATGTTCCCAAATCTTTCATGTAGAAGCAGTGGTATAAATAATCTTTAAACTTCTAAATGGCAACTCCATTATTCCCCACAATAACAAGATCATTGACATACACCAGTATACTCAAATGTATCTTGTCTCGATTTAAAGTAAACAATGAATAATCAGATTGAGATTGAAGAAATCTATACCACTTTAATGCAGTTGTCAATTTGGAAAACCAACATCGGGAGGCCTGTTGTAACCTATAAAGTGGTTTACGTAATTAACAAACTTTGTCAGGCTGTTGAGTAGAGAACCTAGGTGGCATCTTCATGTACACCTCTTCTTCTAAATCTCCATGCAAGAATGCATTATGGACATCCATTTGATGGAGTTCCCATCCCTTTGTTGCTGCCACCGAAAGAAAAGTACGTATAGTAATCATTTTTGTAGCAGGAGCGAAGGTCTCATTGTAATCAATTCCTTCAATCTGATTATTGCTAAGAATCACCAATCAAGCTTTATAACATTCAATCAAGCTTTATAACGTTCAATCGAGCTTTATAACGTTCAACCGAACCATCTGAGTTATATTTGATCTTGTAAACCCATTTACTGCCTATAGCTTGCTTTTCCTGTGGTAAATCTTCCACAGTCCATATCCCATTAGCCTCAAGTGCCTCAATTTCTTTCATCATGGCTTCTTTCCATCGGATGTCTTTGATGGCCGGAATATAAGAAACAGGCTTCTTTTCGGCTGTCACAGCTGCTAAGAAATAACGATGTTGTGGAGAAAATTTATCATAATTTACATAATGTGCTATAGGATAAGAGGTACCTGTGGATGGAATTAGATTGGAGGAACATGCAGAGGGACTTATTTGTTGTGCAGTATATGTCACAAAATCTCGCAGCCGAGTAGAAGCTTCTTTTGTTCTATGACCCCGTCTAAGTTGTTCTGGAACAGATTCACCCAAGATTTCAATGACACCCCCCCTGTCGTTATTATCACTTTGAGTCACAGTCGAATTCTCAAGTACCTCACTTTCGTCTTCCTCATTCAATTCACCATTAACATGATTGGTGATATCGAAAGAAGTACCCTATACAAGATCTGGTTGCACACCTTCCTTATCAGCATATGGAAATTCAGATTCAGAGAACACAACATCTCTGGATACAAAATATTTTCCCGTATCAAGATCATAAACTTTTTACCCTTTTTTTCCAAAAGGATATCTTACAAATAAACAATGTTGACTCCTGCTAGCAAACTTATCTTTTTCCCTATTTAAGTTCCGAGCATAACACAGGCACCCAAAAGTTCGAATGTGATTATAACTAGAAGGTTTACCAAACAATATCTCGTAAAGAGTCTTTCCTCCTAATAATTTAGAAGGAGTTCGATTGATCAAATATACAACTGTCAGAACACATTCTCCCCAAAAATTGATGGGAAGATTGGCCTAAAATCTTAAAGCTCTAGCCACATTTAAAATATGATGATGTTTCCTCTCAACATGTCCATTCTGTTGAGGTGTTCCTATACATGAGGTTTGATGTAAAATTCCATTTTCAGAAAAATAGTTATGTAAGCAAGCAAATTCAGTCCCATTATCACTTCTAACTATCTTCACATCTTTTTGAAATTGTCTTTTAGTCATGGCAAAGAAATTATGCATGACAAGTTCCACTTCTGTTTTTTCAGTTAACAAATATATTCATACATCTCTAGAAAAATCATCAACAACGGTAAAGAAATACGAGGCCCCACAGGAAGCATTAATACGATAAGGTCCCCACAAATCACAATGAATTAATTCAAAAATTTCATTTGCTTTAGTGTCACTAGAAACAAAAGCTTCTCTTGTTTGTTTAGCTCTTAAACAAATGTCACATGGTTTATTCTTTACCGAACTATTACTAAATTCAACTTGAGGAAGAGATTCCACAATTTTTGTAGACGGATGTCCTATCCTCCTATGCCATAATTCAAAAGAATCTACATGGCTTGTCTTGTATGCTTAGACTGATACTGCTGACTTCAAATAATAAAGTCCCTTGCACTGTTCACCCGCTCCAATCACCATCCTCGAGGTGCAGTCTTGTATAACACAAATTTTATCAGTAAATTGGACATTACAATTAGAGCCATCAAGCAATTGCAAGATAGATATCAAATTACAATTCAAATTTGGCATAGAGAACATTATCTAATTTGATATGTTTTCCCAAGCAAACTGATCCTTCTTTCAATGACATTACCTGCTCTCCATTAGGTAATCTAATTGAACATGGCACAATTTTTTTCAAATTTGTGAAACATTCTAAAGTACCCGTCATATATTGTGAAGCACCGGAATCAATAATTCAATTCAGATTATCCTTACCATTCATCTTCTCATTAGTACCCGGTTTGCACGTGTTCAACAAATTGAGAAAGAATGACCATTGTTCTGCTGTCAAGGTCCCAGAAGCTGTATTTTCTTCCGTTACTGCCATTGATGATGATGGCTACCCAATTACATGGGCTGTATTCACCTTTGGCGTATTACTTTGTCCACGCCCTGCACTCAGTCCCCCTCGTCCAAGTCCAGCCCCTTTAGGTCGGTTACCCCACCATTCCGGATATCCAATGAGCTGAAAACAAGTTTCAGAATCATGTCCCTCTCGTTTGTAGTGTGAGCAAATGGCAGATTTTTCTTTCACTTCTATTTTATATTTTCGCCCTCCTCTATTGGTCTGCATTGCAAAACTCACAACTTCTCTATGTTCTTCCTTCCCTTATGAGGTGTTTCTAACTCATTCTTCTTGGCACACCGACGAGTATGCCTTATTCAAGTTTGGCAATGGTTCTGTGCTCAAAATATTGGAACGAACTGCTCCATATAATGCATCTTCCAACCCCATCAAAAACTGATGAAGCCTCTCTTCTTCTCGTTTCTTGTCAAGTTCAGCTGCAATATTACAATTGCATCTTCTACAACGGTAGATGGGAATTTTCTCATAATTCGCAAGCTCTTCCCAGAGTTGTTTCAATTTCCCATAAT
Organism: Lumnitzera littorea; assembly: GCA_024138015.1. Taxonomy (NCBI): domain Eukaryota; kingdom Viridiplantae; phylum Streptophyta; class Magnoliopsida; order Myrtales; family Combretaceae; genus Lumnitzera; species Lumnitzera littorea. The sequence goes on along the minus strand of JAMXBB010000007.1, from coordinate 12,760,320 downwards.
AAGTTACAATCGACAGACCTCTCTATTTGCAGTTGGCAAGTTTTGCCTTAATCTACTGAACATGAGGTCCATTAGCAATAGAGAATCGCTCTTTGATATCTTCCCATAAATCCTTTACAATCTCTATATATGTTATGGTAGATCGTAGTGTTGGCTTGATTGTGTTGAGCATCTGATAACTCTAATTTTAAACATATTTTATATGGTGATTTTATAGTATTTCACTTACATTTTTGGTTTTCTTTAAAGAAATTGATACTTAATTAAGTAAAATATTGATTTCAGGGTTTAAACGCGTTCTAGGCTCGAAAACGAAGAAAAGGAATCAAGTTTCACTCAATTCCGAGTTCAAACGAAGAAGTTATGAAGTTTTGAAGTTGTGTAGAAAATTTTGCCTTAGTGCAGAAAGTTACACGACCTGGGGACACGGTCGTGTCTGGTGACGAAAATAAAATCCGTGTAATACACATATAAAAGGACATCTTAAGGTTTAAAAGGAAGAGAGACATTACAGAAACGAAGAGACACAAGAGAAGAGAAGAGAAGAGAAGAGACTTGAGGAGAACATCAATCAAGAAGCGAAAACAACATCGATTTCAAGATTAGAGAGATTGTTCATCAAATCAAGAGGGGTTTTCATGCTTTATTTTATGTTTTTGATGAAACTCATTTTTAGATTCGTTATGATAGCTTAGAATTCGAGTATTTAGGATTATGGAACCTAGGGTTTCATGTAACCCTTGGATTGAATTATAATTTCAATAAAGTTTCTACCTTTTCTTAATTCAACTATGTCGTTTAATTGTGGATTGATAATTCTAGAGTATCAATATATGATATTAAACATGTTGATTGAGAAATTGCATGTGTAATTAGGTCTTAGCATAATTGAAGAGAATTACATATATACTTAGAGATAAGATATATGTTTTTTCCAAAAAGTTGAGTGTTTGCATGGGAATTCATTATACATTAATGCAATTCTAAGTTATATTACTAAGTGAAGAGATTCCGGTAAATAATTTAGGATTAGGGTTAATATGCTTGAGAAAGATATTAGCTTTAATTGTGAATCCCTCCGGTCAAGAATAATAGAAATTGAATTGGATATATTTTAAAAAGGTTACATGTTAAACACTAGAGGAAATAATTCCTAAATACATTATTGCATACTTGAAGTCGTTCGTAGTTTTATTGCTTTCTAATTTGTTAATCAAGTCTCATAATTAGTTTAGATGGTTAATTTCAGTATTTTTAATTCATTTAACTCATCACAATTTTTCGGTTAGATAATAAAGCTAAAGTTAATATTAGTACTCAAAATCTCTGAGGGATCGACTCGGACTCACATCCGTTATATTAAAATTGATAGGTGCGCTTGTCTCGTATCAGCATCCATGAAACTAACATTGAATTCACAGTCCACCAATCCTCTAATTCAATGGAATCATCAGCAGGTTAATTAATCGTTCCATCAATAAATACGAATTTCTTCTTGACCCTCAACGACGTTCGCATCACTCGAGCCCATTCATCATAATTGTTACCTTTTAATTGCACTTGAGTAATTATATTACCAGGATTATTACTCGAAGTCAACAGGTAAGGGAAGGCTGATTTCTTTCCCTCGTTAGTCATAGCGTTTTTTTTTTTTTTTAACCAGTCTTTAATACCATATAAATTTTGAGAAGAAAATTTCTGTGTGGTTTTTTTGTTCATATTACAAGCCAAAGAGGGCTAATATATATATAACATAGATGCATTAACTAAGCTTCTAAACATAGAAAACAAATATCTTAAATATACTTTTTACACAATTGATAGATATTTATAGATCCTAAAATATTCTAATACCTTCTAAACATAGAAAACAAATATCCTAAATATACTCTTTACATAATTGACAAATATTTACAGATCCTAAAATATTCTAATAGTATCATTAATGTATTTTCATATATTTTTGTTTCATATTTAATATAATTTCAACAACTCTTATGATTTTATAATTAGATATTTCTCATATTTAGTACATTCTTTTTATAAAAAATTATATATATTATAGACAATTTGATAACAAAATCATCTTTAGGGGGAGGGGAGGAGAGAGAGAGTTTTTATGTTTTTTCCCCATTTAATATTCAATAAGTTATATATAATAATACATTTTTTTTTAGAACTTTATATTACTTAAATAATTTTTATTGTGCTTTTTCATAATATATAAAAACATTAGATTACATTTACAATTTTTTTTAGAAAAAAAAATTAAACTTTTATCCACATGTTACACGAGCTCCTTAAATAGTTAGTACAAAGGTAATTTATGAGCTAAGTTTAAAAGGAAAGCCTAACTGAAAAGATTAACTTAATAGATAAGAGAACCCTTTAAAATTAAGTATTCTACTTAGTCCATACTACTTTCCTATGTGAAGCTATAACAAATTTATATAATTTTTTTACATAGCCGATATTTTTAATTAATAAATATAAAAATTTCTCATTTTAAGCTTTAAAACTCAAAGATAGGTTACTATTAAACTAAATTCATCAACACATTATCATTGAGATTGGCCTTTTCTATCTTGCTTGTAATATAAACGATCTTAAGCAATAAAAGATTTTTAGAGAAAATACAAATAATCCCTCCTAAAATTTAATTTAATTACGAATTGATCTCATGAACTTTTAAGGTATGATTTTTTGTTTTTAACTTTTTATAAATTGATAAATAACTTTCAAAGGTTGAGAATAATCTCTTTAAACTTCGATTTTAGTATATAAATACTCCATAACATTGATTTTGGTGTACACATACCCATTAAACACTCGTGTTTACATACTCTCGTAATTTAAAGATTATTTATATATCAAAATTAAATTTTAAGAGATTATTTTTAATATATGGAACTTGTTTTCTATTTATGAAAATTTAAAAATAAAAAACCATATTTTAAATGTTTAGGAAGTTCATCTATACTTAAATCAAAGTTTAAGAGTATTCATTACAATTTTCTTGGTTTTTTTTTTTTCCCAAGATTCTGGCTATATTCCTTATAGTATGTTAATTATTCTACCGTTTAGATGAAATGGTATCGGTTGCCTTTTTCTTTCCCCAACTCCGACAAACTGTTCGACTTTGACCCTAACCATTTCTTTCTTGTCCAAAATGGCGGCTCTTTAGTCAACTTTGATTTTATCGGCATAGCCAACGTAAGATTCCAAACCGTCCGATATAATCCTCACAAAAACTAAGATAATTGCAGTTTTCTTCTCGTAATAATCTCCTCGACAACTATGAATTCATTACCTTTAATTCATGTACACAGTTTTTATTGAAAAGAAAAAATAAAAAAAGTACCGATCCTTTTTATTCTAGATCCTGTTATGCAAATTAAAGGAGCAAAAGCTGAATAAACATCTTTTCTTCTTCGCTGTCAATAAATTTAATATTGAAGAAATAAAACTGTTCCTTTTAGAACTGTAGCAAAAAATCTTGTTTCTACACTATCAAACGATAAATTAAAAAAAAAAAAAATATCGTTCATGGTTTCTCATCAAAATATTTTAGTTTTCTCTGGGACTTGGGGCATTGACTTTACGTTGTTATTTTCTAGGTAGCTTCCATTTACTTTCTACCCATATTGCCTTCCTGTATAACCCAACTTCTCTGGTAACTTTCAAGTTTTGATTTAGATTTCCAAAGGAAAAAACATCATCTGCACAAATCAGGCATCACCAAGGTCGATGAAATGAGACTCCTGAGCTTGCTTAATGAAGAAAATGAAGAACGCATAACTCCTGAGATCAAGAAGATACAAGAAGCAGCCATAAATGGAAACACAACCATTCTTCAAGAACTTCTCCAAAACCATCCAGAAATCCTCAATGAAACCCCGACTTCTCGCATCAACACAGCTTTGCACTTATCGTGTCTTGCTGGTCAACCAAGTTTTGCCAAACAAGTCCTTGAAATCAATCCAGAGTTAGCCAAACATAGGAATTCTCAGGGCTCTTTGCCTCTTCACGTCGCATCAGCAAAAGGGTGTACGGAAACAGTGAGGGAACTGATCCGGATCAACCCAGTTTCATGCATGGAGTGGGATGATGAAGGGAGAACTCCTCTCCATCTGGCTGCAATGAAGGGGAGGGTGAAGGTGTTGACTGAGATGCTTGAAGTAGAACCGGGGTCAAGTCGGGTTGTGACTAGAAGTGGAGAAAGTGTGATTCATTTTTGTGTGAAGGGCAACAGGTTGGAGGCATTGAAAGTGCTGGTGGAGTGTATAGGGAGAGACGATGGATTTTTGAATTGCAAGGATAAGGATGGGAGCACTGCTCTGCATATAGCTGTTGCCAAGAAACAATTAGAGGTATTATCCCTTCATTTCACATGATTTATTCAGATAATTCTCACAATAATTGGATGAACTAGGATTTCCCCAAAAGCTTCAATTTAGGCTGTGGATCTTCTCTACCCTGCTGTATCAAAAACATTTGCCCCAAAGAGTTAAAGGAGAATGAGTACCCCTGTTTTGGCTTGTTGCTTTGTTATCATTTTATACCGGGTATTTAGACAAATAGAAATAAAAAATAAAAGAACCGAGTGTCAAATACATGTATTAGACATGGTATAAACACAGATTAGATACAAATTAAATACAAAAGATAGACGAAACAAACGAATCCTAATAGAAGCTACAGCAGACGGATTGGTAAAGTTTTCAACTCTTTAACCATCCAGGGCACTGTTAATTGACAATAGCTTAGGTGGGCATGAACTTACAGAAATCTCTATTATGGGATCGAAAGAAGTTTAAGGATGTTTTTGCTTCAAGTTAGGCTTTCCAACTTTCTTTCAACATTCTTCATATCGAAACGTTGAACATTATCATGATAAACTCAATATGTTACAGTTATTCATAAACCATTACGGAAAAATATCAATAGAAAATAAGAAAATCGATTTCTATCTTTAAAAAGAGGAAATAATTTCCCTCATTTTCTATTAATATTTCTATTAAACTACCACCAGTAATGGCAGGTTATATCTTCCTTCCACCACCACTTCCTAAAGCCACTAGTATTTGCTCTATCTTGACCTCATTGCAATGATATCGATACTTTTGAAGTTTTTATTAAAACAGATATTAAAGATATAAAAAGTGCATTCTATGGAAAAAAATATAAAAATAAAATGCCTTTACATACTTCCTTATATAAAAGACAATTTATTTAGGAAGCGTGCATCATTCTAGTGAAATATTAATAGTGAAAAATGATTAAATGGTTAGAACACTTTATATGTACAAACAACTAGCAATCAAGAAAGCATAATTCTAAAACATAGTATCTCTGTTCTTGTGCTTGAAGGCAAAATGATCATTCAGAACTGCAGATTTTGTTTTAATTAATGATTTCAAACGTATGATTTGAGTTTATCGAACTAATCATATTAAGCAAATTTGCCCAAATTTCTGCAGATAGTAAGATACCTGCTCTCAAACACCAAGATCAATCTAAATGCCCGAAATGCAAAAGGATATACTGCAATTGATGTTCTATCTGAAGGAACACAAGATTTAAGAGACATGGAAATTAAGCACTTGTTAGAGAGAGCTGGAGTCACTGAAATTTATGAGGAATCATGGATCTCCAATGACCTTGACACAATTGAAACCATCCCTGACAGTGGAGCCAAGCCTCCTACGAAGGAGAAACATAAGCACACGGATTGGCTAGGAAGAAAAAGAAGTGCACTGATGGTAGTATCATCACTCATTGCCACAGTAGCATTCCAAGCCACATTGTCACCACCAGGCGGTTTTTGGCAAGACGACTTCACAGCACCTGCAAACAATACAGATGAGAAGGTGAAATCCCACAAAGCCGGGACGGCTGTTATGGCTACGACGCTTCCTAGAGGATATGGTCAGTTCATGATTTTCAACACGCTTGCTTTCTTATCATCGCTTAGTATAATTTTGCTTCTGGTTAGCGGATTGCCCATGAAAAGAAGGGGATGGATGTGGACTCAGATGGTGACAATGTGGGTTGCTATAAGTGCGTTGACTTGTACTTATTTGATAGCTTGGTTCAATATGACACCAGAGCATAATAAAACGGTGTTGTTCAGTGTCACCGGAGTTTCGGTGATTGTGGGGCTATGTATGATAGGGCTTGTGTTTCTTGGTAATGGTATCCGGCTGGCTCGGTGGTCGATGAGGAAGTATGGATGTGTGAAGGAGAAGGAGAGAGAACCATCACCGAATATAGAGGTTGAAGAAAATGATGAGCTTTGATCTTGGAATGATGATCAAGTGCATATGATTTGTAGATATATTATCTTACAGTGACTTTACCAGTGAAATATAAAAAATTTTGATTATTGTATACTTCTGTGGAGATCTGATTTTTATTAAGAAAAATTTTAAAAAATATGTTTGATTCCAGGATGATCTGCTTCCTTAAAGTACAGATGTTTTGTAACTACTGAAGTACACATAAAGTATGCAGTTATTGACAATACAGCTAAGGTAAAGAAACTCCAAGGTGATGATCTACTTGGTGTGAATGTGCATTTCAGTTTTTAAAATCATCACAGCTCCCCAAAGCAAGAGCAACAGCCATTGTTGTATTGAAATAAAGTCAGCTTCCTCTTGCACTGAGGATAAGTTCCGGGGGGTGTTCAAGGTACTGCATATCAAACTCATCCTAATCGAACTAAAAATTGGGGTGCTTTCACAATGCCATTCACATTCCATATCGTTCCAATCATTAAGTGTCATTTAAAGCGTAACGCCGTCATGCCGTGCGATGTGAAGCACTTGATGCATGTGATGCGGATCTGATTATATTTCTGCAATAAAATTGGAAGAAAGCAAAAAAAAGTTTCGACAAGAACCATTGCTTAAAATCACAAATGAACTGAGATTTTAGACTGATCCTTGGACCCAGCCCATCTTTGCCTCCTATTATGTACATTTTAATCAATAAATCACGCAATTTTCCTTTTCAAAAGAGTACTTATGTTTCAGTAAAAGATTCTCATGATTGGTTATAGATAGAGATTGGCATAGTTTTCTTTCTTTCTTTCTTTCTTTTTATTTTTTTTTTCTTTTCTTTGAAATTTTGAACCAAATAAAAAAGTTTTCATTTTGCCAAACTTGACTAAGCTCGGAAGTTAAAATAACACAAATTAGACTTAAGCTTTCTTTTAGTTCCAGTTTCAGACGAATATACATATAAAGTTCACAAATGACACCTTCGGTTCATGTCCCTGCCTTTATATGCTTAGATAGTTGCATGCTCTCGCGCTTTTTCAATAAATTTGGTTTAAAAGTTTTTCATTTTAGTTACTGACTATGAACGCCTCTCCTAATTATTTCATTAGTCCCGAAAGGAGCTATAGAAAAAGGTCGTCTTGTAGCCAAATTCTATTGCGTAACTCCCAAGAAGGACTCGGTCTGGGCTCTCCTCTCCAGAAACCATTAAATTCTGTGCTATTCAAGGTAAATGAGATACTGCTGGAGCATTTCTGGATAAGAGTCAAGGAAATGGATCTTCAGGTCGTGTTGGTCAATCACTAAAAAAGCCACCAAGAGAAGGGTTTGAATCAAGATCCTAAATCCCAAAACGTGATTGTCTCGGATAATTCGAATTAATGAAGCTTTTAAATTTAGGTCTTCGATAGTTGGTATCTCTAAATCTAGGAGAAAACATGAGGGCACCGATCATAATTATGTTTACAAGAAGTATTTAGGAGTTTTATTTTCAGTAATTACTTTATTGGATGTTTGTTTATTATTGTTGTTAACTATGAAATTGAGAAATGAATTGTTGGAATGGAATTTGGATGATGTTGCATGAAAAAAGATGAAATTGTTGGACCAATCAAATTAGAGGAGCATTGGTCGATTAGAAAAAGTCAAAAGAAGCTCTATTGGAAAAAGTGTTTGGATAAATATATATATATATATATTACTAAAGCGTTTGAAACGTTTAATTATCAAACAACATCTTAATCATTTTTACTTATTTAATTTTTTAAATAAAATTTTTATTATTGATAAATAATTTTCTTTAATAAATTTGATTATAAATATAAGATAATTTAAGGATTTCAAGAAAACATAATCCTCCTCCTATTTCTCTCTTCCTCTTTCAACAATCTCACTACTACCCTCTCTCTCTCTCCTTTAATATTTTTACTACTCCTTATTCTTCTTCCTACAATCCCTATCTCTCTTTCTTCCTATCTATTATTATCTTTTATCAATATTATAATATATTTAATTATATTATATAATTTTATTCATTTTATACACACGTGATATAGGTATGTCATCCACTAGTATGTGTGTATGTATATATATATATTGGTAATCATGAATTCATGTTGCGTGAAAATTAAATAAAGCGATGTAAAAAAAATTACTATAAAATAATGAAATTATGTGTTGGAGAATAGTGATAAAATGTCTAATTTCAAAATTAAACAAAAAAAAAAACAAACTCTACATTGATTAAAATATTTAGATTGCAAATTTTATAGCAAATAGTAATTATTTAATAGCTCGATCTCTTTTGTTTCTATGTAAAAGTTCGATTTGATCTGTTTCTTACTTTAGAAAAATGGTTTATTATTCACAAAAGGATACAAAAGAGAAAGAATTAAAGAGAACCTATATGAAATATGTATGTATTTTCTTTATTGAATGAACTTGGATAAAAGAATAGAGTTCATAAAATTTAATCGAAAAAAAATTATACAAAGGAGATACATTTCAGGAATGGTACATATAAAGTGATAAATTTCCTTTTAATATTTGAAACTTGATGTATTTTAAACATCAAACTGGAAGTGGATGTGGAAGAATTAAAAATTGCAGGAAGTGGATTTGGATGAATTAAAAAATGCGTGTAAGTTAATCCACATGGAAGTTAACTTCTAGTGGAATCTATACGTGATACAAAATGATGGAAGTTAAATTATAGTGGACTCAACATGATGCAAAGTGTGTGGAATGGATCCGAAGCCAGTAGGCAGTTAATCGATATTCAATATTTCCATAATTTGTTCAGAAACAATGGTCGTTGAATATTACAAACACGATTGTAGATTTGAATTGCATATAAATTATGAACGTGAGAAGTGGTAGAGAGATAGATGGGATTGTTGGAAAAGAGAGAGAGAAAGAGTGGAGGGTTATGCTTCCTTTAAGTCTCTAATTTATCCTATATCTATAATTAGATATATTAATGTAAATCATTTTATCAATAATCAAAATTTTATTTAAAAGAGTTAAATAAGTAAAGACAATTAGGATTCTATTTTAGCGATTACTTAAATTCCAATTGACTTTAATAATATAGGTATTCCGATTATTATATATTAGCAAATAACACACCTGTATTATGGGTGTAAAATAATTATAATATTTTAATTCAAAATTATAATAAGGAGAAATTACAAATACTTATCCATTAGTATTATGAAATTAAAACAATTTAATATTATGATAAAATAAAATATATCTATAATATTATTAAATTAATTATTATAAATCATCAACTGATAAATGTTAAGAGTGATTAAAAAATTATAAAGTTAATAAAAATCATATATATTTTTTGTAAATGTTAGAACATGTTGAGAATAAAAGGTTAATTTTTCAATAAGACATTAATAATCCTAGGTGACCTCATTATGAATCCAAATAAAAGAGTAAGATGGGAGAGGTAGTAGGTAGTAAGTGATGAGATTAGTGAGTACATACAGAGAGAAAAAAGGAAGATAGTAGAAAGTAAATAGAGAGAAAAGTTAATGGAAAGAGAAAAATTTGATGTTTAGTAAATTATCAAATTTGTTCATTGTTCATAATCTTATAAAAATAAATTTAATATTGGTTTTTTAGTTATATAATATTATATTTAAGGCTTAAATAGTAAATTGCTAAGAGGCGATTACTTAAGTTTTAATTTGCTTTAATAATATAGATATTAAAATCAAAGGTGGAATGAATTAAATCTAATATATTCTTTTAAGGAGTAAAATTCATGCTATTAAATTAGAGTATTGTTAGCATGTCTAGATGCATTCAAACTAATATCTTGAGGTTTCTATAGAAATGAGTAATGGTGTTTTAATATAAAATTATGGTCCCTTAGAACTTCTTCTTCTTCTTCTTTTCTTCTTCTTCCCTTTTTTTTTTTTTCATCAATCCTGCAGAAATTAGAAGTTATTATATAGGATACCTTACATACTCTTTCCTAATTGAAATGGATATATGTCGGTTACAAATTCCAAGATGTTTAGAGCTTGAACTTTAAGTAATTATAATTTTTTTTTGTAGCAATAAGTAGTTATAACAATATAAATATATTAATTATTGTTGACAGGGCACTTTGCATATGGATTTGCTCGCTTCTACCCTCTTCCATTCATCTGAGCCCATCATCGTAAGCAATGAAGGTGTTGAAGCAAAGGGGCTTGACATGTAGGTGCTTTCTCCTCCAAGGGCGGTGGAGGAAGAGGTTGTGGAGGGGGCTACCCCTCTTCCAGCTATAGGCTAAGAGCGCAGGGCTCCTGAGATGTCTAGGGAGCTAAGTCTAGGGGCAAAGAAACAAAGGTCCTTTGTGAGGGATACTTTGGCTAGAGGGAAGCAGAATGAGTAGCCCTTAGCTCGTCCTTACCAAAGCATCGATGACATGAGCGATAGGTTTTTGAACATCTTCAACGATTTTAGGAAGGTGGGCTTAAGGTTGGACTCATTCTAGGAAACGCCATACATTTCCTAGGATGAGGCACTAAAGAAAAGGGCCCCCAAGTTGGAAATGAAGAAGGCCTGGGGGAAGATTCTAAGGCTAAAGTAGGAGGTCCGTGCTAGCAATCTAATAGTGCGACACCAAACCCTCAATCTGACTTCAATGGGATCTTATACTCCTGGCGATTGGGATGTCTTAGAGAAGATTGCCCAAGAGGGTAGGGATGACCTTATACAGACTGCGGACCACTTGAGTACGCTAATGCAACGGGTAAGTATTCCTTGCTCTTATAGTGTTGTACTTCAGTGTCTTGTATTAATTGTGGGTTTCCTTTCCATCTTACAGTACCACGGCTAAGTGTTGCTTCAACTAAGCAAGTTTGATGCCACCCACAAAGAGGTAACAGGTTTGCGGGAGGAGTTGCATTAGCAAAATAAGTACCTGCTGGAGGTAGAGACTTCTAATAAGAGGTACTTAAGAAAATTTTCCCAAGCTAACAGGCGCTTGCGTTGCTCTGTTGTGCAGATGGCAAAGCTTCATGCGAAGCTCAATGATGTAGAGCGGGAAAAGGATAGAGTCAAGAAGGCAGCTTAGAAGGTCGATGACTTGAAGGCTCGGCTAGAGAACGAGTAGAAGACAAAGGCATATCTCTTTTAGAGGCTGGACAAGGAGGCAAAGCTAGGGCCTAACTTGAAAGGGTGAATATTAAGCTGAAGGCTTTTGTAGCCAAGCTACAAAGCAAGCTAATAATGAAGGCATCTGAGTGCAAAGGCGTTATGGCTACTTAGCTAGAGTTAGCCGATTTGAGAGTCATTTTAGAGTGGTAGGTCGAGGAGCTATGGGATAAAGTTTCGGAGATGGAAGAGATCATCTCTAAAGTGGAGAGTGGGGAAGTCCTTAGCAATGCTGTTGCTAAAAAGGTTATCGCCGATTACTGGAAGACTGATGAGTAGCTAGAAGAGTTGGAGGACCTGTCTACTAACTTCGCCTGCTACATTTAGAAGGAAGTTCTCTCTCATTATCCGGACCTGGACTTGAGCTTCCTAGACTTTCTGGATTCCTTGATGTTTAATGAAAAGATAGAAGCCCTATCACGAGAGAAAGAGTCCGCCTAGGTGACTGACAATGATGAAGGCGTACCCTCTACTGCTGGGGTGGTGCAGGGTGCTTCTACATTCGCTTCTGCTCTAGTAGCCCAGCAGGAGGTTGCCCTAGAAGCTATCCCTAAGGAAGATCCATTTATAGGGGATCCTTCTACCGTTCCTAGTTCACATCCCTTAGGCCCTACTCTAACTCAGGGCTTGTCGTTTGAAGTGCCTATAAATTAGTGCTTTGAACAGATAGATGTTTTAGATTTTTCTAAATTACCAAAGTTAGCTAATCTTAGGAGATAGCAAGGTTCTGCTTTCTTTCTTTCTTTTTTTTTTTTTTGAAATTAATGTAATTAGGGCTAAGATGTTAGCCTTTTCTCTGTAATTAAATAATCGTGGAATAAATAGATGAATGTTTTCCAAACGTCCTCTCCTGATCTTTGTTCGTCTTTGAATATATTTATTAAAGAATCTGTCTAAGGGAAGTTGACCCTTGTCAAGTTCTATTAGGGGAGTTCCTCTACGTAAGGGGGTGTTTTCCCTTACCGATGTTACTCAATGAGGGGTTAGGCTGATGGTATTCCAACCTGCCCAAAGTAGGGGAGTTCCTCTATGCAAGGGATGTTTTCCATTATCAAGGTTACCTTAAAGGGGGTTAGGTCGGTGGTGGTCTGACTTGCCTGGTGTATGGGGAGTTCCTTTGTACAAGGGGTGTTTACCCTTGTCGAGGTTATCATAAGGGGGGTTAGGTCAGTAGCGTTTTGACTTGCCCAATAAGTGGGAGTTCCTCTGTGCAAGGGATGTTTACCTTTACTAAGATTACCTTAAGAGGAGTCAGGTCGGTGGTGGTCTAACCTGCCCAATGTATGGAGAGTTCCTCTAAACAAAGGGTATTTCCCCTTACCGAGGTTACCCTAAGAGGGGTTAGGTCTGTAGTGTTTTGACTCGCCTAATAAGTGAGAGTTTTTCTGTGTAAAGGGTGTTTCCTCTTGTTGAGGTTACCCTAAGGGGGGTCAAGTTGGTGGTAGTCTGACCTGCTTGGTGTGTAGGGGATTCCTCTATGTAATGGATGTTTACCCTTACCAAGGTTACCTTAAGGGACGTTGGGTCAATGGTTTTCGAACCTACCTAGGTTGACTATCCATGTCTCTTTAGAGGCTCATAAGGTAAGAGAAATAAAGGGGGAGAAAGAGAGAGAGAGAGAGAAGTATGCAATCAATTGAGATATTTTATTTTGACATAATTGAAAGAAAAACTATATATAATGAAATTCTAATCAAAATAGACACGTAGATTATCGACATTCTACGTGCGCGGGATAAGCTCGCTATCCAATCTTTCTAACCTGTATGCTCTGTTGTCCAGTCTCTCTTTGACCATGACTGGTCTTCCTAATTAGAAGCCAGTTTGCTCTACCCTTCGGTGAACCTGTAGCATTTAATTTTTGGTACACTAGGTCATTAACCTTGAACTCCTTATATCAGACCTTTTGATCATAGTACTAGGTGGCCCGATGTTGATATGTAGTTTCCTTAGCAGCAGCGGGGTCTCTGATTTCCTCGATGGTATCAACACTCACTTATAATAGTAAGTCATTAATGGCGGCATCGAAGTTCCATGTCCGGATGTTTAGGAGCTTAAGCTCAATTAGGACGATTGCTTCCGACCCAAATGCAGGGCAGAAGGGGGTCTCACTCGTAGAGGTACGGTGGGTGGTCTTATACCTTCACAGGATATTGGGTAATTCGTCTGCCCAAGCACCTTAAGATCAGTCCATGTGCTTCTTTAGGCTATCCAAAATGACCTAATTAGTTGCCTCGACCTAACCGTTTGATTGGGAGTAGGCAACCAAGCTGAAATGTGGGTAATGTAGTGCTTGGTGTAAAACTCCCTAAACTTAGGGTTATTGAATTGTTAGCCGTTATCTATGATTAGAACGTAGAGGACACAAAACTAGGAGAGAATGTTGTTTTTGACGAAGGACTCTACACTCCTCTTCGTGATTTTAGCTACTGCTTCAACCTCCACTTACTTCGTGAAGTAATCCATGGCAAAAATTATCAACTTTCGTCCTATATCGCAGGGTAGTTAGCTTCCCCCTGCTTTGATGTCTCCGAGAAGGAGAAGGGCTACACGTCATGGAAGAGCTATACGCCGGAGTGTGCAACAATCATTTTCAATCCCAAGCCCTCTACCTTCAAGTGTTACGGCTCAGATATTACTAGCCCATTATGAAGCAAGACGTAAAGGCCGTAGTCTAGAAGTGCTCGTAATGCCAAAAGCATGCCCTAATCAGTCACGCGCCCAGCACTGCCCTTTAACCCCTGACGAACCCTTGGAGGAGAAAGCACTTGTACGTTGGGCCCTTCGACTTTAGCACCTTCATCACCCATAATGATGGACTTAAACAAATAGATGAAGGTAGGAGCTAGCAGAGCCATGCCTAAAGGCCCTACATCCACAAGTTCATTGTGAATGCCGAGGGGAATCCCTTATAGCATAGACTTTGGCCACGCTTTGCTGGTCTTACTAGGCTCCGACTTCGGTCTTATTACCTTTCCTACTGGTTGGTCTACTTTGGTTTGCACTTGGTGCCAACTCATCAGGTTGTCCACAAATGGATAAGGCATCCTTGGGGCTAAATTTTTGCTTGCAAGAATGCCGATCTAAAGTTAGAAAGAGAAATCAAGGACAAATCCAAAGAAACTAACACTACCATTCACAAAACACTACCGTGACTAGCACGACTAAGGAGGTCCTCCCATCTTATAGGCATTAGATGAAGCACCTTAACACTAGCACAACTAACAGGAGCATAGAAATGAACCTATACCTTCAGCCCACTTCTCTACCACAACCTTCTTTATGCTAGGGAAGAGCTTGGAGATCGGGCGCTTAAAATACATCTCCATGGTCTCTGCAACGTTGATCCTCTAGCCACCTCTCAGCACCATGAAGGCCAAGATCTCATAGACGGACTTAGTGTCGCTAGGATTGAGCTTCTATTCATCTTCGATATGGACCATCCTGGTCTATTGGGTCCAACAATCGGCCTCTTTAGGTAGTTCCACCACCACATACTCATCCTACCAACCTTTAACCGAGTCCACGAGGCCGCAAAATAGCTTCTTCCCTAGGCGCGGTTGGAGGTAAGGCTACCTACCAATGCTCTTCCACATGTAAAAGTGATAGAAGAGCTCAAGAGTAGCCCTTATCATCAGGTATTCATAGAGCACTTGGAAAGCCTTCAGTACCCTCCACCCATTGGAAGGGACCTACGACTGATTGTAATGGTGGTAGTTGAAGAACTCTTACTCAAAACGACTTGGAAGGAGGCACTACCTAAACTCCAAGCACTTTTCAAAGACTGTGAAGCACCTCCATGATAGTAGGGCCATTCGTTCATCCTTGCTTAGCATCTTAATATGTTAACTAGGAATTACCCCCTACAAGAAAATTGATAATGACCTAGCTAGGGGCAAATTGTATATTTCTGCTTACATGGCCGTCAGGCCCCTTACCCATACTAAGAGCATCGAACAAGTCCTTCGTGAAGGGGAAAGGAATGTCCACATATTCGTTCTTGAGGATAGCATTGATAATTTTAGCCTTATCCAGTGCCTCCATGACTATCGTCATAGGTTGGTCGAGTTATGCTAGTGATGAGACCTCACCCTCGCCCTCCTGTGCTTGAAGGGGATCACTCCTTATAGAGTTGAAGTTAGAAGTAAGTGATGGCGAAGAGAAGCTACCCTCACCTTTGTTAGCCGACATGATCGGAAGACTCGAAACTTTTGAAAAAGGTTTGAAGTTTAGAATGCGAACACAGAAATTGCAACAACTAAGCGAAAAAATTACAAAAAAATAGTCTCTCTTTGTGATCCTTCTATTTATATGGAAACCACCTGGGAAGCCGTACAGGCAGTTATAGGGATATATATAAACACGAATCCCTTAGAACGTTGCCTAACAGACATATGGAAAGCATTTCTATTGGATGGTCACCTGTAAATGGTAAAAGGCATGTAGCTATACACTAGGCTATTGTAGTATGATACTTATCATGTCGCATTTAATGCACAGAATATAAGTAGGCAAAATTTGCATTATGAAAAAGTTCCTTCAACAGGAAGCTTTTTCAAGACCCATCTGACCTCTACTTGATCGGCATTATGAAGACATGACGCATCTACGTCTGTTTAGCCTTATTTTGATAGGCTGATTTGTAGCGTAGCAGCACTTGATTGCCCCATGTTCACCTAGCCTCAAACGTTTTTGGATTGGTGATCCACCACTTCGGATGACTTCCCACTTTGGGCCTTCCTACCTTAGACATCGCCATCTTAAATTGTCCATCACATTGGATTTATAATCTCATCACATCGACACTCGCGGCATTAGATTGAACTTCTAAGAGTCAAATCGGTCATGCTTAAGCAGGCTATGTATTCCTTCTCCTTGCCTCTTCCTCGATAATGAGATTATGGGGGGAAGCGGGGTAAGTGTTGACAGGGCACTTTGGGTATGGATCCTTCAAGCCCAACCAGATCTGCCAAGCCTCACCAGTCCAGGCTCACCTTTGTAGGCCTAAACCACCTAAGCCTATGAAGCACTACGATGACCATAATCTATAAGATAAGGATAAAACAACCATGTCTTGAATATTAGGGATATGTTAAGCATGATAGCTCCATTCTCTACACTTTCGAGAGAAGATCTCTCCCCCAAACTGATCTTCAACTACCGGCTCTATTCTACTATAAATATTAGGCCACTGTCCAATGGTAACACTCTCTACACACTCTACATTCTAAGCCTGTGTATTACTCATGCATATTCTACATTTACAAAAGCTCACTGTTAACTTAAGCATCGAAGTAATCATGCTGGACAACCCCTTAACATCCTCTTACTGTATGTTATTTTGCAGGCCCAATACTTGCAGACCTCAATTGACTATCGACAAGAACCGAGAAACGATATTTATGAATATATATTATTAAATAATTTCTAGAGGCATATATATTCAATGTATTATATACTGACACTATTAGTGATGTATATTTCATTAGTAATGAGAATAATATTGTACAAAATGTTTCATTAGGATCCAAGTTGAAATCAAAGTTCATGGAAAATCCTAAATGAGACTAAGGCAAAACCGAAAATAGGATCTTGTTTCATTTAATCCAATTATACACATACACACACATATATGCCCTTGGTTATAGATGGTAATTATATAATCAATTCATCTATTAGAAGAATTTAAAAAGCCATTACATAGAAATTGTTATTATGGATTGCCATTATTCTTTTTGGCCAAATAAGAAATTCATTCAATAAGAAACCATCAAACATAGGGAGCTTAAAGGTACAGTCGACATACAACAAAATAGCTAAATGAGATAAGGGTATATGGAACCAAAAACTATAGCTCATCCTACCTTTTCACTTAGGTAACAACCTAATGCATACATGCATTGGCTTCATAGTAAACAAAAGAGAAAATTTAAGAATGAAAATAAAACTTCAAGCAGATAATGTGATGAATGATCCCTATTGATTTCCAAGGCGTAATATTAGGATTGTTGATCACCTGTACAACATTTTATGAGTCCAATTCAACTTAAATATCAATCCACCTGTTGTTTAAGGCAATGCACAACCCTTGTTTGATTACATTAGCTTCATTCCAATCAATATCAATAGAAAGCACTTCTAATGTTGTAGCTTGCAAAAATTGTCCTCCTTCATTTCTACAAATAATCCCTAAGCTACCTATCCTCCTAACTAGACTTACAGCTACATCGTAATTGATTTTAACTGCATTAGCATGCTGAGGAACCCATGTTGTTGAATCCCTACTCATAGATAAGGTCGTAGAATGAAGTAGTGGTTTAACCCAGCTAAAAGAAGGTCGAGACATACCTACTATCAACCGACCATTCTATTACTAAGATGTAAAGGTTGTTGTCGATTGTAAATACTTCTAGCAATAGTATTACCATTATTGAGCGTTGTTCTCAACAAAGCCCAACTCCTTAATGATAGAAGGGACAACATGTTGAGGATTTGGCTATTCGTGATGAAACATAATACTCCCTATTAATCCATATGTACCATATAATAACACCAGCTTGAGAAAGAAATTCTTTTGCCTTTTACTTGGACAAAGAAGTTGTTGTATACCATCTTCAATCTAAATAGAAGTTGCCGAAGTGTTGAAGTCCTCAATTCTAACCTGAAAAATGGTAAAACATATAGCTCGCACCCATTTACATTGAAAGGAAATGTGTTCTAGTGATTCATCATGATGGCAAAAAGGACAGCTTGGGCTTAAGAGAATTTTCTTGAAAAATAAATTTAAAGTTAATTGCTAAGGCATTATGACATAGAAGCTAAAGATGATGTTCATGCTTTGGTCAGTAATTTAATTGCCAAATAATCTTCCAAATGTTGGTTTGTGCTTTACTCGATGATGCAGCAAAAATCTTTTCATGTAGAGTTGATGAAAAAGAAATTCCACTATAGGCACTTTTAACTATAAATATTCATATTCTCTACCTTAACCACACTAGTTCGTCCTTATCTATCATAAATAGGACTAGGATAGCCTTAATAGCGAACTTTTCAGGGTTTATTAGAAGCTATACCTCTGCATCCAAATTCCAACGCTTATGCTCACTATCAAGAAAGTCACACACCTTCAACTCTTCTAACTCTGGATCTACTGCCCTTAGAGACACCTTAGAATTGGGTAGATAAATTACCCATGGATCATGCTAAACATAAATCTATCAACCATTACCAACTCTCTAAACCTAGTCCTTTGATATTGCATCTCCACCTTGCACTATGCTTTGCCATCCCTAAGATGCCTTGCTCCCTCTTTTTGCATTCATGAAATCTGAATTTAGGAAACATATACTTTTCAAGGGCTTAACCCCAAGAGCATTAGATTCTCTAAGCTAACTTACCAAGCAAAGCTAAGTTAAAATCTTCCAAATCCTAAAACTTATGTCTTCCATTCGCTTTAGGCCTAGATAACATTTGCCAACTCTTCTAATGAATTTTATTGCCATATTAGTCTCTCCCCACCAATACTTTACAAACAATCCATTTACATCTTTGCACCATTTCTTAGGATACGAAGAAATACCCATCGAGTATGTTGGTATGGCAAAAGCAATAGATTTTATTAAAACTTCCTTACTAACAGTTTAAAGAAGTTTATGTTTTCAACCTTATAGCTTACTAACAATTCTTTCCTTAATAAAGTCTAAAGCTTGGTATTTGGATCTTTCTTAAGAAGTTGGAAGATCCAAATACTTACCTAGACTATTAAGGTTGCTAATGCCTATACCATCAACATACTCTTTCTTCAACTCCTTTGAAAACATGAAAGGGCTCTTTTGGTAGTTTACATGCTAACTTCATACTTGGCAATACACATCTTCAAATGACAAATATTTTGTGTGTTTGCTTCTAAAAAGAAAAGAAAATCATTAGCAAAAAACAAATGCGTTAAGATAGTACTGGTTTAGTACTAGTTTCTTTAATCTTTATTCCTTTTAGCTACTCAAAATTTGTGTCTTTTGTATCATTATTAACAAACAATTTGCAAGGAAAAAAAATAGGTTCGAAGATAATAGATCACCTTACCTAATACCTTTAGATGGCACAAAACTTCCTACTCGTTTTCCATTAAGCAACAAATTGTATGATGCAAAAGTGACACAAGATATGATCTAGCGAACCCAAAAATTAGAAAACCCCATTCAACACATTACCTTTTCTAAAAAGGACCATTCTATCATATCATATGCTTTAGCCATGTCTACTTTAACTGCACAAAAATGCTTCTTCTTTCTCTTGATTTTAAAAATGGAACATCTCATGAGCTATTATAACATTATCCTGAATTAGACATTTAGGAAAGAACACACCCTGAAAAGGAGAAATAATATTATTTAACAGGGGTTGTAATCTATTTGTTAAGAGTTTGAAAATTATTTTATAAGAGAGATGCAGAGACTAATTAGTCAAAATTAAGCAATTTCCTCAAGATAAGCGACCTTTCAAATAACAACAATATAAGTTTCATTAAAATGAGTAGGGAACATACCTAGTTGCAAGTATCAATTGGCTTGTAAATGTACGGACCTATCACTGGCCAATACTTTTGATAAAAAATCCCATCGAGTCCATCAAGGCCAGGTGATTTGGGACTACCTAACTGGAATATTGCATCCCTTACTTCCTTCTCATCCAAAGGCCTGATTAACTAATTATTTTGCTCTTCACTAATGATGGGGCTGATCTGATTTAGCACTTCGTCTCTAGTATGCAGATTTTCTATAGTGTACAGGTCAGTAAAGAAATGCAAGAAAGCCTCTGATATTGAATCTTCATTGTCATGCTACAATCCATTATAATCTTTGATTCCATTTCTATTTTTAACTCTTCTGTTTACAGTAGTACGATGAAAAGACTGTGTTCCGATCATCACATTTGAGCCAATCAACTTGTGACCACTAATGTTAGTAAAGTTCTTCTTGTTGCTATGCAAAGGCTAGCTGTCAGTGCAAAAGTATCTCTTCCTTCATGAGTGCCTCATCAATATCGCAATTCTGAATCTGAGCCGAATTCCGATGTAAATACTCAATCTCCTTCCTATTTTTTGTAATTGCATCCTTGCTCCCATCTTACCAAATGCTTTCTACAATTAACCAATTTAAGTTGAAGCCCCAAACGATCAGTTGGTAAGATTCTTTCTGTTATGCATATTGAATAGTTTCATCACACCCTTCAACATTTAACCAATTCTGCTCAAATCTGAATAAACGTAGCCCTTTCTTTTCTGTAAAATGAAGTTGTACGAATAAAGGAGAGTGTTCAAATCCACGGGCTAGGAGATTTGTAATTTGCATATTTGAAAAAGCATGTAGCCATGTAGAATTCATTAATCCTCTCTCTAGTCTCTCCTTTATCCAAATTCCATCATAACGTTTGTTTGACCATGTAAATCGCTGCCCTTGAAAACCAACATCAATCAAATCGCACTCAGAAATCATTTCATTAAAGGTGTTCATTTGGCGTTGGGGCATTAGTCTGCCACCACTTTTCTCCTCAACACTTCGGATTTTGTTTAAGTCTTTGATAATCATCTAGGGCAAATCCATATTAAATGCTATGATTCTGAATCTATCCCAAAGCTTTAGTCTTTCATAAAAATCTGGGTTAGCATAGCACAACGAAGTGTGTATTTCAATCTAAGTGATTTGTACGACAAATCTAGCATTGATAACATTTCTCTCTAATTATATTCATTGTAACTTCGTCCTACAACACAAATCCAATCCTCCAAACAACCTATATGGATTAACATACCATCCATTATCAAATCGAAATTTTCTTCTTAAATTCTCCAAGTAACCTGATAAGTGTCGCGTCTCCATCAAGAAAACACAAAGGGGCTAATCCAAGTGAATAAGGCATTCTACCTCTAAGACTGTCGAAGGTGGCCCCACACCTTGATAGTTCCAACTTAAGTACGTCAAGGCGACTGCGCGGCTGATGAAGGATAGCTACGGGAATCTTCAACTGAAAAGTTGGAGACTTGCATAACTTCCACTTCCATAAGTTCTTTCTCAAGTTCAGCCGCATCATTCAAAGCAGAACCTAACTTCTAAATTTAAGAAATACACTTACTCTTTCGTTTGAAGCTCTTTTCTCATACAAGGATGTGCTTCTCGATCGATTGAAAACCCTTTTTTTGTGGCGGCTTCTTATCGGTGATTTCCTCTGAAAGTGTACATTGCCTCTTCAACATTAGAAGATTAAGAGCTTTCTCAATATTTAGTGTTGGTTCAAACTAAGATCCAGTTATCACAACTACGAATTGGGTGTTTAGGTACAGTATCATTAGCCAAGTGTATGTGTCGCTACTGCACTTCAGTATCCACCTTAGAAGAAGCCAACTGTCCTTTTAAGGATGAACTTTCTAGATAGATCATCTGTTCGTTACTGAGGCCTGTTAGCTGCATCTTCTCCTCCAATGGTAGATTAGAGTGCATTCCACGATTTATTTTAATCAAATAATGAGCTTTGGAAGAATCATAAAGTCTTCTATGCACAAAATGTGGAGAATCCTTCATGGAGAAGTTTGCCTCTATATGGCTGATGAGACCATAAGCCATGCAAAAGTCAGCTAGGTGGTCATATTTGAACGAAATCCAGTTTCGATCACCATTAAGTAATTTCAGCCACACACCCCTAAGTAATAGCTTCTTGACATCGAAAGCAATTTGAACCCCGACAAAATCACGTATTAGAGAGAAATGTTCTTCTACTTGCACAACTCGGCCCATTTTGGTACCAATAGCAGTGGCATTTCTCAAAGTTAACATATTTAATGGAAGCCCGTGAATTTGCAGCTAGTAACACACTTCTTCAAGATCTAATTCTTCCAACTTTTGAGATAATTCCCACTTTTGAATAACAATCAGATACCTAATTACAATCCAAGATTGTAGATCCATAATATTTGCAACGACAGAAGAGTTTGGAGTCTCGATCAGGAATAAATTATTGTCAACATGAGACTCTTTAACTACAATAAATCTATCCTAAGCCCGGTGAAGATTATTCACAACTACTATTCTTGAAATTGTTTTATCCAGAATGACTTTCCCTACCAAGTGGAAAGTGTTAGCATTATCACTAGTATCTAATTCCTAGAGATCTAACGAGATATTATCATTAAGTAACACGTTAGTTAGATTTGCCATTTACAAGTGATATCACTAACCTCCATTAAGGTGATAAATTTAAACGTAAAACGTGGAAAACGGAAATAAGCACTAAGACATAATAATGAAGACTTCTATTTAAATAGGATAACACGCTAGGAACGATTAAAAAGAAACAGAGAGAATAGAATTTACCGGAGACAATAGAAAAACTAAACTAAGAGTAAGTTACGACAAAGAAAGACAGGATAAACAAATGTCAATCTATAAAAGAAAGACTTATTAAGAGAGAGTCTAGGAATTAAATAGATAGATAACTGTAAAGGCAAAGGCTCCACAGATAAGCAAAGGGGCAGAGGCTACGCTTGCAGAGAGTTTCGCAAAGAGAGAGCTTGTATAGGGTTTATTGCCACTATTCATTCATAAAAATTCAAACACCTAGAAATATATGTTTAAATGTTTCTTCCGTAGGAATCTCACTAATTCATTCTAACATAATAAATTAATCACCCGTTTCAATTATCAAGAATCGAAAATCGATGAAAATCACTAAATAATTATGTAGTGCACATAATCACATGCCACGTGAAACACATGTGCAAATCATACATGAAAATCAATTTAAGTACTAAAATTGATAATTAAAATGTTTAAGAAATTAATTGAAATGTAATGTAGCAATATCCCTTAAAAAATGTATAGTAATGTGCACACAAAGTTAGAGTCAACATGTCTAAAAGGCATAGGCATGAGTGGTCGGAGTCCATGAAGGAATAATGTGTGCAATTGTTAAAATTATTAAACTATGAGCGGAAAAAAAGGTTCCTTCTAACCCCCTTGCCCTTCCACCACTAGCACACACAACCCAAAAGCACACATAGTAGCAACTCAATCCTAATAGAATGGCAACCATCCTCACAAAAGAGCAGCAACATTGAACTGCATGGAACAACATCATTGAGAAAAACCACAACCCTCATCATGCAACTCCATCTGACCTTGCAGAAACCTGCAACAACCTTAAACCTAAAAATGTGCTTACTGCAAACTCAAAAATCTTATATGAAGTTGCAGCAGCTCCGTACTGTTCATCTTCTAATTGCTTATTAGCAAACCTTCTTTGCCAAGATGAATGAGGAGATGGATGATGATGCCATGGAAAAAAAAAAAAAAAAAAAACCCAAATATATTCCTATTGAAACTAACCTGGTTCCCTAATATGCAACATGTCCTTCTCCTAAGCTGAAAAACAAGCTCTACATAAGCCACTGAAAGCATCAATTATAGTTAAACTATATGTGCAATCACTTGGTTATAAAGTCTTATCCCCAAAAATTGAAGCAAATTTGGAACTTTGCAAGGAATTTCACTATGATAACGATTGGAAATGGCTATTACACTGTTACTTTCAGTTCGCAAGATGATCTCAAGCAAGTTATTAAGCAAGGTCCATGTCTCGTCAATGGGAACCAAACTTTCATGCGTCTACTACTAGGTTTGATTCAGTAGTTGGGTAGATTTGTATTTCTGAACTTCCCTTAGAATATTATAGCACCGACGCTTTAGTCAAAATTGGAAACTCCACTGGACCGGTCCTACATATCAATTCATACTCATTAAACACATATAGAGGTAAATTCACATGAATTTGTGTGTAGATATACTTCAATAGGCCATTCGTCCAGAGAAATGAGATAGATGAAGTTAATTATATAAATTTAATATGAAGATCTTACAAATTTGTGTTTCACATGTGGTTGTCTTTGGCCATGTTGCTACAAATTGCTCAAAGGAAAATCCCAACGCAAGCGAAGTTCAATGCCAAACCCAACAAGTAAGGAATGCGAATCACATACATTGAATGAACTCAACAACCCAACAGGAGATAAGCCATTAACTTACGATATGATGGCAACATAAAAGACAAAAAAGAAAATCACAAGGAGAATGCAAAAGAGGAGATTCGTAATACAAATTTGGAAAATCAAACTAATGCGGACAATGATTACAAATCCAATGGTGACGAACCTTCCACTTATGGATAGTGAATTCTGGTATAAAGT
Source organism: Lumnitzera littorea (assembly GCA_024138015.1). Lineage (NCBI taxonomy): Eukaryota > Viridiplantae > Streptophyta > Magnoliopsida > Myrtales > Combretaceae > Lumnitzera > Lumnitzera littorea. Next base: position 12,735,648 of record JAMXBB010000007.1, on the reverse strand, counting down.
AGAAAGGAAAAGAATAGAAAAAGCCCATTAAAATCAGTAGCAAGACCCCACTCTAATAGGTAAATTATCTCTCAAAAAGGAGAAAGTACTTATAAGCAGGGCAACGAAGTGAAGCACGACAAGAAGACCCACCTCAATGTCTTATTAATGTAACACACAAATTATCAAGGTGCTTGCTAAGATTCTACCATCTCCGACCCTTGAGTTGAGTCACACATAAGCAACACATAAAATATAATCTGAGTATTTATTAGGTTTGCTTAATTTCTAACCTAATACACACAAGCAATGGTAGCATAAATCTGGATTGTTTAGTTCTCTCAGCACTTGGTATTTTTTAGATATTGATGAAATGGTAGTAAAAACTTAATGTTAATTCCTATTTTTTAACAAATAGTCTATTTAAGCTAACTTTGATTCTAAACCAATTAATTCCCCTAAAAGGCTACTATTTGAAATAAGAAACCAAACTTAGAGATAAGAAAACAAGAGAAAATAATAAAAGGAGAACAATTGGAAAATACACAGGCGTAACATGACTATATTGAATCCATATACCTCAACACGATGTCAACACAACCATGTTGATAGGCTATGTAACTTGTTGACCAAGCGCTCCAACCAACATGGCCATGTTTAGGTTGTATCCAATTACATGCTTCTAACATGGCCATGTCAATAAGCCATGTACCTTTATTCCTATTCAGTAGTGAACACGACCAACAATGTGAGTGTGTATGCTTTTTAGATCTCAAGTTCTCTTTAACATACCCATCAACATGACCATGTTGAGGGTCATATACCCTCTAACGATCATGAAAACAACCTTGATTATTATTATTATTTTTTTTTTCACCTACAAGCCACTCCAAATCAACTTTCCCTTGTCAAAAACCTTATAATCCAACTTTTGCAACCCAAAATCACCATCTAAAGCATGTTCTTTCCATCTTTTTTTCACTCAAATAACAAAGGAAGATTCATAAGATGTTGAATGGAAGAAAGAAACAAGGAAGAGTGGGAAGGGGTCAAGGCAAAACACTTTAGGAGTGTATGTGGTGTTTAAAACTTAAAAAAAAAAACAAAAAAAGAAAGAAAGAAAAAATACCCCAACTCTCAAAAGTTATTTTTTCCATACCCCTTTTTCCTTTCTATAAGTTTTACAATAGTCATATTATATTACGTTTGATGTACATAATACATAATTTATATTTATATCATCAAAAATAAAAAATTATAAAAAAACTAATTATTCATAATGTAAATTACAATGAAGTTCAATATTATAATTAGATTGTCTGGTATAAGGTTATTTTTGAAATTTTAAAAATATATTTATTTTATATTATATGAAATAAAATTTTGTACTATAGAATATATAGTACAAAATTTTGAACTTTTATCCACTACTCTATAACCTCTTTTATCTAGTACCATAGCCAATTAAGCAAACTAAATAGATAATAAACAATTTTATCCAATTTATTACCATAAAATTAGGGCAACCAAGCCACACCTAAAACTCTAAAAAAGGATACTAAATCTGATAAGACATGAAAATATCCAGTTAAAATCTATGAACTGACTATCGAATTGCCTTTCCAAATCAAAAGCTGAATTACCTTTCCAAATCTAGGATTTCATCGGAAGTTTCTTTTGATGTGGATGCCAAAACGTTTCGGCGTGCTATCAAAAGCCGTATTCTTCTTTCTTCTATAAATGAACGTTTCTCAAAACCAACTTCAATTCTAATTTGCCTCTTATGTTTCAAGAACTTATTTTCTTTCACTTACGACTCATGATTAGAAGCTCGAACATCTGAATTTAAATATAATTTCTCTATAGCTTTCTCAAGTTAGATCTAGAACTTTATTACCCATCAAACCTAGTTGTTAACTAATTCCTAGGGGACATATACTTAAAATGCGAGTGTCAAAACTCTAAAATGAAAAATAAAAAGGAATCACTAAGCTCACTGAATAAAATATAAAAATAATTTACAAGAAAAATGTTTTTGTATTAGCATCATATATTGAGTATAGTAAGATTGTGGGTGTATAATATTTCTAGTGGGTTGACTAAAAAATATTAGATAGGTAAGACAACAAAACAAAATAAGTTTTATTAACACCTTATCAGGAAGGCCTCTTGCCTATCCATCAACTTTGATGCCAACAGGACAGGTGTTTAAAACTTACTACAAACTTTTGCCAGTTTTCTTAAAGGAATTGCACTTTATCTATCAAGTCTTCATCAATGCCATAAATTATTGGTAGGACTTGGACTTAAAATAGTCGTCCTGATGAATAACAAGTCTCATCTAAAAAATAATGTAGCAGATAACCACCATATAAGCGTTTTAACTTTCACTTTGAATTATTTGATGGAGTAGCTTTCAACATGAAGAATAAACAAATTTAACGGTAAACATGCCGTTGAGTAATTATGCTAACTCATTTTACTTTACCAACTCAAAATGAAAAAGAAAAAGACCAGGCAGATTGTAAAATGCCAATGCGATAAATCATTAGTTTATTATATAAATATAAGTTACCTGTATTTGAAAGATTAGCCCTGACTATTTCTGAAGTGTAATGTCGACATCAATATCAATGAAATATTGTATGAAATACGTCATTATTTTAATCATATCCATGCTTTTAGGTCTTGTCTTCAATAGCTTAAAAATTTCATATCATGTTAAAACGATTTTTTTCCATCTAATCTTTTATGTATTATCTATTTCTATCGAAATTTTTATAATTTACTAAATATATGATTTGGGGTTCCTCAGATGGCATTGAGTCTTTGGGACTTAGATAATTTGTTTGGTATGAGGAAAGTAATTGGAAAGAAAAGAATACCAGAAAAAAGAATTATGAAGTTGATTCCTTCTTGTAGGAATAATAATTCACCCAATCAATTACTCAAAAGAAAAAAGTTATAATTATAGCATATAGAGTTTCTTAATTGTTTTTCTTTTCAATTATCTCTCTATGACATCCATACCTTAAAACAAAACTTTATATAGTTAGGTTAAAATAAAGAAATAATAATACATGATATGGCATACTATAAATATTAATGACTAATAAAAATATGACACCTAAGAAATTATTAAAAATATAATATTATTTAGTTTAATTAATTTCAACATTGCTTCTCTTAAACCAAATCTTCGAGTTTCATCATGCTAAGCATCTTCTTCAGCTTCAGGAACACATTTGCTTTAAGTGGCTTTGCAAAGATATTTGCAACTTGCTCTTCAAAGGAACAAAATTTAATCACAATTTCATTATCCTTCACCAAATCATGAATGTAATGATATTTGATATCAATATGCTTGCTGTGACTATGAAACACTGGATTTTTTGTCAAAGCAATTGCTGATTTGTTATCACAAAAGGTTTTGGTAGGCGTAACTTGTTGATGCTATAACTCACTTAGCATTCTTCTCAACTAAATCACCTGTGAATCGCATCCTATTGCAGCTATATATTCTACCTCTACTGTTAAGAGAGCTACCACTAGTTGCTTCTTAGATAACTAAGAAAAGACTGCAATCCCAAGACGAAAAACAAAACCAAAAGTACTTTTTCTCATGTTAGCATCACTAGCCCAATCACTATTTATATAGCCAACAAGCTCTACATTATTGGTATAAGAATAAAAAATTGCATCACTAAGTATACCTTTGATGTACTCAAGATACGTTTAGTTGCTTGCCAATGAGATTGATGTAAAGTCTCCATAAATCTACTAACAATGCCAATATTGAACATAATATCTAGTCTGGTAACTGTCAAATATCTTAAGCTTCCAACTAACCTTTTATAATTAGTTGCATCAACTAAGTCACCACTGCCATCTTTAATTAGTTTCAATCTCTCTTCAATTGGAGTTAAGATTTGTTTACATGAATCTATCCTAAGCCTCTTTAATACATCATTGGCATACTGATTCTGAGAAATAAAGATCCCTAAATCTATTTGTTTCACTTCAATACCAAGAAAATAAGACATCAAGCACATATCTCTCATTTCAAAATCAACAATTATAGCATCTCTAAACTTTACTAGCAAATTAGAGTTATTGTCAATGAAAATTAAATTATTAACATATAAGCACACAATGATAATATCACCTTGTGAGTTTGACTTAACATATAAAGTGTGCTCATATGAACATCTCTAAAAACCATGATCAACAAAATTAGAATCAATTTTAGTGTACCAAGCTCTAGGTGCTTACTTCAAGCCATATAAGGCCTTTCTCAATTTGTAAACCTCATCTTTCTCCCCCTTCTTCACCTAGCTAGGAGGTTGTTCGACATATACCTCCTCCTCAAGTATACCATTCAAAATGATTTATCACATACGGTATATTCTTTACCCCTATCAGTTCTCAAAATTTTAATTTGATATCCATTCTATTTTTCAACATAAGTCACAAATGATTTCAACATATCACAAGCTTCAGACTTATGCTTCAAAAAATAAACCCATGCTTTCCTACTAAAATCATTAATGAAAGTAATAAAATACCTACTATCATCAATGGAAGGAACCTTCACAAAGCATAAATCAGAATGAATAAGCTCATGTGACTTACTAGCTCTCCATGCTTTCTCTTTAGGAAAGACATGCCGATGTTTCTTACCCAAATTACAAGACTCGCATACTTCATTAGGCATACTAATATTAGGTAAGCCAGAAACCTACTATTTACAAGAAAGAAAGCTAATGCTACCAAAATTCAAGTGCCTAAGTTTCATGTGCTACAACTAATTATCATCAATAATCATAGAAGTATGACAATAAAATGTATCATAATTAAGCTTCAAAGGAAATAAGCAATTTTTAGACATGTTTACCTTTGCTATGACTCGTTTATCAGCATCAAGAACAATACAGCCATGTTTACTAAACTGTAAGTTATAATTTTTCTATGTCAGTTGTCCCACGTTAAGAAGATTCTAACTAACATTAGGGGAGTAAAATACTTCTTAAATATAGTTTAGGAACCCATCTTTCAACCTAATGCCAATTTTACCTTCCCCACATATCGGAATGCTACGATCATCACCAAGTTTTACTGAAGCACGAAAAGTATCATCAAAATTAGCAAATAAGTCCATTCTACCACTGAGATGATTATTGCATCTTGTATCTGACAACCACCAGCTATCATCCATAACATTATCATGACTAGCGATTAATAAGGTTTCTATATTATTTGCACCATTCTCTACAACCTTTGCATGAAATTTCTTATCATTCCTTAGCTTGGCACAACAATCTTTATTAATATGACCATATCGATTACAGTTATAACACTAAATATGTGCCTTGTACTCAGCCTGTCTATGACCATACTGATTAGATGAGTTATCATAATTTTGATTAGACTCACCTTTGCCTCTTTGCCATTGATTAGACTTAAAATTCCTACCACCTCTACCTCTCCATTAATTAAAACTACTACACTGATTCACTCGCTCATCTTTGTCATTCTTAATATTTATTCAAGCTTTCAAGGCTTGCTTAATTTTTTCTTCAACCTTTTCATCTAATCGTAACTCATAAGCCTCTAAAGATCCTTGCAAGTCATCAATGGTTCTAATATTGAGATTAGTCTGTTCTTTAACTATAGCTACAACATCAAATCTCTCTATTAAGGTACAAAGAATTTTCTCCATAACTTGAACATCTGTGATAGTATTGCCGTTTGCCTTCATATCATTGACAAGTTTCTATGTACGCAAGAACTAATAAAAAATCTTCTTGTTCTTTTCTTGCTAAAGCAATTCATATTTTCTTCTCAATGTCTACAATCGAGTCTTCTTAACTTGTTTTGCACCTTGATAGGATTGATTTAAAGTGTCCTACGCTTCTTTTGAAGACTTGGAATTAATAATCTTTTGAAACATTGAAAGTTCTATACATTGAAAAATATAATGAGTAGCCTAATCATCTTTAAGTTGATTACGTTATAAATCTCATCTTTGCACATCTGACAATGTCTCAAGATTTTCTAGTTTGTTGAAACCATTCTTTACAATATCCCAAACACCAACACTCCTTAAGAAAAATTGCATCTAAACTTTTTCACTCATAAAAATTATTTTTTCCATCAAATTTCAATTAAGGCAATTGTACGTGATGTGTATTCATAGCCATAATTGGATATTTCCACAACAAGATTTAAAAACTGGCCATGAATAATTAGATCTCCAAATCAATTGTTCTGTTGGTCCTTATTTGGGCACTTTTCTTTTTCGACTTTAAAGCTCGTTGCTTTCAATTCAAGATGGCCGGAAGTTCAATTCTTGATTGCTGTTGGTCTTCTCCTTGTTGTCTTTTTTTCACGTGCCAGACATCCTTCATGATTTCTATTGACAAGGATTTGTTCAGTTTGAATAATGATTCTCCTAGCCTTCACTTTTCCATTGACAACAATTTGTTGAAGACTTACAATGAACTTTCAACACGACACGGAACAGTATAAAGATTTAGAATCAAAGGAATGGCAAAACAAGATAGAGAAGTTTCAACGATTTAGTTGAGAACTTACAAACACCCTTCAGGGCGAATCACCTTTTTTTTTTAATTAATTTTCCATTGACGATTTTGTAGATCGAAAATCCTTGCTTTGATACCAATTGTAGGAATAAAAATTCACCTAATCAATTACTCAAAAGAAAAAAGTCATGCTTATGGTATATAGAATTTCTCAATTATCTTTCTTTTCAATTATCTCTCTATGGCATCCATACTCTAAAACAAGACTTTATATAGTTAGTTTAAAATAAAGAAATAATAATATGTAATACAGTATACTGTAATCACTTTAATGACCAATAAAAATATGATACTTAAGAAATTACTAAAAATATAATATTACTTGGTTTAATTAATTCCAACACTTCTAATGTATTGGGTTATGGAGGGAGGGAAAATAAAAGGAATTTTATGATTAAAGACAAATTATGATGTAATTTAAATTACTAATATAACTACAAAAATAATAAAAAGAAGAAAAGTAGGTGAAAAGGAAAGACAAGATAATAATGACAAAATTTTTCCTTTCTTTCCCTCCTCTTTCTTTCCATTTTGGAGGAGATCAAAATTTTGTGGAATGCATGAAAATATTTTTCTTTCCTTCCATTTTTCTTTCTACTATAAATAGTGAAATTGTACTAATTTCTTCTTATTTTACTTTCCTCCCTCTTTTCTTCATCCTAAACTCAGTGAAAATGTGAATGTGATGACAATTACAGGCACTTACATTGAGTATGCATTTCCATCAAAAAAAGATGTTACTTTTCACAAGTCGTTTTCAACCTTTGCAAGTTGTGTTTTATTGGAAGAATTTTCCTTTTTAATAACAAGACGAAAATCAAGAGAAAGTGGGGATAGACTTGTTCATGAGGAGAGGGAGATGGGAGGGAGTGACCTTTCTCAGTCAGCAAGGGGTAGAAGGTAGTCGGGTCAGGTGGCTTTGATGCAGAAGATTTGATTTGATGTAATGATTGTAGGGATAGTAGAGTTTGTCTTCTAGGATGGGTTTAGCTTGGTTAAGGGAGATTAAACTTGAGCAAGTGGAATTAGAGTAGGATTTATAATTCAATCAACCCTGGTCGGGCTACATCGCTTTGACAAAAAAAGTAAAACATACTAGAAATTTTCTTGTTTTTCCTTTCTTTTCCCCTTAACCATCTCGATTATTAGATCCATGCAATCTTTAACCCTAATTATTGTCTACTTTAATTCAATATTTGGATTTCTTGCTTCACCAACCATAGTCGTTCTTTATTTTATCAGCCGGTCGTTATTTCGATTAATTTTTTCCTGCAATTGGTTTTCAAGTGTCATCAAGAGGTAGGGGTGGTAATTGGGTAGCTCGTATGCCCCCGCATACAAAATTTATGTGCTTTGTGTGCTTGTACATTTTTGCATGCCAGGGCTATCATGCTCACGTGCCTTGATTTTGCATACTCGTGCACCTTGATTATGTGTGTTCGTGCTTCATGTGTTGCCCATTTATAACGCGTACCAATTTACGTACCCCTACATGCTCCTGCGTGCCTATAATTGAGAATTGAATAAGGAATAACATACCAAAAATACATTTTTTTACTATTTTTGAGTATTTATGATAATTTATGGTATTAGTTATTTTAATTTTTTTTTACCTCAAACATGGAACGCGTGTTTTATACTATCAGTATGTATTTATATGGTAATTTATTGAGATTATTAAGTAATTTAATAAATAAATATAATGCAAAAAATAATAATTACATATACGAGTTTTTTACTCAAAACATTCTTACATACGTATAAATATATATGTTAAATATTTTAAATTTGTATGTTAAAATATTAATTAAGAAAAGCATATATTGAAATATAATTGTATACATGTATGGATATGTATATGGATAGATGTATTTATTAATATATGATATATAGTGTAGACATATTTATATACGTATAAATATGTTCGCATGTACGTAAAAAAATAAATGTATGTATATACATAAATGAAAATACTTACATTCATTAGGAGTAAGTATGGTTCAGTTTAGGACAGTACCCTCCATCTGCCGAATAGAACTTAATATAACGATTCGGGTTTTTTTTTTTTTTTTTGTTGAAGTTGAACCTAACTATACATTTGGTTTCTTAAATTTTTCGAACCTAATTAAAACTGGTTTAGTTTAGTTCGATCTACAGTTAAATTCATTTGGATCAAATTTTCACTAAATATTTTTATCTCTAATAAATATGAAATTTTAAATAGAATTTACTTGACTTAATTTTAATAATTGACACATAATTATGATAAAAAATAACAAGATATGAAAAATTTACTAAAATTTTTATCCCCCTTGACCTTCACCCTTACCCGCATATTGTTGGTGCTGCTTTTGCCTTATCCATTGACCAATTTCCTCATCACGATGGAAGTGTAGTATATTTTTTACCTCTACTAATTTGAAGACAAATTTTGTCTTGTACAGTACGTGATTGTCTATGCTAAACCCATTGGAGAAAAGAATAAACCCGATGAGTCGGCCATAATGTAAATGCTTATCTCTTCACGAAAGCATATGAAGGAAGCAATGATTAATAAAATGACTAATGTTGACTAATCTCCTTTTCACCATGCAAAAGAGTAAGAAAAGATATTCTTTGCTAAAGAAATTTGTATTTGATCGTGGGGTAATTGAATTGGTGATTATGTGGTGTAGGATTCGAGTGTGTAGTGGAAGATCACTAGTAATGAGATACTTTAAATGTTGGGCCTACGTCTCGTTTAGACATATCGGCTACTAAAAAACACGTAAAAATGTGATAAACATATCTCAAGCGCTGGAATATGTGCAGCATCCCCACCAGGCTAATTAAATAAATCATTGATGAAGTTTGGAGTGATTTCTAGGATTTAGCCGAACATGAAGGTGATGAGGGAGCTAGCATCTCGATTTGTTTCACACTAGGGTAGGACGTTGTCATCGGGATAAATGACATTAGAGGTTGCGTTGGAGTAAAACAATCAGACCAAATCCACATACGTCCCGTTCTCCAACTCCACCAATTCTAGAAATCCAATCACTTTAAGAGCACTTTGGAAGTCATTGATCTCATTGAGCTTTTCAAAGTTGTACGATCGGGTGGGAAGAACACTTCGAGTGCGGAATCCATCCATAAAGCGACTTTACATTTAGGGGGTAACTAAATGCATAGAGTAAGCCTCAACTGGACCGCTTGGAGGGGGTGGTGGAGTAGATCAACGAGCTTGAAGATGCTTAACCTTGGGTTGTGCTTGAGATTAGGTAGTATAGCGATGCGATGAGCCTTCTATAATGAATCTTTGGGTGAAAAAAGACTTAAAAAATAATGTAGAGTGGTATCGGAGGGAGTAAGTATCTGAAAGACAGTAAGGAGGAGAAAATGTTGGAGTTATGGGAATGAATGGAGTGCTTATCGTCTATTTATAGATGATGGGAGAACTCAACCGTTAAGGTCAACGTACCCACGTTAGTATCCAACGTGGGCACGTTAGCTCCCAATGTTCAAATTTTTTTTACCATTAGGACTCAATGTACCTACTTTGAGAGCTAACGTAGGCGCGTTGGCCCCAACGGTCACATTTTTGAATGACCGTTGGCCAACGTGGGCATATTCAAGCCTAATGTACCCATATTAGCTCCCGCCTAACAAATTTTTCATTGGGCGAGAATTGCTGCCCAACAAAAGTTTGTTAGGCGGGAAAGAACATGGGCTTGTTGGCCCTAATGTACCTACATTAGCTAAAAAAGTTAAGGAACATGGGCATGTTCACTTTAAAATCAAAGCTATATATACTCTCAATTGCGCTAAAGGCACGTAGTTTGCCGATAATTTTATCGGTTACCCCTAAATTTACCCATGCATTCTCCTACTTTCTTGACTCTACATTTGAATTCCTTAAAACTATTATTTCTTCTTATTCTTTAAAATATGGCTAAACGAGGAAATCTATCAAACATTCCTAACCCCAATGATTTTGAGGATTGGATATTTACTGATCCGTACAACAAGCAACCTTACCCTATGCATCCCAATACAGGATTTACTAATTTAATGAATCAAGTGGGGAACTCAAGTTTTTCTACATTTATGTCTAGGGGTTGCGATACCAACCCACTACGGCCACAACAAATATGCAATATACTTATAGCGCCATACCATAGCATTTCCTATTGTGGATAAGCGAGTCAAATGCAAAGCATACGACCACCTTCTGTAACCAAAGGTAATTTCAGTCAGAGTTAGGTTTGTAATAAATATTTCATTCTAGCTTATTGTTATTTGTTAAAGTAAGCGGATTGAGAAACGATTAATTGTTCATTTTCATTTTTTTACATGGAACAACAAATCCAATGCAAACTCAGTCTACTAATACTTATACAGATTCTGATTCCACCCTGCCTATAGTCAGATCCTCCAGTAAAGGAAGGAAACGTAGAAAGTGTACTACTAGATGTTAGCCATACATGCTAATACAGGAGGATGGAAAAACCGCTTATTGCATGACTTGTAAAATTACTCTATCTAATAAATCCAGGTCTGGTATAGGTTATCTAAGATGACATCTAGAAATGTACGAGAAGAAAGGTTTGATGCTAGTGAAGGTTAATGGAAGATGGGATGAGACAACATCTAGTTCCAATAACCCTGATGACTTTGTTTTTAATAACGCAAATGCACAAGAGGATCTCGTGCAAATGATGGTTGTTATAGGTATATCCTTCCATATAGCTAGACATCCTCACTTTAGAAGGTAGGCGACACAAAAGTTACAGCCTCGATACCAACATGCCAGTCAATAGACCTTGAAAATAGATACAGTCGCAGTTTATAAAAGAATGTGACAAGCTTTAATAGAAGAATTCTCGAGCCTTCCAAGCAGGTATGTAATCTACTCACTTGTCTTCATAATATTAAATTATATTTTTCTATTTCTCATCAAATGTATGATCGCATTGGTTTTATGCCTTACTACAACGTCTCCATTACTTCTAACATTTAGAAGTCACCAGTGATTGTCATCAATGATAATTACATATGCGTCACTGTACACTGGATCGACAACAAGTGGTTAGTCAAAAAACAAATAATAGCGTTCGTTTTTTTCCCTAAGTCTCATATGGAGCAAGCGATTGCTAGCAATATCACTGATACTACCCAATCATATAACATCCAAAGAGTTTTTAGCCTCAGTTTTGACGATGCCTCTAATAATACAGCGCTTTAGTCCAACACTTGAAGAGTTCAATCCGATTTGTGATGGCAACTTATTCTACGTTCGATGTGTTTGGCATGTATTCAACTTGGCAATGAATGCCAGTCTTAAGGGTTGTGGTTTGAACCTGCACCTAACAAATTCAATGTGCAATAAATGCCATGGGTACTTTTAAGAGAAAGTTCACTAAATTTTTACAAATTTGCACAACCAATGGGGACAACAATGATAAAAAAACTTCCACCTTTAGACTACACAATAAGGTAGAATTTGACTTACAAGATGCTTTCACATGCATATGAGATGAGGGTTAGTTTTTCAACATTCTATAACTTTATGATAATCACCAATCTTGCTATCACCCTAGGTCTGATGATTGACTACGATTGGAAGTTATGTAAGAGGATAAATGCACTATTGAAGGCCTTCTTGATGGCGACAAAAAAAAAAAAATTGTCTGGATCATACTAACCAATGAGCAATCTTATTCTCCCTAACTTGGTTGACATTTTGGACGTATTGCAACAACATTGAAGTGTTCTTGTCTTATGCTTTACTATTCAAGGTATGGTTTAGAAACTTAAGGATTATTTTGTACCATTTCCTTACCACTTCTACATGGCTACTACGTTAGATCCAAGATATAAATTTTCTACCACTAGTGGTCTCCTTAAAGAGTTCGATTGAAGTATTAAGGTTTAGAATGCTGAGTATCAAGTAGCTACACTCGATTCAGAAGTGCAAACCATGCTCAAAACTTTGCACACCTTTCATAAGCAAAGGATACATAATTCACCCTAGCTAGTGTGACCTAATAGTTATGTACCCAGCAAGCGAAGAAAACAAATTATAAGAAGCAGTAGAGATTTAGGGAGTGCCTCCAATTCTCATGGTGAATTCGGAGAGCTACTGGTTTATGAGGTACAATGACGAGTGGATATAGAAGAGGAAGATTACGATGTTCTCTTTTGGTGGTCCAATAGGGCACACATGATGACAATCTTTTCCTTAGTGGTTCATGACTTTTGAGCACTTCCAGCTTCAATGGTCCCTTCCGAGTCAACTTTCAATTTGGGTAGGCAACTTCTTAATCCCCAACGCCTTTTGATGCATCCGAAAACCATTACAACCTACATATGCTTAAAGGATTGGGCTGATGCACAAACTCGTAATCAAGGAGATCATCCATATATATGGTTTCCTAGTAATGAGAGTAATACAGGGTCAAGTAATTCGGATGAAGCACTAGGCATTGTCTTGGGTGAGGATGGAGGTCAGGATAGTGGTCAGGATGTTGAGGACGATGAAGACGATTACGATTAACTTGCTTTTCTTTATGATTTTTAGAAAAATTTTTTTCCTTTAATTCCTTTCATAAATTCTAATGGCTTAAAGAAAAATTTCATTTATACCATGAAATTTTCTTAATGATAATGTCATATGATGATCTCCTCCAATTTACTTTCACTATAGATGGATGATCTTAGGGAAAAAAAAATATTAATATCAAACATTTTAATATATAATATATATATATATGGATACATTTTTCAATTAAGAAATATCATTTGAAATTTTGAATACATCATGGTGAATTGAATGGTTTAATAATAGAGGCAACAACTAATTATATTATATTAAATATCAATATTTGCTAATTAGTTAATTTGTGTATTTAATAATTTACTATTTACTAAATAATTTACATAATATGTTAACAAAATTATTATGAATTTATTAAATAACTTATTATTCATTAAATAATTTATTATTTATTAAATATTTTGTTATTCAATAAAAAATTTATTATNATATCAAACCTTTTAATATATGAAAAAAAAAATATATATACACATATTTTTTAATTAAGAAATAACATTTGAAATTTTGAATTCATCATGGTGAATTTAATGGTTTAACAAAAAAGGTAACAATTGATTATATTATATTAAATATCATTATTTACTAATTAGGTAATTTACGTATTCAATAATTTACTATTTAATTTACATAATATGTTAACAAAATTATTGTACATTTATTAAATAATTTATTATTCATTAAATAATTTATTATTTATTAAATATTTTGTTATTCAATGAAAAATTTATTATTTACTATATAATTTATCACTCAATAAATAATTTACTATTTATTTCAAAAATTATTAATTATTAAATAAATTATTATTAATAAATAATTTATCAATATTTAAATGTTTTCTTTACCATAATAACATACTGTTTAGTAAATACCATATTTACTTATTAAATAATATAGTCTCTATTACATATTTTATTATTTACTAAATTTTTTACTATTCATTGAACAATTTATTATTAGCTAAATAATTTCTTATTTATTCAATAATTTATTACTTATTCCAAAAATTATTAGTTATTAAATAATTTATTATTTAGATAATTAATTTGCGTGCTCGTGCTTGGCCCTCACATGCTCGTGCTTCCGAATTTTTTTGCATGCTCGTGCCTAGGCTGCCTAAGCATGTAAGCATGCATGCTTGATTCGCGTGCCTAAGCCCACTTACCACCCTTATCAAAAGGACTTTTATTGGTTGATGGGGTTCCATAATGGAATAAAGATAACATGAGTAGATGAAGTTTTGCATTTTTTTTCATTTTTATATAGAAACCTTAAGATGATCTATTTTAGTACACCAACATTTTAAATGAGATAAATTAATATTTTGTCTATAACAGCTATTATTATAAAATAGTAGAATAATAATATAAGTATATCGAATTTTATTTTACTTCTCTTTTAGTGCTTAAACTTTTTTTTTTGTTTTGATACTTCATTATAAAGTGAAACAAATAAATATTCTTTATAATAATATTTATAAAAAAATTATAAAAAAAATAAAAAATAATAATAAATTAAAAAAATAACAAAAAATAGAATCAAGTCTTCAAATTTTATTTGATATAGTTTTTGTAGATGATATTTGACTTTTACGAGCTTGTTTGTCACCAAATAATATATACGTGTATTATATCATTATTACCATTATCTATTATCAATAATAATAACAACAATAACAATAATAATAGAAAAAATTGAAAATAAATTTAAATGGACATAAAGGATTGTTTTAGGTAAAATAGACGAAGTAACAATTGAGATATTGAGGAAGCCGGTCATTATTTCGTTTACTTTATTCTTGCAATTGGTTTTCACGTGTCATCAAGAGGACTTTTGTTGGTTGACGAGGTTCCAAAACAAGTCATCCATAAATGCGGGATTCCAACGGACTTCATTGTCATTTGAATAAGCAAGGAAGTTGCCTATTCGATTAATTCTTGTCCACGGTCAGCAATTCTTAGCAAAGGCAATGAAGATGAACGACCAACTTGGAGAATACATTCCGTTAAATCAAAAATCGCTGGTTGTAAATTCATATCAACAAATCTTTGTTTATCGATTAGATTTACTTATTTTATTTACTCTCTTAGTTGGGGTTTTTATTTTGGGAACATACAAACAGTCCTTTATTTTGTATTCTTTAAACATCATTCACATTCTTTTGAGAGATTAAATTAGTCTACTTTATTTTTTTTATACCTTTTCTTATTGTGTTCTTTATCACACTAAAGTTCTTAATTGATATGATACAATAAATCACGATATTTATCAAAGTTGTAGAATTCACTCGATCAACGAGTCAATGTCAATTCATCAATTTATACTAGAATCTGGAGTATTCTCAATCCTAAGGTTACATCAATTAATACGTATGTCTCTATGTTGGATTTCTCATTGGGTTGGGATCAGTTGTTTTTTTTAGTGATCTAAGATTCCCATGGCAATCAAATCTACATAGGCTTTCAAATAACTCATACGAGAAGCATTATCTCATTGTGTGTTCCATTGTCCATATTATATGCAAATGCTTGATACGTACTATAACTACGGAAGCTTTCGCAAAATCATATGTTAACGTTGAATACATCATAATTATGGTTGTACAGTAGATATTTCTTATAAAAGAAATATTTTAGATAAGATGACATGTATATACTAAATACACTTTTGTGTTTTTACTATATCATATATATACACATATATATCATATATATATATATACAGTATATTTATGAGTTGTTATAACGATAAAGATCAAATTACAGATATAATTAATTATTATTATAGACACCCCATTTTTTACTCTTTTAGTTTTTTGGAACCTTAAGAATAAAGAAAAAGGTCTTAATTAAAAATAAAAAATAGAAAATTAAAAAAAAAAAAAGAGAGAGAAACAAAAACATACAAAAATACAAAAAAGAAAAAAGAAAAATTCAAGAAAATGAAAATATTGAAAAATTGAAGATATAAAAATTTAAGGGAAATAAGATATTTAGGAAAAATAAGAGCCTTAAGTCAGTTTATGGTCATTGCATCTCATTTTGTAGGTTATTTTATATGGAGAGATTAAAGGTAAAATTAGAAGTCCAATAGGCATATGCAACTAATGGAACTAATGCTTATTCAATAAAAAAAATGAGTGTTTTATTGAAAATCATTTTCTAAACCATACTTAGCTTACATATTCTTATACATTGTAAAAATATACAATTTTAGTTGATTGTGGCTTTAAACAGTGCTTTAGTCGGACTTAAACTGATTAATTTATAAGCAATTAAAGTTTTAAATAAAGCTAAGTCATAATTTTATCAAATTGATCTATTTTAAAAAATAATTATTTATATATACCTAGTAGACTTAATAATTGTCCACGAGAATTTCCAAGACCCAAAAAGCTTGAGCCAACTTTCAAAGGCCCGAAGGTTATTGGGCCTCTTCGGCTCAACAATCGCTCAGTTGATCAGGGTTTGCTCTGATAAATGCTGAAGGTCATCGGTTCGACTCTAGTGGGAAGCAGTGAGTGGTTTTTTATAATTTTCAACTTCGATGTGCCACGTGGCACTTCCTGTTTAGAGACATTTGTTCACTGTTGTTAACTGATGCCATTGTTGTCCTCCAAAGCTTGGAAAAGGCAGATATTGGGGCCAAAAAAAAAAAAAAAAAAGGCCATACGAGAATCAATAGAGGATTTAGACTACTTTGCATTTGTGCCCATATCCTGTCCAAAGACAAGCATTAAGAGGGTTAAAATCACACTAGAAAATAAGAAAAAATCATGTCACGTGATATTAACTCCTTAGATGTACATTGAATCTGGGCAAAAACTGATCATAGATCTCATTTGACCATCAATTACACCTAAATGGTATCATATTATCATGAATTTAATTTTTTTTTCATTTTTTTAAAGAAACTCATCAATTTGAAATCTCCAAATTCTTGGCCATTGATGACTTTCCATGCACGTTTCAAGCTAGAGAACTATAAAAGCCAATCTAAGGAACTTGAATTGATCATCACTTAGCACTCAAACACACACTTTTGTAACTCTCTATCTAGCCACAAGTTCTAATTTCTCTCTTTAGAAAGTTCACGTTTTATGAGTTTTCAAGCAAAACCATCCATGCTATTAGCTTCCCCACCATCAAAGTAAACCACTCCTTCTTCACTTCAATCCATCATCATTTGAGCTCCATATCAACTTTCTCTCTCAACTACTCTAACCACCATGCATCACTACTCAAATAGCTGTTTTAGGCTGAGGCACCATCGTAATGGGATTCTCATCATTGAAAACCTCATAAATGTATTGCTGCCTGTTCGAAACAATCGTTAGATCACTCTGAAGCAACACCTTGCAGCCTTTACATCTTTACATGTGACCCTTTTACCTTAAGTTTTATATGAATATAGACTCTTTTAAGAAAAATATTACAGAAAAAAGCTCATTTAAAAAAAAAAATACAAATATAATATAATGAATTATACTAAAGGACCATCAACTGCATGTGCCTTCAATATAATTCTTTATAACTAAAAGCGCATTTAAAGGCACATGCGGTATATACACCTTTACTATACTAGCTATATAAACCCCAATCCACATAGTCAGAATCCATTCTTACTTATATCAATTTTTAAAATTTCTAAAACACAAAAAAAATTCGAGAAAACCCATAGTTGAAGTGCTAGACCATTTCTTAACGTAAGTATATATCTAAAACATGTAACAATCTATAATTTACAAGCATGTTATTTATTTATTTATTTTATTAATAATCAACATTATGCAATTTTTTTTAGAAAAAAATTTATTACTTAATTACATAGATTTCGTAATTATAGATGTATCGTAAGTTATATAAATTATTAATATTTCATAAAAATTTATTATATGTTATCTAAATTTAGGAATTTTTTATATTGCGGTACATAAGTTATACGAATATAAGTATGAATAATATTGGTATATATATATATATAGCATATTTATTGTGTTGGGTCGAATTAAAAAGTAAAAGTTAGGTAGTTATATTAGCGATGTAGCTTAACGAGATGACTAAGTGCATTTTGTAAAGTTGTCGCTTGGTATATAGATAAAGTTTTTAATGTCATCTAAATATTCAATTATCGTAGCATTACTAGAGTGGAAATGACATATTATGTGAAAATTATTATCTATGCGAACAAAAATATAGTGATAAGTAGTTGGGGATCGGAGCATGATAGGAAGCTCGTTAAGAAGTTGAAAATTAAGAAAGATTCGAACTTTTCTCATCCAGTCAAAGAATTTATAGATGCACTAGAGTTAACCTGAGTGGTGTTGAACTCGTGTACATGCATCCTTTTTTCCATGATGTTGGAGTTGTTTACAAGTTTATGGCCATTAGAGACGATGTAGATATTGAGAATTTCATTAAGATGATAAAGTCTTTTAGAAAACGAAGTATTCAAGAAGTGTACAAAAAACACATTAGGGAATCGAGTGCTCGAGATGAGCATGAAATACATGAGTCAGACAATCTAACCCTTTTAAATCCTAACGTGCATTCAATAATGATCAGTGTAGAGAAAACAAATGTAGATAAGTCAAGTAAATCGTACATGGATTTCTCTGAATATGAGCATGTGAATATCACATAAGAGCAGCTTGACGAAGCATTGGTTCTCATTATTGAACATGAAGAGTCTTATAATTCGTATATAGAGAAAATGCACATGGACATAAATGTCAATGATGTAGAGAATGCGGCAAATGTGGATGGTGATGAAGATGATGTTGACCCTAAAGATGACCACACTAAGGATTTAGGAATGGCCCAGGTGAGACGATATGTTAGCGGGAATAGTATATCGATCCGACCACTTCGCGATGATGGCCCAAGCAAGCCTTATCGTCGATCTAGTAAAGTATTGTCAAGTAAGCAGTTTCAAGACTTTCTACAAATAAATAAACCTATTAATAAGCTTATCAAGGATCCTACCCCATTTTATAACAGCCAGTACGATGGCAGCTATTACGCAACATTTAAAAGAGATGTTAATGAAATGTGTAGCAATATCATCAGCTCTAATGACTTGAGTGTCGGTATGCATTTCAATACGAAAAATAATCTCATAGTGCAGTTAAGTTATTCCACGTAAGGAACCATTGTAATTTTCATGTGAACACTTCAAAATCGAATGTATACGCTGTCTACTATAACAAGAAAGAATAGGGTTGTAAGTTAAGGCTACGGGTTTGTTTAAAGAAAGTAGAGGATCTTTTCAAAATAACAATTCTAAAGGGTCCACATACTTATGTGAACTTGATGATAAACCAAGATCATCCTCAGTTCAATAGCAACATAATGGCTATACTATTCATCAATAAAATATGGAACAACCTTGATGTTAAGATACTTAATCTTGTTGCTAATATGCAAACTATGTACGGGTATAAAGTAAGCAATAGAAGGGTTTTCGAGGCCAAGTGAAAGGTTATTGAGATGGCATACAGTAACTTGGAGAAGTCATATAATGAATTGTCGAGACTATTCAATGCAATGATGTTGAGCAACTTAGGGACACAAGTGGAATAAGGCTAAAGTAGTTCACCAAAGCAAGGTCAATCCCAGTTCAAGTAGGTTTTCTAAACATTTGAGTCATGTGTACAGGTCTTTAAATACTGTTGTCCTATTGTATGTGTCGATGGCATATTCTTATACGGAAAGTATGAACATAAGTTGTTAGTAGCCTATAGCATGGATGGGGACAATTCAATAATTCTATTGCCATTTGCTCTTATTGACACAAAATCGATAAAAACCTGGTGATGGTTCCTACAAAAGCTTAAAGCACATGTAGTCAGCCAGAAGGGGGAAACCTTATTCTTATATCCAATAGGGCATTCAGTATTGATTTCGTATACAAGGAACCATCAATAGGCTGGCAACCTACATTTGAAATTTAGAGATAATATCTACGGCACATTACTAGTAACTTCAATACAGTTTACAAAAAAAGAAAAAAAAATTGTGCAAGAAACTTATAAGGTTTACAAGTATTCAGGCAGAACAAAGGAAATTTGAATGTTTCATAGAGAAGTTAGCCTAGGCTAAGAAGGATGCTCCTGCGTGGTTCAACAATGTTGATTTGGACAGGTGAACTCTTGCATATGATGAATGTTACCATTTTAGATACATGACATCAAACATTGTCGAGAATTATAACTCCATTTTGAAATCAATGTGTGGATTACTCATCACTACATTAGTGAAGAAGATACTTTACAACCGTTTCGCCTATTAAGAGGAGAGGCATAAGGACACCAAGGAGGCAATCAATTTTAGTAAGACTTACACTGATTACACTGTAAGGATATATGAAACTTGGAGGAGACGAGCAAGTGCACATAAAGTTTCATTTACCTTCCAGAACGGTATTTTCGAGGTTTTAATTGGTAGTCAAATAAAGAGGATAGGATTGAAGGGAGGAGGAAGGACACATATAGTTGACTTTAGAGGCCACACTTACACTTGTCAGAAGTGGCAAATATATAGGATCCTTTGCTCCTATGCATGTACATCTTAACTCCTTAGATGTTACGTGATATTAACTCCTTAGATGTACATCGAATCTAAGCAAAAACTGATCATAGATCTCATTTGACCATCAATTACACCTGAATCGTATCATATTATCATCAATTTACTTTTTTTTTTTTAATCTTTTTAAAGAAACTCATCAATTTGAAATCTCCAAATTCTTGGCCATTGATGACTTTCCATGTATGTTTCAAGCTAGAGAACTATAAAAGCGAGTCTTAGGAACTCAAATTGATCATCACTCAACACTTAAACTCACACTTTCGCAGTTCTCTCTCTAGCTGTAGGTTCTAGTTTCTCTCTCTAGAAAGTTTACGTTTTATGAGTTTTTAAGCAAAACCATCCATCCTATTAGCTTCTCTACACTTCAATTCATCACCATTTGAGCTCCATATCAACTTTCTCTCTCAACTACCTTAACCACCTTGCATCACCACTCAAATAGTTGTTTTAGGCCAAAGCACCATCCTAATAGGTTTCTCATCATTGAAAACCTCATAAATGTATTACTGCCTATTCGAAACAATCGCCAGATCACTTCGAAGCAACACCTTGTAGCCTTTACCTTCCATCTCTACTTATGACCCTTTTACCTCATCCAAACCTAGACTAGGACCGTTGGACTTCAAACCAACTCTCTGTTTAACCTATGGCCTTACGCTAACTAGGTTTTCCTCTTCCTTATTCTATTTTTTTTTTCCTTTTCTATTTTTCTTCATTAAATAAAAAAAAAGTTTTACAAATAATTTTTTTTTCTTTATTCTTTTTCTTCTTCCTTTTCTTTTCTTGTATATACATAAATAAAAAGAGGTTTTTTTTCCTTGATTTTTTTAATCTTTTTATATTATAAAAAATGATTTCATTCAAGCTTGCCTTCTAATTTTTCTATAAACAAAAATGAAAAAGGGAAAAAAGAAAGTGTTTTGCCACTTAAGAAAAAAAAACCCTATTTTCAAGGCTAATGGAGATAAATAAACCCTTTTCAAAATTAAGGACAATGTGGAGTTTTCAAAAAGATAAATAGTTCGAGTTAAGACCTTTTATTCTTTTCTCAAAATAAAATGGATTAAGCGAAATGTAAATCTGGCAATTTTTCAAAAATCAAATCAAATCACCTGCTAAAGTTTTCGAACCTTCTTGGTAAAACCCAAAAGTGAGACACTAACCAATCAAATCTCACTAGTTTCATTACCTATGTCCCAAACCTTACCTAAAACAATTAAAACTGATAATAGAACCAAGTTCCTTTCTAAAGATTGTTAAGAATGTTTCAAACTTATTGTGATTATTCATCAAAAGAGTATTATCTATACTCCTCAACAAAATAGAATTGTTGAAAGAAAGTATAGGCATCTTTTAGACACGACATGTACAATTAGATTATATGCAAATTTACCCATAAAATTTTATGGAGACTATATTCTTGTTGCCACTACTCTCATTAACAAAATTCTAATTCAATCTTTCGAGTGGCAATCTCCATATCAACTTCTTTACCAAGAAAGAAAAAAGAAAAAATATCCTTTGTATGATGATTTAAGAATAGTTGTAAATTTGTGGTATACATCAACTATTGGACAACATAGGCATCAGTGTATATTTTTGCTATAACCCTTAAGTCAAAAGGGTTATAAAGTGTATGATCTAAATTCACATCAAATGTTTGTGACTAAAGATGTATTTTTCTATGAGAATGTCTTTCCATTTAAACACTAAACCAATTCCTTCAGTTATGATAATCATGATAACATATACACTCGTTCACCCCTTTTCCTACTAGTTCACTTCTACCTTTTGATGCTATTGCTTAGCGACATCCTTCTCCCATTCTACATAATCATGATACTTTACTTAGATCTAATTAGTATTCAAACATAGAATAGAACAATTCATCAACCCATACAAATCAAGTTTTTCGTAAGTAAGATGGAATTAAAAGGCCTCTTACTTAGCTTAAAGACTTTGTCCACAACCCTCATGTAGCATATCTTCATCAGTTTCAAGCTAGAATCCTTCTATTCTATGTCTACTTTTCACCAATAATTCCTTTTCTCAATTTCCTATAGAGGATATGGCTTCATTAGCATAAGTGTTTGTAGTTCATGAACCTCAAAACTTATCTTTAAGCTAAAGATGATCTTAAGTGGATTAAAGCAATGGACAAAGAGTTACTAGCTCTAGAATCAATTCATACTTAGGATTTGACTTATCTTCTTATAGGAAAGCGAGCTATTGGGTGTAAATAAGTATATAAAGTGAAATACAAATCGAATTGCACCAATGAGAGATACAAAACTAGACTAATGGCTAAAGAGTATAATCAAGTTAAGGAAGTCGATACTACTTATACTTTCTCTCTTGTTGCCAAGCTTTCAACAGCAAGGATTTTATTTGTGGTTGCATCTATTAATCATTAGTATTTGCATTAATTAGATGTTGAAAATGAATTCTCCATGGGTATATTGATGAGGAGATGTACATGAAAGTTCCATAATATTATAAAAATGCTTCTCTGGTTTAAGTTTGCAAGCTTGTTCAGATATTATATGGCTTAAAGCAAGATTCAAGAAATAAAATAGAGAATTTAGTCATTTTATTATGTCTTTAGGTTTTGTTCAATCTAAGAATAACTATTCCTTACCTCCAAGGGAAGATTTAGCAAGTTTTCATTGCACTCCTGGTTTTGCGGACGACATATGGATTGCTGGTGATGGTCTACTTTCCAGGGTTATTGCTAAGAGAGTGTAAGCCCCAAAGTTCAGCCAAGTAACCGTAGGATTGAACTTAGAACTCAAGGTTTAGGGCGATCGGTTAAAAGATCCGATCAAACCAAAATTATAAACTATTTAACAAGATATCAGTAAAAATGACCCTGTAAACTTAAATTTAAGAAAATAAGTAGTAAAATAGGAGACTATAAAATTTTCAAATTTTAAGCATAATAACTGCTAATTACCAAAAAGGCAAAAAGTGTAATATAATAACTAATAAATTATTAGAGACAGATTATATGTATACTAAAAATTTTAGAATGACCAAAATAATATTTAAGAATATTTATTTATACTATATATGAATATACATGTAAGTATAAATACGCGTAATTACTTAAAATACGCGAAATGTGCTAAAATAATACTAAATGCTTAAAGAAAATTTATAATTAATTAAGGAAAAATCAAGAAAAATCAGGAAAAATCATGAATCATCCAGAATTGGGTCGTGGCAGCTGGGAAAAATAAGAAAAAATTCGGCCAATTAAATTAAGACAACATAAAAGTCAAAAATCAAGGGATAAGGCAATTGTCTTGTCTCATTTAATGCACAATAAATTCCACAAAGCCCTATAAATAGCAGGAAAAATTACAGAGCACATTTGGACAGATACAAATCAGAGAAAATTAAAGAGAGTTGAAAATTCGAGAGAAAATCCAGAAAATAAAAAAAAATAAGAAAAACTGTGCAGTTAAGGGTTTTAAAAGGAACCCACACCAGACGAGGAGCTGGAAGAGGACGGCCACCACCACCACACGGTGGTGGCAGCGCCCAGGCCGGCCGACAAGGCCACGGCGGCCCGCGGTGGCCGGAGCCACCCAAATCGGTGAGTCCGATTTCCAGTCCGAATCTTGTAAATTTTTGTAAAAATAGTAAATATAATTAGAAAATTATGAATTTTGTTATTCTGGGATATTTCTGTATGTAGTTTGTAGGAAAAATATTATTTTGATGAAATTATATCCCGTAATATATGGCCCCTAAGAAATCGTGTAAAACCGAGCACATTTCGATTTAGAAATAAATGATCTTAGGAGTGTAGTTTCAAGCCCAAAATTTTTGTGTAGATTACTCAGATGATATAGAACAGTGCTATGAAGCCCTTTTTCAAAAATTAATTTTCGAAATTTTTAGATAATTTTTAGGTCCTAAAATGAGGCATAAAATGGGTAATTTAGGATTAATTAAGTAATTAAATTATTAATTTCTAACTTAGTGAATAAGTAGATGTTTTAGGGTGTTAAGATCTGATGGATTATGATACTTATAGCATTTAGGGTGTTAGATGTAATTATTAGGTTAATTATGTAATAAATGAGTAATAGGAAAAAAATAGTTAATTTTGTAAATTAGGGAAATTTGGAGTAAAATCTGATTTAGGATGGATTTAGACATTTTGAAATAATAATTGGTGTTTAGAGATGGTAATTAGGGTAATAGAAATATTAGAAATGCATTATGTGCATAATATGCAATAATGCATAATGTGTAATTATTGAAAATATAATAAATAGAAAATATTATAATAAAAATTGATATTTTGAGAATAATAAAAATGCACAATAAATCTGATAGGAAACTTGAATTTATGGAATTATATGAAAAATATAAAAATTTGTCACATTAGGAGTGAATTCGGTACACTGATATGGATTTAAGTGTACCGAGTAAAATAAACACTGACAAAGGGTAATGATGGTATTTAGGTTATCGGGAAATAATGTGATTAATTTCACATTATGGGTTGAAACTAATTTCTAGGGTTGGAATATAAAACGCTACTTAAAAATCGAACCAAAACCTAATTTAGAAATTGATGCGGAAACCGAGACCGAACCCAAACCTAAACCTAAACCTAAACCTAGAATAATTATAAAAGACTTAATACCTAGATAATTAGGCATATTAAACCGTAAACAAAACCTAACAATAAGCATTCTCGGATAAAACGAACCTATAACAATTATATGAAAAGCTGAAACCACGTTCGTGTTATAGGGATAACCGGCGATGGCCTGAGCAGATCGGACCTCGAGTGAGCGAGCGAGGAGTCGAGGTAAGTTGGGATTAATACGTTGCTGTATTTTTTGAGGCTTAAGATTATGCTTGGTTGTGTTTGTTAGATAGTTGAATGTATGCATGTGCTTGATTATGGGTGATGCCATGATTCTGTTTGTTGCTCTGATACATACTGTATGAATTGTATGTAATGATTGATCACCCTAAACTGGACCTAATCAAATATACGACCAGTAATCATAATCGAGCATGCATGGCAACCCGTTAGGGGATTTAGGACTCTCCGGCCAAATACCGACCCCTTCGGAAGGGATAGCGCAGGATTGCAAAATGGTCCCTTCTTCATCCTCAGTCGAACTAAGTGACAGGAGAGGAGGTCGCGGCGGGGATGAAGACAGTGGTTCGAAGGTAGTCGCGGGAGGAGCAAGGTCTCCATTACACAAGCCTGGGTTTGGTCGTGAGCTGTTGCATTAACGGTAACTCCTCAACTCGGATTAGAGCGGGCGCAATTTCTCTAATCTCACGACGGGCCGGACAACGTCGTGCGATGGCATTTGCTTGCACATGCATTGCATCTAATAAGTGATTGAAAACCTTGTTGTGTTTCTGGTATAGTTTTAAGTCCTCCGTCCCTACTTACTGAGCTGTGGTTGCTCACATCCCTATAGACGTCGTGCAGGTGTTGGCTAAGAAGCGGCAACCAATTACTCTGAAGCTAGCAACTGCTGGATCCTGGGGAGTGAGAAAAAACATTGAAGAATAAACACATATTTTAAGGTTTAAGTTTTTACTTTAGAACTTTTCATTTCCGAATGATGTAACAATTAGGAAATATATTACGGAGAAATATTGTAAACCTTAATTGCAATAACTGTATTATAATATATATAAATTTCCTCACTTTCTTCGATAAATGATTTATTTAAATGACAAACTGTTTCCTTCAAAGCGGGTTAGTCGTGGACGCCTTGTGTAGATCAGGTCTAAGATAGCGGTTGTAAGGCCAACTTCTATCTTAGGATGGTTTACACGGCGGGGGCTGTTACGACTCTACCGCTTCGGGGCGTGACAGAGAGCAATAGATTAGGCATTTACAATAAAAGACTTAGGGGAAGCACAATTCTTTTTAGCAATTGAAATTTGTATATTGTCTATAAGATAAGTGCTTAATCAGAGTAAATTTGCATTGAACACCCTAGAAGATACAAGTATGATAGCAGCCAAACCATTGCAAATTCCCTTTCCTTCTCATTTGCACTTGAATAATATTGATGGTAAGCCTTTAGCATATTTGGGAATGTACCGTAGAATTGTTGGTAGGCCATTATATATGACATACTCTACTAGATATTTCATTTGCTATGCAACAATTGAGCTAATTTGTCTTTGTTCCTTACACTTATCATTTGTTAGCTACCCTACATGTTTTAAGATACTTGAAAGGCACAATTGATTGTAACCTCTATTATCTTTCTTTTGGGCATTCCTAAGAACCAAACTATAGTAGCAACATCATTAACATAAGTCATGTACTGTTGTATTGTGTTAGCTACTAAGGAGCTCCTTTGATATCATATATTCTTCAAGATCTTGGTTCATTTGTTTCCTTCTTAGTTTTATTATTTTTAAATAGTAGATCTACTTAGTTGATAGCTAATAACCTTCAACCAAGTGCATTGAAATGGATATGTGTTTTACTCGAGATCATGTCAAGTCTGACTTTCTTCAAATCTTTTATGTTCCTTCTGAAGGTCAACTAGCTAATTTGTTGACAAAGGCAATTTCTAAATCACAATTTATTTGGCTTCTAAGCTAGGACTTTTGCATTTCTTGACTTGAGAAGAGGGGGTTAGAAGTAATTGAATGTATATTTTATTTATTTTTACATGTGTACATATAATAATATACGATAGATGGAATAGGTAGTATATATATTTCATACCTGTTATTTCATTTTTTACAGTTATAGTTATCAAAATCGCGATTTTACCCATGCAAATTTATGAGTTTATAATTTTAGGTGGTTCTTTAGAGTTAACTTGTGTATAGAATCTTTTTTGTTTTTATTTTTTTGTCTAAAAACTTACGTTTTTAATCGAATTTATATATAAACTCGATAAAAACTTACGTTCTTTATCGTTTTTATCGAGTTTACTGATTTTACATAACTAAATTAAATGAACTTAAAAAGTAAAGAAAAAAATATATAATTAGCTTTTTACAGGCCATCAATTATTAAGACATTATAATATCTATCATATCCTATTCTAATTTTTTACCTCTTTTTTTATCTCTCAATCTCTTATTTTATATTCATAGTTTTTATTTAAGTTTCAGCTCCGATAACAAAGTTTATAAAGAAAACTATATATTTCATTTTATACCATCAATAACTTAAAATGAGTTAAAATATTTAGTTTTATTTCATTTATGGTTTCTTTTAAATGAGAAAAAGTTTAGTTTCCGCTTTATTTGTCCTTTTTCTCTATATGTTAGATTATATATTAAGAATTTTTATAAAAAAAAAATTAATTTCTTCATTTTTTTTACATTTATCATGTATTTCAGGTTTTGAATAACTACTATAAGTATATTTATAATTTTGTAAAACTATTTTACATAAATTATAAAAATTTACATTTTTACGTTTCAATTTTATATTTCAATTTTATAAAACCTCTAATAATTCTCAATAGAATCGTGAGTTTAATAACTTCCCCGGATAAGAAATACAACAAACCATTCATTTCCTCGGTCAGACTCGTCTTCTTCTCTACTTCCTTGCTTGGACGGTAAGCATCTTTGGTCAATCTTACGTCCATTGACTCCTACAAGTTTATATCAGTTTAGCATCTTTAATATTCATAAAAGATGCCGAATGGAAATGGACAAATATGTTTAAAACTTACTACAAACTTTTGCTAGTTTTCTTAAAGGGACTGCATTTTGTCTCTCATATCTTCGTCATCGTCATAAATTGATTCGACGACTTAGACGTATAAAGTCGCCCTTATAAATGAATAACGTCACGTATACGTTTAACTTTCAGTTTGAATTATTTGTCGGAGTAGCTTTCATAGCAACCGTAAAAATGTTGTTGAGAAATATATTTGAAGATTGTAGAGACTGCATTTTGCCTATCTCCGTCTTCGTCGTTGCCATAGATTATTGCTACGAACACTTGGACATAAAAAGGTTGTTATGAAAATGAATAACTGTTTCATCTGCTGAAGTAATCAAGTATATATCCACTAAGTACATGTTTTAACTTTCAGTTTGAATTATTTGTTAGAGCAGCTTTTTTGAATCCTAAATAATCTGCAGACATGCTATTGAGTAATTAAGCAAACTCATTTTGCTTTTTAACCAGAAAATAAAAAAAAAAAAAAAAAGAGAGAGAGAAACATAAAAGACTAATCAAATTGTAAATGCTAACCCCGTTAAACCATTACTATATATGTTCATTATGTAAATACAAGTTACATTATTGGGAATTAGCCCCAACTATTTTTTGAAGCGGAATATCGATATTAATATGAATGAAATAGTATACGAAAATATCGATATTCTCGTCCAAGCATACGTTGTAAGAACCCTCACAAACCTTTAGAAGATATCTAATATACACGGTTGTTTAATACCTATTAACTATTGCTTTTACGGTCGTTTATTTTCTTTCGAATAACTAGTAAAAATAAATTTCAAAAAGTTAAATACGGTGTAAAATATTGATAAAACATGTGTTGAGCGGCTGTTGTTTCCTTGATAGGTCCGAATATCACTTAAGTGTATTGGTTATATGTTAGAATAGGGTTTTAAATGAGTTTACTCTACTTGTAAACCATTTTAAGTCCTTTATAATCTTTATTCCAGTTTGATATGAAAACAATCAAAGTTAAGTTCAAATCTTTTAAAAAGTTTATTAAATCAGGCTCAATTTTATGATATTTAACATAATTATATATCCTAGCAATTGTAATTGAGTTTGATCGAGTATATATATTAATCGAGTTTAGATCAAATGCCAATATTAATATTGTTTCAATTTGAAGAAAAATATTTATTTACATAAATGCAATTTAAGCAAGATGAATGTTATTTACTTCAAAAGGACATTATATTGTCTACGGTGCGCGGTCATCGATCATGTCATAAGATCGTCCCCACCACAAAGTTACGACAAAAATGGGAAAAGAAGGAAATAAGTTCTATGCTGTGGCATTTCAAGTAATTTCGGTTTTCGAATTGCAAAATTCTGCACATGCAGCATGATTTTCGCTTGATTTTGAAAATGTCTGCACCCATTTATCACCAATAATTCCTTATGCTGCACGGCTCTCTCCTTGTGCATACATATTCCAGTTTTTTTCCCCATCTTCGTGGAAATTATCTAGAAAGAAAAATAACGGCCCACCTTTCTTTTCAATAGCCAATCGTTGAAAGGCAAAATTTCGCTACTCATCAATATAAATTTATAAAAATAAAATCGCCGATCAATAAAAATTTTGCCACTTTAATTTTGCTGATCATACTAATTGATGAATTGATGGTAGAAAATTGAGAAAAATATTTCTATTTCAAAAAGATGAAATTAGTTTTATTATTTTAGATTGAGTTTTTGTATGATTGTTAATCACCATTACTAGTAGTTAAGGGTGGGTCAGCCCGCCTCCCCCAAAGTTCTGGAAAAGCCATTTTAAAATTTTTAAAAAATATATATATATATTAAATATATATTTTAAAGAGCAAAATATAATATAAAATAAAGCATAACTTAGATGTTAAGTATTTATTTTACAAATATAAAGTCATGAGTTCAAATCCTTGTTCATCAGTTGCTTGTTTTAAGATATATTTATTAATTAAAAGCATTTGTCATTTTTTAAGTATTAAACTTTTTTTTTTCACAACAATCTGTAATATTAAATCCATTAATTATAAATCATAAGTAATAAAATAAATTCTATTAAATTACTATTTTTCATAAGTAACACCATAAAAATAGTTACATTAACTAGATCAAAAGTATGCTAGTTTTATCACATAAAGTATTAACAAACAATACCAAATATATGACTTGATTTAGTAAATTTTTTTTTTTTACAATTAATGATATGAAAATGAACATAGATTATTGAATAATTGATTACCTAATAATTTATATACAAAATGATATTCTTTCTTTTTTTAGTATTACATTAGTATTCTAGTCTTATTACATATAATATCAATAAACAATATTAGTTATATGATTTGATTTATTAAATTTTTTCTTTACAATTAATGTTACAAAAATAAACATGTGTTATTGAAGAACACTAAGCTAAACTTAAAAAGGGGGGAGGTGAATTGAGTTTTAAGGACAAATTGTAATTTTTTTTCAATATAAACAACTAAATGCAATAATAAGAGTAATCAAAGTAATAATAAAACAATAATAAGTACAGAAATTAAAATAGATAAGGATAAAGAAGATTAAGCTCGGATATAACGTGGAGTTTGGACCGCCCCTTAGTCTCTATAAACACATAATGCCTCCAACCAAGAACTTCATACTATTTTATTAATTTCTCAATCCAAGCTCCAAGAGTTATATAAATACAAACTCGATTACACAGGTTTCACACTCACAACTCTCAATACAAATCACAATCTCAACTCATAGTACAAAACTCAATCTTAACTTACAATACAAAAACTCAATCTCAAGAATTCTTAGTGTAGTGTCTTTAACTCTCAATACTTTGTAACCAATAGTTCACTAGCACTATACTTCAAATCTCTCTAAATATTAGCAATTTATGGTACAAGAGACAATGAGAATTATAAACAATAAGAATATAAGAGAATGTTGAAATATTGCAACAAAAGATCAGTTCTCTACTGTCCTTGGTTGGGTTGTTGAGTATTTATATCATCCCATTCAATTATTTCCATTACAGTGCATTAAATACTACAACAGCTAGTTGTATCAGACTTACCGACATGCTGATGCCTTATAGCATCAACAAGCTAGTAACAAAATCCTCTACCAATATAATAACCGACAAGTGAACTAGTAAGCCAGCTCCTTTAGGCTAATGAGCTTTTCTTTGTGTTTTTCAAGACTTTATATCGTCAGCCTGATTCTTTCTTGAGCCGTCATCTTGGTAGACCAAATATCACTTGAAAATTCTTTTAACACACAATAAACAAATACTCTTTGCAATATAACTTCAAGATCATTTGATCACCACTCAAAAGATTAAATTTCTTGTAGAGATAATTGATAGATTTAATCATTAAACGAATTAATTGATTTTATTCAATTACCTCAATATAATCAAATAATACTTAATTTAATCATCTTATTATCTTGTTCTTTTCAAAAACAACATATTTAATTATATACTTTTTTATTTTGTTTTCATCAAAATCGATAAGTTTAATTATACACTTTTTGCTTTGTTCTCATCAAAATCAAATAATGAACCTTAGGTTCAACAATCTCCCCATTTTTAATAAGGACAAAACTCTTTACTTTAAATGCTCCCCCTCAATCTAATACTTCCCCTCAATCTAATGCTCCCCTCAATTTAGCACTCGATTTCAAGATATTTGACAATTGAATAAGATTAAGCGAATGCTTGTAAAATGAGATTATATTGATGTGCTAAGGAACCAAGTCTCACTTTTTAATAACTTCACATAAAGAATATATCAAACTTTCAAAGAATTAAGGTATGCCAAAGTTCTAAGATTAATATCAACTTTTGAATAACTATTATCAATTTGATATAATACACATTTTGACATTCTAACAACTTGAATATTTTTCTCCCTTTGGCTTCATCAAAAACAGGAGGATCCAGGCAATGAAGAAAGAAGAGGATTCAAATCAAAATTTTGGCATAATCCCGGCTTATGCCTTAAGATATACCCCTTACAAAAGTGAAATTAAAGAAGCTGAAAAACATGCTAAAATAAAATTTTTATAATAAATTCATCAAAATCAGCTCATATCACATCAAATGTTCAAAAATGTAAGCCAACTATGAGGAGTGTAATAACTCCATGAGATACATGAACCACAAGTAGAAAACAATATAAACAAGTAACATAAGTGATAAAAGCCAAGATAATGGCCAAGGCAAGATAATAAAAAATAACAATAATAGTAGCTAATGGCTAATTTCATAACATAAGAAAAACATAATGAAGAGCATATACAAAATAGATTGGAAGTCAACAATTCATGCAACTTATAGATCATCATCTTTAAGCTGGAAGAGGAATGAGATAAGATGAGTAGTGATAGTTCATCTAAAAGTCGCTATAGTTCATCAAGGTAGCGTCTTAATGGTGGATGGGGGGGTTGGTAAAGAGAGAAAGTCATGTAAAGGAGAAGAGGAGAGTGTGATTTGAATAAGTGAAGGGATTAATGAGAGATTGTGTGTATTTAGAGATGATTGATGAACAAAAATTATGATTTTGAGAGTTTGGAGATGGAAGATTGAAGAGAGAGAAGTATTCTAGGGTTTGGGGAAAGAGAAAGAAAGGTTCTAGAAAGAAAATGGAAAGAAAGAGAAAGGAACGGTGTTATTTATAGTTGGAAACAAAGGTACCGACAAGCTGGTAGTATGGGGAGCCAGTATACTGGTTATGGGAACAGAACTGTTGCAAATTTGCTATAAAAAATAGTATATTGGCATGCCAGTGGTTAGGGGCACCAGCTTACCGATTCTTAGAATAGAACCAAAACAATTTGCTTATAGAGTAAAGTATACCAGCAAGCTAGTAGTTGTTGATACCGGCATGCCAATTGTCTGCAAATCTACAAAAAATGAGTTAAGTTCACTTCATTGGTCCAAGTTGCTTACTCAAGATGATTCAGAGTAATTTAATAAGCATTCTAACACTTTAAACAAGTTTATTTGAATCCATTAAGGCTTAAGAAATTTAAATTTTAACTAAATACCAAGGATTTAGCCAAATCAAATTCATTAAACCATGTAATTCATGATGAAGTGAAAATGTGCATGTAGGAGCAAAATATGTGCATAGGCATTAAGTTTTTTGCATACCAACACTTCAAGGAAATTTCAAATACATATTTAAGTATAGTAGAAATAAAATATAGCTTTAAGACTCTATAAATTGAAAAATCACTACTTGAGTTCCTTAAAATCAAATGTTAAGCATCAATGTAGCTATTGAGTAAGTATGAATTTTTTCTCAAATTCAAAACAAGTTTATGATTTAAGCATATTTGAAAGATACCAAGAAGCATAAAAAATGCATGATCAAACCAAGCAACATTCATATTGGCATAAATAGTTATGAAATACTCCACAATGCACTTAGAACCTAAAAAGGGTCTAAAGAAATCAAATATGCATGAAATTCAAATCAAGCTAGTTTGACCACTCAAACATGATTCAGGGATGAAAATAAACATGTAATCAATTTTGGGCGCAGAAACCGATGCATAATTAATTTATG
Source organism: Lumnitzera littorea (assembly GCA_024138015.1). Lineage (NCBI taxonomy): Eukaryota > Viridiplantae > Streptophyta > Magnoliopsida > Myrtales > Combretaceae > Lumnitzera > Lumnitzera littorea. The sequence goes on along the minus strand of JAMXBB010000007.1, from coordinate 12,701,611 downwards.
CATACATCAACTTAGTTGCTTATAAATGACTTTAAGAGTGCCCAAAGCATGCTAATGTTATGTTTTATGCATGAAATCTATATGAGCATATATCCTAGGCCCACTTGAGTGTGAAAAGATTGTATCTCAGCAACATTAGCAAGATTTAACGAAATTAAGCCATTAGTTACTAGAAAGTTCATTATTAAGCCATGTAAATGCATGAATGACTAAATTCAAGAATGAAGCTTAATTATCACAAAACAATACTTCAAGCAAGTTTCATCATCATATTTAAGCTTGTTGGAAGGAAAATATCGCAAGAAGGATTTAAAAGTCCTAAAATCACCACTTGAAATCATCAAGATCAGCCATTGAATACAAATTGAGCTTAATGTCACACATACATACTAAATCAAGTTCATGATAATTTGGCATTCTAAATAAGTTTCAATGGTATCGATAGATATAAGGGTAGCATGATTACAGCATATAGCATGCAAATGGACAAAATGATCACATAACTTCCCAAACAACAATAAAAGCCTAATTTGAGTCTAAAGGAGTCAAATTTGCACACACACAAAAAAAGTAGGCTAAATTAATCATTCAACCACAATTTATGGACAAAATTAAACATGCGAGAATTAGATTTGAACATAGAAATCAAAACATGGCAAAATTGTGCTCATTTGATTCTAAATATACATAAGAAACTTCAAATGTACACAAAAAGTATGATATTTACAATTATCCATTCCAAGTAAGATTTATATGTGTATTATGACATGATGAGAGTTTAAGCATAGCTTGCAAAGCTAGTGATTACAAAAACACTAGTTAAGTCCCTAAATACTTATGTGAGCTCAAATGTGAATGAGGATATATCAATTATGCATAGTTTCATAATCAAATCAGGCCAACCATTCAAGCATGAAATATTGGCACAATTAAACACACGTGAATACATATTTAACATGAAGATCAAGATATGGCAAAAGTGTACACATGAGAGCCTAATAACCATAAAGAATTTCAAATACACACAAAATATGTTAATTATTCTAGAGATTACTTGAATGAGTTTCTTAAATCAAATACCATGTTAGAGGCACTTCGAATTTTCTTTGAGCATTCTCCATTCGAGTTTCTTAAGTTGCTCCAACTTGAAGTTCTTACAAAAACATGTGATTACTTCTTTGGTACCCATGTGAGTTTGAGTTCTTTGTGGTTAGTTGCAATAATATATTCTTGTCATTTTGGAACCCAAGCCATTTTATCTTTATGATTTAAATTGGTATTGCGACGTATTGCACACGTATGTGCAATATGGTCATATTTACTACAATAGTACCAAGTCTTAGTTGTTGCTTTTACAAAGTGACTTTTGTAAAACTTGTAAATATATTCCCTATTATAGCCAATTCCAGTTTTGTTCAATCCTTACCTTTAAGGGACAAGGAGCTTATTTAAATTGTAAACCCTATAAAATTAGTAGTTTGAACCCTAATTTAAGTCTGAGTATCCTAAACTATATCATAAGTCGATAAGTTTAGTAACAATAAACTTTTATGAAATTTAATAAATTAAACATAGTATCGATAATAAAAACCTTAAAAATTGATCAAAACCTAAATTGCATACAAAAACCTTAAATCCGATGTATTGCACAATTACCTAAAATCGAACCCAAACTTTATCAAAACCCTAAAAGTATAACTTTAAGCTTATAAAATAATTAAATATCACTTAATAGTAATATAATAGTAGTCGATTACAATTATTGACTAAATCGCATAATCACGTAAAACTTTTAACGAAAACTTTAAAATAACTCGTAAAAATTATAATTGTAACTAATACCAATTAAATTGATAAATTTTCATAAAATTCCAAAATTAATTTATAATTATTATTTTTATGATTTTCATGTTTAGAAAAATTACATATAATTCTTTCTAATTTCCTTTTCTTCTATTTTCTTTCCTTTCTTTTTCCTTCTTTTCTTTTCCTCTTCTATTTTTTTCCTTTTCCTCACGTGAATTACAGCTACAAATTCAACAACCCATGTGTTTTAATTTACATTACAAGTGTCACAAATTAAGGGACAAAGGACAAGATAATCAAAGATTATGTCTTATCCAATTTAATGAAGAGATTAGGTTAGATTATTTTTTTCTTTTTCATTTTTTTTTTACTCTTATTTACTGCACGTCTGGAACTAGATTAAATCAGAAGAAAAAAAAAAGAGAACTAAACCGAATAAAGAAAAGAAAACTAAAAGAAAACCAAGAACTAAGAAGAAGAAGAAGAAGAAGAAAAAGAAAAAGAAAAAGAAAATATCATTTAAATTAATTAAAAATTAAGTATATGTTTAATTTCTTTGTATATATGTGTATTATACAGTATGTACATGTATATACTGAGTATTTTGTTACATGTACATATATGTATGCATAAATAGATAAATATATATGTGTATCTCTTTCAATTGTGTATAAATATATGTATGGGGACATGTATATATATATTATTATGTAAAATATACGGTTTATGTATATGTATGTATGTATAAATAAGAATATATATAGTATGTATTTAGTATTTTTACTATTTAGGTATTAATATATATGTATGTACACATAAATATATATATGTATGTATGTATGTATGTATATGTACGGATTATTAGTATTTGGTATATTATATATATACATGTATTATGTATTCTCGTATTTATGTATTCATGTAAGTATTTCTTTATATATATATGTATATATAGGTAGCATGATGATATGTATAAACATAGTATTTTATATTATATATATGTCTATGTGTACATGTATAAAAGTAGGTATGTGTATATAAAATATAAATGCATCCATATTATACTTATACATATAGTATATAGTATATAATTAAATTTAAAATAATTTCTTATATAAAGTATAGTGTACGTTAAGTAGTATATATAATATATGATAATATTAATTTACTAAATAAAATGAGTTAATAAATATGTTTATATATATAAGAGTACCATAAATTAGGAAAAAGAATTACTAATTAAGTAAATTAGAAAAATTAATCAAATATAATAATAAGTATTTATATATATATGTATATCAAGAAATACAAGAAAATTAATAAAGTAGAAAAAGATTGAATTAATAATTCTAAAATCCCCAAAATAGATAAAAATAAGTAATTAGGATAAAATAAGCTTAAAATAATAAAATTATCAATTATATGATTTAAATAATTATTAAATAGTAAATATAATAAGAAAAAGATTAAATTAATATTTTATAAATTTTTAAATTAAAATAATAAATTTTGTGGTATTTTTATATCATTGTTTAAACTGCAAGTCAAAATATCTAAAACGGACCTCGTTATAAGAAAATACACTCGAAAACGATCGACATGATCAAAATGATTTATAAGTTCATAACGATCCGAGCTAAATCAAAAACGTTATACGCGATTTAATAAAAAGCTTGAATCGACAATTTCATGTAACTAAGATAAATAAATAGTACAAATTGCCATACTAATTTAGATTTAAATTCCCAAACTTATAATTTTCTATAATCCTTATTCTTAAGTGATCTCAACCTTGATCTTGAGTTACCATCAGATAATTACGACTCCTGAGTTGATTGTGACTAAGTGAGTTTTTTTTCTAATGATTCCATACTTACTTGTATTTGTAATTAGTGAATATAAATTATGATTAATAATTGAATGTTGTATAGGGCTGAGTTATGCTTGTGTATGATAACTGTTTGTTAATGGTGAATTTACTTTAAAGTACAATAATGTATTGATTGTTGCATAATAGATTCGTTAAGAACTAATTGTTGTGACCTTATTGATCACTAAATAATAAGACCTAATTTTACTCGACTTGAAAGAGCTAATTCAAAACAAGCATAATCATACATCGCATAACTAATTCCGACCATCACATTACACAGAGATAGTATGAGGCCATACGTAGGTTGACTATTTGATTGATATAGATTCCATACAATGCACATGTGTGATATGACCTTACATTCGCCCATGGGATCACTAGGCGTTGGAAGTACCAACTGCCTGGCTAAAGGTTGAGTTCAGAGGCCTTCGTTTAGGGGTGAATGAGGGCTGCATGAACCTACTCACAATCATACGTAGAACTCATTTTTGATAAAATTGAGAATAGATATACCATTACATTTTAAATACGAAGTGCAGAGTTTCATTATAAAATAAGTTCTAGTACGATACCTGGATTTAACTATGTCGAAGTATCTCTAACCTTGACTTCGGAAGGTGTTAAATCTAAGTTGTATGCAATACCTGGTAACCTGCATGTATTTATTTGGCATACTATCTATCATGCATTCATTTAATTGAATTTAATTGATGTATAACTTGATTACTGTATGGTTGAGGAGATTATCTCACTAAACTAGTTAGCTTATACCCTTATAGTTTGCTTTCGCAAGCCGAGTTGTTCGTGGAGTCAAACCGCCACATGCCTAAGGTTAGTTGTACATCAAGGGGTTAATGTAGGAGTAAAACGTGATCAGAGTGTACTCATGATAATTTATTTAGATTATGGATCTTATTGTGTAATGAAATGATATCAGTTTAAGTTAAGAAGTATTATAGACTTCTTATCTATAAATTTCTATATAAATAGATTGTGTTTTATATTTCTTTAACTTGTTATTATTATCACAAATTGATATTGCTTACGCCTACACATCTCTTGGTTGTTAGTTGTAACCGTAGCCGTAGCTATACCCGTAGCCGTAGCCGTAGCCGTAGCCTCATGTATCGCATAAAGAGTTGTTGATTGTAAGGGAAATCAATTTACAGTCCTTTGTATAGTATACGGCGACTGTCACGACTAGCCCCTTCGGGTCGTAACATAAATTCTTTTCTCTACTCATGAACTTAGCTATAGTTTGTTTTGAATCATTTAGACTAAACTTCAAGATAGTGTTTTCAATTTGAAGTTCTCCTAGCCTATTAACCATATTATCCTCATTTTTCATGTTATCAACTTTTGTTTCAAGAGAATTTCACTTTTCTTTCAATTGATCATTTTCCTTAGCCAACCTTTCATTCCTAAAATTCAATGCTTCATTGTTTCTATTTAATTATAAACTTCTAATCTTAAGTACTCATTATTTTTCTCTTAACTTTCTTTAATATCATTTACTTTATTATATTCATTTCTAAATAGATCAAATTCACTTCTTATTTCAAACACCATTTGTTTCATCATCTTATTTTTCTTTTAAACCTTAATAAATTCTTTTAGTAACTCATCATACATATTTTTGAGTTTATCAAATGAAGAATCATTAAAAGTAGAACATACATCATTGTCTATGGCCATGAAGCACATTTCTCCATCTGAGTCACTTGAATCACTATCACTCTAAGTCACCATCATAGCCTTTTTCTTTATTCCTTTCTCGGTTTTCTTAAGATTTGGGCAATATTGTCGAATATGACCTAATTTTTGACAATTGTAATACTTGATTACTTCCTTCTTATCCTTTCTAGACCGAGATGTGTTTTCATCCTTGGCATTCACTAATTTCTTATTGAGCTTCATAAATTTCTTGAAATTTCTTATGATCGTAGCCACATCATCATCATCACTTTCATCACTACTAGAGCTCTCCTTGGTTACCTTCAAAGCAATTGTTTTCTTATTAGAATCTTCTCCTTGTCTCTTAACCATTTCATGAGTTTTAAAAGTTCCAAAGAGTTGCTCTTTTGGCATTGTGATTAACTTAAACTATATATATATAAAATAACTTGCAAATACTCTAGTAGATATATTGGGTTGGAATCAAATAATATAGAGAAAGTAAGGTTGTCGATCCCTCAAAGACTAAAAAATTACTAATCCTATATTAGTTCTTATCAATATTCAAGTAATCAAAATTAAATTAATTAATCTAATAATTACTTTAAAACTATTGAAAAGAAAATAATTATGAAAAATCTAAAATTAAGTAATCAATCGAGAATTGTGGGAAAATAGAATTTACCATAGATTATGCAATTCAAATTATTATCATATTATATAGATTAATAGCTATATGGTCATTCAAATGAAATTTTTATACCTTAAAACTTAAAGATTTAAACCCCTAATTAATTAGTCAGTTTTCGCATCTTCCAATTAACAGTGGACTCTAAATTATAATCATATATCTCCCAATACTATGATTGTCTAATATCCTAAATCAATTATCTCTAATGTCTTAGTAAATAATCAATTGCTAAACATTCTATTAATCGTTAGATAATTTCTAATTAATTCAATTAACTCTGCTTCCACATTGATTAATCAAATCAACTAAGAACCTCTAACAAACCCTATATCAACTCTCATATCATTAGGGTTTCTAGCAATTATAATCAATTAAACAATTATAATCGAAATCATAGAAATTACAATCATGAATCATTCATATATATCTTAATCCTATAACATGAACACAATCATCATCTTAACTATCTAGGGTTTCATCAATTCCCACAAATAATTTTAGTCAACCATGGATTTGGAAACAAAAACACAAATACTAATTAAAATTGCAAGGAAATTCATAATTGAAAGCATAAATAATTCATAGAATTACATAAGAATAATTGAAATGGATGTCACCAATTCTATATTGGAAAGAAATAATCTTCAATTGCAACTTCAATCTTAGTCTCCACAGCAAAAGTAAAATCCTCTCAATGATCAAACTGCTTCTCCCAAAGAATTCTTCAAAAACTATCTAAAAACTATTTTACGACTCTTGACGTCTAAGGAAAAAGTATGTCTAAAAGTCTCTCAAACGATGAAACATAAGCTATTAAGGTTGGCTCGCATGAGGTTTCTTTTTCATGAAGACCGGCGGTATAAATACAAGGCCAACTTTTTAGGCGAGCGGCGTAATCATCTAAGGCTAACGACGTAGCCATCAAAGGCTACCGATGCAAGTTGTAAGTCGTAAGCCGTAAGCCGTAAGCCGGCTGCCTTTAATTCTAATTTGCATGTATTAATCCGAACTTCATTTATTTGCTTAAAATTCCTCTAAATTGTTCGTAATTCCACTCTTGAATCCTCTAATTCCTGAAATGTTCAAATGAAAATAATTAAGTATCAATTCTTAATGATTTTTATAAAATCTATAATAATTTTATCTTAATTTGCACTTTAAAACATGAAAAATATGTCTTTATCACATCATGTTAAGATCATGAGCTTCCTTAATCACGGTTCTCTTAACTTGCTAATCTCTTGACAAAAACCTAAGGATTTTAGAATTTATTTTAAGGTTAGTTAATGTCTTTCCAAGAACACTTAAAGGATTGATGATATTGATGAATCTATTATGCATCTCATCAATAGTTTCGTTTAAATTCATTCTAAAGTTTTCAAATTGTCCACATAATAAGCTTATCTTTGTATCCCTTACTCAACTAATTCCTTCATACATACTTTTTAATTCTTTCCAAATTTCCTTAGCACTCTTACATATATAAACTCTATTAAATTCATTTTCATTAATTGCACAATGAAAGATATTCATAACTATTTCATTTAAGTCTAACAACTTCCAATCATTTTTTGTGTAATTATTTTCTTCTTTGCCTTCTATCTTGAATGGTCCTTTATCTACTACTTGCCACAACAATCTGTTTTGTGCTTTTAAGAAGATACACATCCTATATTTCCAATGAGGATAATTATTCCTAGTTAAGAGTGGTGGTCTATTTATAGCTTACCCTTCCATAAAGCTTAGTGTATTAAATGCTATGATCTTTACTCTAATATACAATTAAGCAAAAGATTTAGAGACTAGATTTGATATCAATTGAAAAACATTAGGCTAAACTTAAGAGAGAGGGTGAATTAACTTTTAAGGATAAGTTGCAATTCTTTTTTGATATAAACAACTAAATGCAATAATAAGAGTAATCAAAGTAATAATAAGAGAATAACAAGTGCAGAAATTTAAAAAAATAAGGATAAAGAAGATTGAGCTCGAATGTAACGTGGAGTTCGGACAACCCCCTATTCTCTACAAACACACAATGCTCCAACCGAAGACTTCACACCATTTTATTAATTTCTCAATTCAAACTCCAAGAGTTACACAAACACAAATTTAATTACATAAGTTTCACTCATAACTCTCAATACAAATCACAATCTCAACTCATAATGCAAAAGCTCAATCTTAAGAATTATTGGTGTAGTGCTTTTAACTCTCAATACTTTGCAACTAATAGCTTACAAACATTACACTTCAAATCTCTCTAAATATTAGCAATTTATAATACAAGAGAGAATGAGAATTATAAACAATAAGAATACAAGTTAATGTTGAAATATTGTAGTAAAAGATTAGCTCTTTACTGTCCTTAGTAGGGTTGTTAAGCATTTATATCATCCCATTCAATTCTTCCCGTTACAGTGCATTAAATACTTTAACGGTTAGTTCTATTAGACTTACCGGCATGCCGATACTTTACACTATTAGTAAGCCGGTAATAAAATACTCCACTGGCATGATTACCGACATGAATACCATCAAGTGAATCAGTAAGCTGGCTCCTTTAGGCCAGTGAGCTTTTCTTTGTGTTTTTCAGGACTTTATACCGTCAACTTGATTCCTTCTTAAGCCGTCAATCCGGTAGACCAAATATGACTTAAAAATTCTTTTAACACACAACAAACAAATACTCTTTGTAATCTAACTTCAAGATCATTTGATCACCACTCAAAAGATTAAATTTCTTATAGAGATAATTAATATATTTAATCATTAAGCAAATTAATTGATCTTATTCAATTATCTTAATATAATCAAATAATACTTAGTTTAATCATCTTCTTATTTTGTTCTCTTCAAAAACAACATGTTTAGTTATATACTTTTTGTTTTGTTCTCATCAAAATCAATAAGTTTAATTATACATTTTCTGTTTTATTCTAATCAAAATCAAATAATAAACCCTAGATTCAACAATTATTGGATAATTAATTACTTAGTAGCTTATATTTAAAATGGTATTATTTCTTTTTTCAATATTTCTAGTGTAACAATCATGCAAAGTTGTCGTGAAAAGAAATAATACAATACTTATATTTATGTGAAGTTGCTCTTTCTACTTTACTTATAGTTTCTTATTCAATTATTTTTTCCAATCTACTTTTGCTAAAAATAAAACTTACATAAGTTTTATAAATCTATGTAATTCTTTCTAAATTAATAGTTAATTTTCATTTAATATATATGCATAATAAAAAAGGAAAAGATTAGTTTTTTTAACTTCTTATGAAGTGTATTGATCAATCTTAATAATTTTTTAAATAAACTTTTCCATTCTATTAAGTTTTAGGAATTATTATTGGTTAAAGCATTAATAAGATCTTTTTACATATATAATGTCACGACCCGAAGGGGTTAGTCATGGCAGTCACTGTATACCGTACAAAAGACAGTAGATTGAATTTCCTTACAATCGACGGCTTTTTATACGATACACAAGGTTGCAGCTATAACTAACAATCAAGAGTTGCGCAAGTGTAAGAAATATTATTTCATGATAATAATAACAACAAGTTAAAGAAATATAAAACACAATCTATTTATATAAGAGTTTGCAGATAAGAAGTGTATAATACTTCTTAACTTAAACTAATATCATTTTATTACATAATCAGATTTATAATCTAGATAAACTATCATGAGTACACTCTAATTATATCTTGCTCTCACATCGACCCCTTGATGTACAACAAACCTCAGGCATGCAGTGGCCCGACTCTACGAATAACTCGCCTTGCGTAAGGAAACTATAAAAGTATAAGCTAACTAGCTTAGTGAGATAATCCTCTCAACCATACAACAATCAAGTTATACATTAATTAAATTCAATCAAATAAATGCATGTTAATCGGTATGCCAAACAAATACATATAGGTGATCAAGTACTACATGCAACCCAGATTTAACGCCCTCCGAAGTTAAGGTTGAAGATACATCGGCACAGTCAGATCCGGATAGCATATTAAAACTTATCACATAACAAAACTCTGCATTTTGTATTTAAAATGTAATGGTATATCTATTCTCAGTTTTATCCAAAATGAGTTCTACGTATGATTGTGAGTAGGTTCATGCAGCCCTCACTTGACCCTTAGCTAGGCGATTGGTGCTTCCAATGCTTAGTGATCCCGTGAGTTAAGGTAAGGTCATATCGCACATATGCACCATACGAAATCTATAACAATCAAATAATCAACCCACGTATGACCTCTCGCTACCTTCGTATAATGTGACAGTCGGAATTAGTTATGCGGTGTATGATTATGCTGTTTCAAGTTAACTTGTTGAAGTCGAGTAAAATTAGGTCTTCTTATTCAGTAATCAATAAGGTCACAAATAATCAATTCCTAACGAATCTATTGTGCCATAGTCAATATATTATTGTACTTTAAAGTAAATTCACCATTGACAAACAGTTATCATACACAAGCATAACCCAACCCCATACAATATTCGATTATTGATCATAATTTATATTCGCTAATTACAAATACAAACAAGTATGGAATCATTAAGAAAAACTCACTTAGTCATAATCGACTCAAGGGTCATAATAATTCGATGGTAGCTCAAGGTTAAGGTTGAGATCACCTAAGAATAAGGAATATAGAAAATTGGAAATTTAGGAATTTAAAGCTAAACTAGTATTATAATTTATAATATTTACTTTACTTAGTTATGCGAAATTGGTGATTCGAACTTTTTATCGAATTACATATAACTTTTTCGTTTTAACTCAAATCGTTATGAACTTATAGTCCATTTTGATAATTTTCGAACGTATTTTCTTATAATGAGGTCCGTTTTGGACGTTGTAACTCGTAGTTTGAACTGTGATATAAAAATATCACAAAATTTATTATTTTAATTCAAAAGTTATAAAATATTAATTTCAGTTTTTTCGTAGTATATTTATGATTTAATAATTATTTAAATCATATAATTGATAATTTTATTATTTTAAGCTTATTTTACCTTAGTTACTTATTTTTTATCTATTTTTAAGATTTTATAATTTTTAATTCTTTTCTTTTTTTTTCTAATTTATTATTTTCTAGTATTTTATGATATACATTTATATATATGAATACTTATTATTATACTTACTTAATTTTTTCTAATTAACTTAATTGTTAATTCTTTTTCCTAATTTCCGGTACCCATATATATGGTTATTAACTTACTTTATTTATTAAATTAAATTAATATTATCATATATCATGTATACTATTTAATTATACGCGCATTTTACATCATATACATACTTTTATACGTGTACTATACGCAATATACTAAATTATTTTAACTTTACTTATACATTTTGTATAAGTATATTATACACTTATTTATACTTTATATAGTTATGTACATAAATGATTATACTAAATACGTATATATACATTAAAACAATAATATTATTAATAATATGTATACTTTTTATTTTATATATACACACATATATATATGAAAAAATGCAATTAAGCATATATAAACATATGTACACATATATATATATACATATATATATACGGAATTGTGTATTACATGTATACACATATTACATACTAAAATAATTATTATATACATATGCACCTCTATATATATATATATATGTATATACATAGTTAAGTAAATAATATGCTAAATACATATACATGTAAATAAAAGAAATATTGGGTATATATACATATAGTATACAAGTATTCCTACATATATTATATACCAAATACTAATCATTCATACATATATAATACATACATACATAGGTATATTTTTGTGTACATGCATATATATATATATATATATATATTACTTGATTAGTGAAAATACTAAATACATGGCACATGTATTCTTATTTATACATATACCATATGTTTTACAAAATAATGTATCTATACATGTCTACATACATATATTTATACACAAATGAAAGAGATACACATATATATTTATCTACTTATGCATACATACATGTATATATAATAGAATAATTAGTATATACATGTACATACTATATAATATACATATGTATAAGTAAATTAAATATATTTACCTAAATTTGCTGGTAGTATTCTTAATTTTCTTCTTCTTTTCCTCTTCCTCCTCCTCCTTCTTCTTAATTTTCTTCTTATTCTTGGTTTTCTTTTGTTTTGCTCTTTTATTTTGTTTTTCTTAGCTTTTGCTTTATATTTTCAATTTATTGGTTTTTTCTTTTCCAAATTGTTTTGGACATGAAGATCAGTAGATTTTTGGGAGCAAATAAAATAAAAAAATGAGGAAGTTTATCCTCTTAATTTAAGCATTAATTAAGATAAGACTCACACTTTATCAATTTGTCCTTTATCCTTTTATTTTGTGATACTTAGACATTTATTTATGTACATGGGCTACTGATTTTTGCAATTGGAATTCACGTGTGAAAAGGAAGAAAATAGAAGAGGAAAAGAAAAGAAGGAAAAAGAAAGAAAGGAAAATAGAAAAAAATGGAAGAAAAAGGAAATTAGAAATAATTATATGTAATTTTTTAAACATGAAAATCATAAAAATAATAATTATAAATTAATTTTGAAATTTTATGAAAATTTATTAATTTAATTGATACCTATTACAATTATAATTTTTACAAATTATTTTAGCATTTTCGTTAAAAGTATTATGTGATTACGCGATTTAGTCGATAATTGTAATCAACTATGATTATATTACTATTAAGTGATATTTAATTATTTTATAAGTTTAAAGTTATAGTTTTAAGGTTTCAATTAAGTATGGGTTCAATTTCGAGTAATTATGCATAAATCGGATTTAGGGTTTTAGTACGCGATTTAGGATTTCAATCAAATTCTAGGATTTTTATTATCGGTGTTATATTCGATTTATTAAATTTCATAAATTTTTATTATTACTAGCTTTATCAACTCATGATACAGTTCAGGACATTCAAACTTAAATTAGGGTTCAAACTACCGATTTTTTAAGGTTTACGTATAAGATGTAATATAATTAAAATAATAAGTAAATGTTTTCATACTAATATTTTTAATATTGATGTAATTAAAATAAGCTCGCTCCATAATCATATTATCCTAGGTCCATTCCTACAAGTGGTAAACTATACTTTCACACCTTCCACGAACACCTATCATGAACATGCCACTAATATTTATAATCTCACGAGAAAATTGCAATGATATTTCAGTCATTTCACATCTGCAAATAAAACTTCATGAGCAGGGAAAACATTTTCCGCGGAACAAAAAAGCACGTTAATTTGAAAAGTCTACACCAGTTAGCACCAAGGATTTAATTTGAAAAGTCTACAGCATGTATTATATAAATTGATGGCTGCACCATTTAGCACCCCAAGATTCTATACCCACAGAGTTCAAAATTATTGAGAGGTGAAGGTTCTCTTTGTGGAACTACCTGAGGAAATATAATATCTTGAACTCAAGAAAATGGAGAGAGAACTGCTTGATGCAGCTAAAGAGGGAAGTGTAGAAACTCTGCTGAAATTACTTCACCAAGATGAACTCATTCTGCGTAGATACGTTTCTGAGGGTTTCATGGAAACGCCTTTACATGTAGCTGCCATGTTCGGACACTTAGAATTCACAAAGTCAGTCCTATCTCACATGCCTGAAATGGCAAAAGAGTTGGATTATAGAAAATCAACTCCACTCCATCTAGCAACAGCACATGGGCACATTCTTGTGGTGAAGGAGCTTTTATTCGTCAATCCTGAAATGTGCTTTGCTAAAGATTGGAAAGGGAGAAACCCATTTCATATGGCGGTAATAAAAGGCCATATTGATATTCTAAAAGAGTTGGTTGGGTTTAGACCTCAGGCTGCCAAAGCCCTTGTTGGCGCTTCAACTATATTGCATATCTGTGTTAAACACTACCAGGTGGAGGCTTTAAAGTGCATTCTAGAGGCGTTTCCTGATGACGCTGAATTCGTCAATAAGAAGGATGATGAAGGGTTTACCGTCTTGCATTTAGCAGCGGCAGAAAAACAAACGGAGGTACTAACTATTTTATGGATTTTGTTTAGTACTAGACTTAATCGGCACCATCTCCATGTATCTATTATGTATTTTACTTAAATATGTAGCTCAAGGTCTTAACGTACCACCTTAGGCCTTAGATATTACACTTTGTTTGGAATGAGGTAGAGGGCAGGGAAGGAATTAGAGAGAATTTCTTTACTTTTCCATTGTTTAATAAGGTTAGAAAATTGCTAAGGAATGAAATTGGAAAGGAAATAAATTTATGAGTCTCATCATAATTTGATCCCTTTCAAAATAAAGAGAAAGTAAAGAAAATTTGGTTAAATTTTCTATTTTGCCTTCTATAGTTTAAATTATTAATTATTATGGATATTTTAGTAATTTAATACTATATCATTTTTGTCTTTAGTAATAATTAGTTTTTATTTTTTTTTTCCCATCTCTAAACAAATATGTGTAAAGAAATCTCCATTATTTTCTATCTTTTCAATTCTTTTCTTCCTAATTCCTCAACTCTTCCTAAACATAGTATCGTCGAATGTTCTTAAACCTTGGATTTAGCTGATATTTTTAAATAGGTTTTGAAAGTGGTGTTTCCAGAACGTTATAGACTTATTTTTAAAAGTTGCGCTCTTATGGGATATGACATAACGTATGGCCTTTTAGCTACCTTGGAGCCATTTTAAGACATTTACTTAATATGCTGGCCATAAGTTTGTAGGGTGCTTTATAGTTCAATAATAACATAGGAACCGATCCACATCTTATAAATTACTTTTAAAAAAATAATATGTAAATCTCACAAATAGGATGTATTTAAATATATAAAACTTTTAAAATTAAGTCCTTCCACATCTTTAAATCACATTTGCCATGTGGAATAAATTAGTTGTATTTTTATTTTTGTTTTATGTTTTTCATCCAAATGCTTACGTTTGTAATTGTTTAATTGAAATCGTATTTTATCTCCAACCAAAGTTATTTTTTAAATTTAAATATAAAGATTTTGTTTATTACTGATTGAATGCAACACTAATATGTATTTAGCAAAATTTCTACCCACTTAGATATCGGGTGGTTATCTTATGGGAATAATTACACAAATAAGCACCTGAAAATTAATATTTGGGCAACAAAAGCTCTATGAATCAAATACAGTTAAAGCCGCTGAAGTTTTGATCTTGATCTATTGAGCCTTTAAATATCTTGTTTCGCTCATTTAACCTTGTAAAGTTGAATTGCCCTAATTTTTTTTTGCATCAATTCTCATATATATAATTTGAAGGATGCATGAGCAAATTGTTTCTCTGATTTATTTACATTTGATCAAGGTATATGAGCATATAATTCATATATAATATAAGATAGATATATAAAAAAGTCAATACCGCTAACGTTTTGCATATGCCCAGGTAGTGAAGTTTTTGCTCGAGCATAGCAAAGTAGAAGTAGGCGAAATAAATGCATATGGATTCACGGCATTGGATATTAGTTTAGCTCAGGTTATCAAAGACATAGAAGTTGCTGAATGTTTTCAACAAGCCAGAGGAGGAGCAAGAACAGCTACTAGAGTTGTTGCAGAGTCAAACAGTAATGTAACAGGACTCGCTACTAGAGTCAAGAATTTATGTTCTTCGGCAACTCATGAGACCAAAAGACAAAGGAAAAAGCGATTGGAGGCTAGTTGTAATACATTGATGATAGTAGCATCACTTATCGCGACTGTGACATTTCAAGCGCTGATTAATCCACCTGATGGAATTAAGGGTGGGGAAAATAAGGATGGGGAAATTAAGGATAGGGGATTTTATAGTCTGGAGTTCGTCATTCTCAACACGGCCAGTTTTTCCACCGCAATTTTTGTAATCCTGCTTTTGATCAGTGGATTGCCTGTAAAGCGCAGATGTCTTATATGGATTCTCAGGATTACTATGTGGATCGCGGTCGTATCATCTGCATTGACTTATTGCATTGTGTCGGCCAATATTGCTGGTAGTTCAAATGATGATACATATGGGAAAGTCAAGTTGTATGTGCCAACGATTATGGTGTTCGAGTTGATTGTCTTGATTATCATTTTGACTTTTGGAAATGCTATTCGAATAATCTTCAGGATGTTAAGATGTTTGTGGAGATGTATGACAAGAAGACATGATACAACAAGTGCACAACATCAAAGTCGAGTCTAGAATATTTCGATTGTCCCCTTTCAACTTTTAGTAAGCATGCAAGGATTAGATTATATTATGCCCATTATGGCACGCACTGCAATGTACTCCAAAATTAGTGATTCTATATGTATCAAATTTTTATTTTCGGTAAGTTATGTCTGTAAAAGAATGATGATTATTAAATACAATTACTATGTTGTTAAAATGTATAAATCAAAATTATTTAATGTGTATTTGATCTATATTGATATATCAAACTTGATGATTGGGTAAAATAACTTATTGGTGTCTTGCTATAATTAAATTGAAGATGGTGATTCCTAAAAAAAAAAAAAGAAAGAAAGAAAAGTTTGGCAAGTTAAAATTTACGTATTACTCATAAAAAAGAAAAATCTAGGAAAAGTTGATATGTTGGAAAATGGAAATCCTGATTTTTCTTTTTTCTATGAAAATAAAAAATTGTATGAGTTAATAAATCTACAACTATAAAAATCCAAGTAAATATTAATATTGTAAATCCATAATTACTAGCCAAAGCATCTCTACTACTTCACACTGATTATGTATACGAGCATTCTGTAACACCCTAAAACCTAAGGTAGGGTGTTACAACTTGCCATATATTTCTAGTATCTAATGATATATCAAGCATAAATTAATAACTAAAATCCCTAAATAATACTATAAAAACTTTAGATAACTTGGAAAAAAATAATTTATTCCTTAAGCCAAATAATATAACAAACAGTTACCGTAGAAATAAAATTTATTAATCCTAACTTTTATGTCTTATGTAATTATCGCTTTTCTTATCCTAAAGGCTATATAATAAGGGTCTTCAAGATTATAGTAATCTATCTATTACCTTAAGTTTCTTGTAGTTGAAAAAGAAAGAAGGATAAGCTAAAGCCCAGTATGTAACACCACAAGCATATATGCATGTCACACAAAATAACAATTCATATGTATTAATACAAACATATACTATAAACAATTTATTTATTGTTTTTGAATTAGTCCATTAAACATCATAATCTTAGTGTCTTAAGACTTAGAGTAACTCACAATCTCGGTACACAATATATATATATATACGTAAATACTACAGTGTTTGAAACTGCCACTATAGGCCCCAACTACCCATGAGTCCCTAATTTTATCCGCATTACACCAATATGCAACTCCATTAAAGATAATGCCACATATCGATCAACAAGTGCCCTCTAGGGATTTGCTACTCTAGGTCCCAAGGCTGACTTAAGCACAAATAGCAAACATTTTTATAGTTGAATATTTCATTAGTTCATTTTAACTTTCTATTCTAGTAAGCATAACCAATAAACATGTGTTACGTACCTCGCTTTTGAGCAATTATATTCCATGATTCATTAGTGACACTAAAACTTGATACATTTATATAACAACCCATCATATATCTATACTTAATTAGAAACAAATGTCACAAACTATAACTATGGTTTCAATTTGAATTGTTCGTACCTTATACTTGAGGTAAACCGTCCAAAAATTATATTAATAACTTATAGAATAAAACCTATGGTTGAAGTTTAACCTTTCCATTTACATAAGATTAGAACTTAAGCACTATATATTTATTTATTTATATATACACATACTTATATATTTTCACATTAGTTTGTTTGTTATCGTGATCAACATAGTTATTTTATTATTTTTTTATTATGAAATTATTCTTTAACCTATTGTTATTTATTATTATAAGTCAATAAGCTTTATTCGATTTGATATCTTTAAATATATAATTTGGATACTCTCTCTTCATGTTATTTACAATTAATAAGCTTTGGAAAAGAAATATAATATCTTCTACATCTATATCTTTTATCAATTTATATCTCTATCTTCTATATAAATATGTCTTTTTTATCTATCTATATCTATATTTGTATCAATCTATACCTATCTATATTTTCTATCAATTTATATCTTTATCTTTTATATCTATATTATTTTTCATAAAGTTTAAATCAATATTTCATATTTATCTTCTCAACTTAAACGATGTTTATAACTATATTATTTTCTATAAAGTTTTATAATTGATACTAATGATAGTAATAAAACGATATATAAAAAACTTGAGAAAACTTCAATTCTTTGTTCATAATTTACAACTCAATGACTCCTAAATATGTCTTTTCAATCCTAACGTGAATCAGCTACCAAAGTTAATAGAATCCAAAAATCTGCATACCTCATTCTGATTTAGGAATTGCGACACTTCATACTAATGTTCTTTTTACAAATCCACAACAACTACGCTAGGGTTTCCTAAAATTCTACATCCACATTATTATTATTATTGCATCCGTTAACATTATGTGATTAGATGAATTCCCTAGTCAAAAAAATCCAACAATTCTTCTTGATTGAGAAACTTACCTACGCATTGTGTCCTAACACGACCTTCTAGAGAGGAGTATCTTTGATAAAGAGAGAATTATGATAGATAAGGATATTAGGTTAATAAGGAGAAAAAGAAATTATATGGAAAAATAATGATGAGGTTATGAGGAGAGTATAGAGAAGATTTGTATATATATATATATATATTTAGGGTTTTAGGATATTTGGATACGAAAATATATTTTCTTTTGAAAAGATTGTTGTAATCCTTATTTATATTATTATTATCCTTTTTTTTAGTCTTTACACATTTAGTCAATCAAACCATAACAAATTGTATTTAATCAAAGAAATCCAAGTAAAACAAAAATAGTAGGCAATATGAATATTGCAACAAGCCATCTTATATACAAGCTCAAGGACCATTGGACACATCAAAAAGAGAACAACATGCTAATGCCTATGATGCATGGGTACTTATATGCCAAAAGTGAGATACTACTCAAAGTGGTAATATTGGAAGAAAACAACAAAAAACAAAAGAAGAAAAATAAAAAAACACAACGTAACACACTTCAATATCATGTCAGAAGTTTTTACATGTATAGCTACCATATATATATAGCATAGATCATATTATACTTTATTGCAAATATTGTTCATATAATTACACAAATAAGCTTTTTATATATAAAAGAATAACTTAAATTATTTCAAAATAATGTCCATAATTCACAAGGAAAGCATATTTTGTCATTATAATGACTAATATTTTATGTACTTAAATGTCAATTTCTAATATCATCATTAGTACATATTACGAAGAATATTAACATGAAAACCTGGTTCCTAAATAGGTTTGATCAAATTCAAGATTTCTTTAAGAAAATTGAATATTAGGACCAAAGAAGTTTATTATTTTGGAAATTTAAGGTTGCATCTAGATGCTAAGGGTGAATGGATAACCTTATCGATTGTTATATAAGTATCCACCCAAACCTTACTCAACGAAGTAAATTTTGGGCAATTAATATAAGTCATAAGTAGGTTCCATGCAGTAATATATAGACTCTATTCCAACATGATAAGTTACGAGTATGAAATTAAGGTACCTTATATCGACCCTAAATATGTACTTTAACATATAGGATATGGGATCTAAGATATCATGTATGCACATTATAATGATAATTGAATAATATTAATGAGTAAAAAAAAAAAAGATTGATACTATTGCTTTTTTAGGCATAAAGAAAATATCAACAAAAGCCTAACCTATAATAAAACCCTAAAATTACACACTACTTGTGTTTACTATCTAGTCTCTTTCTCTTCTTTTATTCCCCCTCTCATCTTTGACTATCTCATTTTTTCACCTCCATCTTCCTCTTTTACTAGACCTAATCTAGTAAGGTTCTAAAAATACTTAGTTCTTAGCTTGTCAATGCCACAAAAAAAAAGTATGTTCTTTAACTTCTTATACATATGGATTATGGAATCATATATTTGCTATAAGATCCCATTCCTTTTAAATTATTATTGGCTAGTCCAATGGATGTTAAAGGAGACTCTTGCTTGTTTGAGAATCCTAAACACAAAAATAAGAATAAGTGGAGATGACAGCATAATGATTATCTTGACACAATTTGCTAACTAATAGGAGATTGTATAAGAGTGAAGGAATAAGTAAGACATTTTTAAAATATAGATCATGGTTGTGAGTACGAATGGTAAGGTTTCCAACATGTAGATGACACAACCAATTTGTGTCAACTATTACTAAAGAAGTCTAGCATTTTTTTTTTTTTATGTCATCTACATGTTGAAGTCCTTAATAAACTGGTTCAGCATCAAGTCATCTCTGTCAAGCTACCCCTTGTGCCTTCCCTTCCATCTCACTCCAATTGCATTGGCAAGTCCAAATGTCTTCCTTTCCTACATTCGTCTCATAGAGCCAAGAAACCCCTCAATTTGATTTATTTAGATGTATGGCAATCACCAATTAGATTAGATCTAGGTTTTTGCTA
Source organism: Lumnitzera littorea (assembly GCA_024138015.1). Taxonomy (NCBI): domain Eukaryota; kingdom Viridiplantae; phylum Streptophyta; class Magnoliopsida; order Myrtales; family Combretaceae; genus Lumnitzera; species Lumnitzera littorea. The sequence continues at coordinate 12,680,912 of JAMXBB010000007.1, read as the reverse complement.
CTATGTACTCATTATAGATGATTATACCAAATACTCATGGATTTTTCCAATGCATAATAAGAGTAAAGTTTTTTCTCATTTTAAGAATTTCAAATCTCTAGTTGAAAATTACTTTTCTAATCATACTAAAGTGTGATGGTGGTGGTGAATACTTTAGCAAGGACTTTACTACATTCTTACACAACAATGGCATATAGCTACAACTATCTTATCCTTGTACTTCTCAACAAATTGAAATTATTGAACGAAACATTAGCACATAACTAACTTGGAACGTACCATTCGCTTACAGGCCAAACTGCCTACAACAAATTGCCCACAACTGCCCTTAAAAACCACACCTAAACTTTTCTTTTGGGTTGATACCACTCTTACTACAATTTACACTATCAACAAATTGCCTATAATTACCCTTAACTACAAATCACCTTTTGAACTCCTTTACCAAATGCCCTTTGATTATCATTATCTATGCACATTTGGATGCCTATGCTTCCCTAATTTGATACATCATGCCCCAAACAAACTATCACCCTGCTTCACTCTCTGCATTTTTATTGGCTACTTTGGAAATTACAAAGACTATTATTATCTTAACCTTACAACCAGTTACATCCATAATAGTCATCATGTAATTTTTTATGAATCGGAGTTTCTCTATAGTCAGCTCATCACTAATGCTTGATCCACAAATGAGCCTATTACCTTCCAACCTACCCTCACCTTTACTATCCCTACTCCCCATACCCCAACCACCAGCCTTACCCTCTCCACCACTTACTTTCCCCTTCTTTCCTCCTGTTATTTCTCCTTATCCTCTACTCCAGTCTACTCCACTTCTCATTCCTACCCTACACCCATACCTACCTAGCCAATAATCACGCATATTTATCGTTGCTCTAAACCTCTTACTCCTGTTGTATCCACCATATCTACCTCCTCTCTTTTTACTACTTATACCTCCTCACCTCAAATCCCTACATCATCCCCACTGTCCCTAAAGCTATCCCTCTCTACCTCTATCATCCCTACTACTTCTACCACATCTACCTACCATATGCTCACTTACTCACTGTTTGGAATCACCAAACCTGAACACATCCTTAACCTACACACACACACACCTACCTCCACATTTGAACCTTAACACTACATTGAAGCCCCTCATAGTCCCATCTAAGCAACAACTACAAAAGAAATGTTTTACTCTCTCCTTAAAAACCTCACCTAAGCCTTAGTTCCTCCACCAAAATGTTATTGGTAGTTCATCTAGTTGCTTAAGTTTTTACTCAGCATGAAGGTATAGATTGTATAGAAACATTTAGTCCTTTTGTTAAACCTACCACCATTTGCTTTGTGCTCTTATGTATTGTTTCATCCAACTGGGACATTTGCTAACTCGACATCAAGAATGCCTTTCTTCATGGTCACATTATAGAGAAAATTTTCATATAACAGCCTCTTGGCTTTGTTCATCCTCACTATTCTCACCATGTGTGTCAACTCAATAAGTCCCTCTATAACTTAAAGTAGGCTCCTCAGGCCTGGTTTCACCGGTTTAGCAGTTTTCTTTTACACCTCGGATTTTATCAAAGCAAAGTTGATATGTCTATGTTCATTCTTACAAAAGGTCCTAACACATTAGTCCTTCTCCTCTATTTTGATGATATCATCTTTATTGGTAGTAGTACTTCTCTTCTTACTCACTATACCTCAGTTCTTTCTCACCATTTTTCTATGAAAGATCTCGGTACCTTACATCTATTTCTTGGCATTCGTATCACTCGCATGACCTATGGTCATCACTTATATCAATCCTAGTTTGTCCATGATCTTCTTAAGTGGCATCACATGCACTTGTCTGAACCTATCAAAACCTTTCTCTCTCCCAAGAGTTATCTTAGTGCCTATGGTTTTATTTTGTCCAACCCTATTGTTTACCTAGAGATTATTGGTGCACTATAATACCTAACAATCACTTGACCGTATATCAACTTTGTAGTAAATTAATTAAGTTAATATATGCACTATCCCACCATATACCACATGTAGGCAGCAAAACGTGTTCTTCAATACCTTCATGTTACACCCATGCTAGGCCTTCCCATCGTTCACACATCCTGCATGCCTTTGACAACCTTTGTTGAAGATGATTAAGCTGGTAATCTTGACACTCGCAGCTCCACTACATGATATGCCATCTTCCTTAGTCGTAATCTCATCTCTCGACAGTCTAAAAAATAATCTACCATGTCTAGTAATTCCACTGAAGTTGAATATCGTACCCTCGCCTATGTAATTGTTGAGACCACTTGGCTCTCTCATAGTGCTCGTAAACTTGGTATTCTTATTTAGTGACCTCTCATTTTTTGTTGTGACAATTTTGGTGTCCTCTACCTATCTGCCAATCTTATTTAGCATGACAATACAAAGCATATTAATATAGATTATCATTTTGTTCAAGAAATGATCAACATGGGTTAACTTCTTGTTCGTTACATCCCTATATGGCTTCAATGAGTTAACATCTTTACCAAGAATTTGTCTACATCAAACTTCCTTGCTCATTGCTCCAGTCTTACATTGACTCTTATACTTCGTCTTTACTAAATGTCATTAAGGTTCTTGTTCTACCCTATATAATTCATGTATTATACTATGTATTTTAAGTTTTTCTCATATCATTTAATAATACAAAAAAATACTTTTACATTGTTTAAGCTCTACGAGGAGGCCAATGCTCTAAAGGAATCACGAGCTACTTTAGATCATCTAGGAACTAGTAAAGAAGTTAACTCCCTAACCCAAGGTCAAGAGGGGATTATACCCTAAATTTCATATTGGGTACTGAAAAAAAAAAAAAAAAAAAAAAAGCATGCAATACTACACTGCATATACTTGTTCAAGTATAGCATAAGGTTGTAAAAACTTGCTAGCTTCTATGTATATATATGTTTTGGTGATATTAAGAGTCCCCTCACAAAGCCATGGTTTTGCTCATCCCCAATAGATTTATTTTGCAAAACAATAAGAGAGAAGTTTAGGAAGGGCTAAGGATGTACAAACATGTGTTGCGCCTATTCAAGACTATTGATGTAAGATATGCGATCGAGATAGTGGATAGGCATTATCTCAATTGTAGAGTCAAAGATTTTACCCATTGTACCACTTAGCAAGGGATTTTGATTCTTTACGTTTCTTGTTGGTAGTGAAATATTAGTGTCTATAGTTATTTTCATAAAATGTAATTATTCATGACATGATTTAATGAGAAGGTTAGATAATTAAGTAGAGTCTCGCATTATGTAACTTACCAGGTGATTATCATTTGACGCGTACACATGTACCACTTTTATTAAGTCGTGATTTTGTTCTTGCTAGGAAATTGGTATGGTTGGTGATAGTTTATTATGGTTTTACAATCAATAATAACTCATATACATAATTATATCACTTTCCTTAGAAAAATTTTTGTTTCTTCACTCAGTTTGCTTGAGAATTTTATATGAAGTTAAAGAAAAGAAGTTTCTCTTATGTATGTTTTGGAGAAGAAAGATTTAGAGAAAAGATGGATGAAATTCATGCTAAAAGGGAATGCAAAAAAATTAGAGTTACAACTTTACTTTATAACATTCAACTTGAAGGAAAGCAACATTCATCAAGATTTATACTAACTCAACATCAAATCTTGCTCATTAGATTGAGTTTTAATTAGTTATAGATCAATTAAACCCTTACTCATAGATTTATACAACTCCCTACAATTGAACTGATAAAGTTTGGTTAACAGTTGCAATTGTTCAAAGTATTACGAACATTAACTCAACTATAAAGATGCTCACCAGCAAGTCCATGTTGGTAAGGCATTTCCTCTAGTCTTGTTAGCACAACTTGATATGTGAACTTCCAAAAAATTTATGAGCCAATTTGGAAAATAAATAAATAAATACTTGAGTACTAAAATAATTTTAGTGAGATTATAACTTAATATTGTTGAAATTGGAATAGAAGAAAGGACTCGTGAAAATTATTAGAAGATTATATCCGGACTTCGGTACAATTGCTCTAGGGGAGGTAAAATAAAAAATAAAAAAAACCTTTAACAGTAGTGGCTAATCCTTTTGTTTGTAAACAAATAACCAAATATAAAGTTAGGATCCTAAGAAACCCGCATACCATACGATATACCTCTAAAGGAAACATAAAGTGATTTGTTAAATAATAGTACGAATGTAATGCTTGAACAAATTGGTGTTCCTAATCATGCGACTGCAGCTGAATGAGCACATACAATGTAGAAAATGACAACAGCAGTAGTGATACTAATAAATTAGTAATAATAATGAGTAACAAGGTCAGTTGTAAAAATAGTCGGCAAAAATATGTACTTAGAGATTTGGAACCTGTTATGATAATATTTATTTTTGAAAGAAAAACTACAACATTAATAACAATCAAATTGAATCAATAAGTCCTTATTTTTACTCATCCAAGAAAAACAACACCAGTAAGTGTAACTAATAGAAAGGTATAAGTTATGTACATTCCTATAATTATACGTATAAATCCGTGACATGTCCAGTCTGTAACTGTACTTTGGTAATTGCCATTTAGAGTTTTGAAACCTTAAACAATTTTATATGAGCACATGTATATGTATATATATAAATATATATATGTTATTTAAGTTTGCTCATCAAATTTATACATAGCCGTACAAAGTTTTGAGTGCCACATACATTTCCATATTCAGTATTGAAGTATTTTGGGAATCATATGATTACTTGTGTACAAATATATATATACACATATATATGCACAAGTATTTACATACGCACGGGTACAAAGCCATAGATATAAATGTGTAGTGTTATTATACATCATAGTATAGAAACAAGAATATGCTTTAATCTTAAAAAAGAAAAAAAAAAAAAAGGAAAGGAAAGGGAGAATAATAGTAATTTTTATTGTATATTTGGTGCTAGCAACTACCAATAATGGCGCCAAAAATTGTAACATCGCTAAACATTAAGTACTGACACAATTAATTAAACATTTGGAATTTAAAAAAAAAAAAAACAAATTAGAGCTCAAAGGACAACTAAAAAGAACCATAAAATAAAAAAAAATTAAATCAAATTTATAAAGTAATACCTATAAAATAACATAATTACTACTACAAAAATTCGGAATTTGAGGTTTTAATTTTTGCAGTCTTTACAAATAATAACATAATAATTACTACTCACCCTCTCTCTCTCTCTCCAATGCAATTTACTTCACGCGTGAGCCCTCAATGTGCCACCTATATATACTATTTCTTTTCTAAAACAACACTCAAACCCTCTTTTAAGTACACACCCAAGGGTAAGCAAAATCTGCCAAAATCTCACATTCTCTCTCTATATTTGCAAAAACCAAAGGCCATGAAACACATGAACAACATGGAATCAAGAAGCTCCATCTAGCCGGTTTGCAAACCCAAATCAGCATCTTGTTTATTAAAAGCAAGGCAGCTATTCACAACTCTTGTTCTATGTCGAGCTACCATCATACATTATCCATGTCAGTTACCATCCTCTTCATTTCTTATATTAGCTGCTGTAATTTTCCTCTTTCGTGGCCTCTATCTTCTGTTATTTAGCCAAGAAACAAGGCATCAGAGTCACAGGATTCTTCCCCCTCCCACATCAGATGTGTGAACAACGCCATGCTCATCTCTTCTTGCATCGGAATACGTACTCGATGAGTTTGCTTTCTTTTCCGTCGACCCCTGTTACGCGACCCAAAAGTAGAGCAGCAAAACTTGCCTACGCTAAGACAAATCACAGTTCGATACTTGTACTCCGTCCATAAAAGGTCCGCACAATGTCGACCTCCATTCCTTCCTCAAACTTATTTATGGCTGACTAGAATAATTGTTTGACCTTGTCACGAATATTTCCTTTGTCTTCCTTCTTTCCTTTTTCCCTTTTTGTTGTTATTACCTGTTTTATCAAACAAAAACAGAGCAGCAAGCGGTGTAATTAAAAAGCCGCTTGTGACCATTATTCATCACTCCGACGATGCGACTTGGAACCCATTTACATCCATCAGCCGAAGTCTCTTCAATCACTCGCACAAGCTTTTCAACCGCAGGACCCAACCAAGATGACGTGTTACAATCATCCCCGCATCGACCTTCGAGAACCAACCAGCAATGCATGCTCCTCCAAACGAACACGACTGTTTCATGTTCTTTATTCATTTTAAGCGCCCTAGTCAATGGTTTTACATTTAATTAGAATAATATCTGATTAACAAGGGTAACAAAATAAGCAAACAGGTCAATGGATAAATATCTTAGGGTCTAGCTAGTCGTGAACACAAGTATAGGGTGAAGTTTCGGTGAATATAGTTGGTGAAAAGTTGTTAAACTATTTTTGTTGGCTGCTGTATGTGATGCCCATTAGCCATGTATTATATTTAAAACAAATAAATAGATAAATAAATATGCAAGTCTAGTTTGTTAAACGTATGTATATGTACAAGTAATCATGAGTATATAATATATATATATATATGTATATACCTGTATGGAATTTTAAGATATATATATATATATATACATATATAATAGAAACACATTTAAAACTTATATTTTCATATAAATAGAAACCAATAAGTACATATGATGAATATATAAATGTAAAATATGTGTTGCAAATAGACATAATTGCGTCTCTTAAATCCTTTCAAAGAATGCATTTCTTTTTATGTAAGTATATATACTAGCACAAAATGTATATATATAATATATGTGCACATATGTTACCGTACAATTTATTGTACATCTTGATTTATGAGAAAAGGATGAATATATATGTATATATATATATATATATATTTCCTGTCTATATACTTATGGTTGGACCATTTTAAAAAAGGATAGGCTTCCATACATGCAAATGAACATATTTGTGAAAATAAAATAGTAATAATATCGTGATATTAATAATAATAAATAGCAAAAATATAGATATGTACACACATAAGAATAAATAAAAAAAAACACATATACACATTGTTCTTATGACCAGCTTTACTTAATCATATGAAAAATAACTATACTAGGTGCCATAATTTTAATATAATAAATACATGCACAAACACACACACACATATATATATATATATATATATATGAGTGTGTGTACTGCATGTTTACGATGAAACATGAGAAATGGTAGAACAAAATTCTTAAGCGATTGAATCATTGAAGCAACGATATATTTTTTTAAGTTTGCCATTTTATTACGAAATAGCGGTTACAATGTCTAATTTATACATCACAATTTATAGTTATCACAGCTATTTTATTTTATTATAAAGGAAATTATAATTTGATTATAGTCTTATTATACAAGTGCTATATTGATAAATATTACAATGATCCAATGTCTAGTAAATTCGATAGGTTGTGTATTATTGCTCAATATATTGAAAAGATTATTTTATATCTATCATAAAGTCAATAAATAGATTTAAGTAGCATAAAATTTAATTAAATTTTGAATTAAACTAGTTTAGAGACAATGATGTCATTATAACTTATTGATACAACTTATGACTAAGCCAACTAAGATAAATAATAGCATAACTGAATACGTTTGCCGATGGATCGGAATCGGTAATCGAAAACTTGTGAATTTATTTTTCTTATACTTCTTAGTTCTTATTAGTAAAGTACAACACCATAAAAGATTAACTAAATAAAAGCAAGAGATCAAATCTCAACTTTATTGGTAAATAAGAAATTTCCATTTAAAAACAAAAAATATAAAAAGAAAAGAGAGATGCGATTTTTATTTTCGAGGGCCACTAAAAGAAACATAAAATTTCATTACTTTGTATATTGTAAAGGGTCTATAACTAGAAAGTGATAGTTTTGGAAATTAATTAGGTATAAACTTCATCTTATAATATTCCATATTTACCTTCAATAAACATGAAGATAATAACTAAATGCTATATTCCATATTTACCTTCAATAAACATGAAGATAATAACTAAATGCATAGACATATATATACGTGTATATACTTCATATATATATATAGGTATACAATAGGTATATGTATACCGCGAACAAAAATGGAAACAATATTAAGTTATACATATCAATAAATCCTTATGCGCATATCTTGACAATTGCATACCATCAATGAGACGATGACTTCAAATATAGAAATACAATTATATGTACACATTAATATGTAAGGCACTTGAAAAGCATGTAGAGTTGACACGTCAATTTTTAGGTTTTAAAAATAGACAAAAATTTAGAAAAATCTTGTAACGAATTTTGGCCATATCAAAAAGTATGGGCCCTACCTCTCAAAATGAACCCACTCGGTTATAAAAAAGAATGTTTGAAACCAATTAAAAACGATTATAAAATCATTAAAATCGGATTTAAAACGAAAAAGTGGTTCGTGAATTAAGAATTAATCAAAATTTTGAAATAGAATTAGGGTAGTTAGTTAATGGGATAGTTTACTACTACCAGTAAGTATTCATTAAGTTTTTATTATTATTTTATCCATCCAATAACACGAATTAAGAGAGTGAGCTGCCTATTAATATTTGCTACTCATATCAATTCCGATTAAGTGAGTACTCTTGATGATTCTATATTTGTTTCGTACTTGTAGCCAACGTACCTAAATTTTATTTAATAATAAATTGATGCTTGGGATTTATGTCGTGCATATGATTAATTATTGATTACTTATGAAAAAAAAACTATTATTTATGATAATTGAATATCTGATTATAATAATGATTGTTGCATGATTAGAATATGACTTGTGATATTAGATGAATATCTAATAAATTGAATTAATTATATTTGGCTTATCTTAAATTAAATGGATCGTGCATCAACTATGTATTGCATTACTTATTTCAGTTATCATCTCACATAGAGGTAAAGAGAAACCATGCGAGTATTGTTTTTGTATATCAAAATGAAACTATTTTAGTATAGTGCATTCATACAATATAACTATGTCCCATGGGCTTATTAGGCATTCAAAACGTCAACTGATTGGCTAAAGGTCGAGTCTTGAGACCTCAGTTGTAGTGCATGAGCATTGAATGCAAGGGCCACCTTATTGCTAACCTAAGGCTTTAGGTTCTATTAAAAATTGAGAAATGTGGAAATTATTTTCTCATACTTGAAATGTGAAATTTCAAATGGTCAAAAGCCTAGTATTGGAGTATGGTTGTAATTGGTACTAATGAATCTCTAACCCTCACTTCAAAAGGCATTAAATTCAAAGTTATATGCAGCAACTAGTCAACTGCATGCATCGTTTGCCATTCTTTTTGTTTAGCATATTGCTTATTCATGTATTTATATGACTTTTAATTAATTGTTTAATAATTTGCTTACCGGTATAGTAAGAGAGGTATCTCACTAAGCCTATGTATCTTACTCTCTAAAAATTTTCCTTTGCAGTTGATTGATAGCATAGATTGGGATAAGAGATGAGTACATAATATGATCACTAAGTGGTATAATGAAAAGTTGGAATTGGAAAAGGATTTGTATAGTCAATTTAGAACTATGCAATAAATAATCTCTTGGTTAAGTTTCAACATCTTTATTAAGTTTTAGAAATTTTAAGAATTTCATAACTAGTCTTATTATTTAGTAAAGGATACTGATTCTTTGCGGTTCTAATAAATTGTAGATTATTTGGGTATCCATAGCTATCTATTAAATAAAATAGTTATATGTAATATAATTAAACGTATGTAGCAAATAATTTGTTAAAGTTTTGCAACCATTGACTTACAAGGTGATTTTCATACTATGAATGCATACATGATATAAAAGATTTAGAAAATCCCATTAGGCTCTTTAAAAGTCATTTCATGATTGAAGCTTCCTATTGCCTAATCATATAAGGTAGCATTAGCTACTATAGTTTACTACTTATGCAGAGTGTGCAACCACGTGCACATTAGAAAGCCAATGCCTAGAGTATATTCTTTAGTCAACTAAATTCTTTCCTATGTTTTGCTAACTTATAGCTTCATATGAGTTTACCTTGTTTCATACATTTTATTGTATAGATAATGTAATTGTGATATGTAAACTATCTAACCTAAATGTTTGTAAATCTTTCTTTCTTGAATGGAATTTTTTATTTATCCCAAAAAAAAATATTCATGATCATGAACCTTAGTGGTGAACTTTTCTGATTTCATTTTCTATTTCCTTTTGATGTTCACCGTCAGATTTATGGCCATGAACCTTAGTGTTGAATCTTTCCAATCATTTTCTTAATTTCCCATTATTGATCACCTAATCCTGACCATGAACTTTACTAATTCTTAAATTTTATCTTCACTCCCATGATCTCAACCTTAAACCCTATTAAACATTGCAAATCTTTATTTTTTCTTATGTTTAACATGGGTACCATCTTAATTAATCATTGAGCATTTCAAACATATAGTTTACACTTCTTAACACATAATTAGTAATCTATTTCTACAATTCCCCATTAGATTGGTGATTCTCTAAACATTCTATTGATTATACATAAAGAATAATATTATTGGATTTAAAATATTCCTTAATGTAAATTGTTAAAGTTGCAACTAGGTGAGAAGTAGGTTCTAACATTGAACTTTCATGCTATAAGTCAAATAATTTACACACATAACCATTTTACATCCAATTAGTAAATTTTATGATAGTGCGATTATGGCCATGCGCTCATCTTGTTTTTATTCAATATTTACAAAAGTAAACTCTTCAAACATTTGCTAGGAGCAACACCACTCCTATGTTTAACTAAGTCTACTCCATTAAACTTATTGATTTAAATTCAATATCTATCCATTAAAAGATATTTACTATATTATATCTTATCTTCTTTTAACTAACTGTACTTACAGTACACTCAGTTAATAGTGACTTGTTCTTACTTTTTGAACCTTGAAACTAGTAATGTACTAGAATAAAGCAATATTCTAATCATCACTAACTATAAGAGTTTAAGACTACTTTGTCTTTACATTTTATTAATTGTAATTTTAACTCCATATTTATTGACTAAGTGTAATAGAATTTACTAAATTACAGCTTTGTAAAATTGGTTGGCATCACTTAAGTTTATTCCCTTACCTTTCCAACTCTTACTAACTAGGGATGTCACTAAGGCAGGTTCGGGATGAGTTTTACAAAACCCAAACCTATCCCGTTACCCTGTAGGAAATCATAGAACTTGTCCCAAAACCTTATAGAGTTTATTCCTAGAACTTGCCCTTATAAGGTTCAGGAAAACTCATTTAAAACTTGATCTCTCTTGCTACACATTAAAAAAAAAAAAAAAAGAATAAAAAAGCATTACATCCTTGTTACAAAAAGGAGTAAAAAACAAGCTCCATCAAATTTTCCATGCAAGGATCAAACAAATTAGTAGAATCATGAGAGACAAGTAAAAAATTCCAAGAGAAGGTAACTGAAGGAAAATTGAGCACTAGAAATTAGAAAGCTCATTAACTCATAATGATGTCAGAGTCTTTAACATGAAACTACAAATCCATAAGCAAAATACACTATACTTTTCACTATTTTCGTTGTCAAATGTTGTTACATTGGTGATATATATACGTAGCATAATCACATTGATTCAGTTAAACATATAATACAATATATATATATATATATATATTACTTTATGGCTATTCTTTTCTTTTCCCTTCTCTTCTTCATTTTTATTGCTCATTAATTAAACATAACATACACAAATACATATATTAATTAATAAATTAATTTTACTAGGTTCGAGTTCTCCCTCAAGTTTCTTGTAAATCCCAAAATTCATCCTAAACCCTACAAGGCTTTGAACCCTTTCTCAAAACCAATTCTAAAACCCTATAGGGTCTGACCCAATAAGGTTCTTACGAGTTGGATGAATCGGGTACCCTATAAAAATCCGCTTAGTGGCATCACTATTACTAACAAATTTTACATAATAATTATGATGTTGATTTAAGTATAATTTGAAGTATAAATCAAACTCATTAATTTTTCCACTATAACTCTACACTTCAATTACTAAATTAGTGTCTACTTTATTTGATTTCATCATCTTGAACCTAAAAATTAAGATACACTTTAGTTTACTAAATATAAATTTGACACAAAGATCGTTAAGTCATTCCTATTGACATATGATCACTTTATATTTTCATTAAACTAAGATAAAATAATAAATATATTTTTCGTATGAAATTTTCTAACACCATGATCCAAGTGAAATTTCCATCTTAATGTTTTAAGGCTTTACTTAAACTACTCACAAAACTTTTGACGCTTTTCATGTTCATCACATTTTTACAATTATGTGATAAAAAAGATAGTTTACATAAATATTCAATATTCAAAGATTTTTTGTTTTAGTAATAGGAATTTCAATATCAAATTAGATTTAATTCTAAACATTAAGTTTATTACTAAAATAAACCTTTTCCTTTACTCATTCTATAACTTTATTTGCTTTATAATTTAGGGTATATATCTATAAATATCCTCTAATACTCCAAGTCTTAAGACTTAGTCCACCCCACTCTTTCAATAATTTCCTCAAATTGTTTTTATTATTTTTCTTGTTTAGATTATTACAAGGAGAAATCTTTAACCTTCTAAGTAGGATTGCAAAAATAATATAATGTATCAAAATAATAACCCATGCCAAACTCAATATAGTTTCCACAACTAAATGCCTTTTTGTAGAATTATGCATAACAAAAATTTATTTACATCACACAAAAAGTTTATAAAAAGATATAAGTCCACAAATAATTAATTTTATATTTCGTACGTAAAGTATAACTTGATATAACACATTACTAAATTTTGTACAAATTGGTATTTATAGTCAACACATTAAAATCACTATATTCATCACATTAGATAACAATTACAAACATACCATTAAATATTGATATTAAGAATTTCAATAACATCACAATGCATTTGAAAAACATTGAGTTCAAGAACCTTTAAGTATCTACACTTCTTATGTAACATGTTAAATATAATCAATTTTCCATTATTGCTAATCAAATAATGACTAAATGTTTGATTAACTCTATTCATACAAGTTAAATACAAAACCTTATATCAATTTACTATATATAGAAACTCATAAAACATTAATGGAAACATATTTATGATAGAAAATATGCCACTTTGAGTTTCTTGAACATACAACTATAAGAAATTATAATATTATAACTTTAATCTTCGTTTGCTTGCATAATTATCATCAATAGGTATCATTAAATATAATTATAAAGAGTCATAAATTATGAACCTAAAGTTTTGGTTTATAGCTAATATTTCATGCTCTTGTTTTATCTTTTCAATATAATAATCATACTTTCAAATATTCCTAATTTGTACAATTGTAGGATTTTACTTCAAATTGCAATCATTCATATCATGAGTAGAATACTTCATAATCGTTATAAAAGGTATTAGATAATACTACAATACAAACATGTCACTTAAACTTACTTCGTAAATAAATAGCAACAAGAAATACAACAATGCATCTTACGTTTGTAAGCAAAAATCAATGATAATTTTTCCTAGTTTTCATAGTGATGGTTCATCAATATTATAGACAATATTATAAGAAATTAATCACTTAAGTTTTATGGCATTGATTTATCAAATAATTAGGTATTTTTGTCTTATGTAATCAAATTACAATTAGTTTTTTCACAATATGTCATTTCAAAATATCTAAATTTAATTTAGGTTTGATCAAGTGGTTTTATCGTCTAAAATATAAGATATCACATATAAGATAACCATATAATGTATTCATATTGTTTCATTCAAATGAAACAGACTCATATGCACTATTCATGTTTCTCATAAGGTTTAAGTTGAAAAAGTTACATGAATACATATTTTCTCTTAATCAACTCAAAACGTTTTATCATATATTAATATATAATTAACAAAATATTTCAAGCAAATCATATCAAGTAACATATCACATAAAAACTTGTTTCGTTAACTAGCAATTGCAAAGTTATGTTTCATGTATAGCATAGCACATATAATTATATTAAAAAAACCAATATGTACATATATATATTCGTATGTTTTTTCAATTGGAATATATGTTAATCAACAAGAAACATTACAAATTGCATATACATTTTCATTTTAGTCTGATAAACTTATAATAATGTAATTAAGAGTTAATCTATTCAATTATATAGAAATAGTAAAGAAATATTATGTACAATTTCCTTAAAAACATGCTTATAAAAGTTAGGCATTCATGTTGAACATCTTCTACACACAAATTTCATTCAATCTATTTATTATTTTATCAAACTAATGTATCAATTTTATTACCCTTCCTATGGCCTCTTATATTTCTCAAATTCCTATTATACTTTATTTTATTGGTCCATCAATCTTTATAATTTAATAAGGAACAACGATTTTAAGCTTCAAGTACATATTAACAAATCTTATTTTGGGTATAACATAATAAATATAGTTATATTAAAACATTTTATGTGGCTATATCCATATATATTATAAACAAAACATATATGACAATATGAAACATTACGAAACATATAATTTCAATAATATTGTACTTATTTCCTTATACCATGACTTATAATTTCAACTTTGTGAAACTATTTATATAATTTCAATTGTATTCTACTAATCACAATTATATAATGAAGATCATACTTTATACATAAATCAGTTTGAGCAACTTACTTAGAAGTTGATGTATCAATAGATTCTTAAACCCTTAAATCTTATATGTGCCACACTTCCCTATGATGACTAAAGTTTGCTCTATCAAATCATTTTATCTTGACAAAGTCTAAAGGCCACATTTGTTTCACTAGCTATGAAAATTAAATTCTTTAATATTGATAGAAAATGGTTGGTGATAATATATAATGGTTTTACAATCAATAATAGCTTACAGGCACAAGAAGATCACTTTTCTTAGAGAAATGTCTCTCCACTCAATTTATGATGTGGAATTATTCCATGATACAACTAAGTATTAGAATATGAATAGTAAAAATTTATATATCAAACCACACTCAGATATAGAAAAGAAGTTTGTTTTATGTGAAAAATGGAGATTTGCCGAAAAGATGGATAAAATTCTTGTAAAAGGGAATACACACAAGTATATTCTATAACACTAACTTAAAAGGAAGTAACATTTTATTAAGAGTTATAATGATTGAACATTAAATCTTATTCATTAGATTGAGTTCTAATTAGCTATAGGTTAATTTAAACCCTTAATCATTTATTGATACAATTCTTTACAATTGAGACTCATCAAAATTGGTCGAAAATTGGTTGTTTCCAAGCATTACGAATATCAACTCAACTGTTAAAATGTTTAATAATAAGCTTTTGGACAAACCCTAGTGGTGAACCTTTCTTATTCTATTTTATATTTCCTTTTGATATTCAATCGATAACTAAAATGAAGTTTTATTTATATATGTTTTCGAGGATGAATAAAAAAAAAGTTGAATGAAATTCTTGTCTAAAGAGAATGCACAAAAATCACAATTACAACTTTATTTTATAATATTCAACTTAAAAGTAAGCGACCTTTTGTAATGAGTCAATGTTGAATCTTGTTTATTAAATTAAGATCTAATTAGTCATAGATCAATCTAAACCCTTAATCATTGATTCAAACAACTCCTTACAGTTGAAACTCATGAAATTTGGTCAAGAGATGAAACTTTTCAAACATTACAAAATTAACTCGAATGACAAAATATTTACTGAGAAGTTCATGGTTGTTAACCCTAGTGGTAAACCTTTCCAATTCCATTTTATGTTTCCTTTTGATATTCACTATTAGGTTCATGGTCGTAGGCCTTTGTGGTGAGCCTTTCTAATGATTTTTCTTAATTCCTTAACAATGATCATGGTTTTATTCACATCCATGAACTTGACCATGGACTTTACTGATTCGTAAATTTTATTTTTACTACTAGGTTCACTCCTACAATCTTAACCATGAACATTATTAGACATTATAGAACTTTCTTTTTACTCATATTTAGCATGGGTACCATCTTAGTTAACCATTACACATTCTAAACACATAGTTTACACTTCAAAATACATAATTTGCAATCTATTTTTATAGTTCACACCCTTATAAATTTACTAATATTTTAGTTTTCATACAATACTATTGTGAGGAAGCTGCACCAAAAGAGTTATCCATGCTTGACATGCCTTATTTGTTAAGATGTGGAAGAATAACCTAGAAACCTAAATTACAACCTCTTTTCATCGAGGATTTTGTGAACATTTAAGTTTTTGCTATATATTTAAAGACCTCTGTCTAATTTGTGAAGTTTAGTGTTTTAATTTTCAAGTATCTTAACAGTTTTATAATTATACTTTAAACGCTTCATGAGTAATCGATGGGAATCACGATACTAAGATTAGACTCTTCTCTTTCCAAAAGTACTTATGATGGGTTATTATGATTGGATTACCTATAAAGTATAACATTGATCCAATCCTGTAGGAGGATACTTTAAAATTTTATATTAGAATTCACGATATGACATCTAATTATACTTTTTATGAAAGCCTAAATCATGTAGTAACTCGATTATATTTACTTTATGCACATAAAGTACCCTATATAATTATAAGGCCTATAATTTGCATCACATAAAATCCATGGTACATGTTTTAAGATGGTTCTAGGGTCAATAGACACTATCTTATTCCTTATTATGTAGATGTGGGTTTTGTAAAATTTACCATAACCTACTAATATTAAATATGTATCACAATTGAAATCTACATGATCACATAAGGTTAGTTTCAATGGACACCCTGACCACAATTAGAATAGATTATATGAATCAAACTATTCAAATGCAATTACTTTTAATTAGACTCCGATAACTTGAAACTCTACTTATTCTTACATTTATTACAACAAGTTTTCTTTTTCACTTGTTTTCCTTTTAAGGTTGTTGAATGGTGTCTAGATCTAAAGCAATGTTAGTTCAATGAGGTATCAGGTAGTCATAAATAAAGAATTTTAAAATTTAAATATGGGTTACTTATAAACTAAATTCATTGACACATTAATGTAGAGATTGGTTTTTTATGTCTTGCTTGTAATGTAAACTTTAATAACCAATAATGTCTTTCTTCAAGATTCTTATTAAATTATTATAATATATTCATTATTCTACCATTAGATGGATTTGCAAGTGGTATACATTACTATATATATGTAGTGTGTAATTTCTAACTGGATTTGAACACGTTACGTAGCAAATGGTTTCCTAAATGTTCAATACCAATATTGTCACATGTCTAAGTATGATAGGTGTGTTAAGATATGGAAGAGCAATTGACCACCTGAATTAGAACCTCCTTTTGTTTAGAACTTCAAGAACACTTGAATTTTTGCTATTTATCTAAAGACCTTTATATAATTTATAAATTTTAGTATCTCAATTGTCTTATAATTGTAGTTTAGACCTTTTTATGAGTAATCGATGGGATTAAAGACACCGAGGATGGACTCTTCTCTCCCTAAGAATACTTATAGCAAGTTGTTACAACTAAGATAACTCACAAGGCATGACACTAACCAATCCTATAGAGGATGTTTCAAAATTTTTTATCAGAATTTACCACGTGGTGTCGAATACTTTCTATGAAAACCTAATAGTAGCAATTCTATCACATTTAATTATATTTGTAAGAAAATTTATAGGATATGTAGAAGGCACCCTATACCATATATCAAAATATAGACCATTCTACTATCTACATCATGTAGTACACATGATACATGTTTTAAGATGGTTTTAGAATCAATAGACAATAATATCTTACTCCTTACTCTATTGATGTAGATTTCATGAATTTAGAATTAGAACCTATAAACATTAAATATCTATCCTAAAATCTATATGACCACATAGGATTACTTTTAATAAACTCTCCAGTCAGAATCAAAATAAATTATGAAATAAACTATTCAAAAGTAATTATTCTGAGTTACAACTCAATAACTTGAAACTTCACTTATTCTTATACTTACTATAATAGGTTTTCTATTTCTCTTTTTTTTTTTTTCCTTTTTAAGGTTGTCGAAACTGGTATCTAGATCTATAGTAGTATTGGTTTTAAGACACATTTACCAGTTATAAATAAGTAAATTTTATGGCCATTTACCTTGAGTTAAGGAATGGAAAAAATCTTTTCGAGATACTTAATATTACTTTATTTACTTAAAACTTAATCTAAAAAGTTATGTTCCTAATAGCTTTTCTATTCTCGCTGTATAAGGAATACTTATTATTTTCTATGAGTCAAAATTTTTCATTCCCTCTTCATAGGGAGTAAGAAGTTCAATTGATGGACAATTTGTTAAAATTAAAGATTTTAATCTTATAAAGCATAATCACTGGGAATGACTCACATGTAAAACTAGAGCACAAACTCAATAAGAGAAACAAAAGCATATCCGAATCTATGTTAGAATTTCATAATTACTTGATCATTAGCTTTACAAGTCAACCACATAGGTCCATAAAGAGTATGCCTCTTGTTCTTACTGATGATAGGATGTGAAAGAGAATTAAGCTATTATATATGACTTAAGGACCATGACCTTTTATTTATATATATATATATATAACCTTAGGTCAAGTACATGTTAACCCTTTATTATTAGCTAATTAGCTATAGCTTGGTTTATCATAAAATTGAAAATAATATTCCCAGTCTCTATAAATATTACTCCATACTTTATTTAATGCATTAAAATCCTTAACCTTATTAGATCACTTTATTTGAACTTTATCAAATATGATAACCTTATTACATGATTATCATTAATAACATATATAAATGCACACGGTTTATTATTAAAATAAACCTAACATTATTCCACTTGAGTTATATGTATGACCTTATAATTGTGTATAAACCTTATAAATACATTGAAAATTTGGCTATCATTATTGAATGCATCACCAATAGTCTAGTTCATCAATCATATATGCTCATGAAAAACGTTGGGTGATAGTCCCTAAATAAGTGAATTCATAGCCAGGGAGTTTGTCCATATGCACTTTGTAAAAACCTATCCATTCTAAACTCTTTCTTTTACTATAAGGAACTTGATGTCTATGTGCTTTAACTTCATTGAATTCTTGTTATTGCTGGAGTATAGCATTGCTGATTTATTGTAATGAAATATACTCTATGGTCTTTTGATACTATCCATGACGTACAACTCAGTGATAAAGTTTTGTAGCTATATTCCATGATTGCCATATACTATGGAATAAACTTTTCTGTCATAGTAGAAAAGGCTATGAATGTTTACTTAGCATTCTTCTAAGAAACTACTTGATGAATGCAATTTTACACTCATTTCTTATGTTATTTTCTTGGATTTTTTTAGTTACTTTAGTATAATTTGATGATTTTGCTACTAAATTAAGTCATTTATTGATTTCAAGGCTTTAATGAAACAGTAAGGTGAAAAGGATAGAATTCAAGTGATTTTTTAGAAGAATTTCACCAATTTTGAAGAATCACTTGAAGATAGCAAGTGTTCGAGAGGATTTTGTTCAAGAATCAAGAGTATAGGAAGACCACGATTGCACTTCATGGTTGTGTTCCTTGGTCGTGAAGCCTTTATGCTCAATTTCCAATTTAAGTTTGAAGATTTTTCACTAAGTACAAGATTACGGTTAAACTCCATGGCTATAATCTCTAGACGTAGTCTCCTCATAATTTGATTCAAGTCAACTTCTCAAAAAAATTTTGTAAGGAGTAGTTCACGCTTCAACACCACAAGCGTATTCTTGCATGTAGACATGTGATGATTTAAAAAGACATGCCATTTGAAGTTTATTTTATCAAAGCCACATAAATAGAGCTCAGACTTATGTAATAAAAAAAAGGGAGAAACCAAAGAGAAAAAAGGAGAGCTCCATAGCATTTCTTATGGATTTTATTCATTTTATTTTGCAAGTTATCATTTTTATTATATCCATAGTGTAGATTTGTAAATATCTAGACTTATAAACCTTAAGGTAATATGTAACATACTCAATTTCAATTCTTCTAATGAAATTCCTTTATTCTCATTAATTCAATTATGTGTTTTGAATTGATTAAGTCATTACTTCTAGGATTTCAACCTAATTATTATATTTTACGTGTTCATGTTGCGAGGCTAATACATAAATAAATATACCGTGATTGAAGGAATCTGCGATAAGCTCAATGATAAGGTATAGATTTCTTCTAGAAGTAATATTGTTATATTGTTTGTTTGTGGAATTCTTGTTCTCTTATTGTTCTAATTTATTCTATTACAAAGGCTATTCAAATAGAATATAATTAAGATTAAGAATTAATAGAATAGCCATTCTTATTAATTTAATTATTGAATTCATTTGGTTAATAAGAAGAAGGAATATGTAGAAACCTTAGGATTATTATATGTCAATTTCTTGGTGATCAAAGTCTATATATCATTATTTATGGTTCTTATTAGTTCTTTATATTATTACTCATTAGTTGTCGATTAATCTTATTTCTTTTATATCAATTTAATCCTTTTATTTTATCAATGTAATTGTTGTTCCCTTTTGAGTAGAGTAATTTAGTAAGTGTGAGTAAGTGTAAAGTCCTTATAGGATTGACAACCTTGAACTCTTGTATTCTCTATGCTATCACTTAATAGGTGCACTTACCTATGCTACCCATCATTGGTCCTCCAGTAAGCAGATAGATGCAACCTAATGTAGATCTCTTACTATTTTAACTTCCAGCAAAACAAAATCAGAGTAACTAATGACCTTCTATTGATATGATATCCTATATATAAGTATACTTGACTACTGTCCAATGATCCATCCCTAAATTACTCAATTATCTTTCTAATATACCAACTATATATGCAATATCTAGTTGCATACACACCAGCATACTTTAGACTCCCAATGGCCAAAGCATCAAGGGCTTTTCCATTTCCTTACTTTCAAGGTCATTCTTAAGGTATTGGTCAAGACTAAACTTTTCTCCTTTGCCAATAGGAGTTTCTCCTAATTTACAATTCTACATGATAAACCTTTGAGTACCTTCTCAATATAGCTCTTTTACAACAATCTAAGAATACTTCAAGAACTATCCTAATATATCTAGATTCCTATACAAAAGAGGTTTTAATAAGATCTTTCATTTCAAAAATCTTTTATAGAAATCTCTTCATTTCATGTACTAAACTCATATTATTAGTGGCAAGTAATATGTCTTCCACATTAAACTACTAAACATATGGTGCACATAATCTTTAATGACATTTATCTCAAAACCCAATGAGACAATTGATGAAATTTGTGATACTAATGGTGAGAAGCCTACTTGAGCTATAGATGGAATTCTTTCGTTTATACACCATTTTCTTTGGATCTCCCAAAACAAAGTTCTTTGGTTGCACCATATATATCATCTCACCACTATCTTCATTAAGAAATGTTATTTTAATATCTACCTGATGTAACTTAAGATTAAAATGAGCTATTAGTGCCATTATAACCCTTAAAGAGTCTTTCATTAAAACAGGAGAGAAAGTCTCTTTATAATTGATGTCTTCATTCAGTGTGAAGCCCTTAACAACAAGTCATGCCTTGTACCTTTCTAAATTTCCTTTCGAATCCTTCTAAAGGGACCCCTTTACCATTCTATATAGGATTTAAATATGCATTTACAACCAATGAGTTTCGTACATTTAGGCAAGGGAATAGGGTCCCATACATCATTATCATTCATGAACTTCATCTCTCCATTCATGGCATCAATCAACTTTTGAGAATTAGAACTTTCCATAGCTTGATGAAAGTTTATCAGATCATCTTCCATCATTTTTATGCCATGCTCATGTTGTTGGAGAAATATAGTATAACTATCTAGATTCATATTTCTCCTTTCTTTAGTGGATCTCCTTAATAGCACGAGTTCTTGAGATAGTAGAATTTATTGTTTTGAAATTTCTTCTTGAATTTAAATGGGAGGTTTAGTATTAATGCCTTGTTCTAGAATTGAATGTTGAATAATGTCACTATAGTGGATTAATCCTAAAGACTATCAACAAGCATTAGAGGAATATCAACATATTCTTCTTCAAAGACAAAATCCTTAATTGTATCTTCCTTTGCTAAACTCAACATCTTCAAAGAATTTAGCATTTATTTGCTTAAAGATTGCTTCAGTTGTGGGATCATAAAACTAGACCTTTTAAAATGCTTAAGAAGAAAAACAACTAAAGTCTTGAGTCCGGTTTCCTTTCTTTCAACCTATAAGGTCTTGCCTCTACTAGACATCCCCAATATGTAAGTGCTTTAAACTAGGTTTCTTGTGCTCATAAGGTTTTTTGTTGGCTACCTTAATGGACACTTTATTGAGTAAGTATACTACAATTTTCAATGCTTCTCTCCAGAGTGATTCTAGTAAGGTATATTGACTAATCATGCTCCTTATCATATCCTTAAGCATTCTGTTTCGTCTCTCAACAACACCATTCGTAGAAGGAGATCCTAATATGGTGTAGTGTAGGATGATATTATATTCCTTTAGGAATTTAACAAATGGTCATAGGCATTGTTCATCAAATCCAATATATCTATTGTAGTACTCATCACCACAACCAAACCTAACAAATTTAATGGTTTTGCTAAGTTGACTTTCAACTTCATCCTTAAAAATTTTGAACACATCTAGTGATTGGGACTTTTCATGAATAAGATATAAGTAACCATACCAAGAGAAATTGTTCTTGAACATTATAAAATATTGTTAATTATTTTAAGAAGATGTAGGGAATGGTCCACATACATCTATATGAGTTAGTTCTAAAACTTCTATAGCCTCACTAGCACCCAATCCATTAACGTTTGTTTGTTTTTTCCTTTATATAGTTAATACATATGTTCAAGTCTACAAAATTTAAGGGATTGAGAATAGCATCGGATATAAGTTTTTCCATTCTCCTTTTAGAGATGTGACCTAATCTCTTGTGCCATAATGAAGTTGAATTGTCATTGGTTAATTTATGCATTAAGTTTTGTCTACTAGCATGTACGGATTCATTGTAAGAGGCAACTATATCAATTAAATATAGATTATCGCTATAAGACAAAGAACTAATACCAACTAAATTTGAATCATAAAAAAGACTAAGTTGGCTATTGCTAATTTAACAAATATAACCCAATTTATCCAAAGTGATAATAGAAATTAAATTTCATCTAGAAGATGGTACAATGAAAGTCTCATTTAAATCCAAATAGTAACCAGTCCTAAGTAATAATATGAAATTATCCATTGCCTCTACTTTAACTATCTTATCATCACCGTGGATGTATCCTTCACCATCATTAGGCTTTCCGCAACTTTGGTAAGCTTACATAGATACGCTGGTTTAAGTTGTTACACCTAAATCTATCTACTATGTGTGTCTAGGTACTAAAGCCAAATTGACCTTAGGGTAAACAAAATTTAGAAGCATACCTTTCTTTGCATCCGAAAAATGATAGTTACTACATTGCTTCTTCTTATGTTACTTAGTACTATAAAAGAAACAAGTGTTCTCATTTTTCTCCTTACTTTGTTTCTTCTTTGTTGCTAGAATTGTAGCCTCCTTATCCTTTTTCCTTTTCTTGACTTTCTTGTTCTTTAATGTATTAGCTAAGTGACTACTCTCAATCCTCTTATGGTTTAGTCTCTCCTCTTCCTAAATAGAGTGAGAGATGAGAATATTAAGAGTTCAAGACTCCTTTTGACAATTATACCTCATTTAAATAGGCTAAACTATGTAGGGAGAAAAATCAAAACTAAGTGCACCAATAAATCCTCAAATAGATCAAGCTTTAGTGCCTTAAGTTTTGAAACTATATACAACATCTTTATGATATACTTCCTTATGTTCCCTTTCCTTTTGTATCTCGTCGAGACAAGCTTTGCTAAGAGTGTGCTTGTTTTAGCCTTTCATTCCTAGAAAATCTTTTCTCAAGGTCCTCAAGAAACTTCTTAATTATTGCAACATTGTTGGACATAGTACACCTTGAATGCTTTAGTGCCTTAAGTTTCGAAATTACATAAGATATCTTTATGATGTAATTCCTTATGTTCCCTTTCCCCTTTATGTCTCAAGATAAGCTTCGCCAAGAGTGTACTTGTTTTAGCCTTTTTCATTCTTAGCAATTTTTTTCTTAAAGTCCTTAAGGAACTTTTAAGTCGTGGTAACATCATTGGACATAGTACCCCTTGAATGCTTCTGGAATACATGCTTCATAACCATTAGACTTATGGGATTTAATTACTCCCACTTTTCCATCTCTCTCTTTTCATCAATAGTACTCTTATCAATGATAGTAGGAGGGCAATCTTCCTTTATCACTAAATCCATGCCCATGACTCTAAGATGTCGAGAATAATTAAATGGTTGCAAGTTAGTGCATAGGCAAGTACACTTAGTCAAGTTATAATATAGATTTAGATTTGAGTCTAAGTGCCAATCTTATAGGGTACCACATATGGAAGTAATATCTAATTAATTAGCAATTGTAACCCTAAATTATTTCAATTACCTAACTTTTACAATGAAAGATATGATTGAATAATTGAAACATAGTAGAGTAAATATTGTGATAACAAATAATAAAAATAAAAAAAATATTAACATGAACAAAAAATAAACAATAGCAAGAGTAAAAACAAAAACAATAATAGAAACAATTTAAATTAAAGGGGAAAACATGTTCCCTAGTAAATTTTTATTGTTATTTACTACCTAATTTTAAGAGACTATTCAATCTTAATTGCAATATTGAATTGTGAAGATTCCTATTACAAACTAACCGAACTCATGTTTCTTAGTCATTTCCTAATCTTGAGACTCTCTTTACCTGAGTCGCTTCTAAATAGAGTATTACATAATCATAGGAAGCCCTTGAATCCTACTATTAGGTCACCTTAATTTGGAAAAAACTAAACTACTAAATGTTTTAGTTAACCAGTTTTGTCTAATTGTATCGTTCAATTATATTACATGCTCTCGCGAACTCTATAATAGACTCTAGCAATAATTTAATCACTGACATATTGAATTAAAGAACAAAACTAAACACAATACAAATAGCTCGCAATATTCAATATCATAGATTGAATTCCAATATCAATAATAAGTTACACTAGAACGTGGGGTTCAATAACGATTTACTAGGAAAACTAAACAGAAGACATTATGCAAAAGAAAAGAAATTATTAGAGGAACTCCTGTAATTCTATACCCTAACTCTTGCTTGAAGGGGGCTTAGTTGCAAACCTAGGCCTAGGCATCTATTTAAAATAGTTAGACCTAGATTTATAAATAAAACCTAACAAAATAGAATATTGGTCAATCATTTCATGTCTACACCTAAAGTACATGGTTGTAGTGATAAGGTATTCTTGTACTTTGTTTGAAATCTTTCAAAATTCCATGGAAATTGATGACAAGTGGTATATGGACATAGATCACGGCATTGTCTTCAATAGTGTTCTTTGTTGGACTTTGTTTCTCACTCTAAATCCTAGAGTAATTCTTTTGTTTCAAAATGCTCTAAAACTTGATAAAAGTCCCTAAAACTTCATCAAATGCCTCCAAAGTCCCTAAAAATGGAAAATAAGCGAATTTTAAATCACTACGAAATCAATTAAATTAATATACAAAATGACACAAAATTATTATAGAATTTATGCTAATCTCGTATTATCAAATTCCTCCATGCTTAATTTTTTACTTGTCTACAAGCAAAACAATCAAAATAGAGACATCTTAAGGATAAGGCAATTAAAAATCATTCTTCAAAAAAGTACACCATCAAATTCAATCCGCAAAAGTTTTTTAGAACCACCCTTTTTTATTTTCTTGATAATGTCTTTAGAATACTTAGATAATAACTTTTAAGAATTATTGGATTTCAACAATCAATCCCAATAATTCAAAGTTAGTCATATCATTTAAATAAAAACTAAACTGGATATTAAAACAAATATCAACAAGTTAAGAAAAAGTTATTACTCAAGAGAAGGGAAATCTTCCCTCACTAATTTTATTTTGAAAGCCTTGATTGGATGTATATTACATCAATTTATCCTCTAATTATCTCTTTACTTCTTTCGATTTTCATTAGGAGGTTTTTAAGTTCAATTTAATGTCTTTATTGAAGCTGATTAGTGTCGAGCTTAAAATTTTACCAGTTTTTATTATTTTCCTTAACCTGATCTATATTGAATGTTGAATTCTATACCCATTCAATATAAATCCTCAACTAAGGATTAAGAAAAAGTTCGTTTTCATTTGATTTTGAAAAAGAAAAATGGAGTTGCTACCTGACCTAAGTCGGGAGCAAGGAAAGAAAGATTAAGTTATAACCGATTAGGTGAATTAATTATAACTTAGTTACTAGGCTATGATAAAATCACTTTTGAAAAATGATTTGAAAACAAAAAAATTTGAGTTTAAGGCTAACTTATTAAACCCTAACGAGTACCACTTTGACCTTTCAAATTTAATTTAATTTTTCAATTACCGTTTTAGCTACTTCTACATTCACAATTAAAGAAAATAAAAAATTTTGGAATCAATTTTTTCTAAGTCATTCAAATCTTTTTATTCTCATTTTTTTCTTTATTATTATTATTATTATTATTATTATTATTATTATTATTATTATTATTATTATTATTGATCGAAGCATAAAAGATAAAAATAAAAAAAGAACTTCCCTACCTTCTTTTTCTTTCTTTCTTTCTTTGTTTTTGGTTCTTTTCTTTTTTTTTTTTTTTATGTACAGGTTTGTGTAACAATAGAAGAAGAAAAAAGAAAAAAAATTACAATTCAAAATAAAAAAAAAAAACATACAACAAATATAAAAGGGTTAGACTAAGATAGAGGCATGCACGTGGGTTGGTCGAGTGGACTTAGGTTGGAACCAAGTCAAATTGGATTAGATTCAAATCTTAGGCAAATAGGAAGAAACAGCTAATCTTGGATGCTACGAGTGGTTCTAAGCCATAATTCAAGTGAGGAATGAGGGCTTCATGAGTTTCTTATTGATAAATGGGGGTTTCATGCAGTATAGGTGGTCAAAAGTGGTGGTTTGGTGGTGTTTTTAGCATTAGCCACCGATGGTAGAGTGGGTTGTCACACACAATGGTCACTAGAGAGGAAAGGATGCTTAGGTAGGGTTTTAGGGGGCTAAGAACGTAGTCATGGCTTTGGTTTTGGTTAAGCAGGGGTAGTGAGTGGTTTTTTGAAGTGGAGCTTGCAATTAGGCGAAGGTTTCATGGCTAGGAGCTAATAGAGCAACTAGGAGGCACGATGGATGTTAAGGCTACTTGGGTTTAAGTGCTAAGAGTGTAGGTAAGCTTCTGGGGGCATTACTTCATTTCAAAAATGACTGTAGAGCATGAATTTTTAGAGAGAGAGAGCACTAGCCATGGAAGCTTATAGAGAGAGAGAACTCATAAGCATAAGTGTTTGGATGATTTCTTGATATCTAAGTCAAGATCTTATGCACCTATTTATACTAGAATGAGCTTGAGCACACATGGAAATGACCATCAATGTCCAAATTCCTCTCCTTTAATATCGGTTGAGCAATCTTTGATTATGGGAAAATGGCTTGATTCCAGTTGATTTGGTGATTAAAACGTTTTATATACTTGCTTTGAAGATTATTGTAAGCTTAAAATCTACTTGGTTTAGCTCGAATTTTATTGGATTGTGCAAGAGTTGAAATATCAGATTGATGTTTTCCTAATTTTTCGAGGTCGAATTAGAGGATTGAATGAACGAATCAAGTCAAGTTTTTTGTCCCAATTCATAGCATCCTAAGTAATCTACACGATTTCACCATTAATTTGGTGAAATCATGTAGAAAAAGTAGCCAAAATAACCTTGAACCGAGCACCCCATTGAGGAACGTGAAAGAAAGAAAAGGAAAGGAAAGGAAAGAGGGGGAAAAAGAAAACTGATGTGGCGCCACGTAATGCCACATCAACTATGAATACCAATGAAGACATGCCATGTGTCTCAGCTAGACACATGGTCCATTGGTTAATCAACTCATGGTAATGGGGGGGAGAAAAGAACAAAAAGAAACAAAGTGCTTAGTGTAAGGATCGAACCCAAGACCTCCTACTCATTCCCCTAATCAAGACCAAGCATATTATCAAATGGGCTATTGGCCTATGCCTTGTTAAGTTATGCAACAAAATTATATATAAGCTAAAAAAATGACCTAACTAGATATAAACCATTTAGTCTAAGCCCAACTCAATTCAGAACAACTCAACCCATTATTTATTTTACTACTCCTATTCAACTATCTAAATAAATAAAACTATTATAGTTTTATTTAATTTTCAATTTCTTTTATATTTTTCTAAATTTCCTAATTTTTTTGTCTTTTCTATATTTTCTTTTGTATTTTTTTGTACTTTTTACTTTTTTTTATTTTTTTCGAATTAGGCCCTTTTCCCATTCTAGAGATTTCTAAAACTATAGAGGGGAAAAAATAGAGTTTCTACAATTGCCCCTTTTTATTGTGAAGTTTAAGTAAACCTTTGCTACAAAAACATAATAGACACCCTTTTTACTTTGAGGATGGATTTTCCCTAAACATCATTGTTACTAGCTAGCTAGCCTAGCTTTGATCCATTGGGGATTTGTTGTAAGAAGTAAGATGATGTTTTAAGAGATGATTAAGACATTAGAGTGAGTTTTTGAAGGGTTTAGTACCCTAAGAGCTAACTAAAAGCCTAAAAGAAACTAAGAGAAGAGTAGCACCCTTATGGGCTGGCAAGAACCCTAAAGGGAAAAGTAAGATAGAAAAGTGCTCCTTAACCTTACTAAAACCCTAAAAAAGGACTTAGTCATGCTACTTTAAGATGACTAACCTAGGTGAACGGGTGAAGTGCTCTTTGAGCTAGTTAAGACCTTAAATGACAACTTGAAACTGAGTCATGCCCTTTTGAGTTGACTAACTTAAGCGGATGGGTAAAGTGCTCCTCGAGATAGCTAAGACCCTAAATGAGAAACTAAAACCTAGTCATGCCCCTCTAAGCTGACTAACTTAGGTGAACAGGCAAAGCGCTTCTTAAGCTGACTAAAACCCTAAAAATAAAACTCAATCATACTTCTTTGAACTAACTAACCTAGGTAAACAGATGAAGCACTTTTTAAGCTAGCTAAGACCTTAAATGACAACTTGAAACTTGGTTATGTCCCTTTGAGCTAACTAACCTAGGCGAATGGGTAAAGCACTCCTCGAGCTAGATAAGACCTTAAATGACAACTTCAAACCTAGTTGTACCCCTCTAAGTTGATTAACTTAAGCGAATGGAGTGCTCCTCAAGCTAGCTAAGACCCCAAATAAGAAGTTGAAACCTAGCTATGCCCTTCTAAGCTAATTAACCTTGGCGAACTAGTAAGGCACTCCTTGAGCTGGCTAAAACTTTAAAGATTTTAAACAAGAGAGCACTCCTTAAGATGGCTAGAACCCTATAAAGATTTGAGATGGGACAGCGCTCCTTGAGTTAGTTCAAACCCAAAAGAGAAAACTTGATCATGCTCTTCGAAGCTGGCTAACCTAGGTGAACGAGCAAAGTACTTCTTAAGCTAGCTAAGACCTCAAATGACAACTTAAAACATGGTCATGCCCCTTTGATCTAACTAACCTAGGAAAATGGGTAAAGCACTCCTTGAGCTAGCTAAGAGCCTAAATGAGAAACTAAAACCTGGTTGTAACCCTCTAAATTGACTAACCTAGGCGAACAGGAAAAGTACTCCTTGAGCTAGCTAATACCCTAAAGATTTGAGACTAGATAGCACTCCTTGAGTTGGCTAGAATCCTAAAAAGATTTGAGATAGGACAACACTCCTTGAGCTAGCTAGAATCCTAAAAAGATTTGAGACAGGAAAGCACTCTTTGAGCTACCTAAAACCCTAAGAGAGAATTAAGACGAGATAGTGCTTCATGAGCTGGCTAAAACCTTGAAAACGGATGTGAGATGAGTTAGTGCTCCTTGAGCTGGATAGAACCCTAAAGAGAATAAGACGGGACAACACTCCTTGAGTTAGTTGGAACCCTAAAGAGAATGAGATGAGTTAATACCCCTTGAATTAGCTAAAACCCTAAAGAGATGTGAGATGGGTTAGTGCTCCTTAAGCTAGCTAAAACCCTAAAGAAAATAAGACTGGATGGTGCCCCTTGAGCTAGATAGAACCCTAAAGAGAATGAGATAGGCTAGTGTTCCAAAGGGATCTAGTCTTATGAAATTTTCATTAAAGCTTGCCTCAACAAATTAAGGGGTTCACAACTAAGACTTACTGAAAAGGTCAATATCAAATTTTCGAAACTGGAAAGGAAAGTGATCTCCTCTTATAAGGCAAGATATTATTTGACCAAGTTTAAGGAGAATATATTAAGAAGGATATATCTATAGCTCATTAAAATTCGAAAACCTAGCAACTATATTTTTCTCTTCAAAAGGAAATAAGAAATGGATTCCTTCCTTAAAAAATGGAACGGTCAAATTTTCTTAAGACAGGAAAGATTATATGATATTTTCAAAGGAAAATTATATAAACTCAAGTCATATTTTTCAAAGAAAAAGAAGGCAACAAACAAGCTTATCAAAACATGTAAAACTCAAATAGGTATTAAAGATTTTCCTTTAGGGAATTAAAGGAAAGATCAAGAATTATCTCAAATACCAAATGACATTCCATATATTTCTAACTAGCCATTGTGAAAATTGAATATATAAAGCCATGAGATCCAAATCAATTCATACTCAAGACATACAAGTGTTGCAGTGATTATTTTTTAAAATCTTCTTAAGTTGTACAAGATAGAAGATCGATTAGAGTATTACATTGCTCTGCAATATTTCTTATTTCGTTTATTTCACGTGCTTATTTTTTAGGATCAATTATACCATTTCCTCATCATTTTCCTAGTAATTAGTTTGAGAGTTAGACTTGTATATTTAGAGAGACTTTTGTAATTCTATAGATTTGAGTGCTCACTTAAGGTAAGGCTAAGTGATTCAGAATAGAGGACTTTGAGGCTAAATCTCTTAAGTATTGTTTTTGTTGAAAGTAGATGGTGGAACGACTCTATTGAGGAATACTAAGTCTTTAGTGATGGAGCTAGAACAGTGCAGTAAACATAAGATTGAAGCATTATGATTGATATGTGTAATCTCTTATCCTTTACCCTTTTACTTTTATGCACTTTATTTTAATTGCTAATTTTCTCATTCACTTCATGCTAATTATTTATGTAATCAAGGGGGTTTATTTTTCTAATTGGTTATTGATTATTTCTTATTTCTTATTTCTTCAAATTACTTTAATCCTTTATTTCATCATCACAATTGTTGTTATCTTTTAAGTAGAGTAATTCAATGCAAGTGAGCAAGTGTTCAATCTTCCTAGGATTGACAACTCTAGACTTTAATGTTCTCTATACTGTTACTTGACAAGTACACTTGCCTAAGTAGCCTAGCAACCAATTAGAAATTCAAAATAATATGAGAGAAAAAGATAAGAAAAGAACTAGGACTTCCTCGATTTTTGCATTGATCTTGAAGAAAAATTATGAAGCCTAAGATTCAAACTCCATCGATCCGATTAAACTCAAGGTTTTCTTTATACCTAACAAAACAAACGAACTATAAAATGAAAAGAAAAAGTTAACTAGTAAAGAGACTACTAATTCAAGTATCAAAATATTAGCATCTAGCAAAACTAACAAACTAGAAAAGGTTAAACAATTATACTATAAGAATTTTGGCTTTAGGCAATGTTTGCAGATTTCCTAAATATAGCCAATTTTCGCATGTTTAAGCCATACTTATTAAACGTTGTACAAGATATGTTATTAGCAACATTTTTAGTCAAGTGTAAAATATATTATTATATTTATTATAAAATGGAAAGTTTATTCTTTTTAATGTGTATCCAAATACCACAACAAATAAAAGATACTAAACATAATATATATTTAAAATAGATGTTACCTTAGTATTTAAAAACATTTTCAATTCTGATGCACTGATCAATTAAATTTACTCTTACCCATAGTAGAGACACCTAATACATAAAAAGTTTAAAATCTATCAAAGTAAGAAAAAAATTTATAGGAATTCACTGTAAAATTCTTTGTGAGAAAGGAAGCATGCAATGAAATGAATTTACTGATAAAAAGTTAATCTTTAAAATGTGTGGCACTGAAATTTAATATTTAATATGTACATATATATGAATTATCTTTTAATACTGTATAACAATTAATAAGTATTTTAAGGCGTTTTTAAAAAGTTAAAAAGAATAAACTTTCTATTTTTCCCCATATTTATTTTCTTTTTATATGTGTATATCTTATTTACATTTTTAAATTCTTATATTGATTATAAGTGTTTTGATCTATTTGAAAAATAAAAAAAAATGGAATGATATTGTCTTAACAACATAACATTAATATATACATACAAAAAGTGGGATAGATTAAGAAAATAGAAAGAAAAAGTCCTCAAGAATTGAAAAATCACATATTTCATTGCTCTCTTAACTTGAAGGAGGGAAAAAACCCTAACCTTTTCACTTTCTTACAAAAGCAAACCCCATCTCTTAGTAATGCTCTCTCACCACATTGACCTTCTCTCTTTGTTTGTCTCTCTCTACGCTATCAAGCACGTCATCTGAGTTTCTAGGGGTGTAAGTGTTCATAGACCTTTCTAGGGCTAAGCTCTAAAGGCCTAAGCTCAAGTGCCTCCACTTGCTCTAGCATTCCTAAGCATTTCTCTAGGTTGACAACTTGGCCTCCTTTAACAAACTAATCAGCTTAATCCCCTTTGTGGGTCCACTTTAGCTTAAGTCCAATTACCTACTCGATTCCTCCCAAACTTGCCTTTCAAACCAGAATTTGCTTTCCAACCTACCTAATGCTAGCACAGCCTTTTCGAGTTAGGCCTGAGCACTCCATGGAAGCTTTAATTAGCGTCCTTTGACACTTGACTCCTTAGGAACCGAGGCCCTAAGGACCCCATGGTCTTTAAGGCATCTAGATCTAAGCTCAACCCATAGCCTTAACCTTAACTCCCAAGCTCATGCTAGGTGCTTAGGATACGACTTGAAAATCCTAGCACCATTATAGCTCTGTTGATTCTCTTTCTCTCCCTCTTTCCAACCTACCTAATGCTAGCACAGCCTTTTTGAGTCAGGCCTGAGCACTCCATGGAAGCTCTAATTAGCGTCCTTCGACACTTGACTCCTTAGGAACCAAGGCCCTAAGGACCCCATGGTCTTTAAGGCATCTAGATCTAAGCTCAACCCATAGCCTTAACCTCAACTCCCAAGCTTATGCTAGGTGCTTAGGATACGACTTGAAAATCCTAGTACCATGATAGCTCTATTGATTCTCTTTCTCTCCTCATTAAATGTTGCCTAATAATTTATAGTACAACTTAGAAGCCTTGCTACCCTAGCTGTGATGACTACCCACATTGATGTGATAGATACCTTCTCCAAAGCCACCAATTAGTAGAAAGGTGTTATGCCCACCCATATTGTGCATGCCTCACTATACAAACCACATACGAGCCAATCTTGACTTATAACGTAGCCCAAGCAAGTAAGCTTCATACCCTATAAATAGGTCATGGAGTCACAGGTACAAAGATTTGATCCCCAAGCTCTCTTTATACCTAGATTAAACACTTAAAAACTCTCTCTTTTCTTCTTTCTTATTAATTTAAGCGTCAAAGGGCCTTCACTAGTACAACTATAGGGGGCTTTCTTATTGGTCCTCTACTGTACATGGTAATCGGACCACCAAACAACCACCTGATGTTGATCTCAGCATCATTAGGGCTAATATGCATTGAAACTGGGAATATTATTTATATTTTATGATATTTCAAACTATAAATGATAATAAAAGGTTAACATATAGTTGACATAAGGTTACATATATATATATGTATGTATGAATGAAGTCATAGTTGTTACGCCCCGAGCAAAAAGAGTCATAACAGTCCCGCCGTGTAAACTAATCTAAGATAGAAGCTGACCTCACAGCTACTATCGTAGACGCAGTTTACACAAGGTGCACAACTCAACCAGCTTGAAACGTCTGTTCTGACATCTATTAATATCCAAACTTGTGGTAGAGCTTTTACAAAATACTTGTTCTATACAATCTGTTGTTTAGTACTACAACAGTAATTATACAAACATTTCACGTCCAAGGGTAAAGATTACAATCAGAGTTTATTAAAAACCACAGGTTTTACTATTTATGTACAATAAGTTAGAAAACTAGTAGGCTCCCAGGGAATTCCCATTTAGTTTTCTTCAAAACTTAAAGACAAGACAAAAGCTCAGGTTCAGTTAAATTCCTCGATCCTCACTTTCCCACACAGCAGCATACTAACCTGAGAACGGTGGTACCTGAACATCTTTACCTTCACTCAGCACCTGCAAAAGGGTCTATAGGGGTGTGAGCACAACTAGCTCAGTAAGTGAGGCAGAGTCAGAAGAGTACTATACAATCACAAATAAGGTTAATAATTATGATGAAATGCAATGCAATCACTCAAATGAAAACATCGCACAGTGTTAACCGGTCCACTGTGAGATTAGAGAAATTTCATCCGCTCCAACCCGGATTGAGGAGTTTTATCGCGACTCAAGTCAAACCAAACCCGGGCTTGTGCAATGGAGAACACCCCCCTCCCAAGACCGCCTTCGAACCATGGCCCCCAACCTTGCCGCGATCTCCTCGCCTATCACTTAGTTCGACTAAGGATTGGGAAAGGACCATTTCAGCTATCCTCATCGAAGGAAGTCGGTGTTTGGCCTAACACTCTTAATCGTCTCCCCTAACAGGTGATTATGCATGACCAATTACACTTTAGTCGAATAATCATTAGTGATAATCAGGGGTGACCAATAAGTTCACACAATACAGAATCCATGCAAATATGCAGAACAGCACACCAAGGAGTCGAACTCTTGTCACAACAGAGTATCATTCACACACATAGCATGCACATAATCATCTAACTACAAACACAACCAGAAGTACTCTTGGGTCTCCGGATACTTTTAAATAGTACCCAAACAGTGGCGAAGCTACCATCCCAACTTACTTGTTTAGATGTTCGCTATTTCTGACTTGAATTGTCAACCGTCTTTGGAAGGTCCTAATTACACAAAAGATCCAAATTTAGTTTTCGTAATAATTACGAAAACATTAGGGTTTAATCTAAAGTGGTTATATATATATTATTTCCATAATATGCAGTCATGTTATTACTATATATCGAATTAAATTATTAATTATTGATATTGTACATCATATATACTATTACGTATTATATATCATTTTGATCGTATCGAAACGTACTTTTTATTTATTAATTCACGTTTTGATTCCGGTAAGGTTATCGAAATGTGTATATTCTTGAATATGTTATAGTTATAGGCTAGATTGCTTAAGGTTATCCGATTTCAACAAAACTAGTGTTATTGAGTTCGTATAGACTTAACGACACATCTTACGAGTCCTATTCCTAGAGATGGATTTTAACGGGTAGTTTGAATTTTTAATACAATTATACATAATTATATAAAAACGATCGTATTATGCGAAATTTACAGTTTTAAATTATATTTTATCCAATTTGTCCTTATATTGTAACAATATAAGTATTATTCAATTTTAATACACCTAAAGTACATCCCGATCAGAAAATATTAATAATTATAATAAAAATCTCCATTTAACCCAATTCGATCAGCAATCCTATATATAGGTTTTATTTAACTATTTAACTCATTTTAGTCTATTAATATTACAAATACACCCTGACTTGTAATTTAAGCTATTTTACTTAATAAATTCGTAATAAATAGTTCGGATTACCCAATAATTCCCCGAAAATTTCTATGGACTTCTAAAAATATAGGGAATTCAATTATCACTTGGTTTCAAGTTTTCAACCTATTGCCTATATTTTTGTATTAACGATTTTACCCCTAAATTTGATAAATTAACCAATTATAATTCTTTTAGGATCCAATTAATTTCAATCTGACTCAATACCATTATTATTTATTATAGATCAGTACATATCCATTTCATCAATTAATTTTATAATTTCCTATTAAATTCATAATTTCAGCCTATTTTAGAGCTAATTTCAGGCCTAAAAATTCAATAAATATTAAAATTATTCAAATAAAAATTTGGGCTTCGTAGCAATTACCTATATATCATACACATCCTATACAAAAATTTTCAGCTAAAAACAACATCATATAGTATATTTATTTCATAAATATATATTCGGATGAATTACATATTTCTTAATAAAGTATATTAAATATTACGAATTTTTCAAAAATAAAAATATCACATGAAAGCATGTCTAAAATAACCTAAGTATAATTTTTTTCATAATTTTCTGGGCGGATGTACTATTTTTTAAAAATTATTGAAAAACAGGGCAGAAATTTGACCTTGGTGTTCTTGGGTGCACCGGTGGCCAGTGGCGGCTGGGCGGTTGTCGGACGGCCGGCGCGGTGGGTGGATCGTGTGGAGTTGGCTGGGTTTCATAGCAAATCTACTCTAGGTTAGGATTCCACACTTTCACTAATTTTTCTGTTTTTTCTAAATTTGTTTTTTTTTCCACGATTTTTTTCTAATTTTTCTTTCTGATTATTTCTGATTCCAAATTGCTAAAACTATCATATCTGATGATCTTGGCTTTTTATAGTGCCTCAAAGTCGGTTTAAGGATTTTTTCTTTAATTAATTCATATTTTCTTTTCCAATTTCTTTTTTTTTTTTTTTATGCATGAGGTGTCCAAATGTTATAACTTCACTTTTTGAATCAGCAATGCAATTTCTATCCTCTTGCCACGCCTCCTTCCAATGTTATTTAATTAATTTTTCTTTTTCTTTTATTAAATAATTACTTAAATATAGATATTATACGTTAGAATTAATTATTTTAATTAATATACAAGGTTATACCCTATGTAAATAACATGTGAAATATATAACTTTACTCATATAATTAAGTTTCTAGCATATCTTTTATTTTTATGATACATTCTAAGGTTAATTCCATGAATTCAACACAATAAATATATAATTACATAATTTTAAGTTATAATTATTATTTATACCGAGTATACTCAAAAAATTACGTGTATTTTTTTATAGTAAATTATACTACATTATCTCATGTTATAGCTCAATTAACTTATCTCTAAGTTCTCGTTGCAATCTAAGTTCAATTTTAGGAGTTCTGAATATTTTAGGGCTTTAGTAAATATTTCAATTTCTAAGGGCAAAATTGGAATTTCGGGTCATTATTACTAAAATCTAACTTCATTGTAATATCTCAATTAACTTTTTCGTTCTAGTTGCAAAGTTTGGGCTCAATTGGATAAGTTACCCTAAAAGCCCTAAATCTGAGCTCGGTTGTCCTAAACTCAATTTTGAGAGCTTACAATAGTCCCCATCTCAAACGTAGTAATTTAGTTCTCTCTAACATCCTATCATCAGTAAGAACAATAGACAAACTCTCTATGGACTTACGTGGTTAACTCAGAAGACCAATGATCAAGTAATTATGAAATTCTAAAATAAATCTAGATACTTTTTGGTTTCTCTTATTGAGTTTGTACCTTAATTTTATGCATGATTTGTCCCCGATGATTATGGTTTAAGAGATTAAAATCTTTAATCTTAACAAGTAGCATTAACGCAATAATGTGTGTGATTAAAGCCTAAATTAATAAAAGATTGCTAAGATTTAAAGTAATTCTGTATGGTGTTATTTTCCCCAATTTTAATGGTTACGGTTTGAAGAATTAAAGCAATTATATATGATGTCATATGGGCTAACTGGAATTCAACATGTGGTTTGTCTTCATACTTCAATTCACCTTTGATGTTGCATCAGGAACTTGGCCGTTTGTGGGCTTGAGTGGACTGAATATGGATTTAGTATCTACCCATGTTTTCAATCTCGGCTTTGGCAATGGAAAACTTTTAGATTTAAAAAAATAATGAAAAATAAAGTATGAAAAGAAAAGGACGATTGGGGACAATATGAATGTTTCTCGGTTTGGGCTTGATTCCGATTATTGAAGCCTGTTAAATTTTTGTTAGACTACGTGCAACTAATAAAATTATAGATAGATAGACATTTAGATCAATTCGTTTATTAAAGAATTATTTTACTAGGTTAAAGATTCTGTTTTATATATTGGGATTGTTTTCTTTATTAGCCTACTTCTATGGTAAGCTTTACCTATGGGTTTAATAAAGAAAATAAGGTTTATGCATTTGAGTACTTAAAATTAAAAAGATTGGCAAATCTTGTATATCTATTATATGAGACAAATTATTGAAATAGCATGTCACTAAAGCAATATTTCCTATAAAAGTCTATTTTAAATAAGTAGAAAAAGATTTTGTACATGTGAATTGTGCGAATATTAGCAAGCCTAAAGGAAAGATGATATTTGATTGATTTATATATATACTTGCAGTGATAATTATGAGATGATTATTCAACTTTCCCTATGAATAGTTATTGGCTTAAAGGAAGGCTCAATTGTTTGAGATGAATTTATTATCGATATATGATCACTACACCAAGAGTACCACTTAGAAGTTGATATCTCTATTCAAAGGCTAGATATCAATGTTGTGCTTGGTATTATGTGATGAGCCTTACCATTATTTGAATTATAGTTTGAATGTTTCAGAGTAAATGTGAGTTAAAGTTTTGTTCAACTTGTTTATTTGTTGTCTATTTAGTTGTTGGGTCGGCTACATATATCAATTCCATCCCTATGCCAAATGATACTTACTTTAAGGCATGGCAAGAGAATATGATAATTGTTGATAATGTGAAATTAGCATACACATTCTACAGTAATTTTGTGTCATTTTGTATATTCATTCAGTTGATTTTGTAGTTATTTAGAGCTCAATCTTTTTAATTTTCATTTTTAGGGGCTTCGGAAGCATTTGATGAAGTTCTGAAGACTTTTATCGAGTTTTAGAACATTTTGGAATAAAAGCATTAATCGAAGATTTAGAGTGAAAAATGAAATCCAATGAAGAACACAGTTGAAGACCACAGCCATGATCTATCACCATATTCCCCTTGTCATTAATTTTAATTGAATTTAGAAAGATTTTAG
Organism: Lumnitzera littorea; assembly: GCA_024138015.1. Classification (NCBI taxonomy): domain Eukaryota; kingdom Viridiplantae; phylum Streptophyta; class Magnoliopsida; order Myrtales; family Combretaceae; genus Lumnitzera; species Lumnitzera littorea. Next base: position 12,641,476 of record JAMXBB010000007.1, on the reverse strand, counting down.
AAAAAGTACAAGAACATACCTCATGATCACAACCATGTGCTTTGGATGTGGTTATACAACGATTTATGAATCTTTTATCTTTGTTAGGTTTTCTTTGTAAAATGTAGGTCCAACTCTTATAAATAGATGGTTAAGCCTAGGTTTGCACAACAGCCCCCTTCTAGCAAGAGTCAGTAAGGTTAGAATTACAGAGGTTCTTCTATTCCTTTCTTTTCTTTTGCCATTATGTCTTTAGTTTAGTTTTCTTAGTAAATCTTTATTGAACCCTATGTTCTAGTATGAGTTTTTATTATTGATATTAGACTTTAATCTATGATATTGCATATTGTGATCTAATTGTATTGTGTTTATTTTTGTCTTTAATTTAATATATCGATGGTTAAATTATTGCTAGAGTCTATTATAAAGCTCATGAGAGTATGTAATATGATTAACTAATATAATTAGACAAAACTAGTCAACTAAAACATTTAGTAGTTTGGTTTTTTTGAGTAACCTAATAATGGGATTCAAGGGCTTAATGTGATTATTTGATACTCTATTTAGAAGCAATTAAAGTAGATAGGGTCCTAGAATTAGGAATTGGCCAAGAGACTTGAGTCCCGTCAATTTGTAATAGGAATTATCGTGGTCCAATTTTACAATTGAGATTGAATAAATCACTTAGAACTAGGTAGTAAATAAGAAGAAAGATTTACTAAGGAATATGTTTTCTCCTTTAATTTAAATTCTTTTTACTATTGTTCTTGTTCTTATTCTTTCTTTTGTTTATTTTCTATTTATGTTTATATTTCTATTATTTTTATTATTTGTTATCACAATCTTTACTCTACTATCTTTAGTTATTCAACTATATCTTTCATTGTGAAAGTTAAGTAATTGGAATAATTTAGGGATACAATTGCTAATTTATTAGATATGACTCCCATGTACGATTCATTGTAAGATTAATACTCAGACTCAAATCGGGATCTATACTATAACTTAACTAGATGCACTTACCTATGCACTAACCTACAACCAATCAAGTTTTTTGTGCCATTACTAGGGAGCCAATAAAGTAAACTAATTAGGAATTTAGCCAAAACCTTAAATTTCCAATTATTTTAACATATGTAATAATTTTTTCCAATTTATGACCAAGAATAGCAATAACTCATGAAACATTGTATCTAATCAGCCAAGGTTCATCACTCCAATTAAAAGAAGAGTTAGAAGATTCAAAAAGCAATCAAGAGATTGACAATATGGCATTGAACAATAATGACGAAGCTAACAAAACCCTTATGGAGTTTACCAAGCCAATGGTGACTAGAGCTGAATCCAGCATCACAAGAGCTGCAATCTAAGCAACGAATTTCTAAATCTAGCTAAATGTAACCTAAAGGATCCAATAATTTGCTCAGTTTGATGGATTAACTAAAAAGGACTCTAACAGCATGTCTCGAGTTTCTTGGAGATCTACAACACTTTTAAGAGCAACAGTGACATAGATGATGTAGCAGGACTAAGATTGTTTCAGTCCTCCTTATGAGGTAAGGTTAAACAATCGCTTAACTTCCTTTATAGAGGTTCTATTACTACTTGGGACAATTTGGTTGAAATGTTTCTAGGAAAATATTTTCAACGCGCTAAGATGATGAAGTTTAGAAACAATATTTCTACTTTTGCTCAAATTAATGATGAAACCCTCTCTAATACATGGGAGAGATTCAAGGAGTTGTTAAGGTGATGCTCACACTATGGATTACTTCTATGGATGCAAATTCAAACATTTTATAATGGGCTCAATTATCTTATGCACTAGATAATTAATGTCATAGCTGGAGGCACATTGAGTATTAAGACACCAAACAACAGCTAAATGCTGATTGAAGGCATGGTAATGAAGAATTTGCAGTAAGATAATGTGAGATCAAAAGTGAAGGTGATAGGGAAGTATGAAGTTGATTATATGACTACACTAATAGCTTAAGTCGAGAACCTAAGTAAGAAGATTAAAGGATTGATGAAGCCAATAAATTGAGTGCAAGGTGAGTCTTTAATTGAAACTAAGGATTTTAATTTTATTGCTGACCATGCCTAGAATAATCCTTTTAACAATACATATATTCCAGGTTAGAGAAATCATCTAAATTTCTCCTAAGGAGGCCAATAGCAATAGTAGAATTGAAATGTACAACCTTAGAATAGGGCCGCAAGTGTTAAAGAGTTGAATAGATTCATCTAGAGCTCAAATGCATGTTTTCAAGCCAATGAAGCAACACCTATAAACATTAAAGCTTCATTAAGAAATTTAGAAAGCTAGCTAGGTTAACTGGCTAAGACTATTACTAAGAGACAACAAGGGAATTTTCCTGGAAATATTGAGCTAAATCCCAAACCAATAGGTTTGGAACCAAATTAGAGGAAGAAATCAATCATCAAGCCAATGGTGTTAAACAATAGCGTTCCTTGGGAAGCAACCTAAATTTGATTATTTTTAATTCTAGTTGTTATTTTGTTAGTAGTTTTGTTGATTTCATTGTCTTGTCTAACTTAATTCAAGTATCAAGTTTTGAGACATTAGTTAGTATTTTCCTTGCTTAGAATGGTTTTTATTTCAATAAAATAGTTATTGAATTTTATTTGTACAACAGTAACATTGAAGTTGTTATCTAATCAAAATGCTATTTGCTATACTTTATGTTTCAATTCACTTTAATTTTGAATTTTCCAAAGTAATTTTAGGAAACAAGTCAAAGGAAATCAACATGATCTAAATGTAAGAATAAGAGGAAGAATACAACTAAAGCTCACGACCATAAACTTGACGGTGATTCTCTCATAATGTTATTTCAAGTGGAAGTTAAAAATTCTAGACGAAAGCTCCACAAACAGGACCACGCTCATGATCCTTGACTATGGTCACGATAGGTTTGCCTTATTGTGAAAAAGTCAAGGACCATGGCCACACTCGACAGCTGTGATCTTTAACCATGGTTCAATGCGAATTTAAACATCATGGGTAATTACTTTGCATCTCATTCTAAACCTTCATTCTCTCTCTCAAACTTCACTTTTCTCTCAATCCTCTCACTAAACGTATACTTATCTTCACAAATTTTTATGATTCAACCCCTTATACATCAAATCAAAGGTAAGTATTTTATCTTTATCTAGTTATTTTCTTAGATTTTTGTTGTTATTTTTGGTAAAAATAGGATTTTTATTTATGGTTTGAAAATGTATAATATGGCATGCATGTGTAGAAACTTTAGTTTGTAGGAGTGATCTAGGAAAGATAATCATTGTTTATTAATTAATTGTTAGAAATCACTTGAAAAACACTTGCTTACTAGAGATTGAAAACATGAAGAACATGAGAGTTGTGTTCTATGTTGAAGAAGAAGAAGGAAAGTGATGGAATTCATGTCATTAGCATATTGATCATTGTTAGCATGTGATTTGTGAAACTCATCTTAGAAATGTAAAAAAAATTTTCTTTGTTGAATTTTGTGTGATTGAAACAATTTGTAGAACTCATGAATTCTTCAATTTTAATTGAAAAATTGATGTAAAATCTATTTCAACATGCTATAAAATTCATGTTAGGAATATAGAACTTCTTCTTAACACAATTGCACAAGAGATAGATCGTTAGAAATTATACAAAATAAGTTTTCGAGTAAGTATATATTAAATGATAAAACTTATATCAAGAAAGATAGATAATAGAAATCGGATTTAGTTAAGAATTAATCCTAAAATTTCATTTATCCATGATTTTAGAAAAGTTAGTATTTTATTATACAATAGATGGCTAATTCAATATTTTGTATCTTGCATGATTGAACAAATTAGCAATTACTTTTGTATCTTGCTAGATCATTGAATTAGCAATTACTCATGTAGCATGACTTTGTGTTTATCAAAGTTGAAATCTTCTTTTAACTTTAATCTTAGAAACATGCTAAGAGTTAAACACACAGCTCACAAGAATTCTTTGGATGCCACTCCTATGTACCCCTAATTAACATTTTAGGAATCTTAACAAAGGAAGAAATATACCCGATTGTCGAGAAAAGAGTTTTGTCAAACCTCATTTCTTAGTTGGAGCCACTTATTCAAGCTTGCTGTGATGATAGAGTTAGCTAGTTAACAAAATTTTGCAGTTAAGACCAACTATGAACAATTAACAAGCTGGTTTATAAAGAGTTGACATTGTAAGTACAAATTACTTTGAGGTTAGCCAATGACTACATAAATCAAGGTAGATAGAATACCTTGTATTTCAAGTGTAGTGGTCAAGATGTAACCATGTTGTTTGACTAAATACTTGTTTGTATGGGCTTGTGCTCTCTAGATTATGTCAAGACTTATGAATATAGGGAGCTATCCTATAAGTTGCTACAAGAAGTTTTCGAGTCCCATATGTGGATAAATTTGAGCAATAGAGGAGCTTATGACCTAGGGAGACCTAAAGCCTCTAGGTTGAGAGATCTAGCTCTTAGAATGATTTATTATGTATCAACCAAAGGCCTATCTAGGAGGAAAAATAGTCAAAGAGTAGTAAATGAAAAGGATATCTTCTACTTATATAGTGTAGCCAAACAACACCCTATAAATTTAGTTGTTAGAATGGCCTTCTTTCTTAGGAACCAAGCTATCGATGGCCATTTGAGATATATTTTTGTAGGTCCCTTTGTCACTAAGTTGGTGAGAAATACTCTTATTTTTAATGGCCTCCCTCTTATGTAAGTATTGAAGCCTCCTACCCCATTGAGTTATGAGTTAATTAAGGTCATGAGACTCCCTCCAGTACTTAGGATCCACTCCTTAAGCCTTCTGGAGAGGCAACATCTTCATCATCTCAGTTACAATAGGGATCATCCTCTTTAGTATTAGGAAAAATTAAAAGGATGATGGGAAAAATATTCAAGAAACAGAGGACCTTATCACATAAGGTAGATTATAGCCAAGCTAAGATGGATCCACTTTTTGCATACCATGGTATCTAGCCACTACCATCACCACCCATACCAGAGCTTGATACACACAAGGAGACTAAGGAAGAGAAGATTAAAGAGGAGGACAAGGATGAAAAGGAAGAAGAAGGGGATGACAAGTGATTTTTCCTTTCCATTTTTATTTTCTTTTCAAAAGACTCGATTCGATTTTTCTATTAGGATGACTATACTTGATTAACTTATTTACTGTTACTCTTTGCTTTATAACTACAAGAATCTCCATTATGGGCAACGTTTAATAAACTTCACTAATCAAAGAAAAAATGTTGCCAATAAAGTTTGGCTATGATTAATAAATGTAACCCAAAGACATTGCCAAAGGTCTATCACTAATCAGTTATGCTATGTTAAAAAAAAAAAAAAAAACAACAACAACATCTAATAATTAGCAATGTTTATACATCACCATATATACCTATTTGCGACATTTAAGTGTCACTAATACATATATAAATATGTTAGAGAATTTAATAACATTTAAACATAGTTACTTTTGGAATTAGGCAATGTTTAAACGTGGTCATACAATTCTCCTACCAGTAAAAATTTTGAACAAGTAATACATTAGCTACATTTAAATGTAGTTAATTACAGTGATTAGCAACATTTAAACGTCACTATCTATGATCATTGGCAATGTTTAAACGTAAGTATATATATTTTCCCCAACAAAAACATTACCAAGATATACTATATAGCTATGTTTAAACATTGCTATTAATCATTATTGGTCACATCTAAACATGGTTATTTTGATCCTTAGGTGATGTTTAAACTTGGTTATTCATTTTTCTCATTAATTAAAATGCCAAATAAATTTCATATTAACTAAATTTACACATAGTTAATGAAGATGATTGCTTATGTTTAAACGTTACAAAATATATGCTATTAGCTCCATTTCATCATATCTAATAGTGAATATAGCCATCACTTTGCCTTGTTTTTGAATAAATTTCTAATTTGTAAATGGGCAATTATGATGCCATAAGGTTTCTATATACATTGATAAATTTAAATTACAAAAGAGAGCGCACTTTATTTCAAAGCGCGCATGTTAATATTATAAAAGATAATGGGCTTTCTTTCAAAGCACTTACATTGGTCAATGTACATATACTACTTCACTTACACACAACTAATTATAAAACAATAAATGATATATTCTCCATAAGTAATATTAAACTTAGTAAGTATTCCAATACATTTAACAAAACATAACTTACAATATCCAAAAAAGTTCAAGTTCTTCATACATTTGATCTTAAATATACTTAGCCACAAAGAGTAAACATGAAATCCAACTATTTGAAATCTTATCTACATATTCCACCAATCATACTCCTCGCAGTTTCCATTTCCATCATTGTTTAGGGGAAGAGCATCATTTTGTTTATCCCTAGATCCTGATGTACAATAAGAAAAACTTTAATTAACACATATACATACAATAATTTAAAAAAATAAAATCAAAGAGAGAGAGTAGTGAAAAAAGTTTTTAATAAATTACCTAAAATGTTGGGTATATTTCTTGCAAGTTGCATAGTTGCTTGAGTAATCATCAATAGCTGTAAACATTTATGCTAAGCATAAAATTTCCAATTTGACACATAAAAAAAAAATATAAACACTTAATATTATAATAAAGATCCAAATATAAAACTCATAGATTCTTATCAAACATCTTGACATAATTCTCAATCATATTGATCGAATTCATGGTATAACATAACTTGAAAGTCAAAAACAGATATTCCCTCTTCAAACCATATTTAAATGATCCAACCAACAATTTCCCTACTTCAATCTCATTATCATATAAACGAACACAATCGATATGTCAATATTTGATCAACAATGCTATCTTGACAGTTTCAATGCAAAGGTCTCATCTACTCTGCTATGTCCTAAACCCAATTATTATTTGACCATATTATGTAAATAAAACAAAAACTCCAACAATGGGAGTATTCATATCAACCATGAAAGGGTGGAGGTGAAAGAAAATCAAGTTTGCTTGAAGAATTGTATTGCATTAGGTAGCGATTGATTTCTAGCAATCTAATCAAACATGTAATATAGAGTTAAGAGCTTAATCAATTATAGTGTCTTATAATTAAATTATTTGAGACACTTACATAATCATTCCTCTTGTTCTCAAATGATCTAGATCCAAACCAATATAAATATTTTACTTTACTATAGTAGCCTTCCCACTCAAAAAACCAAGAATCTCCACAAATAGTATGTATATAAGAAGGCAAAAACTAGCTAAGAATCTACAGGAAGTTCAACAAATTGGAAATGACATTAAAAGATTTGTCAAATAATTAGAAAATAAAGTTACTTATGGTAAGCTATAATCAATGACTACTCAAAATGGGTTAACAAAATGCTTATGTTGAAAGGTTTTGCATGAAAAATAGAGTGGTTAGCATAATAGTACAACTCCACCATAGCTGCAGGGAAACTAAAAAATTGAAGTTTTATATAATTTATTTAAAAAAAAGATATGCCCATATACTGTTGGAGTGCAATACAATAGACTATTCACTTTCAAGGGAAGAAGATTTATACTTGAAGTTCCAAAAACAGTGATTGGATACACTATGACAACACAAACAGAAGATAAAAAACACAACACATACAATAGAAAAATCCATGCCCATACATGAATACTAGTACATAAGATAGCAATGTTTATTTATTTACCATGCTATTGTCTTACTTAATAGAGGTTAAGGGGCCTAATATGTAATTAATCTTAACATTATAAAGTTGCTAAAAAGTATAACAAGAGCATATATCATGATATCTAATTAACATTAATACCTATGCGCTAGATAAAAGAAGATGCTTTATTAGTTTTTAACAATTTGATTCTTACTTTTCTTGAAATACATATATATATATTTGTTAATGCATATTTTTTTTGGTACCTAAAAAATATAAAAATATATATAAATATGTATGTGTATTTATTACCTTCATTATCTTATTATCTCATGATATAATGTGCTAGCGTGGCATTATGCTAACATTTCTTTGTTTTCAGTTTAAAGATATGCTAATTTTAGATGTAGAAAAGACAAAACTAAGAAATTGAACTTGAGATTCACTCTTGTAAAGCTTTATTTTATATATATATAAAGAGAGCAAGAGAGAGAGAGAGAGAGAGCACCTAACGTCTAATCAATTAAGTATAGCCTGAGGCATGTTAGTCATGAAAGTAAAAGTATGACATGTTGAGGGTATTTATGTAGATGCAAATGTTAATATTCCTCCCTTTCATGTTAGAATATTTGCTAAGAAGGATTTGAGCGCTCTTTAGAGAAACCACACAACTCTTATAAATTAGGAAAAGGAAAAGACAATAATTCCTCCCCTCCCTCTTATTTTATTCATCATAAGAAGGTATTTATATAAGGCTTATTAGTTGAACTTTCCAAAATAAAAGACATAAGAAAAATTTTATGTGATGCTCCCATCTAAAATATGTGCATTTAGGTTCAATCTGCATATAACATAGCACTATTTCATAGTTCTTTTCCACATGATGATACAAATAACCATGACAATATCCACCAAACTCATATATTGTAAAAGAAAAAACCTATAAACCTTTTAGCTACATGATCTAAGTTCTTTTCATGCATTCATATAAGAGAAATTTATTTCAAATGAAAATTCATCATAATTCTTATGCCATCACAATACGAAAATTTGGTATTTGAGTTAATTTTACTTTCAAACCAAATTTCTTGCCCCTTTGAATTCCTAATAACTAAATTTATATCATTTGATTTGACTAGACTATCATGTAACTAGAAAACAAAAGAAGAAACAATATCTTTATCACAAAACAACTAGGTAATTCGTATAGTATATTCCATGCATAATACAAGTACTTAGTCATAGAAACTTCTAGGGGCATCACTTATTTAGCTATGCACTACAATACAAGAAAGAGAAATGGAGAATTGTTAAGATTCTATATGTTCTTTCACAAGTAATCTAATGATCTGCTATAAAAGATGATTTTTTTGGAAAGAAGAGGGAAATAAAGGAAGGAAACAAATTTATTAAGAGATAAGCCCAAACAGAAAGGTAATACCATTAAGATAATGCAATGGTACAAAAAAATAAACTAAAAACTATCCTAGTGTTAGCAAGCATAAAGATATTTTTACCCTTATAAAGTACCTATGATGAATAGATTTGATCCTTGCTTAGCCTTCCTTTATAAGTACTTTACTAATGCATTGCCAATTAGTCTACTAACTTACATTTGTATGTTTTAGGTTTGATAATCTAATAAAGAATAAGAAGCCTAGGTTTGATAATCTAATAAAGAATAAAAAGAGGCTTCTTCCACTTACAACTAAACTCAATACTAGCTTAGATGTTTCAAAGAACAAGATATGCTACTAGCTTTAACTGTTCAACTCAATTAAATGTTGAAAGACATAAATCAAGGCATCATTTTCTCATTCTAAGCTATGAAATTATAACAAGCAATATTATAATGATTAATAACAAATTAGCCTAAACAACGACATTTTTATTTTTGTCCTTTTACCATCAAATGCCTAACCATAGTTCTTTTTCTTAAAGGGAAAAATAGAGGATACTATGCAATATTAGAACATCCCAAATAAAAAAAAAAAAAAAACCAATTCTTTTTACATAATAGAGAACATAGCAGTGATGATACAATAAATCTCATACAAAATTAAAAGATATAGATCTCTCTCATAAAAAATCCTACTCAAAAGGAGGAGCATAAAGAGAATATACTATACTCAACAAAGTACTGGTCACGATCAACAAAAATAATGGCATAAAGAGCTTATATGATTCTTGCAATGTAATAAAGGATAGTCAATGGCATGCATAACCAAAACTCAATGACGTAGCATCCAGGTGACCTTGTTTGGATTCACCTCAGTAAGGAATGATTCCTAAAGAAGAGGACACTTGTATCAATAACAACGCTTATGAGCTAAAACCACCTGAAGGATATGAAGTGTCTGCTACCTTCAATATCGCCGACCTGATACCCTATGTGTCAAGAGAGGAAGAAGAAAACCAAGATTTGAGAGCAAATCTTCAACAACCCCAAGGAATTGATAGATTGTCGATCTTCAAACCCTTCAGAGAATTCTCTCTCGTCAACCTACTAAGGACAAGCTACTATACATGGAAGAGTTATGGGTGAACTCTCTAAAGTCCTAACTCAAACACACTTTGTTTTACTCGGACCCTTACCCAATTATCGACTTGCCAAGTATCGAGGCCAACTTGCCAAGTGCAAAGTCTAGACTACCACACAGCAAGCCCTTCTTTCCTAACCTACAGAGCTACTTAGTGTTAAGGCCGACCAGCCGAGTGTAGAGGCCAACAACACTACAAGCCGACCTCTACTTTCTCAATGTATGGAACTACAGCATCCTTTAGTCACATCAGCAACTCTCAAGACAACTCATTAATTGCAACCACAACATCAACTCCACTTAGCCATAGTGCCCCAGGATCCTAGAATGCAAACCTAATTATAGCATGCCACCTATCATTCTTTTTTTTTACATTGTACTATTTTTTTTGTACTATTTGTTCCCTTTTACCCTTTTTACAATGTACTAGGCTAGTATTATTGTATTATCTTTTATTGTAATTGCACATATTTCCTTATTGCCTTAAGGACTTATTATAAATAATCCCTTATCTTTTGTAACTGAATCATTTTACATATATTATATTTAATGATTATTCTTGTTCTTATGAGACACCCTTCTCCAAGTATATTTTCTCCTACACTCTTTTTTAATCTTATCGAGTAGTTTAAGATTAGTGGTAAGTAAACCTTATTATTAGCTTGTGCATCATATTGGGAGAAGTACTAGGTCATGTTGTATTCGTTAGTACGTCATATCCTTCGAACAACTTTACATAAGTTACTGTGTTGGTCGACTTAACCATCTTCATTTTCTTTAATATCTTAAAAGAACTATTTGGTTACAACTCCTATGGTAAGTCCTAGTGATCAACTTAATTCCTAGGCACACATTAGTTGCGCACCTCATTAATGGTGTCAAGGCTCGCTTATATGGTTGTTCAGTTATTGTCAACGTTAAAGTTTTGGACCCTACTCATTGAGAGCTCCAGCTCGATGGATAGCATTACTTTAGAGCCAAAGGTAAGGCAAAATGGAGTCTCTCTAATAGATGTTTTGTGAGTTGTTTAGCACCCCCAAAAGATGGTCAGGAGTACATCATTCCACTTCACCACTACTTGCTCCACTCTCTTCTCCATGCTGTCCAAGACTATCTTGTTCATGGCTTCAACTTAGCCATTGGTCTAAGGGTATGCCACTAAGGTGAAGTAGAGTTTAATGTGGTGCTTCTCATAAAACTCCCTAAACTTGTTGTTGTTGAACTGCTTCATGTTTGTGATTAGGACACCCCGAATTTAGTAAGGACGTTGGTGAGGACAAAGCCTATAGCTACTGTGGTTGTAAAACTCATGATTGCATGAGCGTCAATCCACTTGGTGAAGTAGTCTACGACTAACAGGATAAACTAATAATCCCCAAGTGGTTTGGGTTTAAGGATAGGTCTAAGGACGTCAAGCCATTAGGCAAATGGCCATAGTGGAGCTCGGTGCTCAAGTCATGATTGATGGGCATGTAGTTCTAGTAATTATAGCATTTCTACACCATTGTCTTTACTTCTTCCTTCATCGTTGGTCACTAGTAGCTAAGATGGAGAGCTTGAATATAGAGCACTTGGGCTTGATTATGATTACTACAAACCCTGGGGTGTAACTCTTCAAGGGCGTAGATGCCTTCCTTAGGCTTAAGACACCAAAGAAGTGGAACATTATACCCATGATGGTAAAGGACTTCATCAATGATTATATAACTAGCCAAGCTATAGGTGAGTCTCTTGGCTTCGCCCCTATCCTTGGGTAGCTTCCTTGTCTTAAGATATTCAAGAATTGGATCCATGTAGCAAGGTTCGATAGAAAAAGGTCGAATCTCTAATACTTCATGTTATTGCTCTTTGACTATGCACTCAAGGAGTTATTGGAGGAAGATGTGCTTATTATTCCTGTAAGATAGTAAGATGGTTATAGATGCGAGCTTTGACAATCTATCCACTTCTAAGTTCTCTACTAGAGGAATTTATGTGATATTCCACAAGGTAAATCTTGAGGTGAGGTCTTATACTACTCAGAGGTATTTCATCATGGCTTACCCCTTCGCCTCATACTCCCCCTTGACTTATTGTATAATAAGCATGGAGTTCAAGTAGATCTCTACCTTCTCAATCTCAACGTCTTCAACAATCTTCAACCAACAATAAACGCTTCATACTTGGCCTCATTATTACTTATTGAGAATTCAAACTTGAGCATCTATAGGACCTTAGTACCACAAGGCCCTTGCAAAATTATGCTTTCTAGACTCCCTTTCCAAGTAAAGGATCCATCGACATAAAGAGTCCAGACCAATATGTCGATCTTAGTCGATGCTTCATCATCTCTGGTGCTCTTGGTGACAAAGTTCGTGAGGACTGGTACCTTGATAGCTTGCCTTGGTTGAAACTAAACTCCATGAACGCTAAGGTCGAGTGAATTCTTGACCATGCAACCAAAAACCTTTTATAAGATGGTCCTTAGTAGCTAATCAGTGAGGACCACAATAGGGTGTGCTTGAAAATACAACCTTAGCTTCCTCACAGCAATGACTACGGCTAAGGCAAACTTTTCTACTCATGTACACCTGGTCTCCAGGCCTTACATTATATAGCTAACGTAGTAAACCAGCTTATGCTCTCATCCATCTACTTGAATGATAATTGATTGCTAACCTTCAGACCTATTACTCGCATCCACCTTCAAGGCTTACAATCCCTTACAAGGAGGACACTTTCTTGTCAACCTATTAACGATGAGTTCTTATACATGGAAGAGCTATAAACGAACTCTCTAAGGACCTAGCTCGGACATACTTTACTATGCTTAGACTCTTATCTAGTCACCAACCTACCGAATGCTGGGGCTAACCTTCCAAGTACTAAGGCTGAGGTCATTATATGCCAAGCCCTATTATTCTAACCTATAGGACAACAGCATTACTTAATCATCTTGGTAGCTTCAAGCACAATTCAATAGTAGCAACCCCTACATCATTTCAACTTAGCCACAATGCCCTAAGATTTCATAATGCAAACCCATTAACAGCCTACCACCTGTCCTTTACTTTCCTGACACTTATACTATATTCTTTTTGTCATTTGTCATATTTACCCATTTTCGTACATACTATGAATCTCTTTCTTACATTGTTTTTTATGTAATTTTTCATTATTGTATTATTGCCTTAAAGGACTTACTATAAATAGTCCTCTTTATTTTGGCCAAAATCATCTTACATGCCTTACAATTAATGAATATTCTTGTTCTTGTTGGATATCATTCTTCGAGTACATTTTTTTTACACTCTTATCTAGTGCCAAATAGACCTTTATATGAGCTTATGCATCATATTAAGCAAAGTACTAAACTGTGTTATGTTCGTTAGTATGTCATATCCTTCGAGCAACTTTACATAAACTATTGTATTTGTTGATCTATCCATTCTCTCTTTCTTCAATATCTTAAAGGACTCACTTAGTTACAACTCCTACAGTAAATCCTAGTGATCAACTCAGCTCTTAAGCATATCCTATAATCCCGATATAAGAGCTTAAGGTTGTAGCCAAAAGCTAAGAGTTGTAGTAGTTTCTTCATGTTATAGTGTAAGTGTTCTATTATACTATGTTTCTTTAGTAAAAAACAAAGCAATTTCTTAAGTCACTGTGAGATATCATATTATCAAAGTTGTATGAAATCTTCTGTTGAGTAGTGGACTTCTTAAAGTTTTGTATTGAGAATGTTGAATCTTAGTGTTCAATGATAGATTAATGATGCCAAGAGTGATACTCATGGTCGTAGTCATATTTTCCAACAAATCATGCAAACTACTGATGAACAACTGTAAGACCTTGCTACTATTGTAGCCAACTTAGCTATATATATACAAAGGGTAATGGAAGCTAAACCACAAGAGAAAGTTGTTGATTGAACCTAGAGCACTAAAAGGGGTTAACATGAGCCTCAGTCCACCCCGACATGCTGAAAGATTTACGAGGACGAGACATGAGGTAGATGAAGTTGAAGAATATGGGGATGAGAAGGAGCAGTATGAAGGATTCAAAGATTGGGAACTCCATGCCCCCAAAGGAGCTAAGCATCTCAAAGTGCAAATTCCGAGCTTTAATGAGCTTGGTAATGCTGATAACTATCTGGATTGAGAGAAGAAGATTGGAAAGATATTTAACTTTTGTGACTACGAAGACTTGATGCGTATTCGAGTAGCTACTTTAGAATTTTCTAGCTATGCAACAATATGGTGAAAGAAGTTGCAAAATGTATGTCAACATGCTTGACATGAATTTAGAACTTAGAATGAGATAAAGAGAGTTTTGAGGAATATATTTATGCCAAAACATTATGAGCAAGATACCTTCCAATGTCTTTAAGAACTCAAATAAGATAACCAATCTGCAGATGAATATGTTCGAGAATTCTAGCCACTAATGATCTGCTATGATGTTGTTGAGCTAAAACCGCAAACAATACCATGGTTCATTTTTTATTGAGATTCGAGATTGGTAATATAGTGAAAGTGCAGAGGCTAAGAAATCTAAATGAGGCCATCCGAATAGCACAAAGGGTTAAAAGGTAAAGGCGAAATTAGGTCAGCTGTGTATCGAACAGTCGACCTGGCTTGCTGAGCAAAACTGGTACAATTTCAAGGTGGACCATCAAGGTCAGATGACGAACAAACCTGGTGATCGCTGAGGTAAGACTAAGGTCAAGGAGCTTGATGTAAAGAAGGATCAAGGTCAAAGCTTAAGAAGGAAGACTTGAGAGATAAAGTGCTTCAAATGCCTTAGTTTTGGATATGTAGCTAGTTAATGCCCAAACCGACGTGTCATAACCATCAAGGGAGACAAGCCCCAATTTGAACTAGAGAGTGCTAGTAAAAGAGAGGAAGAAGAAGCGAGAGTTAATCAACTATTAGAAGAGTTTCAAGAAGATTCTGACGCATTGACCCAACCTGAAATGGGAGAATACTATATGGTGGTACGAAGATCTCTCAAAACCTTTACCTTTAATGAGATTGAATAGAGAGAGAATCTCTTCCATATAAATTGCCGAGTAAATAGCAACTATGTGCTTTGATCATTGACAAAGAGAGTAATATCAATGTCTAGTACAGGGAGTACTAAAAGCTGTGAAGTTGCTAACCAATCATCACCCTAAGCCCTACAAGATTCACTAGCTTAATGGAAAGGGAGGTCTGCCTCTTGTCGAGCAAGTTAGAGTGTCGATCACTATTGGTGACAGATAAAAAGATAAGGTGATGTATGACGTCTTAGCTATGGATGCCTCATACATACTACTAGGCCAATTGTGCCACTTTGACCTTAAGGTATTACACGATGGATGTAGGAACACTTATATGTTCTAGAAGGATAGGACAAAGGTTGTACTGATTCCTATAAGCCCCAAAGAAGTTCAGGAATCTTAAATCAAGGTTTCCAAGTCCTTATAAAAGGAGTTATTGGTGATTTCCTGAGCTTAATTTTCAAAGGATGTTAAAGAGGAAGAGTTTATGCTCTTATTGTTGAGAAGATTACTCAAACTAAACAAGACTGGAGCCCTACTTATCGAGGTGTAGGAATTGCTGCAAGAGTATGCCGACTTGTTTCTTACCGAGTTATGGAAAGGTTTTCCCCCTGTTAAAGGCATAGATCATTACATTAACCCCCAACCTGCAGCTGCTCAACCTAACTAACCTACCTAAAGGCTCAATCCCAAGTAGGCAACCAAGTAGAAGAAATAGGTTGGTAAGTTCATAGAGTAGGGCTATGTCCAAGAGAGCATAGGCCCCTATATCGTACCAATTGCCCTAGTATCAAAGAAGGATGGCTTATGGAGAATGTGTATTAATAGCGAAGCAATCAACAAGATTACCATCAACTATTGATATCCAATCGCACAATTAGATGATATTTCAATGAGTTGCATGGTACGCAAATATTTTCTAAGGTTGATATGAAGTGTAGCTACCAACACATTCGAATGAGACTTGGAGAAGACTAGAAAACTATTTTCAAAACAAAAGACTGTCTATTCAAGTGGATGGTGATACTATTTGCACTTACAAAAGTGCCAAGCACCTTTATGCGGCTCACGAATCATATTATGAGATCATTGATTGGTAAATATGTTGTTATTTACTTTGATGATATTCTAGGATATAATGTGACCTCATTTCTCATGTCGCACACTTGAGATTTGCATTTGCTATCTCCTATGCTAGGCAATTATTTGACAACCTAAAGAAATGCATATTCTATTAAAGCAAGGTAGTATTCCTCGAATATATTGTCTTTAGAAGAGGAATCAAAGTTGATGATGAAAAGATCTAAGCTATTCTGAATTAGACGATGCAGACTAGTGCTATAGAAGTTAGGAGTTTTTATAGTCTAGCTTCATTTTATTGAAGATTCATTTAGAACTTTAATGTCGTAACTACCCCATTGACTGAGCTGTTTAGGCAGAAATTTAAATTCAAATGGTTCAAGACAACTCAAAGTAATTTTGATGAGATCAAGTCCAAGCTAACTTTTGTCCCAATACTTATCCTACTGACTTCGACAAAGTTTTTGAATTGGAGTATGATGCTTCAAGAGTGGGTATTGATGCTATCCTTATGCAAGAATGCCGACTTATTGCATTTTTCTATGAGAAGCTCAAAGGTGCAAATTACTCAACGTATGACAAGGAGTTTTGCGCCTTTATCTGAGCCCTTCAAAACTGGCAACATTATATATTGCCGAGAGAGTTTATTATCTACACAAACTATAAATCCCTCGAACACCTTTGAGGCTAATAGAAACTCTCTCCACATTATGTTAAATGGATTGAGTTCTTGAAAACCTTTTACTATGTACTCAAATACAAGAAGTGAAGTGCCAATATTATGGCTGATGCCTTTTTTCGTTAGCATATTCTTATTACCACATTATAAACTAAGATACTTAGGTTCAATACCCTACCTAATTAGTATGAGTAAAATTCATACTTTTGGATCCTTAGTGACCAAATGAAACATTGGAGGAGTAGTAGATAAGTTCTATCTAAGTCAAGGATTTTTTTATGAAAGGAAGGTAAGTCTATGTGTCAAGTGGTTCTACTAAGGAATTTATTATCCAAGAAGCCTAAGTTGGAGGTTTAGCCAACCCTTTTGGCGAGAAGAGAACTGTCGAGTTGCTAAAAGAATATTTCTGTTGGTCTAAGATGATGAAGGGTGTATGCAAAATTCTTGAACGGTGTAAGGTGTATAAGCTAGCTAAAGGAAAGAAGGAACCATATGAAGAATATACACCTCTACCCATACCTAAGCATTCATGAACTAATCTAAGCATGGATTTCATACTTAGCCTACCTAGAACACCTTGAAAACATGACTTTATTATGATGGTGGTCAATCCGTTCAACAAAATGAGCCATTTCATCCCATGCCACAAAACCAATTATGCTTTATTTATTATTAACCTCTTTTTATAAGAGATCATGTAACAACATGAAGTTCCAAGGAGTATTGTGTCTGATCTGATTTGAAGTTCACAAGTTTCTTCTAGCAAAACTATGGAAGAAGCTTGGTACTAAGCTCATGTTCAGTACTTCTTATCTTCCACAAACAGACGGCTAGACAAAAGTTGTAAACAGGATAGTAGGTAACAACCTTCAAGCTATTGTAGGGAAGAATCTGTACGATCGGGATCTTTACCTATCTATCTTTGAGTTCACTTACAATTGCTCCAATTCACAACTTAACAGGAAGGATACCTTTTAAGGTCGTCTGTAGACTCAACCTGACCTTACCATTAGATATGATTATCGACTTGACTTCCCTAGGAGAAAGTCAAACCAACCTGCAACACGCCAAGGAGTTTCAGACACTGCATAAGAACATTACTAAACAATTAGCTAAAACAGTGGCCCAACAAAGAAAGCAAGGAAGCTAAGGTAGAAAGAAAATCATTTACAGCCCAAGGGACGTTGTCTAAATTCACCTTAGCAAGGATTAATTCCCAAGAAAGAGGACAAACAAACTATCACCACAGTCGGATGGCCCTTTCAAGATCCTTTGACACATTAATGACAATGCTTAAAAGCTTGAACTACCAAAAGGATATGGAGTATCTCCACTTTCAATGTCGCCGACTTGACACTCTATGTGTCAAGAGGAGAAGAAGATTTGAGGGTAAATCTTCAACAACATCAAGGAATTGATGGATTGTTAACCTCTAGACCCATCACTCACACCACTTCCAAGGCTTACAATCCTTCATAAGGGGGATACTATCTTATCAGCTTGCCACATGGAAGAGTTGTAGACAAATTCTCTAAGGACCTAGCTCAAACATAATCTTTTCTATTCGAACTTTTGCCCAGTTGTTAACCTGCCGAATGCTGAGGTCGACCTTCTAAGTGTTGAGGCCAAATTGCTAAGCGATGAGGCTGAACTGCTAAGTATTGAGGTCGAGGTCACTATATGCTAAACCCTACTCTTCTAGCTTACAGGTTAATAGCGTCACTTAATCACCTTAGTAGCTTCAAGCACAGTTTAGCAACAATAGCCTCTACATCATTTTAACTCAACCACAACACCCCAAGATATCAAAATACAAACCCATTGACAGGCCACCACCTGTTCCTTACTTTTCCAACACTTAAACTATATTCCTTTCGTCCTTCGTCATATTTATCCTTTTTCATACATACTATAAATCCCTTTCTTACATTGTTTTTTACGTAATTTTCCATTATTGTATTGTTGCCCTAAAGGACTTATTATAAATAATCCTCTTTATTATAACCAAAATCATCTTACACACCTTATGGTTAATGAATATTCTTGTTCTTGTGAGATACACTTCTTCAAGTACATTTCTTCTACACTCTTATCTAATCTTGTCGAGTAATACGATATTAGCGCCAAGTGGACATTAATATTAGCTTATACATCATATTAGGAGAAATACTAAATCATGTTATATTCGTTAGTACATCATATCCTCCGAGCAACTTCATTTAAGCTATTGTATTTGCTGATCTATCCATTCCCTCTTTCTTCTATATCTTAAAGGACTTACTTAGTTATAGCTCCTATAGTAAGTTCTAGTGATCAACTCAACTCTTAGGCACATCAAATGAGAACAGAAGATAGTGTTCAATTGCTAATGGCAAGGTACAAATAGAGTTCTTCCTTTTAACTAGCTTAAAGAGCAAAGGTAGGCTTACTAAGAATCGCTTAAGTTGGTCAAAATGCAGTCTAGCATTTTTTGGTCCATTTGAACTCCAATGGGTGCTTCAATAACATGAAGAACTCAAAACACTTGTTAGCACTTCAAGACACAAAGCAATTGATTACAGCACCCCTACCGATGAGCTGTTGGACTTCCTTGATAATTTGAGGGGCTTTTACGTTGTGAACAACTTCTATCTTATTTGGACTAGCCTTAATGTTGCACTCTATGACCATGAAGCCAAGGAACTTGCTTAAGGCTACCCTAAAGACACATTTTTTAGGGTTGGACTTTATCTGATATTT
Organism: Lumnitzera littorea; assembly: GCA_024138015.1. Classification (NCBI taxonomy): domain Eukaryota; kingdom Viridiplantae; phylum Streptophyta; class Magnoliopsida; order Myrtales; family Combretaceae; genus Lumnitzera; species Lumnitzera littorea. The sequence goes on along the minus strand of JAMXBB010000007.1, from coordinate 12,621,733 downwards.
GTGGAGAGTGTTGAACGTCTCGTACAAGTTCTTGATGTGGTAGGATTTTTCCTTGTTCTTGACAATCATGTCATCAATGTAGACCTCAACATTTCGTTCGAGCTATGGCATAAAGATTGTTGTCACCATCCTCTAATATGTTGCCCCGTTATTCTTCAAGTCAAAGGGCATGACTTTATAGTAGTATGTGTCGAAGTTAATGATAAACAATGTGTGTACATCATCTTCAGGGGCCATGCATATTTGATTATTGCCTTAATAGACATTCGTAAAGCTAAGCATTTCATGGCCCGATGTTAAGTCAACGAACTAGTCGATCTTGGGGAAGGGAAAGCAATCCTTCAAGTAAGCCTTATTGAGCTCAGTATCACATATATGTCACTTCCAATTTGACATTTTGACTAGCACTGTAATAGTACTCCTCCTTCATGGATCAAGCTCGAAACAACTTCTATACCTACTCAATGGCAGCTTGTTGCCTGGTTAAAAAGTTTCTCCTCTTCTGTTTAATAGGCCACAAAATGGAGTTCAACGAGAGCCTATAAGTGTTTCCGTATGTCTTACCGTAACAAGTTTATTGAGAAATATACATACTCATACTTTTCTTAGAAGTGGTGTATCACTTTTGTGATATTGATGATGCCAACATCTCTTTAAGGGCCAATGTGAAGACGTCAATGTTGGATTGGAGAAAGGTGATAAGCTGGTCCCTAAGGTTGATAGATAATGATCTCCTTATCTGTGTAGTTTGTTTGGGGTTGCTCCTAAACTATATTACTTCAATCTTCTCCATAGGCTCTCCCCATGAGTCATACTTTTCCTTTGGCCACGACTCAATGTACATGTCTTAGTTGTAGGCGACGTTCTTGAGGTGAAGTGATCTTGATAGCTTTTAGTTGCTCAGGGACACCAAAGCCAATGGAGGCACTTAAGCTTGGGCCTTTAGAGTTTGAGCATAGAAAGGCCTATCAACAAGCCTATAATACATTAAAATTCATAACCATACTAGATCACTTTATTTGGGCTTCATAAAATATGATAACTTTATTATAGAATTATTATTAATAAAACATATACACCTATACGGTTCATTATTAAAATAAACCCAACAATTATGTCCTTAGTTGAAAAAAAAAAAGTTAAATAAATGTAGTTATTTCCCATATACTCAACAAAAGAATATTGGTTTTTTTTTTTTTATATTCTCAATTTATAATAAGATGAAATAAATACTGGACTGGTTATTTCTTATAATAAGCAATTATATAAAGTGAAAACTAGAATTAAAACTTCTAACCTATTTCTTATAATAGTTATTTCTAAGATATAATTTTCCATTCTCAAATGCGGATTACTTCTAAATTAAATTCATTGACACATTACCATAGATATCGATTTTTTCTGTCTCGCTTGTAAATGAACTTTCTGAACTAATAACGCTTTTGCCAAGATTCTTACTATAATCCTCGCGGTATATCCATTATTCTACTGTTTAGATGGAATGGCATCGGCTCCCCTTTTTTCTCAACTTCAGGCAAACTGTTTGACTTTGACCTGAACCATTTCTTTCTCCGGTCCAAAATGTTGGCTCTTTAATCCACTTTGATTTTATTCATTATATATATATATATATATGTGTGTATGTGTGTATGTATATTCCTTCCATCACATCTAATTGAAAAATAATATAATAGTACTATAGCCACTGTGATATTTCCCAGTGTAAACAATCATATCAATAGTTGAAACATTCATCTACATTGTTCAAACAATTTGGATATGATGCTAATTAAAAATAGGATAATTGAAGTTTTTTTCTCTTAATTCTCTAGACAAGTATGAAGTCAATTTTTCAATTCAGGCAGAGACCATGATGGAAGGCCAAGGGCAAAGGGTCACGAAAATATTTCGAACTTTACTATTTGATAGGAGTGGCAAGCTTTGGAGAGTAAGGGCAAGGTCACCATATTATCAACAAAACTGCCCTTCCTTATAAATCGTCTAGGCATGAACTTTGTCAATTGATGTACATACTTTTTTTGGCTAATTGCCATCCTTTTTATTCTAAATTCTTTTATATATAAATTAAAGGAACAAAACGTGTGTCTCAACAAGTGGATAATCATCTGTTCTTCTTCTATATCAATAACTTTAATATTGGAAAAATTAAACCTTTTATTACTAGAACTGCAGAAAAAATCTTGTTTCTACGCTAACAAACAATAAATAAAGAAAACCAGAAATCATTTATCGTTTCTCATCAAAAGGTTTTAATATTCCCTGCGACTTGTACCATGGACATTTACACTTTCATTTTCCAGCCAGCTTCCATTTACTTTCTAGCTATATTGCCTTCGTGTAAAATCCAACTTCCCTGGCAACTCTCAAGTCTTGATTTCGAATTTTACAAGAAAAAACATCATCTGAGCATATTAGTCCATCACCAAGGTAGATGAAATGAGACTCCTGAGCTTGCTCGATGAAGAAAATGAAGAACACGTAAAGCCCGAGATCAAGAAACTACAAGAGGCAGCCACTAATGGAAACAACGATTCTTAAGGAACTTCTCCAAACCCTTCCACAAGTCCTCCACGAAACCCCGACTTCTCTCGCACACACGCCTTTGCACCTATCATGTTATGCTGGTCAATCAACTTTTGCCGAACAAATCCTTAAAATCAGTCCCGAGTTGGCCAAACATAGGAATTCTCATGGCTCTTTGCCTCTTCATGTAGCATCAGCTAAAGGGTGCATAGAAATATCAAGGGAACTGATCCAGATCAACCCAGTTACATGCATGGAGTGGGATGATGAAGGGAGAACTCCTATCTATCTGGCTGCAACGAAGAGGAGGGTAAAGGTCTTGATCGAGATGCTCAAGGTAGAACCAGGGTCAAGTCGGGTTGTGACTAGCAGTGGAGAAAGTGTGATTCATTATCGTGTGAAGGGCAATAGGTTGGAGGAGTTGAAAATGTTGGTGGGGTGTATAGGGAGAGAGATGATGGATTTTTGAATTGGAAGGATAAGGATGGGAGCACTGCTCTGCATATAGCTGTTGCCAAGGAACAATTAGAGGTATTATCTCTTCATTTTACATGATTTATTCAGATAATTCTGAATAATTGGATAACTAAGATTTCCCCTGAAAGTTTCAATCTAGGCTGTGGATCTTCTCTACATTGCTGTATCAAGAACATTTGCTCCAAAGAGTTAGAGGAGAATGAGTACCCCTGTTTTGGTTTGTTGGTTTGCTATCATTTTGTACCGGGTATTTAGCCAAAAAAAAAAACCCAAAAGAATCGAGTGACAAATACACGTATTAGACATGGTATAAACATGGATCACATACAAAAGATAGACGAGACAAAAAAGTTATAGCAGATGGATTGGTAAAGTTTTTCACCTCTTTGACTATCCAGGGCAGTAAGGGATTCTCTCTAGTTTCTAGAGAGCGATTTTTTCTCTCATTCAGAAGAGTGCTCACAACTCTTGGGTGTTGCTTGGAGATTCTTTTTTTTTTCATTCTCCCTCTTTTCTGATTTCCATGCTTTACGTGCTACCTACTTTGACATGAATAATTTCTAACTGATTAATGCACTCATCATTTAGATCTTAAGCTCTTTGTTTCATCACACATTGAAGCGTGTCCCAATCTTCATTCATATCCAGAAAATTTAAAAAAAAAGATGGATGAATGTCACAATTTATGAGACTAACATGTACAGATTGGGTCTCTTTTCAATTTTGAATCATCAATAGCGTTGGTGATTTAACTCCTGATTTCTCTTGCATCTGTTTCTTTCCTTAATCCCTGCTGTCCTGTTTCTCTTCTTCGTTCTACATTCATTAGCTATTTTGAGGTTTATCTTCTTATTCTTTACTCTGTGTACAGATCTGTGCCATCTTCTTCAGATGCGGGTAATGCTCTCTCCTGAGCCTGATGAAGTACTCTTGGTTGATCATGGGATCGAGTCAGCTAATTCTAGCAAGGCAAAGGAGATTTAAGTTGTTGCAAAAGTTATTTCAGACAAAGTACCTAACAAGACAGCTATTATTAATATTTTGAAGAACACAGGGAGAGGATTTGTAGTTCATTCCATTTCTTACATTAGCAACAACTTGTTCTTGTTAGAAATGACTGACAGACATGATGTGATAAAACTAATGGAAGACAGTTCTTAGTCAATCATGGGTTATTGCATGGTCTTGACGGAATTAATTTGGAGGAGATTCCTTTGGATGTTATGCCTATTTGGGTACAGATCCATGGGTTGAAGTTGGATAATATGACCATTACTAATACAAAAACCATTGGTGGAAGGATCAAGGAAGTGCTGGAGGTCGAACCAATTACATCTGAGAACGGGGAAAGAAGAGTATTCCTTAAAGTGAGAACTAAGATTTCTGTTAATGCTCCTCTTAAGTCATATTTGTAGGTAAGTAAGGGTCCAGGTACTAGATATCGTGTAATCTTAAAATACGGAAGACTCAACGATTGGTGTTTTGGTTGTGGTTGCCTTGGTCACTTGAGTAAGGCATGTGTGTTTGAGAAGCCTAATTTGTCCACTACTGGGACAGTGATGGACAGTAAAGGGAAGAACAAGCTTGATGTAATCAATAATACAACTATACCTCTACTTTCAACTTCACAATCACATTCATTACCCTACACTACAGCCCTCACTTCTCCAAACACAGATTCCCCATTAAATCAAGAGGCCAGACCAACACAACCAAACACGTCACATTTTCCACATTCTACACAGAGCTTTGACAGAATCTGTGCCTAACAAAAACTCAACTGACCCCACCAAATAAGACGACATAGGGATAGGAAAAGCTTCAGTCATGATACCAAAAACACTGACCCTAAGATGAATAACCTGACCTTAACCGAACCTCAGAAACCAATGCAAGAGCTTGTGACAGACACTTACCTAATTATACCGAAAAGTGATCATGACCTCCAGTGCGCTCTAAAGCTAGTTGATATGCAGGTTAGTTTGTCTTCATCTAAGCTGGCTACTACAGAACATCAGATGCAACCTACAAGGATTTCACATACCCTGGGTGAGATGTTGCCTTGTAAATTATCAGTTGCCTTAAGGAAACTTGATTTGAAAAGAAATTGGAAAGGTCAGGAGGAGGATACAGTAGCAAAGAAGAGTAAAATATCTAGAAAAACTGGAGGAAAATTCAGAAAAAGGCATAAAAAATAAAAATGCAAAAAGGGCCAAAAAAAATGCAAAATAATAGCAAGGAAAGAAAATATAAAGGGAGAATCAGAAAACAAGTTAAAATCACTTGTCAAACTGTTGAAGAATTTTGTGAGTTGAATAATTGGGTGGATATTCTGATTACTGCTTATGATTTTGCAGGCAGTGGTGGCTGGCTTGGAACAGCCACACGGGGGCCATGATGCTTCTTTGCTGGAACCGTCAAGAGATTGGACCTCCCGAGACAGTTTGAAATTTAAGAGGCTTTATTAATAAATATAATCCTGCAATTGTTTTCCTTATGGAGACAAAAAATAAAGAAAGCAATCTTAAGTGGTTGAGGAATAATTTGAGGTACCAAGGGGGGTATTATGTGGATAGGCATGGACTAGTGGGTGGCCTAGCTCTATAGTGGAATACTAGTTTGGATGTTGAGGTTAACTTTGCTGATGATCATATTATAGATACGAATGTAAGATTTGCTAATGGTGTTGCTATGGGATGTTTTTTCATGAGTATATTCTTCTATTGATTTCCACCTAAAAGAAGATTTTGGAGTAAGATAAGAAAGCTATCCATCAATAGGAATGATGCTTGGTTATATATAGGGGATTTTAATGCTTTACTCTATGAACATGAGAAAGAAGGTGGAAGAGGTTTAGAAAGAAGGGTAGTGAATGGTTTTAGAGCTATGATTGAAGATGCAAATCTCCAAGATTGGGGATTCACTGGTCCAAATATTCACATGGACCAACAAAAGAGAGAATAGAGTGCTTATTAGAGAAAGAATTGATAAAGGACTTGATTCGATTGAATGAATTGAAAAACACACAACTTGTAAGATTGAACATGTACCTACATATGGTTTGGATCATGTTGATTTGTTGGTGCACTTGGATGCGAGAGATTTAAACGGTGGTAAGATGTTTAAATTTGAAAATATGCAGCTCCCGGAGTGTCAAAAAGTTGTGGAAAAATGTTAGCCTAGGGAGGGTTCCATATATAATTGGGACTACATTTTGCTGGCTTTGGAGCATTGTAAGAGGGAATTGGTTCATTGGAGCAAAAGTGCCTTCCTGAATAATAGGAAGGAGATTGACCGGTTGATGCAAGAAATTTCTAGCCTACAATGTGACCCAAATAGACTGGATATGGAAGAGGAGGAGAGGCTTTTTTGCCAACTTAATTTAGTCTGGGAAAATGAAGAAAAATATTGACATCAACGTTTCAGAAATAAATGGATGTTGCTAGGAGATAAGAATACAGCCTATTTTCATCATTCAACGTTGTATAGAAGAAGTAAAAATAAAGTTTTGAGACTACAAAGTGGTGATGGTGTATGGCTGGAAAATGAGGAAGAAATTATAAGTACTTTCAACAACTATTTCAGTCACTTGTTCGATTCAACAGATGGGGAAAATAATGGTGATTGCCTACAATGGATTGATCATGTGGTGAGTGAAGATATGAATAGGGTTTTGTGCAGTAATCTAGAAGATGAGGAGATTCGGAGGGTTGTATTTCAACTTGGAGAATGACCTAAAGCACCAGGCCCTGATGGATATTTAGGAGTATTTCATCAAAAACTTTGGAAGACAGTTGGAATATCCATGTCAAAATTGATCAAACTCTTCTTTCAAACAGGTATATTTCCCAATTCCCTAAACACTACTAATTTCACTTTAATTCCAAAAATTCCCCATCCCAAACATTTTTCTCACTTTAGACCTATTAGCCTATGCAATTTTTTGTATAATATCATCTAAAAAATTTTGGTGAATCATCTAAAACCCTTCTTAGGAGAGATTATTTCTGAAAATCAAAGTGCTTTCATCTTGGGTAGAACCATTCATGACATTGTTTTAATGGCACATGAAGTTTTCTATTTCCTTACAAACAAGAGAAGAGGGAAAAAAATGCTTTTGTATGTTAAAAATGGATAGGAGTAAAGTTTATGATAGAGTGGAAAGGCTTTTTTTTTTTTTTTTTGAAAAAAGCTTTACTTAAATATGGGTTTGCTTCAAAATGGGTGGAATGGATTATGCAATGTGCATACATTGTGGAATTTAATATTGTGGTTAATGGCAAAAGAATTAGCAAGGTGAAGCCTAAGAGAGGATTGCATCAAGGTAACCCTTTGTCACCTTAATTATTTATTTTACTTGCTGATGTGTTGTCTAACGGAATTGCTAAACAAGTGAGGGAAGGTTATCTAGCTAGCATTTCAATGAAAAGCACATGTCCTAGATTGTCTCACCTATTTTTTGTAGATGATTCTCTGTTTTTATGGAGGCTAAGAGTTCTGAAGTCAAAAAGTTGATGGATACTCTCCTTTCCTATTGCTTAGCTTCAAGTTAGGAGGTAAATGTCAAGAAATCAAGCATTTACTTTAGTCGAAATGCTTGGATTGAGATAAAGACAACGATTGCCTAAGGTTGTAGGAGTTCCAGTGATAGAGAATCCAAGTATTTACTTGGGTTTACCTATAATTTTAGGGAGATCAAAGCATGAAGCCTTGTCTTTTGTCAAAGATAAGATCCTAAAGAAACTTAAGGGATGGAAGCAACAGTTGCTAAGTGAAGTAGGGTGGGAAATATTAATAAAAGCAGTAGCAATGGCACTTCCTACCTATTCTATGATATGCTTCAGGTTTCCAAGGAGATGGTGTAATGAGATTAACTCATTGTTGTCTTAGTTCTGGTGAAGGCAGAAGAGGGAAGAACAAAGAATGCATTGGAAAAGCTGGGACTTTTTTACTAGGCCGAAAGAGATAGGTGGAGTGGGTTTTAATGATTTGTATCTCTTCAATTTAGCTTTATTATTCACAAAGCAAGCATGGCGACTAGAGTCAAATCCTGAAGCTTTATGGGTTAAGGTAATGAAGGGTTATATTTTGCACATACAGATTTCAGAAATGCTACTAAGGAAGGAAAAGCCTCGTAGGCATGAGTAGAACGAAAAAAAGCCTTATTTGATGGGGTACTATGGAAATTAAATAAAGGTGATCGAATTAGGATGTGGGAGGATAAGTGGTTACCTACTTTGAAGGGATATAAGCTTCGAGTTTCCCCCGAGAATTGCACAACCAAAAGTGACATCAATGACTTCATAGACCCAGTGACAAAAGGATAGAACATTGATCTTCTAAGACAATGTTTGGAACCTAGAGAAATAGACTGCATCAGTGCTTTACCTGCAAGAGACTTCAACAGAAGTGATTCCATAATCTGGCCTTATACTCATCAAGGACTCTATACTGTTAAATCGGCCTATTATTTCCTAAAAGAAAGAACAATGGTTAATACTGTTTTTGAGCCTTCTTCGTTGCATACAATTACAGAACAACAGTGGAAAAGACTATGGAATATTGACACTTTACCAAAGATCAAGCATTTCCTCTGGTGCGTCGCCTCTAATTCGCTGCCAACTTTCGAGAACCTATACCGAAGGAGAGTATCACTGACCTATCGATGTCCCTTTTGTGGTGAATGCGAAGATACAGCATATATGTTGTTGCAACATAAATGGATGCTAGCAGTATGGTTTGGTGGATTGAGTATTCGCGTCGAGAGTGATAAAGCTGGCACCTTTATGGAATGGTTTGAGGAGATGGTGGCTTCAATAAGAGAATCTAGGGTTTTGAGAAGAGCGATGGAATGAAATCTGTGTTGTACGCATGGAATATATGGAAGTCTCGATGCAAAGCTCTATACAGTAACTTTGTATTCTGAGGTTTTCTTGAAAGCATGGAAAGGGAAAGAGGAAGAGGAACAGAGAGACATTGAGGACACGGCGGTTTAGCAGAGTGCAACAAATCGATGGCGTTGTCCCATCCGTCCTTTTCTCAAGGGGAACGTGGCTGCATCATGGAGCGTTGGATCAGATCGAGCAACTATTGGGATAGTATTCAGAAATTTTCAAGGCAAGGTAACAAAGGGTAAAGCAAAAGCAATCACTTATGTGAACAGTAAAGAGGCAGAAGCAGTGGTGCTGTTGGAAGTGTACGGATGGCTTGTGATTCAAATTGGGACCATGTTGTTTTTTAGTCTGATTGCGCGGGCCTTGCTTAAGCAGTTGATGAGTTTTTGTACTTTATAGTATAAATTGTAAAAAAATATATTTAAATGGGGTATACGAAAAAAAATTTATGAAAGTAGATTAGTAAACATGTATGCTTTCCTAATCGATATTTTTAATTGAAAGTGTAATGTATGGGCACACCTTCTATATTTACATGAAAAGTATATTCTTTAAATGCGTCTTCCTTACAATTAAAAAAGCATATTATTAAGGTGCACTCCTAACATACGCATTATTAAGGTGTGTGCTTTACTTATATATACCTCAATTTTAACATTTGGACTTCATTCTTATCTTTTCTAATTTCATAAAATTTTCAAAACTTTTGATATTCTCCCTCAAAGCAATAGCTTGGCTCTATTTTCTCTCTCTAAGCAACAGTGATACCTTATTTTTTTCACCCCATTTATAAATAACTCTTGGCAATCTTTATTTTGTAATAATTTTTTTTAAATACAAATTACGTTATATTGACAATTATATTTATATTGTCCATGTAAAATATAGTTACATGATAAATTTTGTAGTGTTCCTATTTTCTTAATATGCATATTGAATTTTCTTTATTATTAATAATTTTGTAGTGTTTATAACTTTTGTAGTTATATAAATAGTAGTGGTTACGTAAAAAAATATATTTATGCGACTCATATATTATATGTGATTTTATCAATATATTAGTTATACCCTACCGAGAAATAAAATTGTATGAAAGCTTATAGGTATAGTGTATGATAAGATACCCTATCGAGAAATAAAATTGTATGGGTGCAATAATACGTCCTATTGAAAAATGAAGTCATGTGAAAGTTTATTGTTACAATGTGAAGTTATAAGATGCCTTACAGAGAAGTGATATTATGTGGGTGTAATGACATGTCCTATCAAGAAATAAAGTCACGTAGGAGCTTACCATTATAATGTGAAGTTATAGTGAGTGGAAGGGGATACCCCTTCGAGAAATGAAGTCGTATATGAGCTTACCATTATAGTGTGAAGTGATAAGATGCCCAATCAAGAAGTGAAATTGTGTGAGTGCAATAATACGCTCCACTAAGAAATAAAATCACGTAAGAGCTTATCGTTATAGTGTATGATAAAATGCCCCACTGAGAATTGAAATTGTGTAGGTGTTACAAACTGTGGAAAATCGTGTGTATTTTAGTGATTTTGTCATTCAAGATTCAATAAGTTGTCAATGGCTTATTACATGAAGATAATTGTGTATGTGGGTGGGAATATGTTAAATGGAAGTAATGGTCCACAATATGACAGGGATCCGGTGAAAAAATTGAAAATGAGGAAGGATTCCAATTATAACCATTTTTCTCCAATTGATCTATACGAACATCGAAGTTAATCCTTATAGGGTTAAGCTTGTTCATCAACATCCTTATTACTATGAAGAAGGTATTTCATATACTTTGATGGCTATTACAAATGATAATGATGTAAAAAAAATTATAAAAAACGAGGGCCTAGCGAGCTTCAGCTTATTCTATCAAGTAATATAGCCATGAAAACGAGATATGAGAGGTGAAGATGAGTTAAAGACACGAACCAAATGGAGTAATGAAACGAAGCGATCGAACACATATTGTAAACACAAATAGAATGACATGTTCATGTATGAAATGGCAATTCTATAGAATCTCGTGCTCACATGCAATAAGTGCACTTAATTCTATCCGAATTACTACTAGTTGGTACATTAGCATATGGTATACGTGGTCTCATTAGTTGGATGTCTACGTCAGATACTTCATGTCAATAGGTGATGAGTTGAATTGGCTCCGTCTCGATTACCCATTCCTTAAACCCAACAAGAACCTAAAACGTAGTTTGAGTAAACTAAAAAAGAAGAGATTCCGCATGGAAATGAACTTAAGGGAGCCTACCGATAAGAGCAGGTGTAACGTATATAGAATGGAAAGACACAATAAGAGAAGGTGTCCTCAACTTAATAAAAACGGTATAGACAAACATACACATATTGTTTTCTTACATTACATCTCATATCATGTTATGCTTTTATAAGTCAATGACAAAACATATTTTTTTATTGTTTAGTAGGTTAGATGAATCTAGGACTGAGTGACTTGTCGAAACTACATGGATAGGGATGACATCAGTCACAAGACATATGGGATTTTCGAGCATGTTTTAACGCTAATTTATCTTTTAATTTGTACAATTTAATAATTTTCCACTGTTGTAATGAAAATTAATCTAATATTACGGGGAGGCAAGCACATTACAGTTCGTCGAGTGGAGTCAAGCCTGCGGAAAGGCACGTCGCAAATACCATTAGATGATCGCTTCATCACCCACCTTGCTGATACTGGTTTCTTAAGAGTCGCACGGTTGCCATTCATATAAATCAATCATTACCTCATCACAACCTTAGTCAAGAGGTGAAGACCTAAGACCCATACCTTCCATATGGCTCACGGAGAGATTATAATTACATTACAGGACATAGAGGTCCTTTTCGGTCTCCGTATCGATGGGGTTGTAATAACTAGGCATATGCAGTTAATATGGCCTTAGATAGCTAGGAGATTACTAAGAGACTACCCCACTAACAGTACTAGTAAAGGGGGACGTATTAGTTTACATTGGTTACGGGACAAGTTTAGCATACTTCTTGTAGGTGCAGATGATAAGACCATTCATCGACACATCCATGCATATATCTTGCAATTGTTTAGTGGATTTTTATTTACGGATAAGTCTTCGTCTCTTGTTCACATGATGTTTTTGCCGATACTAAAGTATTTCCCATATGCTACAAAGTTCAGTTGGGGATCAGCTTGTTTGGCTTGGTTGTATTGTTAACTTTGTGGGGCTGCATGATCAGGAGCGCAAGACATTAGAGGCACTGCCACATTACTGCAAATATAAGCATGAGATCATTTCTCTTACATTGCACCACTGACCAGGTCTGGCTTCACGATACAGGAGAGCCTACCACTAACTGTTAGGTAGGACATATCACGAGACACTACGCACCATATTACATATGTTGTGGATGCGTACCGAACTGGGTTTAATCTATAGATGAATAGATAGGTATGCATTTCTTGAATTTTTTTGTTGTTGTTGATCTTCATTAAAAATTTTTGGATTATTAATGCACTTTCTTTCTAAATGCATTGTAAGTTATGTAGGAGCTATACCCAGATGATCTTATTGATCTTCTACCCCCGTTTTGCAGTGTTAGTCGAGCTATTTGGAAGGTTAGAGCTCCACTAATATGTTTCCACATTGTAAAGTTTTATTTTCCTGACTGTGTTATACAACAGTTTGGAGGTTTCCTGTCGATACCGATTGACGTTCATATGAGTAACGAACTACATCATATTGACCTTAGAGGTAGGATAGACATTGACCGATCGGTCGCCCATTAAGGATACATATCGACCTAAGTAGACTGCCATATGTGGGTTGTTGATATTCAGGGATCAAGGAGTGTCAATTTAGCTTACTATGACTAGTATAGAGATCATACACACCGATACATTACCCATCATGGGGCTGTAATGAGATACTTAGTAAGCTTTCCTTCCATTTATCTTATGGTTTTTCTCAAATCAATCTATATGAATATAACATTAACTGTTTCATTAACTATAAATGGATACTCTACGTCGGGCGAAGTTAGTAGATGATGTCCATACTGTTCATCATATCATCGATGGTAGCCTTCACCATCTTAAAGAGCACGGTGGTTTAATATTATTTCTCAATGAGCTAATTGAGCCAACCCCTATACCTGCCCCTCAATCGTGTACAGGTCCTAGAGTTCATACAAAAGGACGTCGACCAGCACAGACACATGGTTGGGGATATGGTGATAATTATATACTATCAAGATCTCGCCATTCCATTAACTTGGGCGAGATTAGTAATAGTACACCATCTACTCATGCCTCTAGTTTAAGCCATACCTCGTTCAACACTCCTAATACTTACGTATCAATGTATCCGCAGTCGATACCGCCAGCTCCTCGTAAATGTCGTACAGGATGGCCTCAGACAGTACACATAAAGGAAGCCGACACCTAGCTTCCACCATTACTGCTTACTTTAGTTCCTCATGTAGATTTCACTGATGCTTCTTTATAACCATCCGAGCCTTAACCATCTGAGGGTCCATCTATACGTAGATTATTATTATTAGCTCGTTTCGGAAAATAATTAACTAGATCTAGGAAGAAGCAATTGTAAATAACCATATTTATGTTACTTAGTTTGATTATTATGTATTATTGACATCTATTACTCACTATGTAAATGGTTTTTTTAAATGATTTTTCATATTAAATTGCTATTTTTTTAATATTGATAATTTATTGTATATATATATACTTTCTTTATACTATAATTGCTTTTAACAGGTTTAGTTAGTATTTTAATGAATCATTTAAACCGACTCACTCCATTAATAGTTTTCGTAGGTAATACACCTAGCAAGAGGAAATGTGAAGTGTGAATTTAACTTATGAGTTGAATAAGCAATTAACTTGCTATATTAAAAGTACTTAGTTGGAGAGAGTGTGAAGCCTCACCTGAATGTGTGTATGATAGTAATAATGAAGGTACGTAAAAGAGACTCATATTTATTTAATAGCTTAATTAATTACATAAAGTAACTTAGAAAAAATATATCAACACAAAAGGTGCACGTATGAAGCGTACCTTCTTAGTGAATAATGAAGGTACGCATAAGGAGTGTGCCTTCTTACTAAATAAAGAAGGTGCCTTCAGTTTGCACTTAGAAAATGTGCCTCCAGTTTGCACTAAGAAAGCGTGTGCATACAACGTGCCTTCAGTTAAAAAAATCAATGAATAATGACTACTTTTATAAAATTTTTTCAAGACACACCATTTTTGTATATTTTTCTGCAATGTATACTATAAAAGATCTTTACTGGGCTACAATTCCTTAAGTTAGGAAAATAAAAAGTATCATAGGCAATAGAGCTAATAGTTTTTCTTTTGTACATGTACTTAGAAAGGTAAATAGAGTTGTGGATTAGGCAGCTTCGACAATAAAGAGAGAGATGTGTCCTTAAGATTGGTGGTATAACACTTCATCCTTGCTCCATAAGCTCATCCTTTTTTATTATCAATTTGGTTCTTCTCATGTTTTTCACATTGATACCCATAATAATAATAATAATAATAATGGGTAGATATTAATAAAATTACCTCTTTTGATGGTCAAAAAGTTATTAAAAAAAAAACTATTCAGGATAATATTGATTGAGAGTAGATTAGTTGGGCATGAACTTACAGAAATCTTTATCATAGGATAGAAAGAAGTCTAAAGGTGTTTTTACTTAAAATTATGTTTTCCAAACTTTCTTTCAACATTCTTTATATCAAAACATTGAACATTATTATGATAATCTCAATATGTTATAGTTATTGGGAAACCATTATGGAAAAATATCAATAGAAAATAGTAAAATTGATTTCTATCTTTAAAAACAGAAATAATTTCTCTCATTTTCTATTAACATTTCTAATAAGCTACCACCACTGATGATAGGTTGTATCTTTCTTTCATCACCACTTCGCTGCTATAAGTGATTAATATTTGCAATATCTTGACATTACTACAATAATATTGATAACTTTGAAGTTTTAATTATAACATATATTAAAGAAAGATATAAAAAGTGCATTATGTGAAAAAAATATATATAAAAAATAAAATGCCCTCACATACTTTTAGATATAAAAGAAAATTTATTTGGAAAATACACATAATTCAAGTGAACTATTAATAGTAAAAAAAGAGATTCAATGGGCAAGCAACTAGCAATTAAGAAAGCATAATTGTTAAACATTATATCTTTGTTTTTGTAACAAAAGGCAATACGAACATTCGGAACTGCAGATTTCTTTTTAGTTAATGGTTTTAGATGTATGATTTGGGCTTATCAGATTAATCATATTAAGCAAATTTGCCCAAATTTCTGCAGGTAGTATTACCTGCTCTCAAAAACCAAGATCGATCTAAATGCCCGAAATGCAAAAGGATATACTCCAGTTGATGTTCTATCTAAAGGACCACAAGACTTAAGAGACATGGAAATCAAGCACTTGTTAGAGAGGGCTGGAGTCATTGAAATTTATGAGGAATCATGGATCTCCAATGACCGCGACACAATAGAAACCATCCCTAGTTGTGGAGCCAAGCCTCCTATGAAGGGGAAACATAAGCACACAGATAGGCTAGGAAGAAGAAGGAGTGCATTGATGGTAGTATCGTCACTCATTACAGCATTAGCATTCCAAGCCACATTGTCACCACCAGGTGGTTTTTGGCAAGACGACTTCACAGCACCTGCAAACATTACAGATGAGAATGTGAAATCCCACAAAGCCGGGACGGCTGTTATGGCTACTACACTACCCTAGAGGATATGGTCATTTCATGATTTTCAACACACCTGCTTTCCTGTCATTGCTTGGTATAATTTTTGCTTCTGGTTCGCGGATTTCCCAAGAAAAGGAGGGGATGGATGTGGACTCAGATGGCGACAATGTGGTTTGCTATAGGTGCATTGACGTGTACTTATTTGATTGCTTGGTTCAATTTGACACCGGTCCGGAGCATAATAAGACGGTGTTGTTCAGTGTCAACGGAGTGTCGGTGATTGTAGGGCTGTGTATGATAGGGCTTGTGTTTCTCGGTAATGGTATCCGGCTGGCTCGGTGGTTGATGAGGAAGTATGGATGTATGAAGGAGAAGGAGAGAAAACCATTACCGAATGTAGAGGTTGAAGAAAATGACGAGCTTTGATCTTGCAATGATCATCATGTGCCTCTTATTGTTTTGTAGATTATGTTATGTTATAGTGACTTTACTTGTGAAACATAAAAAATTTTGGATACTTTATACTTCTTACTCTTTGTCAATTAACTTGAACTAGCGATCTGTGGAGATCTGTTAAGAAAAATTTCATAAATTTGTCTGAGTCCGGGATGATCTGCTTCCTAAAGTATAGATGTTCTGTAACTACTGAAGTACACATGAAATATGTTTTTATTGACCATAGCTAAGGTATATAAACTCTAAGGTGATAATCTACTTGGTGTGAATGTGCACTTCAATTTTGAAAATCATCACAAATCCATAAAGCAAAAGCAACATCCATTGTTGTATTGAAATAGCCTCACCTTCCACTTGCACTGAGGATATGTTCCAGGGGAGTTCAAGGTACTGCATACCAAACTCATCCAAATCAAACCGAAAATTGGGGTCCTTTCATGATGACATTCGCATTCCATATCGTTCCATTGATTCAGCGCCATTTGAAGTGTAACGCCGTCATGCCATGCAATGTGAAGCACTTGATGCACGCGATGCGGATCTGATTATACTTCTTCCACCGTAAAATTGGAAGAAAGCAAAAAAAGTTTCGACAGGAACCATAGCTTAAAATCATGAGTGAAGTTAGAATTAGACTGATCCTTCGACCCTCATAGCTTTACCTCCTGTCATGTGCATCTTAATCAATGAATCACGCAAATTTGCCCATTGAGTACTTATGTTTCAGTAGAAGAACATCATGACTGGTTATAGATGGAGATTGGCATGGTTTTCATATTTTTTTTTTTCCGAAATTTTTTGAGCCAAACCAAAAAAGTTAAATAACACAAATTAGACTATAGCTTTCTTTTGGTTTCAATTTCAAACGAATATGCATATAAAGTTCACGGATGATACCTTTACGCAGGGGTAGTAACGGTTCATGTCCGGCCCTTATATGCTCAGATAGTTGCATGCTCGTTTGCTCGTGCTTTTTCAATAAATTTGGTTTAAAAGTTTTTCATTTTAGGTACTGACTATGAACGCCTCTCCTAATTATTTCATCGGTCCCAATAGGAGCTATAGAAAAAGATCGTCTTGTAGCCAAACGCCCTTGCATAACTCCCAAGAAGAACTCGGTCTGGGCTCTCCCCTCCAGAAAC
The DNA here is from genome assembly GCA_024138015.1 of Lumnitzera littorea. Classification (NCBI taxonomy): domain Eukaryota; kingdom Viridiplantae; phylum Streptophyta; class Magnoliopsida; order Myrtales; family Combretaceae; genus Lumnitzera; species Lumnitzera littorea. Next base: position 12,604,448 of record JAMXBB010000007.1, on the reverse strand, counting down.
CATTAATTTCTGTGCTATCAAAGGTAAATGGGATACTGTTGGAGCATTTCTAGTTAAGAGTCAAGGAAGTGAATGTTCATGTTGTGTTGGTCAACCACTCAAAGAGCCACCAAGAGAAGCGTTTGAATTGAGATCCCAAATGCGAAAAAGTGATTACTTCGGATCATTTGAATTAATGAAGCCTTTAAATTTAGGTCCACGACAGTTGGTATCTCTTAATTTAGTAGAAAACATAAGGACACCGATCATTATTATGTTCACAAGAAGTATTAAGGAGTTTTTTGTTTCGGTAAGTACTTTATTGGAAAGTTGTTTATTATTTTTGTTAACTAGGAAATTGAGAAAAGAATTGTTGGAATGGAATTTGGATGATGACGCATGAAGGAAAAGATGGAATTATTGGGCCGTACAGCATGAATGCTAAGTTTCGCTCTTGGAAAGTCAAAGTAGCTCCATCGGGATCAAGTGTTTGGATATATATACGTGTGTGTATATATATTCTGCTTATCATATATATTACAATTGAAGGAGGAAAGAATTAAATCTAATATATCCATTGAATGAGAAAAATTCATGCTATTAAATTGCAGTGGTGTTAGCACATTCAAATGTTTATGGCATATACCAATGTCTTGAGGTTGCTATTTATACAAGTAATGGTGTTTTAATATAAAATTATAGTCTTGTAGAACTTAAAAGTTATTAGTGGTATAGGCATCAATCTTCTAATGGGATAGATAAAGTTTAAATCCCTTTTTCCTATTGTAATCACTGAAAATAAATACAAATATAATAATTACCAATTTATACTATTAAATAATTTCTAGAGGCATATATATTTAATATATTATCTATTGACACTAACTATATTAAATTATTATAATTAATGATGCATATTTCATTAGTAATAAGAATAATATTTTACAAAATGTTTCATTAGGATCAAGTTGAAACCAAAGTTTATAGAAAATCCCAAATGAGACTAAGGCAAAATGAAAATGCAACCTTGTTTCATTTAATCTGATGGTGCATGCCCTTGGTTATGGATGGTAACTATAATGAATTCTTCGCTTGAGACCATTTGAAAAGCCATTAAATAGAAATTGATATGGATCGCCACTATTCATTTGTACAAATTGAAAATCCTAGAAACATATGTTTAAATGTTTCTCTTGTAAGAATTTTAGTAATTCGTTCTAACACAATAAATTAATCATCCATTTCAATTATCAATTAATCAAAACTCAATGAAAGTCACTAATTGCTTGTTCACTTGAGGAGAATGGTAATTTCATTTCCCTCTTATTTTTTACTAAGTCTTTATTACTATGTTCACTTCATCGAATCGCAATTATCAAGGAATCTCGATTCTTAAAAATTAGGAATCTAGATTCGATACTTGAAGTTATGAATTGTAATTCTAGGGAAAAATGACCATTACTACCCTTTTCTTTTTCTTCTTCTTCTTCTTCTTCACCACCATCACCCACCTAATTCTGATGACTCACTACTAACAACTACTTGACAACTCCCATGCCCATCAAAGTATTTTGGTAAGCTCTTAATTAAACAAAAACAAAATCAAGTTAGCGTCATCAAGATTCTTTGAGATTAGGGCTTGGACAAAAAATGGATATTAGAGTTGGGATGAAAATGATGGTGAACTCTTGTGTAGAAGGAAAAGCGAAATCATTGATGTCGAGATTTATTGTACAAACAAATGTATGCCATTAATTGGTTTTTATTTTTTTATTTTTTTATTTCTTTGAAACCAAATAGGACAAAGAAATTTTTGAAGTAAATCCATAGATTGAAGATTGAGAAAAAAAAAAATAGAAAATTGAAGATGAGGGTTTGATGATGAAAAGATCGAATTAAAGACAATAGTTAGATTTCTTCTTTTTATTGGTTAAAGACAGAGTTTTGAAAAGAAAATAAACATTGGAAAGGAAGAGGATGGGGATAAAATTGACTTTTAATTTCAATTACGTGTCTATGCTTAATGGAACTTTTGCACAACTAAACTTTGTAATTAGCATTACCCCTTTATTCTATTATATAAGAATCTTAATTCAATTCCCCCTTTATTTAATTCATTGATGTGATGTGATGTACGTAATCACAAGCTACATAAAACAATATGCAAGTCATACATGAAAATCAATTTAGTACTAAATTTGATCATTAAAATGTTTAAGTAATTAATTGATCATAATGTAACAATATCCTTTTAAAAATGTATAGTAATGTGATGCAAAGTAAAGTCAACATGTCTAAAAGCATAGACATGGGTGGTCAAAATCCATAAAGGAATGCATGTAGTTGTTAAAATTACCAAAGTACGAGCTAGAAAAAGGCTTCCTTCTATCCCCTTGCCATTCCGCCACTAGAGCACACAACCCCAAAGCACATATACTAGTAACTCAATCCTTATAAAATGGCAATGATCCTCACCAATGAGCAGCAGTATTAAACTGCATGGTAAAAACACCATTGAGAAAAACCACAACCTTCATCATCTGACTCCATGTGACCCTGCATAAACCTACAATAGCTTTAAACTTAAAAAAGCCCTTGCTGAGAACACAAAATTTCATATAAATTTGTAGCAGCTTGTACTATTGCTCTCCTAGATGCTTATTGGCAAACCTTCTCTACTAATATGGACGAGGAGATGGATGATGATGCCATGGAAACCCACCCTTCGCCCAAAACAAAAATATATTTCGACAGAAACTGACCCAATTCCCTAATACGCAACATCTCCATCTCTAAAGCTGAAAAAACAATCTTTACACAAACCATTGAAATCATCAATTATAGTCAAAGTTTATGAGCAATCACTTGATTATAGAGTCTTATACCAAAAATGAAAGCAAACTCGGAACTTTACAAGGAATTCCACTATGATAACAAATGGAAATGGCTATTACACCGTTAATTTCAATTTACAAGCTAATCTCAAGCAAGTCATTAAGCACAGTCCATGGTTCATGAACGGGAAGGTACATACAATTCAAAAATGGGAACCAAACTTTCGTGCTTTACTATAAGGTTTGATTTAGTAGTAGTGTAGATTTTCATTTTTGAACTTCCCTTAGAATATCATAGCACTGAAGGATTAGTCAAAATTGGAAACTCGATTGGATCAGTCCTACACATCAATTTATACAAATTAAACACAGATAGAGGTAAATTCACATGACTTTGTATGCAGGTATACCTCAACATGTACTTGTCTAGAAAATCAAGATAAATGTTCAATATGAAGGTTTTAGAAATTGTAAAGAAGGGTTGGAAAAAGGAAAAAGTCAAAGAAAGAGAGAGAAAAAAAGAAGAAGAGAGAGAGTAAAGAAAAGGAGAATCAATCATTGAATAAAATAAGTTAGTTTTCTCCCTAATAGATGCATAGAAAAATACTATGAATTTGCATCTCTGAATCAATTTTCTACATCATTAATAAAAGAAAAAAAATATGGAGAAGAGAGTTAGTGTTATGTAATTCCCAATTATTTTTATAATAAAATTCTTCTACCTTACCCATAGATTTTTACACTAAGTTATTTAGGGGTTTTGTGTTCATCTTCTTATCCTCATATTTATTAGCTAAAATATGCTCTATTAGGTCCTATTTAAAATAATATTTATAATAGTAGTATTAGAGCCAAATTAAAATGTATATATTTACTTATTAGATGCTTTGTGGTTACCATTAAAAGTGGATCCCTCCATAAAAATATATAATAAGTTAAATATTATTCATCCTTGGAAGATATCAAGTACTATTCATATACATGATAACAGTGCATATGAAATAGTGAGAGTTATTTTCATAGCTTAAAGCACATATATAAAAGCAATAGCAGTAAAACTTGAGATTAAAAATTTTAATGGGAATAATTTCTCATTATGAAAATTAAAGATGAAGGCAATTTTGCATAAATATAATTGTCTAATGCTATCAGTGAAGGGCTAACAAATTTCAAAAATGAAGTTAAGTGGAATGAAATAGACGGAACGCTATTGCAATTCTTCACCTAAGGCCAGCAAATGGTGTATTGTTAAGCAAAGAGGAGAAGAAAATGAAAAGGAGATTTAGGATTATGTCACCAAATTATATGAGGCCAAATCATTTCATAATAAAATTTTCCTTAAGAGGAAACTATGTACTCTTCAAATATCATAATCCATTTAAGTGACAAAGCACATCAATACTCTAAACACTCTACTTTCTTAACTTAGATCATTAGGTTACAAAATAGAGTTGAATGAGCATATTGAAATTTTACTTCAAAGTCTAACTGATTCATATAATCAACTTATCATCAACTTACCGAGCAACGTCCTTACGAACAATCTATTTTTTGATGATATTGTAACTGACATTCTTGAAGAAGAAAGTCAAGGCAAAAATAATGAAGATAGGCAAACAAGTGCACAATAAGTAGAAGCTTTAATAGTGATGCAATAAGGATCATTAGAACATGGCTCAAGTAGGAACCAAAATCGTGGTAGATCGAAGTCAAAAAACAAAAGGAATTTACAATGTTAAGCTGTGGCAAGAAAGGTCACTCAAAAAAGGATTGTTGGAATTTAAATAAGAAAAATTTCAATCATCAAGGAAACGTAGCAAGCACTTTAAATCACAGAAATGCTCTATCTTATGAAGCAATGGAGGCAATAGAAAACAAGAAAATATATATTGACATTTGGCTATTTGACTTAGGAACTACTTTTCATGTAACCTCTCAAAGAAAATGGTTCTATTACTATGAATCTATCTGAAGAGGAACTGTATACAGCTGTAATGACCATACTTTAAAGATCGTCGATATTGAGAGCATAAATTTGAAGATGTACGATGATTTAATTCATACTATTCAAGAAGTGCAGCATGTAGAGGGCTTGAAGAAAAATATATTGTCTTTAAGACAAGTAGATGATTTTGAATGCAAAGTTGAAATTGATAAAAAAATCATAGAATTAGTTAAAGAAGTGCTTGTACTTATGAAAGGAGAAAAGATAGCTGCAAATTTTAGATATTAAAAGAAAGACTATATAAGATGCAGTAGTATCAATTGCTTCAAGTAGTTCTAAAGAAGATCTACATTGATGTGGCATAATAAATATGGATACATATTTGAGCAAGGATTGAAAAAATTTTTTTTAGAAGAACCTGCTTCCTAGTCTCTCTAAAGTTTCACTTCCTTTTTGTGAGTATTGTGTTACTATTAAGTAGCATCGCTTAAAATTTAACACATCGAATTTTAGATACAAAATTATTATAGAATTGATTCACTCTAACGTTTGGCAGGCACCAATCCCATCCTTGGTGTGAGCAAAGTATTTCATATCCTCCATTGATGATTATATTAAGAGATGTTGGTTGTACCTTATGAAGAAGAAGGTGGATGTGTTTTTAATCTTCAAAGTTTTCAAAGCATAAGTTGAACTTGAATCTCAAAACAAGATCAAGTGTTTAAAGATAGATAATGGAGAAAAATACATTGGTGATAAATTATGCAAGAAAAAAGGTATCAAAAGACAATTCACTATAACAAAACACTCCTCAATAAAATGGAGTAATAGAGCAAATGAACAAAAAGTTAGTGACTTAATTTAATTGAATTGACATCATTAGTTCTTTATGTTGCTTATTCGCTCTTTGTTAGTTGTTGCCAAAGTATTCGCATGGAGGTTAGTCTCTTGATGTTGAAGTGCTCATGGAAAGAGAATATTAACTATGCTCCACACAAAGTCAACAAGAGGATTTTATGGTATACTTTAAATCAATTTTGTTTTTATTTTATTTGACCTTTTTCCCTATTTAGTTGTTTTGTGTTTTTATAATACTCAATTACTCTTATTTTATGTTTGATTTGCAGTTAGTATGGAGTCTAGCATTCCTAAGGCAAAGAGAGAGAGAGAGAGAGAGAACACGTGAGCATAGAATTTCATTGTGAGTTTAGCCATCTTTATGAGCATAGATTTGATTGTGATTCTAAGCATCTTCATCACGGTGCAGATGTTCAGTTCAACTCATTTTAGGAAGTTTTTTCTAAAATAGTTTATGTAAACTTCAATTCATCTTCGTGGGTACATCTGCTTATGAATGGTTTGACATTGTTATATATGTTTCTTTTATTTCAAAACTCTTTTGCAAAGTATGATGGTTTCTTCTCTTTTACCCCTTAGATATTTTCATCTCTTTTCAAACTTTACCCTTATTGTATTATGATACCTCTTAACAGACATCTTTCCTTACAAAAGCTATTTTGAGTTTAGAAATCAATGAGAAGAAATGTGGTGATCTTCTTGAGATATTATTGAACAAGTTTAAGGAAATTTTTTTTGATAAATTGCATCATGTCTATGGTGTTGTTCAGGCACTTTCTATCATTGATAAAGTGTTTGTTGTAAGAATTAAGTTTGGTGATTTAATGGATTTTCAACAATAGTAAGGTGATAGGAATCAACCCCCTAGACTAATTACACGTAGTTGAGCTAAAGGGCTCTAAGGACTCGCATGTAGAGTACTAGCTAGAAACCAAAGCCTAGATGAGGATCCCTATGTCGAACTGATCACTTGCCAACCTATCTACTCGATCCTTACGTGTGTTAAACATTTTCTTGCTCAATAGCGAAGTCCTAATCCAGAAGGCAGCCCAAGACTAATCGAGCTAAGCTCCCTAACTGACCACTAGCGTCTGACTCCAAGTCAATTGACTTCCTTACCAGGATGATTAGCTCTTAACCTAATCCAAATCAAGTCGGCCCCTGACTGCAACACATTCTTGTTTCCACTTACCTTGTGTCATAATCTTAATGTTCAGCCACCAAGCAATATGTATCTCCTAAGCACCACTTTCTAGAAAGATTCTTTCTTTTTTGTATTGAATATTATTTGTCTCTTTTACCCTTTTTAGTATGTTTTATGTAACATAATTGTAAAAAACCCTTTTTTTGTCTTTTCATACGTATAAAGTAACCCTAGTGGATAGGTATATAAAATCCCACTTTCTTGTACGTAGAAATCAATCATTCAATGCAAAATTATCCACTTTGAGTAACCTTAGCGTTCTCGTTATCATTCGACTCTCATCTATTCCCTTTAGCAAGGAGTAGTAGCGAGTAACTCTTCAATTTAAACCGGTATATCATATTCGGCGGATTATAGGCTGAGTAGGATCGAGTGATGCATCACATCCATTTGATAGCTACCCGAGCTTTTGCTAGCTTTTCTTTTATTTCTTTCTAGCTCATTTCGTTATGGTGTTTCTTCGTGTGTCCGACTCCGAAAATGCATCAGCTTCGTAGGTATCAGAGTACGATTTCAAGAGAGAGTATGTGAAGTTGCATGGAAGTTTTGATTCGCTTTACTGTTAATGGCTGTTGCATTCCTTCTGTAGCTGCTGCAGTGTGTTTATGTGATAGTAAGTATGGTTTCATTGTTACTCTGGTTTTCATTGCGAAAACAGAGCAAGTTTGTCCATATTCTATTTGAGTGACTATTAGGTATTAAAGTTGTTAATCTGTTTGGAAAGTATTGTATTATGTTATATTCGAGTATTTAGGAAGTTGTTGGTGACCAAAGTAGCGGTGCTCAACTTGGTCATATTCATAATGATAGCAACACCTCAAGATTTGTTGACGACAAACTTAACAGACTCACAAACCTTATCAAGAGTCAAGTTAAAGCGATGCAAGCTAACAAGTAACAACCCCAGGGTATGCAACTACAAAATCTACCTGAAAATATTCAAGATAAGGGTTATAGCCAAGTTGGTTAAGCCAATTGCCCAATTTGACCACAACGAACTAGAAGAGTAACGAATCGAGCTGCTAAACGAAGATTGGAGTTAGAGGAGATTAAAGAAGATGATGAAGAGTTGGATGTTGAAGAGTTTAGGGAGGAAGAAGAAGAGGTTGACTATTACTAAGCATTAAGATGAAGACGCCGAGCTCCTCAAGGGTTAGATACTTAGAGTGGGAAGAGAAAGTTGAGAAGGTGTTCGACTGTTATGGGTATACAGTTGCTATCAAGGTTTGACTTGTTACATTGGAGTTTACTAGGTATACTACAATGTGATGGGAAAATTTGAATGTAGCCCAAGCAAAGGATGGAAGGCGGGGTGTAAGAACCTGAGAGGAGATGAAAAGGTTGTTAAGGGGGAGATTTGTGCCCGAAACTTACCTGTAAGATACGTTTGCAAAATTGCAAGAACTTCGCTAAAGAGGCCGATCTATTAATGACTACGTAAGAGAGTTCCGATGCTTATGATCTAAGCCGACGTGAAAGAACCAGAGGCCCACACGGTATCAAGATTCATTTCTGGGCTTAGGTATGAGATTCGTAACATCGTCGAAGTATAGAGGTTTTATATCTTGGAAGAGATGATCAAGCTAGCACAGAAGGTCGAAAAGTAGAGGAGAAAAATTCGAAGCCGACCTAAGCCAACATTCTCCTGAACCCCTGTAACATGCAAACTTGCTTAACTTGAGTTGAGGAGGTCGTATTAAGCCAATGAAAAGAATGACAAACTTGACAATAACCGAGTAGATCAGCATGGCTGAGTAGGACAACGCTGGGTAGGACAACCAAGCCGAACTGAAGCTAGGCCAACCCTGAGAACATTTGAGAAAGGACAAACCTTTGGATGGAAGACTAATGAGGTGAAGTGTTTTAAGTGCTTAAGCTTCGGACACATGGCTACTGAGTGTCCAAATCGACTTGTCATAATACTTCGAGGAGACGTAATGGATAGTACCAACAAGAGTAAACTCGAGGAAGAAAAGGATGTTGCAAAACCCGAAGCTAAAGAGGAGGAGGAGACCTGTATCTATGCCGACTAGGGAGAAATGATGACCCTAGTCCTAAGACAAGTCTTCAGTTCCTTACTAAACTTTAAAGAGGACCAAAGGAAGAATCTATTCCGTACCAAGTGTACCATCAAAGGTCAATTGTGTATGATCATTAGGGATAGGGGAAGTTGTACTAATGTCATTACACAGTCCTTTGTGCAAAGTTAGGTCTACCAACCTCAAAGCATCCCCGACCTTATAAGCTGCATTGGCTTCATGATAAAGATACTTTGCACGTAATTGAATAAGTGACCATGCCTTTCAATGTTAAGAATGTATATAGGGACAAAGTAGTTTGTGATGTTATCCCCATGGGAACCTTATATCTACTGCTTGGACAACCTTGGTTATTTGACCAATGTATCACTCATGACGGACACAAAAACACCAATGCCTTTGTTAATGATGGAAGGAAGATTGTGTTGCAACCCTTGACCCCGTCCTAAGTAAATGACACTCATAACTATCTTACCCGAGCTAGTAAGAAGGAAGCCTTGGTGATGAGCCGAAGGGAGCTCCTATCTGCTAAGAAGGCTGATGAACCGATGTTCCTATTAGCTAAAAGATTGTTGGAGATGGAGGAATTAGATAATGTTCTAGAAGAGATCCAAAGCTTGTTAAATGAGTTTTCCGACCTATTTTTGGAAAAACTGCCTAAAGGACTGCCTCCAATTCGAGGCATAAAATACTATATTGATCTACAACCAAGCATCGCCCTGCCGAACCGACCCACATATAAGATGAACTTTGACTAGGCTGTTGAGCTGAAGAGGTAGGTGGACAAACTTATGGAGCTAAGGTATGTGAGGGAAAGCATGAGCGCTTACGTAGTACCAGCTCTACTCGTTCCAAAGAAAGATGGTTCATGGCGTATGTGCATCAATAGATGAGTAATCAACCGGATTACCATCAAGTATAAATATCAGATACCGAGGCTTGATGATATGCTAAATGAGCTTCATGGTGCTAAGATGTTCTCGAAGATTGATTTGCGAAGTAGCTACCACCAAATCCGTATGAGACTAGGTGATGAGTAGAAAATTGCCTTCAAGACTAGGCATGGACTCTATGAATGGTTAGTTATGTCATTCGAACTTACTAATGTGCCAAGCACATTCATGAGGTTGATGAACCATGTAATGTATCATTTAATTGGAAGATGTATGGTCATGTACTTTGATGACATATTAGTATACAGTACTAACCTGAATGACTATGTTCAATATCTTCGCAACATATTTGACATTTTGTAAGATGAGAAGTTATATGAGAATATGAAGAAGTGTATGTTTTACCAGAAAGAAATGATTTTCCTAGGGTTTATAATGTTAAGGGAAAGGATCCAAGTAGATGAGGAAAAGATTCGTGCTGTTTTGGAATAGTCGATGCCAAAGATTGTCACTAAGATCCGAAGTTTTCATGGCTTAACTTCTTTCTATAGGTGACTTATTAAGGACTTCGATACAATAGCCGCCCTATAGATCGAGCTGACCAAGAAGAGTGAAGGATTGAGGTGGAATGATCGAGTTGAACAGAGCTTTAAAGAAATCAAGAAAAAGCTCACCTCGGCACCTGTCCTATCACTACCAAATTTTGGTAAGCCCTTTGAATTAAAATATGATGCATCAGGAGTTGGGATTGGTGTTGTCCTGATGTAAGAGCGACAGCCTGTCGCCTACCACAATGAGAAACTTATTGGTCCTGCCCTGAATTATTCTGTATACAAGAAAGAGCTGTACTCTCTTTACTAAGCTCTTACTATTTGGTAACACTATTTGTTGCTATAAGCGTTTGTTATTTATATAGACCACGAGTCTCTAAAGTATCTAGAGAATCAAAGTAAGCTTTCAAAGAAGCAAGCTAAGTGGTTGGAGTTTTTAGAGGGTTTCTTGTACATCATCCGACACAAGAAGGGAAGTACAAATATGGTCACCGATGCTTTGTTACGACGGCAAACCTTGCTGACCATTTTGTAGACAAAATTATTAAGATTTTCACTCATTACCGAGCGGTATACTCATGATCCTCATTTTGGCCCTATCATAGAATAGTGCAAGGATGGAATTGTCGTTAAGGGATATTATCTTAAGGATGACTACCTATTCAAGGACTGAAGGTTGTGCATAGTAAATTGTTCCACACGTGAGCTATTGGTTAATGAAGCTCATAGTGACGGATTATTAGGCTACTTTAAGGAGACCAAGATAGGCAATCTGCTAAGGGAGAACTTTTATTGGCCAATTTTGGTCAAGAATGTCCGTAAGATAGTTGGTAGTTGTGAAGTATGCAAACATGCAAAAGGGAAGAGAGAACCCCATGGAGAATACATACGACTATTGACACTAACCTTACCTTAAGCCTACTTTAGCATAGACTTTGTCCTAGGGTTGCCCCAGACATCTAGAGGCAAAGATTCTATTTTTGTTGTAGTGGACTGCTTCAGTAAGATGTCACACTTCATTTAGTGCCATCGAGCTAACGATGCCCTATATATTGTTGATTTATTTTTGCAAAAGATTATTCAACTACATGGGGTACCAAAGACCATTGTCTCAAATCATGACACAAAATTCTTGATCTATTTTTAAAAGACTCTTTGGAGAAGACTTGGAACTAAACTTGTATTCAGCTGTAGTAGCCACCTTCAAACTGATGGCCAAATGAAGTGATGAATAGGACATTAGGTAATTTGCTTAGAGCTGTTTTAAGGAAGAACTTAAGGGATTGGGATTTGTGCCTATCAGTTATGGAGTTCACATACAACTGAGTTGTCTATAGTAATACTGAGAGGACCCCATTCGAGATTGTCTATAGCCTTAACCCCGCTATCCCCCTGGACATGATTGGCACCCCAACAGTTATTGAAGAGAGTCAATCCGAAGTCAACCGAACCCAAGAACTGAATGCATTACACTAGTATGTAACCAAGAAGATTGCCAAATTTAATCAAAGAGTATGAAATTGGTAGCCGAAGTTGTCGAACTATTTCCTTTCAACCAAGAGACTTAGTATGGATATACCTCAGCTGAGAACGATTCCCTTACTTGAGATAGAATAAGCCATCTCCTCGAGTTGATGGTCCATTCAAAATCCTGAAGAAGATCAATCGCAATGCTTACTAAATCAATTTGCCTGATGACTATGGCATTTCTTCCATCTTAAATATGTCTGATCTAATCCTTCACCAATCAGTAGAAGAAGACCCTACATACACCCTAGAAGAAGAAGCATAAACTACTTTAGATTTGAGGGTAAATCTTTCTGACACCTAGACAGATGATAGAAATTAACCCCCTGGACTAATCATGCATAGCCGAGCTAAAGGACTTCAAGGACTTGTACGTAGAGTATTAACTAGAAACCAAAGCCAAGACAAAGATCCCTATGCCAAACTGATCTCCTATCGACTTATCTGCTTAATCATCATGTGTGTCAAACATGTTCTCACCTAACAGCGACGTCCTAATCTAGAAGACAGCCTAGGACTAGTCGAGCCGAGCTCCCCAATTGACCATTAGCGTTTGACTCCAAGTCAGCTAACTTTCTTACCAAGATGATTGGCTCCCAACTTGATCTAGATCAGGTCGGCCCCTGACTGCAATGCATTCCTACTTCTGCCTACCTTGTGTTATAATCCTAATGTCCAGCCACCAAGTAACACGTATCTCCTAAGCACAATTTTCTAGAATGATTCTTTCTTTTTCATATTGAATATTCTTTATCTTTCTTACCCCTTTTAGTATGTTTCATGTAACCTAACTGTAGAATACCCTTTTTTGCCTTTTCATATGCGTAAAGTAATCCTAGTGGATTGGAATATAAACTCCCACTTTTTTGTACATAGAAATCAACCATTCAATACAAAATTATTCACTTTGGGCAACCTTAACGTTCTCGTTATCATTCAACTCTTATTTATTCTCTTTAGTAAGGAGTAGTGATGAGTGACCTTTTAATTTGAATCGGTGTATTATATCCGGCGGATTGTAGGTCGAGTAGGATCGAGTTATGCGTTACATCCATTTGGTAGCTGCCTGAGCTTTTGCTAACTGTTCTTTTATTTCTTTGTAGCTCGTTTTGTTGTGGTGTTGCTTCGTATGTCCAACCCCAGAGATGTATCATATTACCAAACTAACGAGATTAAAGATATAACTAGTAATATTAAACATCCAAAAATGATTGATGGTAAGTTTAATGATGATGCGAATGGTGTAATTAATTATTGACAATATATCTCACTCTTGAGTGAGAAAGGTACTATAGTAAAATCACATCAAGAAAGATAGCAATTTCAAGTTCTTAGAAAAAAATTGAATCAATTTTTGATTGAATGAATTCTGAAGGCATTAGCATGGATAGATAACAATGGCTTTATTATCTGACTTGAAGTGGGAATGTAGATGTAGTATAAGTAGCATTGTGAAAGATGTAGATTTGATTATTTTAAAATCATTTCTTGTTCATTGTTATATGAATTAGTGATAATCATTTTGTGATCATGCTTATTTAACAGAGCTCTAAAAATGTAGTGCGTACATATTGAACTTACCTAATTAGTAAGAGAATAAACCTGGTTCCATGTAATTTTCTAGTTGGTTCCATTTTGTTACTTATGTGAAATTTTGGATAGCTTCATGTAAAATATAGTTGACAAGAGATCATATATGTGAAGTATATATGAAATATTCTTTTACTAATGTTGATTTCTTCAAGAGTAATGGACATAGTTAATTTGGAATGAGTGGGATAAATGCCTGATGAAATTCAATTTCGATGCCTTTAAGCGCATCAGTCATGACGTACAGATTAGCTCTCTTAAGCTTTTAATACTTAAAATTTAGCAAATAAACCTTATCTTCTTTTTTAATGTTATCAATATGTTAGCTTTCTTAAACTCTATGAATTTTAGGGTTTTATCCTTGCTTTGTTATTGTAGCATGATGCTTCCAAAAAGACTTTAGTAACATAACTTTATGCTATTAATTTATCTTTTAATAACAATCGCATCCATTTTTTGTTTCTAAATTTCTATTTTTTTTATTTTGCATGTAATAATTACATAACTATTATGCAATTAATATTTCAACCCTAATTAGGAATTGTCACCTTTAGCCCCATCTAAATGACACTCTAATGCACCTAAATCTATTCTGGATCTTTTCGATATAGGATTCCATTAGGGGTGGCATTGCATACATATTATCAAGGTACCCCTTAAGCTCGTACCACTTCTGGCCCTTGAGTCAAGCCACATATAAGCAACACATATGTTATAAGCTGAGTATTGATTAGGTTCATTTAATTTCCAACCTAACACATAAGCAACGGAAAAATGAATCTAGGTTGCTCAACTCTATCAACACTAGGTAGTCTCTAAATCCAATCAAGAAGTAGTAACAACTTAATATTAATTCCCATTCTTTAACAAAAAGTATTCTTAAGCTAACTTTAAATCTAAACCAATTAATTCTCCTTAAAAAGGTTTTACTTTAAATAAAAAGTCAAACTTAAGTTAAAAAGAAAAAAGAAAATAACAAAAAGAGAACAATTAGAAAATACACAGGCATAATATGGCCATGTTGAAGCCATATACCTCAACACAATGCCAACACGTCCATATTGATAAGTTGTATAACTTGTCGACCAAGCTCTTTAACCAACATGGCCATGCTTAGGCCGTATCCAATTACATGCTACCAACATGGCTATTTTTACAGATTGTATAACTTTATTCTTTTTCAACAATGAATATGACCAACAACATAACCAGCTGTTTAGTTATTTACCTTTTGAATCTCAAATGCTCTTCAACAGACCCATCAACATGACTATGTTGATGGTCGTATGCCCCTTAACAATCACAAAAATAACTCGAATCATCCTTTTTTTCCTACAAACCACTCCAAATCAACTTTCCCTTCTTAGAAACCTTATGATCCAACCTTTACAACCCAAAATCAGCATCTAATGCATTGGTCTTTCATCTTTGTATTACATAAACAACAAAGGAAAGAACCACGAAAGCAAAACTAGCTTATTTTCTTACAAAACTCGTACAAAGTAATGATTCTAATGTGGAAACAACCACTCCCTTCAATCAAGATTATAACTCATGCTAGAAAACATGAAAACAACACAAAGCATTGTTTAAATACACAACTTACCAAACCAATTCCATAAGAAAATGAGTCATTGTGGTCGTTACTTTTCAAGGTTTTGGGCTTGCACCAAAAATACAATCCCACATTGTATTATACATTCTTCAAACATTGGAAAACCCAATAAAAAGGAATTTTTAAACCACTTACTTTGGGAATTAGCCTTTGATTGTAAGATTTGTAGTTAAGCAACTGATAGTACGGGAAGATGCATAAGATGTTGTATGGAAAAAAGAGGAAAGGAAAAGGGGGAAGTAGTCAAGTAAAATACTTTAAGGACATATGGAGAGTTTAAAACTTCAAATAAGACCAAAATACAAACCCCCCCCCCCCCCCCCCACACACACACACACACACACAATTCTTAAAAGTTATTATTTTTATACGCTTTTTTCTTTTTACGAGCTTTACAACAACCATATTATATCACATTTAGTATGTTCAATATGGAACATAGATTTATATGATTGAAAAATTAAAAAAAATTCTAAAAAAATTAATTATTCATAATATAAATTATAATCAAGTTCAATATTGTAATCAGGTTATTTAGTATAGGGTTATTATTGGAATTTTAATGATATATTTATTTTATACTATGTGAAATAATTATTTTTTATCATCAAATGTATGGTACAAATTTTTAAGTTTTTGTCCAATACCTTACAACCTCTTTTATTTAGTACCATTAGTCAATTAAGCAAACCAAATAAATGATAGAAAATTTTATCCAATCTATTACCTTAAAATTATAGTAACCAAATAATCCCTAAAACTTAAAAAAAAAGGATACTAAATATAATAATAAGACGTCGAAATATCTAGTTAAAATAAGAAAGAAATCTTCCATGAACTAAAAACTGAATCTTCAATTCAAAAGTTGTAATCGGAAGTTGAATTGCCTTCGAATTCCTAAACTTTATCGAAAATTTCTTCTGATGTGGATGCCAAAATGTTTTGGCATGCTATTAGAAGCCACATTCTTTTGTCTTCTATAAATAAAACCTTTTTCAGAACCATCTTCAATTTTGATTTGCCTCTTCTATATTTCAATAATTTATTTTCTTCCACTTGCGATTATAAGCTTAACCATCTAACTTTAAACTTAATTTCTTCCCCAGCTTTCTAAATTAGATCTAGAACTATATTACCCATCAAACCTAGTTGTTAAATAATTCCTATAGGACATGTACTTAAAATGTGGGTGTCAAAACTCCTAAATAAAAAAATAAAAATAAAAAAGAATCATTAAGCTTACTAAATAAAACATAAACATAATTTCCAAGAAAAACGTTTAACTTTGTATTAGCAGCGTAAATTGGGTATAGTAAGATTGTGGTGTATAGTATTTCTAGTGAATTGGTTAAAAAATATTAGTTAGGTAAGACAACAAAACAAACTAATTTTTGTTAACACCTAAACACCAGGGCCTCTTGCCTAACCATCAACTTTGATGCCAAATGGACAAATATGTTTAAAATTTACAACAAACTTTTGCTAGTTTTCTTAAAGGAATTGCACTTTATCTATCAAGTCTTCGTCAATGCCATAAATTATTCATAGGACTTGGACTTAAAATAGTCGTCCTGACGAATAACACGTTTCATCTACAGAAATAATGAAGTATATAATCATCCTGCTTTCACTTTGAATTATTTAATGGAGTAGCTTTCACAATGAAGAATAAACAAATTTTATGCTAACTAAATTGTGAATACGCATTGAGCAATTAAGCTTACTCATTTTACTTTATCAACTCAAAAAGAAAAAGTAGATTATGAAATACCAACACAACAAATCATTCGTTTATTATATAAATATAAGTTACCTATATTTTGGGGATTAGATTTGACTATTTTTGAAGCGCAATATCAAAATATCAATATTGATATCGATATCAATGAAATAGTGTGTGAAATATGTTGTTATTTTATTCATATCCATGCTTTCAAGTTCTTCGTCTTGAATAGCTAAAATATTTAATCATGTTAGAAGGATTTTTTCCATCTAATCTTTTATTTACTAGCTATTTTTATGGAAATTTTTATAATTTACTAAATATATGATTAAGGTTCCTCTCATGGTATTAGTCTTTAGGACTTTGATACTTTGTTTGGTACAAGGGAAGGAATTAGGAAAAAAAGAATATGAACGAAAAAAAAAAATTACAAGGTTAATTGTTAGGTTATGGAGGGAAGGAAAATTTCTTAAAAAAATTCTAATCATTATTAAAGACAAAATACAATGTAATTTAAATTACTAATATACTCACACAAATACTAAAAGGAAGAAAAATAAGTATAAAGGAGAGACAGATTGATCATTACATAAATTTCCTCCCTTTTCCTCTTCTTTCTCTCCATTTTAAAAAGAATCAAAATTTATTGGAGTCCATGGAAATGTTTCCCTCCATCTTCCTCCCCTTCCATTTTCCTCCCTACATCAAACGATAAAATTATACTACCTTTCCCTTGCTTTTCCTCCCTCTTTCTTTCATCCCAAACTTAGAGAAAATGTTCGTGTGATGACAATTACAAACACTTACATTGAGTACCCATGTTTCATTGAAAAAGGAAAAACTTTATTCCTACACACTCATCACAGGAAAAAAAAAAAACAAAACTTACCAAGTTTTTGCCTTTTGGATGTTGCTTTCTATGTATAGGATCCATTTTCAAGCTTTGCAAGATGTGTCTTATTGGAAGAATTATCTTTTTTAATAACAAGATGGAAATTGAGAGAAAGTAGGGTTGGATTTGTTTGTGAGAGATGGAGATGATAGTGAGTGACTTTTTTGTAAAACCTAAACTCAGAAAAAAAAAGGTTATATAATAATAATAATAAATTTTAAAAATATAAAATAATGGAAGGAATATAATAATATGATAAAGGCTTGAACATAGTATAGCATGTAATTGATAAGAGATGCTAAGGGAAAAGATTTAAATATTGATATGACATATAAATAAATATCAAGTGCTAAGGACAATACTGTTATGGGAAAAGATTGAAACATCGGTATGGCATATCATTACGCATTAATGCCATATGCAATTTGGTCCAAGAAAAAAATTTGCACTTCCCACTAAATCAAATAAATGTATCTTATATTGCTAAAATTCTCCCATACCAAAAAATAAAAAAATAAAAAAAAACATTACGATATCTTCTGGCTTAGAAACCGCACAAAACCCTTTTCAAACTCAAAGCCAAAATTCGGATTTGGGGGCTAGAGCACAAGAAAAACTGACGAATCTTCAAGGAAACGCAAATATACAATAATTTTGAATAAGCCCTTTGTCTATTTAACATATAAATTCGTTTTTCTTCAAGAAAACGTCATAAAAACTATAAAGGTTTCTGTTTTTACAACTTCACGTGTTTATAATTTGAGTCTATAATGTTTCTTATCAAGAATTTCATGTAAGTATTGTTCTTTTCCTTCTTCTTTAAAGAATTTTTAGTTTTGTAGTTTTAATGTGAGTTTAGCGAAAATGGTTAATAAGGTGAACAAGAACGATGGTGATATAATTATGGCGTAAATTGTGTATTGTTGGCGCTGCCAAACTGGTATTGGAGTATATAGTGTTGGGGTGTACAATACGGTGATGTACGTGCACCGTACGTGAGTGTGAGACTATGTGTGTGTTGTAGGACCGTATCTTTATGTGTATTATGCGGGTGTGTGTGTCAGTGTTGGGTATGGGCATGTGAGTGATTGTGGGTGTATCAATGTATGTGATTGTGTATGTGGATGTGAGATGAGGGAAAGGGGGATGTATGTGTATGTACGTAAAATGTATGTATGTGTGTGCAAACTAGGGTTGGTGTGTAAATACTATGAGATATTGAAAAGTGTATGGAATGATATAAAATGATATTTGAAGTATGGTTAGGAAACTCAGATGTTGAGGCAAAGGTTGAATAAAAGCGGGAGAGTGTTGGGTTGAGTTAAGGATCAATGAATTGAGTTTTAAATCTGGTATTATATTTGTGACTAGGTGCTAGGGGGCATATAGTGTTGGATCTTATTGAGATAGGAGCTCCAGGTACAGGATACAAGCTTGTTGATTATGTGTGCTAGATTATTGTACATTAACCAGACTTAAATGAAACTTAGACTTAATTATTTGCTACTTGTGCTTAGCTTCGACCACCCACTAGTCGAGTTTAGTAGTATTAGTAAGGTACCTGGTGATCTTTGCACAATGCTATCCCTAGTGGAGTTCTACACTAAAAGAACCCAAGTGAATTCAGGATGGTTTTTGGTACTCGAGTGATTAGGAATGACTCAACATTAATACCTATGTAGTATTTATATATTGTGTGTATAGGGGTCATGAGTAACCCAAAGTCTCATGACGCTGAGACTATGCTATTTATGGACTTAAATAATAAGATTTAAAATCAGTTGTTTGCTGTATTTATGTTAATACTTGTGTGTGTGCTTGGCTCATTACATATATGTTCATGCGTATGTGTATGGTATCATGTATTGGGCGTTAGCACGCCCTATAGTGGTTACTGTTTTTAACTGCAGGTTTATGTTATGATGATATTACTAAAAGATATGATGGTGCCAACAGAGTTTGTAATTAAGAAGAGAATGGAGATTGCTACTCTAGAATGGGTGACGTGCACGTAGAATTGATGATAGGCATGGACAGGAGTTGAGATTCGATTTTTATTACCAACTGTAGGGTAGAGTCGTTTGTGACTCATATTGGTTATGTGTTTTATGTTACTTGTAGAGTTGTGAGAATTCTAGTCAAGTTGTTATATTTATATTATTTAGGCAAGTAATGTGACATCCCAGTATAGGATGAAATGAATGAATATTTATATTACTCTTTTATTAATGATTGAGGAGTTGATATTGGTGAATTAATAGATTATTATCTATGAGTTGAAAGATTTTATGTAATTATTTTGTAAATTTTAGATAAATTGTAGGTTCCTAAATACCTAATGTGTCAATAGATTAGAGATACACGATAGATTATAATATTTCAAGTTCTGGAATGTTATATTTTTTGAGGTGAGAGATGAAAGTGAGTGACTCTTTTATGTCACCGTGTGGTTCGGGCGTCTTTGATATAGAAGATTTGATTTGATGTAAAGATGGATTAGCGGCATAGCATGTAGGGACGATAGAGTTTGAGTCATGGGATAGGTTTAGCTAAGCTTTATAATTCAATCAAGATGTCGCTTTCACAGTAAAACATACTGGAAATTTTCTTGTTCTTTGTCCTTCTTTTCCCTTAACCATCCTAATTATTAGATCCATGAAATCTTTAATCCCAATTATTGCCCACTTCAGTTCAATATTTGGATTTCTTGCTTCAACATCTGTAGCTGTTCTTTATTTTATCAGCCGGTCATTATTTCGTTAACTTTATTCTTGCAATGGGTTTTCACGTGTCATCAAGAGGACTTTTATCGGTTGACGAGGTTCCGAAACAAGTCATCCGTAAACGCAAGATTTCAAGCGACTTCATTATCATATGAACAAGGAAGGAAGCTGCCCATTCAATTAACTGTTGTCCAAGGTCAGCAGTTCTTATCAAAGGCAATGAAGATAAACGACCAGCTTGGAGAATATATTTCCTTAAATCAAATATCACTGCATTGTAAATCCATATCAACAAATCTTTGTTTATGGATTTAGATTTATTTAATTTATTTATTTTCTTAATTTGGGTTTTATTTTGGAAACATAATAACGGTCCTTTATTTTATATCAACAAGAATTTTCTTAAGAGATCAAATTAGTTTACTCCATTTTTTAATACTTTTTTGTTATCATGTTCTTCATCATACCAAAGTTCTTGATTCGTATAATTCAAAGAGTGGCGATCTTTATCAAGATTCTTGAATTTACTTAATCAATGAGTTAAGAATAATTCATCAATTTATATTAAGATTGATTGGATTTTCAATATTAGGATTACATTAATTAATACTTCTGTTTCTATGTTGGTTTCTCTTTGCCCTGAGGTTCGCACTTGTTTTTTACTCCCATATCAATCAAATATCTATCAGCTTTCAAATAGCTCTTACAAGGAGCATTATCTCAGAGTATGGAACCGTTGTTCGTATTATATTAATCTACTAGTACGTATTACAGTTATGGAAGCTTTCACAAAGTAATATGTTCATATTGGATATATTACAAGTATCGGTTATATAGTAGATACTTCTTATAAAAGCAATATTTTACATATAAACACATGCATATACTCAATATGCTTTTGTATTTTTACTATATAATATATATATATATATATATATATTCATATCATATGGAGTATATGTCTCAAATATGATAAAGATAAAGATCAAATTATGAATATGATTAATTATTATATATATATATTAGATTGTGAATGTATATATGTTACTTTTGAGTATAGCAAAAGGATGTATCTTTATATAGAAATACTTGTTTACTTTCATTTAAAGTACTATTTATAGCTAAAAAAGTACTACAACGGAATTCAGCTTTATGTCTAATTACACAAAAGAGTGCATCCTCAAACATATATGTACAAATCCTTTTTAGGACTATGATCAAAATACAACAAAATTTCTCTCATAAGTAACTGACTCCATCATATACACTCTCAAAAGTCCTCTCTCCATTTGATGGTAATGCCCACTTAGATTTCTTCTTGACTTAAGGATAAACATGTATGCCCTCAACTTTACGAGCTAAGTAAGAGCAAATAAAACACAACATAATACTAAGCATACTACTAGTAGGCATACAACATATATCACAACTCAAATATATATATATCTATATATTCTCAAAACAAATTAAACTAATCCAAATCATGTTAATACCAATGATAGGTGCCATGCTTATGTACGCGAGTGGTCAGATTACTCGAGCAAATGTGATTTTATATGTATAAAAGGAGACATAGCTTTTTAAACCAAGTTCCTTGTTTGTAAAATCACAATCTTACAAAACCTGACCCGTAGGTTCTTTTCATGCTACGCCATGCCATGAATGAAATAAGCAATATAACAACCTAGTATCAAGTATGAATCTCAAGTTCCATATCTAATACAACTCAATTAATCTAGATCTAACTTTGTGTCCAAATTATACAATTCAACCCCTCACATAGGGTTTACTTAGATAAACAATTGGAAAGATAGATCAATTCCTAACTTTTTCAAGCAATAAGACGCCTCACCAAATCAATCATATATGAAGAAATATGTCACTCGATTAATATACATTTAGTGAATAACATATTCATTCAATCAACCACACAATCATAGTTTACAACACAATTGACTTCAAGTCAAGTAAATATAGATCCACTTGCTCAAAAATAAAAATATTTACTTACTAGGACTTAATAGTAGTGTAAATCATAGGCTTCACGATGTGATCCTTTCTTACCTATCACACTTAAGAATATACATATAATCCCCCGATTAACTAGGAATCAAAACCAAACCGCGATAAACTAGGTTTTACTTATCGCTATGAACTTCAAATGATTGTATCTTCATCACTTCTTATCTAATTTTAATAAACTTTATATCATCGTGATTGTTATTTCACGTACTATTTGAGTTTCTTATGAAGTAAACTAATCAACATGATAATAAGGTAAAAAATACCCTTTTCTTTATCACCATCTTACTTATATGTTACTGTAACTTAGTATCTAATTGAATGACACTAAACATTTAGTTAAGTACCCCAATTTCACTATGATTCAATTACCATTCAATAACTAATCTTATCAAATCATGGATCTAATATCATGTGAATATCGTAGTTATCACTAAATTAACCACCAATTTCTCATTAAGCTAGTACGTACCAAGATACCATTATTTATATAACAATTATAGCACACTATTTGATTAATTTTGCAAAAGTTACTTTGAGTCCACAATATAATTTTAGATCTATCTATGAATACCACATTAAGTCAACACTGCATCTTCATAATTTATTAAGGTATCACCAAAATGACACTCCCTTAACATTTCCAAATTCAAATTATTAAAATTCGAACATTTCAACATATAGCCGACATATTTGCGTATACTTTACAACCATTTATCCTTACTATATGAAATATTAGGCCACAAAATAATTTACTTGATTGCCATGAAACTACACTATTTGAACAACATTACATGTTAACATTTAGAAAGAAGTCACTTTCTAGAAAAACGTAACATCAATTCGATCTCTTCACCATAATTCTTCTTCGAAAATCTCCTTTTAACTACGCTGTTGACTAAGGTCTTTCACCCATGCAATCCATGGACGAAAGAAGATAAATGCCATCCCTGGAAGCTGAATCTTCGTTGGTTTCCTTTTATTGCAGGTCGGTCTAAAATTGAGGAAAGGTTTGGTGCTATATTCTATTATAGAAACTAAATACCCATTAGTATTATCTCCACACATATTAGCTAAGTGTCAGCTTTTTACATGACACCTAACCCTCTAGTCAGGAGTCCATGTTATACCCTATGACTTGATACACTTATAGTACATGTCAAGCTTTCAACTGATACAAAGCTTAGTCACGATTTTAGTTAAATTTTATGCTACCAGGTCACATCTCGGTCCAATAATGCGGTGGCACACATTTATTGTTATGTAAAAAAAATTTGCCACTCAATCTGTTTGCACTTTACAAAGCCAACAATTTGCTTAGTATATTTGATGCTAGCTAAATTATTATCCACGCATGACTATGAGCAAGTGTGTTTAATTTATGTTCATAATGTTATTCAATCACACTTGGTCGGCCCAATAAAAAGAAGAAAAAAAACTCATTGCTTCGGCGACTTCTATTCTTATAATTATCTTATCCCACCTAGCTATAGTTATTAATTATTACATAAGAAAAATCAAGTCAACTTAAGTTACGTTTACAATTCCCAGATTCGTCATTTTTAAGCAATATATTTAGGTTCTTCTCCTTCTTGTCCATTTGTTAGTGCAACTAATTATATTTTTTAATCATATATATATATATATATAAGATTTAGTCATATGCATTCTGATATAACTAAGCTATGTGTAACACTATCTAAGTATTCGTTTTGGGGTTTGTCCCACTCCAGTTATTCAATAGATGGTCATATAAATTACTCCTAACATCTCGTTATATACATACATATATATATTCAAAGTTTTCGATAGATTATGAGTAGCACCGATAAACTTACATTTTATCGAGTTAAAACTCCTATGTATTTTATTTCAAGAAACGGTCTTCATACCATCACTTCCTATAACTTCTATGATCACCATGTAAAGTTCGCAACAAGCTGGATAATGTTACCCAATATCCTAAATTTAGGGGTTCAAACCTTAGGTAATACAATATGTGTACTATTATCTTTGCTATTATTATTAAAGCATAGAGGAAGGGGTTACTATCTTTTTTAACTTCTTGAAAATACCCTTCAAACATATTTTTAGCAAAATATTAAAACATATTATATTAAAATTTAGTTTACTAATATTAAGGTAAAGCGGTGACTTTCCTAAATCTCCCTCTTTCCTCTCATTCTTTCCTCTCCCATTTACACCATATTTAAAACCTCATATCTTTCTGTGAAATTCATTTTATTTTATCTACATTATTGAAGAGAATGGACATCCTTTTGATACGTTTAGTTGATTGATAAATAAACTTATTTTAATATTCTCTAATCAATTACATTTATTTATGATATCATTATTTCATTTCTATTATAATATTTCTTATATTGATCCAAAATCTTTATAAATTGATAATTATAGTTAAAGCAATTGATAGTTGGTTTTAGATACAAGCCCTCATGGGATAAGTTAACCTCTTCAAGCCTGGATTGAGCTCTTTGGTGCTTAAACTGATCTCTCTTAAACTAACTCCCCTAGAATAGCCTCAAATAGTACGTATAACCTCTACCATCTACTAGTCGAAGACTTCACAACATGACTCAATAACACCTACATGTTCCTCAATGGAGGCCTATGTGCTTGTCCATATAGCATCCATGATGCATTAATGCATTGTGATATTTGGGGGGCTTTCCCTCTTAAGCTCATACGACTCAACCATATGGCATCAGTAAAATTGAATGAGATAAGATAGGTACAAGACTTGAAATAATTATCCTTTGATTATGTTACAACATCTTACTGATCCGAAGCACCTAAAACCTAGGACAATATCCTAGGTTACATGCCATAAGTTGACCAAAGCTCGAGATTTAAACTCTAAATACTCTTAACACTTTTCCTCCTCTTGGGTTAGGGGGGAATAAAAAACCATTACACATGCACTTACCCTAACTTCACACCTACTATACTTCCATTTAAAGTTACATATCTCATTAAAAACATAACTGGCTTAAATATCGGAGTGATCTCGTTGGATAACCACTTATTGTTCTACTCAGCCTTACCTATTTTGTAGGCTAGCCCTATTACATTCTAGTTCACCAAAGACTCATCTCACGTAAGCCCATCTAGTCCTAGAAACCTAAAACACTTTATCGGTAGAATCAATGAACAAAAGCAATCATCAACTTTTTGACCTAAATCTTCATCGCCAACATTTTGCCATTCATTTGTTTTATTAATAAGAATTTTTAAATTTCGTAAATTGTTTATAAATCATATTTTTTACTCTTTTACTCTATTACTCATTTATCTATGTCTTATGTTCAACAATAATACTAATTTGTACTATGGACAAGCATTGACTTTATCAATTTGATTCTCAATACGTGGGTATCCAAGATTAAGCTTAGCCAATGCTACTATGGCTCAAACACAGAAGAAAATACATGCTTGACCTATATGGCATTGTTCCTGTTTTTTTGTTTAGATTCATAGTTGCTTGTTTTAATTTGGGACGTCCTATTTTGTTTTATCAATATTATGTGGCTAAATAAGATCGCAAAGAGAAATTTATTGCTTCTAATAGTGTAATTTTTAATATGTCAATAGTTAGCTCTCCAACTGTTATGTTTCAATTGAATAAGAGTGAATTGGAATTTTGCTAATGTGATTTCAAAAGAACTTTACAACTAGAAATACTGTCATTGGTGCAATTGTCAAGGGACTGTGAATTCCATCAAAAATTACATCAAGTGCTTCATTTAAGCCTTTATTATTTAATTTTTAATATCTCAATACTTTTAAAGTTTGTTGTTCATTTATTGCCTCATTAATTTTTTCACTTTTAATGTTATTTCTCCCTTATGGTCTACAAATAAGGAGCCTTTTTACCAAAAAAGTCTATCTATTTTGTGTTTGAATTATATAGAAGTGTGTTATTATTTAATAGGTTTTAATCTTCCTTCATTTTGATAGTAAGAATTTCATTCTCACATAAGTAATCTTTGCATAAGGAATTTATAAATTTGTGGTGATTTATTCTGTGTAGTATACATGTAGCTTTCTTTTTCATATTAAATATGATATTATTGAATTTTTTGATAGGTAATTTTCTATTGAGGACCCCGAGGCCCATTCCAAACCTCATGGATCGTGGAATGGGCTACCCTAGCTTAGGATTACCTTAAGGGGATCTAAGCCCTAGGTGAGATAAACCAATTATAAATGAACTAGTCATGGTTAGGAGAAGACCATAGTTTGGGATGGTCAAGACCTTAAGTACTACACTATAGATGAACCTGAAGATCCATACTGTGGTCTCCATAAACCTTGGTAGTCCATGGGGTTGCCTAAACCATAGGCAAGGAAAGGTACGATATCTTTGCCACTTTCTTATTTAGGAGTGCAAACACGTATCCTTGTCACTTTCTTATTTAAGGATGTAACTTCTTAAAAGATATACTTACCTATTTGAAAAAAGTTTGTATCTAAAAAAGGTACTCTTTATGAGCTCTATTGTAGACATCCCATTTTTTGCTGCATAGAATGATAGGGCATGAGGCCAACAGCCCATTTAATTAAAAGCTTAGACTTAAAAATAGAGAGAAGAGACATAATTATGAAAACCACGATTCTACAATTCATTTACATGTATGAAGTCGATGAAATTGTATAGGATCATACAAAAACGGTAAAATCATTTTAACTAAATATCGATAAAAGCTTACTAGAGTGCCCTTCCCTACTTAATAATTCCCTCTAAACTACTTGAATCAACCAAACTTAGTTGCTACTTCTTCTTCCTTAAGGTGTGACCCAATTCCCTTATTCGATTGAGATCAAACCTAGCTTAAACTCGACCTATTACTCACCCTCCAACCCATGTACCCTTAGTTTGAGTTTAGTCTAATCCTTTTCTTTTTTTGTCTTGTTAATGTTTTTTTTTTTTACCTTATATTATAAAAAATAAGAAAGTAAAGAACAAAAATGAAAAACTGAAAAAAAAAAGAAGAAGAAGATTTTAACCCCTCACTTTTTTTTATTTTACTTCATTTCTATTCTTGTACAAAAAGTAAGAGAAAAATGAAAAAAAAAAATAGAAAAAGTGAATGAAAAGTAGGTTTATTTTCCTATCTAAGGTTTTCAAAACTTTTCCCTTTTATATACAATAAAAGCATATTTCAATACTTAAAAAATGTGTTTTCAAAATAAATAAAAACATATACATTAAAAAAATGAAGGAAAAAAAATGTTTTATCACTTAGAAAATTATTTTCAAAAAATAAAAGTTCATTAATAAGCTTTTTTTTTTTCAAAATTAGTGCTTCTTTAGAATTTTTCAAGAGAACAGTCAAAATTAGGACCCTTTTGAAAATTTTCTTAAATAAAAATAAAATGAATAAAAAATTTAATCCTTGTCATTATCTAAAATAAAATAAATCAACACATTAAAGTTTTGTAAAAATGAATTATGGAAATTTAATCTCAAATAGTGGATACATAAGCACTTGTAAGAAATTAAGAGACAACTTAAAAAATGAAAAAAAAAATTATTTTCCCTTTTTCTTATGAATTTTTTTTTATTTTTTTCCTTTTTTTTTAAAAGCCAAAATGTCTCCTTCTTTACCTATAAAAAATGAAAAATATAGAAAATAACAAAAATAGACTTATTAAGGGTATTTTGATGGATAAATTCAAATTTAGAAGGTTTATGTAGTGCTTGTTTAGAATTTAATAGGTTAGCCTCTAAACTTAATATTTTCGATTTTCAAAATCGTTTTGAAAATTGGTTTTCCTTGTAAACCAATGGCTAAGTAATAACTAATGCATCCAATTAGTTAATTAGTTATGGATTATAAGCTCCCAAAATTGAGTTTAGGACAACCGAGCTCAGATTTAGGGCTTTTAGGATAACTTATCCAATTGAGCCCAAATTTTGCGATTAGAATGAAAAAGTTAGTTGAGATATTACAGTGAAGTTAGATTTTAGTAATAATGACTCGAAATCCCAATTTTGCCCTTAGAAATTGGAATATTTACTAAAACCCTAAAATGTTCGGAACTCCTAAAATTAAACTTAGATTGCAATGAGAACTTAGAGATAAGTTAATTGAGTTATAAAATGAGATAATGTAGTATAATTTACTATAAAAAAAATACACGTAATTTTTTGAGTATACCCGGTATAAATAATAATTATACTCGTAAATTAACCTAAAATTGTGTAATTATATAATTATTGTGTTGAATTCATGAAATTAACTTTAGAATGTATCCTAAAAATAAAAGATATGCTAGAAACTTAATTATATGAGTAAAGTTATATATTTCACATGTTATTTACATAGGGTATAAACTTATATATTAATTAAATAATTAATTCTAACATATAATATCTATATTTAAGCAATTACTTAATAAAAGAAAAAGAAAAATTAATTAAATAACATTGGAGATTGCTGGAAGGAGGCGTGGCAGGAGAATGGAAAGTGGATTGCTGATTCAAAAAGTGAAATTATAACTTTAGGACACCTTATGCATAAAAAAAAAAAAGAAATTAGAAAAGAAAATATGAATTAATTAAAAAAAAAATCCTTTAACCGACTTTGAGGCACTATAAAAAGCCAACACTATCAGATATGAGAGTTTTAGCAGTTTGGAATCAGAAATAATGAGAAAGAAAAATTAGAAAAAATCATGGAAAAAAAAAACAAATTTAGAAAAAAACAGAAAAATTAGTGAAAGTGTGGAACCTTAACCTAGAGTAGATCTGCTATGAAACCCAACTAACCCCACACGGTCCACCCACTGCGCCAGCCGCCCGACAACCGCCCAGCCGCCGCCGGCCACTAGAGCACCCAAGAATACCAAGGTCAAATTTCTGCCCTGTTTTTCAATAATATCTAAAAAATAGTAAATCCACCTAGAAAATTATGAAAAAAATTACACTTAGGTTATTTTAGACATGCTTTCATGTGATATTTTTATTTTTGAAAAATTCGTAATATTTAATATACTTTATTAAGAAATCTATAATTCATCCGAATATATATTTATGAAATAAATGTACTATATGATGTTGTTTCTAGCTGAAAATTTTTGTGTAGGATGTGTATGATATATAGGTAATTGCTACGTAGCCCAAATTTTTATTTGAATAATTTTAATATTTATTGAATTTTTAGGCCTGAAATTAGCTCGAAAATAGGTTGAAATTATGAATTTAATAGGAAATTATGAAATTAATTGATGAAATGGATATGTACTAATCTATAATAAATAATAATAGTATTGAGTCAGATTGAAATTAATTTGGTGTTAAGAGGACTATAATTGAATAATTTATTATAATTTAGGGGTAAAATTGTTAATATGAAAATATAGACAATAGGTCGGAAAATTAAAACCAAGTGATAACTGAATTCCCTATATTTTTAGAAGTCCATAGAAATTTTCGGGGAATTATTGGGTAATTCGAACTATTTATTACGAATTTATTAAGTAAAATAGCTTAAATTACAAGTCGGGGTGTATTTGTAATATTAATAGACTAAAATAAACTAAATAGTTAAATAAAATCTATATATAGGATTGTTGATCAAACTGGATTAAATGGAAATTTTTATTATAATTGTTAATATTTTCTGATCGGGATGCACTTTAGGTGTATTAGAATTGAATAATACTTATATTGTTACAATATAAGGACAAATTGGTTAAAATATAATTTAAATCTGTAAATTTCGCATAATACGATTGTTTTTATATAATTATGTATAATTGTATTAAAAATTCAAACTACCCGTTAAAATCCATCTCTAGGAACAGGACTCGTAAAATGTGTCGTTAAGTCTATATGAACTCAATCACACTAGTTTTGTTAAAATCGGATAACCTTAAGCAATCTAGCCTATAACTATAACATATTCAAGAATATACACATTTCGGTAACCTTACCGGAATCAAAACGTGAATTAATAAATAAAAAGTACGTTTCAATACGATCAAAACGATATATAATATGTAATAGTATATATGATGTACGATATCAATAATTAATAATTTAATTCGATATATAGTAATAACATGACTGCATATTATGGAAATAATATATATATATATATATAACCATTTTAGATTAAACCCTAATGTTTTCGTAATTATTACGAAAACTAAATTTGGACCTTTTGTGTAATTAGGACCTTTAAAAAACGGTTGACAATTCAAGTCAGCAATAGCGAACATCTAAACAAGTAAGTTGGGATTGTAGCTTCACCGCTGTTTGGGTACTATTTAAAGTATCCAGGGACCCAAGAGTACTTCTGGTTGTGTTTGTAATTAGATGATTAATGCGCATGTTGTGTGCGTGAATGATACTTGGTTGTGACAAGAGTTTAACTCCTTGGTGTGCTGTTCTGCATATTTGCATGGATTATGTATTGTGTGAACTTGTTGGTCACCCCTGATTAACACTAACAGTTATTCGACTAAAATGTAATTGGACATGCATAATCACCCGTTAGGGGAAATGATTAAGAGTGTTAGGCCAAACACCGACTTTCTTCGATAAGGATAGCTGAAATGGTCCTTTCCCCATCCTTAGTCGAACTAAGTGACAGGCGAGGAGGTCGCGCCAAGGTTGGGGGCCGTGGTTCGAAGGCGGTCATGGGAGGGGGGTGTTCTCCATTGCACAAGCCCGGGTTTGGTCTGACTTGAGTTGCGATGAAACTCCTCAATCCGAGTTGGAGCGGATGAAATTTCTCTAACCTCACAGTGGACCGGTTAACACTGTGCGATGTTTTCATTTGAGTAATTACATTGCATTTCATCATAATTATTAACCTTATTTATGATTGTATAGTACTCTTCTGACTTCGCCCCACTTACTGAGCTAGTTGTGCTTACATCCCTATAGACTCTTTTGCAGGTGCTGAGTAAAGACAAGATGTTTAGGGACCACCGTTCTCAGGTTAGTGTGCTGCTGTGTGAGAAAGTGAGGATCGAGGAATTTAACTGAACCTGAGCTTTTGGCCTTGTCTTTAATTTTTGAGGAAAACTAAATGAGAATTCCCTAGGAGCCCACTAGTTTTCTAACTTATTGTATATAGATTGTAAAACCTGTGGTTTTTAATAAATTCTGATTGTAAACTTTACCCTTGGACGTGAAATGTTTGTATAATTACTGTTGTGGTATTAAACAGCAGATTGTATAGAACAAGTATTTTATAAAAGCTTTACCACAGGTTTTGATATTAACAGATGTTAGAACAGACGTTTCAAGCTGGTTGAGTTGTGCGCCTTGTGTAAACTGCATCTACGATAGCAGCTGTAAGGTCAGCTTCTATCTTAGATTAGTTTACACGGCGGGACTGTTATGACTCTTCTTGTTCGGGGCGTGACATGGATTAATTATGACTTAACCCTTTTCCTAACTCTAGTCGAGTAGCAACTCTAAAATCTATTTAAAATTAAGAAAAAACCAGGTTTTCCTTGATCATCAATTGAAGGTCAATAAAACTAAAAATTCATGCTAGACACCTATAAATAAAATTCCCATTATTAGGTAAGATACTTCACACACACGCACATATATCTTCTTAGTCCACTTATACCATAAATCCTACAAACCTTACTGACTTAAGCATCAGAGTACCCCTACTAAATAACCTTTTGGCGCCTACTAATTGTATTGTCTTTTGGAGGATTAGGCCCACTTCATTAGCATAAAGCAAAATCTCTATTGAAAAATTCGAGACGACAAAACTTGGCAACGTCTATAGGAAACGTTTTCCATTTAAGGTTGATGATCCTTTTTTCCTTGAACTAAGGTACCAAGTGGAGATGGTAAGAACTACTAGGTCCAAGCAATAAGAATAGGTCAACCTAACATCGACAAAGGTAGTCAAACTTGTTAGAAGTTAGATTGCTAACATCAAGAAGAAGACGGAGGTTAGAGAAAAGGAGGTCTAAGGTAGCAAAGATAATGTCATCACGGTGAATGGAGAAAGTAAATAAGGTGATTAAAGGAATCAGAAAAATCACTTCTAAAACTCCTAAATTGTTTGCTAGAATGAATGAATGGAAAAGGTGGTCACTCAGAATGACCTCTAAGCCATGAACGCTCAAGTGGCTAAACAAAATGAGCTGCTCTTGGAATAAAATGCAGTGTTCAGAGTATAACTACAAGGGAAATAGAGATCTCGATGCTAAAAGTCTTGTGCCTCCTAAGAATATAGTGAAGACTATGGAAACTCCAATTCATGAGGCTTAGTATCTGATCGATTGGCTTCATACCAACAAAAGAAGCACATTAGGCAAAAAATGAGCTTGAAGCAAGATAAGGACAAATATGACCATGTTGATGCCAAAGCTAAACCTTGAGGCGGCATACCTCCACACAAAATGTGCAGCCTAAAGAAGGAAAGAATGCCCTTAGGGAGGAACAACCATTACGGGTGTTAAGTATGACCATCGAATAGACATAGTGTATAAGAGAATGTCGAATAACTTCAAAAATGGAAAGACGAAGGCTGTAGCTTTAAGAGTCAATAGCAAACCCCAATCTACCAAGAAACCAAGCGCAAGTACTCTTGAATTGCAAGAAACTTCCTACCTTCAAACCATACGATGGGACAATTAACCTAGAGGACTACTTAATGCATTTTTAAACTTTAGTGGAATTGCATGGCCTCAAGGGCAAGAGAAGAGGCAAATCCCTTCTAGCCATCCTCCACAAGGTTGTAAGAATGTGGTTCAACCACTTGTTGGAAAACTCCATCACTAGCTTCGAAGACTTGCTAGAAAAATTTTACTTCACTTTTATGTATGCAAACCAACGATAAAAGACAAATTGTCCCTTTACCTTATTCGACAACAAAGGAGAGAATCTCTTTAGTCTTTCATTGAATAATTTAACAAGGTGGTAGTGGAGATACCATGATTGAACGAAGGGGTTGTTGTCCATGCAACCACCTTGGGAGTTGACCATAAGGTAACCACCTTGGCTAAGCTTTAGAAGAAAGCTCAAAGGTATATTGATTAGAATGATAATGTTTGCACTCTATGTAAGGTTGACCTCAAAAGTCAAATAAAAGAAAAGGAAAGAATCTTAGTGAAAGACTACCTAACCCTAAGATTGATGATAGAGGTTCAAAACACTTAAAAAAGCCCTAATCCCATAGTAAGGTACGACGACATAACAAACCAAGCCCCAGCTTCCCCTACCCCCCCCTAAACCCCTAAACTAAGCCTAAGGGGGATATTTTCATGGAAGCCTAAAAATGTTAGGCTATTATCGAAACCTGAAAGAGTGAAGACCAAATCCATACCCCAGGATGATAATAAGTATTGCCATTGCCATAATGCCACCAAACATAACACCTATGAGTGCTATATGTTAAAGAATGCACTTGAATACGCTATTCAACATAGATTCCTCAATGAATATGTCACCAACCTTATGAATAAAGCCAAACAACCATTATAAAGAAGAAGGATAAAAGAGTGAATTTGTCGTTCTAGTTAACCAATGTCTCAGATTATTTGCCATAATAAAATTAGTGAGTATTCATTAGGTCACCTCCATGAGGAGAATGGTTTGTCTAAGTATCAAACTTTTATCGGTTATAGACATCCCATTTTTCTCTCTTTAATTTATCTTTTAATCAAAAGTAAAAAGAAAAGCAAATCCAAATAAAAGAGAAAATTAAAGAAAAAACAAAAAAAAAAATGAAAAAGATCATAATAAAGACATTTTCATGAGGTAAAAGTTGAGTCTTAGATCGAATGTAATTTTTTTAGGTATAAAGAAAAGTTTTCAAGTCATAATACATATGTGCAATTTGTAATACTTGAGTTTTTTAAGGAAAATATCAAAATTTTCTCAAAATTTGATCTTAATTCAGTTTAATTATTTTTTAAGAAATAATTTTGGAGCATTCAAGTTAATTAAATCAATTAGATTGATTGGAACTCAAAAGCTATCAAGTTGATCTTGTTTTAGAAATTAATTATGGACAAGACAATTGTCTTTTGAAACTTGGGCTTCATTATTATTTTTTTTTATGTTAAATAAAATCAAGTTGCATAATAGTTTGAGAAGATTGTGATAGATAAGGCTAACAATTTGTGTTATCATATCGTATTTTGTTTTCACATCTAAACGGGTTTATTTCTAAAAAATCTAAACCCATGATATGATCTATAAATCATATATGAAGATTTAAACCTATAACATAACGTATCTCATGTCCAGCTTGAACTCATTTATATTAGAACTGATAATTCATGTTATTATGTTATATTTTGTTGATCTTAGGTTTAATGCTGTTTATTAATTAAAAAGTTATTTTTAAATCTATTTAAATTTTACAAAAACAAATGACATAGTATCTTTGTATTTAATAAAAAATTACAATTCAAAGGAAAGTTTTTAATAAAACAAAATTTTACCAAATATAAAACATCCGAAATTTAAGTTATATAATATCAATAAATTTAGTAGACTATAGATTAAATAGATACTAATATTACCACTAGTACTAATTTAATTCATCGTATTGTTTCTTAAATTTTCAATAGAGACAACAAAATAAAACTATGCATGAGTTCATAATTTTTTATCTATTTAAACTATAATACAATAAGAAAAACATATAATTAAAAAAATCATATACCTTTAATTAAGATTTTTAATATAGAAAAAAAAAATTTATGCAATAAAATGTAAAAGTAAAAAAATATATAACATATCTCTATACTATATTTAGATTTAGAAATTTGATCTAAATCTAAATATCTAATTCAACTATATTTAATTAGGTTTAATTCATTTATATTTTAAATTAATTTTTTTATATATTAATCTGTTTAGACTAGTTTATCGTATTTGAATTTTAAATTATTGATTTGGCAATTGGTGGGGGGCATGTGTACGGAACGAGGCAGACCTGACTTTCATTCATACGGTAACCGCGCAGTTCTTTAATTATTTATTTTTATCCATTTCTCTATGTCATCACGTGTAAGGCACGTGATTGTCTTCTTCATGCAGACTGTGACAAGAAAGCATGTGAATTTCTTGTGCTCACTCATTCGGTCTTAAATCCTCATCAATTTTCATTTTTTTTTTATCCGTTTCAATTCAAATCAATGGCCAAAAACAATTTGCACCATCATCTTTCGATTTTAACCCTTGCTTTGAGTATTGCCAATGATTGTCAGAGTATAAATTTTAAAAACTCTGAAAATGTGTTTCTCTTTCCATTTGCACTTAAAAATTAAAAAAATTGACATGGATCGAGCTACAAATCGAATTTGAAGCTTAATATCTAACTTATTTTCGTTATTATCATCCATTAGATCGTTAGCTTAATATTGAAGTTCGAATTTTTAGAACTCCATTCTTTCCGGCGAGAGTCTATCTTACGGTTTCCAAGATTATCCCTACACCTAAATTCGACTATAAATAGTTGAGCAACCCTAGAGCTTCACGGACACAACACCCATATCCAGTATGACACCTTCTTGCCATAACATCCATTCACAAGCTTTGAAGTTTGACCCACTTCCCCAAACTCAATAGTCCAACCACCCATTACGACTTCGTAACCACCGCACCATGGCCATCTAGGATAGCAAAAGCTTTCCTACACTACTAGGAATCTGCCACTATCGTCTAAGACCACTAAGCCAACCTTCATTTCACTAACAACTCCGATTTTTGGCTCTCCGTTTAACCCAAATCAAATCCAACATTATTTTTGTTTCATTATCTTCTCACCACGAAAATTCGACGAAGCAGTTCAAGGAGATTAGATTCCAAAGCCCAACGTACTGTAGTTGTCTAGGGGAAAGTCGCGGGATTTACAGAAGTGGAAGACCCGAGTCCGACCCATGCACATTCCATTTCAAGGTAAGTCTTTTCCTTTTATCAAATAAAAACGTTTTTCTTTTATTAAAAAAAAAAAAACCAATGAAAAGGGGAATAACATTTTGATTTTTCTTTGTAAATATTTTGAAAAATTATCTCTTTTGCGACAAAATTTAAATTTTTTTGAAGCCATTGATTTTTTCCTTGTTTTTCTTGACTTTCCTTTTAAATAGTAAAAGTTTCTCTTTAGTGATGTTTTTTATTTGAAAAAAAGGAGATTTGTGTGAATATTATAGATTGTCTACTTTGGGCTTAAATGAACCTCCTCAGTTTAGGCCCTTCTGAATTAGCCTGTGACATTCTCCCCCATTTAATCTAACAATGTCTTCAATGTATTTTCTTTATAGAACTTTCGAATCTTTTTTAGAAACTATCATAGAGTTTTCATAGGTTCCCAACTGGCTTTGCTTTTTAGTTTTCCTTTCCAAACAATCATATACTCATGTCTAAGGGAGTGGCCTCGTCTTCTTATATGTCTATCCACAATAATTTCTCCAACTTTTTTGTCTTACGATTCCCGAACCTCAACTGGAGCCCTTAGGGATACTGTTCTACTTGAGTCTTCTTTATCCTTATGATATGGCTTGAGCATACTAATATGGAACATTGGTTAGAATTTTAATCTTGGGGGCAACTCCGACTTATACGATACTTGTCCCACTCTTTTCATGATGGGAAATGGTCCTTCATAACATCTTATCAATCCTTTATGCAATTGGCCCTTAGTCCGTTGGATCAGGTGTAACTTTACAAGTACTTGATTTCTTACTTGATACTCCTTTAGTCGACACTTCTTATCTGTAACCTTCTTCGTTCTCTTAATATCCCTATCTAAGTAAGTCTGAGTTAAGTATTGGTTCTCTTGCCAGTTTCTTGTAAATTTATATGCCGGTGGACTAGACTTCGTATGCCTTGGTGTCACTGTGTTGGGAGTTAATGGCTGTCTCCCTAGGATAATCTCAAAAGGATTATGTCCCGTTGATTCATTCTTCTATAGATTGAAAGAGAATTATGCTACATCAAACAACTTAGACTAATCCCACCGATTCGCACTTACGAAGTGCCTTAAGTAGAGCTCTACTAACGCATTCACCCTTTTTGTTTGTCCATCCGTTTATAGATGAAGGCTCGTAGAAAAGTTTAGCTCAAAACCCAGAAACTTTAATAGTTTAATCTAGAATTTCCCTATGAAATGATCATCCTGATCACTTACAATGTTTCTAGGCAAACCCTAATACTTCACTATGTACTTGAGGAACAATCCAGTTACTTCATCAGCAGAGCACTCCTTTGTTGCTAGAATGAATGTTGCATATTTTGAGAACCTATCTACTACTACCATAATAGTACCATATCCCTCTGACTTGGGCAGGTTAATGATAAAATCTATAAAGATACTTTCCTAAGGATGCTCTAGAATAGGTAAAGGCTCTAATAGTTTAGGAGTTGGCCTTTGTTCCACTTTGTCTTATTAATATACAAGACAAGTTCTGACATAATTCTTAACATCCTCCCTGAGATGTGGCTAAAAGTACCTTTCTTTAACTAAGGCTAGGGTTGGGTGTATTCTCGGTTGACCTGCTCATTTAGAATCATGGTATTCCTTCAATATTTTCCTCTTTAATGGTGATAAGTGGGGAACATACATTCGTCGCCCCTTTATGTATATTAATCCATCCTCCTCCTAAAATCTTCTTATTCTATCCTCTTTATATTGGATTAGCAGAGCCTTAGCCAACTGGTCGATCTCTATCCTTCCCGAATCTTCTCCAGGAAGTTGTTCTCAAGGCTACCGATAATGGCCAATTCTACCCTCTATCTTAGGGCATTTGCTACAACATTGATCCTACCTGCCTTGTATTCCATATCGAAATCAAACTCTGCCAAAAAAGATTTGCCAATGGGCATGCTGAAGGGATAGCTTCTTTTAGGTGTAGAAATAAGTAGTTGCTACATTGTCAATCTTGACCATAAATTTCATACCAAGTAGGTAGTGTCTCCAAACTCGAAGGCAATGCACTACAATGGTCATTTCTTTCTCATGTACTGGGTATCGCGTTTTTGCTTCATTTAACTTTCAACTCTCAAAGGCTATCAAATGGTTTTCTTGCATCAAAACCCCACCAATGGCATAGTCACTAGCATCCATATATACTTCAAATAATTTGTCAAAATTAGGGAGCACAAGAATTGGCTCTTTAATGACTGCTTCCTTTAATGTATCAAATGCCTTTTGTCGATCTTCCCTTCATACCTATGAAACTTCTTTCTTGAGTAAATATGTTAGGGGGGGTAGCCCTTTAGGAATATCCACGAATGAACTTTTTATAATAATTTACTAAGCTGAGGAATAACCTCAATTCCGTGGGCTTAATGGGTTCTTTCCATTATCAAATGGCCGTATCTTTCCTTCGTCCATTCTAATCTTTCCCTAGCCTATTACATACCCCAAGAAGGCTACTTCTTCCTATGCGAAGGCACATTTTTCTAGCTTTACATACAATTCATTTTCCTTTAAGGTTAAGAAAACTACACGAAGATGTTCTATGTGCTCTTCTATAATCTTGCTATCAATCATGATATTATCTAAGTAAATCACAACAAAATGATCCAAGAATGGTGCCAATACCCTATTCATGAGAGTGTAGAACGTAGTTTAGGTGTTTGTAAGCCCAAACGACATAACAAGAAACTCAAATACACCATACCTTATGACACAAGTAGTTTTTGGCTCATCTTTGTCTGCAATCCGTACTTGATAATATCCTAATCGTAGATCTAATTTCGAAAAAGATCTTGCCTCTCCCAATCAATCAAACAAATTTGATACCAATGGAGTGGAGTACTTATTCTTCACAATGACCTTATTTAAAGCCCTGTAGTCAATATACATCCAAAGAGACTCATCATGTTTCTTCTGGAAGAGAATTGGAGCCCCAAAAGATTCCTTTGATGGTCGGATGAATTCGACTTCCAATAACTCCTTCAATTGTCATCTCAATTCTTCTAACTCTTACGGGGACATACGATAAGGAATTGCAGCAGAAGCCTTTGCATCTGGTTCTAGCTTAATTGCATGATCCACTTCCCTTCTTGAAGGTAGCTTCTTTAGCAACTCTTTAGGCATAACATCTTTAAATTTTGTTAACAACTCCTCCACTCAATGTGGAGTTGTCTCTTGACTTTCCGTCTCTTCCTCCACCTTCAAAGTAGCTAAATACGTAACTTCATTCTTTTTTAGGCCTTTAGCTAGTTGCATAGTAGAAAGGAATTTTTTAGCCTAACCGGATTTCCTTGTGATAGGAATGATACATCAAGAGTTAGTATTGAGTACACAAATACAATTAGCACAAGGAACAATAAGTGCATTAATGCGATCTAAGAAGTCTATTCCAATCACAAATTTAAAGTTATCCATGGGTATTACTTCGATGGTCTCCTTCCCTTTCCATCCTCCTACCTAGAGCTCTATCTCCTAAGCTACTCTAATAATAGGAACTTCCTTTGTGTTTATTATCTTAAGTCATGTCTTGGTCTTCTCTATTCCTAACCTAAGTTTACTTGTTGCTACCTCAAAGATGAAAAGATGAGATGCCCCAATATCAATAAGGGCACTTAGTTACTTGCCAACAACCAGCATCTCGATATACATCAACCTCTTCTGCTTCTCAATGGCTTGGGACTTCATAGCACTATGTAGTCGCATAGAACCTAGTTTAGCCTCATCCCCTTTATCGGAGCTCTCATTTACCATAATGGCTACCAACCGATTTTTCTTTAGGCACTCTGTGGCATAATGGGGCCCATTGCAGAAATAACACTTCAATTCTTAGGGCTTCCATTGTTCCCTATCCTTTCCTTCCCGAGACCTTCCCTAATCATTATTTTTCTCTTCCATCTTAGCCTTCCCCCTCAAAGAACTCCCACTCTGTTCTTTCTCAATTCCTCCCTTCCACCTACCCATCGGGGTCTTGAGTTATGTTTTCCTAAACTCCATTAGGCCCTTAGCAACTACTATGGTCTTAAAGATATCTTCTACTCCTCTTCCCTTTAGCTCCAACTTTGCCTAAGGTTTTAAGCCGTCTAAAAACATCACTAGAGCATCATCTTAGTTAAGATCTAGGATCTTTAGCATCAACTCCAAGAATTCTTTTACATATTGCTTGATGTCACCCTTATGAGTTAGGTGACATAACTTTACCTTTGCTTCTTTAGCAGCATTTTGGGGGGGAGAATTAGTCCTTGATTTCTTGTACAAAACTAGCCCAAGTGTGGATTTCATTTGCCTTCCTATGCCACCATACCATAGTAGAATCCTTCAAATACAGAGCAGTAGTACATACCTTCTCGAAGTCATCCAAGATTCCTATAGCATCAAAATATTGTTCCATCCCCCAGAGGAAGTTGTCTACCTCTTAAGCCAATCGTGTCCCGTTGAAAGGTTTAGGTTTAGGTACATTGACCATATGAGCAGGCTAGATGGTCACTCCATTCGCTACTGCCGCCCGATATGCTGCTAGTTGGTTCTTGAGTTCCTCAATCTCCCGGTATATAGCCACCATTGTAGCATCCATCTTAGCTTCATAAGCTTCCTCCTTAGTTTCTAAAGCTACGACTCAAGCTAAGAGTGCTTCATTCTTCCCTTCAATTGCCTCATCACAGTGCTTAAGCTCCTTGGTTGCTCGATTTAGCGCTCTTTATAACTCACCTCGAAGTT
This sequence comes from Lumnitzera littorea, assembly GCA_024138015.1. Taxonomy (NCBI): domain Eukaryota; kingdom Viridiplantae; phylum Streptophyta; class Magnoliopsida; order Myrtales; family Combretaceae; genus Lumnitzera; species Lumnitzera littorea. The sequence goes on along the minus strand of JAMXBB010000007.1, from coordinate 12,563,403 downwards.
CTTCTTCCATTTGCTCAAAGTTGCCTTGAGACTCATTAAATTATTCCTTAGCTTCAACAATGCTCAGTTTTACCTTATCCATCCTTTTAAGGAGGGGGTTTACAAGTCTCGAGACCTGGCCCTCTACCTAGTGATATGGTGATCGTCTTGGTAAGCCAATTCCTCAACCATCGAAAGGTTGTTATCATCTCCAAACGACATCATTTCTATAAGTAGTCTTTAACTTGGCTCTACTACTACTTGTCACGAGTGGATTCCCTTACTTGAACCCATTTACTTGAACCCGTGCGACACTTAGAGTTCCTGATCATACTAAATAAGGCTAAGTCAGCCTGCAACATACTCACAGAGTTTAGAGAGAAAAAGTAAAGAGAGAAACTTTGATGTAAATAATAATCACTCAAATGATTGAATGATTACAACTCAGGGGATCTCCCTTATATATACAAGAAGCCTCTTAGGATGGATGACCAAGATCAATTCAATCTAACGGTTACAATTGAATTTTACCTACCTTTACATTAAATGCATCAACCTATTATACCTACCACCTACTTTGGAACCTTCAAAATCTTTTAGAATATTCTAGATTATTTGCTTTGGGCTTGAATGAACTCCTAAGTTTGGGTCCTTTTGAATTGGCTCGTGACATAAGGTCTTTAAGATTAGTGACCAAATGATCCCAAAATTGGAAGCCACTAGAGTGCGGGAAGGCTAAGGCAAATTAGCCCCCATTTCAAAAGACCCCGTCAAGGTGAAAGAAGACCATAGGAATGTGGCTTACAAATGAGAGAGAGTAGACATGACCAAGGTCCTTAGGATATGGAATGTCGATAATTTACAGCTTTATTTTGAATAAAGTCCTTGTACTTATCACATTTTAAAGTTCAATAATATAATAAAGTTTCATATTTTCAAATTGTGTTCTTATTCCCCTAACCTCCAAAACCCCAATAAATTCCTAAATAGATTTTGTAATGTCAAACATAGGCACCGAGGAAATTCTAAGGCTTTAAAAGCCCAAGACAATCTTTGGGGACTAAGTCCCTAAGCTTTGTTCGAAGAAGCTTAACATCTCAAAGAAAACTTAAGCTTTAAGGAAATTTAGAGGCAACGAATACCCAAGACTATCCTTGAAGACTAGGTCCCTAAGCCATGTCCAGAGAAGCCAACACCTCCAAGAAAATTTAGGTGTTAAAGAAATTTTGAGACACTAAAAGCCCGAGACAATCCTCAAGGATTTTACCCCCAAGCCCAACTTGGAAAATCCTAAAGATCTAATGTGCATCTACGAAGGAAGGAAACCCAAAGGTAACAAATCTCCCTAGAATAGTCCTTGTAGATAGGGTACCTAAGCCCAATTCACAAAATCTTAGGCGTAGAAGAAATCCCCGAGGTAATGAATGATTAATAAAACCCTCAAAAGCTAGGGCATTGACATTATGAAACCTGAAGCACCATTATATGGTAAACCTATGGCCCAATACTATTTAAGAAACGTCAAAATGATTAAACATGATAATAATAATACAACAAAAGAAAACAATGAAACAAAGACTACTAAAAAAAATTACATGTGATTATCGTACAACAGCATCAAGGTCAAGGCAACATTTGTTCATTTATCAAACCTTAGTGGCACTTACATCAAGAGGCCGACATACCGACCTTTGGTACAAAACTATTACATAAAAAGAGGGCCAACATTCCAATACTTTGTATAAAGTAGACCCTAAAATTACAACCTAACATGCATGATGTAAAACACTACAACAGTAAAGGTAGCAGGAAGTTGTTAATGCTAAGCTCTATCTGCATAACAAGTTGCATTGTTGTAATTGTTTCTAGTTGCTTACCAAATAAGGAATCACTGGATTGAAGCCTCATTGAAGGGTAACTCAAAACGGGAGGGCAGCATCCGCTCCACATTAACAGTTCGGTTAATAAAGGAGCATAGCAAGAAAGAGGGGTATTGGGAGATACGATATGAGGCAATTGCAACCTAAAAGCCTGACTTTGATACCAAACTCCCTAATCTCATAAACAATAAACCCTATAAAAGGGGCATCCGAGGAACTTGACAAAGCTAAAGATTGCTACTACCCTTGTTAACCCATAACTAACGATGAGTTATGGGGTCATTCTATGATAAGAGGACATAGGCTATGATATTAGGGCCTCACGCCATCTTTTGTTGATAAATTGGAGCTATCTTCACTTGTACCTCGAACTTAGACCAAGGTACTAGGGCTTTAAAATCCTTTAAGGTCCTCATTACTCTCCCATTGAGAACAACGCTTAAATAACAACTCCTACAACAGCAAGTGATGGTGACTAACACCTATCGACTATCTTTACACAAGCCAAACATTCTTAGAAGATTAGTTGGAGAAGAATATGCATATAAGTAAACTAATCGCATGGGAAGTCTACATTATACAAGGATGTTTCAATCCCTGCACTTATGATGCCTTGATCCCCATACCTTAAGCATAATTACCAATATTAATGGTAGTTTGTAATAAATGCTATGATAAATCACTCTTAGGAAACATACGATGACATTGTCCCTTCCTAATGCACGATACCTTGGTTAGCAAAAAGTTGAGACCAAGTTACCTTACCATAAGACCCTTGAGGGAACGCGAAGAAAACATCATGCTTAACTAGGGACAAGGACCCTAACCAAATTCAATGAAAATAATAGTCAATGATTATAAGTAAAACCTATTACACCTATATGGGACTCCTGGGTGCTCGCGGGTGACCATACCAAGAAAACACAAAATAGAAAAAGGAAACAAAGAAGACAAAATGAAAAGTAGAAGCTTCCATTCATAATCAACATAAACAGTCAAAGTCTATGGGTTTAAATAATAAGAGATTTCAACTTTTATCTAGAAATACAAAAAACAACAACAAAAACTAATCCTACAAAGGGTTAGGGTGCTTCTGGAGGTCCTTCAAGATGAGATTGCCTTGAGAATTCGAGGTAGATTACCTAAATGTGTTTCCTGCCATATCTACATGATGAGTAACCTCTTAGTCATCAGTAGCAACTTCTTAAGGATTTCTCAATCCCTTTTCAGTATCTTGTTCTTCTTCCTCTTCGCAATCGTCCTCTAACTCTAGCTCTAGAGGAGGAAGATTCATAAATGGCATATTCTTCAAGTTCAGCTTTGGGTAAACTCACTGCACAATTTCTTAAGGGGCCTTCATCACATCGAGAGAATGTTTTTTCTAAAACATGTCCTACTACGACCATGTAGTAATAGAGTTAAAGATTTTTTACTTAGCATTTGAGATGAAATCATCCTTAGACTCTAATATTAGCCACCCGTTTTTGTAACTAGTTGATCTTTATGGTAGAAATTTTTCTCCTTCTTCACCAAAGATTCTAATGCCACTTCAAGCTTCTTCTTTTCTTCTTTTAGCTCCTTAGCTAAGCAAATGACCTTAGAACTAAGCTAGGAATTACAATCCTCCACCTTCTTCCTCTCAATTCCGACATCTTCTAGTTCCCTCGAGGAAGCAATCACCTTCTCCTCCAACTCCATAATTTTACCTCTAGCCTCCTTTCCTCTACGCCTCAAACAAAGTGACCTTGGCCTCCTCAACCTCCTTTGAACATTACAACAGGAAGGCAAGATTGTTAAAAGTACATTCTCAAATGCCTTAAAGAGAATGTAGTTCGGCATTAAATCTAGCTACCCCCTCCCTTTGTGATATCCAACAACCTAACACCTTTGACAACAACAAAAACTCTTGCAAATAATTAAGGTCAGAAAAATGCTAGTAGGAGAGAACAAAGGAAAAATGATGAAGATTTAGCACTTCACCTCATGCACCTTGCATAAAATCATAAGCTCCACCTACTTATCAAACATTTTCCTTAACAACTCATCTAGAGCACCACTATCCTAAGGCAGCATGGTACTACGCACCTACTCCCTACTAACCCTCCATTGCTGAGACTCATGTCTTCGGTGTGTATAGACTATTAGGCTAATAGACATGGCTCAAGGTCACCAAGCTAGGTAAGGAAATAGTATGAGCATTTGAACTCTTTAAGGCCACCAATTCTCGCTCCTTTAGCAACTGCTCTAAGTCATACTCCTCTACGTCCATTGTTAAGGGTGGGAGGATGTCATACTCGTTTCCTTAATGGGTAGACCTAGACCTCCTTGATCCATTTCCCTTTGCTTCTATTGGGACTATGTAGCTAAGGGCCTTCCTTTGCTTAATTGGCACAATAATACAATTGCTACTAAATGCTTAGCGATCCCTCTTAACCTCTTGAGAACTGCCTTTCATGAACCTACCCCTAGTATCTCACTGGGGAAGAGCTTCAACATCTACATGGGATCTGTTCATTTTCCCCTTTGCTGTCTCAACTTCAAGGCCTTTGGTCTTCACAACCTTAACACCATCAGTCGTCTTGTTAGTTGGCTTTTTCTCGACCCTTTTCTAAGCCCTCCGAGTGACTTACTCCTTCCTTTGCCCTTTGACCTTAACCATTTGCTCTATTAGAAAGTTTGTGGTGTCATGGATTGGAAGCTTAAGACTTGCAAGGTAGAAGCAAAATTAGAATAAGAAAAACCTTAGAAATGACTTGCAAACAAAGATTATATCGAGCACGGGCCTAGACTTTAGTGAGCTCCCTTCGACTTTGATGGATGACTAATGTGGCTCTATACCCACCTCAACATGTTGAATCACTAGAGTTTGTGTTATAAGGGAGTTTCCTCAATGCTGGAGCCACTATAGAATGTAGTGAGTTACGAGTATCTTATTCCCTCAAAACCCTTATTTGGTCTATCTAAACTAAAGGAGTACACTTTGTCCAGAACATTAGCTTCTCGTTTATTCGGATCAACATGAACTTTTCTTCCAATCATGGATGGAGGACTCTAAACCTTCTATGATCTTCTTACCTGTATGAGCAGAAATGTAAATCTATACCAACTAGTGCTTCTGGAGGAAAAAAATGTAACAAAAGAGCATTGGAGTGGCTCTTAACTCCAACCAAGTACATAAAGCCTCAAAAGTCATGATAATCCTCACATTATTCATGGATAATTGTATAAGACAAATGTGGTGATAGTTGAGGACCTTTAAAAAAAACTCTATGATGAGATAACAAGGTTCCTCCATCTTAAGTTGCTCAAGATAAACATAGAACCCATTATTAAGGACAAGACCATCTAGAGAGATGGCTTGATCTTTAGATGGTCCTTTGAGAAGGCATATAGAACGATAAATGCTGAAAGCTCGATGAGAAAATGGTCTAAAGATATTAGGTGAACTCCCCCAATAACCAAGTTGCGAAGTGACCATTTAGTGGTTCAAGGCCTAAAAGGTGCAGACTTATGGAAGTGCGAAAAGTGCCTCGATAGTCCCTCTTGCTCAATCTCCTTGTCGAAGTCTCAACAACGAGATCTCTAAAGGGAAAGAAGGCAAGTGTTGATGAGTAATTTTTTATTAAGGATCCTAAGGCCCATTTTGACTTTGATGGATCGTGGATTAGGCCACCTTAGTTCAGGATTATCTTGAGGAGATTCAAGCCATAGGTAAGACAAACTAGTTATAGATAGACTAGTCATGGCCAAGAGAAGACCATGATTCAAGATGGTTGAGATCCCAGCCACTACACTGCATTATTTTGTCTTTTAAGTCTTTGTCATTGCCACCAGTTGCTACGACAACTTAGACTTAAAAAGGTCCTTCATAAAGGAACGATGTGTATCTCTGTAGAAGCATATATCTACCCCGTATGCATTTTATTTTCAATTGGGATTATTTGTTGGAGTAGCTTTTATGAAGATTATAAAAATTTTATCCTAACCAAACTGTAAACATGCCGTTGAATAATTATGCTAATTCATTCTACTTTTATTAAAAAAAGAAAGACTAAGTCGCAGATCGTGAATTGCTAACGCTAACCCGATAAATCACTAGTTTGTTAGTTTATCATATAAATATAATAAGCTACCTATATTTATGGAATTAGCCTTGGCTATTTTCGAAGTGGGTTATAATTATCAACATCAACATCAATGAAACAATATCTGAAATATTTCATTGTTTTATTGTGCTATCCATGCTTTTATGGTTTTCTTTCGAATAACTAACAAATTTGATCATGTTAATTAATACATTTGTAAGAACTGCTTGCAAACATTTAGAAGATATCTAATATGCATTGTTGTTTAAAACCTATTACTTATTGTTGTTGCAGTTGCTTCGTTTCTCTTGAATAACTAGTGGAATCACATTCAAAAGGTTATCCACAGTGTAAAATAATTATAAGACGTGTTAGAATAGTTGTTTTCTCGGTAGGTTTGAATATCTCTAGCTATATTTGGTGATACATTGGAGTAAGATTGTAAACAAATCAAATCAAATCTATTTATGAATAATCATTTGAGTTTGAACCGGTATCTAAGCTTGATCTTTTAGAAAAGGTTATTGAATCAAGATAAAACTTCATAATATTTAACTTTGACTATCTCACAATTGCAACTGAGTTTGATTAAGTATAAATGTTAGTCAAATTCGAGTTAAATGTGAATTAATTGGAAAAAATATATTCCTATAGATAAATTCAGTTTACACAAGATCAATATTATGATTCTATTTTATACAGGGTGCCATCATTCATTATCTTAAATTATCCACCACAAATGTACGATAAAAATGGAAAAAGAAAAAATAAATTCTATTTTGTGTAATTTTGAAATTTTTGCCTAATCTTGGTTGTGGAATTCCTAAATTCCCCATATGTAGTATAAACGCTCCTTTTTAAAATGCAAGTTTCCACTTGATTTGAGAAATCCACACCATTTATCACCAATAATTCCTTTATGCAGCACGACTTTCCTTATTCATGCATATTTTAGTTTTTCCCCTTTTGGTGGAAATCATCGAGGAAGAAAAATTATTCGAGATTTAACTTAAGAAAATGAGCAAAAGATTATCTATCATCATGAGTTAAATAAAAAAATTTATACTCATTTTGAAAAAAAAAATGCAAATGTAGGTTCCATCGGAGGAAAAATAGCAATCAATTAACGTATTCCTATCTCATAATAACATAACTGTACAAACAACCAAGTGCAATATTAAGTTATAACTCCTTGATACCGTGGAACCACTTTGAAACACTTTCATTGCATGCTATATATTGTCTTAGGATTTTGGCCAGTAAAGATTTAAGAGGGAATTGGGCTTTGCGTAACTAAGTGAGCATGTAAAATAGAGAACAATGAGGGAGTGTTAAGGTATTAGCTGGTATGACTACTCTAATATTTAAGTTAGGTGTGTATGCAAGGAGAGTATGAATACTCAAAGGCAGAATATAAGCTTAAGTATATGAAGTGTTAAGTGGTTTACCGTTAGGTGATGACCTTATATTTATAGAGTAGTAGAGCCGATAGTTTGAGAGGAGTTAGTAGATAATGGCTACATCTATAAGTATTGGGTAGTGGAGCCATAATGTCTGATGTGACCTGCAAATATAGGAAGCAGTTGTTTAACTTAGTCTCTGGCCTTATTTAAACTCTTCTAGCCATTGATGATTAATTTGATTAGGTAAGCCCGTGATAGGCCTAGGTTAAGGTCGGCTATGAGGGAGAAGATCGAGTCTTTAAGGGGTGCTTCATAGGTTGAAGTCTTGTTAGGTCGACGTAAGCCTAAGGGGCTCATGTTTAAAAAGCCCTATCAATACTTGCACCTCCTCCCTCCCTCTCGTAAATGGGCTTCTCAAGCGTGTGGTCAATTTGGTCCGAGGGTGTCCATGGTGCTGGTGTTGATTTGCTAGCATGGTGGTGAAGACGTTCGAGCTAAGTGATACAAAGGTCGAGTAGACGTAGTGAGGTTGAGTAGACGTAGTCTATCCGAGTAGGTTGCCACTAAAGCCAAGATGGGTATTTAAGACCCAAGGTGGCAAAACGAGAGGTCCAACCTCTTTGGCTATTAGGGGGTACTGAACGGTTGGCCCTAAGTCAAATTTGAGGTGGATAGGCAATTCAAGGTAGATACTTAGCGGGCTGAGCTAAGCACTCTGAGCCTAAGCAAAGATTCAGTAGATTGAGTGCTTCAGATGGTAAGATTGAGCTTAACTTAACCATTGTTCGAGTAGCTACCATTTATCCATGTCAAGGAGTAGTGTTGATGAAATGCTGAACAAGTTCTTTTGTAGAAGTAGGAGGGGCCTTAGGAAAACTTCTTGCGGAAGTAACTTTTCAAATTTTTACTTTATTGCAAGTGTTTGTAGTATGGTTAATGTGATGTGATGGGTGTTTTATCACTACAAACATATGTACACTCACATGCGTTTTGTCTTTTGAATGCTACCGTTCAATCAAAACTATATCCATGTATCTGCATTGCAGCATTTTAAGGGATTCATGCTTATACAAATCCTTTAACTATCGATTCGCATTCCAATACGTTTAGTTTATAAATACCAAAATCACCTTGATAGATTACTCTTTTATAACCTTTATCGGTTCTTTACTTCAATCGGTGCAACATTATTTTCTCCTTTCATCACATTTCTCCAAAGCTATCTTTGTTTCTCTCAAACTTTTCTTTAAAGTTCTTTGCTTTTCTTTGCTTCTTCAATGTTAGAATGGCTACCAATAGTAGAGCAAACATAGGTAAGACGCCATCTAATGCATCAAAATACAACCTGACAGACTTTGAAACCATAAGGAGTGACCATAACCTACCCTTCGCTGTGGAGGAGAGGATGAAGCTACGTCGTTGGCATAGTTAGATGATGACTTAAGAATGGTGGTGGAGGCATTAGATAGGATAAGGCTTATCAATGCCATTTTAAGGGACGTTTATGTGTACAATCCCTTACCTAAAGCCACGGATCTATTCACCGTACCTAGGATAGACAGAGGTCCTAGTGGACGGATTAGTAAGAGCAAGTCTTCCGCCATTAACTGGTCTTGGCGAACTTCATGGTTGGATCGACCCCTGGTTGGATAGTACGACTACCAACATTGCCCCCCAAAGGCTTTTATTTTAAATAAGAAACCAAGCTTAGAGATAAGAAAACAAGAGAAAATAACAAAAAGATAACAATTGGAAAATGCATGGCTATAACATGGCTATGTTGAAGCCGTGGACCTCAACATGATGTCAACATGCCATGTTGATAGTTTGTGTAACTTATTAATCAAGCTCTCCAACCAAACATGGCCATGTTTAGGTCGTATCCAATTATCTGCTCTCAGTACGACCATGTCGATAAGCTATGTGCCTTTATTCCTTTTCAATAATGAAGATGGCCACCAACATGTGGTTTAGTTATGTATCTTTTAGATCTCAAGTTCTCTTCAACATACCTATCAACATGACCATATTAATGGTTATATACCCTCTACTAATCACGAAAACAACCTCGATCATTTTTTTTCACCTACAAGCCACTCTAAATTGAATTTCCCTTCCTAAAAGCCTTATGATCCAACTTTTACAATCCAAAACTAGCATCTAAAGCATGTTCTTACCATTTTTTTTTTCACTCAAACAATAAAGGAAAGAGCTAAGAAAGAGGACCTACTTGTTTTCTTGCAAAACTTGAAAAAAGTAGCAATTCTAATGCAGAAACAACCACTCCCTTCAATCACAATTGTAATCCATGTTAGAAAACATGCGAACAACACAAAGCATTCTTCAAATATAACTTACCAAACCACTTCCATAGGAAAATGTGTCATTGTGGCTATTACTCCTTAACACTTTGAACTTTCACCAAAACTACAATACCATATCGTGTTATACACTCTTCAAACACTAGAAAACCCTACAAAAACAAATCTTCAACCCACTTACTTTGAGAATTAGCCTCCGATTGTAAGGTTTGTGGTTGAGTAATTAATAGCACAAGAAGATACATAAGATGTTGTATGGAAGAAAGAGAGAAGGAAGAAGGGGATGTAGTCAATGTGAACTACCTTAAGGGGATATGGGGTATGTAAAACTTAAAAAAGATATATTTGAACTCTCAAAAGTTATATTTTTCATACCCTTTTTTTTCTTTTTACGAGTTTTACAATAATCTTATTATACTATATTTGATATATACAGTACATAATTTATATTTATATCATTGAAAATTAAAAATTTAAATGGATGATAAACAATTTTATCTAACTTATTAGCATAAAATTATAACAATTGAACGATACCCAAAACTCTAAGAAAAAGATACTCAATCTAATAAGGTATGAAAATATCTAGTTAAAATAAGAAAAAAATCTTCTATGCACTGACTACTGAATTTTCAAATCAAAAGCTATAATCAGAAGTTGAATTGCCTTTACAAATCTAGAATTTCAATGGAAGTTTCTTTTAATGTAGATGCCAAAACATTTCGACATGCTGTCAAAAGCCCTAATCTTCTTCTTCCTATAAATGAAACATTTCTCAAAACCATCTTCAATTCTGATTTGCCTCCTCTATATTTCAATAACTTATTTTCTTTTGCTTGATATTCATGATTAGAAGCTCGAACATCTAACTTTAAATTTAATTTCTTCCATAGCTTTCTGAAACTAGATCTAGAACTTTATTACCCATCAGACCTAGTTGTTAATTAAGTCCTAGGGGACATGTTCTTAAAATGCAAAGGTCAAAACTCCATAATAAAAAATAAAAAAGAATCACTAAGCTTACTAAATAAAACATAAAAATAATTTACAAGAAAATTGTTTTTATAGTAGCATCATATATTGAGTATAGTAAGAATGTGGGTGTATAGTATTTCTAGTGGGTTGATTAAAATATATTGGATAAATAAGACAACAAAACAAAATAAGTTTTATTAACACCTTATCACCAAGGCCTGTTGCCTAACCATCAACTTTGATGTTAACTGGACAGATGTGTTTAAAACTTACTACAAACTTTTGCTAGTTTCCTTAAAGGAACCGTACTTTATCTATCAAGTCTTCGTTAGTGCCACAAATTATTCATAAGACATGGACTTAAAAATAGTCGTCCTGATGAATAACACGTTTCATCTACAAAAATAACGAAGTAGATAACTACGACATAAGCCTTCTAACTTTCACTTTGAATTATTTGATGGAGTAGCTTTCATCATGAACAATAAACAAATTTTATGCTAACCAAACTGTAAACATGCTGTTGAGTAATTAAGCTAACTTGTTTTACTTTATCTACTCAAAAAGAAAAAGAAAAAGAAAAATACTAAGTAGATTGTAAATGCCAATGGGATTAATCATTAATTTATTATATAAATATAAATTACCTATGTTTCAAAGATTAACCCTGATTATTTTTAAAGTGGAATATCATATCAATATAATTAGGAGTGGGCGCGGTTTAGTTCGGTGCGATTCCCCTACTTATTAAACTGAACCTAATATAACGATTTGTTTTTTTTTTTTTTAAGTTGAATCTAATTATATGATTTGATTAATAAATTTTTGGAACCTAATTAAAACCGGTTCAGTTTGGTTCGATCCACTATTTGAATCATTTATGTCAAATTTTCACTAAATATTTTTATCTTCAATAAATATGAAATTTCAAATGGAATTTATTTAACTTAATTTTAATAATTGAAATAAAAGTATGATAAAAAATAACAAGATATGAAAAATTTGATGAAATTTATGAAAATTGGTGAAAAAATAAAATAAAATAATTGTATAATTTTTTTTATTTAACTAAATAGTTCGATTTGGTTTAAAACGGTATGATTTTGTTCGCTTCTCCGAACCGAACTGCAAACCTTTTATACATAATCGAACCAAACCGTAAACTAAACGGTTCACAAAAAACCAATTTTTTAATTTGGTTCTGTTCACGGTTCGATTTTTGGTTTATGATTTTTTTCCCCAATCCTAATATCAATCAAAGATTGTTTGAAATATGTTATTATTTTATTTATATACATGCTTTCAGTTTTTTATCTTGAATAGTTAAAAAATTTCATATCATGTTAAAATAATTTTTTCCATCTAATCTTTTTTTTTTAATAGCTATTTCTATGGAGTGTTTTATGATTTACTAATTATATGATTTCCTTTGATGAAATCGAGTTTTTAGGACTTGGATACTTTGTTTGGTACGGGAAAAGGAATTGGAAAGAAAAGAATATGAATAAAAAGAATTACGAGGTTAATTGATTCCTTCCAATGTTTTTGGTTATAGAAGGAAGGAAATTAAAAGGAATTTTATGAATAAAGATGGTATATGATGTAATTTAAATTACTAATATATTCACAAATATACTAAAAAGAAGAAAAATAAGTGAAAATGAGAGACAGATTGATAATTATAAAATTTTTCCTCTCTTTCCCTCCTCTTTCTCTCTACTCTGAAAGGGATCAAAATTTTGTGCAATCCACAAAAATGATTCCCTCCATTTTTCTTTCTTTTCACTTTCCTTCCTACAACAAACAGTGAAATTATGGTAATTTCTTCCTATTTTGCTTTTCTCCCAGTTCTTCTCCCCCTTTCCTTTATCCAAACTCAGTGGAAATGCCAGTGTGATGACAATTACAGGCACTTACCCTGAGTACGCATTTTCATTGAAAAAGGAAAGCCTTTGTTACTACCACTCATCAAGGGAATAACAAAACAGAAGTTGCCAGGTTTTTACCGTCTGGATGTTGCTTTTGACGCGTAGGATCCTTTTTCAAGCTTTGCAAGTTGTGTTTTATTGGAAGAATTTTCTTTTTTAATAACAAGACGGAAATCGAGAGAAAGTGGGGGTGGATTTGTTCGTGAGAGGAGGGAGATGAGAGTGAATGACTTTTCTAAATCAACGTGTGGTATAAGACAGTTGGGTCGGGGTAGACAATACGATTTGATGTGAAGATGGATTAGTGACACAGCGTGTAGGGACGACAGAGTTTGTCTTTTGGGATGGGCTTAGCTTGGCTGAGTGACACTAAAGTCGAGCAAGTGGAATTAGAGTAGGCCTTATAATTCAATCGAGTGGGGTCAGGCTATGTCGCTGACAGTAAAACATAATGGAAAATTTATTGTTTTTTTTTTTTTGTCTTTCTTTTCCCATTAACCATCTCAATTATTAAACACATCCCAATTATAAGATCCATGCAATCTGTAACCTCAATTGTGGTCCACTTTAATTCAATGTTTGGATCTCTTGCTTCAACAATCATATCTGTTCTTTATTCCATCAGCCGGTCATTATTCCGTTTAGTTTTTTCTTGCATTTGGTTTTCACGTGTCCTCAAGAGGACTTTTATTGAGTTGACGAGGTTCCATGATGGGATAAAGATAATATTGGTACCTAAAGTTTCATATTTTTTTATTTTTATATTGAAACTTTAAATTTGTTTATTTTATTAACTCAACATTTTAAAGGAAACAAATTGATATTTTGTTTATAATGGCAATTTTTATAAAATGATAAAATAATCATATAAATACATTAACTTTCATTTTATTTTTATTTTAGTACTAAAACTTTATTTATTTATTTTTTCATTTTGGTATTTCAACTTTGTAAAGTGAAACAAATAAGTATTCTTTGTAATAATATTTATGAAAAATATTATAAATAATCAATAAATAATAATGAATAAGTAGAATAAATAAAAAAAAAAAGAATAGACTCAAGTCTTCAAATTTAATTTGATGTGGTTTTTGTAAACATTATTTGACTTTTACAAGTGTTTTTGTCACCAAATAAAATATGATGTGTATTATATCATTATTTATTATCAATAATAACAATAACAACAATAATAATAATAACAAAAAAATTGAAAATGGATATAAAAGTGTTTTATTTAAAGTAGATCTAAAAAGAATTGAGATATTAAGTGAGTAGGACATTATTTCCTTTACTTTATTCTTGCAATTGGTTTTCACGTGTCATCAAGAGGACTTTTATTGGTTGACTAGGTCCCAAAACAAGTCATCCATGAATGCATGACTCTAATCAGCTTCATTATCGTATAAATAAGCAAGGAAGTTACCAATTTGATTAATTTTTGTCCATGGTTAGCAATATTTATCTAAAAGTGTAAAGGGTTAAATTCAAGTTTAGATTTTAAATCTATTAATTGATTAAGTTTGACTCTTTAAGCTAAGATGACGAGATCTAAAGAGTTAGGTCGAAATATTCGAGATGATCAAGAGAGTTTTGGTATGATAGGCTTAAAATAGGGTTCGTTACATCATTCTATTTGATTTAATCTTTTTTGGTTTAGCTCACACTAAAATAATAAATAAATTGTTTATTTAGGTATTAACTTATGAAAATAGCCTACTTAAGATCCATTAATAAAATATTTTTAATCTTAATCATTGATCATCACTATAATCTAAATTACCATTTCCTCTCATTTGGATAAGAGAGAAATCCCCATCAATGCAGTTACTTTGTCGAAACTTTATCTCAAATATTAAACACTTAAATACCTTAATAACTCTACTCCGTTCTTCATCAATTATAGAGTTTAATACCATCGTACTCCTCTATCTGCCATCATATATGCTAGAGTCTCACCAAGATTGCTTATTTCTCCTTTCTATATTTCTCTCTTGATCATTTCATATATATGACTCAAGTCATTTCCTTAATTACGTGTAGCGTTACTTAACACGCAACATGTACGTAACTGTTGCAATCGTTAACTTTGCACAACCAACACTAATGAACCCTATGCCCATAAGCTTTACACCTGTAAATCTTGCACTTGTGCAACTTTCCCTTGTGATGTTAGTGAGGACAAAAGCATATACCTAGAGAGGTTTACTTATAACCAAATAAGATCTGAAAATATATTTGAAGGAGATACAAATAAAGTCCATAACTGGAGTACTGAAATTCAAACTCCTATATCACTAGTGTATTGCTGCAAAGACGTATCCTAAGAATTATGTAAGTTTGAAGTTTGTGTTGTTTAATGGCAAAAAGAGGAGTGCCAAAGAACACTTGTTAAAATTCATTGAGGCTTTGGAAGTATATGGTTTAGATAACGATTTGAAATTGAAAGAATTTTTTAAGTCACTCACTAAGAAATGGTACACCTAGTATGTTAACCTTTTAGTTTCTCTCCTTCGAAAGCTCGTGTTTTATGACTTTTCAAGCAAAACCATCCATCCTGTTAGCTTCCTTACAATCAAAAACTAAGTAAACCAGCCCTTCTTCACTTCAATCCATCATCATTTGAGCTTTACATCAACTTTCTCTCTCTTAACTACTTTAACCATTGTGCATTACCACTTAAACAACTATTTTAATCTGAGGCACCACTCCTAATAAGTTTCTTGTCATTGAAAACCTCATAAAAGTATTCCTTCATATTTGAAACAATCACTAGATCACTTTAGGGCAACCCCTTATAGCCTCTACCTTCCATTTCTACCCACAACCCATTTAACACATCCAAACTTGGACTAGGACCATTGGACTTCAACCTAACTTTCTGTTTGACTCATGACCTTATGCTAATTAGGTTTGCCTTTTCCTTATCTTATTTCATTTTATTTTTTCGTTTTTTATTTTCTTTTCCTTTTCTATTTTTCTTAATTAAATAAAACAAAAAAATGTTTTCTCATAATAACGGAATTTTTTTTCTTTCTTCTTTTTTGTTCCTTTTCTTTTCTTGCATATACAAAAATAAAAAAGAGGTATTTTTCCTTTATTTTTTTTTTATCTTTTTCTCTTATAAAAATTTATTTCACTCAAGCTTTCCCTCTAATTTTTCTATAGAAAAATAAAAAAGGAAAAAAAA
This sequence comes from Lumnitzera littorea, assembly GCA_024138015.1. Taxonomy (NCBI): domain Eukaryota; kingdom Viridiplantae; phylum Streptophyta; class Magnoliopsida; order Myrtales; family Combretaceae; genus Lumnitzera; species Lumnitzera littorea. Next base: position 12,547,642 of record JAMXBB010000007.1, on the reverse strand, counting down.
ATATGTTTTGCTATGTAAAAAAACCTATTTTTAAGGGTAAATGAGATAAATAAACCCTTTTCAAAATTAGTGACTATGTAGAGTTTTCAAAAAGATAAACAATTTGAATTAGGACCTTTTAGTCTTTTCTCAAAATAAAATGGATTGAACAAAATGTAAATTTGGCAATTTTTCAAAATGAAATTAATTCACCCACTAAAGTTTTGACTTTCTTAGTAAAAACCAAAAGTGAAACACTAACCAATCAAATCTCACTAATTTCATTTCCTATGTCCCAAACCTTACTTAAAACCATTAGAATTGATAATAGAACCAAATTCCTTTTTAAAGAGTGTTAAGAATGGTTCAAACTTAATGTGATTATTCATCAAAGGAGTGTCATCTATATTTTTCAACAAAATAGGCTTGTTGAAAGAAAGTATAGACATCTATTAGATACGACATGTGTGATTAGATTACATGCACATTTACCTAGAAAATTTTAGGGAGAATGTATTCTTATTGCCACCACTCTAATTAACAAAATTCCAATTTGATCTTTGAAGTGGCAATCTCTATATCAACTTCTTTACAAAAAAAAAAAAAAAAAAAAAAAAAAGAAGAAGAAGAAGAAGAAGAAAAAGAAGAAGAAGAGGAAAAATATCCTTTGTATGATGATTTAAGAATCATTGGGTATTTGTGTTATACATCAACTATTGGACAACATAGGGATAAGTTTGATCCTAGAGGTATAAAGTGTATATTTTTACCCCTTAAGTCAAAAGTGTTATAAAGTGTATGATCTAGATTCACACCAAATGTTTGTGGCTAGAGATGTCTTGTTCTATGAGAATGTCTTTCCATTTAAACACTAAATCAATTCCTTCAAGTCTAATAATCATGATAACATACACACTCATTCACCCCTCTTTCCTACTAGTTCACTTCTACCTTTTGATTCTATTGCTTGGCGACATCCTTTTCCCATTCCATACAGACATGATACTTTACCTAGATTTGATCAGTGTTTAAACATAGAATAGAGCAGTTAATCAGCCCCTACTGATCAAGTTTTCCATGAGTTAGATAGAATAAAAAGGGCTCCTACTTAGCTTAAAGAATTTGCCCACACTGCTGATGCTAACATATCTTCATTAGTTTCAAGCCCGAATCCTTTTGTTCTATATCCGCTTTTCACCAATAATTCCTCTTCTCAATGTACTACGAAGGATGTAGCTTCATTAGCATAAGTGTTTTTGGTTCATGAACCTTAAAACTTATCTTCAAGCTAAAGATGATCCCAAGTGGATTAAAGCAATGGATAAAGAGTTATTAGCTCTAGAATCAAATCATACTTGGGATTTGACTTATCTTCCTCTAGGAAAGCAAGCTATTGGGTGTAAATGAGTATATAAAGTGAAATACAAATTGGATAGCACTAATGAGAGATACAAATTTAGACTAGTGGTTAAAGAGTATGATTAAGTTGAGGAAGCCAATTATACTCATACTTTCTCTCCTATTGCTAAGCTTTCCACAATGAGGATTTTACTTGTGGTTGCATCCATTAATTGTTGGTATTTGCATTAATTAGATGTTAACAATGAATTTCTCCATGGGTATATTGATGAGGAGATGTACACAAAAGTTCCATAGGGTTAAAAATGCTTATCCAATCAAGTTTGTCAGCTATTATATGGTTTGAAACAAGCTTTTAGAAATGAAATAGAGAATTTACTCATTTAATTGTCTTTAGGTTTTGTTCAATCCAAGAATAACTATTCGTTGCTTACAAGACAAGATTTAGTGGGTTATCATTTCACTCTTGGTTTTGTGGATGACATCTGGCTTGTTGGTGATGATTTACCTTCCATAGCTGCTATTAAGAGAGCAATAGATCAAGCATTTACAATAAAAAGACTTGAGGAAAGCATGACTCTTTTTAGGGATTGAAATTTGTAAATTGTCCATAAGATATGTGCTTAATCAAAGCAAATTTGCATTGAACATCCTAGAAGATGCAAGTATTATAGTTGCCAAACCAATGCCTTTCGACAATGAAGCTTAATCCCCATCATCTCACTGGCTGACCTTGACCCCTATTACGGATACTCACTCTTTAGAGCTTGACGAATTAATAGAGCTAAAATAAATTATTTTAGTCCTTATAAAAAAAATTATAATTCTTTTGAACTTTCTACTTTTGGAATTCCTTTTCCTTATCATTTGCACTTCAACAATATTGATGGTAAGCCTTTAACATATCTAGGAATCAACTGTAGAATTGTTGGTAGGCTATTATATATGACATTAACTCTGCTAGATCTTGCATTTGCTATGCAATAATTGAGCTAATTTGTCTTTGTTCCTTGCACCTATTTGCAAGGAACAATTGATTATAGCATCTATTATCCTTCTTTTGGGCATTCTATAGTTTTTTGAAAATTCGATAACCAAACTATAGTATCAACATCATCAGCAGGAGTTGAGTGTTGTTGTATGGATGAACCACGTGCATTGAAATGGATATGTGTTTTACTCGAGATTGTGTCGAGTCTGACTTTCTTCAAATCCTTTATGTTACTTCTAAAGGCTAGTTAGCTAATTTTTTGACAAAGACAATTTCTAAATCACAATTTATTTTGCTTCTAAACTGGGGGACTTGAGAGGAGGGGGTTAGAAGTAATTGAATGTATTGTTTATTTATTTTTTCATGTGTACATATCATAATATAGGGTAGATGGAAAAGGTAGTATATCATACATGTTATTTCATTTTTGACAGTTAAGAAATACAACAAACCATTCATTTCCTTCTTCTCTACTTCCTTGCTTCGACGGTAAGCATCTTTGGTCAATCTCACTTCCATTGATTCCCACAAGTTTATATCAAGTTAGCACTTTTTGTTTTCATAAAAGATGTCTAATGGAAACGGACAAATATGTTTAAAACTTACTACAAACTTTTTGCTAGTTTTCTTAAATGGACTGCATTTTGTCTATCATATCTTCTTCATTGTCATAAATTGATTCAACGACTTGGACTTATAAAGTCGCCCTGATAAATGAGTAACGTCATGTATACGTTTCACTTTCAGTTCGAGTTGTTTGTTGGAGTAGCTTCCGTGAAGAATAAGCAAATTTTATCATAACCTAAGTGTAAGAATGTTGTTGAGAAATATATGTGAAGATTGTAAAGGCTGCATTTTGCCTATCTCCGTCTTCGTCGATGCCATAGATTATTGCTACGAACACTTGGACGTAAAAAGCTTGTTATGAAAAAAAAGAAACAAAAAAGACTAATCAGATTGTAAAATGCTAAACCCATTAAATCATTACTATATAAGTTTATTATGTAAATACGTGTTACTGTATTGGAAATTAGCCGCAACTATTTTTGAAGTGGAATATCGATATCGATATCAACGAAATGGTATCTGAAAATATTTCAGCGTTTTACTCTTATACATGCTTTCAATTTTTTTTTTTCTCGAATAATTAACAAAATCGACCATAACAGATTTTCTCGTCCAAGCACACATTGCAAGAACCCTTACAAGCCTTTAGAAGATATCTAATATATACTGTTGTTCAATACTTATTACTTATCATTCTTACCGTCGTTTATTTTCTCGAATAACTAGTAAGAACACATTTCAAAAGGTTGTATACTGTGTAAAATGTTGATAAAACATGTATTGAGTGGCTATTGTTTTCTGGATGGGTTTGAATATCACCAAATTGTATTTTTGGTTATAGGTTAAATTAGGATTGTAAATGAATTAACTCTACTCATAAACCATTTGAGTTTTTCAGGTTTGATATGAAAACAATTAAATGGGACTCAATTTCCTTTTAATATTTATTGAATCAAGCTCAATTTTATGATATTTAACTTAATTATACATCCTAGCATTTGTAACTGAGCTTGATTCAGTATATATGTTAATCGAGTTTAGATGAAATGTGGATATCAATATTGTTTCCACTAGAAGAAATAGATTTGTCCAGATAAATGCAATTGAAGCAAGATGAATGTTACTTACTTCAAAACAGGAATTATATTGTGTAAGCGGTGCGATCATTGATCACGTCAAATCATATGATTGTCTCCACCACAAAGTTACGACAAAAATGGAAAAAGAAAGAAATAAATTCTATGCTCTGGAATTCCACGTAATTTCGGTTGTTGAATTGCAAAATCCCCCACATGCATTATGATTGCTCCTTCGGAAGACAATGCGATTTAATTTTCACTTGATATTGAGATGTCTGCTCCCATTTATCAGTAATAATTCTTTCTGCAGCACGGCTCTCCTTGTGGGAAAAGGAAAATAATAATGCAAAATAGAAAAAAAATTAAAAACTATGGTTATTGATAAAATAATCCAAAAAATCTAGTATTTAAAATAGTTTTTTCAAAAAATAAATTAAAATATAATATTTAAAATCATCTTTTGAATAAATGAATTTAAATTTAACTAAAATCATCTTTTCAAAAAATATATTTAACCTTTATATATTATTTCTCACGTTTGCAAAATAGTACATGGAAAAGTTCATATTACGTCTCACTTTCACGTCCTTACGAAACAAGGAAATGACTTCAACTTTAATACTTGACAATAATTTCCCATTTTCTGGCAAGATATGACGCAACTGAACAATGATGTTGTTGATTGTACAAGCTGATCTCTAAATAGGTCGTCGGCGTTTGAAAATGTGTACCTATTTTTACTGGTTCATTCTGTCCTTATTAGATGTTAATAACGAAAAATTTTTTTTTTATCATTGTTGTCTTTTTTTCACACTAACCCACTATAGAAGGTTCACACTACGAAGCAACATAATGCTCTGTTTCATACTAATCAAAGACGGAAAAGTTTAGCATAAAAACGCACCTTAAGAGGTGATTTTATACTTGAAAAGCTATTCAACAGGCTATTTTAATTTTTCAAGAGATAATTTTTAATGTTTATTTTTGAAATTATTATTTTAATAGTCATATTTTTGAAATTTTATTATATTATTTTTTTTCTTTTCCACTCTCCTTGTTCATACATATTCCAGTTTCTTCCCAGGATATTATCCAGAACGAAAAATAACAGCCCGCCTTTGTTTTCATTAGTCGACGTCGATTGAGCAGTGAAATTTCACCTCCCAGCTGGCCACAAACTCATTAAAAGGCAAAATTTCGCTACTCACCGATATGAATTTATAAAAATAAAATCACCAATCAAGAAAAAATCTTACCACTTCAATTTCGTTGATCATAGTAATTGATGTAATGGTGATAGAAAATTGAGAAACTATTTCTTTTTCACAAAGATGAAATTGGTGTTATTATTTCCATTGACTTTTTCCATGGTTGCTAATAACCATTGCTAGTAGTTAAGGGCCGGTTGGCCTTGCTTTTACCCCCTCCCCTAAGCTTGAGAAAAGTTGTTTTCTAAATTTTTAGGAAAGGAAAAAATATGTATACTAAATATATATTTTAAAGAATAAAATATAATATAAAAAAAGTTTAGTTTAGTGGTTAGGTATTTATTTTATAAATATGAGATCATGGGTTTAAATTCCATGTTTATTAGTTGTTTTTTTAAAGATGCATTTATTGCTTAAAAGACATTTATTAAACCGTTTCTTTTTTACAACAACCATGGTATTAAATCCATTAATTAAAAATACTATCCAATTAAATATATTCTCTTAAATTTCTATTTTTTATAAGTAATACTACAAAATAATTATATTATCCATATTATAATTATTATAGTCTTATCACATAAAGTATTAATAAACAATACTAATTATATGATTTGATTTGGCAATTTTTTTTTGAAATTAGTATTACAAAAATAAACTTGAGTTATTTAATAATTGATTACTTAATAACTTATATTTAAAATGATATGTTTTTTTTTCTTTTTTCAATATTGTTAATGTAATAATCATACAAAGTTCTCGTGAAAAAAAATAGTACAATGCTTATATTTGTGTCAATTTAATCTTTCTACTTATAATTTCTTATTCAATTATTTTCTCAAATCTGTTTTTGTTAAAAATAAAACTTACATAAGTTTTATATATGAATGTAATTTTTTCTAAATTAATAGTTAATTTTCATTTAATATATATGTATAATAAAAAGGTAAAATAATTAATTTTTTTTCCTTCTTATGAAGTGTATTGATTAATTTTAATCATTTTTAAATGATTTTTTCAATCCTATTAAGTTTTACGAATTATTACTGGTTAAATTATTAATAAGATCTTTATATATATATAATGTAATATAATTATAATAATAAGTAAATATTTTTTATCGATAATTTTAATATTAAGTTAATTAAAATAAATTCACCTCCCAATTATATGATCCTGCGGCTATCCCCTGTTAGTAGTAAACTATACTGTCACACCTACCACGAACACTTATCATATACGTCACTAGTATTTATAATCTCATGAGAAAATTGCAATTTTATTTCAGTCATTTCACATCTGCAAATAAAGTTAATGAGCGGGGAAAACATTTTCCGCGGAACAAAAAAGCACGTTAATTTGAAAAGTCTACAGCATGTAGCACACAAATGATATAAATTGATGGCTGCACCATTTAGCAACCCAAGATTCTATACCCACCGAGTTCAAAATTATTGAGAGGTACATTTTGCTGTAGGTGAAGGTTCTCTTTGTGGAATTACCTGAGGAAATAAAATATCTTGAACTCAAGAAAATGGAGAAAGAACTGCTTGATGCAGCTAAAGAGGGAAGTGTAGAAACTCTGCTGAAATTACTTCACCAAGATGAACTCATCCTGCGTAGATACGTTTCTGAGGGTTTCATGGAAACACCTTTACATGTAGCTGCCATGTTCGGACACTTAGAATTCGCAAAGTCAGTCCTATCTCACATGCCTGAAATGGCAAACGAGTTGGATTATAGAAAATCAACTCCACTCCATCTAGCAACAGCACATGGGCACATTCTTGTAGTGAAGGAGCTTTTATTCGTCAATCCTGAAACGTGCTTTGCTAAAGATTGGAAAGGGAGAAACCCATTTCATTTGGCGGTAATAAAAGGCCATATTGATATTCTAAAAGAGTTGGTTGGGTTTAGACCTCAGGCTGCCAAAGCCCTTCTTGGCGCTTCAACTATATTGCATATCTGTGTTAAACACTACCAGGTGGAGGCTTTAAAGTGCATTCTAGAGGCGTTTCCTGATGATGCTGAATTTGTCAATAAGAAGGATGATGAAGGGTTTACCGTCTTGCATTTAGCAGCGGCAGAAAAGCAAACGGAGGTACTAACTATTTTATGGATTTTGTTTAGTACTAGACTTAATCTGCACCATCTCCATGTATCTATTATGTATTTTACTTAAATATGTAGCTCAAGGTCTTAATGTACCACCTTAGGCCTTAGTTATTACATTTTGTTTGGAATGAGGTAGAGGGAAGGGAAGGAATTAGAGAGAATTTCATTACTTTTCCATTGTTTAATAACGTTAGAAAATTGCTAAGGAATGAAATTGGAAAGGAAATAAATTTATGAGTCTTATCATAATTTGATCCCTTTCAAAATAAAGAGAAAGTAAATAAAATTTGGTAAATTTTTTTATTTTGCCTTCTATAGTTGTTTAAATTATTAATTATTATGGATATTTTAGTAATTTAATACTATATCATTTTTGTCTTTAGTAATAATTAGTTTTTATTTTTTCTTTCCCATCTCTAAACAAATATGTGTAAAGAAATCTCCATTATTTTCTATCATTTCAATTCTTTTCTTCCTAATTCCTTTGCTCATCCTAAACATAGTATCGTCGTATGTTCTTAAACCTTGAATTTAGCTGGTATTTTTAAATAGGTTTTAAAAGTGGTGTTTTTGGAACGTTATAGACTTATTTTTAAAAGTTGTGCTCATATTGGATATGACATAACGTATGGCCTTTTAGCTACCTTGGAGCCATTCTAAGACATTTACTTAATATGCTGGCCATAAGTTTGTAGGGTGCTTTATAGTTCAATAATAACATAGGAACCGATCCACATCTTATAAATTACTTTTAACAAAATAATATGTAAATCTCACAAATAGGATGTATTTAAATATATAAAACTTTTAAAATTAAGTCCTTCCACATCTTCAAATTACATTTGCCACGTGGAATAAATTAGTTGTATTTTTATTTTTGTTTTATGTTTTTCATCAAAATGCTTATGTTTGTAATTGTTTAATTGAAATCGTATTTTATCTCCAACCAAAGTTATTTTTGAAATTTAAATATAAAGATTTTGTTTATTACTGATTGAACGCAACATTAATATGTATTTAGCAAAATTTCTACCCACTTAGATATCGGGTGGTTATCTTATGAGAATAACTACACAAATAAGCACCTGAAAATTAGAATTTGGGCAACAAAAGCTCTATGAATCAAATGCAGTTAAAGCCGCTGAAGTTTTGATCTTGATCTATTGAGCCCTTAAATATCTTGTTTCGCTCATTTAACCTTGTAAAGTTGAATTGCCCTAATTTCTTTTTTGCATCAATTCTCATATATATAATTTGAAGGATGCATGAGCGAATTGTTTCTCTGATTTATTTACATTTGATCAAGGTATATGAGCATATAATTAAAACAAAATTAAAATAACAGTCATATATAATATAAGATAGATATATAAAAAAGTCAATACCGCTAACGTTTTGCATATGCCCAGGTAGTGAAGTTTTTGCTCGAGCATAGCAAAGTAGAAGTGGGCGAAATAAATGCATATGGATTCACGGCATTGGATATCAGTTTAGCTCAGGTTATCAAAGACATAGAAGTTGCTGAATGTTTTCAACAAGCCAGAGGAGGAGCAAGAACAACTACTAGAGTTGTTGCAGAGTCAAACAGTAATGAAACAGGACTCGCTACTAGAGTCAAGAATTTATGTTCTTCGGCAACTCATGAGACCAAAAGACAAAGGAAAAAGCGATTGGAGGCTAGTTGTAATACATTGATGATAGTAGCATCACTTATCGCGACTGTGACATTTCAAGCGCTGATTAATCCACCTAATGAAATTAAGGATGGGGGATTTTATAGTCTGGTGCTTGTCATTCTCAACACGGCCAGTTTTTCCACCGCAATTTTTGTAATCCTGCTTTTGATCAGTGGATTGCCTGTAAAGCGCAGATGTCTTATATGGATTCTCAGGATTACTATGTGGATCGCGGTCGTATCATCTGCATTGACTTATTGCTTTGTGGCATTCAATAATGCTAATAATTTAAAAGATGATACATATTGGGAACCGCAGTGGTATGTGCCATTGATTATGGCGTTCGAGTTGATTCTCTTGATTATCATTTTGACGTTTGGAAATGCTATTCGAATAATCATAAGGATGGTAAGATGTTTGCGCAGACGTATGAAAACAAGACATCATACAACAAATGCAGAAAATCAAAGTCGTGTCAAGAATATTTCGATTGCCCCCTTTCAACTTTTAGTAAGCATGCAAGGATTAGAATATAATATGCATATTATGGCACGCACTGCTATGTACTCCAAAATTAGTAATTCTATATGTGTCAAATTTTTGTTGTCGGTAAGTTATGTCTGTAAAAGAATGATAGTTGTGATTTTTAAATACAATTTCTATGTTGTTAAAATGTATAAATCAAAATTATTTAGTTTGTATTTAATCTATACTGATTTCAAACTTGATGATTGGGTAAACTTATTGGTATCTTGCTATAATTAAATTGAAGACGGTGATACCAATAAAAGAAAAGTTGGCAAGTTAAATTTTGTGTTTTACTCATAAAAAAAGAAAAATTTAGGAAAAGCTGATCTGTTGCAAAATGAAAATTTTGCTATAATTAAACTGAAGATAGTGATTCCAATGAAAGAAAAGTTGGCAAGTTAAATTTTGTGTATTATTCATAAAAAGAGAAAAATCTAGGAAAAGCTTGTCTGTTGCAAGATGAAAGTTTTGATTTGTCTTTTTTCTATGAAAATAAAAATTAGTATGAGTCAATAAATCTACAACTATAATGATCTGAGTAAATATTAATATTGTAAATCCATAATTACTAGCCAAAGCATCTCTACTGCTTCATACTGGATTATTTATATAAGCATTCTATAATGCCTTAAAACTCAAGATAAGGCATTACAACACGTCATGTGTCTCTAGTATTTAATGACATATTAGGCATAAATTAATAAATAAAATCCCCAAATAATCCTATAAAAACCTTAGATAACCTAGAAAAAAAAAATTCTCCAAGCCAAATAATACAATAAACAGTTACTGTAAGAAATAAAATTTATCTATCTTAACTTTATGTTTTATGTAATTGTTGCTCGGGTCCCTAAGATCATGGTAATCTATCTACTATTCTAGGTTTCTTGTAGTTGAAAAGGAAATAAAAGTGAGCTAAAGCTCAATATGTAACACTATAAGTATATGCACATGCTATACAAAATAATAATTCACATGCATTAATATAAACATATACTACAAACAATTCATTTATTATCTTTGAATTAGTTCATTAAACATCATAGTCTTAGCGTTATAAGATTTGGGGTACCTCACAACCCTAGCACACAATATATATATGTATACACACACACACACTATAGTGTTTTGGACTGCCACTACTAGCCCTAACCACCTATAAGTCCATAAATTTATCTACATTGCACCAATATGCAACTCTCTCTCTCTCTCTCTCTCTCTCTATATATATATATATAGAACCATTTTCTGTACAACCAAGTCATTGGACTACTTATAATTATTATGATTATAAGCAGGCATGGTGGAATGCATTTTATCAAATGAATCCAAAAAGATCACATATTTGGTTAATATTTTTTAATAATTATTCTTCTTTAAATCTTCTTAATTGGTTTACACACTGGTGGGAAAAATTTGGTGCAACCTCTGAAATCATTCATGAAAATGCCAGAGACAAATTCAACGCTTTCATGAATAATTACAATCTTACATCTTATGAGAAAAATTTTCAAAAAGAGATGTTATATTTTGTTCACATTGGAATATCTTGGGTCATAGCTTAGTGGTTTGATTACAAGCCAGATCGAATATCAAATACAATCAATTTGGTCAGAATGTACAAATTCAAATAGTGGGACAGCTTCAAAATGTGGAATCAATGTGAAAAATATTCAATTTTAAATTGGATCAAGACTAATTCCTCAAATCCACCATCTAGAATTGCAACTCCATAATATCATAATAGAGGATTTTTGATTTCTTTACTCGCAAGTGCAACTTCTCCAGAACAAATGAAACAAATTCTGGAAAAGGGATTGGCAAATATAAATGAATCAACACAAGAATTGAGTTCAAACTAAGACTCTACATCTCACCACAGCGGAAATACCAAAGAAGATGACTACTATGGAATAGATTTAGGAGATCTGTGAATATTGTATCTTTTTGCACTGTAAAGAAGAAATACGGTATTTTACATATGTACCACAGTACACAATACTATCTCAATCATTCAATACCCTGTTTACCACAATACTACTGTTGCTATAGTACCCTGTTTGCCATAATACTACTACAGTATCTACTATTTTCCATTATATAATCAAACCTCTAGAAGCAGAGAAGGGCATCCGAACACATACACACAAACACACAACTCTCCAATTCTCTCTTCCATATACCATTCTCTCTCTCCCATTTCCTCTTCCATCTCATCTTCTCTCTCTCTCACACAACTTATCTTCCTTTCTCTCTTAGTTTCTTCTTTGATTTTCGATAATCATTCAAATATTTCCTGAAGCATAATTGTCTGCTTCTCTCTGTTTTTAAGGTAGAACAATTTTACCTCTCAATATCTCAATATTTCTTTCAATGTCTGTTTATGCTCTAGTATTTTGTATAAATCAGTTTCAATCAATAAAATTTCTGTTTAATTAATTCTTCTTTTACTTTACATCTTGTGTGGGAAATCTTCAATCAATTTGGGTGTAATTCCACGATATTTTATTTGCTTATCAATAAATCAAAATCCCATAATCGGCTGATATTATTGCCTTTTGGAGATCTCATATTTACATAAAATCTTACTAGACTTGGTACTGCCGCCTGTAATGGTTTTAATTATATTTTTGCATGCATATTTATGTCACAAATTATTATTGATATTCATATTTATAATTATCTGGATAGTGCAATAGAATTTCTTGAGTAGTATTATACTAATATAATTAATAGTGATTGGTACTAATAAAATGTTTTGTTCTGTAGATATCTAAACAATGTAATCCACAAAATTGTGAAGAAGAAGCCAAAGCATTACAATATCTGTTTAGTGCTATGGTTTGGCTAGAGCATTTTCATAAGAATTATCTTTGGCTTACTTTCAGTATAATCAATATTCTTGATCATTAATAAAATCAAAATTTAAAATATATGTCTATAGATTATAATCCTTTTCGTGAAAACGAACAATATATAGAATTATTTTATAATTATTTAATAGATTGTATAACATTTCTTGAAAGATTTCATGAATTATATTTTTGGTTATTAAATGTTGAAAATATTTTAGATCGTAATTAAACGTTTAATGTCTCAAAATACAAAGGATAATAACGAAGAAGATTTAATTAAATATAACCAATATTTAGAAGACGCAATAGAATTTTTGTTTTATATAATTTGAGCCTAATCTTTACTTGGAGATAGGTTTTACTTAGCTGATAGGTATTTTCAACAGTAAATAAATATTCATTCTTAATTTTAAGTTTAAGAAAGATCTTCCTGGGCTCCTCCTTTAATATGGAGTGTAAATTATTGGTAGAGGATTTGAAAGGTCTATTGATATTCTAGAAGAAGATGACATAGATCTTATTTCCAGGGTTCTATTTAGCTGATCAAAAGATCTTCTATTAAATTGGATGGTGACTTTACCATTTGGGTATTGGATCACATTTGATGGTTTAATATTGTATATTGGTCGTTTAGGAAATGAGTTTTCTACTTCCCAATCCTCAGGTAAATTGACTTGGGACCATTGGATCATTTTTGGGACAAATACATTGGCTTTGGTTAAGTCTGCCTGAATAAGTAGGGTTTGGCCTCTCTTATCCATTTTATATGCCTTAGAATCAAAAGTAGTCTTCATTAATTTGAAATATATTCTATATATTACAACCATTGGTATTGATCCTTCTACCATCCTATAATTATGTGGGATAGGCCCAAATTATATATGCAAGAGGTTTGATCGATTAGACATTTGATCGATTCTTTTAAGAGTTGCTTCTTCATTATTTGTTAACACATTAATTTCATCCTTTTCCTCATTTAATGATGAAGTGGAGTCCATGTCATCAACTTGGATTCCATTGTTACAATCATTTTCTGATGAAGAGGATTCATTTTTACAAAATATTTATAGGATAATTTCCATTGTTTGTTCATCTAAGTTTAATTCATTAAGTCTGTTGTTTATCTTACAAAAATTTGCTGCGTGACCAATTTTTTTACATTTATAACTCCTTAGTTGTTTATATGATTTCCTTTTATATTTTTTATTTTTAGGTTTCTTTTCATTTTCCAATCTTTTAAATATCCTTTTCTTAAAATTTCTTTAGGGTTTTTTATTTATACATTGAGGACAATTCGAAGAAGTATAAGAGGATTTTTTTATTATTTTTTAATTTCTTATTTACAAAAGAGGGATCATATTGAGCATAAAAATCACAAAGACTTTAGGGTTTTAAGCGTTGTTCATTTTTTAATTGTTTTTATAATCTTATAGTATTACATAAATTGGTTCCAATTTTATTAATATATGATGCTAATTCTCCATATGACAAATTATCATTTGCTTATTTGATATATTTGATCATAAGAGGTTTTTGGTATTTTCCATTCATCTATTACTTTGTCAAAATTTTTTATATATATTTCATCTTTATTATTTAATATGGATTCTTCTGACTGCTCAGTGGGAGCAAAGCTAGAAGAGAACATAAATCTTCTAAGTAAATTCATATTTTCAAAAAAGACTAACTTATCTTAATTTTATAAATCTAGATCACAAGAGTAAATTTAATCTAATATTGTAATTTCCAATTTATGACCCTTTTGTAACCCTTAACAAAAGCGGGATTTATGCTAAGCCTCAGTAGGCTTATTACAATATTAAGATTTTCCACAAACGATTCATCTCAAGTGATTTAGAAAATATAAGATTTAGATTGTTACAAAGACAATCGTCTCAATAAGAAAATATAAACTTTTTAAAATACCTATATATATACTACAATGTTTGGAACTGTCACTATTGGCCCTGACCACCTATGAGTCCATAAATTTATCTACATTGCACCGATATGCCACTCCATTAGGGACAATACCATATATCGACCAATAGGTGCTCCTTGGGGATCTGCTACTTTAGGTCCTAAGGTTGAGTTAAGAACAAATAGCAAACATTTTTATAGTAAGATATTTCATTAGTTCATTTTAACTTTCTATTCTAGTAAGCATAACCAATAAATATGTGTTACGTACCTTGTTCTTGTGCAACCATATTCTATAATTCATTATTGATACTAAAACTTGATACATTCATCTAACAACTCACCAATATCTATACTTAATTAGAAACAAATGTCACAAACTATAACTATGATTTCGATTTGAATTACTTATACTTTATACTTAAGGTAAACTGTACTTATAGATTAAAACCTATGGTTAAAGTTTAACCTTTCCATTTACATGAAATTAGAACTTAAGAACTATATACATATTTTGTTGATTATTTATTTATATATACACATACTTATATATTTTTACATTAGTTCGTTTGTTATTATGATCAACATAGTTATTTTATTATTCTTTTATTATGAAATTATTCTTTAACCTATTGTTATTTATTATTATAAGCTAATATGTTTTATTCGATTCAATATCTCTAAATATATAATTTGTATATTCTCTCTTTATGTTATTTATAATTAATAAGCTTCGAAAAAAATATATATAATATCTTCTACATCTATATCTTCTATCAATTTATATCTCTATATTCTATAAAAATATATCTTTTTTATCTATCTATATCTATATCTGTATCCATCTATATATATTTATATCTATATATTTTATCAATTTATATCTTTATTGTCTATATCTATATTATTTTTCATAAAGTTTAAACCAATATTTCATATTCATCTCCTCAACTTAAATGATGTTTATATCTATATTATTTTCTGTAAAGTTTCATAATTGATACTAATGGTAGCAATAAATCCACATATCAAAAACTTGAGAAAACTTCAATTTTTTGTTCATAATATACAAATAAACGACTCCTAAATACGTATTTTCAACCTCAATGTGAATCAATCATTGAAGTTAATATAATCTAATAATTTACATACCTCATTCTGATTCATGAATTACCACACTTCGTACTAATGTTCTTTTTGCAAATCCACAACAACCACTCTAAAGTTTGCCAAATTCTACATTCACATTATTATTATTCTTGCCTCTGTTAATATCATGTGATTAGATGAATTCCCTAATTAGAAAAATTCTACAATTTTTCTTGATTGAGAAACTTACCTATGTATTTTGGCCTAACATGATCTTCTAGAGATGAGTTTATTTGGTGAAGATAGAATTATGAGAGATGAAGGTATTAGGTTAATGAGGAGAAAAAGAAATTATATGGGAAGAGAATGATAAGGTTATAAAGGAAGAATAGAGAAGATTTGTATATACATATATATACATATATTTAGGGTTTTAGGATATTTGGGTACGAAGATATATTTTCTTTTGAAAAGATTGTTGTTATCCTTATTTATATTATCACTATCATTTTTTTTTTTGCCTTTACACTTTTAATTAATCAAACAATAACAAAGTGTATTTAAATAAAGAAATCCAAGTAAAACAAAAATAATAGGCAATATGAATATTGTAATAGGCCATCTTATATATAAGCTTAAGGACCATTGAGTTTCGTAGGTAAACTCTACTTAGGATACATCAAAAAGAGAACAACGCGCTAATGCCTATGATGCATGGGTACATATATGCCAAAGGTGAGACACTACTTAAGTGGTAATATTAGAAGAAAAAAAAAACAGAAAAAAAAAACAACATGACACGCTTTAGTGTCATGTCAGAAATTTTTATATGTATAGCTACTATATATACATACCATAGATCATATCATACTTTATTGCAAATATTTTTCATATAATTACACAAACCTGCTTTTTATACATAAAAGAATCACTTAAATTATTTCAAAATAATGCCCATAATTCACAAGGAAAGTATGATTGGTCATTATAATGACTAATAGTTTATGTAATTAAATATCAATTTCTAATATCATCATTAGTACATATTATGAAGAATATTAACATGAAAACCTTAGTCCTAAATGGGTTTGATCAAACTCAAGATTTCTCTAAGAAAATTGAATATTAGAACCAAAGAAGGTTATTATTTTGGAAATTTAAGGTTGCATCTAGATGCTAGGGGCGAATGGATAACCTTATTGATTGTCATATAGGTATCTACCTAAACCCTACCCTACGAAGTAAATTCTAGGCAAGCAATATGGGTCACAAATAGGTTCTAAGTAGTAATGTATAGACTCTGCTCCCACGCGATAAATTACAAGTATAAAGTTANAAGCGTTGTTCATTTTTTAATTGTTTTTATAATCTTATAGTATTACATAAATTGGTTCCAATTTTATTAATATATGATGCTAATTCTCCATATGACAAATTATCATTTGCTTATTTGATATATTTGATCATAAGAGGTTTTTGGTATTTTCCATTCATCTATTACTTTGTCAAAATTTTTTATATATATTTCATCTTTATTATTTAATATGGATTCTTCTGACTGCTCAGTGGGAGCAAAGCTAGAAGAGAACATAAATCTTCTAAGTAAATTCATATTTTCAAAAAAGACTAACTTATCTTAATTTTATAAATCTAGATCACAAGAGTAAATTTAATCTAATATTGTAATTTCCAATTTATGACCCTTTTGTAACCCTTAACAAAAGCGGGATTTATGCTAAGCCTCAGTAGGCTTATTACAATATTAAGATTTTCCACAAACGATTCATCTCAAGTGATTTAGAAAATATAAGATTTAGATTGTTACAAAGACAATCGTCTCAATAAGAAAATATAAACTTTTTAAAATACCTATATATATACTACAATGTTTGGAACTGTCACTATTGGCCCTGACCACCTATGAGTCCATAAATTTATCTACATTGCACCGATATGCCACTCCATTAGGGACAATACCATATATCGACCAATAGGTGCTCCTTGGGGATCTGCTACTTTAGGTCCTAAGGTTGAGTTAAGAACAAATAGCAAACATTTTTATAGTAAGATATTTCATTAGTTCATTTTAACTTTCTATTCTAGTAAGCATAACCAATAAATATGTGTTACGTACCTTGTTCTTGTGCAACCATATTCTATAATTCATTATTGATACTAAAACTTGATACATTCATCTAACAACTCACCAATATCTATACTTAATTAGAAACAAATGTCACAAACTATAACTATGATTTCGATTTGAATTACTTATACTTTATACTTAAGGTAAACTGTACTTATAGATTAAAACCTATGGTTAAAGTTTAACCTTTCCATTTACATGAAATTAGAACTTAAGAACTATATACATATTTTGTTGATTATTTATTTATATATACACATACTTATATATTTTTACATTAGTTCGTTTGTTATTATGATCAACATAGTTATTTTATTATTCTTTTATTATGAAATTATTCTTTAACCTATTGTTATTTATTATTATAAGCTAATATGTTTTATTCGATTCAATATCTCTAAATATATAATTTGTATATTCTCTCTTTATGTTATTTATAATTAATAAGCTTCGAAAAAAATATATATAATATCTTCTACATCTATATCTTCTATCAATTTATATCTCTATATTCTATAAAAATATATCTTTTTTATCTATCTATATCTATATCTGTATCCATCTATATATATTTATATCTATATATTTTATCAATTTATATCTTTATTGTCTATATCTATATTATTTTTCATAAAGTTTAAACCAATATTTCATATTCATCTCCTCAACTTAAATGATGTTTATATCTATATTATTTTCTGTAAAGTTTCATAATTGATACTAATGGTAGCAATAAATCCACATATCAAAAACTTGAGAAAACTTCAATTTTTTGTTCATAATATACAAATAAACGACTCCTAAATACGTATTTTCAACCTCAATGTGAATCAATCATTGAAGTTAATATAATCTAATAATTTACATACCTCATTCTGATTCATGAATTACCACACTTCGTACTAATGTTCTTTTTGCAAATCCACAACAACCACTCTAAAGTTTGCCAAATTCTACATTCACATTATTATTATTCTTGCCTCTGTTAATATCATGTGATTAGATGAATTCCCTAATTAGAAAAATTCTACAATTTTTCTTGATTGAGAAACTTACCTATGTATTTTGGCCTAACATGATCTTCTAGAGATGAGTTTATTTGGTGAAGATAGAATTATGAGAGATGAAGGTATTAGGTTAATGAGGAGAAAAAGAAATTATATGGGAAGAGAATGATAAGGTTATAAAGGAAGAATAGAGAAGATTTGTATATACATATATATACATATATTTAGGGTTTTAGGATATTTGGGTACGAAGATATATTTTCTTTTGAAAAGATTGTTGTTATCCTTATTTATATTATCACTATCATTTTTTTTTTTGCCTTTACACTTTTAATTAATCAAACAATAACAAAGTGTATTTAAATAAAGAAATCCAAGTAAAACAAAAATAATAGGCAATATGAATATTGTAATAGGCCATCTTATATATAAGCTTAAGGACCATTGAGTTTCGTAGGTAAACTCTACTTAGGATACATCAAAAAGAGAACAACGCGCTAATGCCTATGATGCATGGGTACATATATGCCAAAGGTGAGACACTACTTAAGTGGTAATATTAGAAGAAAAAAAAAACAGAAAAAAAAAACAACATGACACGCTTTAGTGTCATGTCAGAAATTTTTATATGTATAGCTACTATATATACATACCATAGATCATATCATACTTTATTGCAAATATTTTTCATATAATTACACAAACCTGCTTTTTATACATAAAAGAATCACTTAAATTATTTCAAAATAATGCCCATAATTCACAAGGAAAGTATGATTGGTCATTATAATGACTAATAGTTTATGTAATTAAATATCAATTTCTAATATCATCATTAGTACATATTATGAAGAATATTAACATGAAAACCTTAGTCCTAAATGGGTTTGATCAAACTCAAGATTTCTCTAAGAAAATTGAATATTAGAACCAAAGAAGGTTATTATTTTGGAAATTTAAGGTTGCATCTAGATGCTAGGGGCGAATGGATAACCTTATTGATTGTCATATAGGTATCTACCTAAACCCTACCCTACGAAGTAAATTCTAGGCAAGCAATATGGGTCACAAATAGGTTCTAAGTAGTAATGTATAGACTCTGCTCCCACGCGATAAATTACAAGTATAAAGTTAGGATACCTTATATTCATCCTGAATATTTACTTTAAAGGATAGGATATGGGATCTAAGATATCATGTACGCACATTGTAATGGTAATTGAATAATGTTAATAAGAAAAAAAAAAAGATTGATACTATTGGGTTTTTAGGTATAAAGAAAATATCAACAAAAGCCTGACCTATAATAAAACCCTAAAATTACACACTACTTATGTCTAATATGTAGTCACTTTCTCTTCTTTTATTCCCCCTCTCATCTTTGACTATGTCATTTTTTCACCTCCATCTTCCTCTTTTACTAAACCTAGTCTAGTAAGATTTTAAAAATATCTTAGTTTTTAGCTTGTTTGTGCAACTAAAAAAACTATGTTCTTTAACTTCTTATACATATGGATTACTAAATCATTTATTTTCTATAAGATCCCATTTCATTTAAATTATTATTGGCTAGTCTAATGGTAGTTATAATATAGGTTTATTATTGATTATGCATCTAACATAATATTTGGAAGGAAAATAAATATATGTGTCTATATATATATATATATATATATACACACACACACACATATACACACATACACACATACATATATATATCTACATCTACATGGTACTATGTACCCTATAGAATCAATAGAGTATGTGATACTAGTGGTACAAGGGTGCTATAAGTCTATAAAAATGTTTGCGAATCGATATTTATAGTCTATGATATGAGTAAGGTTTTATATCTTACCCATTTTGTACTAGATCACCCTTACATATTAGTTGACTAGAGGTTAGTCTTACAAGTAATAACAACTATTATTATATTATAGATTATGGACTTTTTTTTTCCCTTTCACCAAAAAGTCTAAAAAGTTGTTACAAAGAACCTATTGCGAGAATTTAGAATCATGAAAACAATTTTTAGAGGGAAATGTGAAAATAAATGTGCTATTGGATGACCTTGATATATATAAAAACCTGTCAATATTATGTAAATTTAAATTATAATTTGTATGTGCTTTTACCACTTCCATTAGATGTTCGTAATAAATTTATTATATTGAGCGATTGAACTATGATGATCTTGTATATCCAACTAATATATATAATATATATATATTACATATATACATATATATTATGCAAATGACAAATATGTGTATACACGAATTCTATCTTTGTGCAGAAATGTGAATTATAATTATGTTGCTATCTTCATGGCTAATTCCCATGATTGTTACCTACATGCGTGGATTGAATATTTACTCCTTGGTGTTTGTTTATTTTGTTAACTGTTTGATTAACCTATAACCAAAGTAATTATTGACTCAAATTAAAGTAAAGGTTGTCATGCATTACGTAACCCCTTTTATTACTTCTAAAGACTAGTACTTCTACATGGAAAGGCTTAGGAGGGTGGGTCTTTTCAATGACATATACAAACTAAGTGACTTTAAGAAGTTTTACACATATGACAATGCTAAAGTAGTCCATGTTATCATTGAGGTTCTTGTTCACGTGGCTCTATTATCGTATATTTCCTTATTTATACTATTTTACCATAAGGTTATTTTTGTCTTTACCACATATTGTTAGGGTTCGTGTTGTAATTCATGTATTTTGAGTTTTTCTCATATCATTCAATAGTACAAAAATACACTTTTACATTATTCATGGTATCAAAGTTGTCAAAACAAAAACCTTAAATTTAATTTATTTTTTTTTCCTTATTGATCTTCTTCTTCTTCCTCTATCACTGAGTCTTTTGTTTCTCCATCTCAGGCTTAATCTTTAGTGATGCATCTTGCTTCCAGCGATGCATCTATCTCCAAGCTCAACATGCCCACCTCCACCATCGAAATACCTACAGTTGAAAACCCTACCATAGCCGATCTCCTACCCATCATTACCTTACTACCGACATATCACTCTTCTACTACCCTTATCTCTTCTCTCCCTTTCTCTATTACACTTACCTTCACCTAACCAAACCTACGACCAGTGAAACCCAATGAAACCACCACCTTATCTCTCCTACAACCATACCCTAATGATACCTATATCATTGAATAGACTCGCATACAAGTTCTTATCTCTCAAATGCACATCCTATTATCATCCATGCCTTTCATCAACGTTGAGGCAACTTCCTCCTTTTGAAGTACTAATCATCTCGACCTACCCCGATTCACCCAACCTATGCCCTTCTCTTATTATATTCTACACAGCATCCTCCATTGTCTCACCATCTATCACTTGGTTTTCTCTCTTCATCTGACCCACCTACCCAACCGGTATCTTTACACAGTTTGTCACCTTTAGTTCTTCATCCTTGTGACTTACTATGACACCTACCAACATCTCAAATGTCGTCTCCATTATACTTACTATCGAAAATTATCAATGGTGGTTTACACTAATGACATTTTTTCTAATATCCATGGATTTATACAAATATGTGGATGGCATTGTTCTTGCATCTTCTAGTCAAATTTTACTTTCTTGTAATACCTAACCCATATTGAATTCAAATTTTCACACTTGACTTTGAATAAATCATCTTATTTGTGCTTTTCTTCTTGCCACAATCTCCACTGAAATACTCATGGAGATCTACAATATCCTCCTCACCCGTAATATTTGGAAAGTACTTAAACAATGCTTTCTTAAAAACTCTTTGGCACATGAAATGGAATTGAAGAATCGGCTTCTGACTCTTCACCTTCACAAATCTTCCATATCAGAATATCTCTACGAGCTAAAATCCATCGCCAATCAACTTGCTTGTATCAATAAATCCCTTATCATCATAGACCCCATAACACGTGTTTTATGGTCTCCCTCACAACTACAATGACCTTGTCACCACCTTAACACGTTTAGTAGTACCTCTTACATTTGAGCAAGTTTGAGCTAAGCTTATTAATCATGAAATGGCTTAAATGCCATGATGATGACACTTAATTATCAACTCCTACAACTTTCAACACTAAGAACTCTAAGGGTGGTTGTACCCATCTTGGATCTAAGGGGCATGGACAATCACCTTCAGTCCCATAAAGCACCACTGTCTAGCCACCTTAGCGCTATTATACCTCCAGTCATAATTCTTCTAATTAGTAGAGATCTTGTTCATTAGACACTACCTCTCGAACCAACACCTCCACTTGACTTGCCTACCAAATTTGTGACAGGCTAGGACATTTAGCCCTCCACTGTTATCATAGGTTTAATAAGGCATTTGTAGATGTTCCCCAGTCATTTGCCGTCCTCTCCCTTAGTGAATCACATGATATTGTTTGGTATCCTGACTTCAATGCCACTCTTCATGTGACAATAAAAGTAGGCATACTTTCTATCTTAACACCCTATGTTGGATTTGCTATGATTTTTGTAGGTAATGGTGCATCATTATCCATCTCGCATATTGGAAACCTTACCATTCATACTTACGGTTATGCAAAGTTATCAAACTCGCAATTCTACTTAGAATCATTAGAGGGTTTATAAAATTATAATATAAAATCAAAACGTAGAAACGTAAGTTTTTATAACTTCTGTAAAATAACTTAAAAAAATTATGGTTATACTTATAGTAATTATTCAAAACTTAAAATACATGATAAAAATTTAAAAAAAAATGAAGAAATTATTATTGTTTTTCATAAAAATTCTTAATATATAATCTAATATGCTTGGAAGAAGAATAAATAGAGCTGAAACTAAACTTTTTCCCAATTTTTTTTTAAAGCTATAAATTAAAACGAATCAAACATTTTAACTTGTTTTAAGTTATTGATGGCATAAAATAAAGTATATAGTTTTTTTTATAACCTTTGTTATTGGAGTTGAAACTTAGATAAAAAATATGAATATAAAAAAAGAGATTGAGAGAGAATGAAAGAGGTAAAAAAAAAAATGGAATAGGATAGGATATGATAGATGTTATAATGCCTTAATAGTTGATGGCTTGTAAAAAGCTAATTGTATTATTTCTTTTCTTTAATTTTTTTAGTCCATTGAACTTAGATATATCGAATTGGTAAACTCGGTAAAAAATGTAAGTTTCTATAAAAAAAGATTCCACACTTGAGTTAACTTGAAAGAGCCATCTAAAATCATAAACTCGTAGAATTGTATGGATAAAATCGCGATTTTAATAATTATGCGGCCACGATCTATATTTTAA
The DNA here is from genome assembly GCA_024138015.1 of Lumnitzera littorea. NCBI lineage: Eukaryota > Viridiplantae > Streptophyta > Magnoliopsida > Myrtales > Combretaceae > Lumnitzera > Lumnitzera littorea. The sequence continues at coordinate 12,523,821 of JAMXBB010000007.1, read as the reverse complement.
AAATGTCTTACTTATTCCTTCACCTATACACAATCTCCTATCAATTAGCAAATTGTGTCAAGATAATCAATACACTGTCAGCTTTACTGATTCTTATTTTTGTGTTAAGGACTCCTAAATAGGCAAGACTCTTCTTTAACATCTAACTAAGTGTCCTCTTTATCCCATCACCTTTTGTCTCACTTCATCTCTGCAATCTCTTCTTGTGTCAACTATTACTAAAGAAGTTCGGCATTCTCATTTGTGTCATCTATATGTTAAAGTCCTTAATAAACTAGTTCAGCATCAGGTCATCTCAATTGGGCCACCTTTGGTGCCTTCCCATCTATGTCACTCCTGTTGCATTGGCAAGTCCACATGTCTTCCTTTCCAACATTTGTCTCATAGAGCCAAGCAACCCCTTTAATTTGGTTTATTCAGATGTATGGCAATCACCAATTAGATCAAATCTAGGTTTTTTCCTACTATGTACTCATTATAGATGATTGTATTAGACATTCATGGATTTTTTCAATGCATAATAAGAGTAAAGTTTTTTCTCATTTTAAGCATTTCAAATCTCTAGTTGAAAATTACTTTTCAAATCATATTAAAGTGTTCCATAGTAATGGTGGTGGTGAATACGTTAACAAGGACTTTACTGCTTTTTTACACGATAATGGCATATAGCTACAACTATCTTGTCCTTGTACTTCTCAACAAAATGGAATTGTCGAACGAAAAGACTAGCACATAACCAAATTGGCACATACCATTCACTTGCATGCCAAACAGCCTTCCTCTTTTTGGGTTGATGTCACTCTTACTATAGTTTACACTATCAACAAATTGCTTACAATTACCCTTAACTACAAATCACCTTTTGAACTCCTTTACCAAATGCCCCTTGATTATCATTATCTGCATACATTTGGATCCCTTTACTTTCCTAACTTAACACATCATGCCCTAAACAAACTATCACCCTAGTCTACTCCTTGCATTTTTATTAGCTACTTTGGAAATCACAAAGGCTATCATTATCTTAACCCTGGAACCGGTTACATCTACAATAGTTGTTATGTGGTTTTTTATAAATTTGACTTTCTCTATAGTCAGCTCATCACTAATGCTTGTTCCACAAATGAGCTCATTACCTCCCAACTTACCCTCAACTTTACTATCCCTATTCCCCATACCCTAACCACTAGCCTTACCTTCTCTACCACTTACCCTCCCCTTATTCCTCCCTATCCTCTTCCTTAGTCCTAAGTCATCAACATCTACTCTAGTCTACTCCCCTTCTCACTCTTACCCTATACCCATACTTAGCCGTCGATCATGCATGTTTATCATTGCTCTAAACCTCTTACTCTGCCTATAACCACCATATCTACCCCATCTTTTTCTACTACTCATACCTCCTCACCTTAATTCCTTACATCATCCCTACCTTCCCCAAAGCTACCCCTCTCCACCTCTATCATCCCCTCTACCTCCTCCACATCCTCCTACCATATGCTCACTTGCTCATGGTTTGGAATCACCAAACCTTGACACATCCTTAACCTATACACATACATACACCTCTACATCTAAACCTTGACACTACACTGAGGCCCTTCATAGTCCCATCTAGGCAGTAGCTATAAAAGACGAGTTTGACTCTCTCCTTAAAAACCATACCTAGACCTTAGTTCTCCCATACTCGATCAAAATGTTGTTGGTAGCACCTAAAAGTTTCATGTGAAACATGATAACAATAGTTAGATTGAGTACCACAAAGTTTGTTTAGTTGCTCAAGGTTTTACTTAGCATGAGGGCATTGATTGTATAGAAACATTTAGTCCTTTATTAAACTTACCACCATTCGCTTTATGCTCTCACGTATTGTTTCATCCAAGTGGGACAATTGCCAACTCGACATTAAGAATACCTTTCTTTATGGTCACATTGTAGAGAAAATTTTCATGAAACAACCTCTTGACTTTGTTCATCTTCACTATTCTCACCATGTGTGTCAACTTAATAAGTCTCTCTATAGCTTGAAGTAGGCTCCTCAAGCTTGGTTTCATCGGTTTAGCAATTTTCTTTTATACTTAGGATTCTATCAAAGAAAAGCTGATATGTTTATGTTCGTTCTCACAAAAGATCCTGACATATTGGTCCTTCTCCTCTATTTTGATGATATCATTTTTATTGGCAGCAATACTTCTCTTCTTACTACACTTCGGTTCTTTCTCACCCTTTTGCCATGAAAGATCTTGCTCCCTTACATCTATTTCTTAGCATTCGTGTCACTTGCATAACCTACAGTCTTGACTTATATCAATCCTAGTTTGTCTATGATCTTCTTAAGTGGCATCATATGCACTTGTCTAAACCCATCAAAACCCCTCTCTCTCCTAGGAGTTATCTTAGTGCCTGTAGTTTTGTATTGTCCAACCCTATTGTTTACCGAGAGATTATTGGTGCACTATAATGCCTAACAGTCACTCAATCGGATATCAACTTTGTGGTAAATCAATTAAGTCAATACATGCACTATCCTACCATAAACCACATGTAGGAAGCAAAACGTAATCTTTGATACCTTTACGTTACACCTATGCTAGGCCTTCCCATCATTCATACATCCTGCAAGCCTTTGACAACCTTTGTTGATGATGATTAGGATGGTAATCATGACACTCGCAATGCCACTATAGGTTATGCCATCTTCCTTGGTCGCAATCTCATCTCTTGGTATTCTAATAAACGACCTATTGTATCTCATAGTTCCACTGAAGCTGAATACTATACCCTTGCCTATGTAATTTTTAGACTACTTAGCTCTCTCATATTACTCGTGAACTTGATATTTCTATTTAGTGACCTCTCATTCTTTGTTGTGACAATTTTGGTGTCCTCTACCTATCTGCCAATCTTGTTTAGCATAACTATACAAAGCATATTGACATAGATTATCATTTTGTTCAAGAAATGGTCAACGCCGGTTAAGTTCTTGTTTATTACATCCCCACACAACTTCAACAAGCTCACATCTTTACCAAGAATTTGTTTACATTAAACTTCCTTGCTCATTGCTCCAATCTTACATTGACTCTCATACTTTAAGATTGAGGGGGTATAATATTTTATATTTCCTTATTTATGCATTTCAGTATAGGGTTATTTTTTGTCTTTACTACATGTCATTGGGGTTCTTGTTATACCCTATATAATTCATGTATTATACTATGTATTTTGAGTTTTTCTCATATCATTTAATAATACAAAAATACACTTTTACATTGTTCAAGCTCTAGGAGGAGGCCAATGCTATAAAGGAATCACGAGCTACTTTAGATGAAACAAGAACTAGTAGAGAAGTTAACTACCTAACTAAAGGTCAAGAGAGGACTATACCCTAAATTTTATATTGGGTACTAAAAAGAAGCATGCAATACTTCATTGCATATACTTGCTCAAGTATAGCATAAGGTTGTAAAAACTTGCTAGCTTATATGTATGTGTATATTTGGGTGATATTAAGAGTCCCCTCATAGAGCTGTGGTTTTGCTCATCCCTAATAGATTTATTTTGCAAAACAATAAGAGAGAAGTTTAGGAAGGGTTAAGGATGTGTAAACATGTGTTGCGCCTATTCAAGACTATTGATGTAAGATATGCAATCAAGATAGTGGATAGGCATCATCTCAGTTGTAGAGTCAAAGATTTTACCCATTGTATTGCTTAGTAGGGAATTTTGATTCTTTATGTTTCTTGTTTGTAGTGAAATATTATAGTCTATGGTTATTTTCATAAAATGTAATTACTCATGATACGATTTGATGAGAATGTTAGATAATTAAGTAGAGTCTTGCACCATGTAACTTGCAAGGTGATTGTCATGTGATAGGTACACATGTAACATGAAAGCCCCCCCATAAGGTCATCACATCAACTATGTTTCTTTGTATAATGGTGGAGATAGTACCACCTTTACTAAGTTGTGATTTTGTTCTTGTTAGGAAATTGGTATGGTTGGTGATAGTGTGCTATGGTTTACAGTCAATAATAACTCAAAGGCATAATTATATCACTTTCCTTACAAAATTTATGTTTCTTCACTTAGCTTGCTTGAGAGTTTTATATGAAGATATAGAAAAGAAGTTTCTTTTATGTATGTTTTGGAGAAGGAAGATTTGGAAACAAGATGGATGAAATTCATGCTAAAAGGGAATGCAAAAAAAATTAGAGTTACAACTTTACTTTATAACATCCAACTTGAAAGTAAGCAACATTCATCAAGATTTGTAGTGGCTCAACATTAGATCTTGTTCATTAGATTGAGTTTTAATTAGTTATAGATCAATCTAAACCCTTACTCATAGATTTATGACTCCTTACAGTTGAACTAATGAAGTTTGGTTAACAGTTGCAACTTTTCAAAGTATTACAAACATTAACTCTATTATCAAAATGTTCATCGGCAAGTCCATGGTTAGCAAGGCATTTCCTCTAGCCTTGTTAGCATAGCTTGATATGTGAACTTCCAAAAAATTTATGAGTCAATTTGGGAAAAAATAAATAAATAAATACTTGAGTACTGAAATAATTTTATTGAGATTGTAACTTAATATTTTTGAAATAGGAATAGAAGAAAGGACTCATGAAAATTATTTAGAAGATTGTTTCCGAACTTCGGTACAATTGCTCTAGGGGAGGAAAAAAAAGAAAAAAACACAATTTAAAAGTAGTAGCTAATCCTTTTGTTTGTAAATTAATAACTAAATATAAAGTTAGGATACTAAGAAACTCGCTTACCAGACGATATACCTCTAAAGGAAACATGAAGTGATTTGATAAATAATAGTACGAATGTAATGCTTGAACAAATCGGTGTTCCTAATCATGCGACTACAAATGAATGAGCACATACATTATACATAATGACAACAGCAGTAGTGATGTTAATAAGTTAGTAATAATAATTAGTGACGAGGTCAATTGTAAAAATAGTCGGCAAAAATATGTACTTAGAGACTTGGAACTTGTTATGATAATATTTATTAAAAAAATAAAAAAAAAACTACTACTACTACTACATTAATAACAATCAAATTGAATAATAAGTATTTATCTTTAATCATCCAAGGAAAACAACAACAGTAAGTGTAGCTCATCGAAAGGTATAAGTTATGTACATTCCTATAATTATACGTACAAATCCATAACATGTGCAGTCTGTAACTGTACTCTTGTAATTGCCATTTAATGTTTTGAAAGCTTAAAAAATTTTATATGAGCAAATGGATATGTGTATATATATATTGTTTAAGTTTGCTCATCAGATTTATACATAGCCGTACAAAGTTTTGAATACCACACACAGTTCTCTATTCAATATTGAAGTATTTTGGGAATCATATGATTACTTGTGTATAAATATATATATGCATAAGTATTTATATATACACAGGTAATTGTATTTACAAAGCCATAATATAAATATATAGTTTTATTGTACATCATAGTATAGAAACAAGAATATGCTTTAATCATAAAAAAGAAAAAAAAGAAAAAAGAAAAGGAAAGGAAGAATAATAGTAATTTTTATTGTATACACGGTGCTAATGACTACAAATAATGGCGCCAAAACTTGTAATATCACTAAACATTAAGTATTGACACGATTAATTAAACATTTGGAATTTCATAAAAACAAATCAGCGCTTAAAGGACAACTAAAAAGAGCCATAAAATAAAAAGAATTGCATAAAAGTTATAAAGTAATACCTATGAAATAACATAATTACTACTCCAAAAATTCGGAATTTGAGGCTTCACAAATAATTACACAATAAAAGAAAGCTGGATATTCGAAATTCCAAGTCGAGTTCTAAAACAAAAATTTCCAGTATATGTCAGTATCTAATAAATCATAACTAAGCTACCAATAAATTCTTGTTGAAAGACTCAGGAAAAGGGTATGCTTAGGATGTTAATGCACAAGTACTAAGCTATTTAAAAAGAAAAAAGAAAAAAAAAATGAAATAAATAAAACATAACAGAAAAATCTCCCTCCGTCATGAGTTAACTACTCACCCTCTCTCTCACTCTCTCTCTCTTCTCTGCAATTTACTTCAGGCGTGTGCCCTCAATGTGCCACCTATATAATACTATTTCTTTTCTAAAACATCACTCAAGCCCTCTTTAAGTACCCACTATGTACACACCCAAGGCTAAGCAAAATCTGCCAAAATCTCACATTCTCTCTCTATATTTGCAAAAACCAAAGGCCATGAAACACACGAACAACATGGAATCAAGAAGCTCATCTAGCCGGTTTGCAAACCCAAATCAGCATCTTGTTTATTAAAAGCAAGGCAGCTATTCACAACTCTTGATCTATGTCGAGCTATCATCATACATTATCCATGTCAGTTACCATCCCCTTCATTTCTTATATTAGCTGCTGTAATTTTCCTCTTTCGTGGCCTCTATCTTCTGTTATTTAGCCAAGAAACAAAGCATCAGAATCGCAGGATTCTTCCCCCTCCCACTTCAGATGTGTGAACAACGCCATGCTCATCTCTTCTTGCATCGGAATCCGTACTCGCTGAGCTTTGCCTTCTTTTCCGTCGACCCCTGTTACGCGATCCAAAAATAGAGCAGCAAAACTTTCCTACGCTGAGACAAATCACAGTTCGATACTTGTACTCCGTCCATAAAAAGTCCACACAATGTCGACCTCCATTCCTTCCTCAAACTTTTTTATGGCTGACTGGACTAATTGATTGACTTTGTGACGAATATTTCCTTTTTTCCTTTTTGTGGGTATTACCTGTTTTATCAAACAAAAACAGAGCAGCAAGCGGTGTAATTAAAAAGCCGCTTGTGACCATTATTCATCACTCCGACAATGCGACTTGGAACCCATTTACATCCATCAGCCAAAGTCTCTTCAATCACTCGGACATGCTTTTCAATCGCAGGATCCAACCAAGATGACGTGTTACAATCATCCCCGCATCGACCTTCGAGAACCAACCAGCAATGCATGCTCCTCCAAATGAACACAACTGTTTCATGTTCTTTATTCATTTTAAGCGCCCTATTCAACGGTTTTGCATTTAATTAGAATAATATCTGATTAACAAGGGAAACAAAATGAGCAAACAGGTCAATGGATATATATCTTAGGGTCTAGCTAGTCGTGAACACAAGTATAGGATGAAGTTTCGGTGAATATAGTTGGTGAAAAGTTGTTAAACTATTTTTGTTGGCTGCCGTATGTTATGCCCATTAGCCATGTATTATATTTAAAACAAATAAATAGATAAATAAATATGCAAGTCTAGTTTGTTAAACGTATGTATATGTACAAGTAATCATGAGTATATAATATATATATATATATGTATATACCTGTATGGAATTTTAAGATATATATATATATATATACATATATAATAGAAACACATTTAAAACTTATATTTTCATATAAATAGAAACCAATAAGTACATATGATGAATATATAAATGTAAAATATGTGTTGCAAATAGACATAATTGCGTCTCTTAAATCCTTTCAAAGAATGCATTTCTTTTTATGTAAGTATATATACTAGCACAAAATGTATATATATAATATATGTGCACATATGTTACCGTACAATTTATTGTACATCTTGATTTATGAGAAAAGGATGAATATATATGTATATATATATATATATATATTTCCTGTCTATATACTTATGGTTGGACCATTTTAAAAAAGGATAGGCTTCCATACATGCAAATGAACATATTTGTGAAAATAAAATAGTAATAATATCGTGATATTAATAATAATAAATAGCAAAAATATAGATATGTACACACATAAGAATAAATAAAAAAAAACACATATACACATTGTTCTTATGACCAGCTTTACTTAATCATATGAAAAATAACTATACTAGGTGCCATAATTTTAATATAATAAATACATGCACAAACACACACACACATATATATATATATATATATATATGAGTGTGTGTACTGCATGTTTACGATGAAACATGAGAAATGGTAGAACAAAATTCTTAAGCGATTGAATCATTGAAGCAACGATATATTTTTTTAAGTTTGCCATTTTATTATGAAATAGCAATTACAATGTCTAATTTATACATCACAATTTATAGTTACCACACCTATTTTATTTTATTATAAAGAAAATTATAATTTGATTATAGTCTAATTATACGAGTGCTATATTGATAAATATTACAATAATCCAATGTCGTGTAAATTCGCTAGGCTGTGTATTATTGCTCAATATATTGAAAAGATTATTTTGTATCTATCATAAAGTTAATAAATAGATTTAAGTAGTATAAAATTTTATAAAATTTTGAATTAAACTAGTTTAGAGACAATGATGTCATTATAACTTACTGTACAACTTGTGACTAAGCCAATTAAGATAAATAATAGCATAACTGAATACGTTTGCGGATGGATTGGAATCGATAATGGAAAACTTGTGAATTTATTTTTCTTATACTTCTTAGTTCTTATTAGTAAAGTACAACACCATAAAAGATTAACTAAATAAGAGCAAGAGATCAAATCTCAACTTTATTGGTAAATAAGAAATTTCCATGTAAAAACAAAAATAAAAAGACAAGAGAGATGCAATTTTTATTTTCGAGGGCCACTAAAAGAAACATAGAATTTCATTATTTTGTATATTGTAAAGGGTTTATAACTAGTAAGTGATAGTCTTGGAAATTAATTAAGTATAAACTTCATACTATAATATTCTATATTTACCTTCAATAAACATGAAAATAATAACTAAATGCATAGGCATATATATATATACATGTGTATATACTTCATATATATATACATGTATATGTATATGGTGAACAAAAATGGAAACAATATTAAGTTATCCATATCAATAAATCCTTGTGCATATATCTTGACAATTGCATACCATCGATGACTTCAAGTATAGAAATACAACTATATGTACACATTAATATGTGAGGCGCTTGAAAAGCATGTAGAGTTGACATGTCAATTTTTAGGTTTTAAGAATAGACAAAAATTTAGAAAAATCTTGTAACGAATTTTGGCCATATCTAAAAGTGTGGGCCTTACCTCTTAAAATGAACCTCGCTATTGAAATGTATGTTTGAATCCGATTAAATATGATTATAAGATCATTAAAATTAGATTTAAAACGAAAAAGTGGTTCGTGAATAAAGAATTAATAAAAATTGTGAAATAAAATTAGGGTAGTTAGTTAATTGGATAATTTACCACCACCGGTAAGTATTCATTAAGTTTTTATTATTATTTTATCTATCAAGTAACACAAATTAGGAGAGTAAGCTGCCAGTTAATATTTGCTACTCGTATAAATTATGATTAGGTGAATACTCTTGATGATTCTATATTTATTTTGTACTTATAGCTAGCGCACCTAAATTTTATTTAATATAAAGTTGATGCTTGGGATTTATGTCGTACATGTGATTGAATATTGATTGCTTGTGAGAAAAAAAAAGCTATTATTTATTATAATTGAATATTTGATTGTAATAACGATTGTTGCATGATTGGAATATGACTTGTGATATTGGATGAATACCTAATAAATTAACTTAATTATATTTGGTTTATCTTAAATTAAATGGATTGTGCATCAACTATGTATTGTATTACTTATTTTGGTCATCACCTCACGTAGAGGTGTAGAGAGGCCATGCGGGTATTGTTTTTGTATATCAAAATGAAACTATTTTAGTATGGTGCACTCATACAATATGACTATATCCTATGGGCTTACTAGACATTCAAAATGTCAACCGATTAACCAAAGGTTGAGTCTTGAAACCTCAGCTATAGGGCATAAGCATTGAATGTAGGGGCCACCTTACTGTTAACCTAGGGCTTTTGGTTCTATTAGACATTGAAAAACGTGGAAATTATTTTCTCATACTTGAAATGTGAAATTTCAAATGGTCAAAAGTCTAAGTATTGGAGCATGGTTGTGATTAGTGCTAATGAATCTCTAACCCTCACTTCAAAGGGCATTAAATTCAAAGTTACATGTTGCAACTAGTCAACTGCATGCATTGTTTGCCATTCTTCTTGTTTGGCATATTGCTTATTCATGCATTCATATGACTGTTAATTAATTGTTTGATAATTTACTTACTAGTATTGTAGGAGGGGTATCGTACTAAGCCCGTGTATCTTACTCCCAAAAAATTTTCCTTTGCGGTTGATTGATAGTAAGGATTGGGATAGGAAATGAATACATAATATGATCACTGAGTGGTATAATGAAAAGTTGGAATCAGAGAAGGATATGTATAGTCAATTTAGAACTATGCAATAAATAATCTCTTGGTTAAGTTTTAGCATCTTTACTAAGTTTTAGAAATTTTAAGAATTTCATAACTGGTCTTATTATTTAGTAAGAGAAACCAATTTTTTACAGTTCTAATAGATTGTGGACTATTTGGGTATCCATAGTTATCTATTAAATAAAATAGTTATATGTACTACAATTAAATGTAAGTGGCAAATAATTTGTTAGTCTTGTAATCATTGACTTGCAAAGTGAGTTTTATACCATATGTGCACATATGATATGAAAAATTTAGATAATCTTATTAGGCTCCTTTAAAGTCATTTCATGATCAAAGCTTCCTATTGCCAAATCATGGAGGGCAGCAGTAGCTACTATAGTTTACTACTTATGCAGAGTGCATAACCACGTACACATTGGGAAGCCAATGCCTAGAGTACATTCTTTAGTCAACTAAATTCTTTCCTATGTTTTTTTAACCTATAGCTTCATATGAGTTTACCTTGTTTCATACAGTTTATTGTATAGATAATGTAACTGTGATATGTAAACTAATTCATCTTAAATGTTTGTACATCTTTCTTTCTTGAATGAAATTTTTTATCTATATAAAAAAAAAAAAAACTCATGATCATGAACCTTAGTGATGAACTTTTCTGATTTCATTTTATATTTCCTTTTGATGTTCACCATCAGATTTATGGCCATGAACCTTAGTGGTGAATTTTTCCAATCATTTTCTTAATTTCCCATTAATGATCAACCTAATCCAGACCATGAACTTTACTAATTCCTAAATTTTACTGCTAGGTAGATTCACTCCCATGATCTTGACTTTAAACCATATTAAACATTGCAAATCTTAATTTTTGCTTATGTTTAACATGGGTACCATCTTGGTTAATCATTAAGCATTTTAAACATATAGTTTACACTTCAAAACACATAATTAGCAATCTATTTCTACAATTCCCCACTATATTGGCGATTCTCTAAACATTCTATTGATTATACATAAAGAATAATATTATTAGATTTAAACTATTCCTTAGTGTAAATTGTCAAAGTTGCAACTAGGTGAGAACTAAGTTGTAGCGTTAAACTTTCATGCTATAAGTAAGACAATTTACACACATAACCATTTTACATCCAATTAGTAAATTTTATGATAGCGTGATTATGGCCATGCGCTCATCTCGTTTTTGTTCAATATTTACAACAGTAAACTCTTCAAATATTTGCTAGGAGTAGCACCACTTCTATGCTTAACAAGGTCTACTCCATTAAGCTTATTGATTTAAATTCAATATCTATCCATTAAAAGATATTTATTATATTATATCTTATCCTCTTTTAACAGTACACTTAGTTAACAGTAACTTGTTCTTACTTTTTGAATCTTGAAACTAGTAATGTACTAGAGTAAGGAAACATTTTGATTATCACTAACTATAAGAGTTTAAGACTACTTTGTCTTTACATTTTGTTAATTATAATTTTAACTCCATATTTGTTGACTAAGTGTAATAAAATTTACTAAATTACAGCTTTGTAAAATTGGTTGGCATTACTTAAGTTTATTCCTTTACCTTTCCAACCCTTACTAACTAGGGATGCGACTAGGACAGGTTCAAGATAAGTTTTACATAACCCAAACTTGTCCCGTTACCCTTTAGGGCATCCTAGAACCTATCCCAAAATCTTATAGAGTTTATTCCCATACTCTGCCCTTGTCTTGCTATACATTAAAAGACAAAAGAAAAAAGAATAAAAAAGCATTACATCCTTGTTACAAAAAGGAGTAAAAAACAAGGTTCACCAAATTTTCCATGCAAGGATCAAACAAGTTAACAGAATCATGAAAAATGAGTAAAAAATTCCAAGAGAAGGTAACAGAAGGAAAATTGAGCACTAAAAATTAGAAAGCTCATTAACTCACAATGATGTTAGAGTCTTTAACATGAAACTATAAATTTGAGGAAATATGAGCAAAATACACTATACTTTTCACTATTTCCTTTGTTAAATGTTGTCACATCGGTGATATATATACATAGCATAATCACATTGATTTGGTCAAACATATGACACTATATATATATATGTTACTTTAAGGCTATTCTTTTCTTTTCCTTTCTCTTCTTCATTTTTATTGCTCATTAATTAAACATAACATACACAAATACATATATTAATTAATTAATTTTATTAGGTTCGAGTTTTTCCATCAAGTTTCTTATAAATCCCAGAATTCGTTCTAAACCCTATAAGGTTTTGAACCCTTTCTTAATACTCATCCTAAAAACCTATAGGGTTTGACCCAATAAGGGTCTTACGAGTTGGATGGATCGAGCACCCTATAAGGATCTGCTTAGTGGCATCATTATTACTAACAAATTTTACATAACAATTATGATGTCAATGTAAGTATAATTTGAAGTATAAATCAAACTCATTGATTTTTCAACTCTACACTTCAATCACTAAATTAGTGTCTACTTTGTTTGATCATCATCTTGAACCTAAAAATTAAGATATGCTTTAGTTTACTAAACATAAATTTGACACAAAGATCTTTAAGTCATTCTTATTGAGATATGATCACTTTACATTTTCATTAAACTGAGACGAAATAATAAATATATTTTTTGTATGAAATTATTTAACACCATCATCCAAGTGAAATTTCCATCTCAATGTTTAAAGGCTTTACTTAAACTACTCACTAAACTTTTGATGCTTTTCGTATTCATCACATTTTTACAATTATGTGATAATAAAGATAGTTTACATAAATATTCAGTATTCAAAGATCTTTTGTTTTAGTAATAGGAATTTCAATATCAAATTAGATTTAATTCTAAACATTAAGTCTATTACTGAAATAAACCTTTTGCTTTACTCGTTTTATAACTTTATTTGCTTTATAATTTAGTTATATATCCATAAATATCCTCTAATACTCCAAGCCTTAGGACTTAGTCCACCCTACTCTTTCAATAATTTCCTCAAATTGTTTTTATTTTTTTCCTTTTTAGTTTGTTATAAGTAGAAATCTTTAACCTTTTAAGTAAGATTGCAAAAATAATATAATATATCAAAATAATAACCCATGCAAAACTCAATACACTTTCCACAACTAAATGTCTTTAGTAGAATTATGCATAACAAAAATTTATTTACATCACACAAAAAGTTTACAAAAAGATACAAGTCCATAAATAGCTAATTTTGTACTTCGTACGTAAAGCGTAACTCGATATAACACATGATAAATTTTGTACAAATTGGTGTTTGCAGTTAACACATTAAAATCACTATATTCATCACATTAGACAATAATTCCAAGCGTAACATTAAATATTGATATTAAGAATTTCAATAACATCACAATGCATTTGAAAAACCATAGAGTTTAAGTACATTTAAATATCAGTACTTCTTATGTAACATGTTGAATATAATCAATTTTCCATCATTGCTAACCAAATAATGACCAAATGTTTAATTGGCTCCATTCATACAAGTTAAATACAAAACCTTATATCAATTTATTGTATATAGAAACTCATAAAATATTAAAGGAAACATATTCATGATAGAAAATATGTTACTTTGAGTTTCTTGAACATAAAACTATGAGAAATCATAATATTATAACTTTAATCTTCATTTTCTTTCATAATTATCACAACTATCATAATTATCACAAATAAGCATCATTAAACATAATTATAAAGAGTCATAAATTATGATCCAAAAGTATTGGTTTATAGCAAATATTTTGTGTTCTTGTTTTATATTTTCAATATAATAATCATACTTTCAAATATTCTTAATTTGCACAATTATAAGATTTTACTTTCAAATTGCAATAATTCATATCATGAGTAGAACACTTCATAATTGTTATAAAAGGCATTAGATAATAATACAATAGAAACATGTCACTTAGACTTATTTCGTAAATTAATAACTACAAGAAATACAACAATGAATCTCACGTTTGTAAACAAAAATCAATGATAATTTTTCTTAGTTTTCATAGTGGCAGTTCATTAATATTATAGACAATATTGTAAAAAATTAATCACATGTTTTATGACACCAATTTATCAAATAATTAAGTGTTTTGTCTTATGTAATCAAATTACAATTAGTTTTTTTACAATGTGTCATTTCAAAATATTTAAATTCAATTTAGGTTTGATCAAGTAGTTTTATTGTCTAAAATACAAGAGACTTATATGCACTATTTATATTTCTCATAAGGTTTAAGTTGAACAAGGTACATAAATACATATATTCTCTTAATCAACTCAAAACGTTTTATTATATATTAATATATAATTAGCAACATATTTCAAGCAAATCATATCAAGTAACATATCGCATAAAAACTTATTTTGTTAACTAGCAATTGCAAAGTTATGTTTGATGTATAGCATAACATTTATAATTATATTAAAAAACCAATATGTACATATATATATATATTCGTATGTTTTTTCAATTGGAATATATGTTTATCAATAAGAAACATTACAAATTGCATACACATTTCATTTTAGTTTGATAAACATATAATAATGTAATTAAGAGTTAATCTATTCATTTATATAGAAATAGTAAAGAAATATTATGTACAATTTCCATAAAAACATGCTTATAAAAGTTAGGCATTTATGTTGAACATCTTCCACACATAAATTTCAATCAATCTATTTATTATTTTATTAAACTAATGCATCAATTTTATTGCCCTTCTTATAGTCTCTTACATTTCTCAAATTCCTGTTATACTTTATTTTATTGATCCATCAATCTTTATAATTTAATAAGGAACAATAATTTTAAGCTTCATGTACATATAACAAATCTTATTTTGAGTATAACATAATAAATATAGTTATATTAAAACATTATGTATGGCTATATCCATATATATTATAAACAAAACATATATGACAACATGAAACATTACGAAACATATAATTTCAATAATAATGTTTTATTTCCTTATACCATGACTTATAATTTCACCTTTGTGGAACTATTTATATAATTTCAATTATATTCTAATCACAATTATATTATGAAGATCATATTTTACACATAAATTTGTTTTAGCAACTTACTTGGAAGTTGATGTATCAATAGATTCTTAAACTCTTATATCTTTTAAGTGCCACACTTCTCTATGATGACTAAAGTTTGCTCCATCAAATCATTTTATCTTGACAAAGTCTAAGGGCCATATTTGTTTTACTAGCTATGAAAATTAAATTCTCTAATATTGATAGGATAGAAAATGGTTGGTGATAATGTATAATGGTTTTACAATCAATAATACCTTAAAGGCACAAGAGGATCACTTTTCTTAGAGAAACACATCTCCACTCAATTTATGATGTGGAATTATCCCATAATATGACTAAGTATTAGTATATGAATACTAAAAATTTATATGTCAAACCATACTTAGATATAAAAAAGAAGTTTATTTTATGTGAAAAATGGAGATTTGTTGGAAAGATGGATAAAATTATTGTTAAAAGGGAATGCACATAAGTATATTTTATAACATCTAACTTAAGAGGAAGTAACATTTCATCAAGAGTTATAATGATTCAACATTGAATCTTATTCATTAGATTGAGTTCTAATTAGCTATAGGTTAATTTAAACACCCTTAATCATTTATTGATACAATTCCTTAGAGTTGAGACTCATGAAATTTGATAAAAAATTGCTACTTTTCCAAGCATTACGAACATCAACTCAATTGTTAAAGTGTTTAATAATAGGCTCATGGACGAACCTTAGTGGTAACCTTTCTTATTCCATTTTGTATTTCCTTTCAATATTCAATTAGTAACTAAAAAGAAGTTTCATCAAAAGTTGTAATGAGTCAATGTTGAATCTTATTTATTAAATTAAGATCCAATTAGTTATACATCAATCTAAACCCTTAATCATTGATTGAAACAACTCCTTACGACTCACGAAGTTTGGTCAAACGATGCAACTTTTCAAACATTACAAACATTAACTCAAATGACAAAACTGAGAAGTTCATGGTCGTTAACCCTACTGGTAAACCTTTTCGATTCCATTCTATGTTTCCCTTTGATATTCACTATTAGGTTCATTATCGTAGACCTTTGTGTTGAGCCTTTCTAATGATTTTTCTTAGTTCCCTATCAATGATCATGGTTTGATTCACATCTATGAACTTGATCATAGACCTTACTGATTCTAAAATTTCATTTTTATTACTAGGTTCACTCTTACGATCTTGACTATAAACATTATTAGACATTATAGAGCTTTCTTTTTACTCATATTTAGCATGGGTACCATCTTAGTTAATCATTAAGCATTCTAAACACATAGTTTACACTTTAAAATACATAATTTGCAATATATTTTTACAGTTCACATGCTTATAAATTTATTGATATTTTAGTTTTCATACAATACTATTGTGAGGAAGTTGCATCAAAAGAGTTATCTATGCTTGAAATGTCTTATGTGTTAAGATGTGGAAAAACAACTTGGATACCTGAATTACAACCTCTTTTCGTCGAGAATTTTGTGAACATTTAAGTTCTTGCTATATATCTAAAAACCTCTGTCTAATTTATGAAGTTTAGTATTTTAATTTTCAAGTATCTTAACAGTTTTATAATTATAGTTTAAACGCTTCATGAGTAATCGATGGGAATCACGATACCAAGATTAGACTCTTCTCTTTCTAAAAGTACTTATAATGGGTTATTATGATTGGATTACCTATAAAGTATACCATTGATCTAATCCTATAAGAGGATACTTTAAAATTTTATATTAGAATTCACCATGTGACATCTAATTATACTTTCTATGAAAACCTAAATCATCTAGTAACTTGATTATATTTACTTTATACGCACAAAATACCCTATATAATTATAGGGCCTACAATCTGCATCGCATAGAATCCATGGTACATGTTTTAAGATGGTTCTAAGGTCGATAGACACCATCTTATTCCTTATTATGTAGATGCGGGTTTTGTAAAATTTCAGACCACAACCTATTAATATTAAATATGTATTATAATTGAAATCTACATGATCACATAGGGTTAGAATAGATTATATGAATCAAACTATTTAGACATAATTACTTTTAATTAGACTCTGATAACTTGAAACTCCACTTAGTCTTGCATTTATTATAACAGGTTTTCTTTTTCACTTATTTTCCTTTTAAGGTTGTTAAATGGTGTCTAGATTTAAAGTAGTGTTAGTTTAATGAGGTATCAACTAGTCATAAATAAAGAATTTTAAAATTCAAATACAAGTTATTTATAAACTAAATTCATTAACACATTAATGTAGAGATTGGTTTTTTATGTCTTGCTTGTAATATAAACTTTTTTAACTAGTAATTTCTTTCGTCGAGATTCTTATTAAATTCTTATAATATATTCATTATTCTTCCATTAGATAGATTTACAAGTGGTATACATTACATATATATATGTGGTGTGCAATTACTAATTAGATTTGAACACGTTATGTTGGTAGCAAATGGTTTCCTAAATGTTTAATACCAATATTGTCACATGTCTAAGTACGATAAGTGTGTTAAGATGTAGAAAAAAAAATTGGCCACTTGAATTAGGACCTCTTTTTGTTTAGAACTTTGAGAACATTTTGCTATATATCTAAAGACCTTTATATAATTTATAAATTTTAGTAACTCAATTGTCTTATAATTGTAGTTTATACCATTTTATGAGTAATCAATGGGATTAAAGACATCGAGGATGGACTCTTCTCTCCCTAAGAGTACTTACAATAGGTTGTTACAACTAAGATAATCCTCAGGGCATGACACTAAACCAATCCTATAGAGGATGTTTCAAAATTTTTAATCAGAATTTACCACATGGTGTCGAATACTCTCTATGAAAACCTAATAGTAGTAATTTTGTCACATTTAGTCATATTTGTAAGAAAACTTATGGGATATGTAGAAGGTACCTTATATAGTATATCCAAATATAGACCATTCTACAATCTACATCATGTAGTATACATGATACATGTTTTAAGATGGTTTTAGAATTAATAGACAATAGTATCTTGTTCCTTATTCTATTGATGTAGATTTCATGAATTTGGAATTAGAACTTACAAACATTAAATATCTATCCTAAAATCTATATTACCTCATAGGATTACTTTCAATAGACTTCCTAATCACAATTAAAATAAATTATGAAATAAACTATTCAAAAGCAAGTATTTTGAGTTGCATCTCAATAACATGAAACTTCACTTATTATTATACTTACTATAATAGGTTTTCTATTTCTCTTTTTTTCTTTTTAAGATTGTTGAAACAAGTATCTAGATCTATAGTAGTATTGGTTTTAAGACACATTTACTAGTCATAAATAAGTAAATTTTATGGCCATTTACCTAGAGGTAGGGAATAGAAAAAATCTTTTTGAGATACTTGATATTACTTTATTTACTTAAAACTTGATCTGAAAATTTATGTTCCTAATAGCTTTTCTATTCTTGCTCTACTGTGAATGCTTATTATCTTCTAAGAGTCAAAATTTTTCATTCGCTCTTTGTAGGGAGTAAGAAGTTCAATTGATGGACAATTTGTTAAAATTAAAGATTTTAATCTTATAAAGCATAATCATTGGGAACAACTCACGTGTAAAATTAGAGCACAAACTCAACAAGAGAAATAGAAGCATATCTGAATCTATCTTAGAATTTCGCAATTACTTGATCATTAGCTTTACAAGTCAACCACATAGGTTCATAGAAAGCATGCCTCTTGTTCTTACTGATGATGAGATGTAAAAGAGAATTGAGCTATTATATATAACTTAGGGACCATGACCTTATAAATATATATATATATATATATATATATATCTGTAACCTTAGGTCAAGTACATGTTAAGCCTTTATTATTAGCTAATTAGCTATAGTTTGGTCCATCATAAAATTGAAATTAATATTCCTAGTCTTTATAAATATTACTCCATACTTTATTTAATGCATTAAAGTCCTTAACCTTATTAGGTCACTTTATTTGGACTTTATCAAATATGATAACCTTATTACATGATTATTATTAATAACATATGTAAACGCATACAGTTTACTATTAAAATAAACCTAACAATCTCCCACTTGAGTAATATGTATGACCTTACAATTGTGTATAAACTTTATAAGTACGTAGAAATTTTGCTATCATTATTGAATACATCACCAACAGTTTAGTCCATCAATCATATATGCTCATGAAAAACATTGGATGTTAGTCTCTTAGTAAGCGAATTCATAGCCATGAAGTTTGTCCATATGCGCTTTGTAGAAACCTGTCTATTATGAACTCTTTCTTTTACCATAAGGAACTTAATGTCTATGTGCTTTAACTTCATTAAACTCTCATTGTTGCTGGAGTATAACATTGCTAATTTATTGTAATGAAATATACTCTATGGTCTTTTGATATTATCCATGACATGCAACCCAATTATAAAGTCTTGTAGCTATATTCCATGATTGGATGCCATATACTATGGAATAAACTTTTCTGTGATAGTGGAAGAGGCTATGAATGCTTAGCATTCTTTCAAGAAATTGCTTGATGAATGCGATTTTACATTCATTTTTTATGTTATTTTCTTGGTTATTTTGAGTTACTTTAGTATAATTTGATGGTTTTGCTACTAAATTAAGTCATTTATTGATTTCAAGGCTTGGATAAAGCAATAAGGTGAAAAGAATAGAATTCAAGTGATTTTTTAGAAGAATTTCACCAATTTTAAAGAATCACTTGAAAATAGCAAGTGTTACAGAGGTTTTTGTTCAAGAATCAAGAGTAAAGGAAGACTACGGTTGCACTTCATAGTTGTGTTCCTTGGTCATGATCCTTGGTCGTGAGACCTTTATGCTCAATTTCCAATTTAAGTTTGAAGTTTTTTCACCAAGTATAAGATTACGATTAAACTCTATGGCCATAATCTCTAGACGTAGTCTCCTCATAATTTGATTCAAGTCAATTTCTCAAAGAAATATTCCAAGGAGTAGTTCACGCTCCATCACCATAAGCGTGTTCTTGCATGTGGACATGTGATGATTTAAGAAGACATGCCATTTGAAGTTTATTTTATCAAAGCCATGTAAATAGAGCTTAGACTTAGGTAATAAAAAGAGGGAGAAACCAAAGAGATATAAAGGAGAGCCCCATAGCATTTCTTATGGATTTTATTTATTTTATTTTGCAAGTTATCATTTTTATTATATCTATAGTGTACACTCTAGACTTGTAAACCAGGTTGTTCAAGGTACTGCATACCAAACTCATCCAAATCAAACTGAAAATTGGGGTGCTTTCATAATGCCATTCGCATTCCATATCGTTCCATTGATTGTGTGTCATTTGAAGCGTAATGCCGTCATACCATGCAATGTGAAGCACTTGATGCACGCGATGCGGATCTGATTATACTTCTTCTACCATAAAATTGGAAGAAAGCAAAAAAGGAGTTTCGACAAGAACCATAGCTTAAAATCACGAATGAACTTAGAATTAGACTGATCCTTTGACCCTCATAACTTTACCTCCTATTATGTACATTTTAATCAACGAATCACGCAGATTTGTCCCTTGAGTACTAATGTTTCAGTAGAAGAACATCATGACTGGTTATAGATAGAGATTGGCATAGTCTTCATTTTTTTTTTTTTTATTTTCCGAAATTTTTTGAACCAAACCAAAAGGTTTTCATTTTGCCAAACTTGACTAAACTGGGAAGTTAAAACAACACAAATTAGACTTAAGCTTTCTTTTGGCTTCAGTTTCAGACGAATATGCATATAAAGTTCATGGATGATACCTTTACGTAGGGGTAGTAACGGTTCACGTCCATGCCTTTATATGCTCAGATAGTTGCATGCTCGTTTGCTCGTGCTTTTTCAATAAATTTGGTTTAAATGTTTTTCATTTTAGGTACTAAATACCCCCTCCTAATTATTTCATCGGTCCCAAAGGGAGCTATAGAAAAAGATCGTCTTGTAGCAAAACTCCCCAGAAGAACTCGGTCTGGGCTCTCCTCTCCAGAAACCATTAATTTCTGTGCTATCAAAGGTAAATGGGATACTGTTGGAGCATTTCTAGTTAAGAGTCAAGGAAGTGAATGTTCATGTTGTGTTGGTCAACCACTCAAAGAGCCTCCAAGAGAAGCGTTTGAATTGAGATCCCAAATGCCAAAAAGTGATTACTTCAGATCATTTGAATTAATGAAGCCTTTAAATTTACGTCCACGATAGTTGCTATCTCCTAATTTAGGAGAAAACATAAGGACACCGATCATTATTATGTTTACAAGAAGTATTAAGAAGTTTTTTGTTTCGGTAAGTACTTTATTGGAATGTTGTTTATTATTGTTGTTAACTATGAAATTGAGAAATGAATTGTTGGAATGGAATTTGGATGATGACGCCTGAAGGAAAAGATGGAGTTATTGGGCCGTACAGCATGAATGCTAAGTTTCGAACTTGGAAAGCCAAAGTAGCTCTATTGGCAAAAGTGTTTGGATATATATATAAAATATGTGTGTGTATGTATATATGCTTATTATTATATATATTACAATTGAAGGAGGAAAAATTTAAATCTAATATATCCCTTAAAGGAGAAAAATTCATACTATTAAATTGCAGTGGCGTCAGCACATTCAAATATTTATGGCATATATGGATACATTCAAAGGTTTATGGAATATACTAATATCCTGAGGTCGCTATTTATATGAGTAATGGTGTTTTAATATAAAATTATAGTTTTGTAGATCTTAGAATTTATTAGTAGTATGGGCATCCATCTCCTAATGAAATAGAACATGTTGGAATCCACCCTACCTATTGTAATCATTAAAAAAAAAATATAAATATAATAATTACGAATTTATATTATTAAATAATTTCTAGAGGCATATAAATTCAATATATTATCTACTGACACTAACTATATTGAATTATTATACGTAATGATGCATATTTCATTAGTAATAAGAATAATATTTTACAAAATGTTTCATTAGGATCCAAGTTGAAACCAAAGTTTATAGAAAATCCCAAATGAGACTAAGGCAAAATAAAAAATGTGATCTTGTTTCATTTATTCTTATTGTGCATGCCCTTGGTTATGAATGATAACTATATAATGAATTCGTCCCTTGGGACCATTTGAAAAGCCATTACATAGAAATTGCTATGGATTGCAACTATTCATTTGTACAAATAGAAATTCCTAGAAATATATGTTTAAATGTTTCTCTTGTAAACTCATTCATTCTAACATAATAAATTAATCACCCATTTCAATTATCAATGAATCAAAACTCAATGAAAGTCACCAACTGTCTGTTTAATTGAGAAAAATGGTAATTCCATTTTCTCCTTATTCTTTACTAAGTCTCTATTATCATGTTTACTTCATCGAATCACAATTATCAAGGAGTCTTGATTCTTAAAAATTGAGAATTTGGATTGCTTACTTAAAGTTATGAATTGCAATTCCAAGGAAAAATGACCATTGCTACCCTTTTCTTCTTCTTCTTCTTTTTCTTTGCTACTGTCACCCACCTAATTTCGATGACTCACAACCAACAATTACTTGACAACTCTCATGCCCATCAAAGTATTTTGGTAAGCTCTTAATTAAACAAAAACAAAATCAAGCCAGTATCATCAAGATTCCTTGAGATTAGGCCTTGGACAAAAAATGGACATTAGAGTTGGGATGAAAACAATGTTGAACTCTTGTGTAGAAGGAAAAGTGAAGTCATTGATGTCGAGATCTATCGTACAAACAAATGTGTGCCATTCATTGGTTTTTATTTATTTATTTATTTTTTCATTTCTTTGAAAACAAACAGGACGAAGAAATTTTTGAAGTAAATCCTAAGATTGAAGATTGAGAAAAAAATAGAAAATTGTAGATGAGGGTTTGATGATGAAAAGATTGGATCAAAGGCAATAGTTAAATTTCTTCTTTTTATTAGTTAAAGATAGAGTTTTGAAAAGAAAATAAACACTAGAAAGGAAGAAGATAAGAGTAAAATTGACTTTTTAATTTTTATTATGTATCCATGCTAGATGGAACTTTTGTATAACTAAATTCCTCATTCAATTCAATGAAGTAATGTGATGTATGTAATCATAAGCTACATCAAACAATATGCAAATCATACATGATAATCAATTTAGTACTAAAATTGATAATTAAAATGTTTAAGTAATTAATTGATATGTTACCTAAAGTTTATGTTCATAATGTAACAATATCCTTTTAAAAATGTATAGTAATGTGATGAAAAGTTAGAATGAACATGTTTAAAAGCATGGACATGAGTGGTTAGAATCCAAGAAGGAATGCATGTAGTTATTAAAATTACTAAAGTATGAGCTAGAAATAAGGGTTCCTTCTTACCCCTTGCCCTTCCACCAGTAGAGCACACGATCCCAAAGCACACATACTAGCAACTCAATCCTTATAAAATGGCAATGATCCTCGCTATTGAGCGGCAATATTAAATTGCATGGTAAAAACACCATTGAGAAAAACCACAATCTTCGTCATCTAACTCTATGTGACCCTGCGTAAACCTACAACAGGTTTAAACTTAAAAATGCACTTGCTAAGAACACAAAATCTCGTATAAATTTGTAGCAACTTGTATTATTCCTCTCCTAGATGCTTATTGGTAAATCTTCTCTACTAATTTGGATGAGGAGATGGACAATGATGCCATGGAAACCTACCCCTTACCAAAAATATATATATATATATTCCAACAGAAACTGACTCGATTCCCCAATACGCAACATCTCCTTCTCTAATGATGAAAAATAAGCTCTACACAAACCATTGAAATCATCAATTATAGTTGAATTTTACAGGCAATCACTTGATTATAAAGTCTTATGCCAAAAATTAAAGCAAACTTGGAACTTTATGGGGAATTCTACCATGATAACAAATGGAAATGGCTATTACACTGTTAATTTTAGTTAACAAGCTAATCTCAAGCAAGTCATTGAGCAAGATCTATGGTTCATGAATGGGAAGGTCCATACAATTCGATAATGGGAACCAAAACTTTCATGCTTTGTTACAAGGTTCAATTCAGTAGTAGTGTGGATTTGCATTTTTGAACTTCCCTTAGAATATCATAACACTAAAGCATTAGTTAAAATTGGAAACTCCACTAGACCGGTCTTACACATCAATTTATTCAAATTAAACACAGATAGAGGTAAATTCACATGACTCTAATATACCTCAACATGTTCTTGTCTAGAAAATCAAGATAGATGGAGTTAGTTATATAATTCAATATGAGGTTGGAAAAAGGAAAAAGTCAAAGAAAGAGAGATCTTAAAAAAAAATAAAATAAAATAAGAGAGAGAGTAAAGGAAAGGAGAATCAATCATTGAATAAAATGAGTTAGTTTTCTTCCTAACAGATGCATAGAAAAATGCTATGAATTGGCATCTTCGAATCAATTTTCTACATCATTAATAAAAGAAAAAAAAAAGGAGAAGAGAATTGGTGTTTTATAATTCTCAATTATTTTTAGAATAAAATTCTTTTACCTTGCCCATGAATTTTGACACTAAATTATTTAGGGGTATTGTGTTCATCTTCTTATCTTCATATTTATTAGCTAAAATATGCTCTATTAGGTCCTATTTAAAACAATATTTATAATAGTGGTATTAAAGCTAAATTAAAATGTGTACATTTACTTATTAGATGCTTTGTGGTTACTATTAAAAGTGGATCCCTCCACAAAAATATATAATAAGTTAAATATTATTTATCCTTGGAAGATACCGAGTACTATTCATGTATATGATAATAGTACATGTGAAATAGTGGGAGTTACTTACATAGAAGCAATGGCAATAAAATTTGAGATTGAAAAAATTAATTGGAGTAATTTCTCATTATGGAAATTAAAGATGAAAACAATTTTGTATAAAAATAATTGTTTAGTACTATCAGTGAAGGGTTGACAAATTTCACAATTGAAGCCAAGTGGAATGAAATAGACGGAACGCTATTGCAATTCTTCATCTAGGACTAGCAGATGGTGTACTGTTAACCATAGAGGAGAAGAAATTAAAAAAGGAGATTTGGGATCATCTCACCAAATTATGTAAGGCTAAATCACTTCATAATAAAATTTTTCTTAAGAAAAAACTATATACTCTTCAAATATTAGAATCAATTTAAGTGATAAAGCACATCAATACTCTGAATACTCTACTTTGTTAGCTCAAATCATTGGGTTACAAAATAGAGTCAAATGAGCTTATTGAAATTTTACTTCAAAGTCTAACTGACTCATATAATCAGCTTATCATCAACTTAACGAGCAATGTCCTTACGAATAATCTATTTTTGGATGATACTGTAGCTGCTATTCTTGAAGAAGAAAGTTAGGGCAAAAACAATGAAGATAGTCAAACAAGTGTTCAAACAAGTAGAAGCTTTACTGGTGATGCAATAAGGATCATCAAAACATGGCTGAAGTGGGAGCCAAAATTGTGGTAGATTGAAATAAAAAAAACAAAAGGAATTTATAATGTTAAATTGTAGTAAGAAAGGTCACTTGAAAAAGGATTGTGGAAATTTAAATAAGAAAAAATTCAATTCTTAAGGAAACATAGCAAGCACTTCAAATGATAGAAATGCTCTATCTTGTGAAGCACTAGAGGCAATAGAAAATAGGAAAAGATCCGTTGACATTTAGCTATTTGACTTAGGAACTACTTTTATGTAACCTCTCAAAGAGAATGGTTCTATCACTATAAACCAATTTTAAGAGGAATTGTATACAGTTGTGATGACCATAGTTTAAAGATTGTCAATATTAGGAGCATAAATTTGAAGATGTATGATGATTCAATTCATACTATTCAAGAAGTGCGGCATGTGAAGGCCTTGAAGAAAAATATATTGTCTTTAAGACAACTAGATGATTTTGGATGTAAAGTTGAAATTGAGAATAAGATCATATAATTAGTTAAAGAAGTGCTTGTACTTATGAAAAGAGAAAAGATAGCTACAAATTTGTACATATCAAAAAGAAAGATTATATAAGATGTAGTAGTATTAGTTGCTTCAAGTAGTTCAAGTGAAGATCTACATTGATGTGGCATAATAAATTTGGACACATATTTGAGTGAGGATTGAAAAATTTTTTTTAGAAGAACTTACTTCTTGGTCTCACAAAAGTTTCACTTCCTTTTTGTGAGTACTGTGTTATTAGTAAGTAGCATCGCTTAAAATTTAATACATCGAATTCTAGATGCAAAATTATTCTATAATTGATTCACTCTAATGTTTGGTAAGCACTAGTCCCATTCTTGAGAGGAGAAAAGTATTTCATATCCTTCATCGATAATTATATTAGGAGATGTTGGTTGTACCTCATAAGACCTACAATCAGATATTTAGAATTCAGTTTATAAAATTTAGAGCGATCGAACAAATTGTCCAATTCAACTCAAATTCTATAACGAAGCTAAGAATATCAATAAAAGTAGTTTCATAAGTTCGAATTTAAGAAAATAAGTAATAAAATAAGAGAATATAAAATTTTCAAATTTTAAGTATATTACCCGATATTTATCGAAAATGCATAAATACATTTTGATAATTAACGAATTACTAGAGATGAATTATATATACACTAAAAATCATAAAATAAGTTAAATAATATTTATGAGTATTTATTTATACCATATATGTATTTACATGTAAATAGAATTACACGTAATTACTTAAAATACGTGAAATAGGCTAAAGTAAGGTTAATTAATTGAAGAAAATGCATGAATAATTAAGGAAAAATAAAGAAAATTATAAAAAGTTAAGGAAACGTCTAGAAGTGGGTCGTGGCAGTTGGGAAAAGAAAGAAAAAAATTAGCCAATTAAATTAGAATAATAAAAAAGGTAATTTGGAAGAACATAAGGTCCATGTCTAATCAATATAATACATTATAATTTCTCTAAAGCTCTATAAATACCAAAAAAATTATAGAAGCTCAATTGGATAGTTAGAAGAGTAGAAAAAAAAGAGAGGGTTGAAATAAGAGAGTTAAGGTTTGTTTTCAAAAATTAGACAGAAATCTATGTAGCTAGAGCTTATAAGGAGATCTCCAACTAGAGGAGCATTTGGGAGTGGATGGCTACCACCACCAAATGATAGTGGCAATGCTTAGGGTGGCTGACATAGCCTTGGTGGCCAGAGCCAACAGATATTAAATATACTTAAAAAATTATGAAATTTGGTATTATAAGGTTTTCAAGTATGTAGATTTAGGGAAAAATTTTAGTTTGATGATTTTGTATATAGAAATATACCATCCTTAAGAAACCGTATAAACTTGAATTTTGTTCGGGTTAGAAATAAATAAACTTAGGAGTGTATTTTCGAGCCCAAACTTTTTATATAGACTACTTAGAGGTTATAGAACAATGCTATGAAACCATTTTCCAAAAAATAATTTTTGAAATTTTTAGATAATTTTTAGGCCTTAAAATGATGCATAAAATAGGTAATTTTGGGTTAATTAGGTAATTAAATATATAATTACTGATTTAGCGCATAATTATATGTTTTAGGATGTTCAAATCTAATTAAGTATGATACTTGTAGCATTTAGGGTATTAGATGTACTTATTAGGGTATTATGTAGTAAATAAGTAATAGGAAAAATAGTAAATTTTAAGTTAATTTTTCAAATTAGGGTAATTATGTGTAAAATCTGATTTGGGATGAATTTAGATATTTTGAGATGTTAATTGATGTTGGGAGATGATATTTGGAATGATAGAAATATTATATGTGTATTATATACATAATAGGTAATAATACATAATATAAAAAATTGGAAATATAATAAATAGAAAATATTAGAATAAAAATTAATATTATACTAATAATAGGAAAATATATAAAATCTGGTAGGTGACTTAAATATAGGTATCTATATGAAATATGTAAAATTTTCTCAAATCGAGGATAAATTTGGTAGTTAAGTAAAATAAGAGGTATACTAAATGAATTAACATACTGATTAGAGGTAAATATGATATTTAGAAAACCCGAAAATAATGTGATTAATTTCACGTTAAGGGTTAAAATGAGTTTCAAGGGTTCGCGTATAAAACTGTATTTAGAAACTGAACTAAAACTTAATTTAGAAATCGATACAGAAACTGAATCAGAATTTAGCTTAAATTAAGAATAATTGTAAAAGACTTAAAAAACTTGATAATTGGGTATATTAAACCCTAAATCAAAGATAACAATAGGCATTGTAGGATATAATCAATTTATAACAATTATGTAGAAAAATGAAACAATAACTATATTATAGAGATTTTTAGCGATGGCTAGTACAAGTTGTACCTCGAGTGAGCAAGCGAGGAGTCTAGGTAAGTTTAGATTAATATATTGTTGTATTTCGAAGTACTAATTTTTAGTACTCGGAGGCCTGAAATTGTACTTGATTGTATTTATTAAATAGTTGACTATACTCATGTGCTTATTTTGAGCTGATGATATGATGTTGATGTGCTGCTTTGACTTGTATTATATGAGTTATATGAAATGACTGATCACCTTAAAATGAAATTAATCAAATATTTGACTCATAAATCTAAATTGGGCCTGCATAGCAACCCATTAGGGGAATATTAGGATTCTTTGGTTAAATACCGACCTCTTCGAAAGGGATAGTACTGAATGGAATAATTGGTCTTTTCTTCTCCTTAGTCGAACTAGGTAATAGGTGAGGAGGTCACAGTAAGAGTGAAGTCAATGGTTCGAAAGTAGTCACGAGAGGAGTGGTGTTTCTATTGTATAAGTCTAGGTTTGGTTGTAAATTGTTGCATTAATGGAAATTCCTCAACCTGGATTAGAGCGGGTGCAATTTCTCTAATCTCACGATAGGCCAAATAATGTCATGCGATGACATTTGTTTGAATATGCATTGTACCTAATAATTTAATTGATAACCCCGTTTGTATTTGTTGTATGGTTTTAAGTCTTTGTCCCAACTTATAAAGCTATGATTGCTTACATTCCTATAGACATTTGTTGCAAGTACTAGTTAAGAAGTGAATTGTATTTACCTTGAAGCTAACAACTGTAGGATCTTAAGGAGTGAGGATGTAAACTAAAGACCAAGTATACTCTCTAGTTAGATTTATTTTAAAGCTTTTAGCATTAATTTACAAATTACTCAAGTAGATTGTGACTAAGTTGCTAAATCTTGTAAGTATATTTAGATTACTTTAATATAAGCATGTATTTTGCTTACGTTTATAAGTAAATAATATGTTTAATATATAAACTATTTACTTCAAAGTGGGTTAGTCGTAGATGTTTTGTGTAAATTAGGTCTCAGATAGCGACTGTAAGGCCAGTTTTTATCTTAGAATAATTTGCATGACTGGACTGTTATGACTTTACCGCTTTAGGACGTAACATACCCTATCAAGAGGAAGGTAGATGTGTTTTCAATTTTCAAAGTTTTCAAAGCACAAGTTGAACTTGAATCTAAAAGCAAGATGAAGTGTTTGAGGATAGATAATGAAGAGGAATACATTGGTGATAAATTTGATAAATTATACAAGCGAAAATATATTAAAAGACAGTTCACAATAGTAAAACACTCCTTAACAAAATGGAGCAGTAGAGTGGATGAATAAAAAGTTAATGAATTAATTTAATTGAATTCACATCATTAGTTCTTTATGTTGCTTATTGACTCTTTGTTGGTTGTTGCCAAAGTATTCACATGGAGGTTAGTCTCTTAATGTTGAATTGCTTATGGAAAGAGAATATTAACTATGTTCCATACAAAGTCAATAAGAGCATGTTAAGGTATACTTTAAATCAATTTTGTTTTTATTTTATTTTACCTTTTCTCCTATTTAGTTGTTTTGTGTTTTTATAATACTCGACTACTCTTATTTTATGGTTGATTGGCAATTAGTATAGAATCTAGCATTCATAAGGCAAAGAGAGAGAGAGAGAGAGAGAGAGAACACATGAGCATAGAATTTGATTGTGAGTTTAGTGATCTTTATGAGCATAGAATTTGATTGCGATTCTAGGCATCTTCGTCGTGGCGTGGACATGGAGTTCAACTCATTTTAGGGAGTTTCTTCTAAAATAGTTTATGTAAACTTCAATTCATTTTTGTGGGTACATCTGCTTATGAATGGTTTGACATTGTCATATATGTTTCTTTTATTTCAAAACTCTTTTGCAAAGTATGATGGTTTCTTCTCTTTTACCCCTTAGATATTTTCACCTCATTTCAAACTTTACCCTTGTTGCATTGTGATACCTCTTAATAGACATCTTTCCTAACAAAAGCTATTTTGAGTTTGGGAATCAATAAGAAGAGATGTGACGATCTTCTTGAGATATTATTGAATAAGTTTAAGATAAAATTTTTGATAAATTGCATCATGTCTATGGTGTTGTTTAGGCACTTTCTATCATTGCTAAAGTGTTTGTTGTAGGAATTAAGTTTGCTGATTTAATGGATTTTTAGTAATGGTAATACTAAATTGATGAGATAAAAGATACAATAAGTAATATTAAACATCTGAAAATGATTGATGGTGAATTTAATGATGATGCGAATAGTGTAATTAATTATTGACAATAGATCTCACTCTTGAGTGAAAGTGGTACTATGGTAAAACTGTAAAAATCACATTAAGATAGATAAGAATTTCAAGTTTTTACAAAAATTTTGAATCAATTTTTGGTTGAATGAATTTTGAAGGCACTAGCATGGATAGATAACAATGGCTTTATTATCTAATTTGAAGTAGGAATGTAGATGTATTACAAGTAGCATCATGGAAGATATAGATTTGATTATTTTAAAATCCTTTCTTGTTCATTATGTTATATGAATTAGTGATAATCATTTTTACATTTGTTGTTTTTGATATGTTGTGATCATGCTATTTGACATGGCTCTAAAAATGTAGTGCGTGCATATTGAACGTACCTAATTAGTAAGAGAATAGACTGCTTCTATGTAATTTTCTAATCGGTTCCATTTTGTTACTTTTTTAGTGTAAAATTTTGGATAGCTTCACGTGAAATGTAGTTGATAGGAGATCATATATGTGAAATATATATGAAATATTCTTTGACTAACGTTGATTTCTTTTAGAGTAATGAACATAGTTAATTTGGAATGAGTAGAGATAAATGCTTCATGAAATTCAGTTTCAATGCCTTTAAGCGCATTAGTCATGAAGTATAGATTAGCTCTCTTAAGCTTTCAATACTTAAAATTTAGCAATTCAATACTTAAAATTTAGCAAATAAACCTTATCTTCTTTTTTAATTTTATCAATATGTAAGCTTTCCTAAACTTTATAAATTTTAGGGTTTTATCCTTACTTTCTTATTATTGTATGATGCTTACAAAAAGACTTTAGTAACATAACTTTATGTTGTTAATTTATCTTTTAATAATAATTACATCCATTTTTTTTAATTTTTTAATTTTTTTTATTTTTTGCATGTAATAATTACATAACTATTATGCAATTAATATTTTAACCCTAATTGGGAATTGCCACCTTTAGCCCCATCTAAATG
Source organism: Lumnitzera littorea (assembly GCA_024138015.1). Classification (NCBI taxonomy): domain Eukaryota; kingdom Viridiplantae; phylum Streptophyta; class Magnoliopsida; order Myrtales; family Combretaceae; genus Lumnitzera; species Lumnitzera littorea. The sequence goes on along the minus strand of JAMXBB010000007.1, from coordinate 12,491,729 downwards.
ACATTGGCAACTATAACCACTGACTCTAATGTACCTAAATCTATCCTAGATCTTTTCAGTATAGGATTCCATTAGGGGTGGCATTGCATACAAATTATCAAGGTGCCCCCTAAGCTTCTACCACGTTTGGCCCTTGAGCAGAGCCACATATAAGCAACACATAAGTTATAAGCTGAGTATTTATTAGGTTCATTTAATTTCTAATCTAACACACAAGCAACCATAGCATGAATCTAGATGGCTCAATTCTATCAACACATGGTAGTCTCTAAATCTAATCAAGAAGTAGTAAAAACTTAATATTAATTCCCATTCTTTAACAAAAAAGTATTCTTAAGCTAACTTTGATTCTAAACCAATTAATTCTCCCTTAAAAAGCTTTTACTTTAAATAAGAAGTCAAGCTTGAGTTAAAAAAACAAGATAAAATAATAGAAAGCGAACAATTAGAAAATACATAGGCATAATATAATATGGCCATGCTGAAGCCATATACCTCAATACGCTCATGTTGATAAGTTGTGTAACTTGTTAACCAAGCTCTCCAACCAACATGGCCATCTTTAGGCCGTATCCAATTACATGCTCTCAACATGGTCATGTTGGTAGATTATGTGACTTTATTCTTTTTCAACAATAAATGTGACCAACAAGATGACCAGCTATTTAGTTATTTACCTTTTGAATCTCAAGTGCTCTTCAACATACCTATTAACATGACTATGTTGATGGTCGTATACCCCCTATCAACCACGAAAATGACCTTAATCATCCTTTTTTGCCTACAAACCACTCCAAATTAACTTTCCCTTCCTAGAAACCTTATGATCCAACCTTTACAACCCAAAATTAGCATCTAAAGCATTGGTCTTTCATCTTTTTATCATGCAAACAACAAAGGAAAGAACCATGAAAGCAAAACTAACTTCTTTTCTTGCAAAACTCGTACAAAGTAGCGATTTTAACGTGGAAACAACTACTCCCTTCAATCAAGATTATAATTCATGTTAGAAAACATGCCAACAACATAAAGCATTCTTCAAACATACAACTTACCAAACCAATTCCATAGGAAAATGAGTCATTGTGGTAGTTACTCTTCAAGGCTTTGGGCTTGCACCAAAAATACAATCCTACATTGTGTTATACACTTTTCAAACATTGAAAAACCCAACAAAAAGGACTTTTTAAACCACTTACTTTGGGCATTAACCTTTGATTGTAAGATTTGTGGTTGAGCAACTAATAGCACAGGAAGATACATAAGATGTTGTATGGAAAAAAGAGAAAAGGAAGAGGGAGTAATGGTCAAGTAAAATACTTTAAGGGGATATGGGGAGTTTAAAACTTCAAAAAAGACCAAAATACCCCCCCAATTCTTAAAAGTTATTTTTTTTATATGCCTTTTTTTTATAGGTTTTACAACAACCTTATTATACCACATTTAGTGTGCTCAGTACAGAACATAAATTTATATGATTGAAAAATTAAAAAAAAATTAATTATTAATAATATAAATTGCAATCAAGTTCAATATTGTAATTAGGTTATTTGGTATAGGGTTGTCATTGGAATTTTAATGATATATTTATTTTATATTATATGAAATAAATTTTTTTTACCATCAAATGTATGGTACAAATTTTTAAGCTTTTATCTGGTACTTTATAACCTCTTTTATTTAGTACCATTAGTCTATTAAGCAAACCAAATAAATGATAGAAAATTTTGTCTAATCTATTACCTTAAAATTATAGTAAGCAAACAATCCTTAGAACTCTAAAAAAAGGATACTAAACGTAACAAGACGTCAAAATATCTAGTTAAAATAAGAAAGAAATCTTCTATGAACTAAAAACTTTATCGAAAAATCAAAAGCTATAATTAGAAGTTGAATTACCTTCGAAATCTAGAACTTTATGGAAAATTTCTTCTGATGTGGATGCCAAAACATTTTGGCATGCTATTACTAAACAAAATAAAAACAAAAAATAATCACTAAGCTTACTAAATAAAACATAAAAATAATTTCCAAGAAACACGTTTAACTTTGTATTAGCAGCATAAATTAAGTATAGTAAGATTGTGGTGTATAATATTTCTAGCGAGTTGGTTAAAAAATATTAGTTAGGTAAGACAACAAAACAAAATAATTTTTATTAACACCTAAACACCAGGGCCTCTTGCCTAACCATCAACTTTGATGCCAACTGGACAAATATGTTTAAGACTTACAACAAACTTTTGCTAGTTTTCTTAAAGGAATTGCACTTTATCTATCAAGTCTTCGTCAATGCCATAAATTATTCATAGGACTTGGACTTAAAATAGTCGTCCTGACGAATAACACGTTTCATCTACAGAAATAATGAAGTATATAATCATCCTGCTTTCACTTTGAATTATTTAATGGAGTAGCTTTCACAATGAAGAATAAACAAATTTTGTGCTAACTAAATTGTGAATACGCTGTTGAGCAATTAAGCTAACTCATTTTACTTTATCAACTCAAAAAGAAAAAGAAAAAGCACACTTTGAAATGCCAACACAATAAATCGTTAGTTTATTATATAAATATAAGTTATTTATATATCGAGGATTAGAACCGACTATTTTTGAAGCGCAATATAAAAATATCGATATCGATATCATATCAATGAAATAGTGTATGAAATTCATCGTTATTTTATTCATATTCATGCTTTCAGGTTCTTTGTCTTGAATAACTAAAATGTTCGATCATGTTAAAAAGATTTTTCCCATCTATTCTTTTATTTATTAGCTATTTCTATGGAAATATTTATAATTTACTAAATATATGATTAGGGTTCCTATGATGGTATCGAGTTTGGGACTCGAATACTTTGGTTGGTACGAAGGAATGAATTGGAAAGAAAAGAATATGAAAAAAAAAAAGAATATGAATGAAAAAAAAATTACAAAAATTCTAAAAGAAAGAAAAATAAGTGAAAAGGAGAGACAAATTGATAATTACATAAATTTCCTTCCTTTCCCTCTTCTTTCTCTCCGCTTTAAAAGAAATCAAAATTTATTGAAGACCATAGAAATGATTCCTTCCATTTTCCTCTCTACTTTCTTCAATAAAATAATACTACTTTCTTCCTATTTTTCCTCCCTCTTTCCTTCATTCCAAACTTGTGGAAATGTCCGTATGATGACAATTACAAGCACTTACACTGAGTACCCATTTTCATTGAAAAAGGAAAAACTTTATACCTACACACTCATCAAGGGAAAAACAAAAGAAAAGTTACTAAGTTTTTGCCTTCTGGATGTTGCTTTCCACGTGTAGATCCATTTTCAAGCTTTGCAAGATGTGTCTTATTGGAAGAATTTTCCTTTTTAAAAACAAGACGGAAATTGAGAGAAAGTGGGGTTGGATTTGTCCGTGAGAGGTGGGAGATGACAGTGAGTGACTTTTCTATGTCACCGTGTGGTGGAAGACAGTCGGGTCTGGTCGTCTTTGATGTAGAAGATTTGATTTGATGTAAAGATGGATTAGCGGCATAGCATGTAGGGATGACAGAGTTTGAGTCATGGGATAGGTTTAGCTAGGCTTTATAATTCAATCAAGATGTCGCTTCCACGGTAAAACATACTGGAAATTTTCTTGTTCTTTGTCCTTCTTTTCCCTTAACCATCCTAATTATTAGATCCATGCAATCTTTAACCCCAATTATTGCCCACTTTAGTTCAATATTTGGATTTCTTGCTTCAACATCTGTAGCTGTTCTTTATTTTATCAGCCGGCCATTATTTCGTTAACTTTATTCTTGCAATTGTTTCTCACGTGTCATCAACAGGACTTTTATCGGTTGACGAGGTTCCAAAACCAGTCATCCGTAAACGCAAGATTCCAACCGACTTCATTATCATATGAACAAGGAGGGAAGCTGCCTATTCAATTAACTGTTGTCCAAGGTCAGCAGTTCTTATCAAAGGCAATGAAGATAAACGACCAGCTTGGAGAATATATTTCCTTAAATCAAATATCACTGCATTGTAAATCTATATCAACAAATCTTTGCTTATGGAGTTAGATTTACTTAATTTATTTATTTTTTTAGTTTGAGTTTTATTTTGAAAACATGTTAATGGTCCTTTATTTTATAATCGACAAGAATTTTCTTGATATTATTCACGTTCTTTTGATAGATCAAATTAGTCTACTTCATTTTTTTTATACTTTTTTGTTATTGCATTCTTCATCGTAACAAAGTTCTTGATTCGTATAATTCAAAGAGTCGCGATCTTTATCAAGTTTCTTGAATTGACTTAATCAATGAGTTAAGAACAATTTATCAATTTATACTAAGAAATATTAGGATTACATTAATTAATACGTCTTATAAAAGCAATATTTTACATATAAACACATGCATATACTCAATACGCTTTTGTATTTTTACTATATCATATATATATATATATATATATATTCATATCATATCATATGGAGTATATGTCTCAAATATTATAAAGATAAAGATTAAATTATGAATATGATTAATTATTATATATATTAGATTGTGTAGATATATATGTCACATCATGGCATAGCATAAGATATACTGTTATATAGGAATATTTGATTACTTTCAACAAAAGTACAATTTATAACAAAATAAGTACTATAATGGAATTCAGTTTTATGCCTAATTACACAAAAAGAGTACATTCTCAAAAATAACTAAACTTAAGAGATAGTGGTTTCTTTTTTTTTTTTTTCCCTCTTTCATTACATATGTTCAAATCCTTCTTAGGACTACAATCAAAATACAACAAAGCTTCTTTCAAAAGTAGCTAACTACATTCTATGCGTCTTCTCTCCAGTTGATGGTAATGCCCACTTAGATTTCTTCTTGACTTGGGGATCCACATGTATCCTCTCAGCTTTATGAATTAAGTAAGAGTAGATAAAACACAACACAACACAACACAACACCAAGCATACTATTAGCAGGCGTACAACATGTATCATAACTTAAATATATATATTCTTAAAACAAATTAAACTAAGTCGAAGTACGTTAATACTGATGATAGGTACTATGATTATGTACGTGATATGCACTGATACCAGTATTTTAGATTCCTCTTGTCTACTTCCGGATAGTCGACATCATCAAGAGTATTTGGATGTAAAGTTTAGGAATCTAGATGGCAACAAGGAGTTGCCTAGGAGTAGGACCTCCAACACTAGTTTTATTTATTAAACCATAAGGAGTGGTTAGATTACTCAAGCAAACACGATTCTATATGCTTAAAAAAAAACACAACTTTTTGAACTAAGTTCATTGTTTGTAAACCACAATTTTACAAAACTTAACTTGTAGGTCCTTTTCATACCATGCCATAAATGTAGAAAGTAATATAATAGGCATAAATCTCAAGTTCCATATAAAAAACAACTCAATTAATCTAGATTCAGCTTTGTGTCCAAACTTTACAACTCAACCCATCATGCAAGGTTCACTTAAGTGAACACCCATAAAGATAGATCAATTCCCAAGTTTTTTAAGCAATAAGATGCCTTAGCAAATCAATCATATATGAAGAAACACTTCGCGCAATCAATAAACATTTAATGAATAACATATCCATTTAATCAACCACACAATCGTAGATTACAACGTAATTAACTCCAAGTCAAGTAAACATAGGTCTACTTGCTCAAAAATAAAAATATTCACTTACCAAGACTTGATAACAGTGCAAATCCTAGGCTTCACGATGTGATCCTTCATCATTTATCACACCTATAAGCTAACTTTTGCTTACTCCTCTAAACTTCAAATGATTGTATCTTCATTATTTCTTATCCAATTTTAATAAATTTTATATCGTCATGATTGTTATTTCATATACTATTCAAGTTTCTTAAGAAGTAAACTAATCAACATGATAATAAAGTAAAAAAATACCCCTTTTCTTCATCACCATTTTACTTATTTGTTGTCGCAACTTGGTATTTGATTGAATGACACTAAACATTTAGTTAAGTACCCCAATTTCACTACAATTCAATTACCAGTTAGCAACTAATCTTTATCAAATCATGGATCCAATATCATGTGAATATCATGGTTATCGCTAAATTAACTACCAATTTTTCATTAAGCTAGTATATATTGAGGTACTCATTATTAATATAACAAGTATAGTACACTAATTTGATTAATTTTGTAAGAGTTACTTTGAGTCCACAATGTAATTTTAGTTCTATCCGTGAATTCCACATTAAGTCAATGCTTCATCTTCATAATTTATTAAGGTATCACCAAAATGACACTCCTTCAGCATTTCCAAATTCAAATTATTAATGCTTACTCACACCTTAGCACTACCCATCACATGGGGAGAATATTTACTATAAATACATCGTTTTTATGTAGCAAAGAGAATTAATGAAAAATTCCAAAAACATTAATATCCAATCCTTGTATTAGAGTGATTGCTTTCCTTTTGTATTCGGAAGGAAATTTATGGTTACCTATTGCATTTATTCCCATGCCTCGCAACAAACAATGAATTAATTATGTGAGTTTGTGGAAGAACTTCATTCTAAAGATTTGAAGCATTTAAAGAAAAACATGATCTTTATGACTAGAGGAAAAGAGGAGATTGGATGCATTATAAATGATCAAAATTGAGGTTATATCCATTTACCAAAGTCGAATCTTTTCAAGCTAAGGAAAGTTTATGAGAAGCGTGGAGAACTGATCGATCATGAATTTAAGATTGGTTTTCACAGATTTTTGTTTAATCTATGAGGATTCAGACGAAATCTTAGAGATATCTTCCATTTTATGATTTGGTTAAATAAGTATCTTTTATTCAAGATATGAAATCTTTTATTTTCTAAATTTGTTAAGATTTAGTCTTAAAATATTAGGTCATATTATGCCATAAATAGGCAAATCTTGTAATCAATTATGAAGAGTGGTTAGATATTGAATAAAATCATTTTTTGAATTGGTGTAATGTTTTTTCTTTTCATTGATGGTGTGAGGTTATTCTTTTTCTTATCAATGGTATAAGGCCATTAAATTCTCATTGTGTGATCAATTATGCCATCAATTCTCATCTTTTAATTTCTAAATTTGTTAAGATTTAGTTTCTTAAAACATTAGGTCATATTATGCCATAAATAAGCAAAGCTTGTAATCAATTATGAAGAGTAATTAGATATTGAATGAAATCATTTTTTGAATTGGTGTGATGCCTTTTCTTCTCACTAATAGTGTGAGGTCATTATTTTTCTTATTGATGGTATGAGGCTATTAAATTCTCATCGTGTGGTGTAAAGTCATACAATTTGTTGGTGGTGTAAGATCATCATTTTAATCTAGTTACTAGACATATCTTTTTTTAGTTTTAGTTTTTCTTTCATAGAAAAAAAAATTTGTTGCTTAGATTAATTTTTTCATTGATTTTCGTACTTTTTCTAATATTTCATCCCTTTATAATTTTTTACTTTCGCTATCATGCATTGATTTGATTATCTTCTCACTATAAAAATAGATTCCAAAGCCTAACTTATTGTAGTTGTCTAGGGGAAAGTCATTGGATTAAGAGAAGTGAATGACCAGAGTCTAACTCGTGCACATTCCCTTTAAATGTAAGTCTTTTTCTTTTATCAAATAAAAGCATTTTTCATTAAAAAAAAACCCAATGAAAAGGGAAATAACCTTTTGATTTTTCTTTGTAAATATTTTAAAAAATTATCTCTTTTGTGACAAAATTAAAAAATTTTTCAAAGCTCTTGATTTTTTTCTTTCTTTTTTTTTTTTGTTGAGTTTCCTTTTAAATAAAAAAAGTTTCTTTGTAGTGATATTATTTATTTTTAAAAAATCTTTTTTTAGGGATTTTTCTTTTATTTTGTCTCTTAAATGAAAGTCTTAATCACTTAAAGAGAATTTTTTTTAAAGATAAAATAAAAGATACTCATGAAAGTTAAAAAGAAGAAGAAGCTTTTCTCTTAAACCCTTTAGTTGATTTTCAAAATAGAAAAAAAACCAAAGTTTCCTTTCTTTCCTGTTGAGCTTAGTTTTTTCTCGGTTTTTATAAATTAGTCTTCTTTAAACCGATCAATATTGATCTTTACCCATTTAATATTAACTCTCGACTAGAGTTTAAAGAAAATCAGTTCTTTTAACGTTGAAAACATTTTGGAGTCACCATCGACCATAGTTGGGAAAGACAATTAAGTTATAACCAATTGAGTGAATTGGTTATAATTTAGTTACCGATTTATTGATAAAACTGACTTTTAAAATAGTTTTTTAAAACTAGAGATTTACTTCCGAAGGATATCCAATTAAACCCCAATGGGTACAACTTTTAGCTTTTCGAATTTAATTTTGCTTTTCAAATACCCTTCTAATAATATTTATTTATAAGTGATAACTTAAATTATACTTATTTACAAAAAAATAAGAATTTAAAGAATTATCTACTAAAGGAGAAAAATAATTTTTTTTTCATATTTTAAGTTACCCCATATGTATAGGCACCTACGTATTCACTATTCGGAATTAAACTTTCATAATTTATTTTGAAAATATTTATAGGTTGATTGATTTTAATTTTTGAAAGAGATCGGGTTTACCATTTTAATTTGATTTGATTATTTAAGGAAATTTTCTAAAACAGTCCTAAATCGGGGTTTTTTTTTTGGGAAACAAGATTCTAATTTTGAAAGAGAATAAATTACTTTTGTTTATTTGAAAAATAATTTATTATTTATTAATGTTTTATCTTTATTTTTTTTGTTAAAACATAAAAATAAATAACAATAAAACTAAGCTTTTCTTCTTTTCAATTTTTTCCCTTTCTTCTTTTTCTTTTTCTTTTTCCTTTTTCCTCCTTTTTATTACAATTACATTTACAATTGGAATAAAATAAAAAGAAATTAAAAAAAATAAACAAATGAAAAAGTTGGACCAAAGGATAGGTCACATGGTTAGGTTGCTCGAATCGAGTTAGCACATAGATTTGAGTTGGGTTTAGAGCAGACTTCAAGTTAGTTCGTACATGATTTGGATCTTAAAGCAGTAGGTGGTAGAGTAATGCATTGGAGGTAGTTTTGGTGGCTAAAACGATTAGGAAAAAACCTTTTCATGTATTTCAAATTGGACTTAGGGGGACTTGGACCAACAGCATGACCAAAGATTGTCGTTTAGTGGTGGCATGTGAGATCAAGGCTTGTGAGTTGTACGGTGAGGGCAAGAGAGGATAGGGGAGAGGGTAGTTCACAGTCGAGAGCAAAAGAAGGAGTGAGCTGCTTATGTGGGCATTGCAGTTGTGACAGTATATGGAGTAATTTACATGATGATAGAGAGAGAGCGAGGATGTATGTTTGGTGTTGGTTCGCTGTTTACATCACATGAGGATGGAGATGGACCTTAGTTAGGTTGAAGATTGATACGTGTGATAGATCGGTGTTGTGCGTAGGGGGTGTATTGGTTTGACAAGAGAGAGAGAGAGGTCAGGGATGGATTGATGTTGTGTACCACAACAGGAGTCGTTGACTACACATGAGATGGCCATGCTAGTGCTGCTGTATCAATGGTGTATGGTCTGGTCAAAGGGAGGAGAGTTCATGTTTTCTATTGTTTAGGTGGTGTGTGCTACTGTCCAAGTTGGTATCGGCTATATTGTAGTTGATTAAGTTGTAAGTGATCGAGGAGTGAAGGTAGATTGTGGATGTTCTAATGAAAGAGAGAGTTTGGGTTGTATGTATGTTGTCTTCAATTTGGGTTTTTTATTAGGTCGTTTATGAGAATTGAAAAATTAATGACATATAACACATTTTCCTCTTTTTTTCTATTTTTCAAATCTTGATTTGAATGAGGATATGAATGAATTTGGTCTTGAAATTAACCCTAATGCAAACTAGGTCATACCATCTTTGAGATTTCACTATTAATTTGGTGAAATCTTAAAGGAAAAGGCATAAAAAAGGCCTTCAATTGAGATACTTGAACATTAGAGGAGGAGGAAAACCTAGGGAAAAACTGGGAAAGGGTAAGCAAGGCAAAGAAAAGGCTGCTAATGTAGAGCCATGTCAATCATGTTATCTAATAAGAGAATGCCACGTGTCTTGTCGTAACACGTGGTAACTTGCCGTGGTATGTCGAGTGATATGTATCATGCTACGTGTATGTTATGTGGTTGACACGTGGATCCTGGTTGACACGTGGATCCATGTTGACATGGTTTGGTTGCTTGATGCCACGTGTTAGGACATGTAGTACAATAGGACCTTGACATGTGGTAGTGTAGTGTGTTTTGGATAAAAAAGAAAAAGGCAGTTTTTGCATCTAATGAGATTTGAACACTTAGTCTCAAGCTTAATGCAATGTTAAATATTCAAGTATTTATTCGTTAGACCGTTGATTTGTGCCTTATTCATAGGTACAATCAAATTGTACATATGAACTAAGTCAGCCTAGGTTAAATTCAAATATAAACCTAAACCCAATGGCTCTCTTCTTACTTTTTTTTTTTTTAAATCTATTCTATTAAACTATTTACAAAATTATTATCTTCTAAATTTCCTAAATCCTTGATTTTTTTTCTTCTATTTTTTGTGATATTTCAGTTTTATTATAATTTTCTAAATTTTTTATTTTTTGTATTTCTTATTTTTGGTTTTCCTAAATTTTCTGTTTTTTTTTTTGTATTTTTTTTATAAATTTCTTATTTTTTGGATTTTCCTAAATTTTCTATTTTTCTTTCTAAATTTCTTTTTGTTTTTTTTCTTTTTCTAAATTAGAACCCTTTATCCTATCCTAAAAATTTTTAAAAAAGAAAAAGATAAAAAGGAGGGTTAAAAATAAGGTGTCTATACTATTTTTTTTAGAAACAAAATTGAAAAAAAAAAAAGAAAAGGAAACATTCTTTTCCCCTCTCTCTCTTGCTTAATTTTAAGTAAGCACAATTTTTTTTTTTTAAAAAAAAACAATCAAGACTAAAAAATTCATAGACAAAAAAGAATAACGTATGCCTTGATCTTAAATAACAAGTGTGTAGGCAATCATAACAATCACAATAATTAAAAAAAATTCTTTTTTCTTTTCATTTCTTCATTTTTTATTTATTTTCTTTTGAATATAGATTTTTTAATAAAAATAAATTCTTTTTAAAGTTTTGCATTACTTAATTAGTCATTTCTATTTATATATCATTAACCCTCTTATTTTTAGTAAAATTTTACTTGGTAGTCGATTTCAGGTTTTAAACAAAAGTCTCAAGATTCAAAATATATGGCTTCCAAAGGCCTATGTCTCAAGAATTAAAATTAGATTACATAATAACTAGCACAAATACTAAAGACATAAGCTTGTAATGGGGTATTGATGGAATTCACCTGAGTTCAATTCTGGATAAGGTATCCCTCTTAAGTATGTAATGAAAGATCTCTTCTTGATCTCATTTTCTTACATGATCAATTAAAAACTTAAATCCTATCATAAATTAAGTGCTCTAGTTTTAAAAATTAGGGGGTCAATCTCCTCTCAGTCTTATAATCTATTCTAATTCACTAGAACCATATAAAGTAGTCTGAATTCAATGGGATCTCTACCCCAATTTCCTCTCAATCTCATAGTTGTAAAAACTCATTCATCAATACTCTAGAAACTCATTGAAACTTGTTAGAATTTACAGAACTAATCTCATCTTAGTCTTATAATCATGCAAATCCAATTAACTTTAAAAGGATTTCTTAGGACTAATCTCCTCTTGATCTTGTAATTACAAGAAAACCCATTAAGAGGTTCATTTAAAGCACCTCAACAAGCTTAATTAAGGTATCAAACACCAAAGTCCCAACTATCACAAACCTATAAGAAACTTACATATGGTTTTAATAATAACAACAAGAATAACTAAAATCATAGTAGGAACTTCCATGATTAAATAAGAAAACGAACTATCTAAACAAGAACAAGAGTCTATATGAAGATTAAGACAATAAACCAACCTAAATCTACTATCAATGTAACAAAATATGCACTAAACTCTTGAAAATAAGTCAAATGTCTCAAAAATAGCATGTAAATAGAAAAAAATGGCAAGAAGCTCACAAAACTGTGCTAAAACCGAACAAAATTCTAATTGCAGGCCACAATTTATGTAGGAAATGTAAGTATTCTTAAATTTATTCTACTAATTGATTGGTAGTAAGGTCTATTGATTAATTTTCTATCGATCAATTGGTACACACATGTTAGTCTATGTTTTTTAGTGTTTTATGAAATGTAGCATTTTGGATTAATGTTTTAGATTATGCTAATCCTAATTTCTTCTACCAATTGATCAACAAGAATGGTATTGATCGATCGACATGGTTAAGTCCTCATTACAACCTTTTGTTCCATCGCCATCCTTTTCTTTCAATCAGTCACTGTCTTGGTCAACTCACCCCTAACAATTCAGGGCATACTGATGGGTTGATAGCAAGACTATTGATCAATCCATAGGACAAATTTCAACACTCTTCATTTTTAGCTCCTTAATTGGTTATGGGGGCTATCAAGACTATAGTAGCTTCTGTACACTTGCATGCATAATATAAAATTAATAAAATTCTATAAAAAATGAATCCTTTTCACGTATTTTTATCAATTTTGCTTAAGTTGGTCCATCTTGTACATAAACTCAGTTTTCACATAAAATCTATCATTTTTCCAAAATTTATGCATAAATGCAGGTTTTAAAGTTAAAAAAATTATATATTTTGAATCGTGATCACCAACTCCAACTTTAGAACTTTGCTTGTCCTTAGCTAAGCCTTAATATTCATTTTATAGAAAAGAGAGGACAAATATGCTCTTCCTTTACACTTAGTCATAATTGGGCAATATGTCATTTTGTTCAAAGCGTAAAGTTTGCATGCATTTAACTTGTCACAAAACTTTTTAGACACCAAGTAACTAGTACAATGGTGCGCATAACGTCAAAAGCATACCTGTAAACCTCACAAATTTCCTAAATAGGAGGTTGGAAGTTAATGACATTTTTCGAAAAATACCCTTAATGTTGGCAAGATAATTTACCCTGAACCTAAGGGACTATGCTCAAAGACTTTAACTCAAACTCTTAAATCCCTAAATGGCAACCTCAACCTTAATTTGACCCTTACACTCAAAGCCTTAAAATCTTGTAAATAAACATCATTAGCTAAGCTCTCAATATCAACATAATGTAATGAAACTAACCTTAAACCTTAATGGGAAAGAGACCGATAGTCAAAACCCATGAGAATTCCTTGAAACCGATAAAGGTTAATATAAGTATAAAATGAATATTGATATAGGTAACTTTAACAATGAATTCAAAACCCTAGAGCAATTACTAAAGCCCCTAAATGAAACTTTGAACCCTAAAACCCTAAATCTAGTGTCAAAAACCCTAATCCAACTATTAAACTTTAATTAAATAGTAAAAATATTTACCAATCGAAGACTAATCGCTTAATTACCCTAAAACCTTAATCTACTCTCTAAAACACACTCGGATATCAACAATTGGTCCCAATTCCTTAAACTAATTAGATAAAATGACCTAAAGCACTTGATCATCTTAATTTGACACATTAAGCCGTACATTACACATAATTAGCATTAAGTGTACGAGTAATTAAGATTAAGAAACTTAATTATATCTTAATTTACTAATTAGGTTTTACATCATAATCAATTATAAGTAAAGAGCGATTAATCATATAAAACAAAGTAATTTTATGAAAATATCTCCTCACCAATGCTATACATGGGGAGACAATATGTGCCTTCATATATTCAGATCCAAACTTGGAGTCGTATATAGGAGTCAATAGGTAATACCTAAAATCGCTTAAGATAAAATAACAAAAAGACATAACAATAAAACTCTTAAATAAAACAATTGAATCTTAAATAATAAATTATTAACCTTAAATAATAAGTCGAAAACCTAAAGAGAGTAAGACCCTAAAACCCAAATCGTACGAGAAAAATCTTGAAAACCTTAATATGTGGGAAACCTTAAAAGATTGGAAAATATCAATATATTGACTAAAACCTTAATTAGAAGTCCAAAACCCTAATTCAACTAATAAACCCTAAGTATATCCTTGAACTATTCGTCAATCGCAAATAATTTCTCTAATCGCTCAGAGATCTTAAATTGCTAATCTTGTATGTAGTCCAAAAACCTTAATCATCCTGAATACTAAAAAAATCTTTAAAAAATGAAGTAATATAAGTTAATGGACTTAATTAAGGTGATAAAATATGGCAAAACCATTAAAGTGATAAACTATGGAAAAAAACCCTAATTACATCTTAATTAGGCTTAAATTGCTTAATTAAGTATAATCACAATTAATTAGCTTAATTATCCTTTAATCCATCTACTAATCGTCATTACGTCTTAATTAGCAAGAGGATAAGAATGATTAGTTGGATAATCAAATGATGCTTGTCCTTTAGGAGACAAAATCCTCTCTCATTTGCTGAAAAAGTAAATAAGATACAACAGTATTAAGAGGGGACCACATACCCTAGTCTCAAAATAGCCACCTCTTGTCCCCTATATCCTACCTTTATGATATGTCATTTTACCCCATTAAAACCTTCAGTTAACTTTATTTTTTTATTCTTAGAAAACTCTTGGAAAAACTCTCTAAAACCCAAACAAAAATCAAAGGAAAAAGGGAAGAAAAACAAGATCACCTTGCCCACATTAGTGCCTTTTGATATTACCACTACTATATTGCTCCAAATGACAAACCACTACCACCCAAGGATCATAGACATCTCCTAATTTCTTATTGATAAACCTTTACTCTCAAAGAAGCACGTTTTGACTTCATTTTCTAGTGAAAAATTTGAAACTCGTATGGACCAGCTTAAGGTAAAACTTACGCAACTTGAGTGTCTTATTCACATAAGCTATACCCATTGTAGACACCCATTTTTATCCCCATTTTATTTTATTTGTTCAATTTTCATTTAAGATAGGGTAAGGATCCTAATTTAGAAAATAAAAAAAAAATACAAAAAGTAGAAAATTAAAAAAAAAAGAAATTTAGAAAAAAATAGAAGAAATAGAAAATTTAGGAAAAACAAAAATAATAATAAGGAATATGAAAAAAAAATAAAAAAAAATGGAAAATTTAAGAGATTACAAAAAATAAGAAAATTTAGAAAAGACAAAAAAAAAAAGGAAAATTGGAAAAATCACAAAAAAAAAAAAATTAGGGAAAATTTAGAGAATAATGTTGAATTATAGTAAAATAGTTTAGATTTAAGGGGAAGACCGTTAAGTCTAGGCTTAGATTTAAATCTCACCTAAATTGACTTAGTCCATATGATTGCACATATAGATAAAGCATAGGCCAACGATCTAACGGATCAGTACTTAAACATTGGCATTAGGTTAGCTTAAGTTCTTGGGTTCAATTAAGATCTTAGGTTCAAAACTCACCAAAGGCATGGAAAGCCTTTTATTTATTTATTTTTTTTTCACAAGACATACTGCCACATCACCTATAATACATAACCATGTCAACATCACATCATCAGCCACATATTGCATCAAGATATGTAGCATGATGACATTCACCCTATTGTTGACATGGCACCATGTGGATGCCACATTAGCATCTCCGCCAAATATCACACCATGTGTTTGACACATGGCACACAACACATCAACTTTAGCCATGTGTTGGATACGTGGTACAACAAGATTTGGGCTTACCTACGTTAGTACTTTCCCTTCTTTTCTTTATCATTCCCTTAATTTTCTTCTCTTTTCCACTTAAGAGCAAGCCTTACCCCCTTCACTTTAACTCAATTTTCTATGCAAATTCTAGACACACATGCATAATTTCTTAGTTTGAACTTACTCTAGACATGGCCCTCTTTGTATTGAATTAAAAAATGTAGTTAAATTCATTTGTTTAAGGAATCAAATTGACTCTCAAAATCAGAAAAAAAAAAAAAGCTCAAAATCTAAAGTCATGTATTCATACCTAAATTGACCATTAAAGGACTTTCCAAGCTTACATAAACTTGAAATGCTATAAATTAGACCCTTCAATCCTTGTTCAATCATCAACCCTCATTCTCTCTCTCTCTTTTTCCCAATTACTCTCTCTCTCCATATTATTACCCTTTCTTTCTCTCTCTCTCTAGCCATCTTCGAAGTGTACCACTACTATAGCTAAGCTCCTTAGGCCTTTAACTCTCCAACAAGACTAATCCTATCATCGGCTGTATATCCTAGCATCACCACCACATTACTACCGAGAAACCCTTTCTACCACCACCACCATCACTTCAAAACATTATCTTCATCTCACCCTCGTAAGAGAGTAACACCACTAAGAGCTCCGTAGCATCCCTAAACACAAGACATGACCTTCTATTCCTTTCCGGCAACTACCGCGGGTTACAACCAGCATCCACCATGACCACCACCTTACACTACCTCCTAAACTACCCCCAAACACCGAGGCGACTCCACTATACCCACTACATCAAATTCGAAACACATGAATCCCTTGTTCCCCATTAAAAAGACCCATCGAATTACACTAAGAAGCCCCTCCGTTCACCTCCTTCTTCTCCTCCAATTAGCGACCCAATTTTCTAACTCTTAGATCCAAGACCTACTTTGAACTTGACTCGAATCTGACCTAGACCTGATCTAAGCTAACTCGTGCCTACGACCCAGGTTTGAACTATGTGCCCAACTCATCTAAGCTCGACTTTCTTCTTTTATTAATTTTTTTTATTATTTTATATATTTATTTCAATCTGATTGTATTGTAATTGTAAAAAAAAATGAAAAAGAAAAAGAAAAAAAAAGAGATAGAATAGCTTAGTTTATTATTTATTTATTTTCTTAGTTAAAGCCTAAACAACAAAAAAAATGATTAAATAAAAGAAAATAAAGAAGGAAAAAAGGAAGATAAAAAATAAAAAAATTTGTGTTTTATAACTTAGAAAACCCACTTTTCAAATAAAAATAAACTTAGTCATTTTCTAAATTAGGGCATTAGAATTTTTAGAAAATAAACAAGCTAAATCTACGACCCCTTAGAAATTTTTTCTTTAAATAAACTAAATCAATAAAAAACGTAAACCTGATCATTTCTTAAAAGTAAAAACAACCAATCTACTGATATTTTCGAAAAGTGCTACGTACGTTTGATCCTGAATAGTGGAATGTAACCATCTACAGGGCAACGGTAAAAAATGAAAAAAAAGAGAAACTTATATTTTTTCGATTTAGCTTAATTTATTCAATTTAGTCTAATTCACTAATCAATGAGTGAGTTTTGTTTTTTATGATAGTTTTTGAAAGGTGATTTTAAGCGATTAAATCTAAATTTGGAAAGTTGATAGTACTTGTAAGAGTTTAAAAAACTTAAACTCTCAAACTCCTTTTTTCGGTTCTCAAAACCATTTCATAAATTTGGTTTTATCAAAAGACCGGTAGCTAAATTATCCCGATTGGTTATAATTTAACTCTTTTTCCTAACTTTGGTTGAGCGACGAC
This sequence comes from Lumnitzera littorea, assembly GCA_024138015.1. Lineage (NCBI taxonomy): Eukaryota > Viridiplantae > Streptophyta > Magnoliopsida > Myrtales > Combretaceae > Lumnitzera > Lumnitzera littorea. The sequence goes on along the minus strand of JAMXBB010000007.1, from coordinate 12,474,150 downwards.
TTTAAAACATTTTTGAAATATAAAAGAACTGATTTTTTTTTAAACCCTAGTTGAGAATCAATATTAAATGTATAGGGTTCAATATTAATCGGTTTAAAGAAGACTTATTTGTAAAAAACTGAGAAAAAATAAGGCTTAATACTCATGATATTTTGATAGTTTAAGATTAAAAATATTAGATAAAGATGTTATAATCGCATAAATGATATTTTAAAGCCATATAATTACACATTCAGTCATGTACCTAGCTAGTTCGCTGCTTACACTCTAAAAGTATAAGAGATAGTTTTATGTAGATAACTTGAAAATAAGTTGAGAGAACTCTACGAGCCAGTACTATGCATGTCGCACCTTCCTTAATATGTATCCATCTTATTTTCACCTTGTTACATGATATTATTAGCTTCAAATAAGTAGAAATGTGATTAACAACTAAAGGTGTGCAAGTAGGCTTTAACTGTAGGCCGGCTCGTTTAACTCGCTTTTTAAACGAATTTGAGCTAAGTTTTTTAGCTCGTTTAAAAGTGGACCAAATGAGCTTGACCTGTTTAACCTACGAACCAAAGTAGCTCAGTTTGGGTTAGCCTGTTTAATATATTTATGCCTTTGGCCTGTGGGTTAGCCTGTTTAACTTACTTTTTAAATGAGTTAAGGCTAGGGTTTTTTAGCTCATTTAAAAGCAGGCCAAATGAGCCTGACCCATTTAACCTGTGAGCCAAAGTCGGTCGAGCTGGGTTAACCTATTTAGCCCCATTTACATACCTCTATTAACAATAAAGAAAATACATTAGAATAAGTATTAGATGGATGAAGTTAGAGAAACCTTAGAAAACCCCTACTTAGTTGCCATTATTGATAGAATCAATGAGCTATAAATTTTGATTAATTAATGTAATGATATTGTTAGTTAGTGCTAAGTATGATTTAAGATGTAACCAACTAAGCCAAGTAGGTTGTGATGAGTTAATGGCCTAAACTAACTTAGTTAGTAATTAAAGACTTAAGAATAGTGTTAGGAGCCCCATTAATGAAAAGAACTAGATCTAGAACTTTAGTGAAAATTGACCAAACTTATGACCTTTAATGAGTTTAAGCCTAAAATAATAAGTGGAGTTGGACTTGAGGCTCTAAAATGCAAAATGAGCCTAAAAGCCCTTAAAAGGACCAAGAATAAAGCCCAATAACATAGTGACAAGATCTTATCCCTAAATTGAAAGGCTCATAAAATAAAATATAAAAGGCTCGTTATATCCAAAAGCCTATTATAGCTATCCCTTATGGGCCCCTTAATAAGTTAAGGCCTTAAATTAGTAAAAAGAGTCCATTTAGGCCTACAAGAGTAACATTAAGACCTAAATTAAAAGCTACGGAATTTAGAAAGACTCTTAAACTTAAAATATCTAAATAAAGGGCTGAAAGACAAAGAATAAGGCCCAATGCTCAAAATTAAGTCTAAAGCCTAAAAGTAGACCTAAACTCTAAAGCGGTCAAAGTAAGATCTTTAACATTGAAATTTTTTTTACCTAAACCAAAACTCCTTAATTGGACCTCATCAAATGAAAGAACACTCAAAAATAATGAAAAACGACTATAAGAATGTAAGATTCTAACGTAAAAGAAGAAAGTTATGACCAAAATACAAAATAAGTGGAAATAAGAAATTATAGCAAGGCTAGCGAATATATTAAGTTTAAGATGAGTTTTATTTATTTTAATTACCTTACTTAGCTGATTAGGGATACCAAGTTCAAGACTACTGAAGACTACTAAGAATACTACACTTTAAGGTTGAGTGAGTATAATACCCTCTATTTTACTTTGTTATGTGCTTATAGTTAATGCACCATCTAATTATATTTGATAATTGAAACCTCACTAGAATGACGACTCAAAAGGGGAAGGCAACACTTGCTCCACATCAATACTATGGTTAATAAAACAAGGAATACGGCAAGGAAGAGGGGTATTAAGAGATAGAATGTGAGACAATTGTAACCTGTAAGCTTGACTTTGATACCAAACTCCCTAATCGCGTAAACAACAAACCTTGCTACAGGGGCATCTAAGAAACTCAACAAAGTTGAAGATTGCTACCAACCCTGCCAACCCATAACCAATGATCAATTATGGGGTCATTCAATAATAAGAGGGCATAGGCCACAATACTAAGGCCTTATGCCATCACCTATTGATAAACCGAAGCTATCTCAACTTGTGCCTCGAACTTGGACTAAGATACTAAGGCTTCAAAATCCTCTAAGGTCTTCACTCTCTCCTACGAAGAATAATGCTTAAATAGTAACTCCCATAACACTAAGTGATAGTAGTCGATACCTACTGGCTATCTTTGCACAAGCTAAACATTCTTAGAAGATCAGTTGGAGAAGAGTACACATATAAATAAACTAATTGAATGTGGAGTGTACATTACATAAGGACGTTTCAATCCCCATACCTTAAGCATAATTGTTGGTATTAATGGCAGTTTACAACAAATGTTTTGATAAATAACTCCTAAGGAACATACGATGACATTATCCATTCCTAATGCATGATACCCTAGATAGCAAAAAGTTGAGACCAAGTTACCTTACTACAAGACCCTTAGAGTAACATAGAGAAAACATCACGCTTAACGAAGGACAAGGATCCTAACTAAATTCAACAAAAAGAACAGTAGGTGATTACGAGTAAAACCTATTCCACCTGTATGGAACTCTTCAATGCTTGAGGATGACCATACCAAGAAAACATAAAATAGAAAAAGGACACAAAGAAGAAAAAATGAAAAGTAGAAGCTTCCATTCATAATCGACATAAATAGTCAAAGTTACGCATACAAATAGTGAGAGATTTCAACTCCTATCTAAAAATACAATAAACAGCAACAAAAACTAATCCTACAAAAGGCTAAGGTGCTTTTAGAGGTCCTTCAAGATGAGATTGTCTTGAAAACCCAAGTTAGATTACCTGAATGTGTTCCTCACCATAACCATGTGATGAGCAACCTCTTAGTCATCGGTAATAGCTTCTCGAGGATTTCTCAATCCTTGTTCAATATCTTGTTCTTCTTTCTCTTCACAATCATCCTCTAACTCTAGCTCTAAAGGGGGAGGATTAACAAATGACATACACTTCAAGTTTAACTTTGGGTAAGCTTACTACACAATTTCATGAGCAGCCTTCATCACTTTAAGAGAATGATTTTTTCTGGAATACGTCCCATCGTGACCTTGTAGTAATAGCGTTGAAGATTTTGTACTCAGCATTTGAGGTGAAATCATCCCTAGACTCTAATATCACCTATCCCATTTTTGTAGTTGGTTAATCTTGGTGGCGGTAGGTTTCTCCTTCTTTAATATAGATTTTAGTGCCACCTTGACCTTCTTCTTTTCTTCCTTCAGCTCTATGGCTAAGTGAACAACCTTAGAATTGAGCTAGGAATTACAATCCTCTACCTTCTTCTTCTCAATCCAAACATCTTCTAGTGCCCTCGAGGAAGTAATCACCTTCTCCTTTAGCTCCACAATTTTACCTCTAACCTCCTTTCCTTTAGACCTTGAACAAAGTGACCTTGGCCTCTTTAACCTCCTTCAAACTTTATAATAAGAAGGTAAGATCATTAGAGGTACATTCTAAGATGCTTGAGAGAGAATGTAGATTGACATTAAATTTAGCTACCCTCTCCTTTTGTGACATCCAACAACTTAACACTTCAACAGCAACAAAGACTCTTATAAAAAATTAAGGTCGGAAAAATGCCAATAAGAAAGAACAAAGGTAAAATGATGAAGATTTAACACCTCACCTCATGTACCTTTAATAAAATCATGAGCTCCATTTGCTCATCAAACATTTTGCTCAGCAGCTCATCTAGAGCACCACTATCTTGAGGAAGCATGGTGTTACACACCAATTCCCTACTAACCCGCCATTACTAAAACTCATATCTTTAGTACCATTGGGCCAATAGACATGGCTCAAGGTCACTAAGCTAAGTGAGGAAATAATAGGAGCATTTGAACTCTTCGAAGCCACCAATTCTCCCTTCTTTGGTAAATGCTCTAGGTCATACTCTTCTACGTCCACTATGGGGGATGGGAGGATGTCACACTTTCGTCCTTAATGGGTAGACCTAGATCCCCCTAATCTATTTCCTTTTATTTCTATTGGGGCTATGTGGCCAAAGGCCTTACCTTGCTTGATAGGCACAACAATACGATCACTGCTAAATGCTTGGCAATCCCCCTTAACCTTCTGAGAATTGCCCTTCATGAACCTTCCCTTAGTATCTCGCTGAAGGGGAGCCTCAATATCTGCATGGGATCCTTTCATTTTCCCCTTTGCTTTCTCAACTTCAAGGCCTTTGCTCTTCACAATCTTAGCATAATCAACTATCTTCTTGGTTGCCTTTTTCTTAGCTCTTTTCTAAGCCCTCTAAGTGACTTGCTCTTTCTATTACCCTTTGACCACAACCATTTTCTTTGTCACAAAGTTTCTGGTGTCATGGACTGGAAGCTTAGGACTTGCAAGGTAGAAGCACAATTAGAATAAGAAAAACCTTAGAAACAACTTTCAAACAAAGATCATATTGAGCATGGGACTAGACTCTAGTAAGCTCCCTTTGACTTTGATGGACAATGCTCTATGCCCACCTTGAGACACCAAATCACAAGAGTTTTTGCATTCTAAGGGAGTTTCCTCGATGTTGAAAGCCCTTTAGAATGCAGTTGGTTACATGAGTATCTTATTCCCTCAAAACCCTTATTTGGTCTATCCGAATCAAAGGAGTACACTTCATTTAAAACTTCGGCTTTTCATCTATCTAGATCAACATGAACCTTTCTTCTAATCATGGATGGAGGACTCCAAACCTTCCATAATCTTGTTGCCCATATGAGTAGAAATGTAGATCTACACCAATTAGTGCTTCTAGAGGAAGAAAATGGATAGAAAGAGCATTGGAGTGGATCTAACCTCTCACTAAGTACATAAAGCCTCAAAAGTCATGATAATCTTCACACTATTCTTGGGTAACTATACAAGATAGACATGGTGATAGTTGAGGACCTTTATAAAAAACTCTATGAAGAGATAACGAAGTTCCCCCATCTTAAGTTGCTCAAGATAAACATAGAACTCATAGTGTAGACAAGACTAGCATAAACGTCATCCTTAAGAATGTATGCATACAACCTTAGTGTATATTGTCACTAAAATACATGGTTAGCAAGTGGCTCATTTCCACTTTTGTAATCTTGCTTCTTTGACCATTCAAGACGAGCTTTTCACTTATAGCTTAGTTAAACATTGGTATGGCCCTTCCTCCATATTTTCATCATCTTGGTCAGAATACCTATCTTCTGGAAATGCAGCAGTCTACATTTGCTTGTTTTTGTATAAAGGCATCCTCCTTGAACCATTGTTGCCTTATTGCCTTAATATGTAGTCATCATCTCAATCTATGGAGGAGCCATCCTCTCTATTACCCCATCATTGATATTACTCCTCAAGGAGCTTGTAATGAAAGAGCTAAAAGACTTTAATATAGAAATCTCATGTAGAGTAGCTATCTGATGAACGATTGCTAATAAAAAATGAAACTTGATCTTTGAAGACTTGAAGTTGGATGCAAGAGCATCTGTTGATTGTAGGAGGAAAGAGTGTAAAAAGAGTAAGGATTATGCACCTCAAGCCCCTTTCATAGAGGGAGTCTAGAAATTTGATCTCCGACAATCAAAGAGAAGCTGAAGAGATGTGTAGTCTGCCCCTAAGATGATGCCACATTAAACATGACAAAGATGAACGGCTTAGATCCTTCATATGTAAAAAGACCATGCATAGAGACTAACCAATCATAGATAGATGCTTACCCTACTTAATAATTGTATAAAATCGATTACACTATGAATTTCAAATTAAGAAAAAAAAAAGGGGCTGCGCCAAGGTTGTAGTGCCTTAGGTCAAGCAAAAATTTGAATCCTTGGACCCCTCGACCAGTAAACATACCTTAGAAAAAATCTACGACCTAAAGCGATGGCTTGATCTATGGGTAGTCCTTTATGAAAGCATATGGAATGATAAATGCTAAAAGCTTGGTGAAAAAATGGTCCAAAGAGATTGGGCAAACTCCCCTAATAACCAAGTCGTAAAGTGACCATTTAGTAGTTTAAGGCCCGAAAGGTGGAAACTTATAGAAGTGCAGAAAGTGCCTCGGTAGTCCATCTTGTTTGATCTCCTTACCGAAGTCTCAACAATGAGACCTCAAGGGGGAAGGAAGGCAAGTGTTGATGGGTAATTTTTTACCGAGGACCTTAAGACCCATTTTGACCCTGATGTATCATAGGTTGGGCCACCTTGGCTTAAGATTACCTTGAGGACATCCAAGGCTTAAGTAAGACAAACCGGTTATGGTGGACTAGTTATGGCCAAGAGAAGGCCATGATTCAAGATGATTGAGACCCTAGCTATTACATTATGGATGAACTCGAAGATTTACACTACAGTTTCTATAGATCTTAGTAGCTAATGGGGTTGCCTAAACCATGCGTAGGGGAGGACCTTGTATCCTTACCACTTTCTTATTTGGGAGTGCAAATACGTATCCTTATCACTATCCTATTTAGGAATATATCTTCCTAGAAGATATACATGCTTGTGAAAAATTCGTATCTAAAGAAGTTATTTTTCATGAGCTTTATAAACAGGGTTCCCACCATTAGGTAAAACACTTCATGCACACACACACACATACATATTTTCTTAATCTAGTTCCACCATAAATCCTACAAATCTTACTAACTTAAGTATTGAAATAGCTGCATTGAGCAACCTTTCAAGCATCCACTAATTGTGTTTTCTTTTGTAGGATTAAGCTTACTCTATTAGCCTAAAGTAACAAAATCAATATGACTATCAGTATATAATTTTCTTTTTTAATAGACTTATCACAATTTTGAAAAACCTAAATTAAAATTTTCCATCATTTTCATTTTGTCTATTTCTTTTAGAGTTGAAGAATTAAAGATTAATAATGCATTAATATCCCAACAAAAGAATTGTCATTACTATTTACATAGACATATTGTAGAGATATATAATCGATAAGTTTCGTAAGTTACTTTTTTATGGTCATATATTCATATAATGTTTTCATTGCCTTTCTTTTCAAAATTTCACATACTTTTTATTGTGTTCTATAAGCAACCTCATATGATATTTAATTAACTTTATTATTTAATTCATAATAAACTACTCATTAAAGCAAATAATCTATAATTTGTATTACCGTCCTATACTAGAGGCAATGATCTAACCAATTTTGTATGGGCAATATTTTTTAAGGATTTCTATGTTTATTTTTTTCATACTTTTGATCATTGCTCTTGCATGTAATTAACCAAAAATTGGTTTACAATTAATATTTCATGTATTTAATGTTCTTAGATTTCCGCTATTTAATTATTCCATGTTCCCCGATAACGCAAATAAGCTACAATTAGCATTACTTTCTATATCCTTTTTAGAAGGGCAAATATTTATATGATTTTGTATTGTCAATATTTAGGACTTTTATGTTGACTTTTTTTCAAAATTTATGTTTACTACTCTTGCATGTAATTAACTACGAAATCGTTTAGAATAAATATATAATGTAATTGATATTCTTAAATTTGCACATATATTGTAGATATAGCATCCGTTGGAATAATAAAATTTGCAAATATATACGTTTATCAAATTATGTAAACATCCGAAATCATATAAGGTATTGTAATGCATATGATTGTATCACAACATAAAATCCTTTAACAAATAATCTATCGGCATAGCTTTAAGAATAATTTTTTATCAAAATAAAATCTTCTATGAACATGGTGCCAATTATGAATTGTGCATTCATGCAACTTAGATGTTGTAAATTTTCTAATATAGCTTCTTTAAGGATAATGTCTTATTCTAAATTTTTGAAAAATTCACTTTTGTAAAAATGTAGAGAGAATTACAAAGAAAAGGATCAACATTTGAAATAAGATTAAATAAAGGATCAATATTTCAAAAAATTCAAATAAAAAATCAATATTTTATAAAGTAGTTCAAATAAAAGATTTATAATAACTAATCAATAAAATTATTTAAACTACTTTGTAAAATATCGATTCTTTATTTAAACTTTTCAAACTATCGATTCCTTATTTAAACCATATTTTGAAACGTCGATTTCTTACTCGAATTTACTCTTAAATAGATCCTCTCCTTTATAGTTATTTTCTAAAAAATTCTTATCGTTATCTATGTAACAGTAAAATCGTATTGCTTGTGATTGATTATTTACCTAAAAACTCACATACAACTAAGGGTGAAATAAGTTTGTCGCATAATTTTGATTGGGCACATTTATTCAAGTAGATTCTCTCTATGTGATCATAATACACTTTTGAATTTACATCAAAGTGTATTTTATGATAGGGCATCTAGGTACATATATGTACCCTTAAAATTATTTAAGCAGACGTCAAATTGTCCGGCGATGTGATTCATCATGAAAGTTTTTCGATAAAGTATTTAAAATCAAATCATTTATCTTTCTAGGTTATCGTGTACTTTGAGTAGAATATCTCATTGAAGCATATATTTATGTGTTGTTATTATCATTCCATTGTGAATTATAGTTTATGGATACTAAAATCAGAAGCTAAACAACCTTCTAGGTAGTCTTAACAGCTATTCTAAACTTCTTTACAACAAAACATGGAAGTTGTAAGGTGCCTTATTCCCCCCTTGTCCTCAAAACTTTGTTTTTATCCTTCAAGGGAAATTAGTAGTTCCATTATGTATTTATTATTAGAGGTTTCTTAATTTTCAAACGTGAAATTTCGGTCTTCATATTCACCATACGGAACACTTATCAATCATATTTCCCTTTATTGCTACTCCGTTGAAGTCTCAATTAGAAAATTTTTAATAACATCAATGTTGGTAATTATCTTAAGTATACTGATCAAATTTATTGACTTTTACATCTTGATTGTTAAATAATTACTAACAAGAGATATACACTTGATGCATGTGTCCTTATAAATTAGAAAGAAAAAAATTACTGAGCTAACTAAATAAAACAAGAAATAATTTGCAGGAAAAAGTTGTTTAACTTTACATTAGCATTTAACATGTATCGAGTATTGTGGATGGGGAGATTTTCTCCTAAGACGGTGGGAAATATTAGTTAGATAAATTAGTAAAATCAAAATAAGTTTTATAAGCAACTAAAAGCTCTGGCGTTTTAATAATTACTCTATGCAACCATCACACCGTCGTGACGAACCGAAACGGATAAATATGTTGAAAAATTACTATAAACTTTTTGTTTGTTGTCTCAAAAGGACTATATTATTTTGTCTTTCAAGTCTTTGTCATTGCGTGAGTAGCTACGACGACTTAGACTTAAAATGGTCCTCCTGATAAAGGCAAGACTTTTATTGGTTTGTCTCCAAAAAGACTCCATCATTTTGTCTTTCATGTCTTTGTCATTGCCATGAGTTGCTACGACGACATAGACTTAAAATAGTCCTCCATCAAGGAATGATGCGTGTCTCTGTTGAAGGATACGTATACCTAGATTTCAGTAAAGTTAGTTTTGAATCGTAAACCGGCTTATCTGATAATGGTCGGACCGAACCGTAGGGTTTTAAGGGTTTAGATGGTTCGCCTAGGTAGAATCATTTGAATTGGCAGGCCACGAATTACCAAGTTGACCCGCAATTGAATCAGCGGATTGGTCCGGCTGATTCGCCAAATTTAAAAAAAAAAAAAAAGAGGCCATTAAGTTGAAAAAAATAATTAGATAATATTTAATAAATCATTGCATATGAAAGCTACTTTATTTACGACGGTAAAAGACAATTTTTTAAAAAGTAATATCATCAAACTAATGATAAAAACTAATCATAAGTTAATTATGTCTTAAGAATAGATAAAAAATTCAATTTCAGTTAATGTAAGTTTTTTTTGTAAAACTTATCAAATATCAAGGATTTGAATACGAGAAAAAAATAAAATTTGAGGAAAAAAAACAAAAAAGTTGAAATCGTATTAAGTCGAAAACTAATAAAAAAATTAAAAATTGTTAATGAATTAGTATAATTAAAAAAAAAGAGGGAAAGAAGATCACATTATTAAAAATTATTAATGTATTTTAAAAAAAATTAAATATTAAAAAGAAAAACTGATTTAAGAGTTTCGAATTAATCTAGTGAAAACTACCGGCCCACGAATCGATCATAGTTTACCGTCTCACCAAAACAATACACTAGTAGTTCAGGGCCGGTTTCTGGCCGGTGCAGCCCAATGCCCACGTTTATATGTACCCCGTACGCATTTCTATTTTCAGTTTGGGTTACCTGTTGGAGTAGCTTTTATGAAGAATATATAAACTTTATCATATCCAAACTGTAAACATGCCGTTGAACAATTATGCTAATTCATTCTACTTTTATTTAAAAAGAAAAAGACTAAGCCGAAGATCGTAAATTGCTGACGCTAACCCGATAAATCATTAATTGATTAGTTTATTATATGAATATAATAAGTTACCGATATTTATTGAATTAGCCTCGGCTACTTTTGAAGTGGATTATAATTATCGATATTAATATCAATAAAAAAGTGTCGGAAATATTTCGTTGTTTTGTAATGCTATCCATGCTTTCATGTTTTTCTTCCGATTAATTAACAGATTTGATCATGTTAAGTAATACATATGTAAGAACTGCTTGCAAACCTTTAGAAGATATCTAATGTGCATTGTTGTTTAAAACCGATTATTTATTGTTCTTACGGTCGCTTCGTTTCTCTCGAATTACTAGCTGGATCACATTCAAATATCTCTAGTTATATTTGGTGATATATTAGAGTAATATTAGAAATGAATCAAATCTATTTATGAACTATTTAAGTTTTGGATAATTATTTGAGTTTGAACCAGTACTTAAGCTTGATCTTTTAGAAAAGGTTATTGAATCCAGATAAAAATTCATGATATTTAACTTGACTATCTCACAATTGCAATTGAGTTTAATCAAGTATAAATATCAGTCGAATTTGAGTTAAACATAAAAGTGAATATTATTTTAATTGAAAAAAATACTTTAATATAGATAAATTCAATCTACACAAGATTGATAATATCATTCTATTTTATATAGGGTGCCATCATTCATTGTCGTTAAATGTACGGCAAAAATGAAAAAATGAAAGAAAGAAATTCTATTTTGTGTAATTTCCAAATTTTTGCCTAATCTCGGTTGTCGAATTCCTAAATTCCCCATATGCAAAATAAACGCTCGTTTTTTAAATACAAATTTCCACTTGATTTGAGAAATCCACACCATTTATCACCAATAATTCCTTTATGCAGCACGACTTTCCTTGTTCATGCATATTCCAGTTTTTCCCCTTTTCGTGGAAATCATCTAGGAAGAAAAATTATTTGAGATTTAACTCAAGAAAATGAGCAAAAGATTCTCTATCATCACGAATTAAATAAAAAAAAATTATACTCATTTTGAAAAAAAAAAAACAGAAATTGCAAAAGCAGGTTTCATCGCAAGAAAAATAGCGATCGATTGACGTATTCCAATCTCATAATAACAAAACTATACAAACAACCAACTGCAATATTAAGTTATAACTCCTAGACACCGTGAAACCACTTTGAAACACTTTCATTGTATGCAATAAATTCTATGGCACCTTATATTGAATGTTATATATGGTTTGCTTCATCATTTAATAAATAAAATAATACTGGATGTACAATTTTTGGATAAAAATAATTTTGTAAAAGCCACTATTCAGCAGGCATACTGACCGTACAAGTAATATAACGCGAGAAATTAAGATCGCATTTTTTAACTTCGAAAAAATTCAAACTAAGTTATCAATTATGGTGGTGATCCAGTTTTAATCTAAGTAATCCAATTTTAGCTTCTGAAAATTTGATTAAACAAAGCTATCACTAAACATTAGTCTAAACCTAAAAATTAATACTAAAGCTATAATTAAAGAAGAACTTATGATTGGAGAAACTCTAATTGCAGTAGCGTGGGATTATACAAAGTCAACTTTTTTATTACCCTTTTATGCCTTTAAAATATAATCAGGTTGTCTAAATGGATATTAGCTAAACTCGCAAGAACACATTTCTTTTTTGAGTTACTAAAGTTCTAATTATAGTCTAAATATCCCTTCTGAGTAATTTCTCTATAATTATCTGGCAAATTCCTCTCACAACATAGCTATTCTAATTGAATTTGTTGTTTGAGCACATTTCTTTATGCCAAATCACAAGTTCAATTGTATTAAGAGCACGAGTTTCAAAATTTGAGCCAAAACCACATGTGTTCGTGCCAATAATAACATACTAGATCCTATTTATTAAGATTTCCAATTTCCTTTCTGAGTATATAAAATTCTAATCCACCAAATATTGGTGATCGAGCAATACTACACGTGAACACTGAAGAAGGAATAGCCAAAATATTCATAGCCGTCAGTCAACTAATAAATCCATTAACCATTGTACAGTCCCTCAATATAATTTTGCTCATAACAATTATCCTATAAAGTAAAAGCACGCAGACTTGAAATTCATTGCTTAACAATTGGGACGGACATCGAACAATATGGTTTTGGGGGTAGATTTAGATACACGTTAAGATTTACTTTATAATATACAAGAAGACGACTTGTAAAGCGCGCAACAACTGAGTAGAGAACCAAAAGTAGGAGACCATATTATTAAGTGAAATTGAGTTGAGAAAAAATGGGGATCACTATTTAAATGGAGCTTCCTTAAAGATCGTATCAAATTTTTCGAAATTTATTGATTCCCAATAGATAACTATCTCATGATTTTGGTACTATCTTTAAGAGATTTTTCCAATGAGGAGATACAGTTTTTTGAGAGAATAAGATATATATATATATATTGAAAAAAGCATTTATGGGATATTTTTATTCCCATAATTATATGAATGCGTGAAATTTTTGAAAAAATAACTTTTTATTTTACATATATATTTCAAAATTTTCTACATCCACTAGTGGATGTTGCACTCGTATTTTAAAAACATCATATGCGTGAAATTTTAATTCATAATATTTACTAATTAATTATGTGAAAGAGAAAAAAATAAAACTATGAAAAAAAAAGGGTTAGTAGTTATATGCACTTAGTAAATTTATATTCCTAAAAAGAGAGAAAAAGGATATTGAAAAAATAAAAAAACTGTTACTTTAAAAGGATGTGTAAATATATATAGGAAAGTGTGAGATAGAGGAGAAAGAATATAATGGAAAATGGAGAGGTGAATGTAGAGAAGTACTATTTGAAGAGAGAGAAAGAGAGAAAAAAAAAAAAGTTGTTCTGTACGTGGAAGTAGAAGATAGATTAAGGGAAAAAAAAAGGGAAAGAGAGAGGGATAAAAAATTAGAAAAAAAGAGTAGTGGAAAAGAGAAAAAAATAGCTAGAAAAAAAAAAGAAATTGGTAAATTTATTCATAGTATAAGATATTTATAATTTTAAAAGGTTATTTTAATATTGATATTTTTGTTGAATAATATTATATTAGGATTAAATAGGTAATTTTGGGGAGTGACGGTCCTAGGGCTTTAATAATATATATATATATATATATATATATATCCTTTTATAATTATTTATTTCGAAACTTGAGGAGTATCGCCTACTCAACAATTCAACAAGAGTAAACACCACAAAGGGAGTCTCCGTGCGCAATGCTTATCTAATTAGAAGCTCGTCTCCGTCTGCATCGAGCTTTCTGCCTTATAACGAAGGGAGGACATTGGAACTCTCCCCTTTTGCCTTCTTCCACCATAAATCTATATTGAGAAATGGCCTCGCTGTTTCTTGCATGAATAAATGAGTATCCCTCCTTTTGTTTTCTACTCTCACGGCTCATAAAAATGGAAACATATTTTCACTTGTACGATCAAATTGAATATAGCCTATTTTTACTGTTTACAGATAGCTTTTTTTTTTGTTTTTTTTTTTTTTTCTTTTTCCCTTACTGCCTTTTAGTTATGGTTCTTTTCTAAGAGCTTGTTGTTGAACTCCTATTATATTATATTTATAGTCGAACTGGTCATATGTACCTGTGATGGTAATATTTTACAATATATTATTTCGGTCATTGATTTTAAATTTTATTTATATCAATTTCTATACATTATTTGCAAATTAATAATTCATACAGTATAAATTGTTATTTTTATATTTGTTATTAAAATTAGTATAGCCCGCCTTTCTTCTCATTAGACAACATAGATCCAGCAGCGAAATTTCGTCGCTCCACTTATTAAGCGGCAAAGTTAGTGCTCATCAATATAAATCTTAAAAAAAAAAAAAAAAGAAAGAAAAAAAGAAAGAAAGAAAGGGTTCTGATAAATATAAATACTACGAATTTAATTTGGCCGATCAAACTATAACATCTGATGGTAATAGAAAATTAAGAAAATAATTTCCAATTCAAAAATAGGAAATTAGTTTTATCGTTTTCCATCGACTTTTTTCCAAGATTACTAATATGCTATACTTTCACATTTCATGAGCACTTTTTCTTCTCCTTCTTTTTTTTTTTCCCCTTTTCCAGCTAACACTCATCATCTACATGCCACTAGTATTTTTAATGATAATATTATTAAATTATAATAAATAACAAATGAGTCCAGACAACACATTCTGCCTAACACGCCCTAATTTGAAAAGTACGGACCAGTTAGCATCAATGATTTAGCATAAGCACCAATATATAAGTTGATGACTCTACGCCATTTAGCACCAAGATTCCATATCAACAGGAAGAGTGCAAAAATATTGCGAGGAATATTTTGGAGTAGGGCACCATTCTCTTCATGGAGCCATCTAGGGAAAATCTCAAACTTAGGAAAATGGAGAAAGAACTGCTTGATGCAGCTCAAGAGGGAAGTGTAGAAACTCTGCAGAAATTGCTTGACCAAGATCGACGTATCCTACGTAGATACATTTCTGGGGGTTTCGAGGAAACACCTCTACATATAGCTGCCATGTTTGGGCACCCAGGATTCACAAAGTTAGTCCTAGATCACATGCCTGAAATGGCAAAAGAGTTGGACTATAGAAAATCAACTCCACTTCATGTCGCAACAGCAAACGGGCACATTCTAGTAGTGAAGGAGTTATTACGAACCAATCCAGAAATGTGCCTCGCCAAAGATTGGAAAGGAAGAAACCCAGTTCATATGGCTGTAATAAAAGGCCACATTGAAATTCTAAAAGAATTGGCTGGCGTTAGACGCCAAGCTGCCCAAGCCCTTCTTGGGGCTTCAACTGTATTGCATATATGCGTTAAACACTACCAGTTGGAGGCTTTAAAGTTCATCATTCTGGAGGTTATTGATGATGCTGAATTTGTCAATTCACAGGATGACGAGGGGTTTACCATGTGGTCGAAAAACAAACGGAGGTACTAGCTATTGTATAAATTTTGTGTAGTACTCGTGTTAATCACATTATCGTCAAAAGTTCTTAATCCCTGGATTTGTTAAAACCAGTATTGTTAATGCCACTAACGTTCTTCATATGCCCAGGTTACTCGAGCATGGCAAAGTGAATGTAAACGCAACAACCGCACGTGGATTCACAGCATTGGATATTAGTTTAGCTCAGGGTAAAAAAATTATCAAGCACATAGAAATTGTAAAACTTTTACAAGAAGCTGGAGAGTCAGGAGCAAAATCGGCAACCAGGTTAAGGTTTCGCTCAGAGGACATTATACGCAATAATGAATCTTCAGCAAATGTTGTTGCAGACTCAAATGATGATCCGTCAACAAATGTCGTTGCAGACTCAAACAACGATCCATCAGCAAATGTTGTTGCAAACTCAAACAGTATAGTAAGAAGAATAATTACCAAAGTCACGTCTTCATGTTTTGCAACAGCTCGTGAGTCCAAAAGTGAAAGGAAAAAGCGGTTGGAGGGTAGCTCTAATGCACTGATGATAGTAGCGTCGCTTATTGCTGCTGTCACATTTCAAGGTCTAATTCAGCCACCTGATAAAATTGAAGATGCAAAATATGCCACTCAGAGTCAGGACTTTTTACTCTTCAACACGATGAGTTTTTCTGCATCAATTTTCGTAGTCCTGCTTTTGATCAGTGGATTACCTCTGAAGCGCAGACTTCTTATATGGATTCTTAGGATTACAATGTGGATTGCGGTCTTATCATCAGTACTTACTTATTACAGTGTGATAGAAATTGTTAAACATTTAGTCCATTATAATACCGAGGAAGATTATGACCCTGCTGCATGGTATTTGGCTTTGGTGGTGCTGGTCTTGGTTTTCATTTTGCCCCTTGGACATGCTATTCGAGTACTCTTTAAGATGGTAAGATGTTTGATATGGATGAAAGAAAAAAGTGATAGAACAAATTCGAATGATCAAGATCAAGTTCGTGTCTAGAATATTCAGTTGTCCCATTTCAACTTTTAGCAAGTACTAAAGCCACTACTAAAATAAGCTGAGGATATAATATCCTTATTTATGCCTTGTACAGCTTTGTATTTCGAAGTTAGTAATTTCACATGTATTAATTTTGCATTACTTATGCCTGTAACAAATAATTGTCGTGATAATTAAATATAATTTATATAGTTTATGAGTAGTAAATAATTACAAATCGTACCTGATTTGAATCTTATTTTTCTTTATTGTTATTATAAACCATTGTAACTTCATCATGGGGAGAGATTGCATTATCTTGTGTAACGAATTTTTATTTGCTCTTAATGTAATGCATAGCAGTCGACAATCTCATGTTTCAAAATTTATCTGACTCTGATTGATTCCAATTTCAAACTTGGTGATTGGATAAAATAACTTACTGATCTAAAGATGTTGATTTGGAAAAAAGGTTACCAAGTTAAAATTTCACCAATCACTCATGATATATCTAGGATTAGAATTTATCTATCGAAAAATGAAAATTCTAATTTATCCTTTTCTTGTAAAACTAAAAATGCATGAGTTAATAAGTCTACAATTATATCAATGTTAGACACTGAATGTACAAAATGGTCATGTACAACAAAATATGGTACTAGGCAAAGCATCTCTACTATTTTGCACTCATCCACAGATTGAGCTAAACATAAAAATTTTCAAGTCTTTTGAAAGAAATATGTACTTAGAGAGAAAATTATAATCCAATATTTGTAATGCCTCAAAACTTAGAGTTTTACAATTCACTATGTGTCCTGCCATCTATTGATACGCCAAGCGTAAATATTCACTAAAATCTCCAAAATTATCGTTAGAAACTTCAAATGATTTAAATAAAATGTATAATTTTCAAATAATTTAGGATTACTTCTATTAAATTATATGAATCTATGAACAAGTAATTTTCATATCCTATTATATAACACCAACTGTTCAAATTTAAATATTACCCTCATGAGTAAAATTCTACTAATCTCTCCCCAACCTAGAATTCTTGATTATCACATGCTAGTCCAAAACCCTACAAAATCTATTCAAACTTGCAGCTAAAAAATTAATATAGAATGAGTTGAATCCCAATACAAAATACGACATACACATACATAGGCATATAAACATAAAATCTTCCAATCACACATACACACACATACGAGTACATAATATAATAAGGCAACAAGCATACATTTATTTTCTTTATTTTAATCTAATAAGTAAAAATAGGGATACCAAGAACCCCAACACGTATAATATATACAATACCATATGGTATCGATGATGGTTCCTCCAACACCTTAGAAACCAAAAAACATCATAAATCTATCCTGATCATTTTCACATGGGACTCTACTCGAGAGACCATCACAAAATGATCATCAAGGTACTACCCTAAGATCACTGGTCCCCCTAGTCTCTTTGTTCTAGCCAAGTACACATAGTATGATATAGTTAAGATTGAGTAATTATTTAATCCGTTTTTATCACCTAACATTCAACCACAAACAAACAAACAAGTATCCATACCTAATTCAACAACATCATGAATAATTCTCAAATTAACTCTTGCTCTTGAAGTAATCATACAAAATAATAAGCCTTAGAATCTTCTTTTTGAATTCTAAGTACTAGTCTCAATTTTAATTATTTCTATTTTTTTACTTTACACCTATAAGTTGGATAGGTCATTAAGTTGAAATTCACTAACTAGGGTTATCTAAGTCTTTACACTTAGTTATCAAGGTAATATTAAATTTATTTGCCTATTTAGTTTATAATATCTAAGAAATTAAAATAGTAGAAAATAATTAATGTATAAAACTATGGTTAAAAAGAAAAGAAAAAAACTTAAGTACCCTTCACAAAATACACTACTATGCCCCATACTCCAAATATATTACATGTACACAATAGTACAAGCCATGTCTTCTAACTTTCATGTACACTATGTATGCACTTGTACACTTTGTGTACATCCACCCCTCTCTCTCTCTCTACTTCAATCAACTTAAACAATCTAATCTCCCGATTCACATTCGCAACCAACCCATCCTTTGCTACCGGTTCTCTACAATAGCAACCGTTTTTGCTTCTTAATGTCTAAACATGTTCCTAAACACAAAACCAAAGACATAAATCTAAAACATACTTTTTCACAAGTTTTTGTAGTAATCCACAATTTATGTTGTGAACACCAAATGTGATTATAACATGATCAAAATATGAATTCAAAATTATAAATAACTCAATTATCTTGTTAATCAAAATCATGAAATCTCCTTACTAAACTAAGGTTGTATATGCTTTTCCCACTTGCCATATGCCAACCAAAATTTGACAACTTAACGTTAAGATTATGTGCTCATAATACTCCATTGTGAAAATATGACACTTCTTACGATCATGTGCTTATATAATATCGGTACTTTATGGCCTTATCCATTATAAGCCAAGTTATTGTGCTAATGACATCTCATATCTTTTGTTAGGTATTCATAAAATGCATCCATTTTAAGCTAGGATATTGTGTTAAATATAGCAAATAAATATAAAAAGGTGAGCTTACATTTTTAGTAAGGTGTGTTGTTAGTAATGTAATATAATGCAGGCTTGAATGGTTGGTTTTGTTGGTGCAGTGACTAATATTGCTTTGTGCTGCTTTAGCTAAAATATGGGATGGTTTATGTATTATACATGTGTTTTATTGATTTTAAAGCATCTTAATTCTTATTCTCGATGGTCAAAAGCTAGACTGTTTAGTGCAGCCGAACTTAATTGCAACATGAATTTATTATTCATTAAATGGTTTGGTTTTCACGTGCCAAACGCTAAATTTCATTATGTAGCCAAAATTCCATCACAGCATATGCATCAGACACTCTCTTATACCATCGGTGCTTCACTCTTCATGAACTGCAGAATTAATATGGTTTTGTTCTTAATGGATTTGGTCCTCTACGATTTTGGTCGAAGATATGAAATTATTAAGAAGGCAACTTCCATAGGACATTGACACATGTCATGAGATGGAATCTCTTCAAAATGCAAAAGCAATATAAGAGTATTGCGCTAGCTATGACAATGATATGAGAAGGAGAAAAGTAATATCCTTTATGATGGTTGTAATCCTTATCCTCTTATTGACAAAGTGTACCGATGATTTATACACTAACCAAGAAATAAGAGCTCTTATTCTATGTTATAGCAGTTTGCAAATACAATTCATGTTTAAATGAAAAAGATAAAGCAACATATTGTTGCTGAAATGGAAGAAAAGTTACCATATATATGATACAAGAAACAAAGAATTATGTATATACATGTGATTAATCGTGTAAATTTGAGCAAGCGGGACTTTCATACATGCTGGTTTAGATTTCATATAACATTGTAGCCTAAGATCAAGCTGATGAATTAACCCTTAGGAATGCCTTGAGTCCTCAAAGTGGAGTTGGTATATACATGTCAATAATGAATTAGCTTGATTATAAGTTGGTTAGCTATTTAAGAAAGTTTACTTGATAAGCAATTTAGAAAGCTTGAAGCTTATGGTTAGCAAATGGTTGTGAAGCTGTTGAAGAATTAATTGAAATTGCTAACTTAGGGTTGATACATGTAGATCGGCTTAGAAAGAGGAATAATTCATATAAGGGAGATAAAAGGACAACACCAACTCAAGCCAAGGCGATATGCGCTACTAGTTGCACACTTGAGAAAATATTAAGGTGATTATTTTGTGGCACTAATGTTAGGCTCTACATTATAATTTTTCAAGAAATTAAAATTTGTTAGGCTGACTATGGGCTGGTCCGAGCCTACTTAAAATAAGCTTTCTTCTTTTAAAAAAAAAAAATGGTAC
This sequence comes from Lumnitzera littorea, assembly GCA_024138015.1. NCBI lineage: Eukaryota > Viridiplantae > Streptophyta > Magnoliopsida > Myrtales > Combretaceae > Lumnitzera > Lumnitzera littorea. The sequence continues at coordinate 12,453,733 of JAMXBB010000007.1, read as the reverse complement.
GTATTTGTCCTATTTGACACCTATGTGAGATATTCAAAAATCTAAACTCTGGATTCTTCGATCAAAATATTAGGTACAACTCTCTCTCTCTCTTCTCTTTTTCCTTTTGTCTTTGTACTGTTTATTCTTCTCTAAGTACAGTAATTAAGGTTTTCAAAATTTCTCTCTACAACGATGATTTGAAAAAGAAATTGATAGGTCTAAGAAGTAAATGTGGTGATCAATGTACTGATACTATTTTTATTGATTTCTCTCTTATATGTATGATATCTAGCCTATTGGTTCTTTGTGTACAAGATATGAACGAAGTAACAGATTGATTAGTAGGTGAGTTCTTTACTGATGAACCTGGACTTTGAGCACTAGAGAAGCTCCTCTATAGAAAGTTTTCGCTATTAAGGGTTTTCTAACCCTAACTACTATTGTCTTTTCCTATTTATATGTATCTCAATTCCTTGTAGTTCATTTGTAACTATGAATTGAAAAATCTATTTCTTAGGTTAATGGTTTTATAATTTGTAACTGTTTGCAAAACAACTTGTAAGACTGATTGTCTGTATGACTCCTCATGCTGCTTGTTATAGTATGCTTAAGTCTTCACATGTACTTATCCAAATATGAGACTAATTGTCTGTATGACTTCTCGTGTTACTTGTTATAGTATGTATTGCACCTCGAAGTCGCAGTGTCACAACAGTCCCGCTTTATAAACCATTCTATGATAGTAACTGGCTTTACAGTGCCTACCATAGACATGATCTGCACACAGCGTCGACGATTCCTCGCTTTAAAGTAAACAGTCCGATTAAAAATTTAACTACAATTATGATACATATTACAAATTTCTAATAAACACGTATAATTATATGTAAGTCTATAAAACTTTCTAGGAAATTCTATATATTTACAACTGTTCACTAATTTACATAATAACTATTAGTCTTTCATCCTTAACCATAAAGGACACTCTAGCTACACATCATTACTAAGTAAATTGATCCTCACACACCTGGCTTCAAAAAGACTAACCTCTGGATAATTGTAGGGCGGTATAATACTTGAAGTGCTCAGAAATCAGGACCTGCAAAAGGATCTATAAGGGTATGAGCAACTATAGCTCAGTAAGTTAAATTGGAGACTCATAAATGCATATAAGTACAAACAAGATTATCAAGCAATTATTTTCTTGCAATGCAACAATCAAGTGTCATTGCACAACGTAGTCTGGTCCATTGTAAAATCGGAGAAATTTCACCCGCTTTAATCCCGGTTGAGGAGTTTCCATGTTATGCAGCAGCTTACAACCAAACCCAAGCTTATGCAATGGAGACCTCGCTCCTCCCGCGACTACCTTCTAACCATTGACTTCACCCTCGCCACAACCTCTTCTCCTGTCACTTAGTTCGACTAAGGATGAAGAAGAGACCATTTTGCAATCCTGCGCTATCCCTTTCGAAGGGGTCGATATTTGGTTGGAGAATCCTATGATCCCTTAATGGGTTGCAATACATGACATTTTTGGTTATTAGAGTCGAATAAGATTAAATTTCATTTAGGGTGTTCAAACAATTTCACACTTATTCAATCGATCACAAAATCACTCACATTACAAATTCAGCACGAATTTAAATACATCAAACACATGCGTAAACTACTTACAATCATAACCATTCCGAGTACCATAAAACTAGTACTCTATTACAATAAGTAATAACCCAACTTACTTGGAATTTCTCAATCGCCCGATCACTTAATTGCAAGCCGATTCATCTCTAGGTGTCCTATAATACAAAGAAGTCTTTTTAGTACTTATACTTTAAGGATTCATATTCTAAGTTATAATTTAACTCTTTTTTCCATGTATACCTATTATATATTAATAATTCTTTCTACTCTATTTCGAGATTCAGACCCTAAATTAGATTCTAGTTTTGATTCCTAAGTCTTAAATATGCTCAAATCCTAATGTGAAATTAATAACATTAAGCTCGAGTATTCAAATATTCTATTGGGTCTTAATTTACTATTCTAAACTATTCGGTACACGCTATTCCAAATTAGGGTATCGAATTTATCCCAATGTGAAAAAATCTTACATTTTTATACAATTACCTAAAATTAAATCTTATTTCAGATTTAGTATTATTCTGATTTTTATTCTAATATTATCTAAATAACCCTAATTTTTTTAGATTTATTAATTTTCAATTCCACATATTACTAATTTCTTACAATAACTACCTAATTTCCTAAATTAACTATACTTGATACTCCAAAAGCTAGGATTAGGTTTCCACATCAGAGATTAACATCTCTAAATATCTAATTACCATCTAAATCAGTAATTAGTATCTTAATCACCTAATTAACCCAAAATTACCCAATTTTTCCATTATTTTAGGGCTAAAAATTAACTTAAAAATTTCGAAAATTAATTTTAGAAAAATAGCTTCATAGCACTATTCTATATCACATAAGCATTCTATAGAAAAAAATTGAGCTACAGACTACACTCCTAAGCTTATTTATTTCTCGTTCTAATCATGCTCGGTTTTGCTCAATTTGTTAATAACCCTATATTTTCAAATATAATTAAACTAAATCACTATTTTTCCCTAAATCTACATACAATAAAACCTCAAATTAACAAGTTTCATAATTTTTTAAGCAAAATAACTAATTTTACGAAATTATTCAAAATCGGGGTAAATAAGGGACTCACCGGTTTGATGCTTTTTGACCGTCTAACTCCAGTCCAAGTGTGTCGATCGGCCTAAACGATGGGGCTGGAGTGGGGTGGTGGTGGTGGTGGCTCGGTCTTAGGTGGTTGTGAGGTGTGAGTTTGGCTCACTAGCCCTATTTGTATAGTTTCCTTTTCTTCTTTTTTTTTTTCTAGATTTTCTCTCGAATTTTTTACGTTCCCTATTTTTCTCTGATTCTAAACTGTCCAAAGGAGTTCTCTGAAATTTTTTCCTATTTATAGACATTTTGGGTAATTAATATGTACTAATTAGACATGATATTGCCCCATTTCCTTGATTTTTGGCTTTTGTGTTTCTTAATTCTAATTGGATAATTTTTCTTTTTCAGATCCTGACCTGCCACGACCAGATTTACATCATTCCACACCCTTCTGATTTTTTTATGATTTATCTTAATTAATTTAATAATTTTCTTTAATTATTTACTAAGTTTTTAGCCAATTTAAGTAATTTCGCATATTTTTATCTACACATAAATACATGTGGGATACATGTGAACATTCTTAATTATTATTTAGATCATTCTATGATTTTTAGTATACATATAATTTATCTCTAGTAATTTATTAGATATTAAATTACACTTTTCGCCTTTTTGATGATTAACAAGTATAATACTTAAAATTTGAAAATTTTGTAATCTCCTATTTTATTACTTATTTTCTTAAATTCAAGTTTACGGGGTTATTTTTACTAATATTTCTCTCAATAGTTTATAATTTGGGTTTGATCGAATCTTTTAACCAATCGTTCTAAACCTTGTGTTTTAAGTTCAATCCTACGGTCTCTTAACTTAACTTTAGGGCTTACAGTATGCTCAAGTCTTTATACATACTCATCTAGATACCTCAAACGTCTTCTATTTATTCTTAGTTGTCTTCTATTTTGTCATAATAGATTTCTCCCCTCCTTAGACATTGACCTTACCCTCAAAGTCAAATACAGGATAGTCCTTAATAAAATCTTCTAAATTAACCTAAGTAGAATCTTTTAGAAAAAACGACTCCCTTTAAACCAAAAGTTGTGTAACCTTAGCCCCCTATCGTAAAAGCTCTCATACATCCAAAATGGGTGTAGGTTAAACTAATGGTTGATTGTCTAAAGCTAAAGCTAATAATAGTCTAGGTTCATCCTATTTACCTTCAGCTTTCTTCAAAAAAGAAATATAAAATGTAAGATGAATTCTAGATTATTCTAGTAAATTGAGTTTAGAGGCTAGTGGTCCTATACATTTCAGTACTTTGAAAGGACCAAAATATCTTCTAGATAACTTATAGGACAGTTGATTAACTAATGAAATTTGTCTATAAGGTTGCAACTTTACATAAGCCCAATTACCTACAAGTAACTCTTTATTAGATCCCTTCTTATTAGCAAAATTTTTCAATCTCTATTTTTGCTTTAAACAAGTTATCTTTTAAAAGAGCCAACACATCCTCTCTATTCTTTAGTTGTTGATCCATTACCTTTACTGATGAAAACCCTCTAACATAGTTGGGAATCTAAGGAGGATCCCTTCCATACACTGCCTTAAAAGGAGCGAGCTAAGTATTAGTATGAAAACCAATATTAAATGAAATTTCTACCCAAGGTAAATACTTAAGCCACAACTTTGGTGAGTCCATTATAGAGGACCTCAAATAGCACTCCATAGTCTTATTCAAAACTTCTATTTGACAATCTTTTTGAGGATGGTATGTTGAGCTCATCTCCAATTGTGTTTCACTAAGCTTAAAAAGCTCTCTCCAAAATTTACTCAAAAACACTATTTCTATCAAAGATAATTGTCTTTGAAAATCTAAGAAGTTTCACTACCAATTCAACAAATAAACTTGCCACTAATATAGCTATGTAATTAGCAGTTAGGGGTCCCAAATGACAGTACTTAGTAAGTTTATCCATAACAATCAATATTACTAAATATCCTTTGGATAATGGTAAACCAGTAATAAAAGCCATTGAAACATCATCAAAAATTTGTTGTGGTATAAGAAGTAGTTGTAATAAATTCACCAGAGATGTTGTTAGATAATTAATTTGCTAGCAAACACGGTAATGCTTCACTAATTCTTCTACATCTTTCCTCATTCCTTTCCAGTAAAATGTAGCACTTAAACACTTAAAAGTTTTAAGTATTCTTGCATGTCCTCCCATCGGTATAGCATGAAATTCCATCAATAAAGTAGGAATTATTGATAATTTTGAGGAAATGAAAATCTTATTGCATGAATAGAGTAATCCTTTTTTGTAAGATAAAGGCAACTCAAGTGACTCCCCTATACAACGTTTATCTTCAATGTTAGCCATTCCTCATTGTGCTCTAATTCCCTCTTTAGTACATTAATTTAATCAAAAGAAGGAATTAATAAGGTCAACAATCGGAATTGTTCTTCAAACCTCATAGATAACATATTCACTACTTTATTATCTGGGCTTGGTTTGTATTATATCTCATAATCATACCCCATTAATTTCACTAGATATTGTTATTGCTCTAGAGTTTGAATTACTTGAGTAAGTAATTCTTTAAGACTCTTTTGATATGTTTTAATGATAAAATGCCTTCCTAAGAGATATTGTCTCCATTTTTACACTGCTTCAACTACTGTTAACAATTCTCTTACATAAGCATTTTCTTTTTGCATCCTTAAGCTAAATTTCTTATTGAAATACACAATAGGATTTTTTTCCCTGATGCAAAACGGTACTCAATCCCATTCCTGATGCATCTGTTTCTATAATGAATGTGTTTGAAAAATCTAGAAGAGCTATTATTTGTGTAGACATCAATGACTCCTTTAACTTGAGAAAAGCTTCTGTTGCTTCATTACTCCAATCAAAACCATTTTTCCTTAACAAATTTGTTAAAGGAAATGCTATCTTAACATAATCTTTCACAAAGCATCTATAATAACTAGTGATGCTAAAAAATCCTCTCAATTGCTCTACTGATATAAGCTAAGGCCCGTTCTTCATTGCTACCACTTTTTCCAAATTAGGTTGCCTTCCCTCTTTTGAAACTATATGGCCAAGATAGTCAATACAATCTTTGACAATAACACAGGTGATTTAATGCCCTATAATCCACACAAAACCTCCATGATCCATCTTTTTTCTTAACCAATAATACAAGTGATGAAAAAGGACTATACTAGGCTGAATAACTCCACTCTCCAACATTTCCTTGACCAACTTCTCTATTTCTCCTTTTTGAAAATAAAGATAACAATATGGTCTAACCTTTATAGCTTTTGTTTCATCTTTTAAGTAGTAGTAATGATGTAGGAGTCGTAAAAATATCTTCAAATTTGCTCAATAATGATTCAAGTTCATTATTACTGGTAGTATCATGAAGTTCCAATTCCTTCTAAGCCACTAAATTGAAAAAACAAGCCACATTGTTAAACTTTATCAATTTCCTCAACTCTGATCCTTTAATTTCCTTTGGAATTGTCCTTGTTTCCTTGAAATTCCACTATTTTTTCTTGCTACAAAAATTTCATGCTTAACAAAGCATAATCTACAATAATAAGGCCTCATGTTACCAACCACTGTATTCCTAATACCAACTCAACTCCTTAAATTTGCAAAATATAGAAATCCGCTAAAAATGTAATTCCATTAAGCACTAATGGTACTTCTTTATACATACTTGAGCAAGTCAAATAATCCTCATTTCCAATCACCACAAAAAAACTTAGGAACTGCGATTATTAATAAATCCAACAACTTTACCACACTAAAATGCATGAAATTATGCATGCTTCCAAAATCTATTAGTATTGAAACATGCTTAACTTTTATTGTTCCTTTCAATCTTAATGTTTTAGGAGTTGTAGATCCCGAAATTGTGAGGTAACTTATTTGCAATGTTTTATCAATTGCCTTAGAAAAATCAACTACTTCACCACTTTCCTCCTCTTCCTCTTATAACTCCAAATCCTCTTCCTAATCAAACTAATCTTCATTTGGCTGATTTACATAAGAAACTTTGCTTTACAAACATGCCCTATATGGTATCTTTCATCACAATTATAACAAAGCCTTTTCTCTCTTCTTAAAGACAATTCAACTACTATCACTTTCTTTATAGGTAATGATTTATGGTTGGAATTCTAGGAATTGGTTTTAGTACTAATGTTTTGGTTATTTGGTTTATTTAAGGCTTATGATGAGATGGTAGAAATGGTTGGTTTTCTGAAAGGATGGTTAATAGTGTGGTTTTAAAATGAAAGATAGGTTGGAATTTTTATTTGAAATGGGTGGGTTTGAAAAAGATTGTTGGTATTGAGATTTTGTTAAAGAAAATGATCTATTGATAAGTTTTTGTAACTTTATCTCATGCAATTTGGCTAAATGAATAGCTTCTAAATACGATGGTGGTCTAACTTAAATCACCCCTACCTAAATGTTGGCTTCTAATACAAATACAAAGCAACTTTGGATAAAACTCTTGAACAACCCCAAAATATGGTTGAGTAAGTTTTCAAACTCATTTTGATACTCTAAGACTGATCTTTTCTACACCAATTTGGACAATTTACCCTAATATTCTTCAAAAATTAAGGGTTCAAATCTTATTATAACTACTTTCTTATAGGCTAACCAAGTAATTAACAAATCATTCTTTGTTAACCATCGAAACCACTGTGAAGCTTCATTTTCCATAGCAAAAAAAGCCATTTTCAACCATTACGATGGTGGAACTTTATGAAACTCAAAAAATTGATTTACCTTAAAAAGCTAAGATTCAAGATCATGTCTTGAAAACTTTGGTAAATCTAATTTTATCAATCGACTATACTAATGTTACTCCTGATCATTGTAGGATGAAAATGATGAAGAATCCTCATTGACCTTGGGATTTTTTTTATTCTTTTTTGAAGGTTGAAAAGTTCTTATAATGTTCTTGAAATTTTCATTCATTTCAACTATCATATGCTCCATATTATCCATTCTTGATTCTAAAGATACAATCTTAGCATCATGCTTCATAATATCTTCTTGTAAACCTATTATTCTTCTTGTATTGTTTGCCATTTTTTGAATACAATCTCTAATTAACACTCAATGAACAATGAAAGCACCAATTGTTAGGTTGACTATAGGTCAACCTAAGCCTACTTGAAACAAGCTTTCTTCTTTTCCAAAACAATGGTTCATGTTTGTCCTACTCGACACCCATGTGAGACATATAAAAATCTAAACTCTAGATTCTTCAATCAGAATATCAATTATGACTCTCTCTCTCTCTCTCTCTCTCTCTCTCTCTCTCCTCTTTTTCCTTCTATCTTTGTACTTTTATTCTTCTCTAAGTATAGCAACTATGGTTTTCAAAATTTCTCTCTACAATGATGATTTGAAAAAGAAATTGATAAATTTGAGAAGTAAATGTGGTGATCTATGTGCTGATGCTATTTTAATTGATTTCTCTCTTATATGTATGATATCTAGCTTATTGGTTCTTTGTGTACAAGATATGAATGAAGTAATAGATGGATTAGTAGATGAGTTCTTTACTGATGAACTTAGACTTCGAGCACTAGAGAAGGTGCTCTATAGAAAGGTTTCACTATTAAGGGTTTTCTATCCCTAACTACTACTATCTTTTCCTATTTATATGCATCTTAGTTCTTAGTAGTTCGTTTGTAACTGTGAATTGAAAAATCTATTTCTTAGGTTAATAGGTTTACAATTTGTAACTATTTGCAAAACAACTTGTAAGACTAATTGTCTGTATGACTCCTCATGCTGCTTGTTATAGTATGCTTAAGGCTTTACATTTACTCGTCCAAATACCTCAAATGTCTTCTATTTATCCTTAGTTATCTTCTATTTTCTATCATAACAAATTCTTAACCATATAAACACACTCAACAACAAGGGTAGATGTTCTACAATGTGCTACACTTACATTAGCCTTTTAAAGGCTTATTCAATGCCCAAACCCCTTTGACTTCATTCGAAAGACTTTAGTCAAGGGACAAAATGTAGAGAGCTAAATTTGAAAGTTAGGCTTGAAACCCAATTATTAATGGGGTTTGACATTTTGGCTAAAGATAACAAGACCCATAAAGTTGAGTCCATGTATTCACGATGATAAAAAAAGATGTGCCATAATAGACTTGGAATAGGATTCGTTGGATTGAACCTTTCTCAATTTGGCTCACATTGGAACATGAAGTCTTTATTGGATCTAAACTCATGAAAGGAGTCCATTTAAAGTCCATAAAAAGAAGAGTTTAATCTTAACCATTAATTACCATGACGATTCTATGGATGGAATCAACAACTATCTTCTATAAATATCCCATTTCTTCTTTCATTTTGGCAAAAGAAATCCCCAACTATCATTGTTACTCCCTTAGACTCCACATTTAAGCGAATCAAATACTAAATTTCCTCAAGTATATATGTACCTCGTTCTCTATCATTTATGAAGTCTAATGCTATTTGACTACTCCAACTATCACCGTACATGTTAGAGACTCAATGAGATTGTCTACTCGCTCTCCATATTCTATCTCACTTGATTATACCATACGCATAATTCCAATTATTTTTCTCATCATGCACAGTATAACTTGACACGTTACATGCACATGACTCTCACATTCAAACCTGCTATCCTACAATCTCAAAGTAAGATACATATTTAACTAAAATCCTTAAAAAATAAAATAAAATCTATTTATATAAATCACAATAAAATTCAATCTAGATTTTTTTTTCCAAAAATCTTAATCAAATTTAGAATTACAACAAGTGGTCTCTTATCTTTTTTTTTTTTTTCTTTTAGCCACGGTTTCATATGACTTTAGTGGCTCACATGTCCATTTTTCTCGTAATGTGTTTATTAGCTTAGAAAATATGCATGTAATATGTGATTGCACTCAAAGAAATAAGAATATTTAATTATCATTGGTACATGGTTTCAAACATTCCCGTAGCATGACTAATATACCACAGGCGGGTTCAACATTTTAAACTCAGTCTGGTTTTTTCTAAACATACAACGTTTGACTTCCGTTCATCCTGTTATGGTACGATATGTTCACAGGAAGATCAACATACTTTAGACACCCCACAACATACTTTAATTAGTAAGAGCGGCCAGCAAGAAGCGAAGAATGAAATGTTAATTTTATTGAGCAAATCCAAGCAAAAAGAGTTTCTCGGTGGAATGAATGACTGTCCTTTATTGGCCTACGAGTTAAGTTAGTTAGACTACTTTGGCCCACTAATACATATATGTTGGAATTCTCAACCCAATTTACCTCAACCCATTAACTTATAAAGTTCAACTTATTTGCACAATTTAATAGGTTAAGCGAACTAATCTACTTAACCCACTAAACAATATATATTAAGAGATTCTCCATTTATGGAGCTCTAATTTAAAATCTATGTTAGTGATGAATAAATAACTATCAATAAAAAAAAAAATAGCATTTAGTTGGTGCACTACGAAAGTTACAGATTCTGGTGCTAAAGTTTGCTCTTACATGTAGGATATATTATAATATAATTCCTCCATAATGGACTCTTGGAACGAAGGAGAGAATGTTAAAGAGACATGGACACTAAGCTTTGAAAAGAAAACGTGAAATTAACAGTGTGACTTTTGTACGAGCTTTTTTTTTTTTTTTTTCCAAATTGTACGAGTAAGTATAAAGTAGATGTACAAAATGAAAATAACAATTGAAAAAGAAAAAGTTCAATCTAAAACGTGGAGGTATTTTTGTATCAATTCGAAATTATAACATGATGCCTATATGCTGCTTAGATGGTGGATATATTAAGTTTAATGGTTTACATCATGTCTTAACAATTTTTCTAATGCCATTTATTAGTTATACCTATTATAGCATTTCTTAAACAAATTGTCCTATACGTTGTGTCCCTTAACATCACTTTATCTATAGAAATAAGATTGATGATTTATGCACGGTGCTCTCTCTTTTTCTATGTATTTATATTTATATATCAAAGTTTAAATAATAAGTATTTGCTACGCAGAATTGCAAAGCAATATCAAAAATCAATTTTCTTTTTTCCTTTTAATTTTTGCGAAATATGAGGTCAATTGCCTTTGTAATGATTTACTGTTTTAACCCACCAGTTAAACAAAACGGATTATAAAAAACCATATTTAAGGAGGTTAAAAATTTTAAAATTCAATCCGCATTTTTTTCGGATTAAATAAGCTAGCCTCCATAAACCGGCCGCCCTGCTTGCTTGGTTCATTGGAAAGGACCATTGTACACGGTCATCGATAGTGTCAGTGATTATGGGCTTTACTAGGAGGTCAGGGTCTTAGATAATGTCAGTGCTTCTATTCTGTGTTAAATGAAGTAACCCTCTCTCTCTTTCATTGGTTCAATAACCCAAAGAAAATAATATTACTCAGGCGATGATTATGATTGTTTGTTTATTTATTTTGTTTTATTTTATTTATTTTTATCATTATTAAATTACTTTTACATATATATATATTGATATATGGATATATAAATACTATCATTATCATTAATTCTCTTGGATATGTAGATATTATTATTTTTACCATTATCATCAATATTACTATGAGTTTTGAATTACTATTATATGACCTAAGATGAATTGAGTATTTATTTATTAACATATTGGCTTAAGTCTTTAAGAATTTCACTAATAATTAATAGTATTGCTTATTTTCAATATAGCAATCCAAATAATATTGCAGTTTATAACATTATTGTCTTGTCTTACTATGTATGTATGTATGTATGTATCTATGTATGTATTATTATTAGTAGTAGTAATAGTATTAAACGTAAAGTTAATATTATCATTTTTATTCTATCTTAATATATTATTATCATTACTATTGTTATAGTTGTCAAATTACCATCAAAGGACCTAAGATGTAGTTAGAGTTTCCCTTAGAAATTCAAGGTCTTTATTTATTAATTAACACATGGTGAAAATCGTCCTTGGTTTTTGTAAAATTTTCATAAGCTCTTTAAAATTATCACTTACCTCCATTCAGCAATTAAGATTGTACAAGTTAGGTGATATGCTCTCTTATTTGCAACTTCTATGTCTCACAAAAGAATTATTTCTATCAATGTTCTATAATATTTTATCTCATGAATTCGTAAAATCATAATTTACTTATCAAATTTTGTAGATAACATTTTTAGCTTTATTATGTTTCTTTTATGAAGAATTTGTTACATGGTAACACCATCTATGAAAACAATATTAACAATATTCTATTTGAATGTTTATTAAATATCATCATGGTAGGTTTTAAATCTTTATTTATATCTATAGCTGCTAATTGTTAATATTGGTGGTTGAAATATTGGTATTGCAATTGATTCTATCATATATAATATTACTTGTTATATGAGTTGTCTATATTCTTAGTATTGTTAATATTGTCTATATTGTTAGTATTAATTGTTAAGCTATATATACATTGTCATACTTTGTAATTAAGTTGATGTCTAATGGGTCATCCTAGTGATTCAAAAAATTCATGAACACCATCTCATCTAGTCGGGATAACATTATTCATATATCTTTTAGATATACTTTCTATTATTATTATTATTATTATTATTATCTAGTGAATAGACTTAGCTATCCTTTAATATACATAATTTTCTATAAAATCTCATATTCCCGAATTAGCAATTATATCATGATAGAGATATTATATAAATATCTCATTTTATTCTATAACCAATTTTCAATTATTGCTTAATGTTTTATTTATTTTTAAATAAAATTCTATCTTGTTTAGTCATATCAATACTATATCACTTATAAATCAACTATTATCAACGGAATTTCTATAAATGACTATAGAATGATATATTTTTGGAACTTCTAATGTATACTGTTATCCATATCTTCTAATAATGCTGCATAGATACTTTATAAATCATAACATTATGATGCATAGATGAGTTCTTCAAAAAGTTATAATATAGAGTATAAAAATAGGGTTTACACAAAACACTATTTATTAACTTATGAAAATAGAATAAATACTTATCTATATAGGTATACAAAAACTATTGAAATTTTTTGTTATTGAATAGAAAATAGAATTATATGATGTGCGAGTAATATTTGTATATATATATATACATATATATATATATAGATAGATATTTATATAATAACACTATATATACGTCAAAAAAATACCATTACATATACTTAAACATGTATATATATCTAATTTGGAATACATTAGTGAATAAAGAAAATCATGAAAATCTTATGTGTATAGATTAGCTTGTACAATTAACATGCACTATTGTAATATAACAAAAACAAATATATATATATATCTAGATATCTATATTATTAAAGTCAAAAACACCTCCTTTGATGTATTTAGTGTTTTAATATTTCATCTTATTTAGATTATACTAAACAACCCTTACATACTAAGTAATTATTACTTAATCATCAATATGTTAGGTATTACAATAAAAAACTTTATATACCAAAAATGATATCTAGCCTATAAATCCTTAACCAAAACTAAAAATCTTCCATCAAGATGAACTTATAGCTATAACTCCAATATCTATAAATCTTAATAATTCTTTTATCAAATTTTTAATTATTGTAATATCTATATCTCCTACATATTAAAAATGTTTTATTATTTATTTAGTGATATGTTCAATTATGCTTATTTTACAAATCATTTATTTTCTTTTAAAATTTTTATAAAAGAAAAACTAATGATAATTAAACTGTTTTTAATTTATTCAATGATATGTTTCATTGTACCTATTTCACAAATACTTTATTTACTTATCAAAATTTTAATAAAAGATAAAGTTTATTTCACAAATAGTCACCATAAAAAATAATTGATAATTAAACCATTCTTTATTTATTAATAATACGTTTTATAGGTATGAAACTAGAGACGAATTTGGATTGGGTAATGGGTGAAAACTATTAAAAATATCTATATAAGATTTCGGTATTGTCATTGCTATTTTTACAAAAATTTAACGTTTTACTTTTATAGTAGTTTTGTTATTCAAAGTTTTACTTATACTTAAACATTTTTTCTTTCCTTGCCTAATTCATTTTTTTGCTACTTTATTTTGTACATCAATTTTTGCATTTATTAATTTTCATATGATTCAATAATATTATAGAAAGATCTACTCTATATCTTTTCTTTTATTTATTTTTTTTTATCAAACACATTAGGGTGTATGTGTTAGTGTTACACCCTAAAGGATGATCTCAACATGACAACCTCGCCATGTGCATCATAAAGTGGTAGACAATGCCACTAAATGTCCATGAAAGACTTTAATAATACACATAAGGCTTTGTGTTCACACGAGTTATCCAATGGAGTTTGGTAACTCCGGTATAATCCTAAAGTTATAATCTAAACACCTGAATGAAGGCTATTCAATTAACTTTGATTTGAACATAGGGCATTAAGTTTGATTAGTCTTGTGAAACCTATACAATCCAATTCCATATCTATTTCATGGCTACCATACTTTTAGGACATTCAAAACTTGTAAACAATTCTCTATATGTATAGTTTTGATCTACCCTTAACTTGCATTTCTTCATTACCTATTTCCTTGGAGACTTCCACCTTGTCTAAAATAGTTCAAAAGACATTCAAGGTCTTTACATAAATACAATGCCTCGTTTCCAAAAATTAAGTGTAACTAAGTTCATATATTAGGATTATGTACCATATTGCTTAATAAGTTCAAAATACATCAGTTAATACCTAAGCCAAATCTCACATAACAAAAGAAAGAATAACTCCTATCCTTTCCAAGTCTCCATTTTTTCCTAGAAGCTGAACATTCCTTGGGAAGTGGTCAAAGAAGGTCATACCATGCTAGTGCCTGTATACCAAAAGGAAATCTATAAGGGTATGAGTAAAATCAACAGTTTAGTGAGGTTAACTCTGATATTACACAACACATAACAAATCAAGCAAGTTATCAACCAATATGACATGTAACAATCAACCATATGCAATGCACATCCTTACAAGACCTTTTAGATATCTTGCAACAATTGAATTTACGCCTTCCACAAACATAGTGATAGGAGACCATTCTTACAGTTCAGACTCAGATTTCGAATTTAATGAATTCGCTAGTGAGTCATCATAACCATTCGATATTTGCTTAATACTCTAAAACTAGCTAAGTGAGCCATTTTTGTGCTCCAATAAAAGGTGAGGTCTCCTAGCATAGTGATAATTCCCAAAGTCGAAGCAAGGTTACATTTGGAGAATCATCTACATATGGCTTCCTTATTGCATTGCGTAATGTTGACAACTTTCAAAAATGTAAAGGATACCATGCATGTCCAGTTACTCAACTTAGTTGATCCTTACTTGGTCCAGTATATTAGGTGATCATTCACATTATAAACAATAAACATGCAACAATTCCAACCAAGTGCTACAGCAAACAAATTCCATAGAAGCTTAATATCAAATGGAGCACTCAACACATCAACATTCGTAAGTAAGAGAGTCCCTTAGACCTTACGCACATAGTAATTCAAAGTCAATAATCAATTAATTCCATTAGCTAATACTAACAATTACAACCAAGTGTAATAATCATAGAGTATCGCTCACCTAGACATCTTGGCAATTTAGTCGAAGTAATCCTCAAGTAAAAAGTCTTCTTCCTCAATGAAATCTCCTATCATATAAAGTTAACATAGCAACACAGCTATGGGTGAAATATGTTGTTTAAAGATTGCTCCTATTACTACTTACGATTTCTAATTTGTAACTACACTCTTAGTGCACACTCGAACTTGTTTTGCTTATATCTTGAGCATTTCTTAATGGAATTTCACAAGTAAATAGTTCTTACAAAGCTAATAAATGAAGTTTTAAGATTTGTAGGTCAAATAGGCCACAAAGTAAAGTTGCAGTTTTATCAAAGAGTTTGCATAAAAACAAAGTACACTTCCAAGGGTGTTATCTACATTGTTTTAGCTATAACTTGGTCATTCCTTAATGAAATTCTACAAGAAAATAGTTATTTCAAAGCTTAATTAATTTACTTTCAGGTTGTATACACCTTACATGCTTTTTACCCTAACATGACAAAACAAAATAGGTGTTTTTAGTAGTAGCAATTAAAGTGTTCTATTTTCAACTTTTCACTTGATTTCTTTTTGAAATTTCTTTATTATTCCTTCTTCTCCTAGGCATTACAAGGGTTTGGTTTACTTTTAGTCCTCATCATTTATATTAAATTTGAAAATTTAATGGGGATTTTACATTATCACAACTATTGCTTATATAAGAATTCTTAAGATTTGTAACAACAACAACCTCTCATATATTTGTTTGTCTTCTATGGTGTTCTTATTGTCTAGGAATCCCTAAAACTCATCCAAATCTCTACTTACTAGTGGAAATTAATACTATAAGGGTTGCGTACAACAGCACATGTTGCTTCATTGGTTTGAAATCAAGGAATTTGCACAAATATATAAGAGAAACTAAGCTCTAACCAACATAGCTATGCATGTAGTCACTCAACACCTACTTTGGGTAGTGTAGACCTCTTGGTATTCACTATAAACTGAACATACAATGCTTAAGCAAGTTCTTACCATGAGAGTGAGTTTTTGTGTAGTTAAGGTGAGGATAGGTGCTATAATAAATCAAAACTATCATCTAAGAGAAGTTTATTCTCTTGATATTCAAGAAAATGAGATGGATTGAGAAGAAAATCCCTATTGAAGCTTATAGTGTTCTGATTTGAGTAAGAATGGAAGGTAAGGACTACTGCATGAAGGTTTTTCCTGGGTTTCGTGAAAGAAGAAGGTGGTAACAGCAGCTTAGAGGGTGGAATTAAAGGGGACGAGTGGGGAACTTGAAGAGTGAAGTGGGGTTTGTACTACACCATAGAGAAGAGGGAAAAGAAGGTTTGGTTTTCTATTTTTCTTTTTTTTTATTATTGTTATTATTAATATTAATAATATTATATGCTATCATTTAGCAATTTTTAAACCTTGTTCTAAGGTAGATATGATTGACCAACATGAAAATGAATATTTAGTGATAGGACTTGAAATTTTTCCCTGATTTGTAATGTTGTTACTTTGTAGTTCCATAATAACGTGTTTATCTTTCTTTCTTTTTTTCTTAAATATACTCTTATCAATTCAAAGGAAATCACATTATTTTGTTAGTTACTGAAATATAGAGTTTTGCATAACATTCTAAGGATTTTTGAATTATTCATTATCGTTAACATTGCTATGCCTACACTTTTGATTTAAATTGTCCCTTAGAGATTCACAAATGTTCAGGGCTCACAACGTGATCTGCTAATATTGCCATAAACAAATCTCCACAAGATAATTGCCAAATTTATTTTGCCATTTGCTTGTTGTGAATAAGAAAAAGAGAAAGGTTTTTATAAAAAAAAAAAAAAAAATTGAATCTTTACATGTAGATTGGAAATGGAAAAATATTTTCTTTATATTTTTGAGATATTATCTTATTTAAACTTAACATTATTTTCTTAAGTGTGTAATTACTTAAAGCTACATAGGTTAAGCACTTACTTTCCCTTTTTCTCTTCCTTTGTTAAGTAATAGACTTTGTTGAATTAAAATAAGTTTCTAAAGATAATAAATTTTAAAAAAATGATAATAATTTTCTTTATGGGGTTTAACGTGTAATGTCCATTGGAAGAAGTATAAGTGTAAAGTTTTTGCTACCAATTTGTTGAGTAAAAGTTGAAAAGAAGGTGGGAAAAAGAATTTTAAAATTTGCATTTGGAAATTAGAAATAGTAATTATTAATATGCTAATTGTGGTAAATTTTAAGTAAATTTGTTATTTTCCTTTTTAAATAAAAAACCTATGAATACACAGGCCATTAACTAGTTTGTATATTATTAAAGCTAAAGACACCCCTTTAGTGTCTTTAGTGTTTTAATATTTCATTTTACTTGGATTTTACTGAAAAATTCTTACATACTAAGTGGTTGTCAATGAATCATTAATGTATTAAGGTTATTATAGTAGAAAACTCTATATACAAAATTGATTTTTAACTTAGAAATCCTTAACCAAAAATGGTATTTAAACTAAAAATCTTTTATTAAGATGACAATTTCCAATTATAGGTCCAATATCAAGAATTTTATTTATTTACCATTATATATAATAAATGTTATATATTTATCAATTGTATATAAAATATTACTAATTTACTAGACCTATCTCAAATCTCTAAGATGCAACAGAGATATTTATACATGTGTCGTATTTTAAAGATGTGACATACATTCAATTACATTAATGTCATATCTCTTAAATGTAATATAAGTATATGGATCTATGTATATATAATTAATGTATGTCATATCTCTTACATGATAGATAGCTATTGTAAGCAAAACTTTAAATTGTATTTATAAAATGTGATACTTTTGTTATTTTCCATGTTGTATTTTTTAAATGTGATTTAAAATTTACATTTATGTAATATTTTTCATTTAATTCATATTTATGTAATTTTTTTTTTAAAAATAGATCTTTGCTTCACCCCTTCAATATTTATAATGTTACGTATGGTATATAAGAATAGTTTGGAATGGAATCGATTGCAACGGAATAGAATGGAATGAAGAGTGGAAAATCATTTCCCATGTTTGAAAACATCCATGAAATGGGATAGAATGAAATGAAATTAAACGGGTATATATTAATAATTGTCAAAAATACCTTTAAAATTAAATTTCAGAATTAAATTAAAGGTTAAATAAGTAATTTCATTAATAATAATAAATAAAGGAGAATTGGAATTGCCAATTCTACTTTTGAGAAGGCAGAATCGAATTCTCTCTTCAAGCTGGAATTGTCAATTCTATGGAATTGTGATTCTGACTTCTAAATGAGCTTTCAAACATAAAGAAAGAGAATGGAAACTAGAATCGTTCATACATACCAAACGTAACATAAATCTTAATAATTCTTTCATCAAATTTCCAATTATTATGATATCTATATCTCGTACATATTAAAGATGTTTCATTATTTGTAAATGATATGTTCAATTGTGTTCTTTTCACAAATGGTTTATTTTCTTTTAAAATTTTAGTAGAAGAAAAATTATTGATAGTTAAGCTATTTTTTATTTATTCAGGAATATGTTTAATTGTACTTATTTCACATACAGTTTATTTACTTATCAAAATTTTAATATAACTTGAAGTTTATTTCACAAATGATCATCATAAAAATAATTGATAATTAAACGGTTCTTTATTTATTAGTAATATGTTCAATTGTCGGTATGAAACTAAAGACAAATTTGGATGAGTAATGGAAATTATTAAAAATTATTGTTGTAGGATTTTAGTATTATTTATTGCTCTTTTTACAAAATTTTAATATTTTGCTTTTATAGTAGTTTTGTTATTCAAAATTTTGCTTATACTTAAATATTTTTTCTTTCCTTGCCTAATTCTTTTTTTTTTTTTTTTGCTTTCCTATTTTTATGTCAATTTTTCCATTATTAATTTTCAAATGAATCGATAATATTATAAAGAGATCTACTCTCTATCTTTTCTTCTTTTTCTTCACGATTTTTTTCCTTTGAATTCAAATTCAATTAAGTAGGTCCTTAAGTTAAATTATTTGATTTGTAGCGAAAAATAGTTAGTTTGTCTGAATCAAAATCAACATTTTTCGAATGCATTTTTTTTTTTTGAAGTATTCGTTTAAGAAGATTCTTTTTTAACACATGCATTGCGAGTGCATAATCCACTAGTATACATTTATACACGATATGATGGATGCATGTAACAAAATACAATCTTTTGAGTATACTTTGTTATCATAGCTTATATGTTAGGAAGCATATCAAGATATACATATATTAGCATTGAACTTTTTAAAAAATACTTATTAAATAGTATCTTGCTTACCCAAAAGAGAGAGAGAGAGATACTTATTAAATATATATATATATTTATAGTTATTTACATAAAAATTTCTTGTTACTAGATATGGAAATCTCAAATTATAATTATATGCTTCAGAATACCAAGTATATTTTTTCTAAGTATTAGTGTTTTAGAGTATTTAAGCTTTCCTTCATCAATATCAATCATTTACAAACTACAAGTAGGAAAATATTTTAGTCATAGTCTAAAGGAGCTTATAGTTTGGCTTAGTTAGTTTACATCATTAATTTTGGTATTTTTTTCTAACGCATTTAAACCAAAAGTTTAGCTAAAATCTTTGAAATGTTTTTCATGTGCCCATTCCAATTTTGACAATATTAACCACTAATCTTATTAAAATGATTTTAGTATTTAAAGATTTTTTCTAAATTAAATTATCAATTTTTTAGGGCATTAAAATAATTTAGAAACCTTATTTATGTAATATTAGGCATGACAATATGATTATTCACATGTCACATTACACTTCTAAGGGAACCATTTGCTAATTTTAAATCAAAGGTTTATACTAAAGTTTCTAGATAAAGGCAATTTTTACATTAAGATTAAAATGTTTCATTCTTATTGCACAAGTATGTACACATTTATATACTTCACAACAAATTCTTGTTTATGTAAATAATTTCATATGGTTATCTAATTAAGTCATTATAAATAATCTTCTTAATCATCCGTCTTTACATATTGGATTGTTGATATTATTTTTATATGTATGCTAGAGTCTTATTAAGTAACGGTAAGCATATTTTAGATTTATAGGCATTATCAACCATACAATTTAACTTATAATATTATTTGACTATCATTCATATATTAATGGATTATTAGTGAGTTCAAAACTAAATAGTGTTAATATTAATTTTATGCTTTCTACATATTGTTGTAGTCGGTTTATTTAATAACTGTTTTCATCCAAATATTGTAAAATTATTTTGATATTACCTATAAAAATGTTTCGAGAAAACACAGTATTGATATTTATTTTTTTTTATAAAAGTCCTCATTCACATTATATAAATGTTAATATTAATTTTATGAAGTGTTAATATTAATATTAGAAATAGTCTTTAATGGCCATATTCTAATTTAAATTTTAAATAAAAATTTTGGAACTCTTAGGACGGTATAAATACATATTGTTTAATTAGTAGATACATTTACTTTTGGAAAAATATGGAGTAATCTTATTCAACGATGATGATCATCATAATAATCTTGTATAATTTTCTCAAGTATATTTGTTAAATTTCATGGGTTTCAAGACTAAATTTTGATGAAGATAATCTTTTTAATAAGAAATAGAAAGTTTAATTTCCTAAAGATATACATATATATATATAGATATAGATATGGAGATATGGATATAAGATCGCATCTTTATGCTCTTCCTATCTATAAAATCCAAGATGTATCGTAAAAGGGAAAAAGAAAAAGAAAAGAGCAATTAGGTATTAGAAATTTGAGAGAGCAATGGAGTCTTTCTCGGATGAACTTGTCATCCAAATTCTCTCTAGGGTTCGTACCGTGGATTTGGTGAATGCAAGGTGCGTTTGCAAAAGATGGAAAGCCATCTTGGAAGACCCTTTTTGGCATGAACTTCACTGCTCCCATTCCCTCTCAAACCCTGGCAACAAAGTCCTAATGGTTCAACATCGGAGAAAGTTGTGCTTTGTGGATTTAACGGATGATCAATCCGCATCTTCTCAAGCAAAATTGGGAGTCTGCCTCCCTCGCATACAGGAATCGTTTAAGATTATCGGCTCATATAATGGCTTGCTTTGCTTATTGCATGAAAGATCTCGAAGGACCTATATCAAGAACCCGTTCACTAATGAGAAGACGACATTGCTTCCACCACTCCCCAGTCAAAACTCTATCTTAGAATGTGGCTTCGGATATGATCCAAACACTAAAATCTATAAAGTTGTAGCTATAGTTTCGTTTCGGGAAGATGGTTTTCCTCACAATCCTCGGTTTTCAGAAGTTATAGTGTATAGATGTGGGAGAAAGATGGAGTGGACATATGTAGGGGACACATCTTACCATCTATGGAATAGCCCCTCCTCCCAAGCCTCCGTAAATGGGAGGTTCCATTGGATTTCTTGGTACAAATCAATAGTCTCATTCGATTTTGCAGATGAGAAGTTAAGGTATATAAATTTACCTGATTCTGTGATTTTATGCAAGGATCTTGATCTAATAGTATTTCAAAATTGTCTATGCCTTGTGAAGAGATATCAACGTTACGAAACCGTGCAATTGCAAGTTTGGATGATGAAAGAATACGGTAATGAAGATTCTTGGGTAAAGGAATTGGATACTGAAAGTTTTGGATTAAGGCTTAAAATACCACTCAAAAGTTTTTCAGATGCTATGCTTTTGAAAGTTGTAGGAGAGGTCGAGAGTGGCAAAATCCTAATATACTGCTGCTCCTCCAATCTTAAAGGCATACTTTTGTATGAGCCCTTGAATAATCACAATTACAAGTTTCTTGAGTGTGAAGATCTGCCAAATTGTAAGGATTCGACGGCATCAATTCATACTCCCACTCTTAAGCCGATGCCTTGCATGGATAGCAACACGCGGAGGAGTTCGCGTCAGCGTAAACGACTCCGTACAGCATGATGATTTTTATTTTATTTGGTTCACTATTTTATTTTATATTATTAAGACTAGATACTCTTGTATTCATATCTTTTAGTATAGTAGATTTTTGTGATTTTAATTGCTTACTTTCCATCTTTATTATTTTTTAAGCAGTCAAATTGATAGCACTTAAATTAGATTCATATCATAAATCCATAAAACTGATTGATTGAATAAAAAAATTATTTTATACAAATGCGCCGTGATCTAAATTTCATGATGGTGCGAGTCCGTCTAAGACTCCATTGTGGTATGAGAAGATGGATGTTTATATTTTACAATTTACCAAGTCTACTCATTATATATTGCTCTTCATCGAATTTTTCTTTGTGTGGTCAAGTGATTGTGACCGACCATCAAGTAATTGGAAGTGACTTTTTTTTTTTTTTTTTTTTTGGGGTAAAATGGAAGTGACCTTAGCCAATGGAAATTAACTCAGAATATGGACGTCTGCGGGGAATAGTTAGTAAAAGAGACACCTTTAATTTGCTTCCAGGAATTCATGTTGCTTGTCATTATCAAATTACGGAATTGCGCGGCACATTAGAAGCGAAGCAAAGTTCGATCATCATATCGGCCTCACTAACAACATATAAAATTGTTCCTTTATTCATAAAAGTGGAGGATTCGAATTTGAATGGTCTTAGCGAGTTAATAAGTTGTTTTGCACTTCTTATTATTTTATTTATTATAATATTTACTTGATTTAGTTTTCTAATTTAATTTTTTATAATCATACATATAGTTTCCTAACACTTAAATTGATTTGCTTCTATTGATTTACATGCAATGGAAAAGGATACTGATACAGACCATATTTATAAATTTTTTGTTACAAATTATTCAACATGTACCATGTGATTAACACATGCTGCACATTTAGAATAGAGAGTTTTATCAAGGTATTCTTGAATATTTTACTTTTGTTAAGAGAAGAGTTGATTATTTTGATTGATTATAATTATATTGGTTATCTGTTTAATTATATTCATTAATTTCTTGCTTCTTATCAAACTATAGCAAAAAGTTTTGTAACACAATTTTAGAAAAGTTCATTACTTTGATATAAATATTGAAAGTTTATGGCCATTCATAACTTGATTGTAATTACTTACTATATGTTTATTTGTGGGCCACCTTTTGCATAAATGTGCTTTTTTTTCAACTATAAAAAGGATTTAATAATACAGTATGCCACGTAAGAAAAAAAAGATTCAATAAGTATTACATTTCATATATTATGTACATATTGCATGTAAATACAAATAAAATATTGATATAAATTATAATAAAATGAATAATTTCCAAATCAATTATAAGTGTGATTTACACACATTATACATGTCAATATATTATTAGTATTTATATACTATATGTATATAACAAATGGTATGTATTTCTTATTTAACTGTCTTTCACTGTTTAGATTGATAAAAGGTCTAGAAGTATCAATGGTAGTGCTTAGTGTTTAAAACACTATCATCTATATTTTTATATGTTAAAGTTTTTATTGGTATTTATACATTATTAATAAAATCACGTAACGTGTTAATACCAACTAAAAATCTTTTAGGATACTAGTATAGTAGTCTTTAATTGTTGGATCTATCCTTACTATGGACTTACTTTTGCCAATATTTTCATCATCTGAAAAGTTGATGTACAGCTCAAATCTTTATTAGGTTATTTTTTACAACCTTAAAACATTTTATTTGCTGTGACATGGAACTTTTAGAGATAGGTAGATACTCTTTTTTCTTCTTTTGCCAAAGAGCAAAGAGATACTTAAAAGAGAGGAATTCCTCAAGTTGTTGTGCCGTATGAGTTCTTTAGGGTTAAAAATGGTCGAGTTCACTTATTAGGAAATATTCTTAGAGAACATATATGGTAAAAGCCAATCAAGTTCTTCAGGGTTAAAAATGCTGAGTTACAAAAATTTTTTTATATCTTTTTTGTTACACCAACTAGGTCTTTTTTTGAAAAAAAAAAAAACTAGGTTTTTCTTTTAGTATTTCAAATGATGTATACATAGGTGGGGCATGGAATGATTATATAAATATAAAGGCTTAGATGACTCAATTTAATTATATTTTGATATAAATATAGAGGACTCAATTGACTCGCTCAAAATATAGACAAATTAATTGAATTTAAAAGCAGACATAAACTAATGTACACAATGGATGCATTTTCTGTCCAGCACATATAACTAGCCTCAATCAAATCACATGCATAGTTGAAAAGAGTGTGCTAGATCGAGGGACATCATTGTCAAAAGGAGTTGGCATCGGATTGTGCAAACCTCAACCACCAAATCCACTGACCATCACAAGCCAATCAAAAGCATGTATTGTGGATATTTTAAATTACACAGCCAATAACTTCATCAATAATTTTAATATATATTTTACTATCATCAAAATACCATTTATTTGGGTTCTAACAATCTCTTCCTTTTTAGATGATGACAAAATATTATCTTTCAAAAAATATCTCAACAAACGTAATATGCTCATGAAATCTAAATTGAATACATATTTGTCCAAATTTTTATAATTTTCACCTTACCTCTAGCTTATCTAATAGACTTTCTTGTATATCTTCCCCTTAACTAGTAAATAATTACTTTTTCATATTTTGCATACTTTCTCTCATTTTTCACATTTTCTCCCCTTTTTATTCTAATTAAGAAATTGCCATTATTTACACTTACTCTTATTTTTTAATTATACTTTTCATATTTTTCTTTCCCTTTTTACTATCATCAAAACTATTATTTACAAGTAAAGGTTCTAAGTAATCTCAATAATTATTTATGATAAAATCATCGATCTAATCATTTAATAACATTTTGTACTTTTATATTTCCTACAAAAGATCTATTAGATTCTGCTATCAAATTGACAGTACAAAGATCGTCAAACTCATGTTTATAAACACTTGTTTTGATATAACCTGTATAAGCACTTTAGTATCATGACATTTTCTGATCATGTCTCATAGTCTTAATAAGACTTGTTCCTGTAGATCAAATTTTCTTATAATTACAATTAACATATATTCTCAAAATGATTCAATTAGAATCATTATCCTTGCATATTCTAAATATATCAAATGTTTCCAGAATCGGTGACTTCATTATCTCTATTCTTGCACAAAATGTTAGTTATACCAAATTTGTTTTACTCCTCTACCTTACTGAATTATAGGACTATTTACAAGTATTCCCTACATAAATTTGTCAATTCTTTCTTATAATATCATGAAAAAGATCAATTTTGTTCATATAAGCTTCTACGTAAACGTATCATGCTCTGATCATATGAAAGATTCAATCAAGATAGCATCACAAAATCAACACAAGTATTTGCATTGAAATATATTTTCACATATTAATAATCTATGAATTTACCAATTAGACATTTCCAAACAACTAAGGTCTTTCAAAAATTTTTCAAAAAGAAATTCAAAAGTTTCCTTCAGATCTTAAAGGATCTTTGAGTCCTTCAAAGCTAAATTCAATTGCTGCCTTGAGATTTAGGACCAATTCATTAATTTCTCAATCAAAGATTTTCTTCTTTCTTTAATTTCTTCAAGAGTTGTTTTGAGGTTCTCTTAGGACTAGATCTCGAGTTCTTCTCTTTGTCTTTAGCCTTCCTAAAGTTGAGGCTATAGTATTTCTTCTAAGGTGAAAGAATATGAGACTAGTTTAGACTAAGTCGGTTCTACTAGTTGAGTCACTAGAGTATTGTCTTCAATGAGACCTTCTTTAGAACTCTAAGCCACATACAAGTTTATTTCTTCTATAAGATCTTCCATTTCCTCTAACTTTAGAGTCTCTTCCTCACAATTATTTTCAAGAGAACTGTTTCAATGTGGTTGTTGTGGTGAAATTGGGGTAACTTCCTTGTCTACTCCTTTAGGGTCTTACTCAAAGATCCTTGTACAAGTTTCCTCTTCTTTTTAACATAATTTTCTTTTTCAGTAAGAAAACTTAAGCCTCTCCTCCTGACCTTAAGGGCATGACCTTTCTCTCAACTCTTAAATCAATTTTCTTATACTTTAGCAGATGACAAATTATGTTCTTAAGCACATTAAATCCTCTCATCTTCATATGTGGTTAATGATGTGCTTAGGGAGGCTTACTTCAAATCCTCCTAAAATTCTAGAATTTTCTGGTCTATCAATGAGATAATGGTTATCTTACCTTTCCTTGGCAACAAACAAGTGTGAATAATTGTATGTAGGATCTTAGATAAATTTAGACAAGTATTGATGTTTGTTGTCCTAACATTATACACCTCGTGTCTTTTTCCATTGATTTCATATAAGAGCCTATCCTTACTTTCCTCTTCAAACCTATGGTCATCCCGAACTTCTATAATCCCAAAGTATAAATTTACGTCTAACCTTGTTACTCTAACATATTGTCCTTTGACAAAAGAAAAGAGAAAACCATCCCTATCCTTGACTAGATTCCCATAAAAATCCTTAACAACTTCTTTCGAAAGCAAGTCTCTTACTTCACAAATTCTTATCCAGTCATGTATGCGCAAAAGTGTTCTAAGATAAAAAACAAACTTCATGAAAGATTTGAAATCAACATAACTTACCTTTGCCACTTCTTTTGCATGTCCTTTGTCTTCAAATTGTTTCCTTTTGGTTCCTTTCTCCTCGTTTTCTTGATTTTCTTGTTTTCTTCCCTTCTAACCATCAAGTTGTTAACTTTCACTATAATGTTTAAGTTTCTGGCTTTAGAAGCATATGACCTAACTCTAATTATAAGAGTTTTTGTAGAAGGAATTCTTAGGGTTTGTTTTAATTTTGTGAAGGAAGATTATGTTTGATTTTTGACTAATGGATTGGTTATATTTTAGTTTTATGCTACATTTGGATTGGTGGAAACCAAAAGTAAACTATGGAAATCATTTGAAAGTAAAGAAAGTTATGTG
The DNA here is from genome assembly GCA_024138015.1 of Lumnitzera littorea. Lineage (NCBI taxonomy): Eukaryota > Viridiplantae > Streptophyta > Magnoliopsida > Myrtales > Combretaceae > Lumnitzera > Lumnitzera littorea. The sequence goes on along the minus strand of JAMXBB010000007.1, from coordinate 12,426,355 downwards.
TTTGGATGGGAAGGAAATTGGATGAATTGGTCTGAAATCAGTAGAATTATTTACACTTTAAACACCCATTTCTTTCTCACTAAATTTGGAGAGAAACTAATAGAAATGGGTGGGAATATGATATAATTATAAAAGCAAGCTTACAAAGACAAAAAAAAAAAAATAAATAAAATAAGAGGGTAATTTAGTCCTATCATTAATTCAAGGGGAAAATTCATAAACCCACCTACCCAGCCACCCACCCACCCACCTACCTCTCTTTAACTTTAATTTAGGTGCGGTTTGACCCCTTAAACTTTCAAAGTGTAGTTTTTGGTCTCCTAAACTTTCATAAATTGGTAAATAACCTTTATAACTCATTTAAACTTTGATCTTAGTGTGTTAACACTCTCTAAACTTTGATTTAGGTGTGCAAATACCTTTTAAACTTTGATTTGGGTGTGTAAACAGTCCCTAGTTTAAGGGGTTATTCTCAATTTAAGGGGTTGTTTACAAATTTATGAAATTTAGGAGGCCAAAAACTATACTTTAAAAGTTTAATGGGGTAATCCGTACCAAGCAAAGTTTAAGAGGGTTTTATGCAATTTCCCCTTAATTTAAAAAGAAATATTTACACTCATTTCCATATTAAACATCTAAACAAGAGTAAAACTTACATTTTCTTCATTTTACTTTCTTTTCTTTCCTATTATTTAAGCTAATATTAAAATTTTATATTCAATAATATGATTATTTCAGGAAATAAAATAAATAAAGATGTATATTTACGTGTCTTTTCTTACCCATAGCAAGATAGTTATTTTATTTTTTGCAAGGACATCTTCCCATTTTAATTTTCTTCTTCCATAATAGCACTTTTTGGCCATGTGTTTTGTTTTATCTATTATCATAAAACAAATAGTTTATTTGCCTCTACATTATCTTAAAATATTTTTTTTTTCTTTTTATAACCCACTGATAATAAGGTTGTATGAAAAAACAAAATATTCCACTTACCTTTATATCTTTTCCACATTTTCTACCTCTAACTGACTCACCGTGTTCTTGCTTTACGGTCCCTTCTCTACTTCATTCTCTCATTGCCCTCTCATTCTCTTTGCTATATCTATATTTCTATCTCTTCTAGTTTTGGATAGTTTCTTCAATTTAGTATGGTTACTTTTCTCTCCAAGACTTAAATATGGATTATCGGTTTCGTATTGTGATTTTTTCAATAGTTTCATATGCTTTTTCTATTTTTTTTTCCCTTTTCTCAAGTCTTCAATTCTTCAAGCCCTAATCCAATAGATCATCACCAATTCAATTTTTTGACATTTAATTGACTCTAGTATCAATTCTAGGGGCTCATTGTATCAAAAAATTTCTATTTTTATTGATTTCCCTAACCTTTGTGTTCTTTCATATCAAGGGTTGGGTGCACATGTGACTTTATAAGCACAAAGTGGGGATGCCAAGACATAAGAGGTTTTAGATTGAATATAGAAGGTAAGGAGAATATATAACCATAAAAGCGGGGGAGGGAGTTATATGAAAAAGAAATTACCATTTTTTTATATTAAATTAATGTGAAAAGATTGGATCTTTCTTTGTTCAATATGTTGCCGAGCATTATGTGAAACTTAGGCATATCAATGGCATTTTAAGAGAACTATTATTTTGTATTTATTTTTTATTTTATGACATTAAAAAAAGTCCTCACTATCTAACACCCTATATTAAGATTTTGATAAAAAAAAAAAATCAAGCAATTGTCATTTTTACTATATTTTTTATCATTGTCTTGTCTCTTCTTTTCTTTTCTTTCTTTTTTTTTTTTTTTTTTTGGAGCACTGCTAACACTAAGGAATCAACTTAAACGACATTACAATTTAGATTTTTGTGGCTATGATTTTATATAAAGAACATCAGCATCAAGACAACATCTAATTTACTTGATTTAAAAATAAGAGATGCATCGGGATTGGCAAAAAAGAAAAAAAAAAGAAGCATAAGAGATGCATTACATACATGTAAAGAATTTTTATATCTAGAATCTCTTTTGTGATATTCTAATCATCTCAAGATAAAGAAATAAAATAGAAAAATCTATTTAAACCATTTCCAAGCTCCTCTTTCATAGTACATGACCTCTTTTGTGTTAATACTATAGTGCATGTTTTGGTAGAAACAATAGTATTCATGGTTAAGGATGCTTCTTCTACTCTCCACTTTCATCAACATTCATGTTATTTCATTGTGTTTTCTCAAGAATGATACACTAGTTTGATTTCCCATAGAATCGATCTACAATAGTTATGGTTTTTCGTGCCATTGACTAGCATTTTAAGTTCTCCATTTGTGTTAATACTATGGTGCATGTTTTGGTAGCAACAATAGTATTCATGGTTAAGGATGATTCTTTTACTCTCCACTTTCATCAACATTCATGTTAGTTCACTGTGTTTTCTAAAGAATGATACACCAGTTTGATTTCCCATAGAATCAATCTATAATAGTTATGGTTTTTCGTGCTATTGACTAACTTTTTAAGTTCACCATCATTGAAGAAATGGTTTTACTTATTGTACACTACAACTCCTTTTTCATCATCTTGGAACATTGTCTATTTCTTTTAAGATGAAAGTCACCATATCCTTTATGGCATTATTGATGAATTTGGTAGAAGTTTAATGATAATATAAAAGTTCTATCTATTTCTAAAAGTTATTTTTTCATTAATTATTATCTATTATCAAGAACTTCATGTATTCTTTTTAAGAAAAATTATTGTTTTGAGAATGCTTCTTGCATTGCTATGTTTTAAGCTTAAGCACATGTCTTGAAATATTTCAATGGTCTTATGTTAAGCTTAAGACATATTGAAATTTACATATCTTAGTTCTCTCAAAGAGTGAATGTTGTTACTTTAAATAGTGAAGAGTTATGCAACTGGTCTTTCATTTGGTGGGCCATTGCTTTGTGTTTGTAGAGGTTATGTACAAGTAAACAGTTGATGATGATCAATTACACAGCACAGTTAAGAGTATAGAGTATGTATAATTGTAATAACATAAATTTCTAACTTCCAAAGAGTAACTAATAACATTATTTTTATTCAAACTACTATTTTTATAACTTATGTAGGGCTTATGATTCCAATTATTCCCAACTATTCCCAATTGTTTGAGTATTGATTCTAAACTTAAAAACTTTATAAATCTAATGAACTTTGGTTCTTTATTAGTGATTCTATTAGTTGTAGGTTCCAGTGCTAGAAAGGGTTTGGGACATACAGGGGAAATAGAAAGTCAATAGATGTAATAAGAAAATATAGAAGCATGTTTGGAATAGAGAGAGATTGATGCTTTAAGGCTATTATCAAGGATAGAAGAAGAAGAAGAAGAAGAGAAGGAATTGTGTGAGGGGGTAGAGTGAGGCTGCATATATGATGTTTTTTTTTTTTCTAATAACACATTCCTTTCTTTGTTTTGTATTTTTGATTTGTTTGTAATTAATTGTTTTCTCTTTAAGATATATAATATGAATTATGCTAATGGAGCCAAAGAAGTTCAATAATGTGCTTAATTGGTGTCATGTCATATATCAATGAAGAAGAAATGGAAATTCTCATCTATTTGGCATCTAATGCTCTTAAAAAGTAGAATGGGGAATAAGGTATTCTCAGAATTTACAATTTCATAACATTATGTTTCATATCATTTGTGAAAAATAGCTCTCTTATAGTGGGATCTACATGTTAGCTTATTCACTAAGAGTAACAATGATTGATATAAATAGGTGCATCTTCTTAGTAGTAAACTAATAGGAAAACTTAGACTTTACTATAGTTGAAGGATTGTTCTCTAAAACCGAATCACATAACTTGGAGAATGACAATAAGTATACTTCCATCACTAACAATTTTGTAGGAAAGGAATGTTATACAAAATGGAAATTACAAATGTGCAATGATCCTAATACCATACGGTACATTTTCTTCGACTGGATTTAACTATATGCATTTGTTTGATGTCATACAAGTTGAAAGTTGATAAAAAAGAGTTACAAATTGCTAATAGTTTAGATCTTGTAAACCCTGGAAATTTTATGTTTTGGACTTAGAATCGAATTCAAAGAACCAATGATATTTCCTAAACTCAATCAAACTGAAGAAATTAAAATAAAGAAAATTTTAAATTAGAACCTTAAAAAGGAACTCGAAAAACCTTAGAGATAAAGTTCGAACTCTAAACCTAATTATGCGTGACCACAAATTAAAAATCCAAATGGAATAAAAATTCTAAACCAAACCCTAAAGTTGTAAATCGTTAGATTAAACTTCAAACATAATGAAAACCCTAAATTAAAACATTTAACTCGCATCAACTCAATAATGAACGATAGGAGATATCTACAAATGATAACGATTAATCAAATTAAGTTAATTAAGGTAATAAATTAATCGGATTATTAATTTACCTAAATGATCCATTTTCTCCAAAAGTAAAGCTAAAATCGTAAACATATCTTCAAAGCTCTCAAACCTTCATAAAACCCTAAAATGCAGGAAGCCCTAAAATGAATTGAAAACTCTAATTTAGTGTCAAAAGCCCTAATTTAATTAATAAGCTCTAATTAAATAGCCACATTATTGAGTAATTACTAATAATTATCTTAATTGCTAGAGTAATCCCAATTTACCTTCTAAAATCGTAATCGATTAGTGATAAGTGATTCTAACCCTTAGAAACCTTAAATTAATTGGATAAAATGATACAAAAGGCTTGATTAACTTAATAAAATATAAAAAACCCTAAACTATGTCTAACTATGGTTATCTACACTAGTAATTAGAGTCATAAGCTTAAATTGTACTCTAATCATCTATATTCATTCATGCATCATATAGGACAAGGTAATTAGTTAGGAAAACAAGGGACTACTCACCTATAGTAGACAAATCATTGCCTCAATTGGCAAAAATAAAAAAAGGTAAATTGTTCCTTACTTGTGCTTGTACTATGCAACCAAGAATGGAAGAAATTTGTTCTCCACTACACCCACTCATAATTAACTCCTTTCTTGACCCTTCCATTTACATTTTTACTCCATCTTCTTCCCTAGAAAAGACCCTAGAAACACTCTCTAAATATACAATCCAAAACAAAAGAAAAACAAGAAGGAAAGAAACAAGAATAAGCTTCTCATACCTAATTATGCACCTAAACGCCCCAAGCTATTGCCCCAAGCTATAACTCTTCACCACCAACTCTAAATGACATAAAACCACTTGCATTTGAATGCTCTTTTATCCCCTTTCCTTGCTGATAAACATCGTTGACCAAAAGAGTTTGTTTTGTTTTCAAAAAACGAAGTGGAAAGAGACCCTTCGAATTTTCACTTAGGTAAACTTATACCTTTTCAACTTTCTTTCTAGTTTGAGTTTATGAGTATGGTTTCTAGGCTTAAAAATTAAGGAAAAAATTATTAAAATTTCACCTTTGTTTACCATATTTATATGCCCATACATGTGCATTTTATTAGATTTTTAGTGTAATAAACATGTTATATGTAACCTTAAAAGCACATAAGTTGTATTAAGATGATAACTTAAAGAAAAGTAAAAGAATCATCATCATATCTTCATTCCTATGCTAAGGCCAAAACATATGTATGTATATCCCCACTATATATTTTTATTTTTCATGTTTATTTTGGTAGGAAATGGTTTTAGGTGCACTGTAATGGTAGTTTTGATGCATGTCCTAGCAAGTTAAGTGTATGATGTGTAGAAAACCCTAAGAAATCATTTTAAACCACCTCAAACATGTTGAACAATATGCTGTGAAATGTTTATTAATGGGTTAATCACATGATCAATTAAAGATAATTAGGATTTAGGACTTGATCTTGCAAGATAAGAGGCTAAATAAGGTCTATAGTAAATAGTTAGGCCTAAAATGGAATTAGGTTTAACCTACTTGAAACCTAATAAACCATTAGTATTAGATCTAGAACTCATAATAAAATTGGTCATTTAATCATTTTAGTAAACTATTAGACCCATTGGATTAGGATAGAGTTAAGATATAGGCTCTAGGACAATATAGGCTTTAGGACATGAGCTAAACCTAAATTTAACTAAAAAGCTCACAAATTGAGCCTTAAGTCCACTTAATCACTCATGACCAACAGGTATATTAGATAAATAAAACTTAATTAAAAGAGCTTATTAAAACTACTAAATAATTCGAAGAGTTTTAATAAGCCTAAGTGTAAATAGAGCCCATGATTAGTTAAAAAAAGTGGTTTAGGCCCTAAAATGACAAGAGGTAGACTTTAGGCTTATAGAGAATAATTAGGAACCCACTTAGTTGATGTGACCCAATCTAAAATTAAATGTTAAATGGGTCATTTAGCAGGTTCAATTATTTGGCCCATTAGGATAAGTTAAAAACAAGTTTTGGGGCTTTAAGATGCAAATTAGACTTAAGATAAGTCAAAAGGCCCTAAAAACAAATCTTAAGCCCACCCACAAATCACTTGACTAGCTGCTATAACAATTATTTGAGTTGTAAATAAAAGGTCCATAAAGTTGATCAAGTGTTCTAGGAAGTACACGATAGGTTTAGATAAGAGTTGAGACCTATAGCTACTTAAAAAGGTTGAACAAGCCTTTAATTTATAAGGAATAGGTTTCAACCCAACTTAAAATGGTTTAACTAAATTAAGGACCTTATGATAATGTGATAAAGGCCGCCCAATAATAAATAAAATTAGTCCATTAGCTTAAAATAGCCTTAGGCTCAAAAGAAAGCCCACATCCTCGTAAGTCAAAACTTAAAAATGACTAAGTATAATAAAAGGAAGCCCATAGTTAGAGATTTAAATAAAACTTGAATATTTTAAGTTCAATAATTATATAAGAACCTAATTAATAATGATAAATGACTAGAATAATGCCTTACATACTTAAGATACTTAACAAAACTAGAAATTCAACTAAGTTAAAAGGGAAACATACAAAATTCAAATCTAACCCCTATCCAAAATTATGGTTGTGGGTCCTAAATCCTAAAATGAATCTTTCATGTGAAAGTACATTTAAAATTGCATGAAATCGATTATAAGAACGTGAAAAACTAACCTAAAATAAAGAAGTTAGAGTGAAAACAAGTTTTAATCATACTTAGGGGTTAGTGCAAGCTTAAGTAATTAGGTAGATTTTTAGGTTCTTAAAAAAACCCTCTTCTAGTTACTTACATATACATTATTCTTATGTTTTAAGTGGCTTAATTTCTAATTCAAAAACCCCAAAGATCAGGACAAATAGGCAGGCAAGTTAGGTGAGGGAGTTTCGATGAACTACTACTTACTTGTGTTTGATAATTGCTTAATGTTCTATTGCTTGCCCTTAGTTGTCTATTAAGTGATTGGTTGTTTTGTATTTCAACATCCATGTGATTGCCTTATTAAAATTAGTAAGTTTAAATATTTGGACAAATTAACCAGATATTATCGTTGTATATCTGTGATCCATTAATTATGGACTAAGATATCTGTAGCTTTGTTAAGTTTTCTAAAAAAATTGTGAAAATACATTTTTTGAAATACTTTACGATTTTAAAAAAGATTTATCAACTTAGTGAGTACTCATAGTAATCCCTTATGATATTTTACTTGTTAAGATAAAGCTAGTAGACCATCTTTAATTAATTGATAATGAGTTACCTAAGTTGGGGCTCACATGGTTTAGCTCATGGGGCATTGTATAAATTTGTTGATAGTAAGCTTGTGGGGCACTGTGTTGATTGTTGATAGTAGATAGCCCTAGATGGGATCCATCTAATTGATTAATATGATATTCTTAATTAGGATAATAGTTAAGTTTTGTTTGTTGGGATAATACCTATAGACAGCCTCATGCGGGTAAGGTAAGGTACCCCGTACTATTAAGTATGGGGGATAATCAACATATAGATATATAAATCTACACCTTGTATGGTTTCGGAGCCTCATGGATGTGCTGCTTACATTCATTGAGTATGTATTCATTTCATATGTAGCTAAATTGCTTGTTTGTTAATAATACTTAATAACTTGCTTGAACGATAGTGACGAGAGACAAACTTACTATGTTGTGGTATGCTCACTCCCCCCAATCGTTCCCTTTTGCAAGTAACCAAAAGCTAGGAATGAGCCAAGATAAGAGTGTAGAGTGTTCCTTAAGCAGCTAGGTTAAACGGATAAGACTACTTTAGTAATCAAAGTTTAATTATCCATTTTTATTGTTTGGTAGGTGATTTCAACTCTCTATGGTCTTAGTGGACTATGAATTATTGGATTACCCTAGTTGCTTATATAAATAAGTAAATGTAAGTAAAATGAATAAGCACCTTTGAAAACTTACTAGTTAAAGTCTTACAGCCTCTAACTTATAAAGTAGTCTATATATCATGAGTACACATATGATATAAAGATTTTAGAAAAAAAAACTACCGACCCTCTTCTAAGGCATTACAATTCCTATTAATGATGCTTGATGAATGTTATAGACCTTGATTTTTTTTTTCAATTTTTATATAATTTCCTTAATTCAACCAATATTAAACCCTCCCTACTTAATATCAATCTTCAACTAAGAACTAATGAAAATCAAAGTTTTTATGCATGTTTTGAAAATATCTTAGAGTCGCTACCTAATCGGAGTCGGGAAAAAGAGTAGGTTAGGTTAAATCGATTGGGTAAATCGTTTTAAACTAAACACTAGTTTACTTGAAAAAATTGATTTTAAGAAAACGGCTTAGAAAACTAAAAATTTTTAATCTTGAGACTATCCTATTAAACCCTTAATAGATACCACTTTTATTTTTTCGAAATTAAGTTTATTTTTCAAATTATCCTTTTTAACTAATTTTAAACTTACAGTTAAAATCAATTCTACTTGCACAAAAAAAATAATAAATAAAAAATATTTACAAAAAGGACAAAAAAAAAGTTTTCCTATTTTAAGTCAACTCGTAGGTGTCTACGTACCGTCAATTAGAAATTAGACTTTCTATAGTTCATTTATGAAAACTTTAGGTGAGTAGGTTGATTTTAATTTCTAAAAAAGGTCAAGTTTATATTCTTGACCTGGTTTGAGTTTATTTATGGAAATTTTTCTAAAAAGGTCCTAAACTTGATTAATATTTTTTTTGAAAAACTTAAGAAGGCTCCTAATTTGAAAAGGTCAATGTTATTTTTGTTTTTATCTAAAAATGATTTTTTAAGTGGTAAAATAGTTTTCATTTATTTTCTTCATTTTTCTATCTTTTATATATATATATATATATATATATTATTTTTCTTGTTTAAGTTTTAACCAGGAAAATGAAAAACAAAAAATAAACTAAGCTACTTTATCTTTTTTTTTTCTTTTTCTTCTTTTTTTCTTTATTTTTAGTTATAATTACATTAGAATTTACAACAAATAAATAACTTTAAAAAATACATAAAGAACCAATAGTAAAAACATAAGAGGGTAGTCGAACTAAGAAGCAGTGTACAAGTCAGATCTAGGGGTACGCAGATCAAGTCGGTCTCGGGTGGGGCATAAATCTCCACTTCAGTTAGAGAAGGACCACAGTAGCCTAGGGATTGATTCTGATTGATTTGCTCACCAAAACAAATGGGAAGATGCATTTTTGTGAGTTTCTAGTTGGACTTAGTCGGGGTAGAAACAACGTCGCAAAGTTTTATGGTGGTTTGAGTGGTGATTGAACTCAACCATTGACAATGCTGGTGATTAATGCGTGGAAGTGATTGCTAAGGACAAGTGAATGGTATGGCTTAGGGTTCTTGACCATTACAAGCTCAACCATGGTGGTGGTTTTCCTCAATAGTAGCTATGAAGGTTGTTATTTTAGAGAGATAAAGGGGTCGGGCTAGAGTGAGAAAGTGAGTGCATAAGCTCGTATGAATGATTTTAAATGAAAATTGACAATGGAATGAGCTCTAAGAGGACCTATTTATAGTTTGGGACATGAAGCAAGGATGGAAAGGCCATTAATGGCTGGTTTGTGCTCAGTGTGCAAGGATGGATATGCTTCGAATATTCCAAGTTGTTGGGGAAATAATTGATATGAAGAGCTGGAATGTATGTAAGATTGAATAAACTTGCTTCTTATATTGATTAGAAGCTTCAATTTTTTTCATGGCAGCTTAAATTTGAAAGTTGCCAATGATGCTTTTTTTTCCCCAACTTTGAGCTTCAATTTGATCTAGCAAATGCACGTATTTGGATGGTTTTTTGGTCTTGATTCAAAGTAGGCTATATCTTTTAATAATTCCTATATTTGATTTGAGAAGATTTGGCTAAAAAATCAATTCAATCAGATCAAAAAGTGAGGGGATTACGAGGGGTTTAATTTTCTTTCCTCGTACTATAAAGCATGCCACTACGCGCCCACATGCACAAGTTGCAAAACAAATAGGCAATTTAAATGACATTTTTTAAAAATCTTAAAAGTGACCTAAGATTTATCTTCCTAAAAATTTTGTTATGAAAACTTTTATACTTTCTAAAGCTTTTTTTTTTTTTTTGTGCTTTTCCTAAATTTTCTATTTTTTGTATTTTTCTATATTTTATATTTTTTTTTGTATTTTTTTCTAAACTTCTATTTTTTTTTTCTATTTTTCCATAATTTTTGTTTATTGTGAATTTTTGTTCTTTGTGCTTTTTCTAAATTAGGACCCTTTACCCTAAAAAAAAAATCTTAAATTACATAGAGGGCAAAAATAGAGTATTTACAGTTGTTCCTCTTTGTGGTGAAGTTTAAATAAAACTTTATCACAAAAATAAAAAGAGACGCCATTTTTACCCTGTGGGTAAAATTGCCATAAGAAGCGCTACAACTAGCTAGCTGTCTTAGGTTTGATCAATTGGGGATCTGGTGAGTAGTGAAAGGTGAAAGAAACAGAAGGCACTTTAAGAGCTAGCTAAGATACAAAAGATACTAAAAAATGGTAGCACCTATGTAAATTGGCAAGAACCTTAAAAAGAAATTGAAAACTAAGTCTTACACCAATGTGCTAACTAACCTAGGCAAATAAGTAAAGTGTTCCTTAACCTAGCTAAGACCCTAGAAAGAACCTGGTCGTGCTCATTTGAACTGACTAACTTAAGTGAACAGACAAAATGCTCCTTGAGCCAACTAAAGCCCTAAATGAGAAATTTAAACCTAGTAGTATCCTACTAAGCTAACTAACCTAAGTGAACGGGCTAAGCACTCCTTGAGCTAGCTGAGGTCTTAAATGACAAATTGAAGCTTAGTCATGCCCTTATGAGCTGACTAATATATGTGAAATGGGTACAGCGCTCTTCGAGCTAGCCAAGACCCTAAATGAGAACCCAGTCATGCCCTTTTGACTAACCTAAGCAAATGGGTGAAGCGCTTCTTAAGTTGTCTAAGGCCTTAAATGATAAATTAAAGCTTGGTCATGCCCTTGTAAGTTAACCAACCTAGGCGAAATGGGTAAAATGCTCCTTGAACTAGCTAAGACCCTAAATGATAACCTGGTTGTACTCCTCTAAGTTAATTGACTTGGGCAAGAGTATCTCTGATAGATTAGCAACCCTAAATTGGAATTGATTTGAGAAAACCTGGAAGTACTCATCTAAGCTGACGATCATAAGTGAATGGGTGAAGTGCTTCTTAAGCTGGCTAAAACCCTAAATGATAACCTGGTTGTGCTCCTCTAAGATAACTAACCTGAATGAATGAGTAAAATGCTCATTGAGCTAGCTAAGACCTAGAGAAAACCTAATTGTACTCCTTTAAGCTAATTAATATAGGCGGGAGCATCTCTAGTGGACTAGTAACCCTAAATTGGATATTGATGGAGGGAGGCACCCTATGGGCTTGTTAAAGACATTGAAGAGAGATTGGTGATAGGAAGTGCCCTCTGAGCTCACTAAGAATGTTGGTGAATAGAAGTGGCCTATGGGCTTGCTAAGAAGATAGATTGTTAATGGCAAGCACCTTAAGAGAAATTGATGAAGGGAAGTGTTTTATAGGCTGGCTAAGAAATTGATTAAGGGAAGCACCCTATAAGCTCACTAAAACCTTAAGAAAAACTAATGAAGAGAAGTATCCTATGAGCTTGTTGAAACCCTTAAGATAGATTAATGAAAGAGGAAGTACCTTATGGGCTTGCTAACCTTGAGAGAAAATGGTAAATCGAGATAGTGCTCTATGAGCTTATTGGAATCCTAAAAATGGATTAAAGACAAGACATCACTCTAAGAGTTGGTTAGAACCTAAAAATAATGAAAAAGGGGACAACACTTTAAAAGTTGACTAAAACCCTAAAAAGGATGAAAGAGAGGACGACGCTTTAAAAGTTGCCTAAAACCCTAAAAAGGATGAAAGAGGGGATAATGCTTTAAAAGTCGACTAGAACCCTAAAAATGGGTATGGATCAGGATAATGCTTTCAGAGTTGGCTAGAACCTTAGAGAGAGGTAAATGAGGAGAAGTACCCAACAGGCTCACTAAGACCCTAAAGAGTGGTTAATGAGGGGAAGTGCCTAATAGGCTTGCTAGGACCTTAAAGAGAGGTTAATGAGGGAAAGTGCCTAATAGGCTCACTAAGACCTTAAAGATGAGTGGAAGAGCCCAATGGGCTTACTAAACCTTAAGAGAAAATGGTAAATTGGGATAGTACTCTATGAGTTGGCTAAAACTCTAAAGAAGAGTGTAAATCAAGATAGCACTTTAAGAGTTTGCTAGAACCTTAAAAGAGATTAACAAAAGGATAAGCGCACTACAAGTTAGCTAAATCCCTAAAAGAAGTGAAACTGGGGATGTAACTTATTCAAAAAACCTCTTAACTTGAAAAATTTAGTGAAAACTATCTAAGATGAAAAAATCGCTAGAGATGAGGTCTCTTGATTTGAAAAAGAGTTAATGGACCCAAAAAATGACTTAGACTAATATAGTTGACTTAGACTAATATGGTCAACTTAAAAGGTATGACCATATTGAAAAGGAAGTAAGTGACATGAATTGAAAGATTTACAAAAAGAAGTTGCAGTAGTAGTGTTCTTTCCAAAACCAAATTTATTATTCTTATTGATCCTCCTTCCTTTGTACCAATTAGGATAATCGATCAATTGAAAACATGAGTTCATTGTATGGCCTTTACCCTTATAATGCCGTATGCACAACTCACTTTTTGTAAAAATAAAAAAAAAAGATGGAAAAAATAAAAGATACATAGGTGCCTAGCAAGACTCAAACCCATGACTTCAAGCTAGCTCTATATCAATACTTTAATGCTTATCTGTTAGGCCGTTAGCTTGTATCTTGATTTTTAGTATAATTAAATTGTACTTAAACTATACAACTTTCTAAAAGTATTTAAACCGGACCAAAACTAAACTAATTGACCCTAAAATAATTCATTTCCTAAAAATCTAAAATAATCTTTTATAATAATTCTTCTCTTCTAAATTTTTGTATTTTCATCATTTTTCAATTTTTTCATTTTATTTATTTTTTAAATTTTTGTTATTTTTTTTATTTTGGAATTAGGACCCTATTTAAAATACTTAGAACTATGATGGGTAAAAATTGGGTATCTATAGCTATACTCTTTGTGGTGAAATTTGAATAAAACTTTGCCACAAAGACCAAAGAGACACCATTTTTGCCTTGAGACTAACTCTATCCTAAGAAATGCTATGACTAGCTAGTTGAGGATTTAATGACGCTAAGCTTCAAACGAAGAATAGTGAGGGTAGTGCTCCTGTGGGTTGGCAAGAATCCTAAAGAAAATAATGAGAACTTGGTAATGCCCCCTTATAGGCTAACTAACTAAGGTGGTCAAAGCGTTCCTTAAACTGGTTAAGACCTTAAATTGAATTGAGAAAGCTAAGTCGCACCCTAATGAGCCAACTAACCAAGGTAGGCAAAATGCTCCTAGAGTTGGCTAAAACCTTAAAATGAATTAAGAAAACTTAGTCGTACCCCAATAAGCTAACTAACCAAGATGGGCAAAGTACTCATAAAGTTAGCTAAGACCCTAAAAGATAATGGGAAAACTTAGTCATGCCTTAATGATCTAACTAACCAAGGTGGGCGAAGCGCTCCTTAAGCTCGCTAATGCCTTAAAAATGAATTGAGAAAACTTAGTCGTGCCTTAATGAGCTGACTAACCAAGGTGGACGAAGCGCTCCTTAAGCTAGCTAAAGCCTTAAAAATGAATAGAGAAAACTTGGTTGTACCCCAATAAGTTGACTAACTAAGATGGACAAAGCACTCCTAAAGCTAGCTAAGACCCAAAAAATGAATTGAGAAAGCTTAGTCATGCCCTAATGAGCTGACTAACCAAAGCAGCCAAAGCTAACTAAGACCTAAAGATAAGAAAACTTGGTCATACCTTGATGAGCTAACTAATTAAGGCAGTCAAAGCACTCCTTAAGCTGGCTAAGACCTAAAGATAAGAAAACTTGGTCTTACCCTAATGAGCTAACTAACCAAGGCGGGGCAAAGCACTCCTTGAGCTGGCTAAAGCCCTAAAGATAAGAAAACTTAGTCATGCCCTAATAAGCTGACTAACCAAAGCGGTCAAAGCGCTCTTTAAGTTGGTTAAGACCTAAAGATAAGAAAACTTAGTTATGCCCTAATGAGTTGACTAATCAAGGTAGGCAAAGTACTCTTAGAGCTAGTTAAGACCCCTCAAAAAATGAATTGAGAAAGCTTAGTCATGCCCTAATGAATTAACTAACCAAGGCAATCAAGGCGCTCTTTAAGCTGGCTAAGACCTAAAAATAAGAAAACTTGATCGTACCCTAATGAGCTGACTAACCAAGGCGGTCAAAGCGTTCTTTGAGCTGGCTAAGACCTAAAGATAAGAAAACTTGGCCATACCTTAATGAGCTGACTAACCAAGACAGGCAAAGCACTCTTAGAGCTAGCTAAGACCAAAAAAATGAATTGAGAAAGCTTAGTCATACCTTAATGAGCTGACTAACCAAGGCAGTCAAAGCGCTCCTCAAGCTGGCTAAAACTTAAAGATAAGAAAACTTGGTCATAGCCTAATGCTGACTAACCAAGGTGATCAAAGCGCTCCTTAAGTTGGCTAAGACCTAAAGATAAGAAAAATTAAATTGGGATAGCGCTCTATGAGCTAACTAGATCCTTAAGAGACTATAAATCAAGCAACATTTTATAAGTCGAATGGAAGCCTAAGAAACTATGGATTGGGACTACGCTCCATGAGCTAGCTAAATCTCTAAATAAGAGTATGAATCGGGATAGCGCTCCATGAGTTGGCTAACCCTAAGAGAAGGAATAAAGGGTAAGCACCCTATGGACTCGCTAACACTTTATATGATAGTTGAAAGTAAAACCGAGGAAAATGATTGATTCGAAAAAAAACTTTTGATTTGAAAAATTTACAAAGGAAGAATTTAGTGAAAATTGTTTATGAACTGAAGATCTAGCCACCAGGGCCGACTTAAATGGAATAACTTATAACAAGCCTGTACTTTCTCTCTCTCCTTTTCATATCTTTTCATTTTCTTTTTTTTTTTCTTGAAAGTTTACTAACGGATACAAATTCTTATTTGAGAAACAAATGTTACAACTCCCCTTCCTTAGTAACCATGTAAAGTATCTCATATCTATCCTAGTTTATAGCCCTAACACTAAGCTTCTTGGATAAGCTTTAAGATTTTGATCATTCATTTCCTAAGGAAAAGGTAACTCATAATTAGTATAGTCGAAGAAGACTTCCTTACGTACTCTTGGTCAAGATTTCTCTCTTGACTACTATTCCAAAACTTACAGTCTAATTTGTAAGTAATACGCCTTGATCAATCTGTTAGGTCTTTTTGGGTTCAGTATTGTGAATTAGGCTTATGGTGGAATGATTTCAAAAGGGATTAATGAAAGGGCCTATTTTGAAAGAAGTACTTTCATCTAACCCAGGTGTAGAAGTCAAAAACCCTTGAAAAAACTAGATGTGTGCTTGCCCTAATTTCAAAAATAATTTTTATTAAAGATAAATTATTCTTCATAATCAAAAGAGCTTTGAGTGGAGAGGTATTGTGGGTAGGGAGGTCTTAGGTTTGAGATTCAAATGGATAGAAAGGTTTTGTGGCAATTTGGAGTATGATTTTGAAATAAATATGGGGTTTTTGGTTTATGGCTGGGAATGTGATTTTGAAATGAATAGGGGGTTTTTGTGTTTGTGATTGGAAATAAGATTCAAGACCTTATGTTTTAAGAGTAACTTGAGCCTTAAGGCCTTCTTTGGTTACGGATTTTCTCAAGCTCGATATTTGGGTATTTCTTCATTTTCCTTTTTCCTGGGTTTTTTCTTTCCTTTTCTTTTTTCCTTTTTTTTTTTCCTTCCTCTTTTTTTTTTTTTCTCTTTTTTCATTTCATTTCTTTCTTTTCTTTCCCTAAAAATAACTCTCTCTTTTGTCAAGTTTTCGTCTCTAAATGAATCAAGGCCTTAAATCCATAGGTTCAAAGTGTATTGGCTTGGGTAAGGCGTATATGGCCTTTAGGGTATTTGGAAAAATTTTGGCTCTTCTTCAAAGGAAACAATTTATCAAAAACAAAAATTATCCTTGAATTTTTATTACTAAGGTAAGCACAAATTAGTTTAATACTTCTCTCTTAATCAATGTCCCTAACTTCCAAATTGCCCCATTGTAGGGTGGTTCTTGATAGGGTTTACATTTGAAAGTACTCTACATCGGTTCAATAGGGTTAACAAAGGATAATTGTGTTTAGAATTTGAAAATGAATGCCTAACTTCTTTTCAGTCTACATATCAAGTTCAAAATGGACCTCCTTTAAGGAATGAGTCCAAAATTTCCTCACCATGATATTTCTCATCTCTCAAAGTGTTTAAGGGTTAGTATGTGGGATATAGCTCGCCTCTTTTTATTCTAAACCTTTAAAAGTAAGTCACCAATTCTCTATGTAGGGATTGATTTACCATGGGATAAAGATTGACCTTACTCCCAAGCCTTAGTTATGAAATTTCAAAGACCAAATGCCCTATACCTTTCATGCTCTCACTTAAATTGCCCCAGATTTATAGGACTTAAAGCTCCTAAGCTTTCATGTGTGGTTTTGAGTCTGGTTCCTTAAAGTTCAAATGGGCTGGCATTGACGACTTTTGAAGTAGAAGGGATTATGAATCGCCTTTCTTGTTTGTACCAATGATCAAGCTCAAGATAACATTTCATGGTCTCCTATTTTAACTTAGTTTGTATTTGGATTAGATGTATCAAGGGCTTTGAGTTGGTTCAACTATCTTGATGGGCTAAGGTCTATGTTTGGTTGGTTACTTTCTTAGGCCAAGTGGATATGTTTAAGTTAGCTGCCTTAATGGGCCAAGTGATTGTATTTGTCTCAAGTTTCATAAGGATTTGTAACCGTTAGCAACTTCTTCTTCTTTTTCTTTTTGAAAGAGAGAGAGAAAAAGTTAGGGCTTTTACATTATAGAGACCAAGTGATGGAATTGTAAATGGAGGATTGCTTTCTTAGAATTCTATATACAAGCCTATTAGAATTTATCATTACTGAGGGTCTATTCACAAGTAAAGAATAAAAGACTAAATAGAGAAAGTATCTAAATCCTATTTATTCTAAATGAGAAAGGCTATTTACAAAGTGTTAATCTATCCAAAAAAATGAATATATCTGGCTGGTAGAAAATTAGGCAAAATGGTAACTATCTAAAATTATTTTACAGATTTGATTCTTTTTGTTTTGTCATTTTATTTTCTATTTTTTTATTTTTTATTATTTACTCTACAAGGTTAAGCTTAAGAAGGAGACTTGTGTGCTATGTTCGTTGGGATTTGGCTGGAGGCAATGCAGTGGAGTTTCGTCTGGAGTTTGGCGTGAGGCATGTTAGGATTGTGTGTTGCTGTTGGAGAAGAAGATGCGATGTGCTACAGTGTGTTGAGTCGTGGAGTATGGGCTTATAGACTGGTCGATGTCGTGAGTAAGAGTGCAATGTAAATAGCTATGTCACGCATGGATGGTGTATGCTATCATGTCCATGCTATGTTGCGTTTGTGGCTTCTGAAGGGTATTATGTTGGGTCCTGAAGATTGTGTTTGTATTGGAGTTTTGGGTGATTGTTTGATGAGCTATTGATTTTTTCTCCTAAGAGAGTGTATCATTGTCCTTCGCTTTATGCCACATGATCCGTATTTATAAAGTCTAGAAATAAATCAGATCAAATCGAATCTCTTATATTAACCCCAATTTGATTTGATAAAAATTAAATTAGATTTAAATCATTTATATCGATTTGAACTCGATTTGATAAAAATCAAACTAAATTTAAATCTTTTATATTAATTCAAATCTGATTTGATAAAAATCAAATTAGATTTGAACCTCACAAATCTTTATTACTTTAGATTAAAAAAAATTGATTAGATTTGAATCCCGTACGCTTAACTCACTTTTCGTAAAATGAAAAAAAGAAAAATAAAAAGCACATTTGTGTTTAATGAGATTCGAACTTATGCCCCTAAGCTAATCTAATGCCCAATCCAAGTGCTTATCCATTAGGCCATTGGCTTCTACCTTGATACTTAATACAATTAAATTATACTTAAACCACGTAGCTCTCTAAAATAATTTGAACTAAGCTAAAATAAATCGATTAACCCTAAAAACAATTTACTTCCTAAAAATCTATTTTCCTAAAATATTTATAATTTTTTTCTTTTTTTCTTTTTTTATATTTTTATCATATTTCAAATTATTATTATTATTATTTTATTTTGGAATTAGGACCCTAAAAAAAAACTTAGAACTATAGGGGGCAAAAATTAGATATATATAGCTGCCCCCCTTTGTGTTAAAGTTTCAATAAAACTTTACCATAAAGATAAAAAAGATACCATTTTTGCCTCGGGATGATTCTATCATAAGAAACGCTATGATTAGTTATCTATAATAGGACTGGTCTGTTGAGGGTTTGGTGACAATAATTTTGAAACTAGTAGAGGTGAGGGTAATGCCCCTATAAGCTGGTAAGAACCCTAAAGAGAATAATAAGAACTTGGTCATGCTTACTATGGGTTAACTAACCAAGGTAGGTGAAGCACTCCTTGAGTTGGCTAAGCCCTAAAGATTTAGAAAACTTGGCCGTGCCTCTTATAGGCTAACTAACCAAGGTGAGCGAAGCACTCCTTAAGACGGTTGAGATCCCAAAAGATATGAAAACTTGGTCGTGCCCTTTATAGGCTGACTAACTAAGGTAGGCAAAGCGCTCATTGAACTAGCTAAGACCCTAAAAGATATGAAAACTTGGTCGTACCCCGTATGGGCCAACTAACTAAAATAAGCGAAGTGCTCCTTGAGTTGGCTAAGACCCTAAAGATTTGAGAACTTGATCGTACCCCTTATGAGTTGACTAGCCAAGGCGGGC
Source organism: Lumnitzera littorea (assembly GCA_024138015.1). Lineage (NCBI taxonomy): Eukaryota > Viridiplantae > Streptophyta > Magnoliopsida > Myrtales > Combretaceae > Lumnitzera > Lumnitzera littorea. The sequence continues at coordinate 12,406,919 of JAMXBB010000007.1, read as the reverse complement.
AAAGTGCTCTTTAAACTAGCTAAGACCCTAAAAGATATGAAAACTTAGACATGCCCCCTATAGGTTGACTAACTAAGGCGGGCGAAGCACTCCTTGAGCTAGATAAGACCCTAAAATATATGAAAACTTGGTCGTACCCCCTATGGACTAACTAACTAAGGCAGGTAAAGCACTCTTAGAGCTACTTAAGATCTTAAAGATTTGAAAACTTGGTCGTGCCCCCTATGGATTAACTAACTAAGGTAGGCGAAACACTCCTTAAGTTAGCTAGATCTTGAAGGATTTGGAAACTTAGTCGTACCCCCTATGAGCTGACTAACCAAGGCGAGTAATGCGCTCTTTGAGCTGATTAAAACCCTAAAGATTTGAGAACTTAGTCGTGGCAACACTCTATAAGTTAGCTGGAAGCCTAAGAAACTATAGATTAGGACTATGTTCTAAAAGCCAATTAAACCTAAGAGTTTAAGAATTAAATGGCTTAGAAATTAAACTACCATCTTCACGGAGAGAACAAATGCAAATGCAATGTTTTATAAAAGCCCAGAACCACTTATGTGGCTGTAGCGATAGTTCCCATATAGTCAAATCTTTTCTTGAGTAATTTGATTAGAACCAAGGGTTCGTCCCTCTCTTCTTCCTCTTCTTCTTCTTTCTTTTCTTCTTTTATCTCTTCTTCTTCTACCTTTTCTTTTTTTAGAAAGCAGTTTAACCTTGAAATGAATGTACGTAATGCTATGTTTAAAGACGCATTGGAAGGTCACTTTAACGTATGAAGCATCTTCATCTCTTGAGTAGAGATATCATGCCTTTAATTTCTGATCTAAGTTAATCGATTTTTCCATGTAAACCTCTACCTTTAAGTGAATTCGCCACCCATTGCTCTTTTTGAACATGGCTCTATCTCAAAAAATAGAAAACAAATCTCCCCTTTTTGGGGGGAGTGAACTATAATAAAGTATTAAAAGAATTTTTATCAATTGACATCATTTCAAATTAAGTGTTCGTTTTTCTTATGTTTCTTATGTATAGGGTTTATTTGGATAGAGCGAGAAGTGGGGACTTTTAGTGGAACGAGAAAGGAGCTAGAGGTATTACCTAATGTCGATGACCACTAAGAATACCAACTTTGCTAGTAGAAAATGAAAATGAGACCATAGTAATATTAAGATTGTTTTCATTTCATAAACTAAGCAAAAATTCTTTTGATCTTTTAAGAGTAGTATAACTTCAATGCATTAGCGTTTACTAGATTCCTCAAATCTGGACCATCCATTTGAGATAAAATGAAGGTTACCTCAGGCAATACTTTCTTGGCAATATAAGATCCTTTATAATTCGAGGCAAACTTCCCTCTCAAGTCTTATATATTGGGTAAAGTCTTTCTTAGTACCATGTCTCCCTCCTTAAAACTTTAAGGTCATACTTTTTTATTAAAAGCCCTAGCTATTCGTTGCTGATAGTAATTGTTGTAGCATGAAGTTGCCAACCTCTTCTCATAAATCATATTCAACTGCTCGATTCGTTTATTTATCCAATCAGCCTTATCCAACTGGGTTTCTAATAACACCCTGAGAGATGGAATTTCAACTTCCACTAGTAGTATAACCTTCATCTTATATACCAACGAGTAGGGGGTTGCCCTTGTTGATGTTCTGATAGGCCATGAGTGCAAACAGTAACATCTCATGCCAATCTCGATATGTCACCACCATCTTTTCAATTATTCTTTTGATATTCTTGTTGACTGCTTCTACTGCTCCGTTCATCTAAGGCCGATAAGGAGTTGAATTTCTATGGATGATCATGAACTGTTAACACAACTCTGACATCAATTTATTGTTAAGATTTGTACCATTATTGATAATAATTGTCTCTAGTGTGCCATAGTGAGCCAGTATGTCTCTCTTAATGAACTTGACCAGTACTCCCTTTGTCATACTAGAGTAGGATAAGGCTTCAACCCACTTATTGAAATAATCAATAGCCACTAATATGAATTGATGCCTGTTAAATGCATTTGGAGTGATCAAGTGAATGATGTCTATTCCCCACATTGAAAATGGCCATGGTGCAAATAGTGTATGCAATTTTTGAGGCAAAGCATTTACTTTGTTCACATAGATTTAGTACAATTGGCAATATCTAACATGTTTAATGCAATCTCTTTCTATATTCAACCAATAATGCCCCATCCTTATGATTTTCTTAGCGAGCATGTAGCCATTCATGTGGGGGCTATATACTCGGTCATGCACCTCTTTCATTAGCAAGTCTGCTTCCTTCTCATCTACACATCGTCAAAGTGTACCGTCAAACGATCGTCAGTATAAAGTGGACTTACTTATCAAGTAATAAGCAGCCAACCTTCTGGTCATTTTCTTATCCTTCTTCTTAGCCTCCTTAGGGTACGTACCATGTTGCAAGAACATTTTGATATCATAATATAAAGGCTTTTCATTACGTGAACTCTCTACTGCTAAGTAGAAAGCGAGCTTTCCTTCAACTTCAATCTTAAGTGGTTAAATCTCCACTCCTCCTAATATCTGGATCATGGATGCTAAGGTAGTGAGAGCATCAGCGAATTGGTTTTGAACCTTTAGTATGTACGTAAATGTAATCTTTTCAAACCTAACTATTAACTTAGCCAACTGGTGGAGGTAGGGTAACAATTTGGGGTCTTTCATCTTATATTCACCCTAAGCCTGGCCTATGATTAACGAAGAATCTCCATATACTGCTAATTCTCGTATCTCCTTAAACAATACAATTTTAAGTCCCAAAATACATGCTTCGTATTCTGTAATATTAATAGTATACGGGAAAGCCAGTCTTACAGCCATCAGGAATTGCATACCTTTAGGGGACATCAGAATTGCCTTAACTCTACATCTAAACACATTAGCTGTTCCATTAAAGAACATTTTCCAACCTAAGGATTTCTCAACTACTTCGCTATCAGAACCATTTTCTACCACCAAGATATTTTCACCAAGAAACTTGACTTGTACTTCTTTAAAGGTATTATTAGGGGGACTCTCCGTTAATTGATCTGCCAAAGCCTATCCCATGATTGAACTTTGGCTCACATGCTTGATGTCAAATTCTGACAACAACATTTGTCACTTTAAAACTCTACCGATAAAGGCTATTTTTTTTTTTTTTGTTAAATACTTCAAGGGGTCATGTTGTGTTATCAACTCAATTTGGTAATAAAGTGTGTATTGTTTGAGCCGATGCATGACCCAAACCAATGCACAGTAGGTTCTTTCGACTTTTGATTATTTTTGCTCCCCATCTATGAACCTCTTGCTCAAATAATAAATGGCCCACTCCTTCCCTTCTTAATCCTTCCGACTAAGCATGAACCCTATAGATTCGAGCAATATGGTCAAGTATAAGAACAATGGCTTTCCCAGCTTAAGAGCCACCAACATTAGAGCATTCATAAGGTATTCTTTAATTTTTGTAAAAGGTTCTTCGCATTCCTCATCCTAATTGACCCTCACATTCTTTTTCAATAGCTTGAACAAAGGGTGGCATTTGTCTGTTAACTGAGATATAAATTGAGCTATATAATTTAAACGCCCCAACAACCCTCTTACTTTCTTAAGTGTACAAGGAGGAGGCATGTCAATTATAGCTTTGACTTTATCATAATCAACTTCGATACCCCTTTGGATAATTATGAAGCCCAACAATTTTCCCTACGTCACTCTAAAAGTACACTTGTCTAGATTCAACTTTAGTTAGAACTTTCTCAATTTGTTGAACAGCTTCCTTAAGTTTTCTAAGTGATCTTCCCCTTTCCTAGATTTCACAATCATATCGTTAACATAAACTTCTATCTCCTTATGCATCATGTCATGAAAGATCACAACCATTACCCTCCAATATGTTACCTCAGTGTTCTTGAGCCCAAATAGCATTACCTAATAGCAAAATGTACCCTAAGTTGTAACAAAAGTCGTCTTAGTCTTATCTTTTTCGGACATTCAAATTTGATTATATCTTGAAAAACCATCGATGAATGAGAATAGATAATTCCCGACTGTGTTATCTACCAAGACATCAATGTCAGGCAATGGAAAGTTGTCTTTAAGCGTTGCTTGGTTGGGATCTCAAAAGTCTACACATACTCTAACCTTCCCATTCTTTTTCATCACTAAAACAATATTGGCTACCCATTCCTGGTAATCGGATACCTTAATGAAGCCAACTTCCAGTAATTTCTTAACCTCCTCCTTGATTTTCAACAAGACGTTAGGTCGAAATCTCCTTAACTTTTACTTTTTAGGCTTGGCATCTTCTTATATGGGTAAACGGTGGACCGCAATCGACAGGTCTAACCCAAGTATATCCTCATACAACCAAGCAAACACGTCTTGATATTCAACCAACAATGTAATCATTTCTATTTTTTGTTTCTCTTTTAGACTCCCTCTGATCTTTAGATTCTTCGGATTATTTTTATCCCCTACATTAACTGTTTCAATCGGTTCATCAATAGTAATTCTACCCAGTTCATGTTTTTACCATTCCACTTGTATATCACTATGGTCATTAACATCGCTCCCGATAACTAACCCAGTAAGATCAGAAGTGATATCAATATTCTCATTTTCTGCCCGTGTGAGGTATTCTTAGTTTTCACTCAATTCATTGGATCTGGGGAATGCGTATAAAGAAAAGTGTATGTAAGTAAAAGAGAATTGAAACACAACAAAAGAAAGAAACTAACTAATATTTTATGGAGGTGAATCACAAATGAGATAAGGAACTAACTAATTTTTTTTTAATGAAAGGTTCTGATACTTTTGGAACGACGACTATTGAAAATAAAAATTCAAGAAATACTAACTAAGGGTTACCCTTTACCTTAAGGAAGACTTGTTGCCTTTCACCGAGATGGAGAACCTATTATTAAATTGAACCGGGACTTGTTCGGTGAGCTTGTTGATCTTTTATTGGTAGATTGTAGGGCTTAAGTCTCTACCCGTATGAATGTCTTAACTAGCAGAGGGAAGATCATTGGAGCATGGTATAATCTATCACCTTTCTTACCCCTCGCTTGTTTCTTCTAGAATTCTTCTACTCGAGTAGGTTTTAGATAAGGCCATAGGTGTCGATCTGGCCTTCCTTGAATTCTATTCTTGTATCTTCTTCTCTCTTGGGACCAGTAATCGGTAATCATGCCCACTTCTTCAAACATCTGTAAGCCTAACTCTTCTTGCCCTTCACTTCTTATATAGGGTATGGTCGTTTCCTTGTAAATTTCATAATCTTGATCTCCCAAAATTGTAATCACTTAGCCATTTGAGATAAACTTCACTTTCTAGTGTAAGCTAGAAGGTATGGCCCTTACTGCATGAATCTAAGACCTTCTCGAGAGTAAGTTGAAAGATCTTAGAATGTCCATGACTTAAAATCGAATAGTAAAGTGTTGAGGACAAATACTCATGGATAAGTCTATCTCTCTTATAATCTCTCTTCTAGAACCATCAAAAGCCTTAACTATTGTAGAATAAGGCCTAATTATAGATGTGTCGATACCTAACAAATCTAAGGTAGCGAGTGGACAAACATTCAGTGATAATCTGTTGTCGATGAGAACTCTAGTAATGATTATACCGTTACTTCTTACCATAATGAAGAGTGGTTTCATATGCTTTTTCCTTTCTTTGCCTAACTCTTCTACTAAAAAGGAAATTTGATCCATGGCAAGGATGGAATTAGTAACTAGTCCCATCTTCTTAGTTGGAATTTTACGAGGGACCTTCACCTCCTTTAGAGTGCGAAACAAAGCTTCTTTGTGTGGTTTAGATGTGATCAACAAGCTCATCAACGATATCTGTGCTGGAGTCTTATTGAGTTGTTTCATGATCTTGTACTCACTCGACTTAATCATCTTAGTAAAGGTTGACGACCCTTCTACGTATTCAATAATCGTTTCATCATTCGACTCCTCCGGTAAAGTCCTCCTCTCATGCTCTTCTCTTAGGTGGTAAATCCTTCTCGATCGAGTAATCCCCCTTACTAGAGAACTTGATTTTTCTTAATTTACCATATAATAGTTAAATGGAGTAGCCTTGTAATTTTCTAGTGCTAATGATATGTGAAATGTGTACCTCTTCACTTTTAGGGCCTACTCGCTTATGTAGAACTCAAAAACCTTAAGCTTCTTATCTAAACTAATGACGTCAGGAGTACAATCATAAAAAATCATCCCAATAATCGACCTATGGTTAGGTAGGGAATTATTGTTAACATTCAAAGCTTGGGCTTCTACAAAATCTAATTGCATCATCCCTTCATCTATCAGGTCTTGAATTCTATTCCTCAATCTCCAGCATGAATCGATCGAATGCCTTACTTGCTCATAATGATATTCACACTTCACTGTAAGGTTAAAGATTCTCGACTTATATCGATCGCTAAGAAGTTCATATCGTATCAAATTATCTTTTTGTAGCTTCTTGAAAACTTGACTTAAGGGGACTGGTATCTTGGTAAACTGTCTAAAGAACCTCTTAGCCTAAGGCTAATCTTTGAACTGTTGTTGAATCGAAGAAGGATTTGTTCTGAAAGCAACTTGAGTGTTTGGTCTTATGTTTGAATTTATCATGCTGACCATGGATTCTTTAGGCTTGCTACTTGTTAGTTTAGGAACAGAAGATGAAACCGATGGCCTTTTATCTATTGGCTCTTGAAGTTTACCGAAGGAGATGGTACCTTCAATCTTGTACCTTGCTGCTGCTACTATTTTAGCAAAACTAGACAAGGCTTACCTGATGAGATAAGAGAAATAGAGCCTTTCCAAAGTATTAATGAAAGTTGATGTGAGCTCCTTCTCAATAGTAAGAGTTGATATTCTCACAGCTAAGGACCTCCATCTTTGAGCATACTCTTTGAATGATTCATTATTCTTCTTCCGCAGGGCGACTAAATCCATCATAGTCAGAGCTATTTCTACATTGAACTTATATTGCTCATAAAATGCCTTAATAAGTTTCTCCCATATATTTATCTAGTTTAAGTCGAGTTGGGTGTCCTAAGTTAAGGCTGGTCCTGTCAAACTATCTTGGAACGTCTGCACCATGAGTGAATCATATTGGACATATTTACCTATCTTTTTGACATACAACTTGGTATGAAGCTTGGGGTAGCCCGTCCCGTTATATTTTTCAAACTTTAGTACCTTAAACTTTTCAAGGTATGCTCCAATGTCATATTTAGAAAACTTGGCAATCCCCACCTGTTCAAATCCATCATACCTTGTAAGCGATTTTATCTTCTCAGTTATCTATTGTGTTAGCTTCTTTTCTAGTTCTTTTAAGCTGTTTACATTAGGCCTTGAGTTAACTGGTCTTAGGGCTACATATGTGTCAAGTTCAAATATGCATGGCATACGAATGCAATAAAAATTAAGAACTGGCAAGAGACCTTTAATGTGGCAAAACCTAACTAATTTTTATTAATCTTTGCAATTGTGAAGCTTTACATCACTTATTTCGTTTGAGAAAGAAAACACTAAAAGAGTCTAAAATCTAAATTCTAATCTTCTTATGGCTAATGAGCTCGTCTTTAGTCTTTTTCCTCTTTCGAATTTTGGGAGCCTCCTCTTCTTTACCCTTGATCCTTTTCAGTTGTGCTTTTTAATGCCTTTATCTTTTGATGATACTCTTCGTAGCAGTTCTTTAGCTCCTGCTCTCTTTCACTTGCTTTCTTAGGTTTAGCTTCGACTTAGACTTCTTCCTTCTCCTTTATCTCTTGCATATCTTTCAGCTTCTTCAGTTAGCGATAAAGAAGTCCTTTGGTTGTCTAACTTTTGCCCGCTATCCCCTTAGTGGTAGGGGTAGTCTTCCTTATGCACCAAAGAGCTCGAATGCTTAGGAGCTTGGCCACTTTATTAGCCACTAACATGCTGGGGTTATGAAAGTCCAGTAAGACGGCTTCTAATGATGGCTCGGGAATCATATCTTCAATGAGTCTATTGGTTAGCACGTATCTAGTATAGAGGTTGAAGCCGATCAAGGGTATTGTCTTGAAATCTTCACATCCTCTTATCATTTCCTTACTTGCAAACCACCTTGGCATCCACAATAGCTCTTCCACTTTCCTACTCTAAAAGTATTTGACCCAGTAACGGGTGGCTATGTCTTTTAGCAACTCAATTCTTTCTTCAAAAGACTTGATAAGATTGTATCGCTGGGTAAAATTGGCCTAATTGAAATCGAGTTGGTAGCTTCTCATCCAGCTAATGAACCAAACTATGAGTTGAACCATATTAGTCTTCAGATCTCCTCATTTTTTTTCTTTTTGAGATGATTTAATGACTGGATTTGTTTAGCTAAGAGGGTCAGGATATATGATTTCCCTTCAAGAAATTAGGTTACAATTTATATAACTCTAAAGTAGACCTGGTGTCCATCATTAGGGAACAAAATGGTGTTAAAGACCACCAAGATAAAAGCATCGACTTGGTACTAGTGCCAGGCTTATAAGTTTGCACAAAAAACTTTCTGTTTATCTCTATGTTTTAGCTTAGTAGAAAACCAATCCATGACATCCTCCAACTGAATGGTCTTTCCTTGAGTTAAAACTCGGTTTATCTCAGTTTTTCTAACTCCCAATAACTTGTTGAAGATCTTTGGTACTGCAGCTTCCAAATCCGAGACATAGATATCTTCTATGATAGCAAGGGCCCACAATAATTAAGAATACTCTTCTAAGGTTGGGCTTAGCTAATGTGGGCTTAAACAAAAATTGATGAATTTAGGCTTCCATAGATGAACTAAGGCCTACACTAAAGTGATGTTCATAGGGATCTTTTATAAGGAGAAGATGGGCCTAATCTTGATCTTAATAAATTCTTACTTATTTGGGCTAAAGAGTTGAAACCACATCTGGAGTAATCTTTGAAGCCAATGTAGGGGGCGGACATAGATCTCTTCAAAAGACTCTTGACTCAATCTAGCCATACCTATTTAAAGAAAATATTAAAATTATAATCATAACCTATTCTAAACTTTACACAGAATTATTATAAGTTATTTATAGGGAAATATTATAATTATAACTTCACAATTAGCCTTGTTCGTTTAGGTTTGTCACATCATGGGTTTTTGTGATTTTTGAAAAAAAATTTTCATGCACGCAAAGGATGGGTTCTAAAAGTCTTTAAGTTCTATGACCATTACGTTTTTCAAAGTAATGGTTCTGTAGTCATATTTAAACTTAAGAAGGGTAGCTTGATCGGCTTTGAAAAGTGGTTGCTCGACAACATTTAAAGTTTACAAAATAGTCTCCCTCCTAAGGTCCTAAGATGGCTTGGTTTTAATCATATTTACCATGCATTTGTGATATAGAAAATGAAATAAAATAAACTCCCAAAACTACCCCCCAAGATAAGCTGAAACGAAAAGTGTTAGTATATAAGAAATAAAGTGATAAAATAACAATCGACTCAAGTATATAATTTTTTTTTTTTTGAAAAATAAGCCTAATTTTAGTAAATTCTAGTAGCTAGCCCTCTCGATAACATTCGTAGTGGAGTTGTCAAACTGTCAAGCCTGAATTTTCGGTTTTCTTTATTTTAATTTGATTTCCCACTTGCTGATTAGTACTAAACTTAAATCTATTTAGTATTAATCCTTGACTAAAGAAATTCTAGTTTTTTAATTAAAAACTTTTAGAGTCGCTACTCAGCCAAAGTCAAGAAAAAGAAAAGGAATTGTAATCAATTGAGTAAATTGACTATGATTAGCTACCGGTCTTTGATTTTAATTTGATTAGAAACTAGAGAGTTCTAAATTTAGGGGTTAATCTATTAAATTCTAACGGGTACCACTATTTATTTTTCAAAATTAAGTTTATTCATTAAAATTATTCTTTTTTAAATATTTTTAAGAAAATAAAAAAAAGAACTTAAGTTTCTACAGATTTTAACATTACCCCTAAGGTACTTATATACCCATTAGTCGAGATCAGACAATTGTAATTCTTTTCCAAAAACTTTAGTATGTTGGTAGATTTTAATTTGAAAACTAATCGGATTTATGTTTTAATTGATTCAGTTTATTTAAAAAAAATTAAATAAGGTCCTAATTCTTGAGTGTTTTTATTTTATAAAAAAAAAACTTTATGAAAGCCCTATTTTATAAAAAAAATATTTTTTATTATTTTTATTATTATTTTTTTGAAAAACAACTTTTTATGTGATGAATTCTAAAAAAAAAACCTAATTCTTCCAGTTCCTAAACTAATACACACACACATATATATATATATATATATATATATATCTATATTACTATCATTAAACAACTATCTATTTAAATCAATATAATATACTTAATCTATATAATAAAGAAAACTAACGCTAAAAGATATATCCTAAACTAATACATACATTTATATCTATACTATGTTAAATCACTAAGGATCTAATAAAATAAAATAAAATAATATAATAAATAAATAAATAATAAAACAAAAAAGAAAATATTGAGAATCCAAACCTGTACTGTTCGGCTATAGATTGCTTACATGCCAGTGGATGTGCTGTCTGTTCGGCATCTATGCAGCTTAGTCAGGACTGTCGGCTTGTTGTTTGCAGCGTAGGTCACATGCGGATTATGTGCTGCTATGGAGTGTGTAGTGGGCGTTGGTGTGTGGACTATGGTGGAGCTGTAATTCGTAAGTAACTGTGCACGGTTGTGCTTGGTGCTGCTGTGGTCATGTGTACAGCAGTGGCTTGTCAGTGGACGTGCACCTCTGTCATATAGTGACGACAGTGGTGGTGCGTGGATTAGCTATAACCGTGCCGAGTGTGGGCCGTAGGTGGATGTGAATCAGGCGTAATGCGTGTGTGTAGTAGACAGCGCGGAGTGCAGCGATCGTTGGTGATCGGTGTTGCAGTGGAGATTGTCGTCGGTTGGGGGATTATCGTGCTTTCGTGGGTATGAGGTCGACTGTGCAGTGCAATGACTTCAGCGTTTGTGAACTATTGTGGCGTAGAGATGGATCAACGAGCGGCGTGCACGAATTTGGACAGTAGGAAGCAGTATGGAGCTGTAGCAGTGCATTTGTGTGAATTGCTGCTGGACGGATGGATGCTATTCGTGAGATCTTCAATGGAGTGTGGATCTATGTTTTCGTGCAGTGAGCGTGCTGTAGTATAGGACATTACATGGGTGTCTACTGTGATCAGGTCGTGTGAAGGAGACTTGTGTGCTGTGTTCGGTGCGAATTGGTTAGAGGCGGTGCAGTGGAGTTTCGTCTAGAGTTAGGACGTAAGGCGTGTTGGGATTGTGTGTTGCTGTTGGAGAAGAAGAGGCAGTGTGCTGCAGTGTGTTGTGTCGTGGAGTATGGGCTTGCGGACTGATCGGCATTGCGAGTGAGAGTGCAGTGTGAATAGCTATACCACGTGTGGATGGTGTATGCTATCGTGTCCGTGCTATGTTGCGTTTGTGGCTTCCGAAGGGTGCTATGCTAGGTGCTGAAGATTGTGTTTGTATTGGGGTTTCGGGTGATTGTTGGATGAGCTATTGACTTTTTTTCCGGGAGAGTGTGTCATTATCCTTGGCTTTATATCGCGTGATCCGTATTTATAAAATTTAGAAATAAATTATATCAAATCAAATATCTCATATTAACTCTGGTCTGATTTGATAAAAATAAAATTAAATTTAAATCATTTATATTAATTCAAACTTAATTTGACAAAAATCAAATTAGATTTAAATCTTTTATATCGATTCAAATCCAATTTGATAAAAATTAAATTAGATTTGAATCTCACAAATTTTTATCACTTTAGATTAAAAAAATTTGATTAGATTTAGATCCCCTAAGCTTAACTCACTTTTCATAAAATGAAAAAAGGAAAAATAAAAAGCACATTTGTATTCAATGATATTCAAACCGGTGATCTTAAGCTAATCAAATGCTCAATCCAAGTGTTTATCTATTAAACCGTTAGTATATGCATTAATATTTAGTACAATTAAATTGTACCCTAACGCTTTAAAATAATTTGAACCAAGCTAAGATAAATCGATTAATTCTAAAAACAATTTACTTCCTAAAAATATATTTTCCTAATATATTTATAATTTTTTTCTTTTTTAATTTTTTTGTTTTTTTATCATATTTCAAATTTTTATTATTTTTACTTTTATTATTATTATTTTTATTTTGAAATTAGGATCCTAAAAGAAAAAACTTAGAATTATGAAGGACAAAAATTAGGTGCGTATACAAAGACAGACTAAATATATGCTTTTTGACAGGTAAAGCACCATATGATCTTGAGGGAATTAACAAAGCTAGTAAGACTCGTGCCATATTTGTTTATGTCCCTAAAATGGAGTTGTTGACTCAAGTAACAAGAGGCAAGCTCCTGATTTTACTCGTGAGAACTACAAGAGCAAATAGGTTTTACATGTGATTTATGATTCTTCTTGTCTCTGTTTCTGTAATTCTTGTTGGATCATTTTTGAAGGTTTGGTTAAAAGCATTCATGGACAGATTCCATGCTGTAATTTGTTTGTGTGCTGAATAAGCGAGAAAGAAAAATTAATCTGCAGCAGCTCCAGACATAAGAGATTGTTCATTCTATTTTTCATTGATTTAATGCTCTCAATGGAGAAGAATTGGCATTTTTCTATATATCTTCTTGTAATGATTTGGAATTTTTTGGTAATTCCATTATTTCTTGTGTTATCGTGAACCATAATTATAAGGCAAGTTTGAGGTTGTATACACTTCCATTTTAGGCATGGAATCTCCTTGCTTGAGACAAAGATGGATATTCTCGATTGAAAAAAAAAAAGGGAGAATTTTTCTATTGTCAATACATCCTCATAAAGACGCTGTATTATTTACAAATCTTGACAGCAGCTAAGGGCCAACAACCCAACCTGGCACATACGAGAAAATGCCTATGTGTAGGATTTATTTTTTCCGGTTATGAAAGGTGACTTCTTTTGGTTGGCCATGTGGAAGTAACTTTACTTATCAAATAATCTTATATGAAAAGTATTGATAGGACCTTCCCATGGACTTGTCCTGACCTTGAGAAGGTTTATAGCTAGTCTCTGCTCAAGCTTAGAGTTTGCTCATCCAACTACAAGAAGTTTTTAACGGCTATAAGATTTCGGATAAGATTAAAAGACTAAGTCAATAACCACTCCTTATTTTTTTGGTTTATGTCGGACACCGATTTTCAATACTTGTAGAAGTGACATTACTCATTGCTCACTAATCACTTTTTAACTACCAACACCTCTTCTCTATAAATTCTAGATTACTATTTAATGATAAATTACTTAATACTTTGCGTATTCAAACCATTTATTTATCCTGCTACATTTATATTCTCCAAAACATCTTACTGATTTAAACATTAAAATGACCGCGTCGAATAATTCTCAATACTCTTTTACAATCTTTTTTTTTTGCAAACTTATCTACGTGCGCAAAACTCAATCTCATCCTAATCTATACCAGTAGAATCTAGAAACGACAAAAAGCCTTATATAGGGATTTGCATTAGAGTCCGCAGAATCACATCATAAACTGTTGGAATTTTATTTTATTTTATTTTTCTGCTATCCTCTTTTAGGATCCTTGTATTTGTTCGGCCATCCACAAACTTCTCTTGACAAGAAAAATGCAACATCAAATATTTATGATACATGCTTGTGATTGGTTAATGGAAAGAGGGGAACTTTGTCCCAAACTCTTGGTATATTGGTAATCTAAATTACTATAATGGGTGCATGCAACCTTCTTGAGGTGGGCGGCCACCCCAGGCCGAGGTGGATCGAAACTGTTTTAGGCTGAACTAGCAACCCCAAGGCTAGGGAGGTTGGTTTCTTTTCTTTTCTTTTCTTTTTTTAATTTTTCTTTATTTTTTCTGATTTATCTATTTTATTAGTGTTGTCAATTACATTACTTATATACTTTTATTATATTTTTTTAATTTGAGATTTCCTACAGATTTTGTATTTTTTTGTCCTAATCTTTCTGTTTTAACCTCGAATCAAATTTTGTCGCTTGCTTTCACCATTTAATTTAAAATCTATGGAAGCGTGCCCCAAGCCCTGAGGTAATCAACACAGTTAAAGACTTAAAGTCATGCGTAGTTGTAGTGGCATACTTATTCCTCCAAATCATTCTTGCTCAAGTTGATGGGTTTATTCCCATACTAACACCCTTAAATATATATATATATATTATTAAAGAGAAACCTCTTTTTAAATTACCATAACTACCATCATGTAGTAGATTAATCCATATTCTTCTCGCTTATGCAATTTCCTTTCAAATATGAACACTTAATAACTACTACTTTGTACTTCTTAAAAAAAAAAACTATTATTTACCATTTTTAAATTTAAAATTATAATTTATCAGTAGTTACATTTTTCCTTTCATTTCTCTTTCCATTTAATTTGGTAAGTATTTGTTTTAAATCTTTACCTTTTCTTTTTTTTAAAAAAATCTAATATGTCATTATTTTTTCGTTTCCTTAGCCACAATTCTTTTTTAAGATCATTAAGTACATTTAATAATTATATTATGTCTTAAAATAATTGAGTTGAATTTTGGTACATGTAAAGTGGATGCACATCTGCTAGTATTGGTTTAAACAAAACAAAATTGAATTAAGTAAAACTTTAAAAGAAGAGTTAATCTAAAATTAGATTCAGATTTCAAAGTAGAGATTACTAGATTTTATTTGGGATTAGCATTTTATAATTTGATGGATTTTATATCATCTTAAATAGATTTTGCATTATTTGGAATAGATTTTTTTTTTGCCAAATCTAGAATAGAATTTAGGGCTAATAATTTGTGGTAATTGATTGTATTTCATATTCGAGTATAAATGATTTGTGTCTAAAAAATTCAACTTGTAACACTACTAATCGTGTTTAAAAACATAAACTAGTATTCTAACTAGTTTAATAAGTGTATTTCATGTCTAGATTTAGCTCCTTTATCTACTAAAAGTATTCTAATATAAAAATGTGAATAGCTAATAAGTTTTTGTTTGAAGAAAAAGATTTTTTTTGGTAAAAGTTATATTAACACTTGTAAATATTGCTTTCTATTTATAAGCTAAATATATCAATTTGAAGAAAATATTATAGCACAAGATCCAACCACTGGTTTTGGCTTTAAGTGCTATGTGTTTAACTTAAACAAAAATTTATAACATAATTATTCTATAGTTAATTCATAACATTATATGGTTGAATTCAAATAGAGCTAATTATTTGACAAAAATAAAATAAAATAAAAAAAGAACATGATTAATATGTTCAACTTGATTTTACTAAAAACACTAAGTGAATTAATATATATATATATATATATATATATAGAGAGAGAGAGAGAGAGAGCATAGAGTGCTTTTTTACTTATAATGTTGAAAATTAGAAGAAGATGAGAAAAACAAAAAAAGAAAAGAAAAGAAAAGTTAAAAGAGTATTACACCTGAGTTAAAGTTGATGAGAACAATAATTACTGAGAGACTGATGACAACTAGTGACTAATGGTGAAGTAATAGTAGTGGATGAAGATGGGGAGAGAGATAAAGCAGCGAAGTGCACAAGTGGATACAGAAGAAGATGTTTGATAAAATTAGACTAGGGTACACAATTACACAAGATATATTAGAATTTGGCTAAAATGAAAACGATACTAGAAATCTTCCTCTTAAACAAGTTTTTAAATCGGATCTGGATATACATCCGGCATCAAATGTGTTATAAATGTTGAATTGGAATTTGTTGCCGTAATAAAACACTCGTTGTGCCAGTCCACTTCCATCCTGTCAATAGCCAGAATAAAAGCTGAAAATTAGATTCTCTGACTTTGCGAGATCACAATGTCCTATCATCTGTATTCCCTACGAAAAGATAAATAACAACAATAATAAATAAAAAAGAGAAAAATATACTTTTAATCACCGAACTTTATCATTATTTTTAATTAAATACTTAAACTTTAAATTTTTCTATTTTAATTTATAAACTTTTCAAAATATTATAAAAGAGTTTTTCATTAATGAATTATTAGTTTTTTTATTAACGGATAATTCTTTTGTAAAGTTTTATTGAAATAAAAAAATAAAAATTTAAAGATTTAATTAAAAAAATGGTAAAATTTGAGAACTAAAAGTGTAATTTTTCTTTTTTTTATTATTTATTAATTTTTCTAAAAAAAAATTATAACTTAATAAATCGAAATAGTTAATTGTATTGTTAAATAAAATATTGATAAAAAATTATTTATCTTATCATAAATATAATCATTATTTATACTTTTCTTTTTACAAATATATAATGATATTTTAAGTAATTTTACATAATATTATTAAATTAAATATTATAATTATTTATGATCTCTATTGTTTATATAATTTAAAAATTAGAGTAAGTATAAAATAATCTAATAATTATTTTGCTAATACTAATTTCCTAAAGAAATAAACCTAATTTAAATTCTTTCTTCTTAAATTGTTGTAATATGTAGTATAGATAGCGAAAAAAAAAATATTGTGATACGTAAATTTTAAAAAATTATAAAATTAAATGTGATTCGATTTTATTAAGAATGTTAAATTAGATAATTGATTATTTGGAGTATTTATTAATCAAAATAGAAAAAATATACTAAAAAGACTAAATTTTTTTTCCTATCTTTTCATTTTAGGATTTTACATTTTTATTTTTTTCTCCATTTTAATGCCTAAATTCGTAAAAATGAACAAAACTAATATTTTTATTTTATTTTACGTTATAAATTCTACTAAAAATCATATCCTAAAAATATAAATATGTATATATATAAAAGCATGAGTTATAAATTAAAACAAAAATAAATATATAGATCTTAAAAGGAAAAAAAAAAGAAAATTTATATTTTATATCTTTAATCTTTGAATTTTTTTAATTTTTTAATTGAGTTCTCAAATTTTTATTTTTTTTTATTTTAATCTCTAAGCTTTTCAAAAGTTTGTAAAAGTATCCTTTCTTAATGGAAAAATTAATGAAAAACCATTTTGTAAACTTTTAAATAATTTAAGGATTAAAATAGAAAAAATAAAAATTTAATTAAAATATAATAAAATTTAAAAACTAAAAGTGTAGCTTCCCTAAATTAAACATTTCGCCCACCCATTGGCTAGCCATGTAATGACTTAATTCAAATCTAACCAAATCGTTCTCCCTCCTAATAAGAGGGTGCTTCCATCTCCCTACCCTTTGTCACACTATCCTCACTTCACAACCTTTCACTAAACCCCAAGCTCCAGACTTTCCTCATCAATAAACTGTCCTTCCACCACCTCTTCAACCGTGCCACCACCACATTAGGGTTTGGGCTGTGATTATAATAAAGCGCCTCGCACCTCTCCCTCCTTCCACAGAAATCCTGCCACCTCCATAACCTTGATCTCAAAATGCCAGCCTTACAATAGAATCCCAAATCTATTACTCCGTACATGTGCCTTGGCAGAACCGCACAAAGAGTTAAAAGGGACTTTATTCTAGCTTTACACCACCACATTCCGGCTAAATTGTTGCGAGAGTGATCTGATTGTTAATCAAAATGATGGAGTCTCTACTATTTGAGATCATCATGAACATTTTCTGTAGGGTTTCGGCCCTAGATTTGTTTCGTATTAGGTTTGTCTCCAAAAGATGGAAAACTATGATCAAAGAAGCTATGATATTCAAATCCGGGGACAATCAAGTCGTCATGTTTGAACGTCGCACCTACTTGTGCTTTGTAGACCTAGCGGATAGAAATCGAGGATTTGGAGCAAAGGTGATTGATCGCATGCCTTCGAGGTTTGTAATCTCTCATAACTGGGGGTGTGGGTGTCGAATTATTGGAACATGCAATGGATTGCTTTGCTTATTTTTTCTTGCCACTTAATGAGTCCTGATCTTAAACCCTTTTATTAACCAATGAATGTCGTTGCCGGATCACTACTTGCTGCATAAGGAGTGGCCGCGAGTTGTTGGTTTTGGAGTTGATCCAACAAGCAACTCGTACTACGTGATGATCATGTTTCGTACACATTGTATGATTTGTGACAGTGTAAACAAAATGTGGAGAACGGTAAGTGTTGAACCAGAACCGTTGCAAACGCAATCTGTATTTTTAAACGGAAGGTTTCGCCTGGTTCGATCTGCATGGAACACGGATAAATCTCATTTGATTGGGATACCGAGAAGTTTGAGTTAATAAGAATCCCTGATCCTGTAACCACAAGACGATTAAGATATTCCCATTTGTTTGTCTTTGATGGACATCTTTGCTTTTCTAGGACTTACCAGCACTCTGGGAAATTGCATTTGGAAACTTGGGTCATGGAGCAATACGATGTCGAAGAATCTTCGGTAATGAAATTTGATACCAGGCATCATATACCTGGAATTCAAACCAAAGATTGACGCAATAGAGGTTTTAGGACGATTTAAGAATGGAATGATCTTATTGAAGTGTGTCACTGGAGCTCCTCAGATACATGCTATGCTTTTGTACGACCCCAGATGTCATCAATACGAGTTTATTGAGTGTGAAGAGCGTTGGACTGAACTTATGCATAATCCTAGCTTTAATTGTATATCCTCCTGATGGCTCTGGCATGAGAACTACAGGAGGAATGAGGATTTTCTTCTCGTGTTAACTTGATGTTCCAATTGGGGAATGTTGTTGGATCAGGTTTTGGATCTTGTCAGAGGGTGTAGTTTCTTTTGAAATGGAGAAGAAGGGAACTCTACTTTACATTTCTTCCTTTATGAGTTTTTAGTTATTAATGTTGCTAAACAACCGCAAAAATGGGGAATCCATTAACTTCAGCCTGCTGTTATCAAGCTTTCTTTTCCATACTTTTGTTTTCCACTGTAGCATAATTTATTAGCATGTTTATATAATTTATAGTTTGTTTATATGCTAAAATGTCTTGGTTTGGTACATCAATGGATGTAAATCTCAGCCCACACAAGGTTGTCAAAAAATCACCGGATGAGTTAATTTCAAAACAGAACTGTATACAGGTATGCAGTCTAGGATTTGATTCAATAACCAATCTGGGCAATCCATTTCTATGATTGGTGAATGTAGGAGCACAAACAGGTTACAGGAGAGCTATTGTGAAACCACTCCTGCGTCTTTATTGAAGTGGGATTTTTGCATGCCTTTATGAATGGAAGGCCTCATAGGTTCGGGGATACTTTTAGACTAATGAAAAGTGACAATTAGAAAATTTATGAATGGAATCGTTAGATCTGCTCAAGTAAATATATGATTTTTGACAGTTAGAGCATGGAGCGATCTTAATGAAGGGAATTGACAGAGCTGGTAAGACTCATGCCATGTTTGTTTTTGTGACCCTAAAATGTGATGAAGACTCTCAAGTTAGAAAGCCATTGACCCAAGAAATGACAGCTATGCTCCTGAGTTCACTCATGTGAGAACTGCAAGAGCAAATAGGTTTTATATGTGATCTGTGTTTCTTCCTGTTCTCTGTTTCTTTAATTCTGGTTGTATCATTTTTGAAAGTTTGATTAAAATTATTCTTGGTCAGTTCCACGTTGTAATTTCTTCATGTGCTGAGTAAGTGAGATAGAAAAATCGATCTGCAGCGGATCAAGATATAAGAGATTGTTCAATCTATTTTTCATGTTCTCATTGGAGAAGAGCTGGCATTTTTCTATATAACTTCTTGTATTCAATTGCAATTTTTGGGTAATCCCATTTATTTTGTTATTGCTTGGGCCTTAATTATTAGGCAGGTTTGAGGTTGTATACGATTTCATTTTAGGCATGGGACTTCATGGCTGAAGAAAAGGATGGATGTTCTTGATTGTGATATATACAGAAAATTTTTCTCTTTTATACATCCTTACACAAATTCAGTGCAGTGTTATGTACGAATCTTTGCAGCAGCTAAAGGCCATCAAGTCACCAATAAGAAAATACCCTTCTGTAGGATTGATTTTTCAGGTTATATAGGATCAAGACTTCTTTGGTTTGCCATTGCAAATAGCTTTATTGATCAAACAATCTAATATAAAAAGCATGACAGGCATTTGTAAAAGTATAGGCAGAATTACACCATAAACTTTTGGAATATGGTTATTTCTATCCTCTTTAACGATCCCTGTTGTTTTCCACTATCCACAAACTTCTTCTAGTGTTGTGAACGCAACATCAAATATTTATTGTAGATGTCTGTGATTGGCTGATGGAGAGAAGGCAACTTTGTCCCAAACTATTGGGATATTAGTAATCTAGATAAAGATAATGGGGTGTTAACCCATAAACCATGAAACCCTTCCATTGATCTTGCCACGATATGAGTGGCGTCGAACCAGAGGTTTTATTTTTTGGTGTCGAGCTCTTGTTGAGACATGGGGTGCTGAAACTATATACAAATGATATCCAGGTTCTCTAACTTAATTCGTCATCAATTTGCCGATTCCTCATCCTTTGCTGGGCTCTTAAAGGCAGTATTATCACGGCCATCACATTAAAAGTTATATTAATGCATGTAAAGATTGCTTTCTATTTATAAGGTAAATATTTGAATAAATTTGATAAATAAGTTATAGCACAAGATCAAATAACTGGTTTCAACTTTAAGTACTGTGTTTCAATTTAAACAAAAATTTATAGCACTAATGGCCTTATAATCTAATAGTACAGACATTGGTTTTTAATGAGATAGATGAAATTTGAATGCCTTTTTCTCTCATTGTAATTATTGAGAAATAAAAAAATTATAGCATAATTATTCTACAGTTAACTCATAGCATTATAGCATCAATGTTCAATTCAATTTTACTGAAAATACTAAGTGAATTTGCTAATGAGGTTTATACTTAATAAGGTATCTCTAGATGAATGAGTATAAAAGTTTTGTATATATTATACTATTTTTTTAAATAACGCTGGAAGTTAGAGTGTTGAAGGGAAAAAATAATGTTGAAAATTAGAAAAGAGAAGGGAAAAAGAGAAGTTAAAAAGTATTACTCTTATAGAGCTGGTTGATGAGAATGATATTCAGTGAAAGAAAGATTACAACTGGTGAGACTAAGCGACCCTGGTGGATGATGCTGGGGAGAGAGATAAAAAGAGGAAGTGCATAAGTGGACACTAGAGAAAGAGGTTAGATAAGAAGTGAGTACGGTATAAAATTAAACAATATATGTTAAAAATCTTCATCTCTTAAACAAGTTTGCAACTCAGTTTCAATGGGGGCAAATGCGTTTAAATGTTAAATTGGAATCTTGATACATTTATAAATTACTACAAATAAATATCATTCATTTACAAATCATATCAAGTTTTGTTTATGTAAACTCATTTATAATTGAATAGAAAAAGAAAAAAGAAATAATTTATAATCTAGATTGACGAACCGGATCTCAAAATATCGACCCAAAATTGACTCCTATATCTATATGCTCCATACATGTGCGTTGGTGGGAACTTGCTAAACAAATACAGATCTTTTTTTCTCCGATGCAAGAAACATCAATACTTTATTGATAATTAACCACTGATGATTAACCATTGACTAACTGTTTACATGAAAAAGCAGAGCCACGATACAAATCTACCAGTAGTTTTGTAGGAAGAATGGGCAGTTTAATTACTAATCGTAAGACGCATTCATCTTCTGACATTTTTCTTTTCCAAACATCTTACATTTAAAATTACCAAATTTATTATTTGATTAGCAGTTTTTTTTTTATAAAATAAAAATTTATAAATTCATCTACCATAAAGGCTCATCTATTCAAAATAAGATATTGTAATCTAATGTAAATTATGATTCTTACCGGTCAAGGCCCAAAAAAGAAATCGGTAAGAAAACAAATCTTCTTCCTAACCACTTCCTTCGTGTTAATAGCTAGATCTAAAGAAGGGCTGAATTCAATTTATGAATCGAGCCAAAACTCGCCCGTCGGTTTATTAAACCAGCCCATACCCATGTGCTACAAACTTGAACAGTAGCATGATCCATCTGGTAGGATTGGTCGGCGTGATTTGAATTGAGATGTCCAAGCTATCGGTTAAACATGTTGATTTCAACTCAAAAATTAAAAAAAATTATATACACACACACATATATATATATATAAGTCTAGATAAATTAAATATAAGTATTTACTTTAATTAAAATATAAAATAAAATTAAATATATATTATTACTTATATTTATAAATTGATATAATATATATAAATTTATATAAAAAATTAAAACCCATATATTTTAATATGAAAGTAGATAGTCATGCCATAAAATATCTTAGTTTAATCACTAAAAGAGTTTGGAGTATAAGATATCGCTAGTTCCATACAATCTTACTTAACTTTTGAGAGAGCAACTACTTTTATAAATTAATAAATTATAATGATTAACAAAATTGTAAGTATATTTATAATTTAATACTATTAAAAATTATAAGTAATATACCTATACTATATACAAAATAACAAATGTATTATAAATATTAGATATATATTATTATCTTTATATTATTAGTTCTACTTCTATATAGATTATATTGTTTTTTTTTAAAAAATTTCCTTTAAAGTAATAAAAGATCACAGTGAGCATTACCTATCACAAGTCTAGTCTTATATTAATTATATTGATAAACTTTCCTTCAAATTTTCTTACTAAAAAAAGTTTTCTCACTTAATTCACCAATAGTAGGTATATAGTAATAATTGTGCATTAATTTTCTTTTTTCTTTTTTTTTTTCAATTATAGTGAAGGAGGGATTCGAACATTAGTTAATTGCGCTTTCTTGAAACTACAAATTATTAATATTTTGTCTAGCAATTAAATTGACTAGTAGAGCCGTCGGGTCGAATGAACCAGCTTAAACTTGATTGATCTCAATTTAAGAGGAACTATGCCATTGATTTGATAGGTTCCAACTAGTTTCGAGCTAGGTTTAACTTGGTAGTTAGAAATTCAATATATTTTACCTAATTTTACGAGATTACAAAATCCGAGGATTCCTGGGGAAAAAAATAAAAAATTTAAAAATTAAACAATTTTGCTCATCCATAGGTATTGAAGCTAAGTGTAGCCTATCGGAGTGAGTGAGTAAAAAAAATAAAAGGCCGTAGGGAAAAAAAAAACATTAAAAAAAAAAATCTTAATTACTGATTCAAAGCTAACCAAATCGTCTTCCCTCCTAACTAAAGATTATACAAAACTAGAGTTTTATACAAATACGGGTTTTTTTTTTGAAAAATATTACCAAAAATGGCTCGTTTGAAAAAAAATTACGAATATAGTATAATGAAGACGCATTAAATAAATACACCTTTAGTATGTGAAGATTTTTACATTGAAGTGCATGTAGTGGATGCGCCTTCAGTATACCACTTATATATGGGCCAATTCGTATGGCTAGAGCTCATTCTTACTTATAGTAGTTTTTAATTTTTTTTAAACACAAAGAGAATTCAAAGAAAGCTATAGTTGAAGTACCGAACCATTTCCTAACGTGAGTATATATTATTAATAGGTAACAATCTATAACTTATATGAATTTTATTTCTTTAATATTTTTTTGTTATCTTAGTAATAATTGACATTATTCAATATTTTGTTGTAGAAAAAAATTTATTAATTAATGACGTAAATTTCATAATTTTAAATGTACTGTAAATTGTGTAAATTATTAATAATTGCTAAAAATATATTTAATGTTGTCCAAATTTAGGAATTTTTTGTGTTATGGCACATAAGTTATACGAATATAGATTTCGTAATTATAAATGTACCGTAAATTATGTAAATTATTAATAATTGATGAAAATATATTTTATATTGTCTAAATTAAGGAATTTTTTGTGTTATGATACATAAGTTAGACAAATATAGATTTTGTAATTATAAATATACCGTAAATTGTGTAAATTATTAATAATTGATGAAAATATATTTTATTTTGTCTAAATTTAGGAATTTTTTCTGTTACAGTACATAAGTTAGAAAAATATAGATTTCGTAATTATAGATGTACTGTAAATTGTGTAAATTATTAATAATTGATGAAAGTATATTTTATGTTATATAAAATTGGGAATTTTTTTTGTATTGTAGTATATATATTTGCCGTTTTTATTATGTTGGGTTGAATAAAAAAGTTAATGTTAGGTATTTGTGTTGACAACACAGCTTAACAAGATGACTAAGTGCATTTTGTAAAGTTGTCGCTCGGTATGTAGATGACGTTTTTTATTTCATCTAAATATTCGGTTTATCGTGATATTAATAGGATACAAATGGTATATTATGTGAAAGTAACTGTTTATGTGAACGGAAATATAGAGATGAATAGTTAGTGTACTAAACTTATTTGTATGTGATCGTAGGATAGATGGAGTCGGGACCGATTAATCTACATGTACTTGTGAGGCAGACCAATCACTGTTCATAAGCCATCTGAGAGGGTAAGGTGAGTAATGTCATTATCATTTATAACTAATTCCCTTATTAACGATGTGTTATTTACTAACTTAACTGAATGTTTGTTTAGGAAGCGACATATGCACTACGAGTGCAACGTAGTGAGATGTTAATATGCAAGGATGAGTAGGATATCTCTATTTATCCTAGGATAAAGCTGTATATACGGGAGGCTGGGTTTTTGGGAGTTGCATAACTCCCATTTATTATGTTGGATTGGCATTTGATTATGGCACTTGCTGAGAGATGGAGGCTCAAGATACGCACGTTTCACCTACCTATTAGAGAGGCGACCATCATATTACAGGATATTAAAGTTTAGCTTGGACTTCTAATTGAGGGGTTCACATTGGCAGGGCGAACAAAGACAAATGATGAGGAGAGCTGGATTGATGTAGTAAAGAGGTTATTGGGCGTGAGGCTTACTCAGATGAGGGGTGCTTGCTTATCCTTTGAGGTAGTTATGGGAGTACTTCCGGATACTTCCCCATGAAGCGAACGACGAGACGGTCTGACAGTATGCGCGTGCGTGCATACTCAGGTTGATGGGAGGATTTATATTTGTAGATAAATTCTCCAACCTTATCCACCTGATTTTTTTGCCATTACTATAGGATTTCTTAGTAGCTAGGTAGTCTAGTTGGGGCAGTGTGTGCTTGGCATTATTGTACCGACAACTATGCTCTGCTTCTTAATTCGACACGTATGAGTTAGGAGGGGCCACGATTTTACTGCAAGTTTGGGCTTGGGATAAATTTCTACATGTTGCCCCCCTTAGTCGATATGGGTTTATTATCGACAAAGATAAGTCATTGGCAGCCAGATGGAGGGTAGTGTGGGATACGACTCAACATCCAATGTATGTCGTAGATGCGTATCACACAGCTTTTGACATGTAGACAACGCAGCAGGTATGATATGATAAGTTATTCTCTTTGCTGTCTTTGTTTTAACCATAAGTGATAACCATCATTATTTGACTAGTTATTTAATTTTCTTTTTTTTTATCTTCTGCTCTTTAGGTTGTTTGGGAGCCTTATACAGAGGAATTGCTGCAATTGCTGCCTCAGTACCGTATTGCTAGGCAACACATTTGAACAGCCTAAGTACTACTCATATGTTTTCGCATCATCAAGTGGTGTTTTCCAGACCGTGTCGTTCAGTAGTTTGGAAGATATCAGTATGTTCTACAGGAGGTCGACACCTCAGAGCAGCTCCACTAGTTAGACCTCCAGGGTAGGATGGATGTTGACTGGATTAACATACATTCTTCCTACATCCAAGCTTGGGGACAAAGATATGAATTCTTAGTACACATCTAGGGTCCTCGAATGGTTGATGAGAGCTACTAGCTGTGGTATAGATAGATAACCTAACATTATATTATGCACCATGGAGCTGTTATTGGTTGGTTGGTACGTACATCTAAAATCGTCCATTATTTTATTTTTCACTCGTTTATACTTGCTATCATATATACCAACATCTATTTTCTTTACTTATTTTAGGTAGACTTACTCAGGAGTATCAGACTAGCACTTGACTATCCTACAGCACTGAGTATTGTAGATGGGGCAGTTGACTTCGTTGAGCAATACGATGACCTTATCCTTTACCTACAACAATGGGGAGTACATGAGCCACCCCATATGGACCAAGGAAGGGATCAAGGACTACCTGTTGATGAGAAGATGCCGGCTCCTCATGCACCACCTAGGGGTAGAGCTAAAGTTTGAGGAGGTAAGACTCGAGCAATACGTCATCAGGCAGACCTTAGTGACGATATCTTACCATATGCCCATCATTCTGTAGACCTAGGGCATATCAATAGGGGATATAGTACACACCTTAGGTTAGGTGTTACCTCCACTTCAGGAGCCGAATGTAACTCCAGGCCTAGATCTAGTGCATACATGACTCCTAAGTTCCAGTAGCATCTTGAGCTCACTACTCCACTAGCTCCTTAAAAGCGACGTTCTACCCCTACACAATCATCCATGGGTGGGGGTGTCATTCAACTACATCCGGGCCATCTAACCGACCCAGTTCCTCCTAGGGAACTTGAGCTCGAAAATCCACCACTTGAACCTACTTAGACACACGATAGACGGGGGCGTTTACTTCTTTCCTGTGCCGTGAGGAATTTTACATGGTGTAGGCATTAGTAGATATGTTTAGTCTATTGTTTTTGTTTTTCTTCTTTATTTTTCCATTGTACTAATGTTGTCATAGACTAATT
Organism: Lumnitzera littorea; assembly: GCA_024138015.1. Lineage (NCBI taxonomy): Eukaryota > Viridiplantae > Streptophyta > Magnoliopsida > Myrtales > Combretaceae > Lumnitzera > Lumnitzera littorea. Next base: position 12,380,157 of record JAMXBB010000007.1, on the reverse strand, counting down.
ACAAATTTTGTGTATATACTAATTATTCGAAATACATTTCACTTTTGATCATATTTTCCATTCAATGCATTGTTTATTTATCCTAATTTTACAATTTACAATTACTTTTTCTTCTATTCAACTCGTATGGTCATTGGATGATCATCTTATACGCTTATTTCTTCCCTACTTGCCATATTTGTTGAGGCGTTCCACCTATTGTGATTTCATGTGAGGTCTTCCCCACTTCCCCACTTACCTTCAGTAAACTATTGTAGTACTGAAGGCGTATTGAGTGTATATGCTTTCAGTATAAATATTTACACTAAAGATACATATACTTGATGAGCTTTCAGTATCATAATTTGAACTTAAGGAAAAATAATTGCAAATTGTAAAATTATGATAAATAAACAATGTATTGAATTGCATTATATGATGAAAAGTGAATTGTATTTCGAATAATCAATACATATACAAAATTTGTAATAAGTCAATGACAACATCGGTACAATAGAAAAATAAAGAAGAAAACAAAAATAATAGACTAAACATATCAACTAACGCTTACACTGTGTAAAGGTCCTTACAGCATGGAAAGAAGTGAATACCCCCTCGCAAGTATGTGTGGATCAATCGGTCTTAGCTCCATCTACCCTGCGACCACATACAAACATGTTTAGTAGACAAAAAATAAAAAATAAAAAATTGTTAATCATTATACTTATGCATATATTCCAATGTAATGCTTAGATAAAAAGGAAATATGTACTAGCTCTATTAATATTCGAACACCTCCTTCGATTATGTCCTTCCCGCCTACATACACTGTATTTAGTTTTGTCGAACTGCTCACAAATGTCCATCTCCAAGTGATATCACTTATGCCTAGGTTTACCTTTTTTTTTTTTTTTTGTAATAAGTCAATAATCGGGTGAAGATAAGGAAAGCTAACTTATGGCTAGTTCAGTTCGTTACTAATTGGGTAGAAATCAGCTTGGTAACAACCTATTTGGTTTACCCACTTATACCATGGTCTTATTACTAATTTACTGTCTACCCTCATACTTGCCGCAGCAGCGCATGCATGGGAGCAAAGGATCTTATATATTTGCCACTTTTGACAAGTGCAAGTGTGGCCCTTGAAGTTAATAGTATATGTCCTTCCTCTTCTCTTAAATCTTGTTGTTGTCATTCGACTACCAGTTAAAACCTCAAAAATACCATTCTACAAGCTAAATGAAATGACTCTATGTACATTTGCTTACCCTCTCCAAATTTCATACATCTTTACAACATAATCAGTGTAGGTCTTGCTAAAATCGATTGCCAATAGGCAATACAGGTATAATCTTCTTCATTGATGTAGTGACGGGTAATCTACGTGCTGATTTCAAAATGAAGTTATAACTCTCGACAATGTTTGATATTATGTATCCAAAACAGTAACATCCATCGTATGCGAGAGTCCACCTGTCCAAATCAACATTGTCAAATCATGTAGTAGTGTCCTCCTTAGCCTGGGCTAACTTTTGTATGAAACATTCGAATTTCCTCTATTATGCCTGAATACCTACAAACCATATAAGTTTATTGGACAACTAGTTTTTGTAGATTGTGTTGAAGTTACTAGCAACGTGTCATAGGTAATATCTCTAAACTGTAAATGGTAGCTGCTAGCCAATTGATAGTTCCTTGTATGCAGAATCAATACCGGATGCCCTATCGGATATAAGACAAAAGGTTTCCCCCTTCTAGCTGATTACATGTACTTTAAGCTTCCATAGGAACCACCTCTAAGTTTCTGTCGATTCTGTGTCAACAAGAGCAAATGCCAATGGAACAATTGAATTGTCTACATCCATGCTATAAGCTACCAACAACTTATGCCTGTACTTTCCATATAAGAATGTGCCATCGACACATACAATAGGTTGACAGTATTTGAAAGCTTTAACACATGGCCCAAATGTCCAAAAAACCCACTTGAACTGGGATTGACCTTACTTTAGTAAACGAATCTAGCCCTAATCCACTTATTTCCTTGAGTTGCTCAACTTCATTACATTTAACAATCTCAGCAACTCATTATACGACTTTTCCCAATTACCATATATCATCTCAACAGCTTTTCGCTTAGCCTAAAAAATCCTTCTATTGCTTACTGTGTACCCATAAATAGTTTGTACATTAGCTACAAGATCAGGTATCTTAACATTAAGGTTGTTCTGTATACTATTGATGAATAATGTAGCCATTATGTTGCTGTTGAGTTGAGGATGATCTTAGTTCATCATTAGGTTCACACAAGTGTACGGACCCTCTAGAATTGTTATTTTGAAAAAACCCTCTACTTCTTCAAACAAGCCCGTTCCCTCCACTTATAACCTTGTTCTTTCTTTTTACAGTAGACAGCGTATACATTCAGTTTCGAAATGTCTACATGCAAATCATAGTGGTTCCTTAGGTGGAATGAGTTAACTGCATTTATGAGATCTTTCTTTGTATTGAAACATATACTAACACTCAAGTCATCAGAGTTGATGATGTTACTGCACATTTTATTAACATCTCTCTCGAATGTTGCATAGCCGTTGCCATTGTACTAGCTGTTATAAAATGGGACATGATCTCTGACAAGCCTATCAACAGGTTCGTTTATTTGTGGAAAGTCTTTAAATTGCCTACTTGACAATACCAATTTGATGGTATAGCTTACTTGGGCCATCGCAGCAAAGTGTCCGATCTGACACACTGCTCTCGCCAACATATGGTCTCACCTGGGCCTCTCTAAAATCCTTAGCATAGTCATCTTCATCACCATCCACATATGCGGCATTCTCCTCATCATTGACATTTATATTCATATGCATTCTCTTTACATACGGATCATAAGACCCTTTGCTCTTTTGTGATATTTACGTACTCATACTCAGAGAAATCCGTATACGATTAATTTGATTGATCTATATTTGTTTGCTCCGCACCGGTTATTGTTGAATGCACATTAGGATTCGAAAGGGTTAGATTGTTTGGCTAATGTATTTCATGCTTATTTCGGGCACTCGATTCTCCAATATGCCTTATGTACACTTCTTGAATATTTTGTTTCCCAAAAAACTCTACCATCTCAATGAAATTCTCAACATCCTCATCATCTCTAATAGCCATCAACTTATAGACAACTTTAGCATAATAGAAAAGGGGATGTCTGTGCACAAGTTTAACACTACTCAAGTTAACTTCAGCGCATCTACAAATTCTTCGACTGAAATGAGAGAAGTTTAAATCTTTCTTAATTTTTAACTTTTTAACGGGCTCCCTATTATATTCCGTCTCCTAACTACTCATCACTATATTTCTGTTTGCATATACAATAACTTTTACGTAGTCTGCCATTTCTACCTTAGTAATGCCACAATGAATTAAATATTTAGATGATATTATAAATTTTATCTATACACTGAGCAATAACTTTACAAAATAAACTTAATCATCTCGATAAGTTGTGTCGTTAACATAACTACCTAGCTTTAACTTTCTAATTTGACTCAACACAATAAAAAATGCAATATATATATATATACACACAAACAAGAATTTCCAATTATAATTTAATATTATTCATACCCACATTCGTATAACTTATCTACCGCAATACAAAACAATCTTAAATTTATACAATATACAATAAATTTCTATGAAATATCAATAATTTATATAATTTACGGTATATCTATGATTACGAAATTTACGTAATAATATAACAAATTTTTTTCTAAAAATAATAATTGCATAATTTTGATTATTAATAAAATAAAATAAATAAATAACATGCCTATAAGTTATAAATTGTTACTAGTTTCAGACGTTCACTTGCATAAAGAAATGGTCTGGCACTTCAACTATAAGTTTTCTCGAGTTTTCTCTGTATTTTTTAAATTTTAGAAACTGATATAGACAATAATGAGTTGTGGTCGCGCGGATTGGAGTATTTATACCTGGCTTGCATGCGCTTTCAGTGTAAAAATTATGACTTATTAAAGGTACATTCACTTAATGCGCTTTGAATACACTATATTCGTAATTTTTTTTAAACGAGCTATTTTTCCGTGATATTTTTTAGAAAAAAACCCGTATTCGTTTATCTTAAACCCTTTTACTAACCAACGAATGTCGTTGCCAAATCACTACTTGTTTCATGAGCAGTGGCTGGGGGTTGTCGGTTTTGCATTTGATTCTACAAGCAACTCGTACAAAGTGATGATCATGTTTCGCACATATTGTACGATTTGCAACACTGTCAGCAAAATGTGGAGAGCAGTAAGTGTTGAACCAGAAGTGGTGCAATAACGAGCTGTATTTGTGAACGGAAGGTTTCATTGGTTTGATCAGCATGAAACACGGATAATCTCATTTGATTGGGATACTGAGAAGTTTGGGTCAATAAGAATACCTGATGCTCTAACCAGAAGACAATTGCGATGTTCCCATTTGTTTCTCTTTGGTGGACATCTTTGCTTTACTAGGACTTACCTATAATGGAATGAATTGCATTTGGAAACTTGGGTCATGGAGCAAGATGATGTCGAAGAATCTTGGGCAATTAAATTCGATACCAGACGTCATATGCCTGGAATTTTCGTACCTTTCAAACCAGAGATAAACAAAATAAAGGTTTTAGGACAATTTAAGAACGGAATGATCTTATTGAAGTGTGTTACTGGAGCTCCCAAGAAACGTGCCCTGCTTTTGTATGACCCCAAATGTCGTCAATACGAGTTTATTAAGTGTGAAGCGTATTAGACTGAATTAATTCATATTCCTAGCCTTAATTGGATATCCTGCTGATAGCTCTGCCATCAGAACTTCAAGATGAATGAGGTTTTTCTCTTGAGTTAATTCAATCGTGTGTTAACTTCGATGTTCCAATTGGGGAATGTTATTGGATCAGGTTTTGGATCCTGTCAGAGGGTGTAGTTTCTTTTGACCAGGAATTCTCTTTCTTTATCATCAATCGAATTACTGTTCGTGACCCAGGAATGGTGAAGAAGGGAACGCTACTTTACATTTCTTCCTTTATCAGTTTTTATTTATTAATGCAGCTAAACAACTGCAAAAATGGGGAATCCTTGTAACTTCATCTTGCTATTATCAAGCTTTCTTTTCCTTACTTTTGTTTTCTGCTGCAGCATAATTAATCAGCATGTTTATATTACTAACAGTTTTTTTATATGTTGAAACTTCTTGCTTGATACATCAACGGATGTAAATCTCAGACCTACACAAGATTGTAAAAAAATCACCAAATGAGTAAACAGTATCCAGGTATACAGTTCAGGATTTGATTCAATAACCAATCTCGGCAATCCATTTTTTTATGATCGGTGAATGTGGGAGCACAAACAGGAGAAGTATAGTGAAACCACCTCCTCCTCCTTTATCGAGGTGGGATTTTTGTGCGCCTTTATGATTGGAAGGTTATGGATCGAAGGCCTCTTAGGTTCAGGGATATTAAAATGACAGTCTTGTTTGAATTCACTAACGATAAGTTTAGGTTAATGAAAAGGGACAATTACCAAATTAATGTCTTAACTTTTTATATTTTTTCAGTTATATCTATACCTATATCTATATCTATCTATCTATATATATGTTTTGAGATTGTGACATGCTTATATTCAATCAAACTCTTACTTTATAAATTTACTCTGCTGGCTTATTCTTACTATTTTACCAATGTGCATTTAAGACAAGTATTAAATTTGACAACTTTAAGTTCATTTGATAAGGAAAAGTTTGATTAGATTATATTTAGAAATTCCAAGCTTCTCATGTTATTCCTAAAAATTAAAAAAATATTCTGGGTTCAGGCAATGGTTTTAATGTTATTCCTAACAAAAACACCTGATTCTTTAATCTCTATAAGGAGGCAAGGAACTTTATTATCAATTCCCTGATAGATCTCTCATCTCTCAGCAATATTATGACTTGTCAATTCCTTCAAACAGTGATTGAAGATTTGGGCCGTGGAGCAACGTGGTGTGGAAAGTTCCTAGGGAAAGATGTTCAAGAACACTTCTGTTGAATCGGAAATTGTTAGATCTGCTAAATTAAAAATATGCTTTTAAACAGGTATAGCATGGTATGGTCTTAATGAAGGGAATTAACGGAGCTGGTAAGACTCATGCCATGTTTGCTTATGACCCTAAAATGTGATGAACCCTTTCAATTTGCGAAAGCCATTGACTCAAGAAATCACAGCTATGCTCCTGATTTCACTCACGTGAGAACTGCAAGAGCAAGGATGTTTTATATGTGATTTATGTTTCTTCCCGTTCTCTTTAATTTTGGTTGGATCATTTTTGAAAGTTTGATTAAAATTATTCTTGGTCAGTTTCCACGCTGTAATTTCTTCTTGTGCTGAGTAACCCAAGATAGAAAAATAGATCTGCAGAGACAAAAGAGTGTTCATTCTATTTTTCATTAATTTAATGTTCATTGGAGAAGAATTGGCATTTCTCTACATACCTTCTTGTAATGATTTACCCTTTTTGGGTAATTCCATTTATTGTGTTGTTGTTTGGACCATATTTATGAGGCAGGTATGATGTTGTGTACAATTTCATTTTAGGCATGGGACTTCATGACTGAAGACAAGGATGGACGTTCTTGATTGTGATATATGCAGAAAATTTTTCTCTCTTTCATACATCCTTACACAAATTCAGTGCACTGTTATGTAAATCTTTACAGCAGCTAAAGGCCATCAAGGTACCTATAAGAAAATACCCTTCTGTAGGATTGACTTTTTAGGTTATAGATGATTAAGACTTCTTTGGTTAGCCATTGCAAATAGCTTCATTGATCAAATAATCTAATGTAAAAAGCACGAATGATAATGGCACCATCATCATTTTCGTTTGTAAAAGAGTATGCAGAATTACAGCATAAACTTTGGGGAAAAAGTTATTTCTATCCTCTTTCGCGATCCCTGTTGTGTTCCACTATCCACAAACTTCTTTTAGTGTTGCAAATGCAACATCAAATATTTATTGTAGATGTTTGCGATTGGCTGATGGAGAGTGGGAAGAACCAATGCTCATTAGCTAGAAATCATGGCTGTTAATATTCCTATGCCCATCTTTCTCCATGTACAGCAAAGCTCCATAGGTGCTTCCATATATAATCTAATATGTAATTTCCAGTATCTTTTCATTCTTTGCGAAAATCCGGGTGGAAGAATCTTATTTGTTGTGGAATACCTCTCTCTTAATTGTGGAATGTGTAGGATATAGGACTGAATTCTCGTTGCAGCTCCCATCCCTTATCTTTCAAAGTTTGCCCTTAACTAACAAATTATTGTTAGGTTAGGCTAGAGTGAAGTACAAGTCCAGTCAAGGGAAAAACTTGTTTGACCTAAAATTTTGAATTGGCATTTTGCAATTTGAAGTTAAACATGAATTTACTCTCATGTATTATTATTACAATGATTATTCCATATATTTCTTGTGGGCTTCCTAAAGAATCTTGACTAAGTACGTCATTGGACAATTTAAAATTTAAGTGTAAACTTATCAAGTATATATTCAACTGCATATTACATTCAACAACTTTAAATTTTCTAAGAAAAATTAAAGTATAAAAAGTTCATACGGTGATTTTCATACTATTCCAATGAGAAGTAAAATCAAACTATACATAAAAAAATAGTTCATAGAAAATGAATTTTTGAATTTGTATTAGTAATTAACAGTCATTATAAATTAAGGATTTGAGGAACAATAGTAAGTAAAGAATTTCTTTTGGCAGTTGAAGAAGATGGACAGTTTGATAAAACTTGAAGTAAATTATATTTTATGAATTTTATACATTGGCGTGCACTTACTATACACATTAATGCGTACATTTAAGTATACTTATTATAGTTCGATTATATAAATTACTATACACTAATGTAAATATGATGTAATTTGATCATATATGCAACTTCTTAATCGCTATAGTTTCTACTCTATTACTATAGTTTAACTATAGAAGGATATAGTTATTATTGTATATTAGTGTATAGTTACTATAGTTTGACTATATAGAATTATCAATATACAATAGTAACATAGTCATTATTGTATGCTATCCCTTAATGCACCTATGATGTGTATAGAAATTAAATGGAGTTGATCTAAAAAAATAATGCATAAAGGGTTTGGAAACAAACCTTACATTCTTAGTTAAAATATTCTGCCTTCTAAATAATTATTATAGCAATTTTATTACTTTCTATATGTTTATTTATCAAGTTCTCCATTGTATAGAAATGGTGATACTCCATTCCAACGTTGAGGATTAGTTAAGAAACTAAACCTCAAATGAATTAAAAACTAAAAACTAACTAACACATTAAAGCCATTCAACAAATAGTGTTTCAATGTACACAAATAGTTAGAAAACATGAACATACACAAATAAGTACTCTGGTTGATTTATAGTAATTATCATAATAATATGTTTTAAAGGCAATTCCTCTAACAACGATGTAGAGATAAATTCAAGGTGATGAGCAAGATGATAAACTAGAGATGGATGATACAGATGTCCCCATACCGGATGATTCTAACAACGATATGGGATAAGATCAACCATTAACTCTAGAAGATTCTCTAGATTTAAGGAGGTCTGTTAGAGCAAGACAACGCTTTACTAGATATCCCATAGATCTATATGTGTTATTAACTGATGGGGGAGAACTAGAAAGCTTTAAAGAAGCTATGGATGATGTATATGAGAAGAAATGGCTAAAGGCCATGCAAGATGAGATGAAATCCTTACATGAAAATAAAACATTTGAACTAGTAGAACTGCCAAAAGGCAAGAAGGCTTTGAAAAATAAGTAGATATTTAGGATAAAATTTGATGAAGATAGTCTTCAACTACAATTTAAAGCTAGATTAATTATGAAGGGATTTGGTCAAAAGAAAGGGATTAACTTTGATGAGACTTTTTCATTAGTGGTAAAAATGACATCCATTCATATAGTGTTAGGGTTAGTAGCAAGTTTCAACCTGGAGATTGAGCAAATGGATGTAAGCATTGCCTTCCTTCGTGGCAATTTAGATGAAGAGACATACATAGAGTAGCTAGAGTGTTTTGAAGAAAAGGGAAAAGAGGACTATGTTTATAAGCTAAAGAAGAGCTTATATGACTTAAAACAAGCATCGAGATAGTGGTACAAGAAGTATGAGTTTGTGATGGGGTAGCAAGGTTACAAAAGGACTGCTTCAAACCACTATATGTTCGTACAAAAATTCTCTAAGGATGATTTCATCATTCTTTTACTCTATGTAGATGATATGTTAATTGTTGGTTAGAATATATCCAAAATCAACATTCTAAAGAAGCAATTAAGCAAGTCATTTGCCATGAAAGACTTAGGGCCAGCAAAACAAATTCTTGGCATGAAGATAACCAGAGATAGGGGTATTAAGTAATTGTGGTTATCATAAGAGAAGTACATTGAGAAAGTACTTCAAAGGTTTAATATGGATAAGACTAAAGTGGTTAGGCCCTATTACTAATCACTTTAGATTAAGTTCTAAACAATGTCCTTATATAGATAAGGAGAAGGAAGAAATGGATAAGGTTCCATATGCTTCAATAGTTGGGAGTTTGATGCATGCCATGGTATCCATGTAACCAAACATTACTCACTTAGTTGGATTGGTGAGTCGATTCCTTTCAAATCTTGGTAAAGAATATTGGGCTGTAATGAAATCGATTCTTTGGAATCTTCAAGGTACCTCTAAAATGTGCTTACATTTTGGAGATGAAAGACCTTCATCAATTGGCTATATGGATGCGAATATGGCTAGCAACATTGACTCAAGAAAGTATAAATCAAGTTACTTAATTTCATTTGTAAGGAGAGCTATGTTATGGCAATCAAGATTACAAAAATGTGTTGCTCTCTCAATAATTGAGGTATAGTTTATAGCAACTAGTGAAGCTTGTAAGGAGTTGCTATGGATGAAAAAGTTCTTAAGTGAACTTGGTTTCCATCAAGAGAAATATGAGCTGTTTTGCCGTAGTTAAAGTGCTATTCACCTCAGGAAGAATTCTTCCCTTTATTCAAGATTAAAACATATTAATGTGCAGTATCATTGGATTAGGGACATATTAAGTTGCTACATCTTAAGAAGATTCATACTGAATAGAATGGATTAGACATGTTAACCAAGACTCTTCCAATGGAGAAATTTGAATATTGTCGATATGGAGCCCTTTGTATAGTTAAGAAGGGGAGATTTGTTAAAGGGTCATTCCATATTGGGAGGCCACTTGATTTCAATGAAAAGAAAAAGGAATGAGATTTATGTGCAATTGAAAATATTGACTTTAGACACAATTTTCATGGCCAAGAATTCATGCATGACATGTGGCAAAAAATAGTCAAAAAGAGTTTGACTTTGAGTACTTTAGATTGGCTATAAATAGCCATGAAGAGAAGTGATAGAGTGTAGAAGTAGCCAAAGCAAAAACATCCTTGCTTTAATGAATGGTTACAAGAGAAAATAGAGAGAATTTTATGATGAGTGACAAAAAGTGAGGTTTTATTAGAATATTTGGGAAATATTTGTGGGTTACTATATTAAGTTATCTCAATTGTTAATATCTTTAGAAATCTTTTCTAAAGAAGTCTCTCTTGTATACCTACTATTTACTAGTAGAAGAAAAATTTAAGAGTTTGTCCCGTGGACATAGCCCAAATTAGGTGAACTACGTTAAAATTCTTGGTGTCACATTATTATTTAATTTGTGCTCGCTCGTATTTAATTCCATTTGTCATTCTCATTGTACTAGTTTTCTTAATAGTAAGTCCATATCAATACTTTGATAAATATATTTCCCATCTTTATTATGTCTTCACAAGCACAAAAGGAGAGCTTTTGTATTTAAGATAGTTAATCTTGAAATAGTATACTGGCATGCAATATTAGTGATAAATATGCAACGTCAAATATTTATTATACACCAAATCTTATATTTGTTGGGAGTCATTAGTGGAATACCAGATGGAGAGAGTAAAACTTTAGGGAAATTCTATCTCGAACTAATAATATTTTAGTGATCTTGATGGAAGTTTGGGAAAGTTAATCCACAAACCCTCAAAACCCCTCAACTGACCTTACCCCAACATGAATAGCTTCAAACTTGAGATTCTTCTTTTGCTTAGCTTTACTTGAGGTATTACAAGTACTTAAATTATATACAAATGACAGTTAAGCTCTCTAACCTTGTCGCCAATTTGCCATTCCCTCCTCTTATGTTAGGCTTCGAAAAGTAGTATCATCATCCATTGCTTAGCTCATACTCTCTACTTGCAATTTCTTCTGTAAACAACTTTCTTCAAGAACCATAGAGCATTCATCCATTTATGGGGATAGTGTTTGTACGTTAAAAATGATACTGGGTACTCTTCGTGCATTTCTTGAACTTTTATCCATTTGCATTGGTTTTAATTAAGTTAATCATAGTAAGGTAGAGTCCATTCACAACCAAATATGGAGTTCTAAAATGAGGAGATGTGTTAGATGCTATAAATCATCTCTACACTGAGCTAGTTCATTACTTCTTGTGCCAACATGTCTTTGAATGCAACAAAGCTGAAATGCCCTAAGTAAAATGGTTCTACTATGTAGGGCATTTTTGGTAATTTCAACCTAAAAGTTATTAGTTAAATGAAACTTAACCTCCTTCCTTCTCTATACAAACTACCCTCTCAATTTAACTTGCAATAAAAGAAACATTTTGTTTCTTTTCTCCTCTCCATTCTTTGAGGTATTGAAGTTGTTTAGGTTGTGGCTCTTACTCTTTGTGAAGTGGAAGCATTTAAGTTTTGTAAGTCTAATTCTCGTGAGTATTGAATTAGCTATTGAATCAAATTTAAAGAAGAGGTTTACAATTTGATGGTTTTAGATGGGCTTGAGATGAAAGCAAAACATGCACGAAGCATTGATTTTCTCATAGGTTAGTGGTATATTGTTCTTCTTTGTTATTATATCGCTTTAATTAGAGGAAATCTTGACTTGTAAAAAAGGTATAACATTTTAAGTGGGAGAATTGTTGATATTATTGAAAGAAAAGAAGAATTGATAATGTATTATAAAGTAAATTTGGATGTGTTGTTATTGAAGTTGCTAGAGTAATTAAAGATTGATTGGATTCATGATACTAATTTTGGAAGCAGTATGGAAAGTTGTTGAAAGGGATCATGAAAGATTTGGTTAGTCTTCTTCTCTTTTTTTTTTGTGTCTTTTATAGCAATTGACCACAAGGACCGGTTTTGAATAATACAATTATCTTAACAACCTATTTTGTTTGTAACCGATGTTCAAACCACCCTACAGGATTCGAATGGTCAATGGATCTTTGGTTTTGCTAAAGAAATAGAGCAATTGATATTCTCACTACTGAGCTCTGGGCATTATATTAAGGATTTCGTTATTGTATTGAGCGAAATCTGTTAAACATGGAAACATATTAATTCTAAAGCAACTGGAAATCTTTCAAATGATTGTGTAAACACTAAGTTGTTCTATCATAACATTGTTTTCGCTTACAGCGAAAAGTTATCTCACCTATATAGGTGGAGGATTGAAGTGGTACCCCGTGAACTCAATGCTATGGCGAATGTGCTGGCTGGATTAGAGCATAGTGAAGCGGCTCCTTCTTCAGACTGTTTTATCCCTCCATTAGTTTGTTTTAATTCGCTGAACAATGACTTATTATTCTCTTTTGGTTTATGTAAGTAAAAAAAAAAAAAAAAAAAAGGAGGAAGACTCTACTTTATGATGGTGACATGGGAACTATCATTCGGGAGCTCCGACTTTTGTAACTCTAGATGGATAATTGGAGTAGACTTTGTATATATTTTATTATTTAATGCGTATTATTTTAGCGAAAAAAAAAAAGGCAAGAACCATGTTAATTGAATATTCAAATGCCAATGCCAAGTTTAATACTTCGAGTTAATCAACATTGTTATTAAACCGAGTTAATTTATATAATCCAATTCGATTTGATTTGAATTCAAATCCAACTTAATTTTTTATCGAACTTAATTCTTTTTTTCAATTTGTAGTACTCTCACATATCCAAGTCCACCATTCGATCCACATTTAACAAATCTTTAAGGCTATTGAAGCATATAGGCATCATAGTGAGACTTGTTGCTACAAATCATTCTTACCGATATTGGTGGCAACAAGTAAATTATCAATATTTGTTCCCTTGCTATTACTAATACCCCGAAGTATTGAATTTGAAAAAATGAATTGTTATATAATTAAATCAGTTAGAACATTAAGAGAGCCAGTTAACGAGCGAAATAACCCTGTCCGGGGGAGACGGGGGAAAAAAATCAAGATAGATAGATATTATAGAAAAAGATCGAACAATGTCTTATGTGCATGTCATATTTACCTTAGCAATAAGTACGGATATCCTCTCTAAAGGCTTAACTAGATCTACGTTAGTTACTTTAAAATTTGTGTATCTCCTAAATATTAGAACTTAGTTAATTTAAAATTGATTTAAAATTAGAAGTAGATATGGTTATTTTTCAATTCCTTTTTGTTAGCATCTTAGGATTTGAAGGCTCTACATTATCTTGAATATATGTTTTGTTGGTTTCTAAGTTCCACGAAAATAAAATCCTACTCTAGAATATGAATTGTATTATGTATAATAATAAATACAGTCGTATCTATAGGAATTAGTAAGATTTATTTGTTTTAAAATTAATAGATTAAAACAAAGAAAAGATAAGGGTCGATCTAAATTTATAAATAATCTACAAATAAAAAGTAATGCAATTTAAAAGAGAAATCAATAATAATGAACATCTAACCAAATGTTAATTACAATTTCAATTCACATAATCTATCATTGATGCAAATAACAAGCTCAAATAACCTATCTCTCTCTCTTTTTTTTTTATAATCAAAACGAGTTCTGTGATTATTTCTTTTATTGATTAAATAATTCTAAACAAGCTCTTATATCATATATGGTACATCCAAATAGGTTGAAATGAAATCGTAATTCTAGATTTTATTTTGACTCTTTATGTTTCGAAGCTAAAATTATGATTGTATTCTCATTTCATTAATTATAATTAATTAAAATTACCTTTCTAACCTTAAAATATCATAACATAAAACAATTAAGAGAATTTTTGATAAATAATTCTATTTAAATATTTAATATCATTCTATTCCATTACATTCTATAGGAATCTCTAAACATAAAAAAATATTTTTCATTTCGATCCCCACTCCTTTCGATTTCATTCTATGCCCTTCCTTCACACCAAATATAATATTAAGCTGTAATTTGTCAATAGTATTAGGAATTAGAGAGATCACCAATTTTAGCTAATAAATCACAAGTACTGTTTGTTTAGACAAGATTATATTCTTCATGATATAATTTTTAATCTTTCTTATAATCAAATATGTTATTTTACCACAAAGATTAGAATAAGTAAACAATTATGGATTTAACTTTATAATTGGTAATATATTATTTTAATAATTAAATAAAAGAGCCCATTTCGAATCGATGAAACAAAGTAATGATATTAAAAAATTTAGAAGATATATAAATACTCAAGGTAAAAAAAAAAAAAGAAAAAGAACAATTAAGATGAATTAGATTCCATAATTCTTGAAGAACCAAAAGTTGTGATCATCATTTGACTAGAATAAATTTAACTTCTCATAGCCAAGGAAAGAATATAAGAAAACACAAACAAAAGTCTTTTTGAATGTTCATGTATCTTTTTAAGATAATGTCTTCCTTCACTGGATTGGTATGTGGAACTAGCTATCTTTTAAATGCTATAAAAGCGAATCTTCTTTCCTAAAATTGTAGATACTCAAATGACTTCAAATCAACTTCTTAACCTTTTTTAATTAATAAAAATCTCTTATTTCACTGGCAAAGGACTAGGAAGCATCCATAACTTCACTTTCCTTTCACCTCTTCGTGCATTACCACTTTCTTTGCTAATGCTATTGGCACGTGAATGGACTATTTACTTTCTAAACGTAATTTAATTTAGTTTGCTGATGTCGACCACCATTCTATACATTTGGAAAGTTAGACGGAAAGTGATGCTAGCTAGCAAAGGCCTTAATACAATTTTTGGTGTATTTTCATGACAATTCTAGTACAGCGTATATTTTCGGATTCGTACATTTTTTATTATAAATATAAAAATATTCACATGGTGTAATAAAAAAGTTGATTAAAAAATATATAAAATTTACCACTTAATCAAAATCTTAGCTCCTTATATTCATAAATCTTATATCTTTTGGTCCGCACAGATTTTCCAAATTTACATGTGCCTTGGCAAGAACTTGCTAAAAAGACGGAAGAGAAGTAAAGGGACACACTGACTTCATGCACATGAAAGTGTTTCTCTTCTTCACAAAAATGATTTTAAGGGTTACATAGAGAGAGAGTGTTCCGGTTGTTGGTCACAACAATGGAGTCTCTACCATATGACATCATCATCATGAACATCTTCCTTAAGGTTTCAGCCCTAGATTTGATACGTATGAGGCTTGTCTCCAAAAGTTGGAAAACCACAATAGAAGAAGCTCCACCCCTGAGAGATTCCAAATCCAAATCCATGGGCAGTCAAGTCGTCATGTTTCAACTTGGCCCGGACGTGTGCTTCGTAGACTTAGTTGGCAGACATAGAGGTTACGGAGCAAAGGTGATTAATTGCATGACTTTGAGCTTGGAATCAGTCATTATCGATTTATTGAATCGTGCAACGGATTGATTTGCTTATTCGATACGGTCAATCGACAGACCCTCATCTTCAACCCCTTTACAAACCAACAAACGCTGTTGCCAAAATACAACTTGTTCCCGGATCAAAACAATTACTTGCAGGTTCTTGGTTTTGGATTTGATTCGACAAGGAACTCGTACAAAGTGATGATTAAGTTACCAGCTACTCATATTAGTTATTGGTTGATATACGATATTGGGAGGAGCACAAACTGGAGAACGGTATGGGTGGAACGTTACATATTCTGGTAAGAATCACAAGCTTTATCTGTAAACGGAAGGCTTCACTGGTTCCATAAGGATGGAACATCAATAATGACATTTGATTGGGCTACTGAGGAGTTTGGGTTGATACAGAAACCAGCTTCTCCTACCATACAAGGTCGACGGGGCAAGGTCTTTTGGGATTTGATTGTCTTTGATGGACATCTTTGCATTACTTAGACCTACAAATACAATAAAAAGTTGCATTTGGAAATTTGGGTCATGGAGGGATACGGTGTCGATGAATCTTGCGTATTGAAATTCCGTACGAAGCATCTTGGACCTGGAATTGTTTTTCCCTTCAAAAGGGAGGATAAATATGATAAAGGTTTTAGAACAGTTTGAGGATGGTAATATTTTATTGAAGTGTTGTTGAGCTTAATTTTTTCAGTTTTTTATTTTAATTTCATTTTCTTTAACTTGATTTAAACTAAATTATATGTTTATTTAATTTAAGCCCTTAGCTAAAGTTAAATCTATTTTGAAAAATTTTAGAGTTGCCATTCGGTAAAATCGATAAAGATAATTAAATTAAAACTGATTAAGCGGACTAATTCTAATTTAATTATTAATCTACGTTTTGAAAAATTTTTTGAAAAAAAATTCAAGAAACCAGATTCCTTAGGTTAGGAGTTAACCTATTAAACTTTTACGGATACCATTATTAATTTTTTGAAATTAGATTCAATTTTTAAAATCACCCTTTTTAATATTTAAAAATATTCACTCACTATTAAATAAATTAAATTATATTTATTTTACAAAAAAAAAAAAAAAGAAGAAGGGGAATTCAAGTTATAATTTACAAAAAATAGAAAAGTAAAATTTTTAGGAATTTTATGTCACCCCCAAAAAGTGCCTACTTATCCGCTAGTTGGGATCAGACGTTCTTAATTTAATCTTAGAAAAACTTTAGTGAGTTGGATCTTTTTTAAAAAAAAAAATCCTATCAGCTTTGTTTTTTTATTAACCGTTTTATTTTATTAAGAAAATTTCTTAAAAGCCTAATTTTTATTCCCAATAAAAAAAACCCTAAAAACCTAATTTTTGAAAGGTTCCAAATTAAGATTTTTATTTTAACAAAAAAAATAAGTGATAAAATTTTTTATTTTCAAAAAAAACCTTAAAGACCTAAAAATGTGATTTTTATGAAATATACAATTTTCTACATGATAAAATTTTTACATGGAAAATATGCTTAATTATGCAAATGAGACCTAAATCATAGAAAAGAAGTATAAACTATAGAAAAGATGCAATCATGGAAAAGAAACCCAACTATACAAAAGATACCTAAATTATAAAAAAGATGTTTAACTATGGAAAATATATCTAAACTATAGAAAAAGGGCTTAAATTGTGGAAAATATATTTAACCATACAAAAGACGTCAACTAAAGATTTTTTTTATTTTATTTTATGAAAATCTAAATAAGTAACAAAATGATTTTTTTTTCTAGATAATCCTAACATGTTTAATGCAATTATTCTAAAACATGTAACCTTCTAAAAATATGCGATTTTTCCTAAAAATGAAATTTCCTAAAAAATGCAATTTTTAAAGAATGCAAATTTCAATAAAATATAAATTTTTATAAAGCATATAACTCAGACCCTAAATATGCAACCTATCCTAAGACAACGCTAAAACATATAATTATAATAAACAAACTAAAATATCGACTACTAGTACAATAACCTGTATAGAGATACTTGTTAGCATGTATTTTATTCGACTTTAAGTAAAACCAATACTATACTTTAAAAAAAAATCGACAAAGTAAAACTAAAAATAAAAAACAATGTAAAAAAGGTTATAACTAATGACTTGCACAAAAGCAAAGAAAAGTTAGTATGGGTCTTGTTTTTATTCAATATTTTTTTAAATAATAAAACAACTAAAACTATTAAAATAAAAACAAAAAAAAAAGAAAAAGAAAAAGAAAAAGGGAAAAGTAAGACAAAACCCACCAAAAACATGCGAATCAGATCGCCAAAGGGTGTTCATACAGGTCGGACTCGGGTGCTCTAGCCAATTGAGGTCACACTCCGACAGCAACAACTATTCCAACATTGTAGGGGGCTTCTAAGCATCAAATCGAGGGGGAATTTCATTTTCATGAGAAAGTGATTAACAGAAGTTCAATTGGCACAAACACCATGACTTGTGATGGTTGTTTGAGTTTGAGTCAGTAGAGGTAGCAACAGTCACAAGTTTCAATTGCAAATTTGGGTTTGGCTGAAGGTTGTTTGGGCTCTGTGGCTATGGTGGGTTGCACATATATTGTCGAATGTTGCTGTATAGTGGTGATGCTTTGGTCATACATGGATGTGTTTGGAGTGCGTGATTGAAGGTGGGGGATAGGCGTAATGTTTGCTATTGTTGTTTTTTTTTTTTTTTTTCATGAACCCCCCTCTCTTGCTAATCAATCTCTATTTATATAACTTGAAAACAAATTTCTGCAATAATTTCAAATCTTAGTTGATAAAATACCAATCTAGATTTCAATTTTTACAATTCTTTATCGGATTTACAATTATCGTTTTAGATTTTTCATTTGTAATAATCATTTGACTATGATTCTATTAAATCCAAACAATAACAACTCTAACAACCCAATCCAATTTATTTAGATTAGGATTTGAGAACATTGGATTTTCTTTTGTTGATCATTTTGAAAATTTTCTTTTCCTTTTTTTTTTATTTTTATATATTTAATCAAATAAATAAAAAACATATTAAAAATAACCCTAAATCTAAACTTAACCTAAAGTTGAAATTAAAATGAACTAAAACCCATTAATAAATTAATTTGAGCCCAAATGAGTTGCAAAAAAATTCAATGGCCCTAAATTAAGTTTCCTAAAAATGATCTATGGCTAAACAAATTTAAACTCCTTTTTTTATTTTTTATATTATTAGTATTATTTTTATGTTCAATTTTATAAAGGACCCTTTCTCTAGATAATAAACGAATAAAAAACTAAAATATAGAGAGACAAAAATAGGATGTGTACAATTGCCATTTTTTATGGTAAAGTTTGAGTAAAACTTTATCACAAAAACAAAATAGACACCATTTTTACCTTATAGATGACTCTATCCTAAAAAGCATTACTAAAACTTTACTATAAAAACAAAAGAGATACCATTTTTATCTTGTAAATGACTCTATCACAAGAAGCGCTATTACTAGCTAACTATCTTAGGCTTAGTTTGATAGGGATTTGGTGATAAAAAGCTCGAAAAGAAAGGTGGTGAGAATAATGTCTCTATAAGATAGCAAGAACCCTATTAGTATTGAAAGGAGGGCAGTACCCTATGAGCTAGTAAGAACCTTAAAAGATACTAAAAGGAGGGTATCACCCCGTGAGTTGGCTAACTTAAGTAAACAAAAAAGCGCTCCTTGAGCTAACTAAGACCTTAAAAGATAATAAAAGGAGAGTAACGCCTTATGAGTTGGCTAACCTAAGTAAACGGGTAAAGTATTCTTTAAGTTTGCTAAGACCCTAAAAGATACTAAAAGGAGGGTGGCAACTTGTGAGCTAGCTAACCTAAGTAAATGGGCAAAGCTCTCCTTAAGCTAGTTAAGACCCTAAATTACAACTTAGTTGTACTCCTTTAAGCTGACTAACTTAAGCAAATGAGCAAAGCACTTCTTGAGCTAACTAAAACCTTAAATGAGAATCTAGTCGTGCCTTTTTGAGCTAACTAACCTAGGCGAATAAGTAAAGCGCTCCTTGAGTTGGCTAAAATCTTAAATGATAACCTGATTATGCCCTTTTGAGCTGACTAACCTAGGTGCAGGCGAAGCACTCATTGAGTTAGCTAAGACCTTGAGAAGTTAGTCCTGCCCATTTACGTTAACTAACCTAGGAGAATGAGTGAAGCACTCCTTGAGTTGGTTGATGTCAGGACCTTAAAGAGGGCTTAATAGGATTGCTTGAAAATTTCCATGTTACGTATACATTTATGATATGGAAATCGCCTTGCAAGTCAGAGATTATAAGACTCTAAATGATAAATCACTAAGATTACTGAGTTTTACGTAATTAATTTATTGTAAAATATAAATATAAATCACTATGAATATCCGATATCCCACAGTTCCTCAGAACCACAAAGAATCCGTATTCCCTATCAAATGATAAGATCAAATAGCATAAACTTAAAATTCAAACTTATCGAAGTTACTAAAATCTAAATATATAAATGGTAGTTACGTTTAAAGTCTTAAATGAACTATACAATCTTCCGCTAATTCTAACCTCTAAAACATTCCAATACTTGCACTTAATACTTGGCTCTTAACCTATGTCTGATTATCTATCAACTTGCAAGAGCAAAACTATTGGGAAATAAGCTATAAGAGCTTAGTGCACTTAACGTTCGGCTCTTAACATATGTCTAATTATCTATCAACTTGCAAAAGCAAAACTATTAGAAAGTAAGCTATAAGAGCTTAGTAAGTTATCCCTCGTACTATGCTAGCAAGCAAGTTATCAAACAATTTAGTACAATCATATGAATGCATGTACACGCAACATGCCAAACAATATATGTAGTTGATCGGTACTGCATATAATATCGGATTTTAATACCCTCCGAGATAAAGGTTGGAGATAAATCGGCACCAATCATAACCAGCTCTAGCACCTGAGTTTTTAACCATAAATTTAGATTTCATATTTCGCATTTTGCAAAATACATTTCTATTTCTAAGAAATCTAATAGCACACCAAAATCCCAGGTCTAACGATGAGGTAGCCCCTATAGTCCACACTCATACCTTACAGCGGAGGTCTCTAGACTCAACTCTTAGTCAGATGGTTAGCGTCTCCAACACCTAGTAAGCCCGTAGGCTAGGGTAAGGTCATGTTATACGAGTACACCCTATTAAACACTTTAATTCTATGTATATAAACAACCCCGCATGGCCTCTCTTTACCTCCACATGAAGTAATGGCCGGAATAAAAAATACAATGCATGGTTAATGCGTGACCCTTATTAATTTAGGATAAGCCAAGTATAATTAAGTCAAATTATGTGGCGATCAATCAATATACACAAACCATCCAAATCATGTAACAATCAATCATATAATCAAATCCTCAATTATTGTATTTAACAATATTTTTTACGGTAATTAATCAGTATCAAGCACATGCATATCTTGAATCCCCACGCATTAAGTTATTACTATTTAATTTAAGTGCATTAACTACAACACAAAACAAGTATAAAGTCATCAGGAGTACTCACTTAGCCTTAACATTTTTCATACTTATCGTAATAATCAGTTGGAAGATCTAAACCCTTATTGAGATCACCTAATCATTACGAGATAAAGACAATGATAAGTAATTGAATTAATTAATGGTTCTAAACATCTATTTACCAAATTCTACTTAGGTTACTAGTAGTTTTGATATCAAATTAATCTTTATCACTAATCGTAAATGACTTTTTCATTCTATCTTCGATATTCACAAGTTTATAGTAATTTTTTATCATTTTCGAATGTACGTTCACATGGTGATATTTATTTTAGACGTTAATACTCGTGTTTTACGATATAGATTAGATTTATTGAAATTTTAACTAGTGAAGCTTAAATATTATTGTCGTCTAGTTTTATATCTTATTTTAGTACTTCATGATTTAATTAGCCATTAGATTCTTATACTTAGATGATTTTACATTGTGATTACTAACTTATAGGCTTAAATAAGGTCAATTCAATTTAAGATGGGTATTAAAGGCTTAAAGAAGTTTCAACCTATATGTATGTGTATACATATATATATTATTTCCTTATGTCATCTTATATTTTATTATTTTATAGGTTTATGTCACCGCTTATGTTATCAATTACTTATGTCATCAATTGTTTATGTCATCCATTACATATGTTTATACTTTATACTTATACTCTTATGTATTATATCCATAGGTTATGTTTACATACACTTCTAATGTACTTGTATAAATACTAATATACTTATACATATACCGTATTTATACTGTACATATATCCGTATATGCATATGGTTACATATGTATTTTCGTATGCTTACTATACCCTCTTAAAAAAGCTTCACCAAACCTATATTTTTGCACTTTAAGAGCTTATTTAGCAAGATATATGTACATATAGTTAGTATACTCTTCTTTTTTGGTTATGTACGTAAAGGGTGCCTATGTATAAGAGTATCCATACATGTGTTCATCAAGTGTATTCTTGTATACACATACTTAAACATATATATATGTACTCTTTCTCCACTTATCTAAGGATTTCCTACAAACCCTCATATATACACTTCACATGTACTCATTTGTTGTATGTACATAGATATTTCTACATGTATACCTAAGTATTTATATATTTCTAAGCATGGTATGAGGGTTCCTATCTTTCGCAATACATATGTATATATCACATAAACTTTCTACATTAATATAAGATTGATACTAACTAACTATTAAACTAGAAAGTCAAATGAAATCATACCTTTCTCTTACTTGTAATATGAAAAGAAAAGCTTGTATATATGTGTTATTGCTTTGTGATGATAAGTAAAGTTATGAAAGTAAAATTGGGAAAAGTTGAAGATGACAAAGCAAAGGGAAGCTTACGATTTTAAGATGGGGGAAAAAGAGTCCTATGTTATCTTAATTTGTGTTTTAAAATGAAAACAAGTGGGGTCTAAATGGAGAGAAAAAGTAGAGGACAAGAAGGGGGTGAAATTGGAAAAAAAATGTGTAGAAAGTTTAAGAGAATGGAAGAAAACTCTAGATGACAATGACATTTTGTTGACTTTTCAACATGTTGATTTAGTCAACTTTTGACTTGGTCAAATGTTGACTTAATCAACTCTTTAGGATTACATGTAATTTAGGTATACATAATGAAGTAATTAAGCAAAAATGGGAAGAAAATTAAGGAAATGAAAGGAAATTTAGAGTTTAGTAAGAATAGGTAATGAGATCTTCCTCTAGGTATTTATATCCTATATACATTATTTAGTATGGTACTTAGTGTAACTATCATGAAAAATGTCATTTAGGATACTAATAGCTACTATATGTAATATAAGTATCAACTAAATACTTAATTCTTTATAATACTAACCTAGTTATATGATTAGAAGATGGATGCGATCTAAAATGCAATATCTTAGTTTTCTAGTAAATTAAATTAATATTTTATGCATTTATGAATAATAGAAAGTTATATTAATTATTTGATAATGATTTAATAAGATACTAAGGATATATTAGCAATTAGGGTTTTAGAATAGATTATAGTGACTTAGTATTTTTATATCCTTAAAGTTATAATTTTAAGGTTTTATAACTTTTGGGTATAAACTCTAATGTTTACATACATTTAGAGTTTAAAAAATTTTATATGCGATCGAGTCTTCGATTGTTATCTTAAAGTTTTTGTTTTAATTAGCCTTGTCAACTCTTAGAGTCTTCTAACACACTAGGGTCTACTTTGGGTATTAGGTTGAAAATTTTAGGGGTTTACATTTGATACCCTAAATGAGAACATAGTCATGCTTTTCTAAGTTGACTAACCTAGGTGGATGAGCAAAGTGCTCCTTAAGCTAGTTAAGACCTTAAATGAGAACCTAGTTGTGCTCTTTTAAGTTGATTAACCTAGGCAAATAGGTAAAGCACTCTTTAAGCTAACTAAATCCCTAAATGATAAACCAATCGTACCCTTCTAAGCTAACTAACCTAAGAAAATGGGTAAAGTGCTCCTTGTGCTAGCTAAGAACTTAAATGAGAATTTGGTCATGCTCCTCTAAGTTGACTAACCTAAGTGAACAAGCGAAGCACTCTTTGAGCTAGGTAAGATCCTAGAGAGAATCTAGTCATGCCTTTCTAAGTTGACTAACCTAGATGAATAGGTAAAGTGTTTCTTGAGCTAACTAAGATCCTATAGAGAACCTAGTTGTGTTCTTATGAGCTAAC
The DNA here is from genome assembly GCA_024138015.1 of Lumnitzera littorea. Lineage (NCBI taxonomy): Eukaryota > Viridiplantae > Streptophyta > Magnoliopsida > Myrtales > Combretaceae > Lumnitzera > Lumnitzera littorea. The sequence continues at coordinate 12,356,062 of JAMXBB010000007.1, read as the reverse complement.
TAACCTAAGTGAATAGGTAAAACACTCATTGAGTTGGCTAAAACCCTAAATAACAACCAAGTTATGCTCCTATGAGTTTATTAACTTATGTGATTGGGTAAAGAGCTCCTTGAGCTAGCTAAAACTCTAAATAATAACTAAGTCATGCTCCTATGAGTTGACTAACTTATGTGATTGGGTAAAGCACTTCTTGATCTAGTTAAGATCCTAATTAACAACTAGTTGTGCTCTTATGAGATAACAAACCTAAGTGAAATAAGAATCAGGATTACACTCTATGAGTTAGCTAGAGCCTTAAAATGAGAAATATGAATTAGGACAGTGATGTATGAGATGACTAGAACCCTAAAAGAGATATGAATTGGGATAGCGCTCTAAAAGCTAGTTAGAGCCCTAAGAAAATGTGGATTGAGACAGTGCTTCATAAGCTAACTGCAACCTTAAAAGAGATTGACATAGGATAATTGCTCTACAAGTTCGCTAGGAACCTTAAGAAGCAAAACTGGGGGACATAACCTTTTGCAAAACCTCTTAACTTGAGAAATTTTCAAATAAGGAATTTGGTGAAAACCATTTATGACAAAAAAGATATCAAGGGTAAGGTTTCTTGACTTGAAAAAGAATTAATGGACATAAAAAACTACATCAGGGAGAATGACTTAGAAGTAGATGACATGAATTGAAGATTTAGTCACTTGGGCCAATATGGATTTGAAAATAGATGGAAAAAACTTGTAATAAGCCTTTACTTTTGCTCTCTCCTTTTCCTTTCTTCCTTTATCTCTCTTCTATTTTTTTTTTTCCTTAAAAGTTTGATAATGGATACAAATTCTTATTTAAGAAGCAAGTGTTATAACTATTCCTTTCCTTGGTAACCATGTAGGGTATCTCATATTCTTCTTGTTCTTTGAAAATTTCTAATGTTGAGTTTCTTAGTAAGGCCTTGTAATTTTAAATATTCATTTCCTAAGGAATAAGTAACTCATGATTAGTCTAGTTAAAGAAGGCTTCCTTATGCACTTTCGGTCTAGATTACACGCTTTGATCAATATGTTAGGTCTTTTTGGGTTTAGTAATTAGGCTTTTGGTCAAATGGTTTCAAAAGGGATTAATGAGAAAGCCTATTTTAAAAGAAATACTTTTATCCAACTCAGGCGTACAAGTAAAAAATCTTAAGGAAAACTAGAATTGTACTTTTCCCAATTTTAAAGATAATTTTTATTTTAAATAAATTATTCTTTAATATCAAAAGAGTTTTGAGTAGGGAGGTATTGTTGGTAGGGAAGTCTTGTGTTATTCAATATATGATTTTGTGTTAGTGGTTGAGAATGTGATTCAGGACTATGTATTTTTAGAGTAACTTAGGCTTTTGGGCCTTCTTTGGTAGGGACTTTTCTTAAGCCTAATGTTCAGGCCTTTCTTCCTTTTTCTTGCTTCTAGGTTTTTTTTTTCCCCTCTTTTTTGTTTCTTTCTCCTCTTTTTTTTTTTTTTCCTTAACCCATTATTTCTTGCTTTTCTTTTCCCAAAAGTAAGTACCTTTTTTGTTGAGTCTTTGTCCATAGGTTCTAAGTGTACAAGCTTAGGTAAGGTATATATGGTCTTGAGGTATTTGAAAAAGTATTGGCTCTTTTTCAAAGGGAATAATTTATTGAAAATAAAAGTTATCTTTGAATTGTTATTACTAAGGTAGGCATAAATTAGTTCTATCCTTCTCTCCTAATTAATGATCGTAACCTTTGAATTGCCCCAATATGGGGTTGTTCTTGACAAGGTTTACATTTGAAAGTACTCTAAATTGGTTCAACAAGATTAGCAAAGGATAATTGTATTTGGGATTTAAAAATAAATACCTAACTTTATTTTAATCTACTTAACACATTCAAAACAAACCTCCTTTAAGGAATGAGTCTACAAATCCCTCACCATGATGTCTTTCATCTCTCAAAGTGTTTAATGGTAAGTGTATGGGATGCAATTCGTCTCTTTTTATTCTAAACTTTTTTTAAAAATGATTTACCAATTCCTTACATAGAGATCGATTTTCCATAGGGTAAAGATAGTCCTTGTCCCTAGTTCCTCAAAACATGCCCTAATTGTGAAACGATATCTTTCATTCAATTTGAGTTCAAAATGAAATTTCAAAAACCAAATGCCCTGTACTTTTTGCTTTCTTGCTTAAATTGCTCCAGACTTATAGGTCTTAATGGCTCTTAACTCCCATGTGTGATTTTAGGCCCAGTTCTTTAGAGTCAAATGGGCCAGCAATGACATCTTTTAAGGTGGAAGGGACTATGAATTGCCCTTTTTATTTATACTAAGGATCAAGCTTAGAATGGTGTTTCATGACTTTATGTTTTAACTTGGTTCATGGTTAGACTTGATGGCTTAAGGGGTTTGAGTTGGTTCAGCTACCTTAATTGGTTAAGGGTTCATGTTTAGTTGGTTACATTAATAAGCCATGTGGTTTGTATTTGTCCCAAGTCTTATAAAGATTTGTAACCATTAACAACTTCTTCTTTTCTTTTTCTTCTTTTCTTTTCTTTTTTTTTTTTTTTTTTTTTGAGAGAGGTAGAGAGAGAGAGAGAGAGAGAAAAAGATAAGGTCTTTATGTTATAAAGGTTGAGTAATTAAATTATAAATGAGGGATTGCTTTATACAAGCCTATACGTAGTTCTACTTACAAGCTTATATATTTACATTTTTTTTATTGATAGAGAACAATGGTTTAATGAATACTATTAAAGGACATATTTACAAATAAGGAATGGAAGAATAATATTCTAAAAGAGAAAAGGTTCTTTTTATTATGGAGGATACGATATATGAATAAAGTAAAGGAGCTAAACATTATGCTTGATTATTTTTCAATGAAACCAAAGATCATTTCTAAATCCTATTTATTTTGAAAGAGGAAACCTATTTATAAGGTGTCAATCTATCTGAAAGAATAAATATTCTTAACTTGTAGAATTCTTGGCAAAATGGCGATTACCTAAAATTATTTTACATGATTGATATTTTTTTTCTTTTCACTTTTAATCTCTTAGGAATAAGCTTTCAAAAGAAGTATAGTATTTTACAGGGTGGCAACGTGATTATTTATGAACCTAACTTTTAAAAATTAGGACATAATTATCAAGTATGAACATTTACAAATAAATAAAGATAAGGACAAAAAATATAAAACAAAGACACATAAATGTAAGGAATTAGCAATCAAATAGTAATGTAGCAATATTAGGTATTTAGGGTTGTAGGTATGTCGGAATTTCATTATTATAATAAATTTGAAATTATAGGGAAATATAAACAATACATTCAAGTATAAGGAAATAGAAGGTACATGGAGACTTACAATTTTACATTGAGATCTATATACAGAACTAATCTACATAAGATTTACATATATAGTATGGGAATTCTGACACACTAAGGACCTTCAGTTAACATGCCCCATTATTATTTATTTATCAATCATGGTTCATATATGTAATTGAGGTGAGTTCTAAAGATCTTCAAGTTTTGTGACTTCGCACATTTTAAAGAAACAGTTTCTTTGTCACATCGAAACTTAAGTGAGATAACCTAATCGGCCTCGAAAAGTGGTTACTATAAACCCTGTAAAGTTTTAATCCAAACCCTAAATTAGACTTGAGTGCCCTAGATAATTTTATGAGTTGACATGGCTAAATAAGCTAAAAATTTTATTAAATTATAAATTTGAATATGTTATGAGTAAGAAAAACCCTAAGATGTTGATTGAAACCTTAATCATGTACAAAAAAACCTTAAACCCTATGTATGGGTAAATGTTGGAAATTGAACTCAAACTTGGTAAAAACCTTAAAACTATAACCTTAAGTTTATAAAATGAATAAATTTACTTCAATAGTAATAAAACTTTAATTGAATATAATTATCAACTAATACGCGTAATAGCATAAAATTGTTAACAATGAATAAAGATAACTCTCAAATATTATAAACGTAATGAGTAACAATTTAATTGATAAAATTTATAAAATTATAAAAATCATTTCTTAATTATTATTAATTCTATAATTTTATATTTAGAAAAATTAACCTAATACTTTTTAATTTTTCCTTTTTCCCTTTTTCCTTTTTCTTTTTTTCCCCTTATCTTTTTCCCCTTCTACGTTTTTCTTCCCATAATTAGTTGGTTGCCCATGTGACAAATTAGGTGATCTAAGATAAGAAGCAAAAATAAAGCCTAAATCTAATTAAGCTTACCTCATCTATTAGCTCATCTCATGATCTTTTTTTACTTTTGACTTTTCTAGATTACCCTTTTTGGCTAACTACAATGCCACTCCAATTCCTTGTAATTTACTTAACAACACAAAGTAAAACACACATATTTTCCCTCCTCCAAAATTGTGAACCCCTTTTCCCTCATTTCCTAATTTTCTTCTTTTGTTTTCTTTTATTTTGATCCTACAAAGTGGAGAAGAAAAAGAAAAGCTCTTGGTCAATCACTCTTCAATACATATAACTATACATACATATTTATATTGGGAATAAATACATAAATATATGGTACATGACCATGTGTGTGTGTGTATATATATATATATATATATATATATACACATATACACACACATACAATATCTAGTATAAGTGAGTTATCATACATATATGTAAGTATAGTAAGAGTGGTCTATAGAATTATATGTATATATGTTTATTTATTTTCATTATTTTTATACATATATATATATACATGTATATGCTTTTGATTATATATATATATTTATAATACATATACATAAGTAAAGTATATACTGTATTTAGGTTTATATTGTAAATTTACATATGTATATATGTATAAATAAGACAAGAAAATTTAAGTATAAAAGTATATATATAAGTATAACAATACATATGTTAGTAGTATAGTATAGTATAAGTACATGTATATGCCTAAATAGTAGATGTACAATATACCAAAATACTAAATCATTAAATAAAGTAATATAATGTATATATATATATATATATATATATATATTTATGCCGTGAACATAAAAGGAGGAAATAAGGTTAATTTACAAAATTTAATAAATTATAATAATAGATATATATATATATATATGTACAAATATTAAGTAAAAGTATAAAAAAAATCCATAAAATGAAACATGGAACACCCTTAAGCTGCCATGTCAGCACCTTATAATTATAATTAAATTCGTAATTAATAATAATAAAATAATTAACTAATTAGGAAAATACTAAAGTAGTAAAAAGTGAATTAAATAAGTATTTAATCTTAAAAATAGTATAATAAGTAAATTGTTATAAAATAGACCTAAAAAAATAAAATTTCAAAAATAAAAAATTTAGATATTTATTAAATCATAAACTTATAAAGAAATGCTTAAAATAATAATTTATAAATATTTAACTCATAATAATAAAATTCGTAATATTTTTTTACCAAAATAAAAAATGTAAGTTACAACGTTCAAAATAGACCCTGTTATATAAAAATATGTCCAAAAACAATAAAGATAAATTACAAGTTTATAAAAATTGGAATTAGAATAAAAAACTTATACGTGATTAATGAAAAAGTTTAAATCGAGGATTTCATATGAATAGATAGCTAATTTAGGTACTTAATACTAAATATATGAATAGTTTAGTTATTTTACTCAAATACTTACTATTTTTCATATTCTCTAAATGCCAAATAATCTTGATACGAATACTGATCTATCGATGGATTATTACGATCCCTAACTACTATAGCAAAGTGAGTACTCGTAATGATTTCATACGTATTTATACTTATAGTTAGTGAATAATAATTGTTATTAATAATTAGATGATATATGGGTTTGGGTTACGCATGTGTTTAATATTGTTTTATAAGCTGTGAAATTATTTTAAAATATGATAATGTATTGTTTGTTACGTAGTAAATCTAATAGGAATTGATCTATTTATAATTCTGATTAGTCATACAATAATTGGACTTAATTATATTAGACTTGATTAAACTAAATCGAAACATGTATAAACATACGTTGCATAAGTAATTCCGGCCATCAGATCACACGGAAATAGTGAGAGACCATATGGGGGCTGATAAATTATGACTATAGTGTTGTAATACGGTGCATACGTACAATATGACCTTACCCTAGTCTACGAGATTATTAGGCATTGGGGGCACTAATTACCTGACTAAGGGTTAAGTCTGAAAACCTCTATTCAGGGATAAGTGTGGATTGTCGAAACCAACTTACAATCATACTTGAAACTTAATTTTAATTAAAACTGAAAATGAATATAATATTTATTTTTGAATACGAAACATGCAATTTCGTAGTTGTAAAAGTTCAGGTATAATACTTGGATCTGATTGGTGCCGTGTACACTCTAACCCTAATTTCGGAGGGAGTTAAATCTAAGTTGCATGTGGTACTTTGTCACCTATAGCATTTGTGTGTTCATGTATTCGTATGTTTAAAAATTAACTATTGAGTAACTTATTTGTTGTATGGTTGAGGGATAACTCATTAAACTCTTTAGCTTATACCCCTATAAATTGCTTTTAAAAGAGGATCTCTTCGTTACACTTGGCCGTGGGATACTTGAGGTCAATTGGAAGCTTTTAGATTGGTATAAGTTCGAGTAGAAAGTTGAGAGAGTATTGCTATTACTGTAGTAAACTCTCGAGTAGAGACTTAGTATCTGATATTATGTGTTATCTAGTATATTTGCTCGTTTATACAATAGTACATTAAAAACTTAGTGTATTTGTTATTATGTATTATAGTTATATTATGAAACTCTTGTTAATATAACTATATTGTGATATTATCTATGCCTGCACAATTGTTGGGTATTAAGTTATAGTAGTAACCTTGTATTTTATATAAAAGGTTGTCGATTGGAAGAGTAACCAATCTACGGTCCTTTATATGATATATGACATCTCTTATAACTAGGCTACCCCTCGAGTTGTGATATTTATCTCATAACATCCGAAACTTTCGCAATAAGCCCCTTCCATAGGTCATAAGACGACTTAGTTTTGACAATATTTATTATACGTATGATTCATGAAATTAAAACTCCCATAAAAACCCCCATAGGTAAGCTACAACAAATATATCGGTACAACAATTTATATCTTGCAATAAAAATAAAAAAAAGAAAATTTACATGAAGAATTGTTTAGGTATTCTTGAAAAATCTGAAACTTTCACAATGACCCCTTCCAAAGGTCATAAGATGACCTAGTTTTGACCGCATTTACTATACGCATGATTCATAAAATTAAACCCCCCATAAAACCCCCTATAGGTAAGTTGCAACAAATATATTAGTACAACATTTTATATCTTGCAATAAAAAAAAATTTACATGAAGAATTGTTTAGGTATTCTTGAAAAATATTCTTAATTTGGGATAATTCAAGTTGCTAACCCTCTTGACGTTTTCGGTAGAGTTACTATGCTGTCGAGCTTGATTTTTCGATTTCTTATTTTAATTTCATTTCCCTTAACTTGATTTAAACTAAATCTTATACCTATTTGGTTTAAACCATTGATTAAAGTTAAAGAAAACTCGATTTCTTTATTTTGAAAAATTTTGGAGTTACTACTTAATAAAATTGGTTAAGGTGATTAAATTAGAATCAGTAATAAATTAGAACTGATTAGGCGAACTGATTCTAATTTAACTATTTAGTGTATGTTTTGAAAACTTTTTTGAAAAGAATTTAAGAAACTAGATTTCATGAGATTAAGGGCTAAGATATTAAACTCTTACATATACTACTATTAATTTTTTGAAATTAGATTTAATTTTTAAAATCACCCTTTTTAATATTTAAACAAATTCACTCACCAGCAAATAAATTAAATTATATTTATTTTACAAAAAAAAAGGAGGAATTCAAGCTATAATTTACAAAAAATAGAAAACTAAATTTTTTTCAAATTTTACGTCACCTCGAAGGTGCCTATATACCTATTAGTCAAAATCAGAAGTTTATAGTTCATTCTTAGAAAAACTTTAATGGATTGGTTCATTTTATAAAAAAACAATCTAGCTAAATTTACATTTTTATTAACCATTTTATTTTTATTAAAAAAAATCCCTAATAGCTTAATTTTTATTCCCATATAAAAAAAAACCCTAAAAACCTACTTTTTGAAATGTTTCGAATTAAGATTTTTATTTAGAAAAAGACAACTAAGTGATAAATTTTTTTATTTTCAAGAAAAACCCCGAATACCTAAAAATGCAACTTTTATGAAATATATAATTTTCTATATGATAAAAATTTTACATGGAAAATATGCTTAATTATACAAAAGATGTTTAATGGAAAATATATCTAAATTATAGAAAAAATATCTAAATCATAAAAAAAAAAAAAAAAAACACAGCCTAACTACATAAAAGATACCCATGTTTAACTATGAAAAAAAAAAATGTTTAAATCGTAAAAAAGAAGCTTAAACTATGGAAACAATATTTAACTATAGAAAAAATATCAATTAAATTTTTTTATTTTTTGAAAAACTAAATAAGTGAAAAAATGATTTTTTTTTCTAGAGAATCCTAACATGCCTAATACAATTCTTCTATAAATATGCAACCTTTTAAAAATATGTGATTTTTCTAAAAATTCAATTTCCTAAAAGATACAATTTTTAAAGATTGCAAATTTGAATAAAACATAAATTTTTATAAAGCATGCAACTTAGACCCTCAATATGCAAATGATCCTAAGACAATGCTAAAACATACAATTCTAATAAACACCTTAAAAAAAAAAACTAAAACATCAACTATTAATACAAAAACTTGTAAAGAGATATTCGTTAGCATGTATTTTATTTGACTTTAAGCAAAACCAATACTTCACTAAAAAAAAAATCACAAAGTAAAACTAAAAATGAAAAATAATATAAAAAAGGTTGTAACTAACGACTTGCACAAAAGTAAAGAAAAGTTAGTGTGGGTCCTATTTTTATTCAGTATTTTTTTTTAAATAATAAAACTATTGAAAAGAAGACAAAATAGAAAAAAAAAATAAAAAAAGGAAAGGTAAGACCAAACCCACTAAAAACATGTGAATCAAATTGCCTAGGGGCATTTATACGAGTCGAACTCAAATGCTCTAACCAATTCGAGTTGCACTCTAATAGTGATCGCTATTTCAACATCACACAAGAACTTCTAGATACCAAATCAATGGGGGAAATTTCACTTTTGTGAGAAAGTGATTAACAGATGTTCGATTGGCATAAACGTCGCGACTCGTAATGGTCATTTGAGTCATTAACAGCAACATTCGCAAGTTCCAATCGCAATTCAAAGTTTGATTGAAAGTCATCTAGGCTTTGTGGCTATCATGAGTTGTGCATGTTGTGTCAAATGTTGCTGCATAGTGGCGGTGCATTGGTCACACGTAGATGTGTTCAGAGTGCATAATTGAAGGCAAGGGATGGGTGTGGTGTTTCCTATTGTTGTTTTTTTTTTCTTCATGAACCCCCTCTCCTATTACTTGATCCCTTTTTATATAACTTGAAAACAAATCTCTTCAATAATTTCAAATCTCAATTGATTAAAAACCAATCTAGATTTGAATCTTTATCTTTATTGGATTTACTATTATCGCTTTAGATTTGTTATTTCCAACAATCATTCAATTATGATTCTATTAAATCTAAACAAAAACAACTCCAACAAATCAATCCGATTTGCTTTGGATTAAGATTTTGGAACACTAGATTTTCTTCTATTGATCTTTTTGAAATTTTTTTCTTTTTTTTATATATTTAATCAAATAAATAAACAACCAATTAAAAATGACCCTAAATCTAAACTTAAGCTAAAGTTGAAATTAAAATAGACCAAAACCCATTAATAAATTAATTTAACCCCAAATGAGGGGCAAAAAATTTCATGACCCTAAATTAAGTTTCCTAAAAATGATCTATAGCTAAACAAATTTAAACTCTTTTTTTTTCATTTTTTATTATTTTTATTTTCAATTTTATAAAGGACCCTCTCTTTATATAAAAATAAAAAACTAAAATACAAGGGGAACAAAAATTGTCTACAAGTGTATTACATATGGTCCCGAGACTCATGCCATGCTTTTGTATGACCCAAAGTGTTATAAGTACGAGTTTATTGAGTGGGAAGAGCAGCGGTCAATTGAATGTATTCACATTCCTAGCCTTAATGGGATTTCCCGCTAATGGCTATAGCATGGGAATAGCAAGAGCATACAAGTTCTCTTCCGCAAGTGGAGAAGAAGGGATCCGTCGAACTTCAACCTGCTGTTATCAAGCATGACTATTTGAATACTCCTTAATTCATCAAAACCGAAAATGTATATTTGATTTGATCGGAATCAGGTATTTTTGTGCCTCGTAAAACAAATATTGGGATATGCTGTTGTATATGTCCATCCAAATGAAGATAGAAAAGAGGTGTAACATCGACTCTGACATTTCCTAGTGAATGAAAATCCTTTACTGGCATGACAAGAACAATGTGAATTATTGTATGTTCTAATGCCAAAGCCAAGTAACCGAGGTTATTAATCAAGACAATTGAAGCATGTAGATGTCATGGTGATAACTTTGGTTCCAGTTCCACCAAATCGTTCTTGCGGAATTTAGTGGAACAAATAAGTTATCAAAATTTTTTTCTTTAGGTATACAATAAATTATCAATATTTATTCGTTTACAAATTGCTATCACTAATACTCCGATATATCTACATTAATTTAAAAAATAATTTATAATTAAAAAGATAAAACTTTAGAAAGCCATTAAGGAGAGAAATAATTATAGAGGATAGGACAAAACACATTGAGATAGATAGACATTTTATTATAAGAAGAAGATAAAAAAAAGGTCTTATGTGCATGTTGTATTTACCTACTTAGCACCAAGTATAGAAGATATCCTACTAAAGGAGTAATTGGATCTACGTTAGTTGATTTAAAATTTGTGTATCCCCTAAATAATAGAACTTAGTTAATTTAAGATTGATTTAAATTTTAATGTAGATATGGTTAGTTTAGAATTTTAATTAGCATCTTAGATTGAAGGTTTTACATTAACTTGAATAGATCTTAGGATCCCGATATATCCATAAATGTTATGTATTTTAATCTTTTAGGAAGTGTGGATACATTTTCCAAATTTACATGTGCCTCGGCAAGAACTTGCTAAAAAAGACTGAAGACTAAAAAGATTCAAGGCTCAGAGAGAGTGATGCGCGCGCAACAATGGAGTCTTTACCATATGATGTCATTATGAATATTTTCCCTAGGGTTTCAGCACTAGATTTGATACGTATGAGGTTGGTCTCAAAAAGTTGGAAAACGATAATAGAAGAAGCACCACTCCTTCGAGATTCCATATCCGAATCTATGGGTAGTCAAGTCGTTATGTTTCGACGTGGCACCGACTTGTGCTTCGTAGACTTAGCCGATAGAATTAGAGGTTTTGGAGCAAAGGTGATTGATAGCATGCCTTTGAGGTATGGAATCATTCAGTTTCAAATTATTGAATCATGCGATGGATTGCTTTGCTTGTTTGATCCTGTTAATCAACAAATCCTCATCTTGAACCCTTTTACAAACCAACGATTGCTGTTGCCAAGACACAACTTAATCTCGAATCGATTGCAGGTTCTTGGTTTTAATTTTGATTCAACAAGGAACTCGTACAAAGTGATGATTATGTTATCCGATTCTACCATTAGTCGTTGGTTGCTTTATGATATTGGGAGCTCAAACTGGAGAACGGTATACGTGGAGCATACTGCTTTCTGCAAATTCGAATCACAAGCTTTATCTGTAAACGGAAGGCTTCACTGGTTCCACAGGGATAAAACAGCAATATTGAGATTTGATTGGGCTACTGAGGAGATTGGGTTGATACATAATCCAGCTTGTCTAACCATACAACGTCGACGATGCAAGGTTTATTGTGATTTGATTACCTTTGATGGACATCCTTGCATTATCAAAACTTACAAATACTGTAATGAATTGCATTTGGAAATTTGGGTCATGGAGCGAGATGGTGCCAGAGAATTTTGGGTAATGAAATTCAATACCAAACGTCTTGGACTTGGAATTGCTTTTCCCTTCGAAGGGTGGATAGACATGATAAAGGTTTTAGGACAGTTTAAGAATGGTAATATCTTATTCAAGTGCATTACGTATGCCCCCAAGACTCATGTCATGCTTTTGTATGACCCAAAGTGTCATGAGTATGAGTTTATTGAGTGGGAAAAACAGTGGTCGACTGAATGTATCCATATTCCTAGCCTTAATTGGATGTCCTCCTAATGGCTCTCGCATGGAAATAGCAAGAGCAGACAAGTTTTCTTTTGCAAGTGGAGAAGAAGGGATCCGTTTGAACTTCAGCCTGCTGTTATCAAGGGCTCTTTTCCTTCAATTTTGTTTTCCATTACAGCATAATATACCTTTATGTTTCTATTATCTTTATTCTATTTATATTCAAAAATTAGTCTCCTCTTCGCATAAACTGAATTAGACATGCATCACAAATGGATGGAAACCTATGACCACAATATTTGTTGCTTTATCAAGAATTAATTGTTGTACTGATGGTTGTTTTTAGTTGTTACAGCAGACCAAGCTCTTTTTTTTTTTCTTTTTTTTCTTTTGTCATTGGTTAAAAGCGTGCCGTAGATGTTTGTAAAGACCAAGAGCAAGCAATTTGCAGGATAAAGAGAACTAAAAAGCTTTAGCCTTAGGGAGAGAATTCTTCTTTTGACTACATTCTTGTTCTCTAGATGAGTTCTGCTAGTTACAGGCAATATTGGTAAGTCCATATCAGTAGTTTGTTATACATTACAGCTTATCATTGGAAGGAGACACTGGTGGAATACTAGATGAAGAGAGGGAAACTCTATCCTGAGCTACTAATCTATTTGCAATACTTTAGATCAAAATATGGGTGGTGTTAATCCACAAACCATGGAAACCCCTCAATTGACGTCGTGTCAACATGAATAGCTTTAAGCCGAGATTCTGCTTGGCTCTACTTGAGGTATTAAGAGTGCTGAAATTATATAAAAAGATCTTGAGGTCGTCCAACTTGATTGGTCACCAATTTGTCATTTCCTCCTTCTATGTTAGGCTTCTAAAGACAGTATCATCATCCAATGCTAGTTCTGCACTCTCCAGCTGCAATCTCTACTCTCAGATTCCTTCAAGAATTACAAAGCATTCACCCATTTCTGGGATTGTGTTTCTTTGGCTCTTCTATCCATTTGCATTTGTTTCAATTAACTGAAGCATTCTGAGGTGGATTCCATACACAACAAAATATGGTCTTTCAAACTGAAGAGATGTGTTAGATGCTATAACATTGTTAACAAAATCACATCACAGTGAACCAAAGTTCACCAGCTAGAATAGAAATCATCTCTAGGCTAAGCTGGTTCGTGACATTTTTGTGCTGATCAGTCTCCGAATGCAACAAAGCTCCATTAGGTTCTTCCATCTATAATCTAACTTGCAATTTCCGGAGTCTTTTTCACTCTTTGCGAAAATTGGGTTCAAAGAATCTAATTTTTTGTGGAATACTAGAAAAGAGATTGCTGTTGCCCTCGTCAACTGGTGGGGGCATACATAAAAGCAGGTTTTGACTAGTCAACAGATTCACTGCAAGAATCGACCAGTCGGCTATACTGGCTGAACAAAGCAAGAACCAATGATACCAGAACTCAATTTTCGTTACATGAAGACGAGTTTCATCAGTCAATCCTAGTAGGTGAAACTCTGAGCTCCTCCTCAGCAAGAGGACCCGGTACGAGCGCAGTGTAGTGAACGGAATAGTGGGTCTTCGAGGAATTTTCTCCATCTTTTGCATATGTACCTTAGTTTTGCCAAATCTAGGGTTGAAACACGGGAGATGATTTCCGCAATCGCTTCAAATGGGAGACAATCCATCCTGCTGTTGTTAGATTCTTGTGCAAGTTCACACAAATCAGAATCACCAATGACTCAGTTTTGACTATTGAGACCGAAGATACCCGCATAGGGCCTACTAAGGGTAAGTTTATAAGTGAATACTTAAAAAAAAAGGTGCTTATGGTGGCACGATAACGTTCTAACCACTCCTCTTTTTTAAGCATATTTTTAGTTTATAAAGAGTTGTTTAAACAAAATTATTTATCAAATTTTTATATTATTTATGATCCACTATTATTATCGTTAGTTTTCTAATTTTTAAAATATAAAAAAATATTTAAAATTATATCTTATATTGATAATATTTTATTTATTGGTAAAAAAATAAAAAGAGAGAAAAAAATGCATTAGGAACGGTCTTGCTTCATGCAACAGGACGAATGCAAAATATAAATAATGCAGTCCGGCATTTCCAAACTAAAAAGGAAGAGAGAGCAAGAGGTACTGGCACTAAGCTTGGTGTCCCATTACCTATAAGCACTAATTGATGCTTATTAAATATAAAGGTTAAAGGGGTATTTGGTATAGAGCACCCTTTATAAACATATTCTAAGAGTATAATTATAATTGAGTACTGAAAATAAGTGCTTAGAGTGTTATATGAACATTCTAATCATCTCTTTTTATTTTTTTTATTTTTTATTTTTTACTTTAAGTATCTGAGGTTTAGCCAAAATTACTCATCAAAATTTTAAATCTTTTACATGTCTTATACTATTATCATTTTTCAAACAAACATATAAAATATGACATTTTTTTATTACTATGTATTATTAGTACTATTCTATTTATTTTTACCGAAAAAATAAATATAGTAAAATGTTAAACTTTGAGAAAAAAAAAATGAATAAAAAATCTTTAATACTAATACCTATTTACGTACTCAAATACTAATACTCAAGTACTAATAAGCATTCAGGGGTGCTTAAACATTATAAGTAGTTTTGGGCACTTGATGCTGAAATTTGTACTGAATACTATTTATAAAAATACTCTAATTATTTGATCATAAGATTTCTACACATAAAAGTATATTTATAATCGGTGTTCGTCACATATTTCCATCCAAGCATCATCTCTCGACCATTATACTTGCCCTATGGAGCTGTGGATGCTTGTAAGAATTTCGGTACCAGAGAGGGTACCAGTTATTATCTGACAACTTCACAGGACTTTTGGCTACGTGGGATGGAGGTGTGCTTCTCTCATTTTAATTTCAATTCAATAAAATGGAAAGGGACGCCGTTGATTCATATGAAGATAGAGTTATTATTATTTATTTATTTATTTTTTCCCTCCGCGATACAATTTACTGGACTTTAATATTCCATCTATGGCAGTATTATTTTCACCATAAAAAAATTATCATAAAATGTACTAACACAATATTTAAATTATTAAGTTATTTTTTTTTCTACTTTTACATAATAATAAATAAATTATAATTATAAAATGAAATATTAACGAAATTTTTTTTATACAAGTTAATATTTATCTTAAACATATTTTGTATATGTTTAAAAAGCAATGATTATATAGAGCACACAAAAGAATAAAAAAAATAGATAAGTAACTTTAGTTAAATATTCCTTTATAAAATAAAGAGTTACTTAAAAGAAATGATAGTTTAAGATACTGATATGGTAGATTAAGTACCTCATCTATATAACTCTTTATAAGCACACAACATCATTTTTTATTACCATATCTAATATCTTTTTATTTAGCTTCTTTACAAAATATTATCTTATGATCTTATCCGCTCTTTATTAATGTTATTAATTTTCTGTTAGCATTAATTAGTAATACACGCTCCATTTTCTGTATTCTATCAACTATTTCATATTACATTTGATTGATTTGGTCATTTTTTTAGTATAATATTATATATATAGACACATCACTGTGCGTGTTTGCTTTTCTTTCCCCCTCCTCAAAATGTCCACGAGTATTAATAAGAATAGATTGTGAAACCAACACTAAGCTACTTATTATATGCGAATAGATTTCTAAATGTTTAAATTGAACTTTCGCCTCCTTATTATTAGCGATAATATGCATACTAAAGCTCAAAATTGTAGCTATTCATGGTGCTCTCTTTGCAATGATTTTAAGATTGTACAAACAGTTTTGGAGCATTCTCAAGTTATGGACTAGTGAAATTTTAAGAGTTGAAGGGTGTTATCATATCTCATCAATAGTTTTGAATGTGTTTGTGATAATCCTATTAATAATATATATATATTTTTTGTTAATGTCATATTTGATATCCAAACTTTACTAAATTATTTAATTTACTACCTAATTACACTTTTTGTGGTCATTTATACTACTTAACATGTAAGTTTCCGTTTGTTGACATAGATGTAATAGATACATAGCACAATTAAGAATTGACACATGACATTTGCTAACATGGCATTAAATGCCATATGGCACCATTACTACACATGACACTCATTAACATGGTGAGAGTAAATACATAGTAGCAACTCCAAGAGTTATTTTTTTATTCAAACTAAAAAAAGAGTTAGACAAAGTACATACCATGCATATGAGCACAATTCTTCAAACCTCGTTTAAGATAACCTACATATATAGAAGACTCTTTCCATGCATATTTTCTATATAGGACTTATGAAAGAAGGATGGGGGGTCTTAAAGTGTGATTTGCAATTTTTTGCAAGAGAGTGTGTCAACTTTAACTCGATTTTTCTCACATAATTTGATTTTCAATTTAAAAAAAAAATTACTCAATCTTAATCTATTCCATGATTTCTTTAAAATCATATAAAAATTTCCACGTATACATGGTATGTATTTCATCTAACTCTTTCCTTGTTTAAATAAAAAAATATTTTTTCACTTAAAAAAAAATAACTCGTTCCCACTAGCGTTAGTTGACAAGTGGCACCATATGGCGATTGGAGTTGCTACCATATGTCTATTCTCGTCACGTCAATGAGTATCATGTATAAAAACATATGTTAATTCGTAGTAGTGCTATGTGATATTTTATGCCATGTCAATAAATGTTGCGTGTCAACTCCTAATTGTGTCACGCATCTATTACGTCGACATTAGCAAATGGAAACTTACGGAGTTATAGTATAAATTATCATGAAAAGTGTAACTAGATAGTAAATTGAATAATTCGGTAAAATAAGTTCAGGTACGAAATGCAACATTAGCCCTTTTTCTTTTCTTAAACATTTTAATATTTTCTTGATCGAATATCATTACCCATGACCTTAAAAAATTTACTTTTATTTTCCTAATAGTTTATCCGAAAAAAATCAATTCTAAGGGTTGACAAATTAATTTTATCCCATTGTTTAGTGGTTTATCCAACCGTATAATAAATTGTATACATATTAATATGTGCGGTATGTCAAGAGATAAAACCGTGCACAAAGAAGGGTAAATTAAATGGAGTGGAATCCTATCATGTCATGCGGTGTCTGGTGTCACTCATCCAATTAGTCAAATCAAGTTCAAGATTGCAAATAATAATTTTCTTTCCTCAAATAATTTGATCCTTTTAATTAAATATTAATATATGTAAATTTAATAGATAATAAGTTTTAATATCATAAGAATTTATTAAGTTAAAAAAAAAGAATATTAAATTTTCAGAAGAAAACTAATCCTTAGATTCGAAGAAGATTGCTTTCCTTAATTTTAAGTTTAAAGAATATCAATTCTTCAAAAATATGATCAAAATTAAGGAAATTACTCAAATGTTTAAACTCTAGCTCTTACTAAAGGGAAAACTATACAAATGGTAAGTTTACATACGAGATCAAACTTCCAACAAACTAAGATAGATGAACAACATTATGCATAATGATTCAAATAAGAGATTTTTACGTCGTCGTTATAACATCGCTAAAATAATCAATCGACACGATATCTAACATGTAGTGTTAATTTATATTGGTTTTCTGTTTATTTTATTTTTATATTTTTTACAATTTAATATATTTTAGGTGGCTTTTTTTTTCATTCCTATATTTTCTTTAATGTATTTATATTTTTCTTTACTTTTTGTGTATTTTTCTTTTTTATTTGTAATTAAATAGTCATATCAACACTATATTACTACCATACATAAGATAATATACCATGTCAACTCATTTTAACGATATTATTACAGTAAAGTAATATTATCTCTTATTTGAATTACTTTACATGATGTTGATCTTTATAATAATTAGTTAAAAATAAGATATGTTCTCTTATTTGAATTTATCTGAAAACACTAACCTTTAGTGTTAATTTTTTTCTCATTAAAGTCAAAATAAAAGTTTAATAGTTAGAGCGGTAGTTTTAAACTATCATTTTTTTTTTTTGGAAACATATTAATAATTCAAATCAAGAGTAAAAATATAACTAGGTCAAGCTAGGACCTAGCTCGAGTTAACATAACAACAACTATCCAATATTCTTTTTGAACAAGAAGAAAAACATCATCTAGCGGAGATGCAAAAAAATATAGATCTTCATGCTTGCTGTGCCTTGACTTTGCTTGCTCGTTCTCTACATATTCATCTCGCGCGAGACTATACAAAGGGAGACATGGTTAAATTTCTATGCAAGCTCCTTACAAAGACCAACAACTTGAATGCATATATCATGAAAGAAATCTTCCCCGAAGGGCACAATCAATGGCAAGGATAGCATCTGATTCTAAAATAATATTGTCAAACCATATATTATTTACTATTTCGAGTGCTTCAAAGATAGCCTCCAGTTTGGCTTCAAGAGGCAAGATAGGTGCAATATTTTTGGAGAGTCCTGCTATGATTCTTCATTAGGAGTCCCTGTTACTGACTCCAATAACTGTTTTCTTCCCATCAAATGTTATAGCTGCATCATATTTAATTTTTAACTCTGATTTGGATGAAGGAGTCTAAATTGGTCACCTTAGAGTGGTTTTTCCTTGAAGTTCACTATGTTTGCAGTGTGCCCACTGCTCAATAGCTTCAATTCTTATTCTTGCAATTCAATCATCAACTCTTTTTTTGTCCTTAAAGATCTTCTCGTTTCTCTCCTGCCATATAGCCGTCAATGCATGTAGAAAATCAATATCTTTTAGTTCTTGCTTCCTCTAGGCGATTTTCCTTTCATACTCATTCTTTGTGTCCAAGAGTAGAGTTATTCCTCACTGGCAGGTAGATATGATATATTAAACTTCATCCAAACTTGCTTAATGATACTACATTAAGTAAGAATATGTTTGATACATTCAACTTCAACTTCATAGAATACACATTTGTCAATACCACTTTTTCAAAGGTTATCCTTTGTTGAAAGCCCATTGCACAGGATGTGCCAAACCAAGAATTGGATACCAAGGGGAATAGGCAGATGCCATATCCATTCTCAGCTTTCATTTTGTTTATGATTGAAGCATTGATTGTCAAGACACGAGTAAGAAGATTTTGTGGAGACTTCACCATTTAGTTCATACTTCTAAACATATACGTCATCTGTTGTGTTGTTGGGATCTGGGAAAATGTTTCCTAGGCATACACTAATTTCTTCATCAATAGGATAGTCAATAGCATTTTCATTCTACTACCCAACATCCACCCAAGCTTAAGCTAAATTAATATTTTCAACTTATCTACTTAAAGGTCCATAAATCTACTTCCTAAGCTTCCCTTCCTTAGCCCAATGATATGTCAAGAACTTGACATGTTTAGTATTCATGGTCTTTGTAGAGGAATTGTTGTCCAACCACTTAGAATATTCTTCGAGCTTTTCATAAAAGGTTGATCCTAACTTTTTTTTTTTTTTCAAATTTGTTACCTCGAAATCTATATTTACCTCTTATGAGATGTGTCCAGAGAAGGTTCTTTCTCTTCACAGCCCATGCAAGCTTTACAAAGTTAGCTTTGTTCCTTACCTTATTATTTTAGTCTTTTGATTTTCTCCCATGTAATCTAATGTAGTTTTGTCCCTTCCTGTATAGTGTCCTAAAGAAAATTTATGCAAAGTTTTTCTAACTGAAGCGTCGTTTTAGAGGGCAGGGGCATAAATTGAGAATAATAATTTGATATATTCTTTAAGACAGATCTAGCCAAAAGATTCTTGCCTACCATATTTAACATTTTGGCCTTCCACCTTACGAGCATGTTCTTGACTTTTTCGGTTATAAAGTTTAAATGAGCACTTTTGTGTAGCCAAAGTCCTTCACAGGAATTAAGTATTTACCTATGATTCTCCTTAAGTTCACTCCAAGAAGGTGTGCAATAGTTCGCTTATCTTCTTCAACAAGATTATTGATGCAAGATTTATTATAGTCCTGAGACTTGAAGTTTAGCAAATAGAACCTCAAAAGTAAAAATTTAAAACGTATATGAGGGTTTATTTGATATAACTTAAAATATACGTTAAGGTCACAAATTCGTTAAAACAACTTGAAAAAATTTATACTCAAAACAAAATAATAAAATATAAATATATGTCAAATGTTGAAAATTTAAAATTTACTTGTTACTCATCAAAAACAAGAAAGTTATAAAACTCTAAAACTAAATTAGTGAGATCTTGGACATAAGCTAACAATATAAAATTTTAACAATATAAGATAAAAAATAACAATAAATAAAATGATATTTATAATAATATGCAAATGACTTAACTGACTACAATCATAGAATTTTGAACTCCTAAATTAAGGGCATCAGAAAAATTCACATGAATAGGCTCTAGATAAAGATTAGGATCCTAAAAGTTAGTTAAAGAAACTCTATAAATTTAAATCTTGAAATGAAATATTAAAATATAAATATAAATTAAAAAAATAAAACTAACTACTTCATTTCATAAAATTTTAGAATATCGAAAATTAGCGTGAAATGGAAAGGGAGTTTAGTGGTAAATCAAATAAACAAAAAAGATAGTAAATGTTATAAAAATCTATATATATAATAAAATGATTAAAATAAATAATATGTAACTAAGTTAATTAATAGAGTATGGGCTATACAAGATTTAATAGAAGCTCAAAGATAACAACTAACCTAAAATATTATAAATAATAAACATAAGTGATAAGTTAATGGAGCACATAGTTTTCTTCAAAACTAAGTTGTTGGTTTCTTAAAATCATAGGTTGAAAGCTATGAGAAATGATGGTTTTGAAATAAAACCATGAGTAAAAACCATGAATTGGTTTTACCATATCACTAAATACTTAGTAATTTGGGAAAAGTAAAATATGACACTTATTATACATGCCATTCACCTACTCATTAACCTAAGGCTTATAAAAACCCTTCAAAAACACTATTTGAATCTTTTTTAGTAGATCAAAACTTGGAGAAAGCATAAGGAAATTTTTGGGGAATTTTGGAGAAATTTATGAAAATTAGAAAATCGAGCACAAATATAAGCTTATGAAGTTCCTAAACCAAGAGAGAATTTGACGATGACCAGCCACCACCACTAGCAGCTCCTATCAATGCTTAAGGCTACTAACACTGACCCCATCACCAGTTACCACCATAGCTCCAAATGCTTGTGGGTTAGATATTGCACCCGATTTCCAAAAATTCATTAAAAATATAAATTTTTTTTTCTAAAAATTATGAAAATATTTATTCCAATATTATTTTAAGTAAATTTTTATGTAAAACTGTTATTTTTATAAATATCTTTTGTTTTATATATCGTTATTAATCAATGTGCTGCTTGAACCAAAATGATATAGTTTCCTTTTCAATTTTTTTTTTTGTAAATATCTTATAAATGTAGATAATTGCTATATAAAACGTCTTCTTAAAGCTTCTCATTTGATTAGGGTTAATTTTTAGTTTTTGGAAAACTAATAAATTTGAAATTTAAGGAAAATCCGCCTTTTTTTGAAAAAGATTTTGCTAGATCTGATTTTCTACCAATTTTTGAGTAATTTTTGGTCATATGCAGCAAGTTAATCTTAATTTTTAAGTAAAAATAGGAGATTTTATGAAAAGACAAGTTTTCTAAAACTAAATATGATTTTTTTACTTGTGTGGATTTATACTAGGTTGATAAATTAATCATTTTTATTGAAAATCACTAATAATTAGTAGTGAATTGAAGATTTTAGTTGCTATACATGAAGAATTTTAATACTAAAAACCATAATTTTTAGACTTGATATATTTATTTTAGGTACATTAGTTAATTAAGTATGTTTAATATTCTTTTGGTTGAATTTCAGGTTATGTATATCGATGTGGATGAGTTTTAAGGCATGCAAATTGATATCGGTAAAGCTTCGGTAAGGTTAGGCATGAACAAAATAACGAAATGCGATTAAAATAGAGTTTTCAACGACTTGAGGCAAATATGGTGCCTGTAGAAGGTGCTATAAAAGTTCTAGATGAGCTAATGGATGAGTTATTAGCCGTAGAAGGTTTTGTAGAAGCTTATGCGAATGTTGGTACAAATTGTTGACTTGTAGAAGGTACCGTAGAAGCTATTGTAGAAGCTATCCTGATCGAGTTAACTATAAGTTACAGTTATAGAAACTTTAGTAGAAGGTTTCCTAATGTAGAAATTATAAACAAAATTCCTATAAAAGATCGAGTAGAAGGTCTGCTTCATAAGAAACATTAGTTAAGATACTAGTAGAAGGTCTTATAGGCAAATAATATAACTAAAGATATTAGTAGAGATTTGAGTAGAAGGTACTCTACCCAAGAGACCCTAGTAAAAGGTTGTGTAAAAGGTTTCATATTAAGGAATACAAGTTAAGACTATAATAAAAGCATGAGTAGAAAGTACTAGATACCTAATAGACTTTAGTAGACAGTTATATAAAAGGGAGTAAAAACCTAAGAATCTAGTAAAATGTTATGTAGAAGGTCTAAATAACCTATGTAAAAGTAAGAACACTTATTACCCATAATCAACACTTAATGAATACTAAAAGTATAATAATAAACATAACCAAAAGTGTAATGATTGAAACATTATAAATTTAATTAATTATATAAGAATTGAAATGTAATTCATAATATAGGGACTATTGACAACGGAAGGACTAGGGCATCTAACTTATAAGGGCAATTATGAATTGGGGTAAGTAGGATTAATGCTTAATGGCATTTTATTGTATTATATGAATGTACTTAGTGATGTGTACACTTATTTATGGTTGTAAAAATCAACACTTAATGAATACTAAAAGTATAATAATAAACATAACCAAAAGTGTAATGATTGAAACATTATAACTTAAATTAATTATATAAGAATTGAAATGTAATTCATAATATAGGGATTATTGACAATGGAAGGACTAGGGCATCTAACTTACAAGGGCAATTATGAATTGGGGTAAGTAGGATTAATGCTTAATGGCATTTTATAGTACTATATGAATGTACTTAGAGGTTGATGTGTACACTTATTTGTGGTTGTAAAGTAGTTGAATGTATATATGTGATGTGTGTGGTTGAATTCTGTTGTTATGCTATATGATGTGATTGCTTTGTTGTATTTTGTTTCCTAATTTAATGTTTACAATTAGTTAGTCACCCATAAAGCAGACTTAAGCCAAACTTAGATTTAAGCACCAACTGGACATACATTGCTATCCACTAAGGAGTGGTTAGGCTTCTTCGACCTAATATCGGCCATTCAATGAGGTAGCAATAATTGGCCTTTCCTTAGTCCTAGTTGAACTAAATGGTAAGAGATGAGGTTACAATGGGGCCAAGGGCATTGGGTTTGAAGATAATCACGAGAGAAGCTAGTTCTCCATCATATAAGCTTGGGTCTCATCATAAGTCGTGGCATTATGGTTGTTATGTGTAATCTCCTTAACTTAAGTAGAGCGAGCATAATTTTTCTAACTTCACGATGGACTAGATAATATTGGCATATGCTTATTGCATTTCATTGCATTTAACTAATTGATTAACAACCTTATTTAATTGTTGTGCTATGTATGCATCCTTCTCCATCCCCTTATTAAGTGGTGGTTACTTATACTTTATAATTTTTTTGCAACTTCTAGAAGATTAACACTAAGATCAACTAACCCGCAGATGTATATAGGATAGGGAATGGGTTTAGAGTGATGAGCAAATGAATTGGAATATATACATATATATATATATATATTGTCTTTCGTTTGAAGTCCATTGGGCCATGTATATGAGCTAGAGTAAATTTTGTAGTATTTTATTTATTGTAAATGAGAATTGAAATTTATTTTATAAGTTTTCTTGTGTAAAAAAATCTGTAAATTTTTATTAATTTGGGAGGAATTTAATAAATTAAATATCTATTTTTCAAATGGATTATACAAACCAAATGTCTCTATATTACTTTAAATGTTGAACTAAAGATGTTATAGAGTTGTTCAGTTTATGTGCCTTGTGTATACTAACTCTATGATAACAATGGCCAGCTTCTATCTTAGGCTTATGTATACGATGAGACCGATAGTTGCTCTCAGGGTATGACAATTCTTAGGTAGTATTAAAGTATTGTTTCTTAAGGACTTAACATATATAATTCTTAAGGAAATAATTCTGAAGCATCTTAATTAAAGTCAAATAGACACATTAGGTATCAAAATCAAAGTATGTAGTAAATGGATAGTAAAGATGTAGACTTTAAGAGTATGTATGTATATGTATGTGTATGTATGTATGTATATATATATATATATATATATATTACACACATAGGAAACTAAAATTTTAATGACGTATCTAAAACTTTGCTAACCCTCCTTCCTATTAACTTATGAGACTATGGAGACGAACTCGTGATCATTTAGTTAAACTTTGGAGATCCGAAGGGAAATAGAGAATGTTGTAGCACCCAATTGTAAAAAATCTTATAGAACCTTGATTAGAAGACCTTGTAGTTATATGGATGGACTCACAGAACCTAAAGTAGACATTGAAGTGAAACCTATTGTAAGAGATTGTAGAACCTTCTATAGAAGCTTAAGATGAAGTTTGACGAGGGGAATTTTCTGGAAGGGCTAAGGTAGAATCATATGAAGGGAACCTTATAGAACCTTCTGTAAAAGGTAATATAGAACCTAATGAAAAGGAAGTGTTAGATCTATTGAAGAGGATCTTGTAGATTCTTTTGTAGAAGATTTTGTAGAACGTCATGTAGAAGATGATATAGGACTTGATGATGATCCTATAGAAGTTGTAGTAGAAGGTAACTGAGTGTTAGAACCTAATGAAGTATGAGCCATAAAAGCTAATGTAGAAGGTCAGTTGCATAAAGATGATGAGATAGTTCAGGAGGTTATCGACATTGATAGTGATGAGGATAAGGTTCAAGGGTTAATGAAGGTAGAAGAAGCCAAGGTCCATGAGGTGATCTACATTTCAGAGTGTCTAATGGTCATTTGAGTTCAAATTTTGAGATTAAGTATGAAAGTTATTAGAAGATGAAGTGGTGCACTTACTTGGTTTAAGTAAGGAAGAAAAACCTTAAAGAGAAACTTAAGGATGATCTTAACTAGATATTAGTCAAAACCTAGTTAATTTAGAGTAAGTAGTGATAAGTGTTAAAATAAGGACATAAACCCTAAGATGGTAAAAAATGCAAACAGATGAAGATGAAGTTTGTTAGGTAATCTATATCTTCATGAATGTAGTGATTGTTAAGTGGAGTTTAGAATCAAGGATGATGAATTAATTCTAGTGTGATGTCAATTGATTGGACCATTAAAGCTAGTAATAGCCCCTACTAACTTAGATAGCTTGGAAAGTTGGTACATTTGACATGTACTTACTTTAGGCTTTAAGAACCTATCAAAAAACTTTCCACAAAATCTAATACACCTTAATAGCTTCCAATTGAAGAGATGACCCTTTTGCTAATCTAACATAATTTAACCTTAAACATGTTTAAACATTTAAAGCATCTAGGATTGTGTGATAAAATTCTAGTTGAAGAAGTACTTTCACTTATATATGTATATAAATATTTATGAATCTTGATGTAATTACTATAAATGGATGTAATTTAATCATGAATGAATATACATCTTCTACGATGTTTTTGAACTATAATATATATGACCTACATGTGATGTATTTATATTTTATATTGCTATACACACACATACATATATATATATGTGTGTGTGTGTGTGTGTGTGTGTGTGTGTGTGTGAACCTCAAAATTAAGAAAATGCTTGACATGTATATGAAATAATAAATATCTACCGTACATCTTAACATTTTACTTGAAACAACACATTTTCTTTTCGTTTAAACATAATTGAATTTTGCATAAGTAGTAATTCCCACATGACTACTAATGCGTTTATACTATGTATCATGAATAAATATGTATATTGAATTATCAATCATTTAATTGATTAATGAAAATTTTCAATGAAAGTACAATTACAATGTTACCTTGGTCAAAGCTTTGAATCGAATATATGAATGCCAATTGATATAACTAATATTCCTAATCATAAATTATAGCTAAGGTTTACTATAGGAAGGATAACAAAACAACTTGATACTAAGTTACATATCAAACACACCCTTTAAACCTTTTACGAGACTAACCTTGGAAAATATCTCCCTTCATCCCTTATGCTACATAAATCTAATTGCAAATAAACTAAAGTCAATTTATCTAGACCTACCCTTTTCCTCTTAAACTTCTACAAAAGAAACCTTAGAAAATGTTTTCTATCACCTAATCTAGGGTCAAGCTAACTACTTTCCCATACACTCTTTCTCTCAACACTAAGTGAAAACAATCTTGCAAAATGATCCTCTATCACCTCCTATTATTAATAAACCTACTTACATAAGCCAAATTTTACTTTATGTGTGTTATGATTGATCACTAGATATCCTAACAATGACATAATCAAATGATAACTCTAAATTTAAGGATAAAACTTAATCTTGAATATCAAAGCTAAATCGCTCCGTCTTAAACCTCAACACCAAAGACATATGTTGATATGAGTAACGAAATCTAATGATAATAATTATGATGATAGTACAAGAACATTTGAGGGGAAAATAAAACTTGCTCACTCAATCTTTTATAGCAGGTAATAAATGTAGAATTAAGAATGCTAGAATGAATATGTACTTAAATTAATAGACTCCAAGAAAAGGATAATAGATAATTATAACAAGATGTAACTAAGAAACAATTAAAATAGTAATCTTCGTGTGTACTAGCATAAATATCCTAGTGAGAAGGAATGGCAAATCTATATAGTATGTATCAGAGTGATCATCGGCCTTTAGTCCTGTTGTGTCCAGTCCAATTGAGTTGAGTCAAGTGGAGTCAAGTGTATCTAGTTAAGTAAATTTAGTTGTCAATTGTCTTTATCGAGGTTGAGAAAATATAAGGTCAAGATTTTCCACTCATTCCTACCAATAATTGTACTAAGATATATGAAGTGAAAGTACTATGAAATTAAAAGAATAATAAATAACACTTTGATATGTGGCATAAAAACATAAAAGATAAACTAACCAATAATAATTAAAGACCAAGTTAAAGCAAACAAACCTCACATTTAAAAATCTACCTCGCGACTTTAACTAATATTAATAACTATATATAGTAATGAGCTACTTATACTTGTATGGCCAAGATCAATAGAAAAGTCCAAATTTGAAAATCAAATAGCCAATATAATCATAATAGATTCAAGTAATCATATTTGACACGAATTATATAAAAAGAAAAAGGGGTATTAATTAATTTTAGAAAGCAATATCTTAAAATACTGGATAATCGAGTTCAGAAGTGAAAAACAAAAATACCTCAAAGGTATACATATGCTTATACCCAACAAAATAACTTTTGGATGCCTAAAATGAGAGTGAGAGTGAGAGAGAGAGAGAAAGTTGGTAAACTAGAACTGACTTACAACTTACCTAAATTACCAAATTACTAACAATAGAAAATAAGCACTGAAGACAAACATTAGGATCCTAAAAGTTAGTTAAAAAAAACTCCATAAGTTTAAATCTTAAAACAAAATATTGAAAAATTAATATAAATTTAAACGATAAAACTAACTACTTCATTTTATAAAATTTTAGGATATAAAAAATTGATGCAAAATAAAAAGGAAGTTTAGTAGTAAATTTGATAATGCAAAAATCACATATATTTTCTATAGTAATTTTGGGCTGATTTTAACTTTATTTTTATTAATTTGATGCTATTTTAAGTTTATTTGTTTATTTATCACTTTCAAGAACTCTAGGAGCACTTCATGAAGATTTTAAGGATTCTTAGGTAATTTTGAGCAATTTTACTGTAAAATTGTAGCTAAGAAGCAAAGCACAGAAATTTGAGCAAGAACGAAATCTAAAAACTTCTATGGTCACGGACCATGCATCCCTACCTATAGTCCTTGTCATGGTTCCTACCCATGGTCCTTTTGTAAAAGAATGCAACTTGAATTTCGAGATTTCATAAGAAGAGTACAACCAGAGCCTACTGACCGTGTATTATGGGCGTAAAGACATTACGAATTCCAAAATTCCATTTTTATTAGGTTTTCTTTGTAATCTTAGAAATATTGCTTATAAATACACTCTTAAGCCTACGGTTACACAGAGAGAGCCCCTTGAGTAATTGTCAAGATTAGAATATGGCTCTTCCATCGTGTCTTTTACTTTTCTAGTTTATTATGTTTTTACTTAAATAAACTTAGTAAATTATTGTTGAACCTTATGTTTATAAGTGTGATTTTACTAATGAAATTCAATTGATAATTTTGCTTATTATGATTTGATTATACTATTTTTATTGTGTTAGATTAATATTACTTAGGGTATTAGTTTGATGTCTGAGTTTGTTATAGAGTTGCAAGGGCTATAGTAAATAGACAAATATAATTAGAAAAGATTAGATGTACTAAGAGATTAGGTATTTAATCTTTTCAAATTAGGGTGACCTAATGTCGAGATCCATGTACTTTATGTAATCCTGAGATTCTCTATTAAGTAACATGCGGGTAAAGAGGGTCTCAGGATTATGAATTAGCCAAAGATGTGAGTTTGGCTAATTTAGAATCCGATATCTATTGAAATAGTGTTAAGAATCTCTACAATCCAATAAGGCAATTGAGATTGAATAATCCCTTATAACTAAGTAGTAAACGAAAAATTAAGATTTATTAAGAAAAATGTTAGTTTGTAATTAATTAATTCATGTTTTCTATTTTATTTTAATAATTTTCATGTCTTTATTGCTTTTATGTTATTTTTATGCTTTAAGCTTCATGTTATTTTATTTTATTTATCATTAGTTGTTATTTTCATTTTAATTAGTTAATTTGTTATTTAATTACCTTATTAATGGTTAGCTATTTTAATTTATTTCTTTTTATTGTTGTTTGATGCCTGACTTCCTTACAATACTTACTTTCTATATTAGTTTATTTTGTTAAATCTCACTTACTCAATAAAATCCTCCAATACAATAAGTTAGGCAACTGAATAAATTAAAAGGATACACTTGCTAGGAATAATTAAACATACTCATATAACTTAAAACCTCGTGAGATTGACACTTGAACTCAAAATCCATTTTAAATTTATACTATAACCAAAGTTGTTAAAATTATAAGTCAAAAATATAATTTTACGAGTTTGTGATTTTATAATTTTTTTCTTAATTAAAATAAATATGAAATCATTTATATATAAACTTTTAGTAAAATTATGAACTTTTATATACGATTCTATAAGTTTATGAGTTTACCAATTCTATACGATTTTATACGATTTTGCTGATTTAATACATTCAAATAAACTATAAAATTACGATTTTGACAATCATAACTATAACTTGATTGGTTGTACTTACCTATAATGCAGTTTATGCACGATTAAAATTAAATAAATAAGAAAATTGGTTAATGTTATAAAAAATATACATAATGAAATAATTAAAATAAATAATATGTAACTAAGTTAATTAATGAAGCATGGGCAATACAAGCTTTAGTAGAAGCTTTCATACAAAGTTAACAACTAACCTAAAATATTATAAATGATGAACTTAAGTGATAAGTTAATAGAGCTCATGGTTTTTCTTCAAAACCAAGGATGAATTGTTGGTTTCTTAAAACCATTAGTTAAAAACCATCGAACTATGAGATTTGATGGTTTTGCGATAAAACCATGATTGAAAACCATGGATTAGAACATGGTTTCACCAAACTACTAAACATTTAGCAATTCAACAAAAGTATAGTATGACACTTGTCACAATTCACCTACTCATTAACTAAGGCTTATATAAATCCTTCAACAACATCATTTGCACCCTTTTGGGAAAATCACAACTCCATAGAAATCAATGAAAGCATAATATTTTTTTTAGGGATTTTTAGAGAAATTTAGGAAAATTGAGCACAAATATGGGCTTGGGGAGTGCCCAAACCAAGTGTAAACCTAATAAGAAGAAACCACCACCATTAAGAGCTCCCATCAATGCTTAAGGCTACTGACAGTAGCCCCATTACTAGTGGCCACTGTAGCTTCAAACGTTGATGAGTTTGGTATTCTATACGATTTTGAGTTTGGTATTCTATACGATTTTCAAAGTTCATTAAAAATATCACAAATTTTCTAATAATTATGGAAAAATTTATT
Source organism: Lumnitzera littorea (assembly GCA_024138015.1). Lineage (NCBI taxonomy): Eukaryota > Viridiplantae > Streptophyta > Magnoliopsida > Myrtales > Combretaceae > Lumnitzera > Lumnitzera littorea. Next base: position 12,325,410 of record JAMXBB010000007.1, on the reverse strand, counting down.
TCGACATTGTTTTAAGTATATTTTCATGTAAATTGTTATTTTTGTAAAAATCACTCATTTTATATACGCCTTTAATAAATGTGTTGTTTGAAATCAATTTTTGATTTAATTTTTAAAAGCTTAAACAATATTTTTTTTTTCAAAATTTTTCTGTGAATATCTTATACCATATCAATAATTGCTATATAAAAAGTTTCCCTAAGGTTTCTTATTTGATTATGGTTAATTTTTAGTTTTTGAAAAATTGATAAACTAAAATTTAATGAAAATCTACCCTTTTTTTCAAAAAGATTTTGCTATATCTAATTTTTTACCACTTTTTGAGTAATTTTTTTGTCATATGTAGCAAGTTGATCTTAATTTTTAAGTGAAAATAGAAGATTTTATGAAAAGTTGGGTTTCTAGAAGCTAAACATGATGTTTTTTATTTTTATAGATTTTCACTAAGTTGTTAAAATGATAATTTTTCTTAAAAATCACTAATAATCAGTAGTGAATTGAAGATTTTAGCTACTATACATGAAGAATTTTCACACTAAAAACCATGATTTTTTGGCTTGATATATGCATTTAAGATACATTAGTTAATTAAATGTGTTAACATTCTTTTGGTTGAATTTCAGGTTATGTATGTCGATGTGGATGAGTTCTAGGGCATGAGAGTTAATATTGGCAAATTTTAGCAACATTGGGCATAAACAAAGTAAAGAAAAGTGAAAATGGAGTTATGGTGAGTTGGGGCAAATCTAGTGCCTTTAGAAGGTATTGTAGAAGTTTTGGATGAGCTAGTAAAGAAGCCGGTAGCTACAAAAAGTTCTATAGAAACTTCTATGCATGTTGGTGCAAATTGCTAATCTATAGAAGGTATTGTAAGAGTTACCTTGACCAAGTTGACTAAAAGTTAGAGTTGTAAAAAATTTAGTAGAAAGTTTCTTGATGTAGAAAATATAAACAAAATTATTGTAAAAGGTTAAGTAGAAGGTTTTTTTATTAAGAAACATTAGTTAATACACTAGTAGAAGCTTGAGTGAATATCAAACAAGCGAAGAATAACTAAGTAACTTAGTAGAAATTTAAGTAAAAGATACTTTAAGCTTATGAGATCTTAGTAGAAGGTTGTGTAGAAGGTTTCATATCAAAGAGTATGAGTTAAAACTCTAATAAAAGCTTAAGTAAAAGGTACTAAACACTTAATAGACCCTAATAGAAAATCATGTAGAAGGTAATAAAAACCTAAGAAACGTAGTAAAAGATCTAAATAACCGATATAAGGGTAATAACACTTACTACCAATAATCAACACTTGATGAATACTAAAAGTATAATAATAAACCTAACCAAAATTATAGCAATGGAAACATCATAACTTTAATGAATTATATAAGAACTTAAATTTGATTTGTTATATAGGGACCATTGATGATGAAAAGATTAGGGAATTTAACTTAAAAGGGCCATTATGAATCTAAATAAGTGAGATCAATGCTTAATGACATTTTATGGTACCATATAAAAGTACTTAGAGGTTAATGTATACACTTTTTTGTGGTTGTAAAGTAGTTGAATGTACATATGTGATTTGTATGGTTGAATTCTACTATCATGCTATATGTTGTGATTGCTTTGATGTATTTTGTTTCCTAATTTGAGTGTTTGCAATTAGTTGATCATCCATAAAACAAACTTAAGCCAAAATTAGATTTAGTGCTAACTGAACATGCACTACAACTTACTAGGGAAGTAGTTAGGATTCTCCGACTAAATACCAACCTTTCAACGAGACAACAAGAATTAGCCTTTCCTCAACCCTAGTCAAACTAAGTGGTGAAAGAAGAGGTTATGGCAAGGCTTAGGGTACTAGGTTTGAAGGTAATCATGAGTGAGGCTAGGTTTCCATTGCACAAGCTTGAGTTATATCTTAAGTTGTGGCATTATGGCGGTTATGTGTAATCTCCTTAATCTAGGTTAGAGCGTGGCATAATTTCTTTAAATTTACAATGGACTAGACAACGTCATGTAGATGGCATATGGTTGTTGCATGGCATATGGCTCTAATTGATAACCTTACTTGATTGTTGTGCAGTGTATGCATCCGTCTTTATCCCCTTATTAAGTCATGGTTATTCATATCTCTACATTTCTTTTGTAGGTTCTGAAAGATGGACACTAAGATCAACCAATCTCCTGATGTATATAGGATGGGTAATAGGTTTAGAGTGAGAAGCAAATGAATTAGGAATTTTTTTTTTTTTTTTGGTCTTTTGATTAAAGTCAACTGGGCCATGCATACAAGCTAGAAATTTTTGTAGTTTTCTTATTTATGATAAAATTATAAATAACCCTTTTAAACTTTGACTTAGGTGTGAATTAACCTTTTGAATTTTCAAAGTGTGCTTTTAGAATCCTTAAGCTTTAATAAATTGGCAACGTAAAAAACATTTCCTTTTTTAGTTAAAAAAGTCATACTATTGTCAAATGTTAAGGGCTCTTAAAGCACATTTTAATAAGTTTAAGGGATCTTTATGTAACAAAATCTAAGTTTAAAAGGTTATTATCAATATATGGGGTTTATTTAACAATTTATCAAAGTTAACGCACACTTTAATGCCTCATTCATTTGAGGGGAATTGGAACTCAATTTCCCTCTTATTTCTTATTTCTTATTACAACATTCACTTAGTTTTTTGTCTCCAAATCGCGATTCCTTAGGAATCCTTATTACGTGAAATCAAGTAATAGGGATTCCTTGACTTAATTAAAGAATCATGATTCCTTACAAAATTTCACATTTTTTTCAAAAATAACCTCATATCAATTTAACAATAACCACTATCATTATTACCATTGCTACTTCCACTACCGACCATTACTACTACTACCGCTACTACTGCTACTGACCACTATTACCACCATCATCGTCGCCACCATTGTAACTGTAAGCCCCAAAGTTCAGCCAAGTAACCGTAAGATTGAACTTAGAACCCAAGGTTTAGGGCGATCGGCTAAAGGATCCGATCATACCCAAATTATAAACTATTTAACAAGATATCAGTAAAAATGACCCTGTAAACTTAAATTTAAGAAAATAAGTAGTAAAATAGGAGACTATAAAATTTTCAAATTTTAAGCATAATAACTGCTAATTACCAAAAAGGCAAAAAGTATAATATAATAACTAATAAATTGTTAGAGATAGATTATATGTATACTAAAAATTTTAGAATGACCAAAATAATATTTAGGAATGTTCACGTGTACCCTACATGCATTTACGTGTTGGATAAAAATACGCGTAATTACTAAAATTGGCCGAAAACTAAGTAAATAATTAAAGAAAAATACAAAATAATTATAAAAAAATCAGAAAAAATCAGAAGAGGATAAGCTGATGCAAGATTAGGTCGTGACAGAAAAAGAAAAAAATAACCAATAGGAATTTGACAAACAAAAAGCCTAAAATCATGGAAATGGGGCAAAATCCCATCAAATTAATGCATAATAATTACAAAATTCGTCTATAAATAGCAAGAAAAATTCAGAAGCTCATTTGGACAGATATAAATCAGAGAAAATTAGAGAGAGTCGAAAATTCGAGAGAAAATCCAGAAAAATAAAAAAAATAAGAAAAACTGTGCAGTTAGGGGTTTTAAAGGGAACCCACACCAAACGAGGAGCTGGGAGTGGACGGCCACCACCACCACACGGTGGTGGCAGCGCCTAGGCCGGCCGACAACCCCACGGCGGCCCGCGGTGGCCGGAGCCACCCAAACCGGTGAGTCCAATTTCCAGCCCGAATCTTGTAAAATTTTGTAAAATTAGTTATTTTGCCCAGAAAATTATGAAACTTGTTATTATGAGGTTTTATTGTATGTAGATTTAGGGAAAAATGTTGATTTAGTTTAATTATATTTGGAAATATAGGGTCCTTAACAAATTGTTCAAAACCGAGCATGATTAAACCGGAAATTAAATAGGCTTAGGGATGTAGTTTGGGGCTCAAAATTTTTCTGTAGGATGCTCATGTGACATAGAACAGTGCTATGAAGCCCTTTTTCAAAAATTAATTTTCGAAATTTTTAGATAATTTTTAGGCTCTAAAAAGAGGCATAAATTGGGTAATTTAGGGTTAATTATGTAATTAAATGATTAATTTCTGATTTAGTAAATAATTACATGTTTTAGGATGTTAAGATCTGGTGGAGTATGATCCTTATAGCATTTAGGGTGTTAGATGTAATTATTAGGTTAATTATGTAATAAATGAGTAATAGGAAATAAATAGTTAATTATGTAAATTAGGGAAATTTGGAGTAAAATCTGATTTAGGATGGATTTAGACATTTTGAAATAATAATTGGTGTTTAGAGATGGTAATTAGGGTAATAGAAATATTAGAAATGCATTATGTGCATAATATGCAATAATGCATAATGTGTAATTATTGAAAATATAATAAATAGAAAATATTATAATAAAAATTTATATTTTGAGAATAATAAAAATTTCACAATAAATCTGATAGGAAACTTGAATTTATGGAATTATATGAAAAATGTAAAAATTTGTCACATTAGGAGTGAATTCGGTACACCGATATGAATTTAAGTGTACCGAGTAAAATAAACACTAACAAAGGGTAATGATGGTATTTAGGTTATCGGGAAATAATGTGATTAATTTCACATTATGGATTGAAACTAATTTCTAGGGTTGGAATATAAAACGCTACTTAAAAATCGAACTAAAAACTTGGTTTAGAAATCGATGCGAAAACCGAACCTGAACCTAAACTTAGAATAATTATAAAAGACTTAATACCTAGATAATTAGGCATATTAAACCGTAAACAAAACCTAACAAGAAGCATTATAGGATAAAACGAACCTATAACAATTATATGAAAAGCTGAAACCACGTTCGTGTTATAGGGATAACCGGCGATGGCCTGAGCAAATCGGACCTCGAGTGAGCGAGCGAGGAGTCGAGGTAAGTTGGGATTAATACGTTGCTGTATTTTTGGAGGCTTAAGATTATGCTTGGTTGTGCTTGTTAGATAGTTGAATGTATGCATGTGCTTGATTATGGGTGATGCTATGATTATGTTTGTTGCCTTGGCGCATATTGTATGAATTTTATGTACTGATTGATCACCCTAAATTGGACTTAATCAAATATACGACCAGTAATCATAATCGAACATGCATGGCAACCCGTTAGGGGATTTAGGACTCTCCGGCCAAATACCGACCCCTTCGGAAGGGATAGCGCAGGATTGCAAAATGGTCCCTTCTTCATCCTCAGTCGAACTAAGTGACAGGAGAGGAGGTCGCGGCGAGGGTGAAGGCAGTGGTTCGAAGGTAGTCGCGGGAGGAGCAAGGTCTCCATTACACAAGCTTGGGTTTGGTCGTGAGCTGTTGCATTAACGGCAACTCCTCAACCCGGATTAGAGCGGGCGCAATTTCTCTAATCTCACGACGGGCCGGACAACGTCGTGTGATGGCATTTGCTTGCACATGCATTGCATCTAATAAGTGATTGAAAACCTTGTTGTGTTTCTGGTATAGTTTTAAGTCCTCCGTCCCTACTTACTGAGCTGTGGTTGCTCACATCCCTATAGACGTCGTGCAGGTGCTGGCTAAGAAGCGGCAAACAAATACTCTGAAGCTAGCAACTGCTGGATCCTGGGGAGTGAGGAAAAACATCGAAGAATCAACACATATTTTACTTTTCATTTCTGATTAATGTAATAACGGAATTATAGTGATTTTATATAACTTTTCTCACTTTCTTAGGTAAATGATTTATTTAAATTACAAATTGTCTACTTCAAAGCGGGTTAGTTGTGGACGCCTTGTGTAGATCAGGTCTAGGATAGCGGTTGTGAGGCCAACTTCTATCTTAGGATGGTTTACACGGCGGGGCTGTTACGACTCTACCGCTTCGGGGCGTGACAGTAACAACCACTATCACCACCACCTACCATCACCACCTACCATCACCACCTACCACCACCACCACCACCACCACCGTTGTTACTAACACCGTTACCATTACACTGTTGCCACCATTATTACTGCCACCACCCACAACTACCCTTACCCCCCTCCAAGCCATTACCCTAGCCACTACCACCACTATCAACCATTGCCACCGCCACCGTTACCAACTACCATCATCATCATCGCTCATAACCGCTATCGACCATTACCACTAACTTTACCTCCGCAGTCGATTTCCATCACTACCACGTATTACTTTAGAATTACTAAAAAAATATTAAGGGTATTTTATTCATTAAAATTTTATTACGTGTCTATTCTTAAGTTATTTATTAATTCAACTAAACAATACATTACTTATTACATTATTTAAGAATTCCAATTACATTCCTTCTTCGTTCCATTCAGTGAAGTGAACGAGCTGTAAATGTTTAGAGGATCAATCTATACCTAAATCAAAGTTTAGGAGGTCATTTACATTTTCCCCTTTATTTATTATACATAAGAATTACAATTTCTTTTATAAGTTTTCTTGTATAAAAAAACTCGTAAATTTTTATTATTTTAAGTAGAATTAGATAAATTAAATATCTATTTTTCAAAAGAATTATATGAACTAAATGTCTCTATATTACTTTAAATATTGAACAAAAGATGCTTTAGAGTTATTTAGCCATATGTGCCTTATGTATACTAAGTTTGTGATAGCAATTAAGAGGTCAGCTTTTTATTGTAGGTTGGTGTACACAACATGACTATTACAACTCTAATACTCTTGAATATGACAATAGTTTACTCTTTGGCTAGATATTTGCCTAAAAAATTCCATTGTTTGCTTCATTAACTGAGTATTACTTTGAGAGGCCTCTCTTATTAAGAGGTATCATCAATAAAAACAAATGAGAGAGATTTAGGTTTACACCTTTCATTTTGATGGCCTTCCAGAGTTTTGAATTCACCAGATGGTGGATCATTTTACTCAAGATTTCCATAAGTATGATAAAAATGTAGTACAACAAAGGTTCTCCTCCTCTTATACCTTAGCTTGAAGTAAAGCTATCAAGACATACTCCATTAAGGATGACTTGGTAGGAGACCTTGGCTAAGCAAGACTAAATAAACTTAATCTAAGAATCAAGGAAGTTTAAGGCCAGAAAGGGAGTGTTCGATACAATCACATTGACTTCTATTGAATGCTTTTAGGATTTTGAGATTTGGCTATGTCTAAATACTTTAAATGAGATCTTTAAAGTCGGGCTAAAATCTAAATGGCCTTTTATCTTTTAGATCAACCCTTTAACTAAGGAAGGTGTTTAGGAGAATAGAGCAATGGTCAGATTATAATGAATTGATATGGAAGAGATTAGCTTTAGGAAACATAGCTCTCCAAGTGCAATTAGTCTAAGCTCAATTGAGCCTAGTCCATATGAGGTCCTTCATATGTTTGTTTGTTTGTTCTTTTTTTTTTTCTTTCTTAATACTGAGTATTTCTTAGCCTAACAAATCCTAGATCCATAGCACCATAATTATTCATACATTCTTGGTATAGATTTACCTTGAATTGGTCAATAGGCCTACTACCCCATTTTTCCTCTTTACATAAGATTTCACTAAAGTCTCTTATGAGAGTTTAGGGTCCCTTAGTGAGATTCAAAGTTTCCTTAAGATGGTCTTACAATATTCTTCTAATAGCAAGGTTTGTATTGACATAAATGGCAGAAAGAAATAAGATTGAACAAGAAAATCTTACCTCAACTTCCATGAATGCATGTTTACTAAATATAAATTTCTTGTTGACAACCACTTCCTGTATATCCCAAAGCACCACAATTCTACTATTGAATACATCTGCCTTTAAGCAGATTAGTTTTCAAAACAAGGATAAGGTCTTAGCCTTTCGGCCCCTTTTTCATTAAGACGAGTTTTAGTAATAATGACAATTTGAGGGTTGTATGTCTTTATTGTTTAATCAATAACCTTTTTCCTCGTATAAGATCCTGCTTCCTTGCATTCCAAGCCATAATTTTAAAGAGCCTCTTCTGCATATCTAAAGATAATATGTCCATGTAATCTTCTTTTAAAACAGTAAATTGGAGTCTATAAAGAACATCATCTGTGTATTGTTGTTGTATCCTCTTGGCCATTAGTTTGCATGTCCATGGCCTCATATGCACTACGACAAGCATCATATTCACTTTCCATGAAGGCATCAGCAAATTCTTCTCCAAACCTTTCTGCATTTTTTCTACTTAGAGTACTATTTGTGCCTTCATTGGTAATAAACCTTTTGTTATGATATCCTCAACTGCTTCTTTACATCTAGCTTCCAATCTATTCAAAACTTCTTTAACTTCTATCTCCATTCTCTCTAAGGGTATGGAGAACACCATTCATGTAGTGCTTGTAGTGTTTACTAGTCCAAAGATGTCCTACATGGTCCTTCCTTCTAGAATAGTTAGCCTAAAGATGATTTTTAGAACTCTTTCCATTGGCCATCTTAGCACTATCTCTTCCATTCTCCATACCTCTGCCATTACTCTTGTTTTGTCTTGGTTTGTTTGCACTGGCTAGACTAGGAAATTGATGTTAATCCTCAAGCATAGTGAATTGAGAATTAGAAGTTTGATATCCATTTCAACTTTTACTTTGATCGCCATATTTTATGGATAATTTCTCAAGAGAGATACTTTCTTCTCTTTTATCTTTAACACTTTCTTGGAAAATAAAAAAGTTGTTACTTTTTGAAGATGGAGTAGGTTCCTTAGATTTTCCTTTCTTCTTATTAAAGTTTAACTCATTTTGATTGCTTTCACTAGTCACATCTATAAGGGATGTGGCAGTTTGTCTCCTCTTATTTAAGACTTCTTTTGTTACTTATACCTTCTACATATTATTTGTAGTTTTACTTTTTTTTTTTTTTTTTTAAATCTTACTTCCTTGTCTGTCCTTTTTTGTTGGTCCTTTTAGGTTAGACTTTAATAGTCTTTGTACTTAGTATCTTCTTTTTTTTTCTTTTTGTCCTTCGAGATTAGATTGAATATTATCGCTAAGTACTTGACTATCATTATTTCCCTCATTATTTTCACCTTCCCCAACAACTACTACATGCCTTGCCTCCTCTTTGATTACTGTGTGGGAATTCATTCCCTAATTGTGTAAATGTTCATTTTTCTTTCCTTTCCTTTCTTCCATTTTCTCCTTACTTTCCTCTCCTCCTTTCATCTCTTCTTTTGACCTTTGGTTAATTACTTAGGCATAAAGGCAAGATTGTTTTTTATTATTGACCTTGTTGCATTTTGAAAACAGGTTTAGTAAACCTTCATACTGCAATCAATAAGAAACATTATTTTATTACTGTTGCATGGAAGAGAGGCTCATCTAGATTGATTTGTACACATACGTTGGTAAATCTACCTCTTTCTAGTAAAATTGTATATATATCATGCTTTATAACTGGGCCATTTTTTTTTTTTTAACAATATGCTTAATGGCCATGAATGAAAACAATTTAATTGGAAGTTCTAAAATTCTTACCCAAACTACCATTGCATTAAACTTTGCAACCTCAAGCTAGAATTTAGGTTGCCACTTTTTCAAGGCTAAGTAGCACCCATTCATGAACTAGGGACCATCATCAATGACCCATTGGTCTCTTAAGTCTTTCCAACATGGATTCATATCCAAAGTTTGGTCTTATAACCTTTACTATGAAGGTTTTTGCCGTGGTGCATTTAGGATCTTCTTTTCAATTTTAAGAGAAGTTGACATAAAAAACATGAGGTGCTACATTTTCATTCAAGCATTTTTCTTGCTTTATAGCTATTTCCTATTCAACTATAGCTTCTCGATCGTGTTCTATGCTTTCACCTTCTTCAACTTTACTAAAGTAATGCTTCTCGTAAACCTTAGGGATATTAACTAGAACTATGCCTTTGAATGACAGCTTTCTCTAAGTGGCATCTTGATTATGTTTATATCCTTGACTAATCAGGAGAGGTTCATTATCTCCTAAAAAGAGGCCAGTCTCTTCTTAATTCTATGGAAATAGTTGCTTTTTTCATCCTTAGAAGGAAAGAACTCCTTGTCTATAGTTTCTTCTCTTCTGTTAACTGCAAAAATACAAAACGTCAGTTTTAATATAAGACCATGTATGAGTAAGAAAAGAAAAGTAATACATATAATAGAGTAGTCATACTTAAGAGTATGTAAGTTAATACCATTAGAAGCATCCATTGAGGAGATGTGTTTAACTATGATAGGGCAAGCTTATAAAATATTATTGATGGATTCTATGAAAATATTTGAAGGTACGTTGTTAGGCTGCTCATGAATTTTGGGAAAATACGATAAAAAGAATTTCTTTAAATGGAGATTCTTATAAAAATGGAAAATACTGTGAGATGGTTATGTTATTAGAATTTATTTATAAACAAAGTATAAAAAGAACAACTATTGTGCCTCTTTTAACTGTTCTATATAAGGATGCTGTTATCCGACTATGATAAAGAGCTTCTATGGTCTCATTCTTTATTTTGACGGAATTAGAAAAGTCCTTCATCTAATTTTTTTATATCAATTAGATATAAATTGTTGAAAGCATAATTAGTTCAACTATTTAAATCTAATAGATATAAAATTAAAGATGAAATGAAAAACTAAATCGATCTCATGAAAAACATGGATGTAACCATAGAAAAATCCGTTGTCATGATGCACCATGTAGAAATGGTATTGGTTTGCTACATATAGTCAGATGCTTACCTTTGACTGAAAATGTTTATTAGAAGAAAAATAATACACCAATTAAACAATTAAGTAAAAGGTAAAAGTAAAAAAAAAGTTTAATATGTGAAAATATCTATAACATAATGGTAATTATTCTATCAAATCTAGGGAGTGTTCACTTAGGGGGATGGAATAATCATTTCTCCCTTATTCCTTAAAACACCTCTATTGAATAGTTTATTTTACGGAATGGAAATTTGTAAGGAATCGCAATTTTTAAAAATGAAGAATCCCAATTCCGAAGAAAAAAGACTTTACTTACCCCATTCTCTTCTTCTTCCCTCAATAGAGCATCTTACACCATTGTAGTCTAACCACTCCACAACATATCTTCAGTATTAACAAACAATACCATGAGACCACCTCCAATAGACACCACTTGCAACCAAGCAACCTCAAGACCACCAATATTTCAAATACCCAGTAACAACCAGTCTTAAAACTTAGGTTCGAGACTTTATTTGATGATTTGATGCAAAATTTTTTCCCTTTTCTCAATATATGAGCCCCTCATATCATAAAACTATCTTTTGTTTACTTTGAATTTGTCTATAGACCTGGAAACTTTAGAGAGAGAAAGTGGATTGCTTTTTTAAGTTTTACAGAGAGTATATCCTTTTTAGATTTAATTTGGTGCTTTTTGAATGAAATTGATTGCTTATTCTTGCCTATGGTCCTCTAATCTCTATAAAAACACCACTAGATAAGAGCTTCCAAGTTCCCGGTTGCCATTAATGGCGGCTTTGAAACTCACTTCTCTTTTAATACTCAAACTATGGCAACACTTTGAACCTATCTCTTTGTCTTGGTTTTCATTTCCAACACTCTATTGATGTTTTTAAGGCCAGAGGAGAAGCAATCCACATACATGTCATCCTTAAATGAGGTACTTATAAAAGAAGAGTGGATTGTGAAGTTGGTTTTAGAGGTTTTTTGAATGGAAGGTAGAGATCTGAGATTGGAGATGGGATGGTGGTTGATGGAATAGGGTAGAACGAGGAGAGTAAGAAGAGAGAGATGATAGGGTTATGTTGGAGAGGGTTACAATTAGAGTCATGGAAGAAGATAAGGGCATTTTGGTCATTTATCTTTTATTACGGGTCCATTCCTTAAGTTGATCTTTTATAAAGTGAACAATGTAACAATAATTACTCTCTTATTCCATTCTCAATGAATTAGAATTCTGTCTACCCTTGATTTAATTCGACGAAGTGAATAGATAGTAAGTATTTGTAATCAATGTTGATAAATCTAGGTAAATCCATCCGATCTAATTTGGCTTGATTTGATTCAACCATAAAGCCAATACTAGTTGTCCTTTTGACCCTCATTGATAGTGATTTAAGGAAACTTGATTAACTTTGTCAATCCGACTTGATTTCTATATGACTTGATTAAGTTTTCTAGGTTGGATTATACCTTTTTCCTAATTTTTTTTTAAGATAATGCACCAATTTACTTAAAAAATCAAATCTAAATCTAAGAAAAATATAAAGGCAAACTAAAAAAAGTTCTCAACATCCTAATCTTAATAAGATGGATAATTTTATTAATTTATAAATAAATACAAAGTATGTTTTTAATATTTTCATTAGCCATGGTTCAATCTTACTTGATTTTTGTTTAACTCCAATTAGATTATCGACCCTTCTATATTTTCAGGACAAACTTTGGGCTTGAGCCTAATATAACATGATTGAAACACTTCAATTGGATTGAACCATGATGAATTTGGCCTATTGAAGAATCATATATTGAAAAATATTATTTGATAAAAAGTGGAGAAGAAAATTGTAAATGTTATGAGGTGTTGCTTTGCGATGGGGTAGGGTAAGCATAAAACCCCATCTCGTAGGTCCGATCCATAAATAGAGTTAAAAATGTAAATCCATCTGTAAATATGGTTTCATTTGCAACTCGATTAAAAAAGGTTCCAAATCGACCGGCATTTTGGGGGATCAAAACATTTTTAAGGTAAAGTAATTTGTTACTCATAATTAAAAAAATTTTAGGGAACATATTTATTATATTAAATGGAAAACCTTTTTTTTAATTATCTATAATTGAAATTTTGGTATTTTATAATTTCAACCATTAAATGTATTCATATGATAGTTACCAAAAAAATTCAAATCCATATCACAAACTATTTAATTACCACTCATTACTTATAAATATTTTCAATTATACAATTACTATTATACTCACTTCTCTGATGGTTATTATTTTAATTGCCTAATATGGCTATTATGTAGAAAATTCTTTATATTTTTTATTTGATCAACATTTGCTTCTATAGTAATCTTTGGAAAATTTATTATGATTTTAATTTTACTAACATATATTGTTAGCATTATTTTATATCATGGAGTTTAAATTTTTTTAATACTTTTTACGTAGGCAGCGTAGATGTTTCTTGAGCTTGTATTATTAACAAAAAAAAAATCTCAATTTACACATTTGGATTGTATGAGCATGGTTGATTAGCTTTTTTATTTGTCAACTCAAAACTTTAGTTTATTCCGTACTATACAAAACAAAAAAAGTTGCTAAGACATATTTGACATTCCTTACATGTATAATAATATAATTTCATCACCCTCTTATATTAAGTTAGTTACTATTATTATCAACTTTATATTTTACAGCATAGTAGAGAGAGTGGAGAGTTAGATATTTTCCTATCGGGATGGACTAACAAAATTCATATCCTTAACTACAAATTTCGCTTTTAGTAAGATGAATCTTTTTTTTCTTCTATTGTAATAAAAATAATTATATAAAGCTTATATTATTCAATTCTTAGACACTCGATGTTAAAACCATCAGTGACTACAAACTTACATAACCGTACCAATTTTAATCTTTTATGAATAGGCATCTTTGCTTCCCCTGACTCTTGCCCCTTGCCCTGATACTATTTCCTCGTAAAACAAGTGGCTAAAAGTGGGTCAAATATATGTTCATCCCTAACTCTAACCCTAACCCTAACCCTAAGAAGGAGATAAGCCAGCTGTGAAAGAGATTCTGCCACCAGAGATCCTTTGATTTCGTGACACAGATAATTCTGCAACAAGCCCAGAAAAATAAAATACCAGGGTGTTTTATTTGGTCCAAAACTATTAGCAAGACGAAGACTATTTTGATCCATTGAAACTCAATCCCTTTTTCCTCCAATTTGTTCCACACACTTTGTTGCATTTGTATCTTCCTAAGTCGTGATATCCCCAAAGACCCGACTATGGTAGTGTCCTTTTCTCGCATGATATGCTGCTTGCACAATCACTGTCCCCCGTCGCACATTCTCAAATTCCAGTGGCGATTTCTTTGTTTTAGTAAAGGTTCACCGACATCCCATTGTATTACATCCATAAGTATCTAACCACCTACCTATCTTAAAAAAAAAAAAAAAATCTTTAGAAAAAAATAAAATATACTTTAATATATACTATTTAAGCTCTTAAAATATATTTTAATATATTATTTAAAGGATATGAAGACAAATAAAAATTTTGATTTAATAATACAGATTAGATATAAATATAGATAAATAAAAAAACTATTAAAAAATAAAATTTATTTTAATATAATACTTAAGAGGTGTGTAATTGAGTAGAGAACATTGACTTAGTAATACAAATATAAATATAAATAAAAGATAATAGATAAGTGAATGTTCAGTCAATATAAAATCTCAATAATTTAAAAAATAAGGAGTCTCTTTGTATTTTGTAATAACATCAGGAATATCCTTAAAAATTTATGTTTAGTCGAATTGTTGTTGAATTTATCCCTCGTAAAAAGACAAAGCCACTGTTTTTTAAGGCTCTTTTTTATACGATCGTTACCTTTCCCAACACAACATCAATGGAATGACAAATACATCAAAGTTTGCACCTTTTTGCTGTTTTAACAACACCCATTAGCTCCCTTCTTCTTTTTCCTCTCTCCTGGTGCAAAGCACACTTCTTCCCATCACTAATGGAGCGTGCAAGGCGTTTAGCCAACAGGGCAATCCTCAAACGCCTTGTCGAGGACAGCAAAAGACACCCTTTTAATGAATCTCTATTGGGTTCTCCTTCATGCAATGCGAGGTACATGCCTTCTAGGTATGTTTCATCTCTGTTTCCGTACAGTTCCATGCATAACATCTCAAAACTAGAGTCATGTTATACAAATAATAATGGTGGTGTTGGTTCACAAGTTCGCTCTATCTCTGTTGAAGCATTGAAACCAAGTGATACTTTCCCTCGTCGTCATAATTCTATTACACCTGAAGAGAAGACTAGAATGTCTGAATTTGTTGGATTTGGCAATGTTGATGCACTTATTGATGCCACTGTGCCTAAATCAATCCGTTTGGATTCAATGAAGTTCTCTAAGTTCGATGAGGGATTGACTGAGAGTCAGATGATTGAGCACATGCAGGATTTAGCATCTAAAAACAAGGTGTTTAAGTCGTTTATTGGGATGGGATACTATGACACTCACGTTCCTCCTGTTATTTTAAGGAACATCATGGAGAATCCAGCTTGGTATACCCAATACACGCCTTACCAGGCTGAGATTTCCCAAGGCCGTTTGGAATCTTTGCTTAATTACCAGACTATGATTACTGATCTCACAGGCCTTCCCATGTCAAATGCTTCATTGCTCGATGAGGGAACTGCTGCTGCAGAGGCCATGGCTATGTGTAACCTTATCCAAAAGGGTAAAAAGAAAACCTTTATCATTGCTGACAACTGCCACCCTCAGACTATTGATATTTGTAAGACAAGGGCTGATGGATTTGATCTTAAGGTGGTAACTGCTGGTCTTAAGGATATAGATTATTCATCAGGAGATGTTTGTGGTGTCCTGGTTCAATATCCAGGTACTGAGGGAGAGTTGTTGGACTATGGAGAGTTTGTGAAGAACGCTCATGCTCATGGTGTTAAGGTTGTTATGGCAACTGATTTATTGGCATTGACCATGGTGAAGCCACCTGGTGAATTTGGAGCAGATATTGTTGTTGGTTCAGCACAGAGGTTTGGTGTTCCAATGGGCTATGGAGGTCCTCATGCTGCTTTTTTGGCCACATCTCAAGAGTATAAGAGGATGATGCCTGGTAGAATTATTGGTGTCAGTGTTGATTCTTCAGGGAAACCTGCACTGCGTATGGCAATGCAAACCAGAGAGCAACATATCCGAAGAGACAAGGCTACAAGCAACATCTGTACTGCTCAGGTATGGGATTACTGTTTTATTCTGAAGAAAAGTTGACACGCTTCAATATCCTGAAATTGATACTGCTGATCAATTGCAGTTCATTTGAATGGTAGTTAATAGATATTTTCTGTTATTGTAGGCATTGCTAGCAAACATGGCTGCCATGTTTGCTGTTTACCATGGACCTGAAGGCCTCAAGACCATTGCCCAGAGGGTTCATGGTCTGGCAGGAGCATTTGCTGCTGGTCTCAAGAAACTTGGCACAGTTGAAGTGCAGAACCTACCTTTGTTTGACACCGTGAAGGTCAAATGTGCTGATGCACATTCAATTGCTGCTGCTGCTTATGAAAATGAGATGAATCTAAGGATTATTGATAAAAACACTGTGAGCATTCTGTCTCATGTTATTGTTGAGTTGTTATAGGACATAATTGTATTTTATCATGAGAATGCTGGATTTTATTGCATTTCAGATCACAGTTGCCTTTGATGAGACTACCACGCTGGAAGATGTTGGCAAACTTTTCAAAGTTTTTGCATGTGGCAAGCCTGTGAGTGTTGTTAAAACTTTGGGTGCTACCCTTATTTCATAGTTGAGTATGTAATTAGACTTAATTCTTTTCAACTCGTTTTCCATCTATCTGATACACAGGTGCCATTCTCTGCTGAATCCCTTGCATCAGAGGTTCAGACCGCAATTCCATCTGGGCTTATACGAGAGAGCCCGTACCTGACTCATCCAATTTTTAACAAGTAAGTTTAAGTCTTATAATTGTATTTGGGACAATTGGAAGTCATTCTGACACATCTCTTTTATAATTAAATAGGTACCACACAGAACATGAGTTGCTCAGGTACATTCATCTGTTGCAATCAAAGGATCTATCCTTATGCCATAGTATGATTCCTTTGGGATCTTGTACAATGAAATTGAATGCAACAACTGAGATGATGCCAGTAACATGGCCCAACTTCACTAATATTCACCCTTTTGCACCGGCTGAACAGGCAAAGGGTTATCAGGTACCCTGATTAGACCTTTTTCACATGAAAATAAGTGAAATTCTTCCTGCTTATTTAGTTTCTCTCGCATATGCACAAAACAAAATCGCTAATCAGTCATAGTCCTTTTTAATTTTCATAGGAAATGTTCAATAATTTGGGTGACTTCTTGTGCACGATCACTGGCTTTGATTCTTTCTCCTTGCAACCTAATGCTGGTGCAGCAGGAGAATATGCAGGGCTTATGGTCATCCGCGCTTATCACATGGTACTACAGCTGTTAATCTTGTTTATTATTAAATAGACACCTAATTACTGTGCACCGATGCTTTTTGATATAGTGTGTTATGGCTGGAGTATTCTTTTAAATCAACTCTTTTGGATGTTGATAGTAAAGCTTTTGGTAGCATTCATTGAACATGCCAAAGGAAGAAGAAGAAGAAGAAAGAAAAACTCATTAATTTGGATTTCTTTTTTCAAATTTTACTTTGGATTATATTCTTCTATACCTTTGAAACGCAGAAGGTCATTTTTATTTGATGTGAAAGTATGAATTGTGAGCAAGTAGTAAAATAAGACTGGACTTTATGCTGCTCACATGATACTGTGTGTCTTATCATGTATTTCATTCTAATGTTTACCCATTGGTGTTGCAGTCGAGAGGGGACCATCACCGCAATGTGTGCATTATTCCTGTCTCAGCACATGGGACAAATCCTGCCAGTGCTGCAATGTGTGGGATGAAGATTGTTTCTGTTGGAACTGATGCCAAGGGAAATATCAACATTGAAGAGCTGCGGAAGGCAGCTGAAGCTAATAGGGACAACCTCTCTGCTCTTATGGTATGTGCGGTTAGAGATGGCATTTTGGAACATATCTTTATGGCAATTTTATATTAAAGATCAAGTGACATGATTTCCTATATAATTAGGTTACCTATCCTTCCACTCACGGAGTATATGAAGAAGGCATTGATGCGATATGCAAGATCATTCATGATAATGGTGGCCAAGTTTACATGGATGGTGCTAACATGAATGCTCAGGTCTGATTTTTTTCCGTTTTCTTTACACTTATTATTCTTTTGATATCTACCTGAATGACTGGATTATCTAATGAGCAAAATTGAAAAGATTGTTGTAATTTCATCAGGAATAAACCTTAAGGACAGGACATATTTTGAAATAAAACATACCATTTATTTTTTCTACTTTCTTTAAGTAGCAATAGGTAATTGGCAAAGCCATAAAGGTTTCATAAATCTTTTTATATATTCAAGTTCTCATTTATAAACTTTTTGTCTTCAGCTTTGTCCCATTTTTTTCACAAATATCTTTTATTTTTTGTGCTTAGTTTAAATAACTTCAGTTTTGTGTCAGTTTCTTCACAGATAAATTTTATTTGAAGCATCAGTGGTCCAAATTTTTGCTTCTGTGCCCCAGTAAATTAAGAAGTTTTTGCAAACGTGAATTTCATCAAAGTTTATCCTTTCAGGTGGGACTGACTAGCCCTGGTTTCATTGGAGCTGATGTTTGCCATCTCAACCTTCATAAAACATTCTGCATTCCACATGGTGGTGGAGGTCCTGGTATGGGTCCTATTGGTGTGAAGAAACACTTGGCTCCATTTTTGCCTTCACACCCTGTGGTATGTATTTTTTCCTTTGAAGATTTGAAATTCTGTTTGCCTGTCTTGCATATTTAAATCTTATAATGATCTTAACTCATTGAGCTAATTTCAATCACATCACTTTCCTATCCAAGTAATTGCTTAAGTCACTCAAGTAGCTTTGTCTTTTTTTTTTTTTTTAATTAATTAATTTATTTTTTCATTGTTGTACTTCAGGTCCCTATTGGTGGCATTCCAGCCCCTGAAGAATCCAATCCTCTTGGAACAATTGCTGCTGCTCCTTGGGGCTCTGCACTAATTTTGCCAATCTCTTATACTTATATAACCATGATGGGCTCAAAGGGCCTTACTGAGGCATCAAAGGTTGCTATTTTGAATGCAAACTACATGGCCAAACGTCTGGAGGTTAGTGCTTTTTCTTTATTTATATTCTGCTGCGATATAAGTTCTATAGAAAGAAATCGATACTTGATGCAACTTAGGGTTCTCAACAATAGGAAATTCAACGATTAACAGATTAGAACAAGTCACTTGCACTTTAGGTAGAAATCTTGTGAAGCAATACACCAGCAGGCACTCCACAAGCCAACTTGCAGCAGGAAATGAGAGGAAAGATCCTTACTGCTCAAGTTTCTTACTTCAGCAAGTAACCAACTTCCCTAGCTTACTATTATTCCACCTCAGCTTCATATTTATAGTGCTAACTCAAGTACAATTACTATTCTACCCTTCTACCATAAAAGAACTGCCAACACAAGAATGCAGCACTGAACACACACATACGACTCATTACAACACCACACACTCTACAACTATACAGCAAACTTTACTCATCACTGCACACACTACTATAATCTATACAATACGCATTACAACACAATACAAACACAACACACACTCTTCTAATGTCTCTTATATACGTACAGTAAAGGCTTGTAGGGTTTAGGACAATCTGTGCTAGTAATACTTCATTGAAAGCCTCAGTCACAGGCATAGAGACTACACTAGCGTTGATCCAATCTGCACTACAAAACCTAAGCTGTAATCAGGTTGCAAGTGAAAGGTTGAAGGCAAAGGTTGAGTTTTCTTTAGGGATTAGGATCAAACTGAGGCATGGAGAAGAAACGACTGATGATGCATTTCTTGTTGAGTCGGACAATGAGGTTCAACCTAATACTAATGTGATGGTTGCTGTTCTGACATTTGAGGATATAACCCATAGGTTCAATTTTTTGTTATTCAACAGAAAAATTACACAATAAAGAGTAGAAGATCACTTAATAAATCCCAAACACTTAATATCAATTGTAAAGTAAAGTACTTTTACAATTAGAGTAGGAATACTAAGCCATCAATCTTCCTAAACACACTCTCTCCCTCTACGCACTCACAACAATTCTAACAAATTAACTAACTAACTCTCTCACTCCATCCTACGTATTTATATACTACCAAAGTAAGTATTTACTATTCTGCCCTTGACATATATTCTACCCTCCTAACTCATATACAATACTGCATATATCATTTATATTTACTCAACCATTATCCTTGATGCTAGGATTGTTACAATTCCCTCCCCTGTTAGGATTGTTGTATTTCCCTCCCCCATAACAGTGTCCTTATCCCCAGGGACCAAGTTGAGAAACACCTACAACTATCCCACACCAATAGCTTCAAAGGTAGTCGTATGTGTAAACAAGGTACCATCTTGCTCAAACACCACACACTAGCACTTCCGAATCAGTAGGATACAAGCTTGGTAAAGACACTAGGAACACTGCTGTATGAACATGCATACTGATCACCACTACCTTGGGACATGAAACAAAAAAGTCAGTCATTAACAAAATAAGAAGTTGCATGCCAAAAAAAGTCAATGTTAGGTGCATCCCCTCTACATGTGGAGTTGTCTACCATTTCTCCATAATACAAGCGAGCCCTACAAAATCATCCACAATATTTACTGTCAACTGTTTGCACTTGATCATACTATCACCTTTAGTTGTCAAGTCACTGCCTAATGCAACAGCAACTTGCTAACCTTCCAACACAGCATAAGAATTTTCCTTGTCACTACCCTCAACATTTACCATATGACCTTGTTCAATGGAGTGTATAACTTCTGATTTGGAAGTAGAAATTGATGTTGAAGCTGAAAATTCAGCCTCAACCAAACTATGGTTATCTGTGGCTCCATCTTTTACTGCAACAGAACCAGCAGAAGTGCTGCAAATGTCATTAGGATCTTTAAGCATAGCAATACAGTGGCCAATATGCTGATCTCTGACTTGAGCATTATGTTGAACACTTGGCATGCAACTATCAGATTGATCACTAAAGCAATGAAGGACAAAGCTATTACATGCATGAAAATCATCATGAAACTGTAAAGTAATTCCATATTTATTGCTAGAAGAATTGTTAGAAAATTCGCTGGAAAAGTTGCTGGAAAGGCCATTGATAACGTTAACAGTATAGCGATCTAGAATGTGACCAACTGTAATTCCTCCACCTTTTCGGATGTTTTCTCCCAATTGCTGGCCTCAAGCTGATGACAGCAATTCTTTCTCCAGTTGAAATAAACCACTTGCCTCTTTGGAATCTCCATTCTCATCTTCAATTGCAACCTAAAGTTGAGATTTCGACTGACTCTTCATTCTTCAGTGAGATCTGCTGCATGTGGAAGGAAGAAGACCTTAGGTATTGATCTTCGATAGATTCTGCAATCCTTCTCTCCCAAAGTGTAATCCCTCCTTAGATCAACTTCTCTAACTATCAGTCCTCCACTCGACAGTATCTCAGCAGTCACCACTTTCAATCCTTGACCATCATCTTCCAATTCTAGATCTAATTTGTCATCATAAATCTTTTGGAGCCAATCTGAATTTTCATCTTCAAAAGCATCAGCAATTGTAGATATCTCTTGTTCAATAGTATTTTCTAACTGATCTAAAAGCAAAAGCTGCTGTAGCAAATCTTGTATTTTGAATAGACTCTTCCCAATTTTCGCAAAACATTCATTCGATTGATTATGGCTGTGCTCGAATGTCTGTATTAAGTGTTGTACTGATTTTCCAACTGCCTCTCAACAATAAGAAATTCAACAACAGATTAGAACAGGTCACTTGCTTGCACTTTAGGTAGAAATCTTATGAAGCAATATACCAGCAGGCACTCCACAAGCCAACTTCAGCAGGAAATGAGAGGAAAGATCCTTACTGCTCAAGTTTCTTACTTCAATAAATAACCAACTTCCCTAACTAACTATTATTCCACCTCAGCTTCTTATTTATAGTAGTAACTCAAGTACAATTACTATTCTACCCTTCGACCATAACAGAACTGCCAACACAACAACACAGCATTGAAGACACTCATGGGGCACATTACAACACCACACTGCAAACTTTACTCAACACAGCACACACACACTATAACACACACTACTAGAATCTGTACAATACATGTTACAACACAATACGCACTCAGCACACACTCCTCTAACATCTCTTATACGTGTGCAATAAAGGCTTATAGGGTTTAGGAGTTGTATCAATATTAGTCTTGTTCTAATTATTTTGCCTATACTTTTGAGTGAAAATTTGATCCTTTTTCTGGAAGATGGTTACCATGGTTTTCTGGTAATGATTTCTGCTCTCTTGACATCTTGATTTCAATTTGTATTTGCTTTGTGGTTTCCAGAATTACTACCCTGTCTTGTTCCGAGGAGTCAATGGAACTGTTGCTCACGAATTCATTGTTGATCTGAGAGGCTTTAAGGTATGTTTGTAATGCTTATAAATTTTCTGTCTTTTTGTTTAATTTTTTATTTTTATTTTTATTTATTTATTTATTATTATTTTTTTTGTGGGTACCTGGTCAAGTAGTTTATCAAGTAACTTTTTGATGCAGCATACCGCTGGAATTGAACCTGAAGATGTTGCCAAACGTCTTATGGACTATGGATTTCATGCTCCAACCATGTCATGGCCTGTCCCAGGAACACTTATGATTGAACCCACTGAAAGTGAAAGCAAGGTACTACCAATAAAAATAAGCTTTCTTAATGGATGCCCTTAAGGTATTAGTGAAGAAAATGCATTTTACATTGCTAACACATTTTTTCCTGTGGTTGACATGTGGCATATGTTTGCTGTGGATTCTGTACTTAAGCCTTGTGGAAGGAGACTGACAGACATAGGGATAAATGCACTAAAGGGAAAAGGCCTATGTTTATGATACCTTTCCCTTTGGTGTCTTATGTTTTTCATTTTTCTGTTTCAAGGTCCGGATTTAAAGAAAGGGTCCAAAATGACTTCATCTAAATCCATTAGAAGAGCCATCAGAATTGATGTGATGCACAACACCTCCATGTCTTGTCTACATGGCAGTGTTTGAATGCCATGTTGATGACTTTAATGGCTCTTCTAATGGAGATGGATGAAGGTCCTTTTTTACTCATTTTTTTTAATCCAGGACAAGTGAAAAGCAATAGGCCTCCTACTACAATTATCGTAGCACATGAAAGAAGTTGGAAATGTGTAACATATTTTTCTAATAGGTAGCATCAGGGCACTAATTAAAAGGACTTGTAAAGAAATACTACTACTTCTCCACCAAACTTTTGTTCCTTGTCCTTCGATGTCTGCTGTTGCAATGAATACAAATCAGTTTGCTTTCTCTTGCAGGCTGAGTTAGACAGGTTTTGCGATGCTATGATCTCCATTAGGGAAGAGATTGCACTGATTGAAAAGGGAAAAGCCGATATGCATAACAATGTCTTGAAGGTGAAAAAAATTCCTTTCCCATCAGCTTTTATGCGCTATGACTGACATGTTAAGTAGGGAAAAAAACCTATGTTGAATTTTTCAGTGTATCCTAGGGTCAAAAAATTAAAAAAAAGAAAAAAGGAAAAAGATTTTTTCGTATAGTCTCTAAATTTCTACTTTTATATACTTCCAGAAACAACCAAGCATAATATATGTATATGCATGTGCAGGGTGCCCCCCATCCACCATCATTGCTCATGGCAGATGAATGGAAAAAATCATATTCCCGAGAATATGCTGCTTTCCCTGCTTCCTGGCTTCGCGCTGCAAAGTTTTGGCCTTCTACAGGTATGGGTCTATTATTTTAGTTTAGGATATGGCAAAGAGAAGGAACACACCATTACACAAAATTATGACGGGCTGTTCTTCCTCTGTAATTAACTATCCTATAGTCACAGATTGCTCATGATCAATAACAACAATCCTACTAGGTCAATAGAATTCCCTATCCATGTGGTCTATGTTCCTAATGCATGATATCTTGATCAAGCATGTCTTTTCATATTTCTTCTAGATCATAGAGCTACTCAAACTTTTGCATGACAATAATTCCTATTATACTACTTCCTAATATTTAAAGTTTTTTGAGATGTTTGTCAATTAAGAGCTTCATTTTTAACCAAAATGGCTCAGCCACAGCCCTGGCTTAGTATTTCTGCCAAATATCTATTGGAATTGTTAGTGACATACTTGGGCCATTTTGTTGTTGTCATGTTTCTTTTCTTTTCTTTTCCTCTCATTACTGTATCGCTGATGAACTCAGGGCGGGTCGACAATGTATATGGGGATCGCAACCTCATCTGCACACTACTCCCAGCATCACAATCTGCTGAAGAGAAGGTTGCAGCAACCGCTTAGGTGTTCAGAAAAGCCTCTTCAATCACAAATCAACTTCTCTCCCCTGTGTATATACACTTCAGAATCCAATGATCCTTTGGCTCTAAGCCAGTATTCATTTTCATTCATAATGATGATAAGTTTAAACATTTAAGTCACAGTTATTTGCCAACTGTAGTCTGTAACTATTTTTTCTCCGTCCATAAGATCTCTCTTCTGTCTTCTATCTCTGTTGGCGTATAAAATAATAACTATTCACTGCCACTGATCTAGAAGGGCTACCACCTTTAGTTGACCAAAGGCTAGGTGAAGGTTGCCACCCCCATGCCCTCGGTGGCTCCAGGTGTAAGCTCGGCAATCTGGGTCACGCCAGCAATGGCTTACCAGTGATTGAGTGATGGTTGGTTACCCATCACTGATGGCGTGACCTGAGTTGCACTTGTTACAATCTTAAACAGCACTATAGCTATGAATTGGGATAAAACTTAAGATTTTGTGCACAATGTCTAAGATTATAGAGTTGAAATATCTAATTTAAAACTACAAAATGTAAAACTATGTGAGAATTTAATCTCAGCTATCCTGTTTTCACCATTAATTGATTTGCACAACAAAGATAATGTTCCTTATATGACAAATTACATAACCGAAAGTAAGATACATTATGTGCTTTGATGAACAAAATGTATCTGGAAATATTATATCCACTCCTCTAAGCGCAGCGTATCTACTTACATCCAACATAAGCAACGTGTATAATTGATGTATCCTGATGATATAGCTCTTCAAGCTTAAATAAAATGTCTCTGTATTGATCTGAAAGCATAAAATCTTCTACCCGAGACCTACTTGTTAGTTTGAGACTACTTATCAATCGAGTCTGAAGAGATTGGATTACATTTATAATTGGTCCTGTGGAGTTGTCCACTGACAAAGAATTGCAGGATCTTATCAGCAATATGAAAACATACTGTAGACTGAAGATGTTGTTGACTTATATGGAATATGGTAGATTGATGTACACAAAACAGTTCAATGCGTTGAAGAATTTTGGTCTCAATGCTGAGAATACTGCATTGCGAAGAGAAATGCATTCCAGGGAGAAACGTATTGGAAAGTGACATGATGACAAGGAACATCTCTATCGCTCAGGTATGAAATCTTTATTATTTTCTCAAAGCCTTAGCCCTCAGTCTGAGTAAGCACATCATGATAATAGGTGGAACTTCCCTTCTTTAGCATACAATCCTTTATTTTTTATTCCCTTCCATCTAATGTTCAAACTGCTTAGGAGCACTTCCGTCCTGGGTTATACAGGGACCTGATGCATCCAACAAGGCGTAAGGAGAGACCAAATAGTATGGGTGGCGGAAAGAGAGGTTTGGACCAGACTTTAGGTGAAGAAAGTCAACCTGACACGAAAAATCTAAGCTTTAGCTAATGCATGCCAGACCTACATCTCCAGCATCAAGATCTGCTTCCTTGCAAAACTCACATCACTGGCCACGCTGCAGCACTGGAACCAGCACCAAGAGAAAACAGAATTATGGCTGCAATCAAGTAATGAATCTGAAAACCTACACCATACCCACAGGATGAACTGTTAGATCAACTGATCATGGAACTTCATCATTGTATTAGAGCAGAGATCCCGGGTTCAAGTCCTTAGATCATTAGTTAATAATTATTAAAGGTGCATAGGCTGAATTTGCTGTAAGCTTTATAATCACCATGAAGCACAATGATAGAAATTCATAAGCACACGGCCAATCTAGCATGGGGTAGAAAAAGCCCCACCAAATCAAAACAAAACTGCAGTTTGGAAGTTTTTTAGGTGCTCTGTAATTAGTTATAGAAGAAGAATTACAATATTTCGTATTTAATCAGGACAAACTGAAAGTATCCCCAACTTTCAAGCATCTCAGTCCTGCAAATAGCTAATTGTATTGACATAATATATTCAACAAATAATACGCACGAAAGACAACATTTTTCGGAAAATTTAAGACGTGCGGTTGCTCTGGCTCACTCCATGCTACTTTTCCAATCTATCATCACATGCTTAGCTACTAGCAGTACATTGCTGATAGAAATGATGAAAATTGCTAGTGCTGAACTCAGTAGATAACAGGCATTTGCAAATAATGCACCGTATAGCTAGCCGAACTCATGACAATTGCTTAAAAAATTGACCAGAAGCTACTAGCACCGTGTGGCTAACAGAGCTGATGAGAGAATCAGTTCTCCTGAAATTTGATAGATAACAAGAATCTGCCGCTAGCGCGTAACATGTTGAAAATCCCACCAACAAAACTGACAAGGATAAGTTTAAGTAAGAACCATGAAACATGTATTACGTGGTGTACCAGTGGCCAAAGAGAAAGTTGTAACAACTGCTTAGAACTTCAAGAAAAGCTTATTGACCAGCAAATTATCTTTCTCTCATCCTTGTACAGATATGAGTTAAAAAGACAAGAACTACATGGCAGATGATGAATGGTTAGGGTTAAGTTGATGAAAAATTTGATATTGGGTGAATGGTATTCAAACTGTGTAAATAAAAGATGAACATTATGAAAGTTGCCTCAATGAGGAAAACATTATATTTAACTAGAGAATGAAATTCACATGTAAGAGGATGAAAGATTTGTACATTTTTGTTTTCCACATTACCATAATCTACTGGCGCTATACCAGAGCTGTATTCGTTCCATTAAAATAGTTCCATTTTCTTTTTAAATCACTAAAAAGTTTCATCTCTACTTAAACTCGATCCTAAGTAATTTTCCCTTCCCCTAAGTTAAAACATTTCAATGATAATGGTTTTGCTTACAGTAGAATACATAGTTTCCTAGATCTGTGGTTGGTCTTCATGTCTTACTTGGAGAATATTGCATTCTCAAATTCAAAAGATGTTACACTATGTTATATGTTCGGTACTAGCTCGTCCTGCTAGTTTACTAAATTATTTACTCCTTTAGTGAAGCCTAAGAAACAAGACCATTTGGAGAACAAACGTAGGATAGATGTTCAATCATGTGGAAGAGATATACACTATTATTTTGGTATAATGTCAAACGCAATGCAAATTTTCTTCCTTCATTGTCGAAAAAAACGTAACCCTTATTGCTAGGAAAATTGACGATGTAATGTGATTAGTAAGAATTTGTTTACTACTATTTTTTTTTCTTAAATAGAAACCTCTTTATTGAATGGATAAATAATAAGTTATATCAATATCTCATCGTTACAACAGCTAATTTATCTAAGAAAAGAAGCATCTTACAAAAAGGATATGGCGAAGAAGTCTTTATTAAGAACTTTGGCTTTTCTTGCAAGATAATCTGTAGCTTTATAAACTTCTCTAAATATATGAACCACAAAGGCAATGAGTTGCTCCATCATGCCCTAAATTCTTCACACCACGGTCCACGGTCTTTCAGAAGGATACATAATCCACTGGATCACTATAGTAAGCTCCACTTCAATAACGATGTTATTTACATTGTATTCCCTGCATAACCTTAACACCCTCTTCAGCTCCTGGCATCTACGATCTTTCCAAATGCAAAAATCGATTGCTCATTGTGAGTTTGGACCAAGCCACCTTCTAAAGCAAATTCTCTTGAGGAAGCCCCGTTTGTGTTTAGTTTGTATTTTCCTACGGAAGGCTAATGCCAGCTCGTTGTGATTAGACCTTTTGGTTTACTGCTATGATTCCTGCTGCAAATACCTACTGCAAACTTTGCATTGCTACAATTTCAGTTGTTGCCCCGATGACAGCAATATTGATTGACCAAACTCCTTCATGTTAATCTGCCAATATGAGTTTCCGAATTTTCCATAGAGATACTATTTTAGATAGTAAATTCGATATTATCCTTTATTATTTTGATGAATAAATCACATCAGTAATCCTATAAACTTTTCTGATTAATCACCATCCTAGATCGGTCTGATAAATTCAAATGATTTTATCCAACTGTATATGTCTTGATAGATACTTATGTTTTGTTGATGTTACGTTTACGTAATATTTGCTCGAGAACTTTTTTTTTTTTTTTAAAGAAAAAAATTGATAGTTTATTAACAATATCAATTTAATTTTTCCCGTACCCAGATAAAAAGGTATTCAAGTGGGAAAATATATATTTTTTTCCCCCGCATTTACGACTTCCGTGAAAGAACAAGAAACAACGTAGAAACCAAGGCCACAATAACAAAGAGAAAGGAACATTTTTCCGAACAACAAAATGTGCTTCGACAATATCATCTTGCTGCGAGACTTTATGAAAATGGAAACAATTGCCATAAAGTGTTGGAAAATAAAAGGTTGTCGTAATCAAATTAAATGTTGCTGAGGTTGGAATAATCTAAGAAACTTAGAAAATAAGGTATTAAAGGATATAAGAGACGATCTTAATATGTAAACTAATATAAAAAGGCAACTAATCTAATGGAAAAACCTAAGTCCGGATATATCCAAGTTGGTCAATCATGTGACTCATCCAGTTAACTAATTTCCAGCTTCATGTTAAATGTTTGGTCGGCTAAATTTGACTTCTTTCATCTCGGACCACACTACTCCGCGATCATACTAAACTAATCAAACTAATATATATACATATATATATATATATATATATATATAAATTAGTTCAATGAAAGTATCTAAAAATCAAATTGGACTCCTCTGAATATGTTGATGACTGGATGGTCGCATGCTCTTCTGCTAAACATGCAAAAGTCATGCATCTATTACATCCAACTAAGAGAAGCAATATGTAAAATTGATGCAACAATCCTCCCAGATGCATTGGAGCAAGTCAACTTTCTCAGCTCAAAACACTTCCATTTATGATGCTCCTGATTAGAAGGAAAAAGAATAGCTTCTGGATCATCTTTCCTCGTGGTATACTTCAACAATATCTTACCATTCTGGGTCAATCCCAGAACTTTGAAACATCCTTCTGAATAATTCAAAAAGCGAGGTATAAGGGCTTTAGTGTCAAGCTCATTTACCCAGGATTCTTTTATACCATAGTCCTTCATAACCCAAATCTGCAACCTCGAGTCCCAAGTATTTTCAATATGACAAATGCAAAAACACCCTCGTAACACAGTTAAACTAAAATTCATATATATGCCTTCTTGCAGAGAATCAGGTACTTGTATCGAACTAAACAGCTCACTAGCCAAGTCGAACGAGACAATTATACCACGCAAATAACCCATCCAATGGAGTCTCCCACTAAGAAAGCATGCTTGGCTTTTAAACGGTATCTCATCTATATAGTTCTCCAAAGTACCATTTCGATCCCTGGAAACATCCATAGTTCTCGAATCTACCAACTTCCCATCCCCGAAACCATCTATCAGGAGTTGTAATTAGTCTGTTTATGGGCAATCATAATCAGTTTATATAGATTCGATGTGGAATCATATCCGAAACCCCATGATAACACGTATACGCCATGTGAGGATACTGCAGTTACTTGATTTGTAAATGGGTTCATGATGAGGATTAAGCCAAGGTAATTACGGCCGAAGCAAAACAAGCCATTGCATGATCCAACGATTTCATAAAAGATATCTTTCTCTAATGGTGGAACGATTTTTGTTGCTCGAGTTTTAGTTTTATCGGCTAAGTTTACGTAGTATATGTCCCTGCCTTGTTGGTAAATCAGGGCTTCGTTGCCCGTGTTCGACATGGAACGAGAATTATGCAGTTGATGAAACAGAGGATGTTTGATGATGGGGTTCCATCTTTTGCAGACGCACATTAGACGTGCCAAATCTAGGGTTGGAACCCTTGAGAGTATGTCCATGAGCAAGTCATAGGGCAAAGATTCCAAGGTGCTCCGATCTGATTGATAATTATTCTTCATGTCGGCTTTGGATTGCTTCCTTCTTCCTCTTCTCCTTCTCGGAATTTATGTTTGCACAGAATTTCTTTACACAAACCCTAATGCAATCTTTTTGTACTCTCCACTCCTTACTCAAGGGAGCAATGCAATTTTATTTATTAAAGTTAACCTGGGTACTAGAGTGATGCGTGCTTCTTAAAGTACAAAGGAAGTAATCCTAAAACATATCTTTTGATGAATTAATTTTAGCCGATTTATATTGAAATTTATATCTATATGTTCTTCAATATCTATATATTCTATCTAAATCTACATTTATATTTATTATTTATTATTAGCCATTGATGTACCCACAATACATGTGTAGAAATTAAATGGAGCTAACATAAAAAATAATAATAATGCATAAATGGTTTGGAAATACACACTTGTCTTCTTTTTTAAGCCACTTGGCCTTCTAAATAAGTATTATATAAATTATATTACTTTCTATATGCCTATTCATCAAGTTTTGCATTGTATAGAGATGATAATACTACATTCCAACATTAAGGATTAGTTAAAAAAACTAAATCTCGAATGAATTAAAAATTAAAAATTAATTAATACATTAGAGTCATTCACGAATAGTATTTTAACGTACACAAATAGTTAGAAGACATAAACATACACAAATAAGCACTCTAGTTGATTTATAATAACTATTGTTAGAATATGTTTCGAAGGCAATTCAACGGCTATAATGTTAGAATTGGATTTCTAGTTTTTGATGGCAAGACAATTATAACTTCAAGAACTCGACTTAGTCAAATAAAAACAACGTTCAACCCTTCAAATCTTATAACATATGAACCCGCGAAATTCAATAGAAAAATTGAAATGTCGGTGATTATTTAAATGTAAAACATAATATAAATGAATGTATAGACAAAAGAAAGACAACACAAATGACTAGTGTAAGTACATAACTTTGTGCAGAAACAGTGCACTCTTTAATTCTTCATCAGGATATGCTTTGAATGTGAAGTTGGCGACTACAATGCTATAACTCGAGTTCCTGTTATAGAAAAAAAAAAAAAGGGATTTTCCTCTACATGTAATTCATATCTTAATGATTAAAATTACAAATATATATATATGTTGATACATATTAGGTCAAGAGAATATGATAAATTAACTTTGAACATACACAAATAGTTCACGCTTCATCGAGATATATTTTGAATGCAACATTAGTGGCCATAATGTTGAACTTAGAGTTCTTATTACAAAACAGAAAATATTAAATAAACAAATTTTGCTCTATATGTAATTCACATTCTGTTTACAAACACAATTGATATATATCAAGTCGATAGAATATGAAAAACTAAAAATAAGTTAAAAAAAAGAGTCAATGAAAGTAATTAATAATTATAGAAACAATCAATAATGTTAACATTTTTTTCTTTTAAATGTTGGGGTTTAATATGGAAAATGATAACAATAATATGGCAGATTTTGAATGTAGTATTTGTAATACAACAAGTATAGAGTAATTATAACAAAACGTGATAAAATAAGGAATAGTTTTCATAAGTTTTTTTTTCTCTCTCTTTTTTTTTTTTTTTCTGATGGAAAGAGAATGCATTAAATATAAGAGCAAAGGAGATAACAACAATTAGAAACAACCAATGAGGTTACCTTATATCTAGAGTTAAGGAGTAATTCCTTAAGCTTCTATCTTTTGAGGGGGAAACATAAGAACAATAGTTCATCATAAAGGAAGAGAAAAAAAGAGGTAAAGCATTTGATAAGAAGGAAAATCTCAAATCTTTCAGCCCTTTCTTCACCAAAAGATCAACTGCTTCATTTCTTTCACGATTGACCCTACATAAAGAAATGGAATCAAATTAGTTCAGCAAGGTTTTACAATCTTATAGAATAGGATGACAACAGTCAGAGTCTATGTTTGGGTTATTTAACCACTCTTACGCTTGTTGTGAGTCGGTAACACATATGACTTTGGAGTAGCCCTTGTTTTGAGCAAAGTGTAATCCTACTCTAATCGCACTAAGTTTCGCTTCTAAAGGGGAAAGGCTTACTATTTGTTTGTGTAATGCCTAAAGAATAATATTATCGTGATCAAAGCAAATTAATCCAATGCTAGAAGTTGAAGTAACATCAAAGGGAGCATCATCACATTCAATTCTTACCCACCTTTCCTTTGTTGTAATATTAGGCAAGTTTAAAGACTAGCTCCTCCATTTTTGTTTTTCCTTTCTACAGAAGACCCACCACTCATATGCTTTGTGCCTAATTTGCTCAATGCATCCTTTGTTGGTTTAAAGATAATTTGTTTCATTGTTTCCAGACACCTTTAATGCTTGATAGAAAAATGAAATGCCTTAGTGGGTTAACTCTTGTCGAATCCATTCTTGATCCCTTGCAGTTTATTGTTATCCAATTCCGCAACTCCTCAAAGATTGACAGATTAGAAGGAGTCGAAAAATCTAAGGCCGCCATAATCTCCTAGACCAACTACAATTCAGATATATGTGCTGGATGGTTTCCAGCTCCTATTTACAAAAAGGGTAGAGGTGTTGGAAAAGAAGTCCTCTTTTGATCATATTTTCTCTTGCAAATAGTTTTCACAAGTTACTCTCATTGTTTCTGTAAATGTATTGTTCAACATGGAATGATGAATGTAGTTAATGGTATGATCAATGTGGAATGATGTGGATGAACATGAGATAAATGTAGAGTTAAATAAAAATTATTCTATGTGGTTTTGCAATTTGAGAATTAACAAAACGCATCAACCTAGTATAGTAATTACTTAATTAACTTTTGGGCATATCATTCTCACGGATGAGGAAGAGGCAGAGGACTTCAGTATGTGTCCTGAGGAAGTGAATGGTGAATTGTCCTCCAAACTACCGTACAAACGTACGAGTCTAGAAGATATGACCTTGAAACGCATAATGGAATTCCTACCAGAGATAACTTGAGGAAGCAAGGAATTAATATTACCACAGAATGTCCACTATGCCAGGAAATGGAAGAAGCTGTCCAACTTTTATTTATTAATTGCAAGTGGTCTAAAGAGTTTTGGAGGAAACTGCACATCACAGTTCCAAACCAGGATGTGTCTTTCACTAAGTTTAAAACCTGGCTACGGGATAAGACTATTTGCAGACGAACAGATTGAAAGTCTCCTGTAGTACCAGCCCAATCGACGATCCTTTTTGCAATTAGAACAAATTGTGACGATTATTTAGAGTAAGCTTTACTTCGTTATCATTTATTTTATATATTTTCTACTATATTAAGCTAAAATTCCTCTTTTGGTTACACACTACATACAAATATTTTTGTCCATATTATATTCCATAATTTGTCCCAAGAATAATCGCCAACATCTTTTTTCATTGATGGTTAGTTGTAGATTTTTAAGTAATTTTCCTACCTTACTTACAATGTTCTGAAGTAAAACCCTCATTCTATAATCAAACTATAATAATACCAATTAATACACATTAATATACGTAATACAAAATACAATCCCACTCCTGTCTGTTCCTTAATATCCCTCATCCTTTTAAATTACTCTACTTTCTTCATGAAAAATAGATAATTTTTCTTTTTTCTTTCTTAGAACAATGATAACAAGGTAGACTTCGATTTTGTATCTCAATTTCCTCGTATCAACTCACGCGATGGCAACTAATATCTCCTATCTCCATTTCTAATGATAGCCTTTGGTTAGTAATATGCTATTGTAATGCTATGCCATCTTAATGTATTCAAAATATAAGTCCCTTTATCGTTTTGTTCAAAATATATCTTTGTTATTTTTTTTTTTATCCTTAGTACATATACTTGGTTTAAAGGAAAGGAAATGAATATGTTTTCTTAGATTAGTATTTTCTCTATGAAATATTAAAATATATATTGTCTTTGATGCAAATTAAAAGAGCATTGTAGAAGAAATCATAGAAAAAACAAAATTACTAAACTGAAAGATGGTGGACACATGCATGGCCAAGTTGGTAAAACTTTTAAGACGTTTGATTTGTTGTTTTGCAATCTTAGTTTATTTATTGATACAAATTTATATATCTCTCTCTTATCCCCATTCCCAAATATTAGTCTTTCTTTTTCTTTTTCAAACCAAAGGAACTTGTTATTGGTATTGTGTTTTACAAGATAAGGTATACAATATTAGGTAACTGTTACCACCCATAGTTCTTATTTTATCGTGAATGATGGTGTAAATATTGATACGAATATAATGAAAATGAAAATAAAATTTGATTTTGGTTAATTCAAAAGAACCACTATTTAAAAAGTATAAGATTATTTTTTTTAAATTGAAACTTCTTTATCTATTCTTATTAACATTATTTTATTTATAAAAATACATCTCAATTTACTATTTTGTTATAAATAACTAATTTTCCCTCTAATACAATTACTAAAACTATTATTATAACTACAATTATAATCTAATAGAAAAAATCAACTTTTATAAAATTGTACAATGATTTATTGATTATTTATATTTATACTACTATTATATACTTTAATTGTAATAATTTCCTAACATCTTCAAAACATCCTTATCCTCAAGGTTGAAATAAAAAGAGTACAATCCTGAAAATCTCCTATTACAACATTTGGAGGTCTTATATGCCATTCTCCTAAAATTTGTTTAATCCAAGTAACGCGAAATATTTTTCTTACACAAGCTTCACCAAAAAATCGTAACAAAAAAAAATCGTAATAAAGATACATATGTTCCTTTTTTTTAATGCATTAAGAAGGAAGTAAAATCTACTAGTCTTGTAACTATCTTTATTAATACTTTTGAAAATAACACAAAAAGTATCATGACTTCTTGTATTCCCAACAAATTAAATAATTTAACATTTGTTATCTATCTCAACTAATCCATAACCTGATACACAATCTTAACAAACTGGAGCATATGATATAGAAATTACGGTATTTTTGTTTATGACTCTTAACAAAGTCTATATAGTCTACATTGACCTCTTGAATATAAAAATCCACCAAGTCTTTATCATTTGTATATTCAACCTCTACCAATTGCTCTTCCTCTAAATCCGCTTCTTCTTTAATTGAAGTGCATTCACATACAAATCACTCCTTTTTCTTGTTGAAACTCATACAAGGCACAAACGTAGGGGCTAAAACAATTGTCTTTAATATGTTATGGAAAATTAGAAGAATGGGATTTTTGTAGGTAAGATAAAATATGGATGAAAAATAGGGAGGCCAAAAAATGGAATGTATGAGTGGTTTGTCGATGGTATAAAATTGATCAAGGATATAATTATATTCAAAGGTTATGAACCGAATCATGAGTTTCTTAAAAAATTTGTCCCATGTTGAAAATTGTTTGAGTTGTTTCATACATGTGTACCATTGAGAAGCTTGTTCTTTCATAGCAAATTGGGATAATGGAATGAAATGTTTTTCTTATTTGTTGAAAATCAAAGAAAAGTTTAATTCAAAACGTCTATTCTAAGGAATTAGCACTAGAAAATTATGGTATATTTACTATAATTACATTGATTTCTTACATAGAAAATATAGAATCTTGAAATGAGTTATGAAAGGTACTTTAGAATCTTGAGTCATTAATCCTAGAATTGAATAATTCTAAACAAAGTACAAAATCTTAGCATTGAGTCAACGGATGGCAATGGCAATGAGGAATTAGATAAGAGCACCAAATGTTAAGGGATTCATGGAAACAAAGTCGGAATTCATTAGAAATAAATTTATTGCAGCAAGCAGTGCTTTTGGTTCGAGCTGTTCGCCTTGGCGAACAAATGAAATCCGGGCTTATCGATTATTGACGAGCTTCACATGCCCAAGCTGTTCAGTTTTGTGCAGATTCGGACTAAGGCCGAGCCACTCAATGACAGGTGTGACCAAGGTGTTGAGGAAACACGGTGAAGGCCTGTGACAAGCAATGCAACAAGGATAACAGTCTATGTGCTTTGATTGTCAATATCCGTTACTCAAATTTCCCTGAAGTCATTTATCATAGATTCCGCCATACTGAACATCCGAGCAGCTGGTCCAAGCTTTTCCTTGCTCCAAAGCCTAGTTGTTCAACAAGTCTGAGTTTCGAGCAGTAAGCAATTGCACAATGGAGCAATCGAGAATGAATTGGACGCCAAGACCAGCAAACAACTCTGAGCGTAATGGGCAAATCCAAGCAACAGTTGTAGGGAACTAAGATGACAACAGCCAGCATAGCTCTATGCAAACCAAGCAACCATTGATTGAAGCGCCCACCGGGCTAACCTGCTGCTATGCAAACCTGACTAGAGATGATCTGAACTTCATTGCAGCAAGCACAATCAAACCAGCACATCCCAGCTCTTCCGTACACCCACTCATGCACCGAACAGTACCTGACAATTACAACAGTATTTGAGCCGAACACCAAAGTGAAAGCGCAAGCTGAAGTGAATAACCACCGACCAGAATTGGCCCTTCACAAGCAATGGCAGCCGGGTAGAACGGCAGGCAGGTAGCAAGAGACCACCATTGGCGACTCAAAGTGCAGAATGGACAACAGGCCGAGCATACAGCAGCTCGCGCCCCCATGACTACAGCTCGCACCATCGAGCTCACAGCAACTCGTATAGCCGAGCATTCCCCTTGTTTAGGCTGCGGTGACATAACACTAGTGGGCTTGAAAAGCTGAGCTGCCTGTGGCAGCACGTGAGATAACTTCCTCCAAGTAGCTATTAGCAATCCATCGATCTGAGCTAAGCTTTGATTCACCAAAGCTGCATCAAAGTCGGACACCACGCGCTTGGAGCCCAAACTCTGAGCTCCATGACATCAAATCCGACCTGAGCTGTTGAAGTCTAACACAAGCACTTCCTCCCGACCCAAGCTTCAAACTCAAACAATGTGTTCCAAATACAACAGCTGAGCTACTCTACGAATAGCCTTACCAAACTAAATAGCTCCATGACCGAGCTTCTATTGAAGGTCCACCTTACAGCGGACCTGACCAAAGCACTCCCATAGGCGAACCGAACTCCAGATGGACAGAAAGTTTGAGCTTCCTACAATGATAGCCGAGTTATCCATAGGCCGTTACATCATGGCCAAAAAATGCATAAGGAGCTGTCCATTAAGCTTGAGATATTCACGACACCATTGAGCTCCCTTCGACTGAGTAGTGCAACCTCCTTTGCCGAGCTCTTACTTCACTTTTCAAGCTCCAACTGACTGAACCGAGCTTCTTTCTACATAAGCACTCCAACACTCTAGCAAGTAAGTCCAAGCAATGGAAAAGAAGTGAGGTCCCACGAAGACCCGGTCTGAAAATGAGCTCGACCCCACGTCAACGCACATGTTAAACCTATGTGTAACATCCGGACAAAAGACAACAACTTCAAGCGACAAGCTAGTCTCTTTTCCTAAGCATTCCATCTAAACTCTAGCCGAGCATCCAGCATGAGCAGCTAGTTTGAGCTCTCATTATAGATATCAAGTACATAACAGCGACTCACAGGAATTCCCATGAAGGCATAGATTAGAACCAAAGCTCCTAGTAGGCAAATAGCAGCCGAAGTAAAGAAACAGTGGAACAACTCGATTAGATCGAGCAGAGTTTCCTTAAGCAAGTCAAGTGCATATCCATGCCCAAAGAGCATGGCTGAGCTATCCATTAGCCTATCTGTACGTGACCAAGCTGTTCAATGGCCGAGTTGTACATTGTCGAGCTATCCATTGGCAGAGCCGTGTGTAGCCATGTTGTTCATGGCCGAGTTGATTGTGGTGGAGCACCCATTTGATCTTCCAAATTCAAGTAGGCCTCTAATGAATTGGGCAGCCTTATGCCTCTACATGGAAGCAGTCTCTAGTTCACGTTACGTCATGCAAGATTATAACATGGCTTATTTATAAAAAGCCACTGTCGGGCTTCTGTCTCTATACTATTTTTTTATGATCAAAGGAAACTCGGGACAGGGAGTTGGAGGTGACCGATCTTTTAGAGACCTTACCTATGATTACCATAATTTGGGGGTGATGATTTGAAGTAAAGTGTGATTTAGTGACAATCAAAACTGAGTGCCTCATTCCTACCATAGGACGGGGCTGTTTTATGAGAACCCAAGCTAAAGAGCTAATGATTTGCTACTAATTTTACATGGAACGGCGTGCTACAAACAATCGATCTCTCCATATTTCAACTAGCAAAGAAAGTCCACACAAGAACCAAGTTGCCGAGAGCAACTCTGGACCTAAGCTCAATTTCTTCAATTCGAAGACTAAGCGAACCGGAACAACTACTATAATTCATTACAACAAGAAGACGTGTTCATATTTTAATTGAAATCGAGCTTTACTCATTGAATAAAAGCACACATGGCAAGCTGTCGTCCGCTCAAAGCTCATTCGACCGAGCAGTTTCACCCACCTTTAACAGAGCATAACAAGTCCGAGCGATACAACACCTTAGATTCAAGGCTGAGTTTCCTTACTGTTACATGTTGAACTGCAGCTCCACGGTTGAGAACGAACTCTAAGTTCCGAGAAGCAGATAATTTAATTGAAACTTCCGAGAAGGGATAAGTTACAGAGCGTATTCTAATTGCGATGGACAGACCATGCTCCATCTCCTCACAAGCATCACATTAGATAAGTGAAGCTATATATTGCATATTAGCTTAATTGCCTAGAAATACAATTGGACTGACATTTGAAGTCCAAATCCCTCGGACATTTTTAGCAGCTTTATGATATGCGGCACTTCAAATAAATTATGAGAGACACGATGCTCTTAGTTATAATAAAAAAAAAATAAAAAAGAAAGAAAAAGAAAAACAGGTACATAAAAACGTTGCCTTTATTAGCCACGTGTGGAATCTTTAGATTACCAGTGATGCGTCTTTAGGGGTATACATACGGAGGCCACACCATAATGGGAGCAAGAACAAGAAAATGAAGGAAGTTTAGCAAAACTCGAGTAACTATCGGCTAGATATGACACATCAATCGTTCTTATTCAACCTAACCTTCACATGTCAAATGAGGGTTGGTGAGCTAAAATGGCATGTGCTCTTTTGCTCCCATAGATGTAAGATCCCAAACAGTTCGGCGTTTGTTGTTATCAGCTTAATGGAAGCTAGAAGGGGAAAAGGAGAATTAGCTTACCTAATTTAAGTCAGGTTAGAGCTTGGATAGTGGGCACCATTTGAGGTCTTAGTTGGTTGAGCGTCTTGATTGCTCAGTTTGAGTAGATGTTTGGTGCTTGTTAACTCAAGAACTGTTCCTATCATGATAAAAACTCAGCACTTTGGTCAGATGAAGTGTAGTATACCCTAGTTAATGTTAGAATCTTCATCCTCAAAAGGTTCTCAAGCTAGTACACATTGGGTAAGTCTTTATAATCCCTTAGCTCAACTTTAGGTAATAGGTCCATGAAGTTGATTCCTATCAACCAGTATTCTCATCCATGTCTATTTTAGAGAAGAAGTTCTTTTCTTTCTCATCATGAGGTAACAGATATTTTCAATTTGAGTCATATGATACAAGAATAGGGTCCGTGATACACTAGCAAATGTGTCAATTTCACTACAAAATTTTTCCAAGCACCATAATGCTTCACTATGAGCTCCAACTAAGCTCCATACATTGATTAGAGCTCTATTACCAACAACTGTGAAGTAGTAATTCTAAATACATGACACCAAGCTATCAAGCTTTAGGCACTCGCTCACATGTTGATCTCATTGATGAAAGATGAGTAAAACTTTACTACCACTACTCATGGTTTGTTTATTATTTATTTTTAAGATATTAGCTTTATGTTGTGTCTTATATTGATTTGTTGTTAGTATTCACACTTGATTGATGGTTTCTATATTAAGTTATATCTACTTATGTGTTGCTCCATGGTTTGTACTTTAACTAGCCAGATAATGGAAAAGGTTGACCATGTGGCATTTGTAGCAATTTATTTAATAAGTTCATTTTTACCTCCTTTAGAGATGAGTATGAGAACTTAAAGACCAACTAAGGCTAAAGAAACACCCTTTGCCTTAAGCCTATGCAAATATAGTTTACAAACAAGCTACTTCTAAACTTTCACGAGTTTAGGGAGTACAAGTAACTCTTAGCCCTAGCAATTTATGAGTGACGAGCAAGCTAAACATTGTGTAATCCCTAATCCTAATTGAAGACAGATGATGGGAATGAGACATCTCAAATCTCATAGAGATCAACATAAAATACTATAAGTCCTGCGACTAGTATGGACAACAAGGTAATAAGCCCCAATTTCTAGATCATTAATGGATTAAGGGCCAATTAGCTTACCCCACGACTCCACTTAGGACACGTCATTTCTGGTTTAGATGACTTGTCTACTCTCCTTGCCTCTTCATGTACATTGGCATCTCTAGGCCCCTACCTCTTTAGGCTTTTACCTCTTCAAGTACTCTCGCCTTTTTAGGAACTCTAGCCTCTTTAAGCCCTTGAATCTTTAAGCGCTCTGACCGCTTTCGACCTTTGCCCCTCTAAGCCCTCACTTCTTCGAGCATTTTAACCTCTTAAGGCCCTTTACTACATACTTGCCCTCTTTAAGTTGTTGAGTTGGAATTTAACTTTTTCCAAAACCAATGTGCTTAGGAGCTCAATAATCATTAGGTTTTACTGTAGGAGATAGGAATCAAATGGTTCCTTCAAGATATCGAAGAAAATGAAAAGGATAGGTTGGCAAACTGAATACAATAACTTACGTAAGACTGCTCAGAGGATATAACTCACCAACAAACATAACATGAGTTGACACTTTGCTTGATATGATGTACAAGCTAATTTCAAGATCTACCCTTTACAAATTTCAAGCTACTCGATAAGATTAAATAAGAGCGTAAAATAATGTGCTTGGAGAGAAATATCTCATAAGAACAGGTATATTCAATATCTGAAAGGAATGTTTGATCTTATGGCTACAAAGAGAAGGGACTATTAAT
Source organism: Lumnitzera littorea (assembly GCA_024138015.1). NCBI lineage: Eukaryota > Viridiplantae > Streptophyta > Magnoliopsida > Myrtales > Combretaceae > Lumnitzera > Lumnitzera littorea. The sequence continues at coordinate 12,284,233 of JAMXBB010000007.1, read as the reverse complement.
AGTAAGTTCTTAGGACAATATTACAAATAAGGAAAATTACAAAAGACGTATAGGAAAAGAGATTCCTAGTACATATAAAAAAGGGTAAAAAGGATAAATGATAAAAAAAAAGGGAAAAGGAAAAATAGTATAATATTAGAAAAATGGACAGGTAGTAGCTCATCAAAGGGTCCGTATTGCGGAATCTTTGGGCGTGGCAATTGAGCTAGGTCACAACGTAAGGGATACGGATGGGCAACATCTAGAGTTGTCAAGACGTCGAAGGAATATCGCTATGTAAAAGAAGTAGGTTGAAAGAGAAGTACTAGCCAAGTAAGGACTAAGTTTTGGCACTTAGTAGATAACTCTCGTCACTCGATAGATAAGCTTCGACAAATGAGTCTTCAGCAATGGTACAAGGGGTCATATAGAGTAGGGTGTACTTGGGCTATGTACTTAAAGAGTTCGCCCATCGTTTTTCAGCATACTCTGTCTCGTCTTTAGCAAGCTGATGAGAGAGAATTCTTTTAGCGAGTAACTAAAGACCTCTGAGGCGTGTACACGTGAGAAGGCTAAAGGTTAGTAGTCCATCAGATCCCCAGGGTTATTGAAGATTTGCCCTCAAATCCTAGTTCTCTTCTTCATTAAGTACATAAGGCATTAGGTCAACGACATTGAAGATAGTAGATACATCGTATCCTTCAAGCAATTCAAGCTCATATGCATTTTTGTTGATACCCCTAAGGATCTTAAAAGGCCCATCTAATCTAGGGGATAGCTTATTCATCCTTTTCCTTAGGAAATGCTCCTTAATGAGGTGGACCCAAACAAGGTCTTTGAGATTATAAATGACTCATCTCCTCTCTCGACTTCCCAGTTCTTTCTATCAGGCTATAGTTTGTGCCAGTTGTTTAACAACCTTTTCATGCAACTTTTGGAACTCCTAGGCAGGCTACAAGCTAAATTAACTTTCCCCTTGAGTGGTTAAGCTAATAACCAGATCCAAGGGTAAGTTCGAGTTAAGTCTATAAACAATGTCAAATGGTGACCTTCCTGTCGAGTTATAAGCTGAGTGGTTGTAACCAAACTCAATGACAAGTAAACATACTTCCCAATCATGTAAATTCTTCTCAACAACTACTCATAGGAGGTTGCCAACTATCCTGCTTACAGCTTCAGTTTAGCCATCTATCTGTAGGTAGCAAAAAGTATTGTACATAGCTTAGTGCTAAGTTTCTTCCACAGGGTTCTCCATAAGAAGCTCATAAACTTCGAGTTACGATCGGATACAATACTTCTCAGCACTCTATGCAGTTGCACAATTTCTTGCAAAAAAAAGGTTAGTGACAAATAAAACATCATTGGTTCTATGATAGGAAATGAAGTGGCTCATCTTGCTGAACTGATCGACTACCACCATGATAGAGTCATGTCTACTTGGTGCTAGGGGTAGGCCAAGCATGAAATCTATGCTCAGGTTGGTTTATGGCTGCTCAGGTATAGCTAGGGGTATGTAATCTCCATACGACTCTTTTCTCCCCCTTGCATGTTTACATACCTTGCAACTTTCAAGAACTTAGTACACATCCTTCATCACCCCAAGCTAGTAGAAATGCTCTCTCAATATTTCAGTTGTTCTCTTTTCTCCAAATTGGCTAACTAAACCTCTAACATGAGCTTCTCAAACAAGTAATTCTCTAGCTAAACCACTCGGCATGCAAACCTATTTTCCCTTCATCAGAAACTCTTGGCTTCAATAGAATCCCTCTACAATTCCTCCAATGTTGCATTTCGCCACTAAGAGCCCAAAATATGGATCATGCTCATATTGATTAGGTAGGGTGCAGAATCTAAGTGTCTTAGCTTACATTGTTGTAATAAGAGTATGACGATAAGAAAGAGTGTCGGCTACAGTATTAGTGCTTCCTCTCTTGTACCAGATGCTGTAGCAAAAGGAATCTAAGAACTCAACCCATTTGACATAATGCTAAGAAAGTTTTTATTGCCCTCGAAGATGTTTGAGAGATTCATGATCTGAGTAGATGATAAATTCTCTTAGCAGCAAGTAATATTACCAGTTTTGTAGTATTCGAATAAGGGCATGAAATTCCTTATCATAAGTCGAATAATTTAAGGTAACTTGTCTGAGTTTTTCACTAAAATAAGCTATTGGTCGATGCTCCTGCATAAGAATAACACTAATGTTGACTCTAGATATATCACATTCTACTTCAAAAACTTTCTCAAAATCTGGTAGGGTAAGTACGGAGGCTGATGTCAATTTAGACTTTATATCTTCAAAGCTTTTCTAAGCTTTCTCAGACCACTTAAACTCAAAGTTCTTCCTTGTCAATTCGATCAATGGTATAGTTATGGAACTGAAGTTCCGAATGAATCTTTGGTACAACGAAGCCAGACCATGAAAACTTCTAACTTCGGCTGCATTAGTTGACGTCGACCACTTAAGAATAGCTTTGACTTTCTTGTCATCAATTCAAATTCCTTCCTCTAAAACAACATATCCAAAGAATATAACCTTGCTTTGGCTGAACATACATTTTTTTATGTTGCTAAATAATCTCTCAACTCAGAGGATGTCAAACACTGATCTTAAATGCTCAACATGAGAAGTAAGGTTGGTATTGTAGACTAAAATGTTGTTGAAGTATACCACAACGCATTTACCAATCAAAGTTCCTAGGACATAATTCATGAGTTGCATAAAAGTGCTCGATGCGCTTGTCAAACCAAATGGCATCACTATCCATTCAAACAGACCATCCCTTGTTTTGAAGTCTGTCTTCAATTTATCTCTAGGTTTTATTCGTATTTAATAATAGCTACTCTTCAGACCAATTTTTGAAAAGATGCAGGCTCTATATAACTCATCAAGCATATCATCCAATTGTGAGATTGGATATTGATATTTAATAGTAATTTTGTTGATTGCACGGCTATCAATGCACATTCTCCATGACTCATCTTTCTTTGGCACTAGTACGGTTGGTACGGCATAAGAGCTCATGCTTTCTCGAACATAACCACGATCTACTAACTCATCTACTTATTTCTTCAGCTCAGCTGCCTATTCAAGGTTGAGCCTGTAAGCAGGTCGATTTGGAAAAACAACTCTAAGCTAAAGGTCAATATAACATTATATGCCTCTCAAGGGTAGTAAACCTCTTGGCATCTCGATAGGGAACAGGTATCTATACATTGGCAGGTAAGCTTTCAGCTTCTCTTAACTCTAAAAGTTTCCTAATTAATAAGAGTACACATTCTTCATCCTCAACTTCTCGATAAAATTGAGTGCAGGAAATCATTAGGGATTTCCACTGCATAGATTGAACAATCTTCTCTTAAGACTCCTGCACTTCCTTAAAGCTCATAAGAATCAATATAACCTTCTTCTTGTCCTTTTGGAACATGTAGGTGTTCCTATACCAATCATGAAATACCTTCAAATCGAATAGCTAAGGTCAGTTGAGTAAGATGTGTGAAGCACACATGAGAAAGACATTATACAGCACCTCATCCTTATACTTGTCATCAACAGTAATCAGCTCTAACTTGCTCGGTTATGGGTATACCTCCCTTCCCATTCAACCAGTGAATCTTGTACGACTTAGGTTAAGGATAGGTCTAAAACTTTAGGGCCTTGAAAACTCCTTACATGATGATATTGGTAGAGCTTCCCCCGTCAATGATTAATGCACATAATTTGCCATTCACTTAGCAATTCGTATGGAAGAGGTTCTCTCTTTACTCATTCTCGTCGGCCGCAAAAGTACTAAGAGATTATCAACGACAAAATAGTATATGGCACTTGTAATACCCCTTACATGCTTGGAGAGAGGAACTCTAATTATCGAGGTACCTTTTGGTGTAGCGGCTCGGAGTACGTCGAAACTCCAAAGTTAAGCGTGCTTATGCTGGGGCAATCCTAGGATGGGTGACCTCCTGGGAAGCAGCTGCACCAAGGGACAAAACCGTGCGGCGTTACATGCCAAAGCGGACAATACCTTGGTGGAAGGAGTTCCGATCGGGTCGTTACAACACTTGCTTCATGCGGTGCTATAGCATCAGGGTCTTCCTAAGACTCTTCCAGCATATAGTCAACTCCTATTTCTTCCTCTCCTTCACTAACACTCTCTACTTCGAATTGGGGTTTGTCTCTCTTTATTGTCATGATACATCGATTCAGACATTAATTAGCTAAGTGTGCATAGCCAAGACATTTAAAACATTTAATTTCTTGAGTCTTCCTGCTTGAGCTTTGACCTTGGTCCCTATAGACCTCAGATTCCTCGGCCTTACCCTTACCTTAGCCATCTTCAAGTCGGCTTGGCACCTATCTTCAGCGGTCTACCTCAAAACTACTTAGTGCTCGATTGTGTCCTAATTGGCTCAACATGCCACTTTTACTCAACTGTCCTAGTTAGCTAATCTAACTCCGCCTTTGCCTCTTAACCCTTTAGGCCACTCGAATGGCCTCATCTAGAGTCCTAAGTCTTTGCAACTCTACAATATAACCAATTTTAGTCTTGAGCCCAAAAATGAATTAAGTTATAGTTCGAGTTTCGGATTCATTGACATCACATCGAATCATCAACAATTGGAATTCCTAAACATACTCGTCTATTGACTTGCTACCTTACCTCAAATCCTGGAGGCATTGAAAGGTGTCTTGTTCATAGTATTCTAGAACAAATCTATTTCTCAAAACTCTCTTCATTTTATTTGACGTCCAAATCTCTTGTCGTACTCTCTAGCACACACATTGCAACTTTTCCACGACATTGTTGCATATCTAGAAAACTTTAGTGCAACTACTTTGATACAAACAGCACCCTCATAGTTATAGAAGTCAAATATTTTTTCAATCTTTTCCTCTAAGTCTAAGTAGTTGTTAGCATTACTAGATCTATTAAAGCTTGGAATCTGTACTATGAGATGCTCGGCTCCTCGGGGAGCTTTTGAGTTATGCTTCTCAATGCCATCATATCGTTCCTCTTCATCATACCCTTCGACTTCATCCATCTTGAATCTCTTTCTCGCTATTCTATTGGTACGTAGGGGTAGGGCTTAGTTTATATGAATTGACTATGGGGCTCGTTGCTTATCCATTTTCCTTCTCAACCTCTCTTTCATTTCTCAACCCTGTTCAACGACAACTTTTTCTTGTAGCCTAATCTTTGTAAGCCTTTGTATAGAAAGAGCTAGATTGGCTACAATAGCTGCTAGGTTTTATATTTGCTCATCAGTAGTTCGTGAGGTTTGTTAGGTAATATGACCATGACCATAAGCATCACTATCAACATTGTTAATCTTTTCTTGAACAATAAGATTCGACATTCTCAAAACGAAGTTTTAGAAAACACTCTTCACATAAGAAATTCCACACACACACAAAGAAAATACAAATCGAGCAGTGAATTGAAAACTTGCTATACTCTTCCAAACAAAGTATAACAAAGCAGTAGACTAGCAAGAACTATTTCAACACAGCTTTCAATCATAACTTCAAGCTTTAATACCAGGATTATATAATGTGCTTAAAAGCTTAGTAATCCTTAGGACTTACCATAGGAGGTAGGAATCAAATGAGTCCTTCAAAATATAAAAAAAAATGAAAAGGATAGGTCGGCAAACTGAATACAATAGCTTATGTGAGACTGCTTAGAAGATATATCTTACCAACAAACACAACACGACTTAACACTTCGCTTGATATTATGCACAAGCTAAAGTCAAGATCCACTCTCGACTAATCTCAAGCTATTTAAAAAGATTAGATAAGAGTATAAGATAATGTGCTTGGAGAGGAATATCTCGCAAGAACAAGTGTATTCAATATTTGAAAAGAATGTCTGATCTTTTGGCTACAAAGACAAGGGACTATTGATAGTAAGTCTCTTGGGCAACATTATAAATAAGGAAAATTACAAAAAGACTTACAAGAAAAGAGATTCCTAATTAGAAAAGGGTAAAAAGGAAAAATGACGAAAAAAGGAAAAAGGAAAAATAGTACAATATCGGAAAAATGGACAAGTGGCAGCTCATTAAAGGGTTCGTATTAGGGAATCTTTAGGCATAGTAGCTGAGCTAGGTCACGACGTGGGGGTTGTAGATGGGCAACATCTGAAGTTGCTGAGATGTCTAAGGAATGCTACTATGTAGAAGAAGTCAGCCGAAAAAGAAGTACCAGCTGAGTAGGGACTAAGTCTCAACACTTGGTAGATAGCTCTTGTCACTTGGCAGATAGGCCTTAGCAAATGAGTTCTTGGCAACGGTACATGGTATCACATAGAGCAGGGTGTACTTAGGCTATGTTCTCAAAGAGTTCACTCACCGTTCTTCTGCACACTGTATCTTGTCCTTAGCAGCCTGATGAAAGAGAATTCTTTTGGCGAGTAATTGAAGGCTTCGGAGGTAAGCACTCGTAAGAGGGCCAAAAGTCGACAGTCCATCAAAGACCCCTAAAACAAAGTCAACCTCTTACTATAATAATATACAATATGATTTGTGATGTTTATTAAAGCAAATGTCACTAAAATTCTTATATGTATGTCTATCCTCTCTTTGAAAATTTTCCTCTTGTCACTTCTAAAATTAAACATCTAATCATTCTAAATGACCCCATAAATGAAAATTATCCATCTAACACTTAAAAAAAAAAAAAGAAAGAAAAAAGATCCCACAAAGAAAATAACCCTAATATTTTATCTATGTATAATTTTAAAAAACTTTTGTCCATATACATGCCCATTTAATAATGTAATAGCATGACTTCTAAATTGTTTTAGCCATTGCTTAATTAAATGTAAAACTACATGACTTTTGAATAACTATATCAATACATATATATGTAAACTTTTAAAGAAATACATTTCTTTATCTAAACTTAACTTTTAGGAAATATTTATAAAAGATATTATTTCAAAAACTTTTAACATATATATATATATATATATATATATAACATATAAGAGAATAAGAAGTTATTTGACTTCATAATTATTCTATATGGTTTTAAGTATGTATATTTTTTTGAAACCACTTTTTTTTTTCATCCCATATTCATAGTGCCCATTTCTAATATAAGACACTTAATCATTCTAAATGACCCCACAAATGAAAATTATCCACTTGACACTCTAAGGAAAGAAAAAAGAGCCCATAAAGAAAATAACCCTAATATTTTATGTATGTATAATTTTCAAAAAATTTTTTCCATATACATACCCCTTCAATAATGTAATATCATGACTTCTAAATTTGTTATAGTCATTGCATAATTAAATGCAAAACTACATGATCCTAGAACAACTTTATCAATAGTATATTTGCAAATTTTTAAAGAAATGTATCTCTTTATCTAAAGTTAATTTTTGGGAAATATTTATAATAGATATTATTTTAAAAGCTTTAGATATATATATACACACACATAGTTACAAGAGAATATGAAGTTATTCACTTCATAATTATTCTATATGATTTTAAGTGCATATATATATATATATATTTGAAACCACTTTCTTTCCATTTCATATTTATAGTAACCACTTCTCCCACTTTTCATGTTTACACCCTATTTATACATATTTACTAGACATTATTGTCTCATCCATACATTTATCTCTTTTCGTGCTAAATATTTTTGACATTTGTCACTAAACATTTTAATAGTTATTTATGTTTGCTTCATATTTCTTTTTCCATATTACTGGAGCAAATTTTTCTTTTTTTTTTCTTTTTTTACCTTGTCGATTGATTTTCAGTTTGATCATGTTGTCATTGTTTTGCAAGTTTGATCATATTTTATTAATATTCTATTTTCTACTTTACGCATTTCACTTACCATAAATAGAAAATGTTATTTTAGTTATATGCCGTTGTTTTACAAGTTTGTTTATCTTTTGTACATGCAATTCAAGTGCAATCTCCTAATATATATATATATATAAGATTGTACTATGTGGAGACATTTGTTTTAAGGCTATTCTATGATCCTATTAGTGAGACCATCCTATTTATAGATATATATATTGTATTTTATTATATGTATATACATATAATATGTTTGCTTGAGATTATACTTTAATTGGGAAATCTTCTATTCAAATGATGTCTATTTAAGAAGAAATTAGCATACATAATACATATTCAGATTGAGTATCATAATGATTGACTATCCATTGATGATTACATATATATATATATATATATGTAACATATAAACTCATAACTATAATATATAATATTAAATCATATAGAGATATAATTTTATATATTGTAAATTATGTCATAAAAGATATTATAATAGATAAAATATAACAATATAATTAATTTATTAAATATAACATAATATGTTATAATACAATACAAAATTTATGTAATGTATAATAGAATATATAAATATAACTATATATATATTTTCTCATATGATTATAATTATGAATATCAATAATATATTATAAGAAGATAGGTAATTTTATATATTATAAAAATATAATATAATTATATCATATAATATAGAAACATGTATTGATGATATATAATATGTACTGTTAAAAGTAATGTATTTTACATAACATAAAATTTTATAATATATTACAAAATATATATAATATATAACATGTTTATAATTATATACACAATCGTATGATTGTAATTATAATCATATAATTATATAATATACATATGTAACAAATAATGTATAAACATATACAATATAGTTATATTATAAATAATTTATGTAATATAAAGTATCTATAATATAATTATAATACCATGTGTCATAAATAATTTATAATATATTACATATAATTAGATATATTATGGCATATTTAAATATATAATTATATGCATTAAATGTATATAATATATGATTAGCTATATTAATAAAGGCAATATGGTACTCTTATATCTTACATGACATACTGTAATTTATGCACTCTTAATTCTAAAAGAAAAAGTGCTAAAAAAATTCTTAACGAAACAACAATTTTAAAATGATACAAAAATTTTCACTCGATTCACTGATCTCTATATATTTAGCCAAAAAGAAAACCCTAAAAAATAACCCTAATCCCTTCATCACTCATAAATACACATTTCTCTCTCCATAAGCAGCGCAACCTCCATGTTAAGTCTTCTAAGTTAGTTTTTATGATAACAAAATATGTGTTAAGTTATTATTAATATATTTATGAAGTGTGTAAATATGTCATGATAAAATGGTAAAGTTAGTTAAAAGAAAGACAGTAAAAATGTATGAATAATACTAAAGATTTTGGCTGAGTTAAAATATGGGTCAGAAAGTATATTAGATAAAATCTACATAAGTGTAGTTGACAGCTTTAAAAAAGTGATTCAAAAAGTGAGATAAACTAAGGATAGAAACTTGAAGATCGGAGACTCAATTTTATTATTAATATTTTAAGTTAGACAAATTGAAAAGAAGGCCTAACACCACTTTACTGATCGTATTAAGGAAATATACTTAATTTCATTTTACTAAAGTTGATTAATAAAGTCTATGGAGATTTTTTTAAAGGTGGAATATTTTGATGGATAAATAAGTTGGATTTTTTTTTTTTTGAGGGATCAAATTATATTATTGATGTGGAATGAAGTTATGGATTTTTAAAAAGATGATTATTGGAGAGTTTATTTTATAGATAATTTATAAACTTAGAAATCAAGTAAAGAATGATTAAGGATAGCATCAGTTATTCATCTTTAACACGAATTAGTTTAAGTACTTGGCATCATTTTTTTAGCAAGTGGAGATTATTCTTAATGGTTTATGGAGTAAATTTTGGATGTTCTTATGTTTTAAGAACCCCACTAATAGTTTTCGAATTCACATAGATGGAAGCTAATGTGGCTGCTATCTATGGATTTAATGTGTTTAAGTCTAATGAAGAGCATAACTCTTGGCGATGGAATTTAAGTCCAAATATTTATCAACATGATCTTAAGTTTCAGTATATTTTTACATAGATATCCTTTAACATAGACAAGGTGTTAGCAGTTAATTTTCATAACAAGGAATTCGATTTCAATAATTAGCTATTAACATTGCATCAATGTTTTTTGAGTTATTTCAATGGGAATTACCTAGATAAATCTAGGATATCTTTGGGGAATTATCTAAAGATATTATTTCAAATTCAAATAAGAGAAAATAAAGATATGGATAAGATAGAAAAATATGTGCAGAATATTTTAAAGATTTCTTTTTTCAAATTCAAATTTTAAGGATTTAAAAGAGATTTGCAAGGAATTACTCTTCCAAATAAAGTAGGATATGTATATTTATCATAATATGAAGTTTGAGCAGATATTTCAAATTTTTTAGTCAAAATTATGAGAAAAAAATTGGATAAATATTTTGAATGAATTCTGCAATGATTATCCAATTTAAATTTCAAATTATGAAGATCTGGTGGAGATTATGAAGGGATTTTAATTTCAAAATAAGTGAGATTCATCTATCTATAGAAATGATAAGTTTTTAGTAAATATTTAAACTTTAAGATGAAGATTACAAAAGAAAAATATAGTTGATTTTTTAGGATGAATTTTTTTAGATAATAATCACAATGAGATCTTTTCATGAAGGTTTATCACAACATCAACAACATTAGCTATTATTCAAATTTAAGTTCAAAATTGAAGGATAACAACACATGAGAGATTTTCTCCACTTTGTTACAAAGTGCTTGGTTAAGATAACAACAAAAGAAAATATCTCCATATTATTTTCAACTAGTTATTTTTAGTCGTTATTCCAAGATTATATCGATAGATTTCATGCAACATAATTAGAATAGAAGATTGAGAGAGATCATAATTTTTTTGTAAAATTTATGATCAACAACAGCACTCAGAAACTGAGTCAAAAACTATGCATAACGAAGTTTTCTATTTTATTGTTTTTGTATTTGTGCTACACCTTTAGAGAGATATTTGTATTGTATTTCCACAAAGTTTTAGAGAGTTTTTTATAGACCTATATTTAGCTTAAGGAAAAGTTAGTAAGATAGAGCAAAGAGTGACTTGATATCCTTATAACCTCAAGTTTCATTTTGATTATTGGAAGAGTTGGACTAGTGAAACAGTAACGATGAGGAAGATCGAGTCCGCCTGAACCTCTTTCTCTCTTTGTCTTATTTATTTCCTAAACTTTATTATTTATATGTCATTATTTTTGCACTTAAGCTAACAATCAATATACTACTACTTATATAGTAGCACATTCTCCTCCACTACATAGGAACTACACTCCACTTTCAATCACACACATGACATGACATCTCCATATGTACACTAGAGTAATCAGAATCGACATCGGTACATCCCCTCTCTCTCTCTCTCAAATCAAGTTTTGCAAATCAAGTTAGCCTTTAATGGTTCTATCCCTAGATGCCACTAGATAGATATTTTTTTTTTCTAATCTAGGAATAGTGGCTATGTCCTTTCTCTCTCTCCAATCCACAAATAGTAGCCTATATTTAGCTTAAGGAAAAAGATATTTCTAATATCAATATAAGTCCCTAAATATCTTTTTTTATTTTTTGGTAGGTTTAAGGTATATTTCATCCCATGCTTTCAAGTTATTGACATTGACATTAAATTAGTTTAAAGGTGTATGGAAATGTTTCTAGAAATTAGATAAGACTATGAAATTTATATTTTGTTTGATTTATTTTCTTTTTCGTTATATGGGAATCTAAATGTAGTTTTTTATATGATAGTGGAGACTAAATATTTATGCAATTGGTAGTTTAAGAAATAGCTATATGAATCCTTAAGGTACCATGGCGTTGGCATTTTAGTGTTATTGATACTAATTTGATCGTATTTTCTTGCTATGATCTTGTAAAATGATGGAAATTTTGTTTCAATATTTGTTTAGGCTTTATCCTTGTTGACTAACTAAGGCTCATTTAATTAACTTCTTGGCATTACTTAGTCCAAACAAATTGAATCAAGCTCACAATACACATCACTCCTACACTTCTCCTCATCTCTCTCTAAGCAAAACCATAGAAAGAGAAGAGAAAGCTATAAGTCTCAAACCATTCAATAGGTAAAAGTGCCTAACCTGGATCTCCTTCTTCTTTCTCTTTCTACCTCAAGTCAAAATACTTTCTTATATTTTATTTAGTATAAATTTCAATTTATTGTTTTCCTTTGTTAATTTTTCTATGTTTGTTCTATCAAAGATTGGTAAAGCTTGCAGCTATCTATAGGATTGTTGTGGTCATATTTGACGCATCTCATATATTTAACTATATCTAACAATTTTAACTAATTTGTAATTATCTATTTATAAACATGTCAGTATTTGTATAAGCCCCTTAAGTTAAAGCATATGGATTTTAAATGCCTAGTTTAGATATTAGTTTCTAAAAGGAAGATGTGCTAATTGTTTTAGTAAAACTATCAGCTAATTGATGAGAAGATTGAATTGGTAACAAAATGAAGATCCAATTTTGTAATTTTTCCAAACAATATGACAATCTAGTTCAATGTGATTAAAAACCGGATTTTTGGCAATATAACTTTTAGATTAATTATCATAACATATTAAGGTTGAATCATGATGTGGAAAGCCAAAATCCTGTAAAAGATAAAATAGCCATTGCATGTACAAACTATAGATGAGTAGTAGTTCGTTTTTAGATAACAAAGCCTTCTACTCCATGAATGGAAGTTTGAACCTGTTAGGACCAATAGCACAAGAGTCATTTATATCGGATGAAGATAGTAGGGACTTGAAGGAAGTTATTCTTCTCTCACCATTTTTGAATTTTCATGCTTTAGAAGAATAAAGAATTGTTATATTGATTATTGTGTAATTTCTGTTTGCAACTGTAGTAAATATAAATATATCTAATTATCTAACTAACATTAGTTGTATATCTAACTATATCTAACCATTTTAACTAATATCTAACAATCTATATTTATATTAGAGAAATCAAAACTAGATATTCATAAAACATAAAGAATATACATGGCTTGGTAATATGTTAAAAGAAAATAATAGTTTTTCCAAAGGACCCATGAATAGAAATGAATAAGGCTCATTAGGCCATCCATTTATGAATATACAAATAGAAGCTTAGATATGCATAGTCCATTTTGTTTTTAAGTCCCATATTGTTAATCTAATAGCAATATGTATTGTAAATCATACATTGTTTGCTCCGTTAGATCCTCATTTGGAGGAACTATAATTAAAGGATAAGTCCATCCTCTACTCTTAACATATAAATAAAGAAAACAAAGTGTTCGGTGAGAAATGAAAACTATATCCAGTGGAAACATATAAGTGGTGCATGAATTTTCGAAGGGTCTACTTACTTTCTAGTATTACTAATTTTTTTCCTAAGCCAACAATAGTAGTGAAATTTAAATTGAAAATAAAAGTATTTTGAATGCTCCTCGATACACAATAGTGTGCAACAAAATTATTTTGCAATTCATAGTATTTTATTAATTATTATTATTATTTAATTTAATAGCTACATAATAATTTTGAAACATTGATTTACAAATTTACCTATATATATACATACAGATATGTGTATATTAAAAAAATATATATTTTGGCAACAATATTTTGCTGCTTACTAACGTAATATACCATCTAATAAGTGGCAAAATTGATCCCATGAGGCTAGCCTTGTAACCCATAAATATATAAACAAATGTTAGTTAATATGTACAATCCATATAGCTTTCTTATTTCTTTGCATAATGCTTTAGATTTTCAATGGGTTGTAAAAAATGTATCATGGTTTATTAATGGATTTTATTTAACTTTGAAAAAAAGGGGAACTATACTTTCGTTCAAAACAAATAGATTTTGGCTCGATAGCTATATAAGTCTATATCGTATGATTATTAGTAAAATATTATTCCCCATTGGCCATTAGAAAAATTAATCTTTTGGTCTAATTTTGCACCATTATTCATATACAATAGGGTTGTCAACAAAGCTAATTTACACATATTTGTATGCAAGTCATTGATGATAAATAATAGATCATATAACATACAATGTGAAGGCTTACCAAATTGTGTGATTACTAAGGCAGAATAAATCATACTTCTATTCATTGCGTATTTTGTAAAGATTTGGAGTAGGAAAGAAAAGAGAGTAATGGAATGTCAAAAGATAATAAAGAAATGGGTAGGAAAGAGTTGACTAAAGCTGGTGCAAGTAGGAGTGAGAATGTGATGTCAATTAATCAAGGCTTGGGAAAGTGTTTAGAGGGTTGGAAAAGATGGGTACTAATTCCATACAAAAGGAGAGTACTCTAGAGCATAATAGTAAGCTAACTGATGTAACAAAAGGAAGGCAATATGGGGAGTGGATTAAGGTTCAAAGGAGAACAAATGTTAAAAAGAAATTAGGAAAACAAATCTCTATCAATAAATGGCATGTAAAAGAAAGGATTTTGAAGCATTTCAAAATATGAGAGGGAGTTCCTCGGTGCTAAAACCGGTGCAAAGTAATTTATAAGAGAAGAAGTATGATAGATACTATTTAAAAAAATTAAAAACAAAACTGTTGAGAATCCAATAGTCATGTTGGGTTCATCATCTCTTTTAAACTCCTATGAAGGAAAGGGAAAAGAAAACTAAGTTTATTGTATCTTTTGAAGTAAGGTTTGACCTAAAACGAAAAAAAAAATCTTTTAAACTTGAAGAGATTAGCCGATAACATGGTTCCCATGTTAAAGGTAGAATTGTTGGTTCAACTTTTCACGAATGGATCATGGATAAGAATGGATGTCTAGATGGATTCATTTTCACGACAAGTCATAATGGAGGTCTTAGGAGTAATGTCAACACAGATATAATGAAAAAGGAAGTAAGTATTGAAATTCATCTTTCATCTTACTTGAATGGAGGGGAGAACATATCGCCAAGGCCAAAGACATATATCTACCACACTGGGAGTGATGGTGATAAAAATGCTGATGTTTAGAGTGAACTTGTTAGGAGGGTACATTCTTGAGTCTATAAAAAAGACATGCAATGAGTTAGTAGAGAAACTCTTAGTGAATGTGGAAGTTCACTTCGACATGCAACAAATTCCTCGTGTTAATGGAAGACCAAGCAAGGATGGCTCTTTTTATGGCATAGGAAATGCAAGTGATGCAATTTTAAACAACATTTAGGCCATTCCAATAGAGGATGGAGATTATGCATTTAGCAAATCTGTACATTGAATTAGTGGTACAAATTATCTACCTATATTATGAATCCAAATCTAATAGGTACTTTGTCTTCTAACATGAGGTAACAACCATTTAAAGTTCTAGCTTGGAACATTCATGGCACTAATTCAAGTGTAAGGAAGCAAGCTATCAAGGATATGATATTCTAGTAAGATCCATAGATGGTAGTCTTAACAAAGACAAGAATGAATAGAGCAGCATATGAGGCTCTTCAAGAATATCTACAATTTAACTATATGATCTGTTTAAGGGCTAAGGGTTTTAGTAAGCATATCTTGGTTCTTTAAGATAAAGAGGATGCTGCTATACATGAAGTGCATGTTTCCCGAGAGTAAATCCTAATGCAAGTTTAGGTACATAAGGCTCACTTTACTTTATGGTATATATACTAGGCCTATTTTAAAATTAAGGTCTGGTTTATGGTTTAAGTAGAGGCATTAGGCAAGTAGAATTAATGGGCCATGGCGTCTGATGGGAGATTCAAATGAAGTGCTTTGTAAGGAAGAGAGAAATGGGGAGGAGGTTGTGATATTAACCAAGTTAGGGCAAAAAATTATCAATGCTACATGAACAGTTATGGTATGATGGATTTGGACACCATTGAGCCAAAATTTACCTGATAAAAAAGATTAAAACATTTAAGCTAACTTATCTAAACTAGAATAGATAGAGCTTGGATGGATTAGATAGCCATCATCGACATATTGCTTCCCATCAATTAGATTATCTAGCCATTATTTTAAACACTTCCCTTTCTATGGAAGGTGGCCCAAAACAATTAAAGCCCTTCAAATTTCTACAGATCTAGTTAGACCATCTTGATTACTTATGTTTTTTTTTTTTTTTTAGCAAATGGAAATGGCTCCACTTTACCTATCTAGAAGATTTGAACTCTTTCATTTAAGTTTTGAAAGTTTAGAATAAAAAAGTGTTTAGCATTATCCTTATAAAGAAGAAGGCTACTGTTACTAACATAGTTCAAGTGAGGAAACTTGTTTTTGCTAATTCAAACCAGTAGCTTATTGATAGAGGGAGAGAAGTCTTCAAAAGGAGCTTAACTGGATTTCTAAACAAGAAGAGAAGCTTTGGGCAACTACAACCCATTTTAGGTAGATCATAGATGGGGAGAGAAACACAAAATTTTTCCATGTGAGTATAATGGTATGAAGGTCCAAGTTGAGAATCTGTGGTCTATTTGATTTGGTGGTGAATTGGACTGATGATGTATACTAGTTAAAGCAAATTTTTCAAAAATTCTTCCAGTATCTCTTTTGTTATGAATGAATGTTTGAATGGAAGGACTGCACTTTGTAGCATGGCCTCCAACGAATCCTATCACGTGAGAGAAGGCTGATATGGGGAAAGTTTGGTCAAATACGAAAATTAAAAATGCGATTTAATGTACTGGAAACAATAAAAGTCTACGTATGGATGGGCTGAATGTGAAGTTCTTGAAAGTTGTTAGAGTATTGTAGGTAGAATTGTTTGTGATACTATTGAGAGGATCTTAAGAACAAGGGTACTGTTAAAAAGGAGTTGAAAGAAAACCTTATTTTTCTCATTCCAAAGTTTAAGGAAACAAATCGTGTTAAGGATTACAAGCCAACAAGTCTTATATGATGATGTACAAGATTCTTAGTGCTTAGTATGTATTTATTAAGGGTAAGCATAATTTGGTTTAGTACAGTTTGCCCTTCCTTACTAAACTGAACCTAATATAATAGTTCAATTTTTTTTTTTTGAAGTTAAACCTAACGCTACAGTTCGGTTCGTAAATTTTTCAAATCTAATTAAAACCAATTTGATAGTTTGAACTGTTTATGTCAAATTTTCACTAAATATTATTATCTTCAATAACATATTTTTCTTTTTATTAAACTTTTATATATTTTCAGTTAATTTCTCATAAATTTATCATATGTAACGATACTTAGCAAAAAGTCACACAAGATCTTGACAAACCCAATTTGATCGAATGAGAATAAGAGACTCTATTTCAACGAACAATAACAAGAAGGCAGAAGTAAAGCTACCCATCCAAAAATGATACGAATAAAATAATAAAAAAAAACACACACACACACCAAAAACTGGAAAAGAGATAAGAAACATGTGAAGAGTACTAAGGTTAAACCCTTTATTTGAAAAAATATAAGAAAAGGAGAATTTTTAAATATGAAATTTTAGATAGAATTTATTTAACTTAATCTTAATAATTGACCTAAAAATAAGATAAAGAAGAATAAGATATGAAAATTTAATGAAATTCATGAAAATTAATGAAAAAAAAGTATAAAACAATTATATGAATTTTTTGTTTAATCAAAAAGTTCATTTCATGATTTGATCAGTAGATTGCGATTTTTTTTCCTAGCCTTATTATATACACACACACTAGCGGATGATACACCCGTGTTATATATGCAAAAAAGAGAAAAAAGGACTAAAGAATGTAGTGAATTTCCTAAATAATAATAATATTGAGCAATCAAAATAATGGACAAATAAGAGAATAGTAATCGTAAAAGTATGTATGATAGAAAATAGTAATTATATAATTGGATGTGGTGATTAAGAAATTTATGAGATGGGTTTGATTTATTTTGGCAACCACTATGTGAATATATTTAATTATTAAAACTATATAATATTAAATTGTTAGTTTTGAGCAGTTAAAATAAAGATTTCTCTTTAATATAATATGTATATATGTTAATCTATGCATGATATGATAATATTTGACAGTGTAAAGCTACAAAATCTATAATCTAATATTACTTTCATAAATGATAATACAATGTAAGAATTCTAAAACGAAAAGAAATAATAAAACTAGAAACGACAACTATAACTTCCAAGCTACAGAGAAAAAAATCTTATATAACGTGCTAGTGGAAATGACATTGTGACTTCACAAAATAAGCAAACACTTATAATTTAAAATAAGCTAAGCACTTATGCAATTCACAACCCTATGCGTAATTAAAAATTTACAAACAGATCGCTTGTACATACTAAAACTTGGGAGTATTGATCAACGAATATTTAAAGAAAGAAAGACTGACAAATGAGAAGTAAATAAAAATAAATAAATAAAGGAAAACTAAGATCTATATCTGGAAATATTCGCATACGAGCAACGGGTGAATAATGAATTTTCAAATCTCAAATTAGTGTAAATTGCAAATAAGGGGTTTATTAACCTTACTAAAAATCAATGATATCTAGTATAAGTTTGATTTTTGAGAACTAAACTTATAATTTCCAAAGCCAAGGGAAAATCACTAATAGAGATTGATAAGACACTTATAGGGTTTGATAATATCCTTAACCTTAAATTGAAAGAAATCCTAAAGTTTTATATAAAACTTGAGTTTAAGCCAAACCTTTAAGAATGTTGGTAATCCAATAAATATCTTTGAAAACAACTCATTTATATTCATACTACCTCAAAATTGACTCAATTATGCTAAGTTAATCCTCGTAAAATTTTGGACGTTAAAATTTTCCTATTTCCTGCTACAGCACCTCACCAACCCTTCCAATCCAATTTAATTTATTTCAAGATATTTTAGTTTCATTTCCAAAATCTTTACCCAACAGCATGGCCATTTTAACCGTGGTAACATAACCAAATCAGTTAGAATTTGGTGAATTAACTAGCCTGGTTCCCATTTTGCTAGAGGACCCACATGAGCTAGCTGCTGCCTAGATTAAGGGAAAGAAAAACGAGGGAAGGAATTGGGGGAAAAGCCAATTCCTCTTTAATTTCTGTTCATTGTTTGGAAATGATAAGGAAAAATGAGAATTTTTACCTAAAATTTTCCATGAGACTGATAAAAAATCAGTATCTTCAATTTGTGAGAGAATTTGGAAGGAAAATTTATAAATTTGCTTCAATCCCCTTGCACTAAAAACACAATTTGAAATTTTAAAGACATTTTGGTAATTTAAGAAATTTTGAAAAGAAAGAAAAGTCTAATTAACTTTCCATTCACAATTATCCCTTCCTATTTCCTTCTTTATCCTAACAAGAATTTTTTTCCTTATTTCTTTCTTCTCATTTTCTTTCATTCCAATATCTTTCCCTTATCCCAAAATCTAAATTAATTATTTCCATATTATCCCCTTCTTTCCTTCATCTTCCATAAATTTTTCCTTTCTTAATAGACATGGTAAATTGTATTAGTATGAAGAGGAGCTGATTTTCACACTAAAGGAGCAATCGGGTAACATTAGAGATAATTCAGCATTAGTAAACCCAAACATACACAATGATAAAGCACCAATAACAATAAGGGCAACTTTATTTATCGCATCTGATAATAACTTCCACGACAGCATCCCATACAAGGATTAGTGACCGATGATTGCTTTTCTCGGTGGAGTAGGAGGATTTGGTGCACAAGGTACAGGATAGTTGCAACGGCATGTATCATCTGGCCTATAAAGGAACATGCAGTTTCCAACTGCACGAGATCCGTACTTCTTCTTACACCCGTTGATGCAGAATTTTTCGGTGCACAGACGACCCTTTAGTGGCAAGGCAGCGTCCAACCGGCAGTCATCATCTGACTGAGGATCATATGAAGCCGTCACTCTCTCATTCCCTACAACCACCAAAGAACAAAGGTTTATTACGAAATCTAGTAACATTCCATGAGATTCGTATCAAGTAAATATGCATCGAATCCTTAATTTTATAAGGAAGATCAGTATGGCATGGTAAGGATAATGCGGATGATGAAGAATTTCATTACCTATGGAGATGAGAACAAGCAGCAGAAAGATCGAAAGATAGGTGGTGGTTCTCTTCATGCTTTATGTTATGTTTCCTTGTACCAAATGAAGTCCTAGGAACATGTAATATATAGGAGAGTCCTTACCCTTTTCTTCCCCGTAAGATATAGGAATTCATTCACCACTTATGGTAATTTATCAACAATTACTTATTTCCATAAACTAGTGAATGAAAACAGTAAAAAGTAAAGTCCAATTAAACATTTTTAATGTAAGGAAGCATGTGATTGATCATAATACAAATGGAAGCACCGTGTTAAGGATGGGTGAATATAGCAAGTAAGTATTTATCTGTCATTATTTAATTGCAACTCTTATACTTAAAAATCAAAGTTTTTCCATTTCTATTTATGTGTTTATATTTACATATCAATCAATCAAATATTGAATTTCTTATATACATACATTAGCGTATGTGCACTCACAATGTGTATGTAAAAGTTAAATACAATCGTAAAATTAAATTTAAAATATAAAACAATTATTGAATCACTATAATGTACATAAATCATAAAAATAAAATCTATAAATATTGTTATTATTTTTTTCCCATACTTGCAAAAGTTTGCTGTTCAAGGAACCAATTATGACATGATTAGACAAAAAGCAATACTTCTCTATATGTTGGTGATATTGAATTGAATGAAACTTATTTGCTAAATCTAGAAGAAAAAAAAATATGTTTAAAAGGCTATTATTATATAGAGTAAATAGGGTAAATAATGTGGAGAAAGAGAAAGAATCTTATTAAGAGTAGGAGAGATGAATTAAAAGGAAAGAGAAAAGATAGTTGAATTACTCCTTTTACCCTTCTTATGTTAAGTTAAATTTCAATATAATATATTTTAGGAGTTATTTTTAATATATTTCAGGGATACTTTAAAGAATTATAAAAAGACATCAAAGACTCCTCTTTTTCGCTTAAATAATGTATAGATATATAGATGAAAATATATATACATGCATATATATATATATATAAATATATGCATATACATGTAATATAATATCGAAGCGCAAAAGACTAATTTTAATGTCTTTTTAAATGAAAAGTATGTCTCTTATCTCACAAATAGTATTTATTTCAATAAACCTTTAAATTTTATTTGATTTAACATTTTTTATCCTATATATCATACTCTCCACTTTCAGTAACAAGACTAAATATCCAATAAATTAGGATATGAAAAGCATAAAAGTTTCTAAGTCTTATGGAATTTACTATTTTAAAGATACAATGATGTCTTTTATTTTAACCACGCGTATGAGAAGGAGGCGTATCCATCTAGTGTTTGTGTGTATGTGTATATTATTTTATATTATATGATATAATATAGCATAAAAGAGTAGCTCTTTTTTATGTGACACACTCTTAAAAAATATCATACATGAAATAAAATCATTGGTTCATGATTTTTAATTTATTACCGCTTGCCACATAAATTATCAATATTACATTAAAAAGAGAAAACAGCATTTATTCAAATAATTTTACAAATTATTCATTTATTTAACTATTAACCATTTATAGTATCCACAATCCGAGTGTATTTTCCATCACTAAGGTAAAGCATTGGACAGGGATATCTTTTCTTCGTTATGGTTGTGATTTTGGAATCTAGTCAAAAGCTGCATATATTAAGCATTTTTTCCGTACCTTTCGACTTTAAATTATATCAAATTTTTTTTTTACCTCATCTAGTCATCACTGAAAATAGTTCCTAATTTTCCACAGCTACACTTATAAGCATTATGCTTAAGAGGAAAACTTACCAAAATGTTTGTCAGTAAGGTCACGTGCAGAACGTTTAAATTTTGCAGTAGTTCGTCTAGAACAGATGTATTTTGGTAATGTAATTTCTGAAAAGGAAAACTCACTAATTGCTATTTAGCATGTCTGTATTTAGTTGTTCTCCATTTATTTTATCTCAATTTCTATTAATTACTCATTTTAAATACTATTACATGTAATTAATGATTCAAATTATAAAAAAAGAAAATAGTGATGCCATAACAATGTACAAGAAACTCAATAATCTTAATTGTAAATTTGCAAATTAGTTAAAAATCATTATAATCTAATAGTATGCATGTTAATTTTTTAATGAG
This sequence comes from Lumnitzera littorea, assembly GCA_024138015.1. Taxonomy (NCBI): domain Eukaryota; kingdom Viridiplantae; phylum Streptophyta; class Magnoliopsida; order Myrtales; family Combretaceae; genus Lumnitzera; species Lumnitzera littorea. Next base: position 12,262,076 of record JAMXBB010000007.1, on the reverse strand, counting down.
AAAAACTAAATTTGATTTCAAATCCCTTATAAGTCAACTGAAAAGAGGAAATTGTAAATTGAGATGATTAGAGGGAACAAAAAAAAAAAAGATCCATTTAAGATTTGATGTATTTATATCTAGACTTTTACGATTTACTACTCGAGCTTCATTATCCGATTTAAAAGCCAAACGAAATGATCGAATTGTGATTCGATTCGGATTTTGTTATTGATTGGCATTTTGAGAACTGACAGCCTCGAGTCAGGTTGAAATTTTATTAAGCAACCCCACACGAAGCGATACAAGGTCACAGTTGTATATTAGCCCAACTCGGCCGAATTTGGTAATGCATACTGAATTTTTTATTATTTTTCTATGGGCAAACAAATAGCATGTAAAATTATGCTTTGAAACCTAGTTACTTGTGTTTGTTGTTGGTTTTTTTTTTTTTTTTTGGTAGAAATATAATGCATTAAATATGAGCATAAAAGAAACAACAAAAGTCAAACAAACAACCGAAGGGATCACCTACATCTAAAGTTGAGGAATAATTCGTCAAGCTAAGGTCCTGTGAGATAGAGTCATAAGAACAACAATTTATTATAAACGAAGAGAAAAAATAAAAAGAGATATAGCATTTGAGAAGAGAGAGAAGCCTGAAGCTTGTGGTCCTCTCTTCACCAAAAGATTAGCTACTTCATTTCTTTCACGATTGACCTTGCATAAAGAAATAGATTCAGACTGATTCAGCATGGTTTTACAATCTTGTAAAATAGGAAGACAGTATTCAATGTCTATGTTTGGGCTTTTTAATTACACTTGCGCTTGTTGTAAGTCGGTAATACAAATGACTTTAGTATAACCCTTATTCTATGCAAAGTATAATCCTTATTCTATGCAAGGTGTAACCCTTCTATAATTGCACTAAGTTCTGCTTCTACTAAGGAAAGACCTGCAACCTGTTTATGAAATGCCTAGAGAATAACATTATTGTGATAAAAACAAATGACTCCAATGCTAGAGATAGAAGTAATATCTAAGAAAGCACCATCACATTCAACTCTTACTTAACCTTCCTTTGTTATGATGTCAAGTAGATCTAAAGACTGTCTTTTCCATTTTTGTTTTTCCTTCCTATAGAAAACCCACTACTCGTTTGCTTCATGCCTTACTTGCTTAATGCATCATTCATCAATAATGGGTTCCTTAAAGATAATGTTATTCTGCTGTTTTTAGACACCTTTAAGACTTGCCAGAATGATGACATGCCTTGATGGGTCAACTCTTGTCCAATCCATTCTTGATCGCTCATAGTTTACTATTATATAAGTCTTCAAATCTTCAAAAGTTAGCAAATCAGTAGGAATTGAAATGCTTGAGGCCACCCATAATCTCCTAAACCAATTGCAATTTAGATACATGTGCTAGACAGTTTCTACTTCCTATTTACGCAAGGGACAGAGGTGTTAGAAAGGAGGTCCTCTTTCAAACATATTTTCCTAATTATGAATGATTCTCTAAATAAGGACTTGAGTACTAGGGTATGTAGAAAGTTTCATATCCATTTCCAAGACTCTAAGCTTTCATAGGGTTGGTCTTCTTTTTGAATTTGAAGGTAGGCCAATTTAGTATTCAACTCCCTATCCACTTGATGTAGCCATCTCGCAAAGTCAAGTTCTGCTTCAAAATCACTAAGCACTAATGATCTTAGCATGTTATGGATTTGATTATCCAATGGATAGCCAATGACATCCTTCTTCCAACCAAACCAATATCATTATCCTAAACATGATATGGAAGCAAACTTTTATCATTTTTGTTTATGGGTCTATATATCCTTTTTTCAAGTAGGTTGTCTTTTACCCAATTGTCACTCCAAAACATTACTAATAGTCTATTCTTGACTTTAAAATGCAATCTTTTCTTTAGACACTGTAATCCCTTCAGCAATTTTGGATAGAAGGATGAACCCTTCTTTTTCCTGCCATTTCATTTTTGGAGTCTATACTTTTGAGTAACGAGAGAGCTCCACAAAAGATTTTTCCTTTTGAGGTGCCAAGCTAAATTTATGAAGTTTTCCTTGTTCCTCCTATGAATGTCCATTAAACCTAATCCTTTTGTTTCCTTTGGTTGCTTTAGTTTCATCCAATTGATCTAATGCATCTTTCTTTTGTCTTGAGTGCTCCCTAAGATGAAATCCTAATGAATTTGTTCAATGTTTCTAGTTAGCCCTTTCAACATAGGTGCAACTTGGGAGTAGTAATTAACTATCCCCTTAAGTGTTGAAGTAGCTAAGAGAGTTCAACTAGCCATGCTAAAGAGATTTGATTTCCAACCTAAAAGTTTCCTTCTCAACTTTTCTAGGATGAAAGAGAGATTAGTGTTTGTCAACTCGCCACCTTATTGTACAAGGACACCCAAGTGCTTAACAAAAACCATAAAAGGGAAAATACAAAAAATTGAAGATATGTGTTCCTTATCTAGCATAAGGGTGTTCCGAGAGAAGAGGATATAGGATTTAGAGTAATTAACCTGCTATCCTGATAGATCAACAAACCCAATCATAACTTCCATCATAACTTTGGCATTTTCTTCTATTGCTTCACTAAAGAAAAGTAGATCATCAACAAAGAAGATATGTGATAAGGCCAAATTCATACCTCTAACCTTTAAAGGACTCAACTACTCTGTTTCCACCATAGTATGAATAATTCTACTAAGGATGTCCATACCCAAAATAAAAAGGTATGGGGATAATGGGTCCCCTTGCTTGAGACCATGACTAGATGGAAAGGTTCTATCATAGATCGATTTAGCATAAGTCTAAGTTGAACTAAAGCCAAACAAGAACCAATCAACTTTATCCAAGATTAAGGAAAGTTTAAGGTTGTCAACACAAATTGGATATGATCCCATTTTATATGGTCATAAGCTTTGTCCAAGTCCAATTTTACAACCATCCACTTTTTCCCCTTTTTTTGCTAATAGAGCATAGGACTTCTTGAAACAAGATCACATGGTCCCTTATTGATCTTCTAAGGATAAAATTAGACTGCTCAGGGCAAATAATCTCTTGTAATAGAGGTCATAAGCGATTTACAAGACACTTACTCACTACTTTATAAAGAGTAGTATACAAGCTAATCAGACGGAATTCCTATACCTTACTAGCACCAACAATTTAGGGAATAAGGACTAAGAGGGTGTGATTCAATTCTTCCGACATGACATCTGAGTGTAAAATATCGCTTATGAACGAACACACCTTGGCTCCTACAACATCCCAGTACTGCATGTAGAACTCTACATGAAGACCATCAATACCTAGGGATTTATGATTACTAATACACTAAAGAGCTTGTTTGATTTCGGCATGGGTCCATTGTTGCTGCAGAGTTTCTTTCTCCTCTTCTAGAAGATATCTCTAGTTACTCTCTCATTCAAATGAATTTCTCCATACAAAGATATGCTCAGTAGTATAGAGGTTACTAAAAAAAAAAACCATGAAAAGTTTTTGAACTCCTTTTTCTTCTTCAACCTAGCTTCCTACTAAATCATATAAGCCATTGACCCGAGATTTAGATCTTCATGCTAAGATGCTAGCATGGAATTATTTCATGTTTCTCTCTCCATTAATGATTCAACTAGCTCTAGCTTTCGGTGCCCAGAGTTTTTCACTAGAACATATACTCACGTCAGATGTCCTTATATAAAACTATTTAATGCACGGTATCTTTAACATAAGAAGTAATATAAGGAAAAAAAGAAGGAAGCTACTCATTATATTGCAATTCATTGTTTTAAAATATATTAGGAATTATATGAGTTGAGAACATCTAATTTTAACTTAATAATATAGACAAATTATATGAGATATTGATTTTGATGGAAAAATTCATATATAAGAATTTTTCCCATGATGCCTCTTTTACTGATTTTTCTATGATTTCACTCTTATTTTTTATGGGTTCAATCCCATCATCTATTTAACATTTAATTTGTATTCCTTTAAATCTTAACCATTAAATAAATTATAAATTCAACGGTTCAAATTTAAAAATATAAAAATGAATGGTGAAATGGAAGGTATAACCGATCCTATCTAAATAAAATATGGGACCATAGAATCTCTCCCTTTTTACATATTTCATTGGAGTTAATGTTGTTATTTGTTGCAAGGGTGCATGTATATATATTCCTTTTAGCAAATTATTCATGTATCACGATAACTTTTTCATTTTGTTAATGTAATGCTTAAGAACTTGGGGATTATAGCCTCACCAAATGTCATACTAATACGTTAAGGCATTTAGAAACATGTAATCTATCTACACTCTACAATTTAAATACAAAATTGCTAATTTACATAACAAATGATCTCCACAATTCACAAATGAAGAGTAGCATAATAAACCACTCGGTTCAGTAAGTACAATAATAATATAAGTCAACCTGTGTAGCCTTAAAAAAAGGATAGCTCATAGTTCAACAAAGTAACTACAACCATAATCATAACTAGCTAAAACGTCTTAGTAGCTCTAACAAACTAACAAAAGGAAAATATGAGAGTTTGAGAAGACTCCTTCCACATAATCTATCACGTAGCCATATAATCTCAATTATACCATAAATTCATTGAAATAACCATAGAGTCTAAGCTCCAATAGATCAACTTCTAGCCTTGAAGCAAATCATATCCCATCATCAAAGTAATAAAGATCATTCTCCTTATTGTAGTAATAGTAGTCATAACTAACATCACCATAATTATCAACTCCATCAATGGTACTTAAACCTATAACTTGAAAACAAAAATCTCAGAAGGGTGAGCGACACCCAATATAGAATACAAAAGCACATGTACATGAATAACCAAGAAACATATCACATGCATAACAAGTAATAATGATACAACACAGACCAATTTATTATCTTTCCTTTAATTCTTATAAGCAACACAATCTTAACGTTCCAAGATTTGAGGTAGCTCGTGACCTCTAAATAGACAAATATATATATATATATATATATATATATATATATATATATAGGTCATACCTAACACCCAAGTAATATTTCATAGAACCTAAGTAGGTTGTCTTAAAGTAAAATTCCACTTAGGATAGTGTAGTACAAAAATCATAACTCAAGATAACGTAGTGTAAAAATCACAAGGTGTCTCACCAATACATTAGCCCTTCCAAAGTGATGGCCAAAGCTAACATACATAGCATATTAGTTTAATTAAGTTAGATAGTTATTAAGTCTAGTTTCTCAAGCCAACCTATCACACACATATAACACGCATGTATCCCGTACTTAACCTAAGTGACTTGCTTAACTCTAAATCCAACACTGAACTAAGCTTTCTACAACCTAATATCAAGAATAACAACCAACTTAGCTTCTAATTATACCATACCACACCTTCTCTCACTCCTAACATCTTGGAATCTTCACATTTAACTAAAGCATCTAAGAGAAGCAAGGATCAGTTACATTGAAAAGATGTTTAACAAGCATTTTGATCAGTAAAACTTGTTTGAAAATCTATAAGAACATTTATAAATAAAAAAAAAAGGCTTGAAAAACCATGAAGAATAATTTACGAACGTTCTATGACCTTCTTTACACATGGCATTCAGAAGCTATAATGCATAGCGTCCAGATGCCCATGTTCTAGGAGCGAGACTCCCTTAGCATCCAAATGTTAAAGGGGGAGGCATTCAGATGCCTTTTGTAGTCAGCAGACTTGTAAAGATTGCAATGCACAATCACTCCTCCTTTTGAACCCTACTTCAATCTAACATGCAAGCCACCACTTTTAGATGTTTCCCCCATACCAAAACTTCTTTTGCTTTACTTTAGAACACCCCATGATCATCATCACGAATTTAACACTTTCCTTCTCCACAAATTCAACCCAACAACAACTACTCAAATAAGAATCAATCTTTAATGAAAAACAATAGTTTGGAATTGGAACTCACTTGTAGACTTGTAAAGAATTGTATTCAAAACAAAATCCCACCTCTTGAATGTTGCAAAACACATTACCAATCATTTTTCGTCAAGCCCTTCAAGGCAAAATAAGTTTTTGAGCCAAGAACTACAAAGACTTACCAAGAAACACCTCTCCAATCCTTTCTTCAAATTTTCTTCCTTCACTCTTGCAAATTCGTGCTAGAGTTTTGGTCTTGGTTAATAGATAGGAAGTTATCCGATTCCCTAAGGAAAATAATGCAAGCATTATGAGAGAGAGAGAGATACCAAGAGTTTTAAGAAGCACATAGGCTAGTAGGGAGTTTAAACAATTTAAAAGATTTTTGTACCCTTGCTACTTAACTAATTATAGTAATGCCATTCCTTTTTATGGAAATTAATAAAATTTATATTATAATTGCATTTTATTTTACTCTTGGCATTACATTTGATTTCTTTTGCTAGTTATATAGTTTATGATGGATATGGAGAAGAAAAGTCTGATTTGTTATATCCAAGTACAACAATAATATTTATACTAAAATAAGCCGTGAGCCCTCAATAATTTTCATTTATCATTTTACAACACTATTGTATAGTATGTATGTTAGATTGTGGCATCATAAATACAATTGATGTTATCTCCCAAGAAATATGAGGTTTTTATAAAAGAATAATTTAACCCTTTTATAGATTAGGTTATTAGTTTTAAAATAGCCTTCTTTGAACAAAATTGGTCATAACACCAATTAAATTATAAAAATTTTTAAATTGCAAATAAGTTTATGGGTTGCATTTTAATGGGTACATTCTATTTTTTCATTGCTTAGCAATTAAAACACAAATGTCTTATAGTTGTTTAAACTTATATGCATATCTTTGCAAGCTAGTAAACTTTTTTACTTCGCTATTTTGGTAACCTTTCCTTCATAACTGTTTTAGGTATTGGATGGGATAAAATTTACTGCAATATGCTTGGCTCATAAATCTATCCTTGTACTCAACACAACTCATCTTCTAATGCTAGAAAAATCTTAAAATTTTTATTTCGCTAATTAAGTGGTACAAACTTCTTAGAATGGGAAAAAGTAAAGCCTATTAATCAAAATTTCCAAAGAATTTTTTTTTTCAATCGTCACATCACCATCTCTACCACCCACTTCCTTTACCACCATTATCACCATTGTTATTACTACTACTATGACATTAGCACCAAGTCACAACAATTATTGCCATATTATTAGCACTAAGACATAACCTTTGCTTATATCACCACTATTATACTACCTTTACGAATCACTTCAAAGATCTCTTGAACCACCACAACCACCTCTACTACCACCATAACTTATTTCATCAATTCTATCATTGATGCAACTACTATCATTACTCCAATACTTCCATTACGTTGCAATATAATCACCATGCTACCTTCAAATATCTACCACCTTATTATTGCCATTTACCACCAACAATATACCATTGCCTTGCCACTATCATGATAACAATTTTATGGTGGTGGTAAGGAGTTATGAATAATGATTGTGATAGTAGTAGTGGCGATAAGATAGTAGTGAGATAATGGTGGTATGTGAAAGTCTAGTTAAATAAATGATGAGACATATGGCACAGTCCAATTGTCAAGGATGCAAATTCTAGTATAATACCTATACATAACAAATAGCATACAATACAAAAAATTTTGTATTGTTCTTAGTACACCAAATAAGGTACATAGAAAAGAAACACATCCAATGTTATGTTCTCCTTAAACTATGTTATGCTATTCCCCTTATCATTACTATATTGGAAACTAATGGCTACCTTAGTATTTAAACCTTCATATTGGTGCAATTTAGAAGGGGCACTTTTGGTATATATAGGTGTTAAGTCTTCTAATTTGTTTTTTATAATAACAAAACATGTTATAAGTTTTACTAATATACTAAAAAGTGTGCAGTATTTAGACGGTTCTTTAGAAAGTTTAAAATTGCAAATTAAATTGTTTTCAGAAACTTATTCAAAAGGTCTTAATCGATTGAAAAAGAGATAAGTATGAAAAACTTCAAAGAATATTTCAGAAGATTTGATAAGAATAGTTAATACAAGTATTTTAGAAAATAATTGATAGATTTGAAAAATAGTAAACTGATACTCTTTAAAAGATTACTCAGATAGTTAATTTGGAAAAAGTAACGTTGAAAATTATCATAATATTATATTCAAAGTGAATAAGGCCTAGCTCTACTAAATTGGGTATATTAGGGAAATACATGTAATCTCGTTTCACTTAAGTCAAAATTAAAATCCATGAGGATTATTTTTGAGCAAATTTTTTTTTTTTTTAGATAAATCAAGATATATACAAAAATTGATAAGGATAAGGTTGATGTTGATTTCGAATTTTGTGAGATTTCAATTTCAAATCTAAAGCTTATTTAGATATTATTGAACAAATTGTATCTAATTAAGATAAGTTGATAAGATTAGGTTTAATTTCAAATTTCAAGATTTTCTCTAAAGATATTTACGGATTATCTTTAACATTGAAAATGGATAAACATGAAGTAAAGATAATCTTTAACAAGTTAGTTGTTAGAAGACTCCAGTATAAAATGAGAAAAGATTCAAAGTGTTAAGTACGTTTCTAAGAAAGAAAAAAATGCATTCATTACACCTTGATCGTAATCAATTTCTACCATCTAAAAAAACATAAGATGATTCTTAGAGACTTCTTCAGAAAGTTGAATCGAAGTGAATTATTCATCAATCGTTATTTCTGTTTTCATGCAAAATTATGTGAGATTTATATCGTTATTCTCACTTGTATTTTGTAAACATTATTTATTGTTTGAAGGCTGAGAGAAGTTTGATTGTACTATATAGATCTGTAATTAGCCTAAATTATAGAGATGCTAGATAGGTAGAGTAAAGTGTTGTGAAAACCCATATGTAGCAAGTATTTCTAAACTTCTTGTAATTTTGATTTAGTGGATCAAATGGAACGGTACTGGTGAACTAGACGAGGTCTCCAATAGTGGAACTGAAAGAAGGCAGTAGGTAGAAGGTTGAAAGCCAAAGGCCGAAGCTCCATAAATCTTGAGTTTAATATTCTCTTTCCTTATTTCTTTTGATTTGCATTATTTAATTGTGCTATTTGTGTTGAATTATTAAAGTACCACTATTCACCAAATTCAATTGTTGATAGGGATAATTTTGTTTTACATTGAGAAAGTTTTTTTCTAAAAAAAATTAAATAAATCAATCCACCGCCCTTAATCCCCTCTTAATATCTTATATGAGACTAACAATAGGTTATCAATTAATTTATAAAATACCAAGTATGTCCTATGGGCCTTTTCATTTTGATTTTCTGATTTTTTTTTTTTCCTTTTAGTATCTTTATGATATAAGCATATATGCATTTCTTAGAAACATTAAATTATGAAGTTAAAAATAAAGATGTATTTATGATGTTCGTTCATAATGAGACAGATTGGATTTATTAAACTATATTGAGTTAAGATGATGGAAGTATATGAGTTAAAAAATATGTTATAAACTTGTATGAAATGCTCATTGAGACTTAGAGATGATAGTTTGACCAAAAGTAGACAAAGAAGGAAGAAAACTAGAAAAGAGTGAAAATGGTCAACCAAAATCAAGTTCAATCACTCAAAAGTAGAACTTACAACCAAACTCTAGTTTTAACCAATTGGATTAGGAAGTCATAAACTTCAAACCAATAAGTAAGAGTTGCTTGAAATACTGAGATTGTGAAATTATAAGGTTTTAAGTGTCATGATCTAAGTTAGCTTTAATTATTTAGATAACTAAGATCAGTAGTGATTTAGAAGCCAATTGAAATTAAGGATGTTATTTAAGTAGATGCCCTCTTACTTGTGTATCGAATGCGCTTTACTAGATTAGTTTATTCGTATTGTGATAAGAATCAACTCCTCAGACCAGTTACTAGGAGCCAAGCTAGGGGATTATTAAGACTCTCTCATCGCATCTTAGCTTGAGAACTACTCAAGTGTGAGGATTCCATCACTAAACTAGAACTCCCCAAATGATAAGAACTGAAGAACCAACATGCTAAAGCCTACTAAGCTGCCAAGCGAACATATTGACCTACTGAGCATCCAACCCCATTGCTAAACTCTTACCATGATCCAAGTAGCCCCCGAGCTGACCAACATCAGAGCTCTATCTAAGCCAAGCTGTCGAATTGTTGAGTCGAGCTTCCAAGCTGCCTTACCTAAAAAGAGTCTAGGCATCTTCAAGTGTCCAAGCTCTAACTTGATCCAGACTAGGTTATCTTAACTGTCGACCTTCCTCTGAACCCATTCAAGCTAGATTCTGCAAATGAAGAGCTACCTTAGGATTTACTTTAGCAAGACCAACAACACTGCAAACCACTAATTACAGCTTGATATGTATCTTTTGGCACAACATTCTAAAATGATTCTTTTCCTTTTTTGTATAGTATATTATTTGTCATTTTTACCCCTTTTGGGCATGTTTTAAGAATCTTTTCTTACATTATCCATTTTTGTCTTTTCCATAAATTAGTGTAACCCTAATAGAGGTCATATAAATACCTCAACTACTTGCACACAAGCATCATATATATTCCATTATTGAAATTACAAGTTTCCTTTATAGAGCAACCTCAATATTCTCTCTTCATCTTTAACTCTTATCTATTCCCTTTAATAAGGAATAATGGTGAGTAACCCTAATTCAATATTTGTGTATCATATCGAGTATTTGAATTAGGCTGAGTATGATCAATTAGTGTGTCATACCCAATTGGTAGCTATTTGGATTTGCTAAACCGTTTTTATTTTCTCTTCATTCTCGTTTATTGTGGTACTTTTCCATATGTACAACCTTAGAGATGCATCATATTGTTTGTACTTGTACTAACTTCTATATTTTGATGAAGTTAAATAAGTCGAATGAAGATATTAGTAAGCAACCAACACCTTCTCATATGACTTGCTTGATGCAAGACAATAGTGGCTAACAAGGGACTCATCAAAACGTAAGTAATGGACTAATCAACAATTGCTATATGTATAGGTTAATAATTTGAGAAAAGCAGCTTTTCTAATTTTAGTACATAGGTCCATTTAATTAGAAATAAATGAGATATAGACTACCTTTTCATAGCCAATCCTTGGTAAGAGAGAAAAAAACAAGGTAGCATTTATATGAGATGTAAGTCACTAAAGTAGAGGTTAAATATGTACACTATGGATCAACTACTAAAGACGGAGTATCGCAAAGGGAATTTGGATAAAATGGTTTATGATATTGGCATTGAAGTATATCCATCTTGAATTAGGTAGGTTAATGGTTAAATGTTGATTACTAGCCTTAAATTAGAAAATAAGAACAAAGCAATAGTACGGGGTATCATGGTCTAAGACCTTCTCTAACACATAGATACAATTGTGCGACGCTTATTGTCTTATCTCTATAGTAGTAAACAAATTTAACTCACGTAGAAATGGTCAACAAGGCCTAGATATCTATAAGACAAGTTACAAAAAATCTTCCTCTATATTACAATAATGTACAAAAAGATTGGGTCCTACTACAAGAATAGTGGAGCTTAGATTTGCAAATGTAGGTCTTCTAGCTGGTAAGGCACTTTCTCTCTAATAAGGGCTAGAAGCCTTCTTCATTCTCCCAATTATTGTCTTCATCTCCACAATTTCTCCACTTAACTAAGTACTTTGTATACTCTTCTCCAGTAACAGGATCTTTGAGAGTTCTCTCTATAAGCATGTCTTCAACGCTTGATTTAAGTTAAACTTAATCATAATATGCAATTGGTTAGATACGTAGCAAGATGGATCTTCCATATCTCGATAATAAGGCTTCAAGACGCTAACATGGAATGTTGAATGAACCTATAGCTACGCAAGAAGTTCAACTTTGTAAGCTGCTCTTCCAATCCTCAAGATGATAGGAAATGGATAACGTATTTTTGAATCAATTTTCTATCCTTGTTTTGTAATGATTTGAAATGTTCTAAAAGGAGTTTTATGAGGACTTGATCTCTAAAGTTAAACTCTCTAAGTCTACAATTCTAATCAACCCATTTTTTCATCGTCTTGGAAGCCTTCCCAAGACAAGCCATTACTACATTTAAACTCTACTTCCAATCTCTAGTAAATCGATAAGCTTAAGGGCATCTCCTAGCATATGGTGTAGCTACTGTATGAGGTAACAATGGTTGCTAACATGTGATGATCTCGATAGGGCTCTTGCTAAAGGAAAATCTCCATTAGATTTTGAAATAGAATTGGGTCATATCCTACAAGTCAACCCAATTCCTCTCATTAGCATTGACAAAGTGCCTAAGGTATTCTTCTAACAAACCAATTAATCTCTCTATTTACTTTTTACTTTATAGATGACAGTTGGAAGTCATGCTCAACTCAATACCTAAGAGGTGGAATAAGTTTATCCAAAACTTCCCTCTAAACTTGGCATCCCTATCACTTACAATGTTTTATGGTCCTACCCAAAACCTCACCACGTGCTTAAAGAAAAGCTAAGATGTCTATTCCACATTAGGATTCTTCATGGTAGGAAAGAAGGTGGCATATATTGAAAACCTGTCAATAATAACAAAAATGGATGGGTACTGGCCTACTTTTGTTAGGAAAGTGATAAAGTCTATATGGATGCTCTCCTATAGATGAGTAGATGGCACTAGAAAGGGCTTCAACAGTGCTATAGCCTTTTGCCTCTTAATCTTGTCTTGTTAGCAAGTCAAGTAAGTCTTCGTATAGCTCATCACATCTTCCTTCATATCCAGCTATTAATATCCCTACTTTAACAAGTTCAAAGTTCTCTACCAATTAGGTTATTTGGCCTGCAGATTATCATGGCACTCCTTCATGTGTGCCCTTCTCAAGTTGCCTACCTTCAAATATACATTTAATAACATGCTCTAATTATTGAGGTGTCTTTTGGTGTAACAACTTAGAGTTCATTAAAACTCTGAAGTTAAGCATGCTCGGACTAAATTAGTCTGAAGATAGGTGACTTTTTAGAAAGCTATTACACCAAGGGATAAAGTCATGCAGTACCATACTAAAGCAAACAATACCTCAATAAGAATAATTTTGGTCAAGTCATCACAAGTAATATTAGAGCGATCCACCAACCAAAAGGGTGAAGTCCCTACTTATTGGTTATCTTGGACTTATATAATGAAACTAATGAGGACATTAATTCGGTACAAGGGGTGGATTATAATGCTCCTTAAATGCTAGGCAACGGAACTCTGATAATTTATACGCTTTTTAATGTAGCGACTTAGAGTTTATTAGAACTTTGAAGTTAAGCGTACTTAAGTTAGGTCAGTCCTAAAATAGATGACCTCATGGAAAATTAATGCACTAAGAGATAAAATTATATGGCACCATACCAAAGTGGAAAATACCTTAGTAGGAGAAGTTTTGGTCAGGTCATCATACCCTTAGTATATATTAAATCACTTCCACCTATAATCTACAAGTCTTCCCTTCTTCAATCAACTACTTGATATTCTAACTCCATATGTTGCTTAAGTTGCTCTTGAATCAAAGTGGAAACTTGACTTAATAACTAATGTACAATCTATGATAAAGAAGCTAAATCTACTCTCCTTTTTAACGCATTTGCTACCTAATTTGTCCACCCGTTATGGTACTCAATATTTATATTAAACTCTACTAAAAGCTCTTGCTATCTAGCTTGCTTGTCATAGAGTTTTGGTTGAGCCAAAATGTAGCTAGCAACAAAGTTGTCTATCTTCACTGAAAACTTAGATCCCAACAAATAATGTTTTCAAATCCTTAAACAATAAGCGATTGCAAGCAACTCCATCCCTTATGCTATGTACTTGCGACTCTGATAGCAACTATCAAGGCCCATCTACGTGCTAGAGAAATCTTTGGATCATCAAACAAGGCATGAGCAACTTAAATGAGGGCTCAAATATGTAGGAAAGGGTGAGCATACTGGGGGGCTCCAAACCTAAAAAACATTACTTATTACATTTACCTAGAAAATAAGCAAATCAATGAGTTATATTTATATTTTTAGAAGTAATAAATGAGGTAATGTGCGAAACATCTAAATTTTCTATTCTTTTTCCTTCTTCATTTTGTTTAATTTTTTTCTCTATATTTCACAATTGGCGTGATTTCTAATAACATGTTTACATTTCTATTTTAATTTTTGTATTTTCCATAGTTGTGTTTCTCTAAAGTTATATTTAATTTTAATAGTTCCTATGTATTTTCTTAAATAAATTTAGTGTAATAGAGCTATTTGGACAATATATACAATAAGTTTTTAAGCAAAAATTTCCTTTGGAAAAGTATTAGTTGACTAAATAAAATTCACTTAATACTATTTATTAATCAATAGCTATGAAGGGAATTATAATTATAATTATTCTAGTTACTCATTATCATTTTCTCAAAAGTTTTACTTATTTATATTATATATTAAACAATAATCTGAAAGTACATTTTTCAATGAATTTCTTTTGTATATATAAGGTGCACTAGCATGACCATCAACAATAAGACGACTAACAATTCTGCATCCATTCTTGTATATAGGTTACAGTCTGACTACCTTAGGTACGATTGGAGTTGAGAATGATGATAAGCTTACTCATAGCATTGTTATTATGTAGTTTTTTAAAAATAATCACAATAAAAATTCAGTATGCCCAGATTCGTTTTATATTTAAAAGTGATACTCACTTCCAATTCAAATATCATAATTTTAGATATGAATGGCCATAATATTTTAAATACTGGTACATAGAACTTTTTTGGGTAATATGGCGCGTAGAACTTAGTCCGTAGAACTTGGTACGTTAGAACATCATGAAATAGGGTCCGATTCCAATTTTAGCCTGTTTAGACTAACTCGTCCCTATGTACGTCACACTATATGGAAATGAGTCTCTTATGACAGGTTAAGCTTGCATATAACATATAGAGAAAATGAATATATAACTAGATCACATTTTATAAGAAATGTAAATTTAGTTTTCCCGAGTTTGTATTTGCATGAGTAAGTTCGGTTGCAAAGAAACTGAAAGTGTGTTCTAGTGTATATATATATATATATATATATATATATATATATATATGTAAGTTGCTTATGTTTCATATACTAGTATTCAAAAATTATTGAATAAGATAAATTACAAGATATTTTGAATTAATATATGCAATATGTGGCTCGTGCTAACAAGTTTAACGATAATACAAACTTAAGCTGTATAGGGAAACAAAAATGGAGAAACATTTGTTTCAGATTGGATTCTGGCTAATAGGACTTGAGCTGCCGGTGACTCCAGTTAGAACATGAGCAAAGAATAAAGTTGGATAATCGATTTCTTTTTTCCAAGTTGATTATTAAATAAATTTCATTTGGAGAAAAGGCTTGCTTTCCCAAAATAACTGACACGTTGATATCATTAGATATTATTAAAAGAATAATGTGTAATATATTGGCGAATTATCACTTTTTTCTTTTTAAATATAATATATAGAATTTTGGATTTACATACTATGTATGGAATTGGAAGTTTGAAATATTCATTGCTCTAAAATGCAAAATCCAAAAGCTCGGATTACATCTAGAAAGCATTGATGTTTGAATTCCCAAAAGGCTTGAATATTGTATCACAACATCAGAAAATTCATAATATTGAAAAACTTTTAAAGCTCAAACCGGGTACGACAATTATGCTTAGAACTAAATATCATAAATCAAAACCAGGACCAAATTTGGAAAAAGGGTAGAAATCACTTAGGCATGATATTTTATATGAAGTGCTCAATCAAAAGATAATAAATAGTTACAAAAACTCATATATATCAAATTTTCATTTAGAAATACTCACTTCTGAATAATCTATGCGAAAATATCAATATCAGCGAATCCATTCCCATAGTTGAAAAGAAAGTCACGAACCAAAAGCGTAGACAATTTACTTTTGCAAATATGCTGGCCGATTAAAGGACAAGAAAAAACCATAATTAATTTATTTCCTGCATTAATTCATGAGTATTTATTTCTTAGCTGTGACAAAGAGGCAATTCCCATCTTCTACTACATGGAATCAGCAGAAAATGAAGCTCACCTCTCTCTCTCTCTCCCTCCCTTCCTCCTTCTCTCCCTCTAAATGGCTATAAGAGACACACACAAACGAACAAATTCGCATAAGATCAAGACAAAGTGATAATAAGTAAGCAGGGTAAAAAAATAGAATTAAAAAATGAAAATTAACTGTGAAAGAGTCCACAAGATAATTCCATCAGGAGGATTGCTGCTTCTGCCACATCTTGTGAAAATACTTGGCGAAAAGCTGAATTGTCACCCAATCCTATTGCCAAATTCTTGAACGACATCTTCTTTTCACCATGCACGTGGCCACTATCAAATATGGCCTTACCATGCTTTTTATAATGACCAACGTGTGTACCAGAACGTGGTTTCTTATCTTTGTTGTGGGCCTTATTCATCCTCGTCGTCGTACTTGATGCCGATCCCTCGAAGGTAGCAGCCACCCCCGAGGCAGCGGCAGCTGCTTCCTCCATGGCCCTCCTTGCCTTCCTTTGTCGAATCCCGCATGCGTTGCAAAGAGACTGCAAGAATACAAGCTTTTAAGCTTGAAGAATGGATCATACCATATATAGGGTTGATTAAGAAAGCCACAGCAACTATGTCTTACATTTATTGAGAGAGGAAATTGATCCTCCTCTATCTCATTAAAAAAACCGTATTTATCTCATTATTTTAAAGAATTTTTTCCTAGATAGGATACGAGAATATTCACCCGTTCACATAAAAAAAAATATTAAATTAGATCTCAATTTCTTAGTTTATTATGTGAGATGAAATTATATATGTAGTTAAAACGAAAAAGAGATTGTTGTTTAATATCATTTAAGCGTATGTTTTTTCCAAGTGCCGACATCATCTTTTTTAAGAGTTAGCTCTCCAAGAAATTAAATGTACAAACATAACCATGTTCAACTTATGTCTGTGTCGTCTAGCTTTATTGCTTAATGGTTCATAACGTTGATACTTTGCTTCAAGCGTACAAAATAAATACAATTCCGAATTCATAATATATATATATATATATATGTGTGTGTGTATTAACAATAAATAGATTCAACAAACAAAGTTATACTAACCTTAGGTCCTCGAGGGCCACTCCTCCACAAAGGGGTCGAAGTTGTGTTACAATCAGCACATACTCTTATATTGCCAATGTTATTATTGCTTGTAAAATTGAATCTTGAACCGTGATTGTCATCATCTCGACGGTGATGATCAGTGAATTTATGAACAACTTTGATTGCCTTGTGATCATTCCACCCGGCGCAATTCGAGTTGGATTTCATCTTTTGCATGAATCTCATCTTTGAAGACATCCATTTGATCCCATAATCACCATTTTCACTTTTATCATTATGATGCTGATCACCATTAATTCCTAAATCATTTTTCCATAATTTAGGGCTTTCGAATCCACCACGATCGCGTTCAACAGATTGAGTAGAAGAAGATGGGAAGATATGGCGATCGGTTGTACCACCACACAATGAGTATTGGCCGACCTAATTACATAAGGAGATAAAATAAAAAAGAAAAAATAAAAGCTGTCAAGAGATGATTAAGTGATTAATATGTATAAATCATATGATAGAAACAAGTGAACTGCCAAAACGACCTATTTAGTACCATTTATGAACAGCTTAGAAAGACCTAGGTGATTATGCATATGTTATTGAAAGTATACCACAAACCATCTTACTACAAAACACATCAATGATAAATAAAACTTTGCTGAATTAATACTTTAATATGATATATATTTGTTATACACATATATATATGGATGAAAATCAATCAAATTAGGGTACGACTCTTGCCTTTTCTTGATGTATTATTTCTGAGGCTGCAGAAGCACTTCCATCACAAACATGATCTTGAATTGTGGATCTATGACTTGAAAAGGTAGCACATGGTGGTGCAGAAGAAGTTATGGCTTCGTGATGACTACTGGGTGAAATAAAAAGTTGAAGGGTTGGATCTTCTTTTAGCTCCAGAAGAGGAAAAGAAGAAGTTGAAGGATTAAGATAGACAGGAGTCATCAGAAAGAGAGAGGACCAGAAACCCTTTGATTTACGCTTTCTACTGTAGGGTGTGTGGATGCTATAGGGAGGGGATAGGAGCAAAAATTAGGAAAATATATGTAGGGCAGGGTTTATAAAAAGTATCCTTAATTTATATAGAATATAAGAAAATGTTAATGAGTATGGCGGGTACATACTTTACTCTCTTTTTTTCATAAAATATATAATTGATGCTGAAATATATGAAATATTTTCTATTTAGATACTTAATAAGAATGGAAGTTGCTTTATATATATTATCTATAATATCATACACTTATTTGTATGTTGTAGAGGAGCGTTTAGAAAAAGTATCTTGACTTACATATAATTAATTAAGAAAAATTTTCACCTTTTGTGTATATGTACTTATATATTCATAAAGCATTTAATGATTTACCTATGTAATAACTTTTTAAATCGTAACAAATGCGCTAAAGCACTTCATGACGGGACATTATATATATATATATATATATATGTATGTATGTATGTATATAGTGTCAAAGGAGTTTTCTAGGAGGCAGGAGTACTGAAAGGGCATTCACGTGACATAATGTCACCCAGACAAACCAGTTAGAGAAGACAAATTTAAACGAGGTGTCGAATGCTACGACACGACCCCAGTATGACAAAACCCTATCTGCACTCACCATGCCCACCTATCGAACATGATGACATGTAATGATAAAGATTAATAGAGAAAAACCTATTTGATGCACGAGATTTTCCTATATCGAGATCTATAGGAATTAAGAAGAGTCAAAGTTGTGTTTTCTTTCAAGTTTTATTTCGTTTATGTAAGGCACATTGCTTTTTCTGGAAAATTAATTGATTAAGATTCTTTCGTATAAAACTTTTTGTGCTTATTTTGACTCATTTTATCCTCAAATTATATGGAAAGATTCCTTAAATTATCAAATGTCATAAAAAAAAGAAGTCTTAATTTGTCTAAAATTATCAATGTTTAACCTTGGAAAGCAAGATATAGAAAATTACTGCGAAGATTCATGACATAACACTACAACTTATTGCTTTCACTCAGGATGTATTCTTTTGCAGTCCTTGTCAATGCTCTAATATACACACCGGACATGATTTAATTTACACGGGATTCCACGACCATTTATTAAAATTGTACCATGGGTATAAAAATTGCATATAGCCCTAACACTTGGCATTCTTTTCGTTTTAAAATGATAAGATAAAAAGAATAGGAAAAGCCCTACGCAATAACAAAAGTTTCAATAGTATCAATATATCATATAAATTAATGAACGTCGAATAGGTATTAATAAAATTTTAATATATAAAAACTTACTTTAAAAAAAAAGTATCTTTATTATCACTTATTTAAAAATTATTGATATTTGTACACCATCTATTAACTCTCGTGTAGTATATTAACACCATTTAATATTTTTTCTTGACCAATCATAGTCAAAGGTACTAGTAAACTCAATAAAAGACTAGAAACATTCAAGTTACACTACTGGAATTAATTAACATAAATGTCAATTAATAAGGTTGATAGCAATGATTAAGAAATAATTGTTTCATAAGTATTTTTAGATATAGGAAGTTAGGGTCTTTATTTAAAAGAGAGAGAGAGAGAGAGAAAGAGTAACCATGTTTGACTTCATTGTCTTATATGTTGAAAAGAACAATAAACATGTTTTAATACCTTAGAACCCAAGATGATATAGACCGCCATGTGTCTCTAATCTTCTAATGACACATCAAGCGTACAATCAATTATAATCTTTAAAGATCTGCCAGTAACAATCTCCAATTATTTTCATAAATTTAAATTTTTCAAATAAAATCATAATTCCTTCTAAATAAGAGCAATTGATTTCTAAACAATAATTAATACCACATAAGGCTAAAATTCTAATTATCAAATCTCTTAAGACATTCTTTAATATCATATGTAATCATTGCACTTCCTATCCCAAAAGTAGTAACAGGTATCTCCATAATTTGGTGAAGTCAATCAACGCAACTATAATTCTTACATCCAGGAAAAATTTAAAAAGTGAGCTAAAGCTCAATATGTAACACACATACACATGGGTGTAAGTAAGCATACAAAAACATTTTCACATGCGTTTAAATACAAACAAGTAAATCATACACAATAATTTAAATATCTTAGAATTAGCCAATCACACATCACACATCACACAATGAAGGTCCTCATAAACTTGTCATAATACTAATCAACTCATCATCCTATCAATTGGGCGCGCCTCTTCGAGCCCCTTTACAACCTATTGTAAGCGTGCTTCTTTTGGCCCTTCTATAATCCTATATTAGGAGTACTACTTTGGACCCCATCCATACAGTAACCTAAGGTTTGGTGTGCCACCACAAGTGATAGGAATCAAGTTACTAAACTATTAACCCAAGCCTAAGCACAAGAACTTGAAGGACTAGCAAAGTAGAATCTACTATTTCAACCAACTCTTACTAAAGCTAACCTAATTCTCACTACCAACCAACTTCATATGCTAAGCCGAATAATTCCTCATCTTTCAATAGTTAAGTACTAACCTAAAGTATGCTCTACTGACGATATGACCCCTTACACATTTGCTCGATCATGATCGTACTAACCTCCAGCTTGGCAATATTAGTGTCGAGAACCCCAGTACACCTCCATACCTACGACTTCTTGAAAGGACCCCTAAGTCTGCTCGGTACCTCAGTTTGGCAATCACCAACCTAATCATACAGTTTGTCTACTTCTATCAAAAAGTTACCCATCCACAAAGAGCCACATGTTTGAGTAATCATATGACAAAATTCTTCATAAAAAATGATGTTTTTCTTAATTTTCTCTTTATGTCCTTTTCCATTCTCTATACATTACATTTTTAGGACTTTACCCTTTAGTCATTTCTATTTATAGTTGTTGCCCTAATATTTTAGGTATAAATACCCATTGTAAAGGAGTGCACTTACTTCTCTCTTCTTACTCTTATCCTAACCTTTAAACAAGGCTATACAACGAGTACCTTCGTTGGACCAGCTTATGCATCATATCAAGTTGAGCCATAAGTCTATAGAGTTTCCTTAGTACATCATATCCTCGGAATCATTCATGGTTTTGCTTGTTTTATTTCATTGTCATTCATGCATTTTCCTATCTTTGTTTTTAAGCTTTCTGCAAGCTTAAACCCGCTTTGATACCTTCGCCCTTGTCAACTCTCGATGCAATGTATCATCTTGGTATAAGAGAGGAGGCTCATTTAGGTAAGTTGTGTTCGAGCTTTCTTGTGAGTGGTGTTTATTATGATAGTGTGTTGAAGTTGCATAGAAGTTAGCTGTGAATGTTTGAGTAAGTAGGAGGCATAATAATTTACTATGATTGCATACTTTGTTTGTCCCTGTTTTGAAAATAAAAAATAAAGCAAGTTTTGGTTGGGTTTATTATTCTTTAGAGTAGTTGTTGTTTTCATAGATTAGTTAAACATTTGTATGGAATGGTGTATGTATTGTTTAGCTTAGAGGAGTAGTGTCTGCTGTTTCTTAGATTACGGTTTTGTTATTAATTTAATTGGATAAAATGACAAATCCTAGTGTCAACACTAATATTGGAGATGACAATAGTGGTGTTGTCCACCATAAATAATTACCCTAAAGCACCACTCGAAGCATAGATGAATGAATGGATAAAATGGCTAACTTTATAGCTGACCTTACTAGGGCTGTACAGGCATTGGCCTTTCGACCTACTAAGTCCATACAAAATACTCCCTAAGCTGCTTAACCTGCAAGAGGACAAATCTCATCTTAATAAGCTTGAGGTGGAGGGGTAGGAGGACCAATATAAAGAAGGATTAACTTAGGTGATATAAATGATGAAAGAGAAGGAGAATACAATGAAGAAGATGAGCAAGCTCGAGCACCTCAAACTACTGATCATGTGAAACTTTAGATTCCAAGCTTCAATGATTCCAAGGATATAGATGACTATCTGGATTAGGAGGAAAGGGTTGAACGTGTTTTTTACTATTATCAATATGAAGATAATGAGAAGGTAAAGGTTGCTGCTATGGAATTCTCAAGGTATGTTGCACTATGGTGGAAGAACTTTCAAAACATGAGGAAGCAAGAAGAATACTGAGAAGTCAGCACTTAGCCTAAGATGAAAAGAATTCTCAAAAATAAATTCATGCCGAATACCTACCTATAGAATACTTTTGCTAAACTTAAGGAGCTAGAAGTATATTGATTTTTCCCCAATAACTGAATACTTTTCCGATAAGGGAGCCAAACTATTGATAAGTATGTTCGAGAGTTTAAAATGCTTATGATTTGATGTGAAGTGGATGAGCCATCAGCCCAAATAGTATCTAGGTTTCTTATTAGATTAAGAAGTGACATTGGAGATATCGTAGAACGTCAATAGTTTACTACATTTGGTGAGGCTATAAGAGTAGTTCAAAAAGTGAAAAGATAGAGGAGAAATGGGCCGAACTAACCTGGTCAATTAAGCCAACTTGCTTAAGGAAGTTACCAAGCATAGCAAAGTACTATGCCAAGCAGAAGAGAAAATGTCAAAGTTGAATAGAAAGGCCAACCAACTAATGGTGAAGTGTCACCAAAGACTTATGAGAAAGGACAAGGATTTAGGAGGAAAATAAGCCAGATCAAGTATTTTAAGTATCAAGAGTTTGGACACATGACTGCTCAATGTCCGAACAAAAAAATTATAATTATCAAAGGAGATGTCCTGAAGCTCGAAGTGAATAGCGTTAATGAGGAGCTTGAGGAGGAGGTTACTCCTGAGGGAAATACCTCCCAAGAAGAAGAACTTGTCAAGGAAGATGTGTTGGTAGAGGATCGGGATAAGTTAACTCTAGTTATTCAATGTGCAATGAGTTTGGAACCTTCTACTAAGGAGTTGAAAAGAGAGAATTTATTTCACATCACTTGCAAAGTAAATGAGTAAGTTTATGCGCTCATAGTGAACAGTAAGAGTTACATCAATGTAGTATTTACTAACTTAGTTAAGAAGCTTAAGTTGCCGACTTTCTCACATCTAAAGCCATATTAGTTACATTGGCTAAATGAAAAGAGAGCACTACATGTTACGCAACAAGTATTGCTATCAATCTCTACTGGCAATTACTTTGATGAAATTCTTTGTGATGTGTTACCTATGTGTACATAACAAGTATTGCTTAGCAAACCATAGCTTTTTGATCGGAGGGTTATTTGTAACGATTTTAAGAATATGTGTATGTTTGAGAAGGATGGTAAGAAAATTATCCTAAACTCCATGACCCCAAGCTAAGTAAGTAAACTACAAGCTTAGTTGGCTTAACGAACTAAGAAGGCTTTGGTTCTAAGTCGAGCTGAGTTGCGAGAGGCTATTAAAGTTGATATGCCGACCTTCCTATTAGTCAAGTGACTATTAGAATTGAAAGGAGCAAGTTGAACTAACCCTAGAGATTAAAGAGCTATTGGACAAGTATACATACCTGTTCCTAAAACAATTCCCTAAAGAGTTACCCCCTTTCCGAGGTATAAAGCATTGCATTAACTTAATACCTAGCGTTGCCCTATTGAACAAACCAACTTATAAAGTGAGTCTTAAGCAAGCTATAGAGCTTCAAAAGCAAGTTAACAAACTATTAAAGAAGGAATATGTAAGAGAGAGTCATAGCCCTTATGTTGTGCCTGCATTGATTATGCCGAAGAAGGATGGCACTTAGTATATATGTGTAGATAGTAAAGCTGTCAACAAGATTACGATCAAGTACTAATACCCCATTTCAAGACTAAATGATATATTAGATGAACTGAGTAGGGTAAGATTACTTAGTAAGATTAACCTAAAGTTAGGATACCATCATATTCAAATGAGATAAGAGGATGAATGGAAAACTGCTTTTAAGACTCAACATGGCCTATACAAGTGGATGGCCATGACTTTTCGATTAACAAACACTCTAAGCACTTTTAGGAGACTAATAAATCATATTTTGAGAGATCTAATAAAAAAATTTATCATCGTCTACTTTGACAACATCCTTATCTATAGTGCCAACCTAACAATGCATACTAACTACCTCCGAGCTGTTTTCGATGTCCTTTAAGCAAATGGATTGTTTAGAAACCTAAAGAAATATTGTTTTTGTCAAGAAGAAGTGATCTTCCTTGGTTATATGGTTAGTAGAAAAGGATTGAGAGTTGATGAAGAGAAGATACGAGTCATTGTTGAATGGCCCACCCCAAAATCATGTGCCGAGATGAGGAGTTTCCATAGATTAACATAATTCTACCAACACTTTATCCAAAGATTCAATACCATAGTAGTGCCTCTAACTAAGCTAACAAAGAAAAATGTGGAGTTCAATTAGGGAGAGAAGGAGGAGAGGAGTTTTGCTAAGACAAAAGCAAGGCTAACCTTTGCCTCAGTCTTGGTTTTACCAGACTTTGATAGAGTGTTTGAGCTTGAATGCGACGTATCAGGTGTTAGCATCAAAATAGTGCTAATGCAAGAAGGCTAACTTGTCGCTTAGCATAGCAAGAAGCTTAAAGGAGTGCAATTAATCTATTTTGCGTATGGCAAAGAAAATTTGTCATATACATAGATCATAAGTCTTTGTGATATTTGCAAACCCAATCAAAGCTTTCCAAACACCAAGCTCGATGGATTGAACTTCTAGAGGGATTTAATTTTATCATCAAATATAAGCAAGGCAAGAATAATGTAGTTGCTAACGCAGACATATTCTTCTCACTAAGTTCCAAACTAAGTTGTTAAAGTTTACAAGCATTAAAGAACAGTATCAAAATGATACTTACTTTGGCCCTATATATAAGCATTGTAGAGAAGGAAGAATAGTAGATGAGTACCATATGGAGGATGGTTATTTGTTTCAAGGTGGCAAATTGTGTGTGCTGACCTGTTCAATTAGAGAGTTGCTGGTAAAAGAAGCCCATAGTAGAAGACTCTTTAGGCACTTTGGGGAACGAAGGATATATAAGCTACTAAATGATAGGTTCTTCTAGTGAAGGATGAAACATGACATGCATCGTGTAATCAAGGAATGCGCCATCTATAAGAAAGCAAAAAACTAAGCAAAACAAGGGAAGGCAATGATGCCTCTACCTGTTCCAACTAAATTGTGGGCTAACTTAAGTATGGATTCTGTTCTCTAATTACCCTGAACTACCCTAAGTAGAGACTCTATAATTGTTATCGTGGATAGGTTCAGCAAAATAGTAAATTTTGTGCCCTACACCAAAACTAGCAATGCTCCAGGTATTACTTCTTTATTTTTGCACAAAATAGTTCGCTTATATGGAGTGCCTAGGAGTGTGGCGTCAAATAAGGACCCAAAATTCTTAAGTCATTTATGGAGAACTTTATAGCATTGGATGGGAATTAAACTACTATTCAGCACCTCTTGCCATCCCAAAACCAATGGCTAAACAGAGGCTATCAACCATACCCTAAGTGCATTGCTCTGAGCTACAGTAGGAAAGAATTTAGTCGACTAAGATATATAACTACTTGTGATTGAATTTGTTTACAATAGTACATGCTACTACTGGGTACACCCTATTTGAGGTCGTTTATGACTTTAATCCCGAACCACCCCTTAAGCACGCCTCGATGCCACCCATTGACCAAGAAGACCCAGAAGTAAGAACCAAAGCCTAATCCATCCAGTAGATCTACTAACGAGCCGCTCAGCACATTGACTAAGCTTCCAAGAAACTAAAGGAGAAAGACAAAGGAAGAAATACCAAGCAATTTCAACTTGGTGACCAAGTATGATTACACTTAAGCAAGGAAAGATTTCCAAATAAGAGGAAGAGCAAGCTATCTACCAGAACTGATAGACCCTTCAAGATCCTTTGGAAGATTAACGACAATGCTTACTAATCAAAGCTACTAGAGGACTTCAGAATATCCGAGGTGTTCAATATTACCGACCTCAATCCCTACTGATCCGAGGTAGGCTTGGATGAGAACCAACAGGATTTGATCCCAAATCCCAATCAACCCAACAAAGATGAAAGGAATCAAGCTATTGGATTGTTAACCTGAGCTTGAGTGCAAGAACTTAAGGGATTAGCAAAGCAGATTTTGCTATTCTGGCCAACTCCTATCAAAGCTGCTTGTTGACCAACTTCATATGCTAAGCCAACTAACTCCTCATCTCTCAATAGTCGAGTATTGACCTAAAGTATGCTCCATGGACGGTCTAACTCTAATACATCTATTCGATCTCAACTGTATTGACCTCCAACTCGTTAGTATTGGTGCTAAGAACCCTAGCACACCTCCATACCCATGACTTCTCAACAAGACCACTAAGTCTATTCGATACCTTGGCTCAATAGTCACTAACCTAATCGTACAGTTTGTCTACTTCTGCTAGAAAGTCACCTATACATAAAGAGCCGTATGTCCAAGCAATCATATGATAAAATCCTCCATACAAGATGAACGGTTTCTTGATTTTCTCTTTATGCCTTTTTCTATTCTTTATACATTACTTTTCTAGGACTTTACCATTTTTAGTTATTTCCATTTATAGTCGTTGCCTTAATATTTCAGGTATAAATACCCATTGTAAAGGTAGCTGCATCATCATACATTAGATATTGAATATAATTCTCCTTTTCATGAGCTAAGTGTACTTACTTCCCTCTTCTTACTCTTATCCTAACCCTTAAGTAAGGTTAGATAGTAAGTACCTTCATTGGACTAGCTCGTACGTCAAATTAAGTTAAACCATGAGTTTGCAGAGTTTCCTTGATGTGTTGTATTCTCGGAATCATTCATGGTTTTGCTTATTTACTTTCATTGTCATTCGTACATTTTCCCATCTTCATTTTTAAGCTTTTTATAAGCTTGGACTTACCCTAATATCATCACCCTTATCAGCTCTCATTGCGGCATATCTACAGGCCCCATCTATAGCAACTTAAATCTACCCTAGATCATTTTCAAGTGATACTCCACTAAAGATAATGATTCATAAGGATCATCAAACTTGCCCCCTAGATATCTGCCACTCAGGCTCCCTAGGCCAAGCTACACATAAGCAATGTTTAAACTGTATATTTAATTAGTCCATTTGCAAACATATAAACAAGAACAAAATTCTAGCCTAACGATCACAAGCAGCACATAGTGTCACATATCTAAGGTCCATCATAAGAACTTGATTTATTCTAACTTAGAAGAATGAATCTATAAAGAAACGATGAATAAGAATTATTTTAGTAACACTATGCAACTTATTATAGGCTTCCTAAACATTTTAGATAAGATTCCTAGGTCTGATAGGACTAAACTTAGGTTAGAAAGAAGGAATGAAGCAACTACAGGGACTACAGTTAGGGATCATGCCTATGATCCTTTGTGAAAGCCTAGCATAAGTCTATGCCCCAAGACCACAATTGTAGACTTGACCATATTCACCATTGGAACACTACAATCTTGGATCACAATCTTATACTTTGGTCATGATCCCCTTAGCCTTAATTTCTCCTCATAAAATATAACTAACATGAAAATCCAAAACCAGGAGGGGTCCATGTCAAAGAGTACAATGGTGTTGTCTGATCATGTTCCTCCTATTCACAAAATCTTTTCTCTTTTCCCCCTACAACTCCCTAACTCTAATTTTCCAAAACAAATCTCAACTCATATTATCACAAAACCTGATCTATCATCTTTTCAATAATTAAATGTCAATTAAACAAGAATCTATTCATACTTACCTTGGATTTTTTTTTTTTCAAGAGATCTGTCAAATTATTGTTTCTTTCAACTTCCACAATCGCCAATAATCAATCCTACACAAATAATCTTATTAGATTTTCAACAAGAAATAAGATTCCCTTGATTATAACTCGCATTTTACCTTTCAATCCGTCTTCCCACAACAAAACACTTGTTCTCACATCACAAATGGACACATGCCACAAATCTAGAACCTTAACTACATTAGCCTTTTATCTAATCATTGAAATCATAGAAAAGCAAAAAGGATTATGTATCTTTCCTTAAGAAATAGTGTAGGGTTGCTTTACTGTTTGGAGAATATAGCCTTCTCCTTGTTGCTAATATGTAACTATCGGCAAAAAAGCAAAAGAGGCTTTTAAAGCTAATTCAAGGTGTGAAACCCTAACCTTTTGTAATTCCCCTTATATTCTCTACTTAAATAATTAAATTATCATGACACCCTATCTTTAATTTAATGAGTTTTCTTCATTTTATTTTATATTTAACTTGAATTTCCAAGGTGTAACATATGTCTATTTTTAAATATAACTGGTTTTACCTTTTTCTTTCTTTTTTAAGAATGGTGAAATGGTGGCAAAAACCAAGATAAAGGTTTTAACAAGCTTTTTTTGTTAGGAAATTTATGAAAATATGGCATACGTTTTAGTACTTTATAAACTTATTGCTTGTGTTCTCTTTTTTATTTTTAACAAACATATAACCCATGTTTTATTATTACATGTCAACTTTTAATTGGTCCATAGTAATTAATTTAATAAAATAATATAATTGAATGGATTCAATTTATAATTTAATGAAAAATAATGATAAAATGCATATAACTAAAAAGGAAAAGGGAAATAACTAGAAAAATTTTATGTCCAAAACCTAAACCCCTTGGAGAACTACCTTTATTAAGGTAGCTAGCTTTTATTAGGCCTCAAGGTGGTATTGACAAGTGTAGGGATATGGGTATGGATGCAAAGGTCACGTACGTACGTACCGTATATAAAGTCGCACTATACATAACTAAGGAAATAACTTAAGTGACTCGTACAAGATAATCAAGAGAGAAGTATAGAGAGGAGAATTAAGCAATCTTAATAAAGCTCTAACACATATGGCAACAAGTAAAGGAGTACAGTAGCATCAAACTTTACAATTGATGAATAACGGAATAAAGTTCTTAAGGTATTTAAGTGTTCGATCTTTGAGAAAAGATTCCCACAAAGTAATAGTGTTAATGAGGGCTTTTCTCTCCAAATAAGGATGTGAATAGGGTATTTATAGGAAATGATAGTTGCATCTATTAGATTATGATAGTGATCAATAGTTAAGATTGAAGCTCTTAATTAATGAATCTTAAGTGGGCTTTTTCCATAGGTTTAGGCTTAGATAAAGACTTTATTTATTATTTTAGTATGAGCTAAACTAAGAAAAATTAGATCGAACAGATCGATTGAACAGGCCCTACTCTAGCCTACTATGCTAATACTCCCTTGATCATCCCGAATATTTAGACTCGGCTCTTTGGGCCCCATCACCTTAGCCTAAAAAGTCAAACCCAATTAATTAATTAATAGGCCTAAAGTCTAAACTTCAATTTAGCTCTCTACATTTTATCCCCTGACTAAAGTCTTTTAGACAAAGTTGAAGGGGTTTAGGTATCAAATTACTCTTTCAACTGTCTTAGGTATGTACGCTATTAAATAGTTGCGCAGCTACCAAATTCATTTAAGAGTTATATAAGTGTGTAAGTTCACAGTACCTCTTAATTGTGTGTCTTACCTCAGCTGGATTAGGTTGTACGTTACCCCCAAGACAATACCTTGAAATAAATCTTCTTTAAGTTGTCTCTCTTTCAGTTAATTTGTCTCTTTGATTTGATCCATATGAGTTATTCGTTTTGTTGAGTTGAATTGGTATGCTAACTTCACATTAGCAATTTTATTGAGCTGACTCCATGTATCAATATTACCTTGATTTTCTTCTTATATAGGAGCATTTTTTTTATAAGGTCTTCACATATAATGTAAATACTTTGTATTCAGCAAATCTCTATTTCACTATCCTTGTAATTTGGAGAAGTGCCTATTTCACTATCCTTTCCCCATAGTAAATTGGACATAACACCAAGCCAATCATATACGAGAATTGGTTACTGTAAATTACCACATCAGGCTTTTGTTTCTTGAAGCTTTCTTTTCTTTCTCTTAAAAAAAAAAAAAAAACGTGAACTCACAACACCGTTTAATTAGACATGTTGCCTTCAATTGGAATGAAATTGCACCAAAGTCTCATTTGGGTACATCACTTTAAAACCATACTAAAACCCATGTAACAGATGTATCACTTACTCTTAGACAACTAAATGAAACAAGCTATAAGCCCATAGCTAGTTGTCCAAGGGGCCCTTTAAGAAAGATAATATATATTGCATTGTTATTATATGCCCATTAGGAGTTTAACAAGTGTCTAGTTACTTTTTCTTTCTTCCTACTCCACATTACAAACAAATCGCATAACTCCAAGGGTTGCATCCAATCTAAGCAGTAAGGAAAAAAAAGTAAGGGCAAATTCTCCTTTAAATTATCACAGTAATTGCAGTGCCATATTTATATTTTATTATATTTTCTTTTCCTTCTTGTTTCCTTATTTCTCCTCATTCTCCTTATTCATTCATAGTAAGTTTTTTACTAAGCTATTTTCCAATGCCTGAACTTAGAGTATCGGGCTTTATTATCTCATCCTAATCTAAAAGAGCGGCCTCTTCTCTAAATGAACACAATATGTTGCAGCTTACATTTTCTTCAAAGTATTGTCTTCTTTATCCAATTTTAATTGCATATTGTTTTCTTACTTTTGGCTTGAAACTCATCATCACAGTATGTTCGACTTGGTTGTAGTTCAAGTATAGAGTTGCTACCTAGGCACATGGGTTTCAGTCTATCTTGAGTGCTCGACTTGTTGATTCTCACTACTATCATCAAGTTCCAAATTTCATCTCCAATTGTAGCTAGTGTAGCTATTGTTTAAAGACTGGTTACCATCTATTTTCCTATCAATACTATTAAACACACTGCTGCTTATGTGTGATGCTCATGTTCATCTTATGGTGGTCGTGTCAAGTCAACTTAGGTCAATAGGTTGTTTTGTTTGACATGGATTCTAGATTTCGAGTTGCTGTATTGCTACCTCTCTCAGTTTTCCTATTAATTCTCTAATAGGTGATGAGACCATGAATGGCCTCTGAAGAGTTCATATCATCCTCATTTTTACTATGCTAAGTCTTTTGGATATTACATGTAGACTTATGCCCTTATCTATTGTTACAACTTGAATGGAACTCTTCTTATTGGCTTCATAATAGTATTGAAGAAACTAACCTTGCTTTGTTTGGCCTTAAGATGCACCATAAACTCTTCGATTCTTTCCATATAAGTAGTACATTTTTTCTTCTCCTTCCTTTTTTTTTTCTTCTTTTTTAGCATCTTCTAAAAAACATTCTACACAATTTGGCTAGCGAAGTTCCATATTGGTACTTTTCTTACACAGCAATTAGACCAAGCTTTTGTTCAATTTTTCCTCTACACAGTCTTTCATTGTTTAAATATGAAGTATAAATTTAACATTGATAACTTCCAAACACTTTGATTCAAAGAAATAGTACCATTACAGTTATGGGCATCAAATTGATTTAAGAAATATAATTATGTCCAATTGCCCATACATCTTGTTAGATGTTTAAACTCTTAAGAAACACCCAAGAGATTGGTCTTAATCTATGATGGAAGGAACTACACTAATAATTGTATGACTTTCCACCTTTATGTTTACCTACAGTCTTGATTCACCTTAGCTATTCGATTTGAAAGCTCAACAGTTGTAGAAGCTTATCGTAATATTTCTTTCATCATAACATGACTGAATAGTTTCTTCCATGGTGGTGCTGCTCTTCACTTCATAATCTTTCCTTTGTATGATTTCACTATTTCAATAGCCACTTGTTTGCTAGATCTAAGATGTTGGGAATCTTATACATAACCTGAAGTCATGCATTTTTCTTTAACTCTAATCTTTATTTTCCATGTAATGAACAATGATATAGTTTCCACTACTTGATGCCTTTGTTCTTATAATTTTACTCATGCTTTGCAGGTAGCATAACCAATGTTTGAGAGTTCGTAATCGCATTTTAAGCAACCACTATCTAAAACTTGCTCAATCAGTGAATCAGCTCAATTTAGAAAGGATCTTTTTATTGCACAGACTGTGATTGCTTGCAACTAAGGGTTAAAAGTTTATGATCATAACTTGAGGACCATATCTTGAACTAGCAACGGTCAACAAATTGGTACAGTTTAAAGAGGATAGATTCTTTACCATCCGAATCATAACTATTTGCCAACTGAAGGTCAAAAGTTTGTAATCATAACTTGAAGACCAAATCTCATCCTTGCACCAGTTAACAAACCAATATAGTTTAAAGAGAGTACTCTTTACCACCCAGATCATTGTAGACACTCTATTTTTATCATTCTTTATTTTAATTTTCGTTTCTTTCTATTTTTGGGCCAAGTTTACAAAAAAAAAAAAAAAAAATTTAAAATTTGAAAAAAAAAATTAAAATTGAAAAAGAAAAGTGTCAAAATAGTCCAAGTCAAGTTAATGAATCATTTAAGGTCAAGTCAAGTAAAGTTAAAAAATATACATATAATTTAGAAAATTCTGAGTCTTTGAAAAATTGAACTTGAGAATAGTCTAGTAAAAATATTGAATTCATGTAAGTGGGCTTGTGTTCATTTTAACATTTGAATCTTAAATAATTTTTAACTAGATTAATTAAAAATAAACTCAGAATTTATTAAAGTTAAAAGTAGTGTCATAAAAAAAAACATTTAACATGTATATTCTAAGTTATATAAAAAGGCTAAGATCATTATAAAAAGAATTGGGCTTCGATTTGAAGGCTAAAATTTGTAGGCATAAAAAGGATTGCTTAAGTTTTGTTTGTGTGGATGACTATAATGAGAAAAAAGCTTAGATGAGCTTGCTAAGGCTTTAGGTTTGGTTTTAGCAAGTCAGGGGTTCAAGTCCCATGTAATGCACTTAGATGCATTTTCATTTTTTTTCACCTAAGTAACATGCCTGTCACATAATAGGCCTCTTTTTCTTCTCCAAAGTTTTCCTAAGAAACAAATAAAAAAAGAGGGAAATCGAATAAGTTTTAGAAACCGATACAATACCAAATCTTGTCAAGTATTAGGTATTTTTATAGGGAAATTGATCTGACTCTAGAAAGTTATTATCGAAACTTCTAAAAATCATAATGATTCGTTTTGATAACTTTAAATAAAAGATTTGACAAACCCAAATCAACTCAAGCTTTGTTCATACCTACTGAATCTTTATCTAAGGCTCATAACAAGATTCAAATAGGAAGCGTATAAAAATAAGTTGAAAAAATCTTCAGCAAATCATCGGTCTTTATAGAATACCCAACAGTTATCAACCATCCTCTCCCATCCACTCATTTACCTTCAACATAGCCAATAACCTCTTTGTTCATCATCTTTACCTAACTCAACTATCGAAAACACAAACAACTTGTATATACATTCAACTTGATACCTACAACCCCTCACTATCTAATATAGACATAGCAACACTCATTGCAATCTACAGTCAAACCCAAACCTAGCACCCTACTATTGCTCAACCAAAATCTTAACACCACTTCGGACAGCCTTCACAACAACCACCCCCACCATTATCCCCAACCTGTAATAAACTAACCCCTATACATTGCTACACCAAGCACCCCATGTGACCATAATCCCCACATGTAACCACTCCTCCACCCCTATACCCTCCCCACCCCCCAGCCAACTTGTAATAGACTAACCCCCACATATTGCTACACTAAACGCCCTATGTGACCATAATCTCCACATGCAACCATTCTCTCTTCCTCAACCTCGACATGTACACATGAATACACAGTCCAACACTAAACTACACGCACAATAGTATACAACAGACATTCATCCCTAACTTTCCTCCTTCTTCACCATAACCCAAACACACACAAACACCAATGCATACACATAAACTTAACACTAACCCATTGACCCCCTTCAAAACTTCACCACCACCATTCCAAAACTTGAGAACAACAAGAAAGTCGACCTCTTTACACCAAAAAACCCTAGTACACGTATCTAATTCACTTCAAAACACCACCAACATCATCGCCTAAATCCACTGCCACCAACCAAATTCGAAAGTCACCAAAATCACCACTACAAGCCAAGGCAAAAGCACTAGATTAAGTTTTGTCAATCAATTCCTCATAAAACTTGAATTTCCCTTTCAATTTGATGAGAAAATGAATATATGCAACATAAGATGGTGTTCGTTGGTAAAGGAGGATGGTGACTTGGATCCAAACCTAATGGAGCCCCAATGACCTGACCAACCCGACCTATGCCTAATCCCTCTTCCCTTTGGTCTGACCAGCATGTAGCTATTAAGCATGGTAGGTTTTCTTCTTTTGATTTTTTTTCTTCATTATTTTATTAGTTTAATTTCTTGTATAATTTAATTAACAAATCACATGCTAACTTCTTTTATTTTTATGCAGGAGCTAGTCCTTAGTTTTTATTTATTAGTATTACATTGTTTCGTGCTTTAGCATATTTCTTAGATTATGTTGCATATAAAATCCATCTTTATCATATTTGTCATATAGGATATAATTTTAGATAAATTGCATAATTTTCACAAAAATGGCATTTTTTTTAAATACCTTACATCTTTGGCATATTTTAGATAAAAATTACATCTTTAACATGATTATTTAGCAAAATTGCATGAAATTTGCATCTTTTTAATGAAGTTGCATTATTAGAAAAATCGCATTTTTTAATAAATTAGACATTTTAAGGATTTTTTATTTAAAAAGTCATTTTTTGTCACTTAGTTTTTCATTAAATTAAAAATCTTTACTAGGCATCCGTTCCATAATTTAGGAAAATTTTTCATGGTTTAGGCATTTTAGGCATACTTTCCACATTAATTGCATATTTCAAGAAAAATTGCATTTAAGCACTTTAGGATTTTTCTAAAAAATTTTATCACATAGAAAAGTTTTTCTCTAAATAAAAATCTGAATTTAGTTTTCTTTTTTTTTTTTAAGTTAGGGATTTTCAAAATTAAACAATAAAAAATTAAGATTTCTTTTTTAGGATTTTTCTTGATAAAAATAAAGTAACTAAAAATGTAAATCTAGCTACTTTTCGAAAAATAAAATTTAGCCACACACTAAAGTTTTCTAAAAAATAAGAATTACAATCGGTTTGATTCTGATTAATAGATAGTGGATAGCCATTAAATTTATAAAATATTTTATATTCTTTTCATTTTTTAGGGAAAATTCATAATAAAAAATTATTTTTATGCATTTTTTACATTTTTGCATGTTTTTATATTTTTAGAAAAATTCCAAAAGTAAAGGTCCATTAGTTAGTTTCTTAAATTTTTACATAACGACTTTTGGCTTAATAAGTTAGCATCTGAGTCTAGTTTTCTAATTAAAAGTTTTCTAAAAATTATCTTTTAGAAAATTTGTAGATTAGTAGTTGAATTAGGGTTTTCTAGAAAACCCTTATTTTACTTCTTTTTTTTTTACCAATTTTATTAGTTGGCGACTCCGAATTATTTTTTTTTAAACATTTTTTTCAAGAAAAAATATTTTTTCTTAATTTAATTTTGAGTAATCTATTTAAGTGGGCTAGACTTTAGACTTAGTATAGATTAAAATAAGGAAATCTAAAATATGGCTTGATAACCATAACTATTTGCAAACTGAAGGCTAATGAGGACCAATCTTCATCAACAAGTGATAGTGAACAGGTATAATACTAGGTTCATGTGTGGCCTCTAAACCAATTACAACTTGTATTATGAATTGAACATGAGTCCTAAATCATAAGGACATGCATACATGAGCACATGAGAATCAAGCATAAGTTAACCACACACAATTTGTATGAGTCTTGGATGTAAGCATATGAGAGTAACACACTTGAGTTGAACATAACCTTCCTTTAACATAAGCGCTTGTAAGGTAATATGTAAAATGAGCTTAACTCCCCCTTAATGCAAAAACTTACGAGCCAAACATGAAAAATAAACATAAGGCTTCTATGTAAGCATAAAATGTGAATTTGAACATGAACCTTAAACATGAGCACATAAGAGTTAAGCGTGAGACCACAAGCACAACATATATGAGCAAGACATAAATCTTACACACAAACACATGAGAGTCAAACACTTCAATTCAGCATAATCCCTTTAGTACAAGCATATGCGGGCTTCTAACATAATCACTTCTAAACTTTTAATATGAGCATACGTTAGTTGAGTATGTAAATTGACTATAGCACTTTTGGCATTTAAGCTGAACATAAGTATCGTCATGTGAGTCAATATGAGCTCGAATACATGAGCCTTAAGTATGAATGAATATAAGAATTGCACCTAAGCATATTATGCAATTTTTATCTAAAATATTTTGGGGTACACCCCAGAATTTTACTACATGCTTGAAGAAAAGCTGGGCTGTCTCTTCTGCGCTTGAACTCTTCGTGGTAGGAATGAAGGTGGCATACTTAGAGAACCTGTCAACAACAACAAAAACAGATGAGTGCTCCCCTACTTTTGGTAGGGAAGTAATAAAGTCCATGGAGACGCTCTCCCATGGGCGAGAGGGCACAGGAAGTGGCTCTAAGAGGCCTGCCACCTTCTGCCTCTCAACTTTGTCCTGCTGGCAGGTTAAGCAAGTCTTCGTATACGTCATCACATCCTCCTTCATATCCGGCCAATAATAGCCCTGCTTCAACAAGCTCCATGTCCTTTGCCAGCCTGGATGTCCAGCCCACAAAGTATCATGGCACTCTCTCATGAGTGCCCTTCTCAAGTTGCCCGCCTTCGGGACATACAATCGGCGCCCCTTTGTGTAAATGAGGTCACCTTCTACCCAAAATCTGCGCGTCTTCCCTTCTTCAACCAACTGCTTAAGATTTTTGGCCAACAAGTCTTGACCTATGTGTTGCTTGATCTGCTCTTGAATTGAAGTCGAGATTTGACTCGCTGACTGGTGTGCAATCTGTGCTAAGGATGCTAAATCAGCTCGCCTACTTAATGCATCTGCTACCTGATTAGTCCGTCCACTGCGATACTCAATCTCCATATCAAACTCTGCAAGAAACTCTTGCCATCTGGCTTGTTTGGCTGAAAGCTTCGATTGAGTCAATATATGGCTGGCAGCAGAATTGTCTGTCTTCACTAGAAACTTAGATCCTAGTAAATAGTGTTTCCAGGTCCTTAGACAGTGAACAATTGCAAGTAACTCCTTCTCTTGGGCTGAGTACCTGCGCTCTGTTTGATTCAGCTTCCTACTCTCATATGCCACTGGATGACCCTCTTGCAACAACACTCCACCCAATGCAATGTCTGAGGCATCCGTATGGACTTCAAAAGGCTTAGAAATGTCAGGAAGTGAGAAGACTGGCTCCTCCGTCACTACACGCTTCAACTCCTCGAAGGCACTCTGACATATCCCATCCCATGACCATGCTTGGTCCTTCTTCAATAGATCTGTGAGGGGTGCAACTCGACGGGAATATCCCTCAACGAACTTTCTATAGTAATTTGCGAGTCCAAGGAAGGACCGCAACTCCGTTACACTCTTAGGCACTGGCCATTGCGTGATTGCTTCCACCTTTGCCATATCCATTCGGATCCACCCTTCTTCAACAACATGACCCAGGAAGTTGATGCGCTTCTGGGCAAAGGCACATTTCTCACGCTTCACGTACAAATGATTCTCCTGCAGCTTCTTGAAAACCATTCGTAAGTGCTTCATATGGTCTTGTAATGTCCTGCTATACACAACAATGTCGTCTAGATAGACGACTACAAATTTGTCGAGATATTCACGAAATACATTATTCATTAAGGTACAAAATGTTGCAGGAGCATTAGTGAGACCAAAGGGCATCACCAAGAACTCATAAGCGCCATACCAGGTTACACACGTCGTTTTGGGCTCATCCCCCTCAGCAATGCGAACCTGATGATAACCTGAGCGAAGATCCAGTTTTGTAAAATATTTAGCCCCACTCAGTTGATCAAACAGATCAACAATTAGGGGAATTGGGTAATGGTTCTTCACCGTCAGCTTATTTAGAGCCCAATAGTCAATACATAATCTCAAACTCCCATCCTGCTTCTTTTGAAATAGAACAGGAGCCTCGTATGGTGCTTTTGAGGGTCGAATGAAGCCTACCTCTAACAACTCATCCAATTGCTTCTTCAATTCGGCAAGTTCGGGAGGCGACATTCTGTAAGGAGCTCTGGCTGGTGGTTTGGCACCAGGAATCAATTCAATCTCGTGGTCCACCGACCTTCTGGGAGGTAATTCCTTAGGGAGCTTATTAGGCATCACATAATCGTACTCCTTTAGGACCCTTTCTATTTCCTCTGGTATCTCTGTCTTTCTTGCTTCCTCTTTCTCTGTAAGGAAAGCCAAGAAAGTTGGCTCTTGATGTTTGAGGCCTCTCTTGAATTGGAGCGCTGATAACATCATAGCCCCAATATTCTTCCCTTCCTTGCCATTGTTGTTTACCCTATTCCTCTGAATTGTCACACAGCAAGGCTTTTCACCCATGAATAACAAGTAATCTGCTGCGGGCATGGGAGCAACTCTGGCTTGTCTCAAGAAATCTATTCCAAGGACTATGCTGAAGTCATCCAATGGAACAGCTGTGAAGTTGAGATTTCCACTCCAATCTCCAACCCTCACTTTCACTCCTCTTGCAACTCCTTGGACAGGGCGGGCCTTGGAGTTAATAGCTTTAATCTGGCTAGTGTCCTCAGCAAGCACTAACCCCAACCTTTCCGCTTCAAGCACATCAATGAAGTTGTGTGTAGCACCGGAGTCTACCATTGCACTAGCACTCTTGCCATTGATGTTCAATTGGACATACATCAACTCATTGTTGTTCTTAGGCTTACGTCGCACTGAGGAACTCTTTCCAACGGCCGACAACATGTGCAATGCGCCCATTCGGGGTTGATCCTCTCCATCACTCCCTGACTCATCATCTTGGCAGGCATTCTCTACTTTTTGTGCCATAGCATTGAGTGCTGCCCTATGTGGACACTCAGCTACTTTGTGTGGGCCATTACACAAGAAACATGAGAATGAGGGCTTCTTACCTCCATTGGTTGCCCCACTCTTTCCGGACTGGTGAGAGTTATGGTGTTTCCTTTGACTCCCTCCAGTATTGCTACTACTGCTACTTGAACTTGGGGCTCCCCTACTCTTGGGTTTGCCTGACTTAACCGACTTTCCACCCTCGTGTCCTGTCGACATATTCTTCCCTTTA
Source organism: Lumnitzera littorea (assembly GCA_024138015.1). Lineage (NCBI taxonomy): Eukaryota > Viridiplantae > Streptophyta > Magnoliopsida > Myrtales > Combretaceae > Lumnitzera > Lumnitzera littorea. The sequence goes on along the minus strand of JAMXBB010000007.1, from coordinate 12,222,672 downwards.
TTGTCATGAGTGTAGTCAATCAAGCGCTCAGTTGCTGCTTGTGCTGTAGCCAAGTTAGTAACTCATTGCCTTTGTAACTCATTCCTGGCATAAGGCTTCAATCCTTCCAGGAAATAGAATAGCTTATCATCTTCAGCCATGCTCTTGATGTCCAACATCAATGTCGAGAACTCCCGGACATATTTTCTTATGTCATCACCCTGTCGAAGTTCCCTCAACTTCTTTCGAGCATTATACTCAACATTCTCAGGGAAAAACTGAGTCCGCAACTCAGCCTTCAACTCCACCCATGTATCTACATGAGCGTTGCCATTTTGGATATCCTCATATTTGGTGCGCCACCACAGTTTGGCATCACCAGTTAAGTACATCGTAGCCATGGTGACCTTTGATCTCTCATCATTTGTCCCCACAGCAGCAAAGTATTGCTCCATATCAAATAAAAAGTTCTCCAACAACTTAGCATCCCTCACGCCAGTAAATGCCTTGGGCTCAGGCATCTTTAGATGTCCTGCATGAGCAGGAACATGAACGGGGGCAGGGATAGGAGCATTTCCCACAGCCCGAGTTAAAATAGCTACCTGTGCCCGTAGCTCTTCAACTGTCTCGATTGAGGCACGACTAGCAACTTGTCTTCTCACGTCTTCTACATGAGTCTCCAAGTGTTGTCTTGCCTCATCGGTCGTTATGTGCATTTCCTCTCTGAGGGTTTGCACGGTAACACCAAAATTCTCAGCCATCTCAGTCATCTTAGCATTCATCTCTTGATGATTGGTCTCAACTTCAGCCACTCTTACTGGCAATGCGACTAAATCATCAATCCGCTTAGATACTCCCTTGAGGATTTCCTCAAAGCTATCAAGCCTCTTGCTCACTTCCTCTTGTCGTGTCATGGTCGTTCCTGCTGGAATAACCTAGGCTCTGATACCAACTGTCACGGTCCGAGGCTTTCGTTAGCACACAAATAGACTGTGCGGCGCTTACTATCCTGCCTCTACAGTAGTAAGCAAGCCTAACTCGCACGCAACGCTAGCCAACTAGGCCTAAACCTGTAAGCAACACAACCAAGGAAGAAAGCCAATAGATTATAAGGGACACAATATCGAATGGAAAAAGGAATAGCACACTTTTATTAATTCCGACAATATTACAAGGCTACAATGTGTATGCACGGGGGTACAGTGTATGTATCAGGTGCCGCCGGTCGTGATCAACCAACGTGGTGAGTAAGAGCTTCAATCCAGAAGAGTACTCACACCCCCGTAAAGAGCTTTATGGACATTATTGGGCCTGGCAGAAGTAGACATTAAAACTGGTGAAATGGCACCACTTTCTAAAAGTGGAAATTTCTAATAATAGTAAGGCCCTATCTTACACAATAATAAAGTCCCCTCCTTATGTTACAATATGTACAAAACAATGGCCCCTTGTCATAAATGTATCTTACAAAAAGGGACCCTGACACAAGGCATGAACACCATATAACCCTTGAACATAATATGAGGTCTAAACATGACATGAATCATAAACACCACATAACCCTTGAACACAACATGAGGTCTGAGTAAGACGCGAGGCTTGAGCACAATGTGAGGTTTAAGCATGATATAAGTCTTAGCATCATAACATAGGCATGGCGTTTGAAATGTCAGCTGAACATGAGTTGTTGAATCATGAGCCTTCTCAACATAATGTGAATAGAAATGAGCCCATTACACAAGTTGACCATGAGATGTTTTACATTAGTTTTCTAACTTGAATACTTATGCTTAAACACATAAGTTAAACATGAGTGAACATGGAGTTAAACATGACGTAAGGCTTAATCTAGACATGAGCTTTGTTTATGATATGGGCCTTAAACATGAGTTCACATTAAATAAACATATGACCATACATGAGTTCAACATGTGAGTTGAGCATGAGTCCCCTAACATAAACATGCATGAGCCAAATCTTCAAATTAAACATGAGTCCTTAATAAGACTTCATTCCTTATACTGCCTTTGTTATTTTTTCTTCAACTTCCCACTTGTATAGTAGTACTATTTCTCTCCCATTTGTGCTTTACTAACTCTCTTACTTTTCTTTATCTTTATAGGTAATCACTTCTTCCTCCTCCCCTAAGTGGTAGTAACTATACAAAAGCATTATACCACTTTCAAGAATCAATAGCAGGAGGCAACATGACATTATATGTGAGTAGTATGATGTAATAAATAGCGCCAATAATGTCATCCCTTATATCGGGCAAAGAAAATGTTATAAACCAATGTAATGTATCAAATATCTAGAGTACTCATGTGAATTGAGCCTTGTGCATACAAGTGCTTCGAGCATCACGAGCACACGTGTAACGACCCGCCCGAAACTCCTTCTACCGAGGTATTGTCCGCTTTGGTATGAAACACCGCACGGTTTTGTCCCTTGGTGCAGTTGCTTCCCAAGAGGTCACCCATCCTGGGATTGCTCCAACATGAACACGCTTAACTCCGGAGTTTCGACGTACTCCGAGCCGCTACACCAAAAGGCACCTCAATGATTAGAGTTCCTCTCCCTAGGCATGTAAGGGGTATTACAATCCACCCCCCTTAAAGAACTGACGCCCTTGTCAGTTTCGTTACACAGGTTCAAGACAACTACTAGGTAGGGCCTCGCCCTTCCAGCTGGTGGAATGCTCTGATACCACTCTGTAAAGACCCGCCCAGAACTCCTTCTACCGAAGTATTATCCGCTTTGGCATGAAACGCCGCACGGTTTTGTCCCTTGGTGCAGTTGCTTCCCAGGAGGTCAGCCATCCTGGGATTGCTCCAACATGAGCACGCTTAACTCCGGAGTTTCGACGTACTCCGAGCCGCTATACCAAAAGGCGCCTCGATGATTAGAGTTCCTCTCTCCAGGCATGTAAAGGGTATTACAACACGTGCATAAGCTTTGCAAACATGCGTACATCAAACATTGTGCATAAGGAATGTTATATAACATAGAGATAATGAGTAATAATCATCACCATGGAATAATAACCTCTTCATATACCATATCTATTTATAATTTTCCTTCCCCAATTGTTGACATGTGGAGAAGATATAACCAACGAGTCTTGATGCCTTCCATTCCCTTATTACACTATCGAAGACCCAATGCTGTAATATAGTACACTAGTCTTTCAAAGTCACGGTACCCTAAAGGTGTACACTGATTTAGCCTTACGGCAACGTACTATTTTCATAAGAGCAATTATATAAAACCTTGGTTGCATTTGCATATTTATAATTGACCACTTATGGTAGACATTGTCTTAAACCTTGTTTTATGTGATATTCTTAATTACTCGGTTATAACTCTTATATTTCCTTGTAAGTATGATTCATAATTGAACATATAGAATCAATAACAAAGAAATTCATTGACCGACTTTCTAGCTTCTTTATCTCTTTGGCACTCACGTAAGCTTTTATGAAAGTGTCTTGTCATTATGCACTTGGAGGCGATAACTCTTCACTTAATAGTAACGTGCTAGACAATAATGTAATGGGGTAGCTTCAATGCCCTTAATTACTTATAATGTCTTGACAAATAGTAAGAAGCATATCTTTACTCAATAGTAACATAACCAAGCATATCTTAAGATTGAACGTGCTTTGTTCTTAAAGACTTCATGTGCTTAGGAGCAATGTCTCAACTAAGCAGCGCTATTATCTAGCATAAAGTAGTAAGATTGTCTTGTTAAAAATAACACCATACAATAGGGAGCAAAGACTCGACCTAGTCATACTAATGTTTAGCAACTAAGTTTTAAATTTCTGAATTGACATGATTGCGAAACTGGTTGGACTCTTTGATCTAAGGGGCCTCTTGTAAAATAAATGTAATTGTGAGATTACTTAGACTCAATGATCTATGGGGGCCTCTTATAGAATAGATGTGATTGCAAAACTACTTAAACTCAATGATCTAAGGGATCTCACATGTTATCTCACACATTAAGGTAAGACTTTTGCTTGCTAATGATAATATATAGATGATCTTTTTCAAGAAGTGTTCAATCACACATATGCAACAATAGTGACACTGATTGCTTAGGATTAATAAATCTTTATCATTTGTCAAGGAGATACTTCCCATTACTTGACTACATAGTATGGCTTACTAGGATGTTACTTAGGTTTGAATGTCAATATATTAAAGTGCTCACCAATAAGATTATCTCTACAATTGGATGGCAAGAGACATAGAAATTAGATAGAATGAAAGTTATAGATAATTATCATGGCTTAATGCATGTCTAGGAGCCAATGCTTCTATCATGCCGCAATATACGAACTAAGTTCATCATTATGCACTTAAGAGACAGGGCTCTTACTAACCAGCAATGACATGTAGTCTATATGTTATATTTATTATTACTTTTTTCTTTTTTTATCGATTGAAGGGTTTAGCTTCCCCCATTCAAACTTAAACTATTTTGTGAAATTAACTTCGCACATTAAGGAAACTAGTCTCTTACTTTGCAGCGACAATAATAATAAAATGAAGTTACATAAACACTTATCACATTCTCATTAGAAAATATTCAGTAATGGGAAAAGGAACTTCTTTTAGTGACATAAAGTAGGTATCATTGAGTTTACAAATGAAATGAAAAGACAATTGAGATAGATACGATAAGGGCATATACCAGTTATCAAAAGTCTTAACACTTCCTATTCTATAAAGTGCTTTCTTCCTCCATAATATCATTGGTTCGCTTGTGTTTCTTCGAACCTCCACAGCAACCTTGCATCATTTTCTTCTTAAATGCTTGAGTCTGATCCTTTTCCCCTATAAGTAGCTATGCCTCATATGCTTCCACTAAGGGTGTCTCCCTTTTGTTCATTTACTCATCAAAGAATGCTGCTTCGGTAAAGTGAGACTTGTTACGTGTAAATAGGTTCTTTATTGTAAGAATGAAGATGTCTTGCTTATTTCAATAACCTTTCATGCGTTGATGCCATGTTGAGGGTATCATATTACGATCATGCAGCTATGTCCTTCTTATGAGGAAATGGTAAGAAGTAAGTGTATCGATCACATGGAATTGTATGGAGCTATGGATAGGTATGATATCAAAGTTTACTTCAACATTCCCCATTATATTCATGGAAGACTCATAGAAGCTATTTAATATAATTGGTTGTCTTACTAAATTTTAAATATCTATCTTTGCAACTTTAAAAGTGGACATTGGCATAATATTAAGTGAAGATCTATTGTTAACAAATGTCCTAATTAAATAACTATTAAGTATGCTTTCTACCTATAAAGGGCGATTATGGCTAGGAGTCATTAGACAAATGTTAGCATTAGCAAATGTAATTACCTTCTTATTCATTAAGACAATTCCCTTTGTAATACGTACAATAAAATGTTTCTTGTATTGATCTTGTGAGATCCATGTGAGTGCAGTCACTGCCTCGAGCCGAGTATCCTCATTAAAGCTAAGTAAATTAAAGAAATTCCTAACATTAGCAGTCTTCAACAAAGCAAGAGCAATGTTATCATCTCCATTTGTCTTGATCTCAAGTCCTTCATGCTTAACTTCTTGCGCCTTAGCTGGCTACAGGTCCATACTTTCTGTCTTTATGGGGTCGTGAGTGATAACATTCACAACACCGTGTTGTATGTTATGAGCTAAAAGTAGGTTGTTCTTAACATCATTATCTTCAATGATCAATTCTCCATTTTGAACTTGCTTGTTAAATATCTTCTTCAAAGTCTAACAATCTTTCATAAGCTGGCCTACACTCCTATGAAATTTGCAATACATAGGGTTGCTCTTCTCTTCATTTATTAGTAAGCACTTAATCTTTAGGAGTTTGATGTTCACATCATGTAGCCATTGGTCGAAAAGTGTGTGCACTTTTCCCATTAAGCATGGTATGCCAAAGATAGTTTAGTGCTCATAGGCTTTTCACTTCCAAATTTCTTTACTCCTTTTGGATTCTCCTTTTGGGCTAAGTTTATTGATGGTGTGCACTTATTAAATCTTATGTTTTCGCCTCTTTGTCATACTATTAAATTGTTGGTCCTTCGTACATTCTCAACCAATACAACAAAAGAAACCAACGAGAGGTTCTCAAGGTGTACTACATACTCAGTAAACATCCCTTAGATACAAATCTTGACTAACTCTCTTTTATCACAAACGTCTTATATATCTAACGAACACTTCCTAAAGCGCTCAATGTAACCCATAAGATCTTCCTTAGTCTTTTGTCGAATTCTCCCCATGTTAGTATGGGTGACTCTTTCTTCAATAGAGAAGAACTTCTCCAAAAACATCTTGCATATGTTTCCCCATAAATCGAATGACCCTAAGAGAAGGTTGACATACTAGGTATACACCTTCTCAATGAGTGAAATAGAAATTTTTTTTAGTTTCGAATCATCATCTAAACCATATACTTCCAAAGACTCAAAAAACTTTAACAAGTATTCTTTAACACTCCCATTTTTGCCATTGAATAACATAAACTTCAAACTTATATAATTCTTAGGGTATGGCTTTGTAACAATGTACTAGTGATATAAGAGCTTTAATTTTGGTACCTTTCCCATAGACTTCACTTATATCTTCTTCAAATATACGTCTAAATCTTCTTTATTCACAAATGAACCTCTCTAAATAGATGCTTTTGCCCTTAGTGACATCATAGGAGTAGGATGCATAGGCATGGGATTTACAAGTGTAAAGCTTATAGGTACGGGATTCATTGGTGTTGCTTGTAAAGTCAACAATTGTGACACACGATATAATGCATGAGGATGATAAGTCTCCAATCTGAACTCTCTAATTCCTTACTTTACATAATGAATCTTATGTAGCTACAGGTTCCACGACAGGAAGTTGCTCCTTAACTCTATGAGTAATGTGCTCACTGATAACAGGAAGGTTAAGTGAGGTGTGTTGTTGCATTACATTAGAAGAATTTGAGAAAGTTGTTCCCTATTATGCAGCAACAACGGCAGCCAAAGCAATCGCACATTGAGCAAAAATCGCCATAAGTTTACCTAGGTTCCAATTAGTCTCTCACAGTACACGCATTAGTTGTGCATTATCAAGGATATCTTCCTGTGTACTATCTTCTTGATTAGTGCCTCCAGTTGGAGGTAGATTTCGATTAGTGGTCACAATAACAGCATTTTTCTCTTGATTAACTCCATCAGTATGATCAAGTTATTTTCACCTTGGAGGCACCATGATGTAAGTATCCAGTCTTCCCTCTTCGATAGAGTCGCAAAAAATGTGGAGAAAATAGTACAAATACAAAGGTCACATGCGTACCTCGTATGAAGTCATGTTACACATAACTAGAAAAATAACTTGAGTGACTTGTAGAGATGATCAAAAGAAAAGTATATGGAATAAGAGCAAACAATCTTGGTAAGGCTTTAACACATATAATAATGAGTAGATGAGCACGGTAGTATCAAACTCCATAATTGATAAATAACGGGGTAAAGTTCTTGAATTATTTAAATGTTTAATCTCTAAAACAAAATTCCCATGGAGTAACAACGTTAATAAGGGTTCTTCTCCTCTTCAAATGAAGATGTGAATGAAGTATTTATAAGAAATGGTAGTTAATCACATCGATCGAATCATAATGATAATCAATAGTTAAGATTAAAGCACTTTATTAATTGATCTCAAGTAGGTTTTTTTCATGAGTTTAAGTCTGGATAAATGCTTTATTTATTATTTTAGTGTAAACTAAACTAAGAAATGTTATACCAGACAAACCAATCTAACAAGCTCTACTACAAGCCCTACTTCAAGCCCACCATGCCAAAACTCCTTTAATTATCTCGAATATTTAGACTCAACTATTTGGCCCCATCATTTTAGCCCAAAAAGCCAAACTTAATTAATTAATAGGTGTAAAGCTCAAACTTAAATTTAGCCCTCTATAACAAAAAATTAGCATGTAAGTCATATGACTCATCTATAGTGTTAAGTACCAAATTTGTGTCTTATGGGGGTGCTATTAAACCCTCCAAGATAGTGGGTAGGTAGTTACCACCACAAACTTAGGAAAGAAAAATACTCAAAATCCATAGGGATGTAATCAAATAGTGTGACCTAACAGGCTTTGAGTCTTCTTTCTATACTTTTGAGTTTTCATAGTAATAGAGGACCATTCATCACCTATAGTAGTGACTCTCAATGCAATACACCAAATTTGTCATCCCTACCCACCCAAAAATCTAGAATGCACTGACCATCACCTTGTATGGATCATAAGACTCCGCCATTGATAGCTAACTAGGGGGGTTTAGGGTGTAAACACCAACCTCCCCTACCCCCAAACCACCCCTCATCACTTAGCCCTTACTATTCATTTTTCCATTTTCTATAATTTTTTTTATCTTTTATTATTTCTTCGATCATAAAGTAAATATGTTTATAATTTGATTTTTATTGAATTAATTTTTATAGACCAATCAAAAACTAACATGTACCCTTTGAATAATGAACAAATAATAATAAAATACAAGTCATATGTTTATCAAAAAGGAAAAATTTAGGTCATTAATTTATAAAAACATCAAAATACAAGTTATATTTTCGCAATTTCTCCTTCAATTTTCAATCAAGTCCTGTATCATCTTCTCTTCCACCACCTATGACTCTTTTTTCCTTTGGGTCGCAAATATATGGACTGCCCATATTTTCTTGTCGATTCGTTTTTGTATTGTCTTAAATGATAAATCTAAACGAAAGTACTTGCTTGTAATCCGACCCCATTAATGCAAGCAATCAATGTTTCTTGTTGATGTTCCACAGCTACATAATCTAAACGTACTTCTTTTATAGCTAATTCTTCTCTTTCCAAAAATTCTGGTCCAGTAATAGGCAGCTATCAGTTATTGATGTGATGCTTCAAAGGGAAAAGGACCTGTATTTCCATTAAGCCTCCGTTGGTAAGCCATTAATACATATAATGAAGAAAGAGAGTTCTCAATGGACCATTCAAAAACATTTAAGGAAAGCTTTGACTTCTATTGCCATTCTGGCACATCCAGATTTTTTCAATGATTTTATCCTTCATAATTGCTATTGTACTGGTATTAATTTAAGGATGCAGAAAGTTTCACTCAATTCTAAAGAGTTACTTGCCATTATTGAAGATATTAAGAAATGGGGGGAAAAAGTACTAGATGGGATTGATTGTCCCTAGAAATAGGTATATCTTTTATTAATTGTTTAACATGTATGAAAATCTGAATATGTGGTCTATAGATTTTAAGATATGGACCGTAAAATCGTATATATTTACTAAATAATAAAAGATGCACTCTGAATAATATGTACAACCGCTTATTCGTGCCATTCTTTCTGATAAGCAAACCTAATATCTTTGGTCATGTTTTCTTTATTAGAATAGATCACGCAAACATATATTACCAGATTATGAGGTAGATTATTCCAACCGAGAGAACCAATGGTATTTGCTCAAGCTTATAATAAGCTTTGATTATGAGATGGTATGTCTCGGTCAAGGATCTCTAGTGCCTAATATCATTCTAACATCATAAGCTTTGGCCACTCCACAAAGGTTTTTGTTAAGTGGGAGTCGTTATGTTGGGAAAAGGCAACCTTGGAAGATTTACTAACGTTAAGAATCCATTTACTTAGCGGGGGACATTGTAAATGTGGAGATGTAATTTCACGGCTTTTTTGAGTATCGTTTCAAAATTCTATAGTGGGATTGGATTTTTAAACTAAATTAGTACCCAATGGAAAATCAGAACCTGATAAATACAATAAGATAATATTAAGTTAATGTCTTTTATACATACAATATTCAATAGAATGCAACCAACTAATCATTTATCTATAGCTCAAATCATGTCAAAAATAAATATTTACCGTAACAACACACCAATTCAACTTTTTCTTGCATAATTTATAACTCATTATGCCTTTTGAGGGAAATAAATATAATGACCAAATCTATAAGCTAATTATTTCCCCTTCACAGGATGCTAGAAGAAGCAGCAACTAGAGTTTGTTTTGTAGAATGCCATAAATTAGCTATCTATTGAGCTTTGACTTCAATGGGATCGCATTGTATTTTGTGGGGAAAGAAGTGGCTTAAGTTGCATAAAGGTAACTTCCAAGCTTAAAATCATGATCTCTGCTCGGTTGTTTTTCTATGCATCCTCCTCCGGTGCAATCAATTAAGTCTAACAGCAAACTTTAATAAAAACAACGGAATGTGATCAACAAAAAACATAGAATGGGAGTGTTGAAGTCCTCTTTTGGCAAGATATCGGTAGGTTAATCTAGTCATTTTACTATCATACATATCTTAGTGTCTTGAGATCATGTTTACTAATAATATTTTTGTATATACGTATACAAATGAGTTTTCTTATTGGATGTTGTTGGTCTAGTCTGTCTATTTTCAATAAGTAGTTATTTCCAACTTCCAAACTTATAGTTTGTAATATTGTTATTTTTGTTGGTAAAAATAGTTTGTAATTTTATGCTTTCTGTTTTGCTTGATTTCATTTAGATATGAATCCTAAATGTTTTGAAAGAAAAAAGTAAATAATCAGGCAAGGTGGGACAAATTTAGTTTTAAGTCTCTTACTAGGATGAGTTTAACGTATTGGATGAAAAACCTTATGGTGTTTTTTGAGTTTTAAGGAATCCTACACATATCGAGTCGGATTCGGACTTTATTATAAAACCCATTCGAATCTCTTCTTGATTCCATCCGCATGTAAACATAAAAAAACAATATCTCCCTTTTCGTTTTCCCTTATGCAAATTGTAAATTGGTCTCAATAAGCTGAAAATACCTGTATTATACAGACAGATAAAGATCAAGTCATCAACTGTTAGACATGAAACAAGGGGTTGATTATGACAAATCACTGGCCACAACTTTTAATATACTTATCATGTGTTAATTAAGTTATGGCTTGGTCTTTTTGCATCTGATAAATGCTGAAGCTTAAAAGAATGATAGAATCAATAGCTACTGAACTTTGGTTGTTTTTTGAATTTTATTATCGAAGTTTGTAATTATAAAAACTGAAAACTAAAAAGCACAATACTATATTTTCAACTAAATAAACGGAGTGAAGAAGTCCTTTTTTTATCATTTCAAATTTGTTAGCGGATGGAACAAAATGATGCCTCTTCTTTTTCCCTCTCTTTTGGCCAGATGAAACAACATATTTGAAAAGGATTTCATCAACGTAGTATGCGAAATTTTTCGACACTTCAAAAATAACCGGTAAGATAAATCATACATTTAATATTGTGCATAATAAATCTTATGAAAGAAAAAAAAAAAAGAAAAAGAAAAAGAAACTTCTCCTTTAATCATTGATTCATAATATGATCAATAACCGGTAAGATAAATCACATCACAAACCTTCAGTAAGCTTTAAGGAGAACGGATCGATTATAATCAAGTGAAAAAAAAAAAAAAGAGACAAAAAAGAAAAAGATGAAAAGGTGTGAAAGTGACAAATTCGATGTAATAAGTGGTAAAGTTATGGATACATATATAATACATTTGTTTCTCAGAAAAATATCCAGTGAAACGTGAATATGTCACAAAGGAAAGCAAAAAGGCAATTTTAAGACAAATATCCATAAAACGAAAAGCTTGAACCATCTTTGCAGTTACCAGTATGAATTATTCTAAGCATAATTATTAAAATTACAAGTTAATTATATAATTTTTATAATATTTTTTTAATTAAAATTAATATAAATCATTTTAATATAAAATTTTTATAGAATTATAAACTTCAATATATGATTCTATAAACTTATAATTTTACCATTAAAAAAAAATCTTTTCTCACTTTAAATATACATTTCTTTTCTTTAACTCGCTACAACATCTATCAATGATACAATGCTTTTTCAGAAAATAGATCATTTATAATTGATAATTGTTGGCCGTTATCTATATAATATGTTAATAATAATTTAATCGTTTTTCGTAGATTAGGAGGTAAAAAAATAAAAGACAACGCGTAGATCTTGCGAAAACAAGGTAATATTTAGGGATATTTACCCCAACGGCTAACGCATCACATGGCTACTTAGTTGTCGCCCTAGTTCCCCCACAGCTACTGATCTATACAATAAATGCATTTCTAGTTTTATTTGGTGCAGTTGCTCTCGCCAACTTTGGCTGCACATGATCAGATGTATCTGGAGCTGGCCCACCAAACAAAACTCCAATCATAACCACTCATTTCATTCGATATGGCGTTCATGAGATGAGAGCATGCCCATTTGGAATCTCTGTGTGTACATTATCAAGTGCTGACTTCGATGATTGTACCCGTTTGATCAATATACGACCAATGTTGGATCTTGTTCTAACCTCCACAGGTTTCAAAATAGCTATAATGTCATAAAATACGTTTTATTGTTAAATTTTAAATTTTACACCTATAAGGAAGAGTATTACAATTTACAATTATAAAGATATGCTTACCTTAAATCTTGCATAAAAATTATACTCCTTATATAAAAGATTTTATGCTATAAAGTATTGTGTAAAAATTTCAATATGTAGAAGCTATAATGTATTCACTTCTGAAATATCATTAATAAATATAATTAAATTTGACAAATATGAAAAAAAAAATCCTATTAAGTTGGTAAACTTGTAATCTTTTATTCTAATCGAACTCTTAAGTAGACAATTAAGTCCTTCCCACACTTCAATCTAAGTATGTATTTAGCTTATATTCATTATATTTTCTTGATATAAGATGGGTTCCTGTTGTTAACTTTTGGAATTTGTACTTACATAGTTTAAAGCACAAAATAGGGTTCCTATTCTATCTACTCAAGATTCTACCATCCTTAATTGTTCTTACTCCATATCATGCACTCAAAAAAGTGATTTTCATTTAGATTTGTTTAATTAATTTTATGCAATAGGAAATGGTTAACTATGAAAACTTACGCTCGAATTTTCAGACCATTTTCATTTTATTATTTTGTGTTTTTCATTTTTCCAATTACATAATCTAAGTTCATGTGCATTTTGACTTTACTAACTGGTGCTATTTTTACGAGTTACATAAGTTTCGTGCTTTTTCATTTCGAAAACCTGAATTTTTTTGGTTGGGTAACATGATTTTTAACGTTGATCGCATTGCTAATCCTTATTGCTCTTGTTAGAGGCTAAGAAAACAAAAACTTTCGTAAATCTAACCATTGTTCATGTTTTCATTAAGAATCGTCTGTTTTTTGGTCGGAGTTCTATTTTTAGGATGGAACCAAGATTGTGTAAGTGGGGAAAAAAAAATTCACACAAGTAATTAGGAAAGTGAAAAGGAAAATAAAAATAGGTTATGTAACTAAAAGGAAATGTAGACCATAACAAAGTGAGAAAACATGAACTTTTGCTCAATGGGATATTAGAAAAACTAAGATTTCAATGGTTTCCATCTGCAGGTTAGTGAAGATAAAAGAATGAAGATGATTCAATACGACCCGAAGAGTTTGGACCAATTTATACTAATAACTAATTGAAAGAGAGATTAAGTTTTAAAAAAGAGACGCCCACGAAATCATATTTTATTTTATCTCCAATTAATACTACATTTTTGCCGAGCTACTAATTCACTAGTAAATTGTATTCTATTTAATAGAATAAAACAGTCTATAGGCCTTTGAATAATAGCTAACATTTTCATTTTATTAAAGAAAAGTAATTTTATATATGAAATATTGGACTCCACTCTTATCTAACTTATCTTTTAAGCCTCCTTTTTTGGGTGATTATAAAAAAAAAAAAAAAAAAAGGAAATTTAAATCCAATTTTTCTTATAAAAAATTCAATATTCAAATCATTAAACTATAAGAGTCCATTTACCTTACACATATAACCATTATTTTACGCAACATTTATCGTATGGAGGATAATGCAAAAAGATTTGGAGAAATGGGTGCAGATTTGTACATATGGCTATTGGGGGCATCTTTGTTTGATCACATTAGTATTGCCAAAATACATCAAATGCATACTCAGTACAGGGCAAGGAAAGAGACAGCGACAGCACCCTTTTTTTAGTCCCCACAACAACGTTTGAATTCACCATACTTCACCTTTGTTTTTCCTTGTTTGTTTACTTTATTTTGGGTATTCAAAAATCAGAAGTCAGTTATAAAAATATTTATATGTTGATCTTATCTGCAGTGCTGCTGTTGTATGAGCTGCTTTTAATGCGTTTTTTCGTCTTTGTTTTGTCATATAAAGGGCTCAAATAACGAGATTGGGACAAAATGAACCGCCGCCTATGACATTATTGCCTGATTTGGCAATGTTACTGTGGAAGAAGTCCTGCAAAAAAAAGCCGGCAACTAGAGAAAAGGATCACATAGAACGGCTCCGTCTAATGGTAGTTATGACTAAGCCATCAAGTAATAATCCGGTGTATTTAGTTTGTTTGGTGCAAGAGTTTGTAATTAGCAGTTATTTTTTTCAAGGTGAGATCATATTTCCTGCTTTAAGTTTACATAAACTGATTTTTTTTTTTTTTATGGTTATTAACTAAACCAAAACAAACTAAAATCAAACTGTAAAATACAGTTATTTTGCAATATAATTCGATTCAATCTCATAAACTGTTTGAAATGGTCTGGTTCGATACTTCGCTTAAATTAGGCTGCTCTGAGTCCACCGTCAATAGTACTAGATGGCATACATAGTCTAGTCGCATTAGGAGAAAAAAAAAAAAATTATCGACTTTTCTTCATTGAATTAGCTTCCTTCCCCCTTCACCCTGTCTCTCCCACAGAGCTAAGAATTATAGTGGTAAGTGGAGTTGGAGAAAGCGAGGCAACACAACAATTGTAGTGGTGATATATCATATGACGGTTATTGTCAACTATTCATAAGTCAATCAAACAATACAATGAGATTTCATTTCTCCTTTTCTGAGAATTACCAAATAGTGGAGTCGTAACTCATTTCTTTGCCATCCTATTGCAGGAAATGGGTCGATTCCAAACATAATAACCCAAAAAAAAAAATAATAATAATAATAATAATAATAATAATATTGATTTTCTTCTGTAGTTATATATATGGGGTTATATTATTTAGTGCTCTCAAATTGTGTATTTAGAGTTTTGCTTAGGTTTAAAAAAAATATTCATAATTACTATTCTCACATGTATTATTTCATGATTATTGCTTTTCGTTAGAATAGAGTAGAATCAATCTTTCCTACCAAAATCACTAATCAGCTAAATAGGAAAAAGAATATTAAAACCCTTTTCATTCACAATCGATCGTATCAATTTATAGATTTTCTTTATTTCCTAAGTAAAAAAATATATAGTTAACTTTTAATGTTTACTTATTTTTTTGTTTAAATCTACAATATTTTTTTTTTAACTTTTATTTGAATCCTCAACTTTTCCAAACCTATACAAAAATAGGACTTTCATCTACTCCATTAAAATTTCCATCCATCTTCAATATGTGTTAGCGTCTTTGGGTGGTTAGCTAAGGTGGCTCGGCTTTTTACAATTTTATTCAATCCATTTTTTTACTTTTAATTTTTTTAATTTCTATTATATTATGTAACTAAATATATTCAATGTTATCATTTTATTAACTTAATTAATGTAGACTAATTTGAAATTGAGGCATATCATAGATGGATAGAAAATTTAAAAGATATCCGATAGAAATCATAATTTTGTAAATTTTTGAAAATTTTTATTTGTAATAAAGGAAGAAAGAATTAAGGAATAAGATTAAAAAAATAGATAAATGTAAAGAATTAAATGTGTATTTTTTCCGTTTTCTTATATAATAAACACCCATTACTCAAAGGATCGAGTGACAAATTCATTTCAATTTATAAATTCCATTATTTCCTTTTGTTCTGATTTGAGACTTATACACTAAAGTTCATTTTCTTCATTTCATTATATCAGTGATTGGCTTGGTTAATTACTCTCCACACAAAATGTAAAGGATTGTCACATCAGAATATATATATATATAATAAAAATTTAGTTGAGAGGTCAACAAAAAGTCTGATGGTACATGGATTTTATATGTTCGATGATTAAGCAATGCGTTGCTAATCATAAGTTTCTTTTAAAAAAAGAAAAAAGAAAAAAGAAAAAAAAAAAAGAACCTCATATTGTTTTAAATACAATATCTTGTCTTTTCAATGGAGATTACGACTGGTACCTTATCTGATCCCCTTAACATCCAAGACGTTTTCTTGTCATATATTGGTTTTAACCTTAGCTTAAACATGAATGTTATCCAAAATCCCCACCTTTCTTTCATTCTTCCCTAACCATGATTTCTGATTAGACTTACAATGTTCAAGATTTCAAATCCAAGATAGAAGATAATTTTTCAAACATCCTATTAACGGATGCTTGGAACGTAACACTATTAAAAACATTAGGAAATATTTTCACATTTTTCAACATAGAATGTATATTTTATGGGGAAAAAAAAGATATAATAAAAAAATATATTTCTTTGTTTAAATTCTCATTAAGTGTCTAAAAATACCTAATAGGCACAAGAACAAATTTAGTAAATAAAACCCTAAACCATGTACGAGAACTTAAGGTAGTCATTAATTTGCACCACATAATGACAAGTTTGGTTGACCAGATAATTGCAGAGCTCTATCTTTAGGTACACTAGTAGGTTAATGGTCTGATCTTGAAATTTTACGATAAAGAGGCATGCTACGTTCGCATTTTTTGATTCACACCCTAAATATATATATATATACCGGTTTGGAGGTAGGATTAGCTGTAAATTATGACAAAGACAGAAGCCACAAAATTACATGTGACAGAATATGTCCGAAGACGAGTGCTTTTCAAAGCTTCGCTTGCATGATTCGGAGGGGCCAAAACGACATTCTCCTTAAAAGGCCATTTCTCTCCCGCTCAATGAATTAAAGCAACATTTCTTGACCAATATTTATACTATTCAGCTATATAGGCCTTAACAACAAGAAACAATTTAATAAGTAATACATAACATATATTATATACATGTAACATATAAATATTAATAAGATATTGATATATATAATATGTGCAAATCATACGTAATAATTTATTTAAAAACTATATTTTTTTTTTATTATCCATGTCAATATTTTATTAATATTTATATATTACGAATACATAATACGTGATATATAATATCTAATGAATTTCTTTCCAAAGCAATACACCATTTGCATTTGATTCACTTGAAATGCTTACAAACTATATAAAATAGGTTATTTTGAAACTCAAATTATAAACGAACATACTTGTACATTTTAGAGTAAATTGCAAATATAACTCCTAATGTATACTTCATGTACACTTCACCTTTTTATATTTGAAATCTTGCAATGACCCCTAATTGCATAAAAAATGTGCCTTTAGGACTTGAAGTGCATATCTTTTAAAGATTTGAGGGATTAATCGCATGATTTCAAAAATAGAGAAGCTAAGTGTATATGAAACAAATCTAAGGAGATGTATTTGTAGATACTCTTTTAAAAAAAAAAATTAGGAAGAAATGATAACAACTAAAAAAGAAAACTTGGGTGAATAAATAAATAAATAAAATACAATTCATAGCTTTAAATTAAACTCAATGTAGCATGGCTTCATAATATATAGCACTTTCTCAATGGAATGGGAAAAAATATCCCCTTCTTAATCTTTATTGAAAAATATAGTTAGTAAAAGTATTAATATTAAAGAGAAAGCAAATTGCTCAAATATTATTTATCTCACAATAAATTTTGGATTTTGATTCTTTTTAATTAATTGATATTTGTTAAATTATTTATTCATTTTTTCATTCATCAACATTCTTTTATATTAATTGTCATTTTTCCATTTCAAAAATTTAGAAAAATTTAGAAAAAATGTTAAATTGCAAACACACACTCTTATATTTGCTTTATCTGCACTTAATCCAATTCTTTGAAATCATGTACTTAAACCCTCGTATCTTTTAACAATGTGCCTTTTAACTACTTGTAGGGGTTTATATGTACATTTTTGAAAAATTTGGGGATCTAGGTACATGATTTTAAAGATTAAAAAAACATTATATTATTAGAAAAGTATCAAAGAATACCCCCTTAAACTTTTGGAAGTTTAAAAATAAATATAAAATTGTAGAAATACTTTTAGAAAAGTATCTATTAATTTTTACAAGGTGGTGTCAACACCGTATGGACTTTTAGCATTTTTTCAATATTTTCCTAAAATTTAAAATTGTTATGTATAGTACCTAGTTGAACTTTTAATTATCAAATTTACTATCTTACCTATAATTATTTTATTTGAACAATAAAGTATCTCAGTATAATAACATCATAATACTACTAGGAGTAAGGAAAATAACCCTTCATAGAGCTACTAAACCAATTCCCAAATCGGCAATTTAAAACACACTGATCCCTAGAGGATAGCTTTTCCGATGCATTCCACTTATTGAAGACGATTTTATACTCATACTATAACATCAAAGATGCCATGAAGATGGGAGATGGTTAAAATTGAAGTGTCTTGGACAGTCTTCTAAGTTTAAGGTTAGCTTGGATGCAAATTAGCAATAATGTGTATTAAACCGGATGTTTAAGAAAATCTTCTATATTTCTTTAAACGAGATAGAAGGGTCCCCACTGAGCTCTATTTCAGCTAGGCAAGTTCAAATTTGCCACTTACGACATGGGACTCACATACACAGTTGGGTTGAGTGTTAGATTACAGAACATTGATGAAAAAAATTTGAGTTTTTAATACTTTATTGGTAGGACCTTTTAATGGATATCAATTTGGGTCTCGAACCTCTGCTCCTCGTGAACACATATCACATCGATAAATGCTTGTGTTCCATATTTATGTCATTTGCTTATGATTTCCCGATCATACAAGTCATTCCACTTTCACGAAACGGCACACCAACCACTAAACTTTAAATGATAGAAGTTGTACAAAATTATCCAGAAAAAAAAATAAATTAAACAATGTTAGTAGATAAGTCTTAACTTAAGTTTCATCATATATACAGCGTTGTAAAGGCGTCGTCTCTCTCTCTTTAAAAACTCTTTAATAAACCTTAGTTATAGAGGGACAACCAAATGCTTTTCTTCATCCACCATCCTAATTTGTAGATCTAATCAGAGCTCGTTTTCCAATTAAATGAAATTCCCCGATTGGTTATTTTTCTATTATTACCACGATCATCTATCCATTGGCTTATGTATCCAACACTACAAGTTTAATTCTATGGATTTGGTTTAACATGAAGAACCTCGCGATCAAATTGATATTGATTTATCAATAGTATTTTGAATAAGCTGTTATTTTATGCATCTGTTGTTTTTCTTTTTATCATTTGTCTCACTTGTTGGAGTCATAATGAGCTCAATCCAAGTACCATGCGAGAGTGCTAGTGTGCTTTAAAAAATGGGCATTTTTCATATGTGGATTGTTTATACTAAAATTGTCTAAGCTAATTTAACTTTACAAGTCTTAACCAATGTAGGACTTTCTCTTCTATCATTTTTAACACTCTCCCTCAAGTCCAACTAGCTTGGTTTAATTGTGACTTGTCTTTATATACATGGGTTTATGCATATGTTGAGACCTTAAGTCTTCAATATCCTTTTTCTTCATGTCGTTTTCGTTTTATTCAATTATATTTACTTAAACCCTAAATCTTTTATCATTAGGTCATTGGGCCTTTTAGGCAAATACCACTTATTAGAGACGTGATCATGGGATTGGTCCAAATATCATGAGAGGGTGCTAGTGTGCTTTAGAAAATTAGCATTTTTCATGTGTGGGTTGTTTATGTTAAAATGGCGTAAGCTAAATTAATTTTACAACGCATCACATTATAAAACCATCTCTTTCTTATCTTTTAACTAATGTGAGACTTTTTCTTATAATCTTAAACCGTCTCTATAATACTCTAGGATAAAAGTAATGAATAGATAAACCAACAAATACTAATAAGTCAATTTCAACAACTAGGTTCAAAAGTTTCAAGCTTATGTTAATAAAATGTTCACAACTATTAACTTATAAACTAATATTATAAACTTTTACAATCTATATAAGATACTTAACTAGGGGGTCTCATAGTTTACGACTCCCCCCTTAAACATATAACGTCTTCATTATGAGACCTTATAATTGAGCCCAGATCTTCCTCCATTTTCAATGTATGATTCGAATCACCCATTACCTATAGGTCATTCTAAAAGCATGTAAGAAGTCACATACTAGTGATACTCTCCACCTTCATTAGACCTCTTTTCTAAACTAGAGCTAAACCTGAATCATCTATCTACTGGCAGGAGTCCGCTCTAATACTATTTATAATGTCCCAAGCCAAAAGTCATAAATAGTTAAGCCAAGCCAAGTTAAGCCAAGCTAACAAACATTAATAGCCCCATTTCAATCACTTTACTCAAAAGTTTTAAGTTCGTGTTAATAAAGTATTCACAACTATAACCTTATAAACTAGTATCATAACCTCATACAATCCATACGAGATACTTAATTATAAGATCTCACAATCTCCATCCCTTCTATGGGATTATTCTAATCCTTTATGGAATTCATTATACTCAATAATTGGATGGGTTATGTTCAACCAAAAGAAATGATAATACCTTTATAGGGGACATATTGATTCTTGAATTTTACTTTTAATGCTCCATTCCAAAGCTAGTAGGATTAATCCTATAAGTTGCCTTGTCCCATACGCAATAAGTGCCATGTGTGTTAAGATCTTAAACCTTTTATGAAAATCAATATAAGTATATACACATATATGTATAAAAGTGTTTAGAAAATATGGAGCATCTCTATTTCTCATACGAAGCTTCGAAACTATCAAAAATTAGAACTTCCCACGAAATAATAAAATGAGAATTTATTATATCATTCCTAAAATGCACCCATATCCGATTGGTTGTTCATATCTCAACTCGTTGTTTGTGAGTCCTCTTTTACCAATTGGTATGATTAATAATATTTTTTAGTTGAATAAAATCATCCTTAATGACAAATTTAATGTATTGATTTTCTATAGATGCAACTTATATCTACTGTGCAAACAATTAAAGAGTAAAATAGGTTCAATTAAGACAAATCTACTTAAGACCTACTTAAGTTCAAATCTAGCTCAAACTCTAGTTACTTATTTAGTTTATGCAGATGTAACTTAAACTTCATTAGCTTGACTTACTCATGGTCTAATCAAGTAGAGCTTAAATTTTATTCAAGTTTAATTTAAGTTTGGATATTAATATATTTTAATTATAAAAAGATCAATTTTTTTTTAACACAAATTAACCATATACGAACTTAATTAAGTTAAACGCAACCCTATTACCACTAGAATCAAGCTCGAACCCAAAGTTTGTAAGATCACACTTTGAACTTTGAAAATTTTGAGTTGCCCTCCATCTCAAACTGCATTTGCATCCTTAGTTAAAACCCCTTCTATAAATGTAGCTTCAAAACGATATCTAAATATAAGTGTATAGTTTGTAGAGGTGGATTTTTTCACCCTTTCATCAGGGTCAGAATCCCTTTTTGACTACGCTAGTGATTAATTTAAGCTGTAGTTTCCTTTTTTCTAATTTCCTTTCCTTAAAATGTATTGTTGATTTAGTAGAGCATGGTCAAATTGAAGCAGAGTGCTTAAATACTTATTAACGACCTTTATTTGGAGACTGATCAGGAGCCTAAGAAGAGAGTCCCATGGGCTTCTGAACAAAAGGAATGGAACCCTTTGGGCTAGAAACTGCAAAATCATGAGTGTTATGTATGGTCGTCGATCTATGTTTTTAATTCTGTTTTCCTTGCCCATGAGAGAGAGTAAAAGGCAGTTAGTCTTTCCACCTCCCTCCATGGAAAGCGTGGCACGTAAGCAAATGGTCTCATATAGAAACCAATACCTAGAGTGTGATATACTAGCTAGTTTCTATGCTAAAACGGATAGTCTTCCGAACTTCTATCTTTAGTTCCACCAGATGGCACTTGCATGCATAAGCAAAGAAATTGCCGAGGGACAAAATGAAATAAATTAAGCAAAATTTTCCATAGTCCCTCATTGTTTTTTTTTTATGGGATCATCGAACCTATCATTACACCTTTAATTTATATTCATTTAAATCTAAATCATTATATTAATTGAATTTTCAATAGACTTGACTTAATGAATATTAAATTGAAAGATGGAATGAATAACTAGGTCAAGTTTGTTAAAACAGAAAACTGACCGTAAAAGCTCCAATTGTGATAAGACTTGGCATTTAGTCCGGGGTAGTCCGAAATCATAGCTAGTAAAAGTATTGGTCTGATTGGCACTTCACCCTTGTCATGCATCTTCACGGCGAGCTAAAACTAAATTAATAGCATAATAAAATGATGAAAATTTAGATATTTTGGTAAATTCTAGTTAGGCTATAAACGAATTAAGTCGAAACAATACAATATTAGACTCGAATTCAACTCAAATATAAAAACTCGAAACTCAAACTTGATTGAGTTTTAATTTATAAAACTCGAGCTCATCTCGAAATGAAACTCGATAAGCTTGAATTCGACTCAATTAAACTCATTTAAACTTCATAATTTTTAAAAATATTATAAATTTAATTAAAATAATAATATTTAAACTTTAACTCGAATTCAACTAATATTTAAACTCGACTCGAGTTCGATTAGACTTTCGAGCTTATCAATTCGAGCATCAAAAAGTCTAAGCTTGACTCGAAAAGCTACTCGAGTGGATTGAGCTTGCCGTCAATTCGATAATAATTAAGTCAAATTCAAGTAAAAGTTGAGTTGAACTCAAGTAACTCACATATGGACTCATCTCACTTACACCCCTAATTCTAATACCATCTCAAAAGTCAAATCCTGCTTGGTTATTTCTGCTAATCTTTAACGTCAAAGCACAAGAAGTAGATCAAGAAAGCATTATGTCATAACGCTACAACATAGAAAATCAAAACGGAAGAACTGCTGTATTAGAGAAATTTGCAGTTTGCCGGCCAATTAAAAGAAAAAAATGGAAAGAAAGAAATTTGCATTGTGAACCACCACAATAATTATGTTTCTATGCTATTAACAGTTCCAAATAATACAACACTAAAAAGAGGGGGCGGGGGGGAACGATGGTTGTCACCTAAAAACCATCATACTGTAAGAAGTCCACATTGATTACTAGCTAATAACTTTTAAGTCAACTGGTTTAAGACCGCGATCAATCTTTGTTCGCTTTGCCAATGATAATCATTGGGCATAGGGGCTCGAGTAAAAGGGTTACTAATGGGCTTGGCAATATATATATATATATATATATAGACATGTATAAAGAAAAGGATCAGAAGGCACACTAGGCTGCGACTGTGAGCGTAAATGTAAAACAATTTAACACAGAATTCTGGCACTGGAGAATGGTTTTGTAATATTCAAATTTAACTATCACGGGTCATTAAATGCCCGTCGTAAGACTTGTAAAACAAAAATGTCCCAGTAAGTTCATTTACAGTCCATAGCTCTACAGTGAGAAGATTACAATGTGTTAACTCCCGTCAGTCTGCAGAGAGAGATAAATTCTGCAGAAAGAGGTAAATTGGAACTAGTATACTGCTTGCAGTATGGTATATATTTGTGATACAAAAGAACAACCACAATCATGCAGCCGCTTTGCAGGAAGCTATTGGAAAACAATAGAAGGGATGGCTGTAGTCACCTGTCCGGTGGAAGCCAGTCCTGAGAAGCAAAACCGGGAAATTTATCGCTTGAAGAGAGGCCGGAAGAAATGATCCCCTTCCACTGAGCAAAATCACCCGCCTATCAAATCAATAGTTTTTAATGCCAACATGAAGTTACAGGCAGAAACAGACATCACTCTTCTTCATCATCAGGTGGCAAGGTGGGGCTTTTGGAGCACATATCCATCCGGTGGAGCTCCTTCAGCTTACTTGCTGGATTGCATAACCCTGAAACAATCAGCCCTTCACTTATTACTGATCTTTCGAACAGGGAAAAAGATTCAACATAATATACGCATGACTTAGAAAAACTCCCAAAAGAGCCGTAAGCATGTTCTGTTTCTTTATGGTTTTAACTTTTCCCTCGTTTTTGTAAGTCTTTACCATATATCCTCATGCTCAAGAGTCAATACATTGTACACCAACAGCATTAGGAACCAGTGTGCTGAACTCGATTAGTTGAAGTGAAATTCCATATAGATCCCCTTTTTGAAACATTTTTCACTATTTCATGCGGCATGGGTGATTGCTTGTTATAATGTTTCTAATCTGAGAAAGAAATGCATGTAGATATACCTGAACACTTTGGAATGTCCCACACAGCAATAGATGTAGGTGTGCATTTAGGATCACAAATTGCTCGGTTATCTTCATGATGGACATTCATGGAAAGCATCCATGATCCAATAGTGACATCCTCATTGCTAAACATTCTTAGGCTGAAAGCACGCAAAAGCAGACTGAGTTTAGCAGAAAAACAAGATCCGAGAAATTTGAAGAAATTTGAAACAAGCATTGAAGATAGATAACTATATGATGTAACCAAGGCTTTACATAAATCAGCCTCAGAATTGATGCAACTCATTATTTGCTCTTGTTATTGTTTTGGGAGCAATATAAAAATCACACCGTAACCACTCAAAAATGTTACAGATTATAAAGTTTAGATCATTTGGATGGTGTTCCAAATGATGGAACCAATTCCCTCAAAATTTTACATGATATCATAACAGGAATTTCTGAGTTCCAGTTGTTTCCTAATAAAATTAATTCCACATGATGGAACCAATTCTATCTCAGTTCCATGTAAAATTCACGCCTTGGTTGCCAAAATCATGAACAGGCAGAAATAAGTTTCTGCAATTATCAAGCAGCAAGATAAGACTCATTCAGATGTATACCTCACGTGTACAAGATTCTGAGGCAGAGGTCCCCAGTTTAAGTTTAAATAATAGGAGAGGAGCTATCTCAGATTTCTATGGCGGGAGTCAAAGCAGATTTTGCAATAATGTTTTCTTTTTCTTGAATCATCAATGTCGATACTTCTGTAACAGGGAGAAGAGAGAAAGGAGGATCGACTTCGGAAATTGCTTCTCTCTCATCTTATGTTGCAGTTGACTAAACACAGCCAATGAATGCACAAGATCAGAAGGATGGATATTCTATCGCATTTCCCATGTTATGTTAGCAGAGATGGCTTTACATTTTGCAGTAAAATGAGGTGGAAGCCCCATAGAACAGGTCAGACTGACAGGACACTGAAGCTTGACTCTAGATTGCATTGAAGTTTGGCCATAGATTATGTTCAGTTCATGCTTACTATGGTATAGCCAGTCTTCAGAAAACTTGAGAGAAATTAATGACTCATTTGATTACGTTTTAAAAGTTGAATGCTGTTTTCTAGATTTATCAAATAACTTGAGTTCCAATTATACAAGGAAAGTGCTAGCCAGTAGACCATGGTTGTTTCATTGAGATATTACATTGTATCAAGACCCAGACCTGCGATTCATGTCCGTCAAACTCAATCAGCAGCAGGATAAATTTAGTCAGTAGAAAACAGATATCCTTCTTTTCAGAGAAGAAAGAACAAACCTCGTTTGTGACCCACCTATCGTTCCTAGCAACAGCCAGTGAAGCTACCACCTCTGCAGATAGAACGTACATAGGCCCATAGGCATGCAAGAAATATTCACTTCCAAACAAATCTCCCGATTTTTCATACCTGAAATTAATATGATAACCTTTGAGACCTTTGGTTGATATTATGAAGCAACATGCAGGATGCAGGCCAACGAGACAAGTTGATTAGAGGCAAAATCAGGTGAATGCAGGCAAAAAGTAATCTACCATTTCATTTTTGGGTCAGTGACCACACGTCCTTTCTTCATGCACCCAATGTAGGTTCGTGAATGTGTGCGCTCCTTAGCAAGTAAAGTTGCAAGTCGATCTAACAAGGTTAAAGTTCATGCTCTCATGTAAGAACACTAGAAATGTTAAAAACTACAGTGTTGGGAACACGTGCAATTTAACTTACCTGGACGCAAATAAATGTTATCATCAGCTTTGACATAATAGTCTGCCTCAAAAAGTTCAAAAGCTGCTTTTAAATAAGCCATCCTGCAACAGCAATCATGAACATCCACTAAGCATTTTGAAAATCAACATGACAGATTAAATGACAGAAATCTCATACGTTTTGTATGGAGGCATCGTATGATCTTCATCAACATCAATAAGCATAAAATCTTTGTATTTCTCCACCTCCTCCCTCAGGCTTGCCATCTTTTTGGCATCTTTGGACCGCCCCATAACAAATCTAAAAGCCAGACCTGTAGCCTGTTCCAAACTATAGGAAGAGATATTTTAGGGGTCTGTACAATTGGAAGTTGAGAGAAAGGGGAGAACGGACAGGGCAAGGCAGGGACTTCTTATCATATACGCTGAAGGTAAGCTTCTGACTGTATATAGCTATCAATCAGAGAGCACAAAAGAAATTATAATTTGTTTTGTTAATTCATCTTTATGAGTCAATTTGAGTCGGAAAAGCAATTAAGCACTAAGGAAATATGCAACTCTCTTTGGGAAGTGTCATCATAATAAAGGGATATCCAATCAAGAGTGCTCTCCACATAATGTTCCAAATCAGCATGCTCCTCATCAAAGATGAATAAACTGAATTACACAAATTTTCATTTTAACTTCAAAAAGGCAAGATGAGAACCAATCCAACTACCATGAGCCAATGTATGCCAACATATGTTCAGCCTCTACCAGCTATTTTGAAGAGCTGTTCGCTTTCCACCATTAAATGTGTCTTTAAACAAGCATCCAACCCCAAGTATAAAAAGAAACATGTTTTTCTTATATTAGTTCCAGCCATCCAATTTTACATCACTTAAATAAATGATTATGGCTGCCCAACACATTTGCTTGACTGAACCCCTCATAATAGTATTAATCATGGATCAAGTTTAAATGGAAGAGAAAGTGACAGAGCAGATTCTAAATGGAGGAAACCAATCATTTGATTCTGCAGCAACTCAAAAAATTTACTCTTCTCACCTCTCGTAACAGTAATCATCAAGGATCAAGTAAGAAACCTAAGTGAACATTTCCACAGTATCCAAAAACTTAAATAACACAGAGCCAACATAGTATAGATATTATATAATAAATAGTTCACACTGTATCTATAAGTTTAAGTTTTTAGATAAGTCGGTTATGGTATTAGTCATAATATGGTATCAAAGCAGAAAGTCTTGTGTTTGAATCCCTGCATCATCACTTATCCCTCATCTAGTTAAATTGTTCGATTGTTGGGCGTCAATCAAAAATCTGGCCTCACAAGTGAGGGAAGTCGGTTGTAGTACTAGTCATAATAATAGAAAGATAACAAGAAGGCACATCCTTATGAACTGAACAGCATAGTCAATCAAACCGATCAGCACTAACATATTTCTAAGCCAGCTTAAAGATCAAACATTGTTCCCTATTTAATAGCCCAAAAACAGCACAAATCGATGTACATGAATTTCAAACAAAACCCATCTTGCATTTACACCAAAAGATTTATAACTTTACATGATGCAACTCGATCCTAAACACAGAAGGTACCAGGATCAACGTATTCAAATTAAACCAATTTGTACATTACGCGATAAGATCAAAACTTTACGAATTGGACCTCCATATTATATCCTAGACACAAAGGTGCCATAATTAATGCAATTCCAATTCAAACAAAAACCCATTTGTGCATCTACACCCAAAAATAAAATAAAATAAAATAAAATTCTACCTCAAAATTCCATCAGGATCACTAGGAAACCAAGTATTCCTTAAAGCTTCTCTTCGATCACTTGAATCGAACCCAGTTTGAATCCCAACAAATCCTAGAAGCTTAGTCCTCTCAACTAACACTCCACCACCCCCATCACCACCAACACCATGAACATTGCCTCCATTAACACCACCCAATTTTCTAGACCTGGAAACAGAATGAAGCTCTCTAAGTGTATCCTCGGCTTTCCGGCACCGAAACACGGGTAAAGGCCGAGCCTTTCCAAGGGTATGGATGGAAAAGGATATTCCAATGATGCCAATGATCAGAGAAAAGATGGAAAAGGCGATGAGGAGTTTGCTTGGGGTTGGACTTGAAATGGGTTTGTAGGATTTTGTGGGTTTGGAAGTGTAGGATGATGATGAGGTGGTGGTAGTGGAGTTGGGGCGGTGGTGGTGGGAGTACAAGGGCATGTTTGGTTGTGTATGATATGTGGGGGGAGTGATTTTGTTTAAGGAAGAAGGTGGGGCATTGTAGAGATGGTGTTGGAGGTGGTGTGAAGGAAAACCTTCAATGGGAGCAACAATGGAGGACTAGCGAACTGCTGTTTTATTCTTTTCTTTTTTTAATATATATTTGGGGTGGGGGGTTATGGCTTATGACCAAAGAAATTGATTGTCAGGCACTGACACAGTCGTAGTAACTTCTTTTCAACTGTTTTTTGCTTTTTGGGAGTCGTAACCCCAAAAAGAAATTAAAACAGGCTTTTATTTAGAAGATGAAGTTTAGTAATAAAACCGGCTAATGATATTTATCGAAATGCAATTTAAAAAAGAAAAAATATCCGACCATACTCTAAATCTAGTATTATCAAATTCTATTTGCATCATTAATGTAGATATATAAAAAAATTAAGGATTAATGAAAGAAATTCAATCCGAATTAAATCTGAATTGAATTAAATTGATGTCATGGTCAAATTGAATTAAATTAAATTAAACCATAGACATTAGCCAATTTTAATATCACTATCTGAAACAATCCAACTGTTAAAAGCTTAGAAAAAGAGAAAAATGATCACTTATGATACATCAAAACTTACATGTCGATACTAATATGATGGGAGATTGAGTTGTAATATGACATTCTTTCAAAAAATTGCAATACATACGTCTTCAGCATGCAAAAGAAAATTGACCTAAATGTACCTTATAAATTATTTTATACTTTACAGAAATATTATTAAAATAACTGCATAAAACATTTTTTTAACCAAAGAATTAAAATTTTAAAACTAACCACTAAAAATATTTCAAGATAACATGTATATTTCAAAAAAAAAAAAATGCTGGCCATTATGACAAATGGCTAATACTTGTTGTATTTGAATAGATCCATTATTATCACATGTTGAAGAATATTAATCGAAAACTATATGAATTGACATGAAAACAAACTCGAGTATTAGATTAAATTAATGTAATTTGAAAGATGAAAGAACTGCAATTAGAGAAATGGAGAGCACGGCAAAAGAAAACCAAACAACCGAAGACCAACAGAATTGGACTATAGAAGTATAGAATTAATTTAAATATCCTATTTTCAGAGCATTTAAGTACAGGTGAAAAGGCAATAGGCAGAGATTGACCGGTTGATCGATTACTTCATAGATGGACGATGGAGAGAAAATAAGAAGTAGTGGAGACATGATATGAGTAGGTGAGTTTAAGTCTTTTAATTGTCATCCTAAGTGAGTTGCAGTCTGAAATTGGGCTGACATACTATGAAAACAAAACTACACCTCTCTCGCCAAGGTGTCCAACACTCTGTACCATACCTCGATATTGTGTTTGAAGCATGTCACTATTTACTTTTTATTTTATTATTTTGTGTTGATATTCCTTTAGGAATTAGGGGGATGATTATAACGTACTTGAAGGTAATTCATTATCCATCATTATTATATATTTACTCATATTTTGAATGGTGGTTCAATTTTTTTTCTCTTATTTAATTCAAGATTATTCTAAACCCATCTCTCTTAAATAGTGCTCTTTAATATTATCATAAGCCCTCGTAAGTTTAGGAAGCTCAACTTTTCAATTGATTTTGATTTGTCTTAGTTATTGTTAGGGAAACGACGTCAACTCACAACCATTATGTTCGTGGATGGCTAAACCTACTTTTAAAGAATATTCCACTCCATAAATAAACTACCTACTAATGTCACTCACCACATAATACAATCGGATTGAACACCCTTACTTGCTTTTAAACTCTCGAACCATAACATTTTCTTTCACTTAAATTTATGATACCCTCGTCATGAGACTAAGCTACTACTACCACCACCCACACCAAAAGAGTGCCAACCCTTTTCCACCTTTTGTGAAACTTTAACTAAGATCATCCTCCAAGATAGCCTCTCAGATCTTCATACAATCCAACCCGCAACATAGTTGCCCTTTACAATGATATTCTCTCTCTAGTGAAGACTCCTCTAAGCTTAACTCACATGAGTTAGGGCTCGCAATACATTCATCCCTCTAGCAATGATATCTTTCTCTAGTGACCACTCCTTTAAACTTAATATGCATGAGCCTTTTCTTGTTAAGAATAACTATCCTTTTCATTTAACATATGGGGTAATATTTAAGCGACTCAATAAAGCAAGAATATAACTGCTCTAATACCGCTCAATATGGGATGGGAGGTTCACTCCTTCTAAAGTACTCGTATGGCATTTAACCATCATTTACTATCACATATTTACTCGTATCTTAGATGATACACTAGCCATTGTCTTTCTATTTAACTTAGGATTGTTCTAAGCACATCCTTCTCCAAAAGCTCCCTCTAATGTTGTCATAGACCCCTATAAGTTTGAGAGGCTCAATTTTACAACTTGTTCAATCTACATTAACCATTATCAAGAGAGCAGCATCAACTCCTCTTAATTTGTTCATTGAAGGTCAAACCTGACTTTAGAGAATACCCCACCATAAGAGCAAATTGCCTATTGATGGCACTCGCTACGGAATATGTCAAAGTTGAACATACACATCTCATCGCCTTCAAACTCTCGAACCATTACACTTGGCATGAAAAATTACTTAACATTTATCATAGTTAATTTAGGAGGAATACTTGATGTAGCACTGTCTCTTAAGCTATATCCTTTCCTCTTTTCTTTTTTGTTTTTCTCTTACATTATGGGACCATTTGGCATTGGCCAAATTTCAATAACGTTAGACTTTTTTTTTATTCTTTTTAACCAATATTCCTTATTTTTTTTAATTTATATTTCATTTTATTTTTTTTTTTGTGATAATAAATAAGATATTGCTATTATGATATGTAATAGTAGTAAAATAATTTATCACACTTTAAAATTCTTTTTTTTTTAATTCAACTAGATTACAACTTATGATAAAGGACACTCAAGCTTAATCTATCTTGTTAAAAAATTACTATTCATACCACTAAGATATAATAGCCTTAACACATAATAAAAATCTTTAAAACATATTTTAAGAATTGTTTGAAAAATAATAATAGCATGAGACTTGTAAAAAATTTGAAAATTTAACAAATGGCCTTGGTGAAGTACTCCTTTTATAAAATAGAGAATTTCTTAGAAGAGAGAGCTATTTAGAATATGGATGTAGCACTTTAAGCAGCTTCTTTAGAACTCATTAATAAACATGACCTAATGAGTTGAAAACAAGGCAAGTGAGTGTCATATTTTAAAAAGTGATAAACATGCTTCAAATACAAATATGGTGTATCATAACTTATCATACATTATTAATAAAGGTACCTAATATGAAAAAAGGAAAGACAAAAAAAAAAAAAAAATCCAACAAGGTGTAGTAGGAGCACTTATTAATATTTTCCATTGGAAAAAAGGGATATAATTGATCAAGCCTTCATAACAACTTGTTTCGTCTTTTTCATTATTTACCATATCTCTTTATAGTATCTTTAATGTTAAATAGTTTTCCAATCAATATAAGTCCAAAAGAAAAAAATTCAAAAACTTAAAAAAAAAAAAAGATATCAGTTATTAGTCATCCCCTATTCTAAAATCTCGCAAAAGTGTTTATCTATCAATTAAGTAAACTACGTATAAGCTATTACCATTACTCTCTTAATTGGGTTATGTTATAAGCTATAAATTGAGAGTAAGTACCCAAGTTATTATTTGTTATTCTATTTAAAGTTGCACCAAATGCAATGTAGAGTTAGATACAATAGATATGACAACTTATTGCTATGTATATGCTTACAATTTAATTTGCTGACCTTGACTAATAAAGTTGAAAGGGATTTTTTTTTTTTTTTATGAGACCAATCCAACCCTTTATCTTATTGTTCATTTAATATCTATTATACTTAGATCATTGAATTACTTGTATTTTTAATGGTTTGGTTTTAATATATATTAAATCAATAGTGGAATGAAAGGTGGGACTGATCCCATTAAAAGAAAAAATATAACAATAAAATCTTCCAGCTAAAAGAGTAGACTCATGTATAAGGATGAGCCACTATAAATGAGATGCCTCCAAAAATAATTCAAAAGATAAGGGCATCTTAGTGAAAGGATTTTAAAGAGTTATGAGGGACATTTTACACTTTTAGATAAATAAAATCCTTAAGTTGGTAGCCAAAAGCCCTCTCTTTGATTACCAGAATTAGCTAAATCATTATTTAACTTTCTAGAACACTCTTAAGCATTTGAAGAGAATTTAAGAAGGGCTTTATTTAGCAATGTTAATTGGAGATGAGCGGATAATCCTATCATATAAAGTATTTACCTGAATCCTACTCCATCAGATAAGTTCTAGCTAGGTAACGAATGTCATAAGATAAATTCTAAGTAATAATTTTCTCGAAATTTGATCCCATAGGGTAAGATATGGGTTTGAGATCAGTGTATGATGTACCCATTCTTGAATTTGTACTCTAAAAATATATGGGATATAGGTTCTAAGTATCTCATAATATCTTTTAATAATAAGTGAATAGTAATAATAAATTTAAAAAAATACAATTGCTTTTTTGACTGTAAGGGAAATAATAATAA
This sequence comes from Lumnitzera littorea, assembly GCA_024138015.1. Taxonomy (NCBI): domain Eukaryota; kingdom Viridiplantae; phylum Streptophyta; class Magnoliopsida; order Myrtales; family Combretaceae; genus Lumnitzera; species Lumnitzera littorea. The sequence continues at coordinate 12,189,682 of JAMXBB010000007.1, read as the reverse complement.
AAGCTCAACCTATAATAAAAACCTTAAGATTATAAGTTGATTATATCTAATGTCTACCTCCCTCCCTCCCTTCCCCAAACAAATCACCCAAACCCCACCTTCCCTCCCCTTCCCCACCACCACCCTACCCCCACTTTTCTTTCTTTTTTTGTTTTTTCATTGCATAACCTCTCTCTTCCTTTTCTATATCATTTTTTTTTTCTCTCTTTTGCTTTGTTACTTTTTTACTAACCTTAATCTAATAAAATCTTAAAAGTTAAAAATATCTCCATTCTTAACTTATTATCCACTATATTTTATAAGTACATGGGTTTGTATTTTATGTGATAATTTTATGGTTTGATAAAATTTTACTATGATAATTTAAAAAAAAAAGATTAAAAAAATAATCATAACATTATAAAGTGCTTGAACATTTTCAGCAATAGGAATATTCTATGGCTCTATTTAGTTCATCTTTTTTGTGTTATTTTGGTATCTATTCAAATCTTAGTAAAAATGAAACATTAAAAAATAAAAATATGATTCCATATATATCCTTCTTTTAAAATTAAATATCTAATAAATCCGTATAAAATTGAATTTATCTACCTATTATTTATATTTAGAAAAATATTAATTAAAATAATCATATCTAATGTATAAAATATGTTTTTTTAAATCTTTTCTCTTAAAAATACGTAGATTTTATTTCTCAATTTTGACACTCCAATAATCACTTTGATCATAATTATGCAACAGAAACTGATAAGATAGTTTTTTAAATACTAGATTTCAAACAGATATAGATTTAACACAAAATATTTACAAATAAAATACAAATGACAAACAGACAATCTAAATATAGCTTATATTCTGCCAACCAAAATTTCATATTGTCTTAGTTTAAAATGTATTAAAAATCTAAGAACCTTTTATATTATTATTAGTTGGTTCATAAGGTAGTGTAGTTATAGACTTGACATTAATCATATGTCTAACAAAATGTTTTGATGGAAGATAAGAAAAATATATAGTTCCATAAGCTGTACTTTACTTTATAGAATTAACAAAGTACAAGGTATATGGTAGTTTTAAGATGTCATAAGGTAAGGTCCAGGTACAAAATTTTGAAAACCTGTATTTATAGGATAGAATATGAGTAGGGCCTTATACATTATCCACTTTGTATCTACCCACCTCTAATCTCGATTTTCAATTAAGGTGAGATTACTAAGTTTATTTAAGTTTTTATTCTTTAGATTCTTACAAGTATGTTATACCTAGGAGAAGAAAGTTTTAGGGGATCTCAATAATATTTTTGTGACTTCATTTAAGAGTTGTAACTATTCTTATCCTTGTTTAATATGTAAATTTTTGTTATCAAGGCATTGGAGTAGTTATTGGTTATTAATGAGTTTTTGAGAACTAAGAGAAAATAAAACGAGTCTTTGTATGAAATAAAAGATTAATCAATAATTGATGTGTTAAGACTCAATTTGAGGTGTTAAAATCTTATTTGTTAACCCGTATTTAAGATGGATTCGAAAATTAAATCAATCTGAAGCTCTCTCTCTATATATATATATATTAAACTTGGGACTTATAATTGGAAATCTCAAAAAAGCCTACTTTTGTTGATCTAAATGGTATTTAATTGATTAAACTTAAGTAAGGGAATAAGTTCTTAGGCAATTCGATTAATAAATTAGAGATGGTTTGAATTTCACAATTAGGTTTAGGTTTAAGGTCTAAGCCTTTTCAATTAACCAGGTTGCCTAATTGGGAAAGTTTAAACTTTGAGTTATAACTTAAAGCGGTTGACTTAATCCAAAAATGCTTGATTAAACTAGTTGGTTTACAAAAATGTTCTTAAGTAGAAATGGTTGATCGAAATAGGGAATGGTTAATAAATTCTCTTGTTTATTGTACTTATATCTAAGAGAGATTGTACTTTTGGTCTCATTAAAGTAATTAAGAGAAAAGTGAATTGGCTTCTCATTAAAAATTTCAACATTTTTAAAGTCTTTCCCTTTGATTGCTTCATTGAATTATAGTAAAAATTTAATAATATTTGCACAACAAGTAAAGAAAATATGTGCAAAAGGCTCAAATCATTTTATAGTTTGACTTTATGCCTATTTCTACTCTTTTAGCTCTACTAATTGGGATACAATCTTTTATACCGGTTGTTCCATTATATTCGAAAATGAAGAGATTATAAATATAACCTCTAAGGTTACAATCATTTAGTCTATCTTGTAACTATCCTACAAGTTGTTATAAAACCATAATGCAATCTCTTTTCTAATAAGTATAGTGAATCCAAAAAGTAAGGAAATATAAAGAAATATCTTCTAAACTTCATACTGTAAAAGCTTGTAAGTTTCTTGAAAAGCTTTTAAGTTACTATGAATGAAAAGTATTAACTCAAAAGGAAATGCAAATGATGATCAGTAGTTAAGTTGTAGTTATTCGAATTATCTTTGGGTTTTTTTTGTATTGTTTGCTCATGTTTATTTTTGTTGACTCCAATGATTAGTTTGAATTCTTTCTAAAAATGAAAGTTTTAAACGTTTAAGAAATATCCCTAATATTTCAAACAATAGTTATCTAAACTTGCTGATTTTTCTCCTAAAAAATCTAAATTAATTTGAATTCAAATTCTCTAATAATAAGACCACAATATTTTAGTAAATCTTTAATAGATAATCTTCAAATAATATATTTAATAAATTCATTGTGAATTAAGTACAAAATCTTTGAAATATCCTTGATCCTTATCCCCATAATTTTCTCCATTTTGAATTTAAAAATCCATAACTTGATAAATATCTTGATAACTAATAAACAATCCAATTCTTTTAATTATCCTAATTCTCTTAATATTTTCAAGGTTAAATGTGATTACTTTTGAACTTTTCAATTTGGCATGCATCTTGGATCCTTTGAATCTTAAAGCTCGATGAATACTTATCTTAATATACTCGATAACTTCAATCTTTAATCCATAATATTGATTCAATCTTGAACTTAATCCTCCTTTTACAGTAGAAATAAATCAAATGCATTACCTATATATATTTGAATAGTAGAGATAGGCCTCAACCTACAAATAAATACAAACTGGAAAGCTTTTGTTGAATTTAGCATATTTCAACAACCTTCGAAATTTTCCAATGAAGCTTCTAAGTTTATAAAAAAAAGAAAAAAAAAAAATCTTTAGTTAATATTTTGCATTTTCAGGTAGATCTATTAGGATTTTGCCTTATCTTTCTAAGTTTTCTAAACAAATAGTTCACTGTCTTCTTTATTTTACCTTTTAAGTTTTGTGCTAAACCTTCTAAGTCAATAAATCTTTCTTTTTTACTTCAATATTGTCCTTTAATCATTAGCCAATATTTAAATAGTTGTTATCATCAAAACATACTTCTTAAGAGATCAATCATTAATAGGTGGTCAAGATCATTTATAAGTACATGGTAATGTTATTACTTGTTGTGATAAGAGTGAATATTTTCTTTATGGTCTTTATCTTCTAAATAATGTTTGAATGTATTATTTTAAATTACTTTCCTATACTTATTAATAAAGCTAAAGATGGTTAGTATAGTTATGCATGGTCATTCGGTCTTTGATGCGTAAATTACATATTAAGGGATACCTACATAATATGATGTAAGGCATGTCTTAGGAGATGCCTACTTAATACGAGGTAAGATGTAGACTTACCAATCGTGACCATTTAATTAAATTAATTCATTGGAGGAACAATTTAATAGAGTTAGAAGATAGGTTATTAGGTGTTAGTTGCTTAATGTAGGTAGAATAGACAAGATATAAACTAACAACAATGGCCATTTAAGTAGGTTTGGAAAGTGGAATAAAGCAATTGGGTGGTGTATCAATGTTAAGGCTCTTCAAAGATAAGCAAGTTGTAGGACTACCTTTATAGGGTGAAAGATGATGAGAAGTGATAACTTTAAGTGCCTGTTACATAATGTGGGACTACTGCATTAAGTATGAATGGTTCGAAATTTGTTATTGTTAGTCCCGTATAAGATATCAGGAAGTGAGGTGAATTGATATTTTTGAACTTTTTAAAACTTTTTCTATATAAGAAAAATTATCTCTCTTAATAACTTAATTTGGTGAATAGTGATATTTTAATAATTCAATACACAATAAAAACACAAAGTAAAAAAGTAAGGAAGGAGAATATCAGACAAAGATTTTATAGAGTTTCGACTTTTTACCTACTACTTTCTTTTAGCTCTACTACTAAAAACCCAGTCTACTTCACCGGTGCCATTTCATTTGATTCACTAAATCAAATCACAAACAAATCACAAGCATTTATCACACATGGACTTTACAACGCTCTACCTTACCTATCTAGCATTTCTATAATTTAGACTAATACAGATCTATAAAGTATAAATGTACTTTTCTCAACACTTAAACAACAAATAATAATTGCAAATTACAAGTGAGAACATAAATATAAATCTCAAACAATTTTGCTTAAAAGAAAAATGATGATTGTTGTATTGTTTGTTTCGGTGCAACTTTCTAAAGAATTATCTAAAGGACTCTTTGTGATTTTTCAAAAGGTAGGATCTGATCAAGACTTTTTGTTTTGCAAGAGCTTTTTTTTAGAGTGGTATCCCCATGTTTTGAATCCTTTCTCTTTTATATTGAGATCTTCCAACAACTAAAAATCTAAAGATTATCTTTTATCCATTAGTTATTTAAGATAATTCTTTGGATTTTTTTTAGAAGATCTCGGTCATTTCAAATTCAAAACCAACACTCCTTATCTTGTTTAGATCAGATATTCATTAATCTGTAACCATCATATAAGCTTCTAATTTGAACTTAAAAAGATATGCTTTTGTTAGCTGCTTTTGGATAAGCCTTATGTTTAAAAATTTAAAACTCTACAAAATCTAAATCAACCTTATCCTTATCCTTATTCATTTTTGTGCATATCTTAATTTATCTAAAAATAAATTTGCTCAAAAATAATCCTAAGGATCATGATTCCATCTCGAGTGAAATGAGATTAAGTGTATTTTTCTAATATACCTAATCTAATGGAGTTAGGCCTTGAATAATTCAAATATGATTTATAGTTATTTTTAATGTCATACTTCCATACTTACTTTCTGAATAACCTTTAAAAGAATATCAGCCTTTTGCTTTTAAAGCTTCTAAATAAGCTTCTAAAGTATTGTATCAATTCTTCTTATAAAAGCTTCTAAAATACTCTCTGAAGGTTTTTAAACTAATCTATATTCAATTAATTCAAGCCTTCTTAATAAGTTTCTGAATGTACCTTGATTTGCAATTTTAAACTTTCTGAATACCTGTACACTTGTTAATTCATTAATGTTCTTCTCTTTTCGTTATCATCAAAATCCATGAGAAATATCTAATATTCTCCTCCTTTTTATGGTAATAAAACATACGTACATAAAAAAATATGTAACATTTCAATGTCCAATATAAACAATAAGAAAGAAACATTATTCAACAATAATGATATAATATTTAAACTATTATGCTGTCACATTTGCTTGCTTATTTTCAATACTTAATTGTTTTTAGCCTTTCTCTCCCTTTTTGTTATCATTAGAAAACAATCATATATTTTTTATAACAAAAATATTAAAGAACTTTTCTTCTCTTTTTTCTTATGAGAAGATAACTAATTTTTATAAAGGAAAAAATAGATTATAGGACTTCTCCCCCTTGAGAAAATAGATCAATGCCATGTTTTTCTTAAAAAGAAATAAATTTCAAGATCTTTCTTTCTCTCCTGATAAAAACATTTTTTTTTTTATAAGTGCTCCCCCTCAAAATGATACTAATTATTTTTTATGGTTAATAATGAATTAGAATATGTATATAAAACTCAAAGAGCAAAATAAAAATATAATAAGATTACCATTCATTCCATAATTTCGTTTCCAATTAGGCATTATTGATTAAGAGTTACCTCCAATTAAAATTTGCCTTATGACCTGTAACCACTAAAAGAACGATTAGACATTCTTAGGAATCCATACAAGCTTGGGTTCTTTAAAATTCAAACTCGTGATATTATTTGCATTTACTTAGTTTTTACTCAGCTTACAATTTTTATAAAAGCAGCATTTTTCAATATGACCTAACTTATTACAAAAGAAACATGCATAGGGAGAAGAATAATCATACCTGTTACTTACCTTACACCTTTGGTTTTGTTTTGAGTAGTCTCTAACATATCATCTGTGCAACCTTCTGTTATATCTTCTAAAAGGATACTTATCTTTGTTTTGAGAATACTGTCTATTATACCTTATAATAAGTTCAACTGTTTTGCCATTATCCATTTCTTTGAAAGTTTCTTGATTTTAACTTTTTGATTTGACAAACAATATTTCTCTCCTTATTTTAAATGATTGTCCACTTTCAAAACCCAATCCAAATTTAGAATTATCTACTCGTTGACTAGAAATAAGCATTTCAAGTTTTTTATTATTTTTATCAAACTTTTGAAAAGTATTTTTAATAGACTTTGATAAATCTTCAACACTAGTTTTCAAACTTTTGATCTCTTCTTTCAACATAAGATTTTCTTTAACCAAAGCTTCTCTTGCATCATGTAAACCTTCAAAATCATTTTTCAAAAAATTGTTTTCATCAGCTAAAAGCTTGTTTGTTTGAATGAGAGTTTGTTTTTCATTCTTCAAAGTCTTATTTTCATTTTGAACTTTCGAAATTTTATCATTGGCTTTTGAAAGTGCTTTTAATAATTTACTGATTTCAGCACAAATATCATCAAGTATATAATCTTCATCAAATTCAAATTCAGATTCATAATTTACTTCAAAACATGCCATTAAACATAAATTTGCTTCATTAGCTTTACCATCCGAGCCTTTTGTCATGTCCCGAAACAGTAGACTTATAATAGTCCTGTCGTGCAAACCATTCTAAGATAAAAGTTGAGCATACAGCCATATCTTAGACTTGATTTACACAAGGCGTCCACGAATAACTCGTTTTGAAATAAACAGTTCATAAATTAAATAACTTATTTACTTAAGAAAGTATGGAAACATATACATACACTAAGATTCAAGTATTACAAATAATGTTTATAGGGTTTTATTGTCCTATACTTCTTAAGTAATGCGTTATTTGAAAATAAAAAATTCTAAATAAAAACTAAGACCTTAAAGATATATCTGTACTTCAGATGTATTTCTTCACTCTCTAGGATTTAACAGTTGCTAGTTTCGAGGTAATTGAAATCTGCTTCCTAGCTAGCACTTACAATAAAGTTTATAGGAATGTGAGTAACCACAGCTCAGTAAGTTGAGACGGAGACCTAAAACTATACAGCAAACATAAACATGATTATCAACCAAATTATTAGGTATAATGCATGCTCAAGCAAATGCCATTGCATGACGTTATCTGATCTGTCAAGAGATTAGAGACATTACATCCACTTTAATCTAGGTTGAGAAGTTTTCGTTAATGTAACAGCTTACGACTAAACCCAAGCTTGTACAATGGAGACATTATTCCTTCCGTGACTACTTTCGAACCATTGACTTTACCGTTGCCACGACCTCCTCACCTGTCACTTAGTTCGACTAAGGATGAAGAAGGAATAAATTATGCCATCCAGTACTATCTCTTTCGGATGGGTCAATATTTAGCCGGAGAATCCAAATGTTCTCCTGATGGATTGCTATGTATATCTAATTTAGAATTTATGAGTCAAATATTTAGTTAAGTCTATTTTTAGGTGATCAATCATTTTATACAAACTCACATAATACAAGTCAAAGCAATACCTTAACATCGTATCATCATCTCAGAATAAGCATATGTACATAGTCAACTATCTAATAAGCACAATTAAGTACAATTTCAAGCCTCCGAGTACTACAAATTAATACTTCGAAATACAGCAATGTATTAATCCCAATTTACTTGGACTCTTCACTTACTCACTTGAGGTGAGACTCGCTCAATTTATCACCAATAATCCCTATAATACCAACGTTATTTCAATTTTCATATAATTGTTATAAATTAGTTTTATCTTATAACACTTATTATTCTCTTTGGTTTAGGGTTTAATATACCCAATTATCTAGGTTCTTGGTTCAAGGCTAAGTTCGGGTTCAGTTTCTACATCAATTTTTAAATTAAGTTCTAATTCTATTTCTAAGTATAATTTTATGAGTGAACCCTAGAAACTCATTTTGACCCCTAACGTGAAATTAATCACATTATTTTTGGGTTTCCTAAATATCATATTTACCCCTAATCAGTATATTAATTCATTCGGTATATCATTTATTTTACTTAATTACCGAATTTATCTTCGATGTGAAAAAATTTTATATATTTCACATAAATACCTAAACTTAAGTCTCTTATTAAATTTTTTATATTTTCTTATTATTAGTATAATATCAATTTTTATTCTAATATTTTCTATTTATTATATTTCCAATATTTGCATATTATGTATTATTACCTATTATGTACATAATACACATATAATATTTCTATTACTCCAAATATCATCTCCTAACATCAATTGACATCTCAAAATATCTAAATTCATCTTAAATCAGATTTTAGACCTAATTACCCTAATTTACAAAATTAACTTAAAATTTACTATTTTTCCTATTACTTATTTACTAAATAATACCCTAATAATTACATTTAACACCCTAAATGCTACAAATATCATATTTCATCATATTTGAACATCCTAAAACATATAATTATGCACTAAAATGGTAATTATCTATTTAATTATCTAATTAACCAAAAATTACCCATTTTATGCATCATTTTAAGGCCTAAAAATTATCTAAAAATTTCAAAAATTAATTTTTGAAAAAAGGCATCATAGCACTATTTTAAATGCTTTAACTAGCTTATACAAAAATTTTGAGCTCAAAACTACGCTCTTGAGGTCATTTATTTTTAAACCAAACAAAGCTCGAGTTTGTATAATTTCTTAATGACAGTATAATTCTATATATAAATTCATCAAAATAAAAATTTCCCCTAATTCTATATACTAAAATATCCTAAAATAATAAATTTCATAATTTTTTAAAAATATTCTTTATTTTTACAAAATTAAACAAAATTGGGTTGGAAATTAAACTCACATGTATGGGTGGCTTTGGCCACCGGGGCCTTATTAGCTGGTCCAGCCATTGCCACCATCGTATGGTGGTGGTGACCTTTACTCTTAGGTGCTCGTCAGGTGTTGATTCCTCTCCAAAGCCTAATTATACAAATTTTTGTAAACCTAAATTTTCCCTTTGTTTTGAACTCTCTCTAATTTTATACAGTTCTAAACATCTTAAATGAGTTTTTGTAAAATTTTAGATATTTATAGAGGTCTTGGGGATTTTTTGTATATTAAATTGATATGACATTTACCTTGTCTCTTCTTTTTCTCACTTTCTATTTGTTGCAATTTAATTTGTTACTTTTATTTGTTCAATTCTAGATTGCCACACCCCACTTCTAGACATTTCCTTATTTTTCTATAATTTTCTTGATTTTTCCTTAATTATTCTTATATTTTCTTTAATTATTTAACATTATTTTAGCCTATTTCGCGTATTTTAATTAATTATGCATATTTCTACCTACATGTAAATACATACATGGTATAAATAAATACTCCTAAATATTATTTAAGTTATTTTATGATTTTTGGAGTGCATATAATTTATCTTTAGTAATTTGTTAGTTATCGGAATGCATTTTACGCATTTTCTATAAATAACGGGTAATATATTTAAATTTTAGAAATCTTATATTCTTTTATTTTATTACTTATTTTCTAAATTCGAACTTATGAAATTACTTTTACTAATATTCCTAACTGCGTCATAGAATTTGGCCTAAATTGGACATTTGCTTAATTGCCCTAAATTCTACAAACCAAACTTTGTGTAACTAATTGTAGGGCTTACACCTTCTTCTTCAGACTTTGACTCATCTAAATCACACCATGTTGCTAGCAAGCCTTTTTTTTTTCTTCTTGTATTTACGGAGCCTTTTCAAAAGTAATGGACACGCGTACTTAATGTGACTAGTCGTTTTGCATTCGTAATAAATAACTTCCTTATTTTCTTTAATACTAATTCTTGCATTATTGTGATTCTTGTTAGATTTAAAATTATTAGAACGACATGATTTTTTATCTCTTTTCTGGAGCAATCTATTCAAGTGTCTTGCCAACCTTATAATCTCTTCATCATTGTCATCATCATCATTAGATGAATCATTATTGTTCGAATCAACTTTTACTTCTTTAGCCTTAAATACTGTAACCTTCTTTTTCATATCTTTTGAAGTATTTTTTGATTTGAGAAAATCAGCTTCATAGCTTGCTACGCAATTGACTCAAGGTTAATGTCTTTAGATAATAAGCTTTTTCTATGGCAGTTTTCTTTACATTTCAAATTTTAGGAAGAATTTTTAGCATCTTATGTACCATATCAGCATCATTAATTATTTTGCTAAGAGAAGATAATTCATTAGTTATAGCAGTGAATCTATTAAAAGGGTCATTGATTTTTTCAGTAGGGAAAATTTAAAAAGTTTCATATTATTGAACTAACGAGTTGATTCTTGTGTTCTTGATTATTTTTGTGCCTCCATAGGTTTGCACCAAAGTGTTCCAAATGTCTTTAACTGTTTCACAAGAAGCAATTAAATAAAATTCTAATTGTACAATAGTACTTAACAAAAGATTCTTAACTTTTGAATTGAATTTGGCTTTGTTGATATCATCATTTGTTGTGATAATAGTTGAAACTTTGAGATCTCTTGCAAAAATGATTTTCCAAGCTTGATAATCAAATGCCTTTACATAAGTCTCCATCCGAAATTTCCAATAGGGAAAGTTAGTTCCATAAAAAAATGGTGCTTTACTAGGTTGGACTGTTAAACTACCACTTGATTTACCTATGATCTTAAACTCTAAACGATATTAGAACGAGACTCTGATACTAATTGTTGGTCCTGTATAAGATATCAAAAGAAAGGGGGGGGGGAGGGGGGGGAGATCTTTGAACTTTTTAAAACTTTTTTGATATAAGAAAAATTACCTCTCTTAATAACTTAATTTGGTGAACAATTATATTTTAATGGTTCAACATACAATAAAAACGCAAAGTAAAAGAGCAAGAAAAGAGAATATCAGGTAGAAATTTTATAAAGCTTCAGCTTCAGCTTTCTGCTTACTGCTCTCTTTCAGCTCCATTATTGGGGACTCGATCTATTTCATTGATGTCGTTCTACTTAATCCACTAAATCAAATCATAAAGAGATTACAAGCATTTGTCATACATGGACTTTACAACACTCTACTATGCCTATATAGCCTCTCTACAATTTAGACTAATACAAATCTACATAGTACAAATATATTTGTCTTAACACTCAAACAACAAATAATAATTACAAATTACTAGTGAGAATATAAATATAAATCTCAAACAATTTCACTCAAAAGAGAAATGACAATTTTTGTATTGTTGCTTTGGTGTAACTTTCTAAAGAACTATCTAAAGGATTTTATGTGACTTTTTAGAAAGTAGAATCTAATCAAGACTTTTTGTTTTGCAAGAGCTTTTTTTTTAGAGTAGTATACTCATGTTTTGAATCCTTTCTCTTTTAGATTGAGATTTTCCAACGACTAAAAATCTAAAGATTACCTTTTATCCAACCGTTAGTTATTTAAGATAATTCTTTAGATATTTTTTAGAAGATCTTTGTCAATTCAAATTCAAAACCAACTCTCTTTATCTTGTTTAAATCATATATTCATTAATCTATAACTACCAAATAAGCTTATGATTTGAATTTAAAAAGATATGTTTTTTTAGTTACTTTTGAATAAGTCTCATGTTCAAAAATTTGAAACTTTACAAAATCCAAATCAACCTTATTCTTATCTATTCTTGTGCATATTTTAATTTATCCAAAAATAAATTCACTCAAAAATAATCCCCAAGGATCACGATTCCATCTTGAATGAAATGGGATTAAGTATATTTTCCTAATGTACTTAATCTAGTGGAGTTATGTCTTAAATAATTCGAATCTAATTTAAAGTTATTTTCAACATCATACTTCTGGACTTACTTTTAGAATAACTTTTTGAAAAATATCAGTTTTTTGCTTTCGAAGCTTCTAAATAAGCTTCTAAAGTGCTATATCAATTCTTCTTATAAAAACTTTTGAAATATTCTCTGAAGATTTTCAAACTAATCTATATTCAATCAATTCAAACCTTTTGAATAAGTTTTTTAATGCACCTTAATTTGCAATTTCAAACTTTTTGAAGAACTTTTTGAATACTTGCGTACTTGTTAATTCATTAGTGTTCTTTGATGTGAGTTCTGATTTTCACAAAATGAGTATATGTAGACACCTACTCTTTTAGTCGAGTCTTCGTAGAGGATGATACTTGTGCAACATCGGGATTTGTAAACCTCATTGTAATGCTTCTTTTTATTCTTGGATCGACCATAATTCATCGAGCTAGAGAAGAAGGAGAAGTAGTTCTTGGATTTTGGGGTTTTGGGTGTCACAATCTTCACATTAAGGTTCCTTTAAACATATCTCACAAACTTTTGTTACATGCTAGATGAATTGATACCACATATGCATCCAATTAGAAACTTAACGTGCTAATGTAGCATGATATATTAGCATTGGAGCAGAGGCATAACAAAATCTTATAGCTACACCATTTCTTATACCATCCATCCTTTATTTACACTACTATACTCTTTCATCCTCTATTTAAATGTAGATTCAAATATTCATCTTTTGATATGTCACTTTCCTAAATATTTTACTACATGTTAGTGTATGCTTAAGGGGGTTAAATTTTGCCTTACGAATAGTTATGCATTTATTTAGTTTATATTATCATTGAAATTTATTTGTGATTTAATGCTAACAATCTTTTTCTTTTTTAGATCTACAAGGAAAGCAAGTAACTATATAATTAATATAAGGTATTTCTAAACCATCAAGAATTCTATATATTCTAAGTTCTTACAAGTCAAGTTTCGATGTTTTTTTTTTAAAGAGTATGAATAGATTTCAATGTAATATTGTATTCATGCTCAACTCTAAATATGTACTTATAATTTGGTTATATTAGTGTTAATTTTATTTTGATAATAATATTTGGTAAGTTTAAAGTTTTCACACATCCAAACGTCGTAGGTTAAGTCAAATTGTCAACTTGAATTCCATGCTGTCATTTAAGGGATTATGTAAAACTATTAGGTCAATTACATAGGTGGCTTTACTAAAAAGTTAATTTTCTCTCTTCTTATGAAGCTAAACAATGGAGTATATTTTCCTCAAATTAGTTAGGAGTAAGTAGGTATAAGATAAATAAAATATAAAACTTTATCTCGTACCTCATCCTATAAGTATAGGTCTCAAATTTTAGAAATATAACCTACTTTGTAATAGCTAGTAACCATCTAAAGAATTTGCATCCTATATAACCCACGAGGTACATATACCTTATAGAATTTATAAGTATTTTATTACATTTCTATAATATTAAAATTTTGAGGTAGATTTTTCACATCCTAACCTTGCTAATGTTTCCAAAGCATTTTAATATTCAGATTGCATGAAGACATACTCTCCATAAGCATAGACTAGTGAAATTACAAAATCTACCTCATGTAATATTCATAACTAATAGTAACATTAGAATGTAAAAGTGACAAATAAAAAGTTTATAAAAAGGACCCACTCTCTATTTGGGTAGATGTTACATTTTAATAGAAAGTTTAGTTCACTTGTTGAAAATATATAAGCACATTTAATGAATTATATAACAATAAAGGTGGGCTGATAATGAGGAAGATGAGAACAAAAAAAATGAAATATAAAACTATGAAAGAGACAAGAGGGAGGTAAAAGATAAAGTAGGAAATTCTTTATGTTTCTTATAGGTGATGAGCTTTAGTTTGGATTATGGCTTATATGTTTTTTTTTTTTTTCTCTTTCTCTTTTAGTAGAATTGTAAAAATATAATATTATTTTACATTCATTATTATTATTTAAATTTTTTTACAATATGGGTAGATAATACCCTAAAACTTAAAAGTACAAGATAATGAAATATGGTATTTGTATTTTTTCCTTATGAAAACAAGTTCTACAAAAATTATATTTACATCCTATTCACTTAGGAGAAATGGCTATTCCATTCTCTTCTCATTCCTTACAAAGCCTTTATTGTGTTGTTCATTCAATTTTTACCTTATGATGGTTAATCCATGAAATCTTTATTACTTAAAAAATGATGAATTGGAATTCCCCCTTAGAAGCTTTGAATTGGAATTCAATAGTACATGGCGTTTTTATTTCCATTATTGGCATCACCAATATTTTATAATTACAAAAAATAACCCTTAAATAAACACACAAATCGAACCCCAAATTACAAGTCCGACCCTCTCAAATGTTGATTAATAGATTGCCTCTCTTTCTCTCTCTCTCTCTCTCTCTCTCTCTCTCCATGTTTTGCAATCTAACCTTGTCCGTTTCTCTCTCTCCCTCCCCACGACTCGAATACTTGAGATTTTATCTCCTTTTGCGGTTTCAAAATCAAACGAAGCAAAGCTGACGGGACTTCAATGGGGGTTTGATGGAGAGAGAGAGAGAGAGAGAGAGAGTCTTGAAACTTTAATGAGGCTTTGATGAAGAGGCTACATTATATATTAACAGTATATTAAATTTAAGTATGATATTCAACCATTTCAAACCTTTTTTTTCTTTGATGGATAACAATTTCAAACTTTAAATATCAAATTTAATATATGAATGTTTAATTAAGCATGATATTTAATAATTTTAAATTTTTTCAAAACTGAAAATAATAGAGGTGTAGACTTTGGGCTTGACACTATGTGGGCCCATTGCCGTCGTAAGCTTTTCTTAGTTAATCTATAAAAACAATAGGCATGGCTTTTAGAAACGGGGCGAACTGATAGTTCAAACTTTGTACCCTCGTTTTTTCTCTTAATAAAGGAGATAGCAAAGGTCAAGTTTAAAGGATCTGGGAAAAGCAAAGGTCAAGTTTAAGTTTAGAGGATAAATTGCAATTCCACACGATCCTTGCTTTTTCAAAATTATTCCAATGTACCTAACTATATTGAAATATGCTGCTTCCTTAAAAGCCACTAAGGGGTAAAAAAATGTTAGAGAAAAAGTAGAAAAACTTGGGTTGCTCTATCTCACAAAACCTATGCCCAAATGGCAAGTGCAGACATCAATCCTGCTCCAAGGAACAGCATAACATAGGACCACACTTGTAGCTTAACATTGCAACTCATCCTCTTACTTAGAAAATCGGCAGCAATTAGGTCTACTAACGCCATATACACCAATATACCCGCAGACATACTATCCAAAATCCCTTCTATGATCAGTGCTCGCGGGCTGTCCGCGTTGTATACGGTGGCCACGGCTGCTCCGACCCCGACACCCACGGGTGTTGTTATGGCAAAGAAACAGGCCATTGTCATAGTTGATGGGGTCTTGAAATTGGCTTGAGATATGCAGCCTCCAAGGGCGAACCCTTCAAAGAATTGGTGGAATGAGAGTGCTGCGATCAAAGGCCTTATGGTGCATGGACTTTGCGAGACTCCAAGGGATAGTCCGATGATGATGGAATGGGATATGATTCCAAGTTCTAGTATCTGAAAAAAGATGGAGGCAAATGTATTCAGAAGTATTAGAAACGTGAAAATATAACTCAAAATAACACAGATGTTTTAATTTTTCTATGCACATATTTTAAATACATGGTGGCTAAGAATATCCGGATCACCAAATTTAAATAATAGAATAACTTGAAAAAATTGGATATAATATTTAACAATATGGGATATATAAATGTACAAAAAGTGAATAGTATTAGAATATATTCCAAATTTCAACTTTTATTGCTTTCGTCGGACTTAGTAGGAGCAAGTATTGACAAAATAATTCAAAAATAACGTGTAATACATCAAAATCAAACATGTGGGCCATATATAATCAAACTTTTATCTATTTTATTGAAGTCTTTTTTGGTGATCGAGGAATAACTGTAATGACACACTTAAAAGATTTAATTGAATTAGTTGCAAGTAAAACTTATTCAACTATCAATTAAATTATATTAAGTCATGTGCTGACCTACCTTTCCAAAATAAGTCAGTGATATGTTAATTAGGATTTAAAAAAGATACTTATAACGGCGTTTCAATACTTTTTAAGGAATTTTTTCAATTATTTTTTTCCATCCCTAAACAGCGTCTCAATCTATTCACACATCTTTTTAAGGAATCTTTTTATTGTTTTCCTCTAATCCTAAATAGTGTCTCTATTTATATTATATTTTGTGGAAAATATGTTAGTACGTGATTGAAGGTAACATGAATGCTAGTAGTATTCAAGATTAAGAAATTTCCATTTTTTCAAGAACTCATATCCAGCAGAAAACGAGAGAAGGAAAAACGTTACCTGCGACACGACGACGTGTCGAGCCGCACCATCCTCATCTTCAGCCATTAATGCATGTGAATGTCCATGGCTATGACCATCATGCCCATCCCCTATAGGTATTCCTTGACATGCATTCTTCCCATGTGGATGATTATGCCTATGGTGAGCTGCATGTGCATGCATGCCAACTATATGCATTCCACCATTCTCCTCTTCCCCAAACACTATACCTTCCGCTTCGTTTTCATCAACCGGAAATACACCCGATTCCAGGTTTGAATCCACCCGACCTTGCTCTGCTTCCCCTGTTCGGTTCAACCCCTGTAATTCAATAATCCCAATTTTCCATATAAACATACAATCTTTGATAACAAATTTCAAGATAGAATCCGCGGATATTAGGTCATTATCTGCGAAATCGAGATGTCCGATCACCGGTTTTTAATTATGCATGCAAATTGTATTGAATGAAAATATGTATAATGGTCCGTAAATTTTGTGGAATTACTTTTATTGTTTGTCATTTTATACATAATTATAAGTAAGCTGAAACTTACAAGTAAAAGCTATAATTGATTAAAATATTCATTCCATCTCATTGATAGAACTATTCGATCCGGTATTGATTAAAATATTCATTTTATCTCGTTAATAGAACTATTCAATCTAATACCTATCACCAGAATAAATATAAAAACTAAGGTAATGAGAATCTAAAATTTAATATGAATCATAAAATATTCTAAAATCTATTATAACTTTTCTAACATTCACATCGAATTTATGTGAAAATTCTTGATACCGGAAAAATGTTAAATCTAATGGTTAGTCTTTTCCTTTCCTTACTTTAAAAAGAAAAATTTTTCAAATTGTGCAAACTGCAAAAAGAGAAAAGAAAAGAAAAAAGGTTATATACCTTTTTCCTCTCATAGTATTGTGTGCCGACAAAATCAACAAGAAGAGTCATCAGCGCAGACATCATGGCAAAGAATCCAGAAAATGGAAACTTAGACCATGGATTTTCCGGCAAGCACGGGTCCGAGAGCGCCTCGGAGCCGTCCGACAACATGTGAACAAACCCAGTGGCCAGGATCACGCCGGCCGCGAAGGCCTTGGCAGCAACAAAGAGGTTCCCATCAGTGCTTAGGAACTTTCTATGTTTTCCAACGAGTGGAATTAAAACTCCAATGAAGCCGGACACTAGGATTGATGCTATGGCAATGTATTTGAGCTCGAGGGCAAAACCAGGATCCCGGCATGCGTCCTCATCTTCTGATCCGCAGGTGCTCGCCATTAAGTCTGAAACAATCTCAATAAGTTTTTTCTTTTTTTTTTTTATTAGAACAAAATCAAAATCATCACCTAGTTAGAATGCAGAATAACTAAATAAAGCATTCGTACGATAGTATGCTACTGTATCATACGGATACCTCATTATAAAATATGTTAGAACGAATCTGTGCCTTGCAGTAATATAAAATCTCTTTGATAACTTGTGCAACTTGGCAATTTGTTTAATAATACTAGAGATGAAGTTTATTGCACAGTTTTTCATCTAAACACGTGAAATTAAGGTAACAAAATAAACTATTTATAGGCTTTATCAATAGATAGCCATGTTTAACTATAATTTCACAATTTGGCAATTGAAAGAACAATTTCCACGTGGATACCTTTACTAAGCTTCCGGCAAAATTATGATTTTTGCACAGAAAAGGAAACCCTTCAACAATAAACAGTTCTTTTTTTCTTTTTATTCGAAGAATAATTATGTCTAAGAAATATAATAAAGCTACAGTAATTGTCTGGGAACATTAATGTATGTGGTAGGGCACAATATTAACCCCACAAAAAGAATATAGCTCTATGAAATCAATGCATATTAATATATGAAACATAAATTTAACAAAAAAATAAACAAGAAAAAGGCTTCAGGAACCTACCAGAAAGCACTCCTGACGTTGGGATGATGTAATCGAGGTACAACGACAATTTTGGTTTCTCAGACGTCCTGCTCGAACCCCAATAAGTTGACATCAATCAACAAAAACAGAGAGAAAGAGAGAGAAAAAGAAAGACAGAATCACGGGGTACATTGATTTGATAGTTCAAAAGTTATAAGATATACCTCGCTCAAGAGCATAAAAATTATGGTGGGGATGACCTTTGGAAGCAAAATGGTGGGAGGAAGCGTGGCAATGGCAAATATCAAACTCAAAAAGAGATTTTAATATGAAAGCAAGAGAGAGAGAAAGAAACTGCTAAATTTGCATGGATTAGGAGAGAGTGTCGACATTTTTTACGAGTGTAAGTGTTATGGACAGTTCATGGTGTTCACAAATTTAGTATGCCAACTTTCAGCCGAAAATGTACGACAAAATGTTGACATGTTCACATAATTACATAACAACACTTTTTTGCTCTTTCCCTTGCTGCCTAGTCACCGGTTGGTTAATTATATCAGCTTCCTCCTCCCATTGATTTTCCTCTATTGGGGGCTTGGTCATTTCATGCAAATAGTGTTGTCTGTTGATTTTGAGTTGTGAAGCGTCGCGCAATAGGAATTGAATTGGGAATTCACACCCGACCCTAAACCCTTTAGCTTATAGGGTTTTTTTTTTTTTTTTTTTTTTGGCAAATTTGGTATCCTACGATAATCCATTCGATTGCATCCTCACCGTTATTATGATTCATCATGTGTTGGTGAATACTGACTATAAAAAAATTGTGAAAAAAGGTTCAGATATGTAGTTATCTTGGAGGGCTTATATGTTTTAGCTTGTGTTTCAAGAGTTTATATTTTAAAAGAAGGTACCTTTGCATGTTTTATTTTAATGAGGAACTCCATATATATAATTAGTTATTATTTATATAGCTTAGAATCCTTTTTTTTTTTCTCGGAGAAAAAAGATAGCATGACCAATCTAATACAACAAAATATAATATTAGCCACCTTTACACAATAAATAAACTTCATTAAACTAATACATTTTATGGTGCCTTCTAATTCAATTTATAAATTAGGATTCTAAAAGTTGAGATTAATGTTTTAAAAGATAGTTGTAAAAAGTTTGAGTATGTTACTTTTCTAAAGCTCATTTTATGTATAAAGCTAAGTAGCGATAAAATTTTATTTTTATTATATTAAGTGAATTGACATGTTTTTCAATTAAAAACAGTACATTTAAGTGATATCAATAATAAGCGATACCATAGGGAATGACATAATAAATAGCAATGTAGAAATACTAGAGGGGTCCTCAAATGTGCAATTTTCAGAAAATATGACAAATATAAGCCCTATAACATGTAAAACTTATAAATATGATCCTTCTTTTACAAATTTTCATAACGGCATTGGGGATAAATTAGATTGCCGTAATTGCAATTTGAAGGGAATCCTTAAGATTTTATTTTATAAAAGTCTAGGCTCTTGAACATTCGATAGATATAAATCTTGCTATGTTTCCACCGGAAAAAAAAAAAAGATAGATATAAATCTTATAATGCCTATAACTGTACTGTACCATCCTCTGCAATTTAGGAAAATTAAATCTAGCTTTTACTTCGCGTGGTACATAATGACGACATTCTTAAAAAGGTAAAGTTCGAGATCATAGGGAAGTCAAACATGCCAGCGCGCTTAATTTTGATTTTTTTTTTTTTTTGCCTAAGAAAAGCCCTAATATATTTGGATCTTATTTGTTCATATATTTGTTTAATACGCTAGGAAAATCCATGCAAAATTTTGCTATTATATGTTTGATGAATATATAAGGAGTACACAAGCAGTCATATATATATATATATGTATGTATGTGATTTTATGATTTTGTTTAGAAATTGCAAAAATTCTATATATACTATTAGCTACATATTCTCTTTGAAATCTTCTTTAAAGTTTTATAATATAAAATTAAATAGAAAAAAGAAAATTATAAAATCTTAGATAGAGATATCTATTCTTTCTATTAATCATAGAGATAATATATCTATATCTATATATCTATCTATCTATATATATACACACACACCAAAATATCAAAATTGAAAATTTGCAAATCATACTAATATTATTGTAGAATAGTAGTGTGAATATTAATGGTAATCCCGTTAGATTACTATTAATATCCAATGGGGTTGAATTAAGTTGAATTTCTTCTCTTCCAAGATTATACTATGTATATAATAGTTGGAAAAACAAAATCCACAAATTACTGATTTTTTCGAAATGCTTTAAGAAAAATATATATATTTATTTATTTTTTACCTTCACTGAATATCCTTATGTATGCATAACGCACCACTACATCCTAAAGCAGCAAGTTGGACTCGGTTTGCAATATATGATAATAATGTGATTGGTGAAAGGAGGGAGAGAAAATTTTGTTTATTTATAACCTATTTAGTCGAAGGCAATGGAATAGAAAGGAAATAGAAAAGCTATATGTTGGGAATAAGTATTATCGAGAATAGGTTAGGAATTTCTTTTATAGCGTTTACTTTGTGTAATTTTTTATTACTGAGAATACTCATTCTAGTGTTTATTTTACTCCATTAAATGTAGTATTGAGTTGGGATTACATGTAAAATTATCAATTTACCCCGATCTAATCATTTTAAAAAATAATCAAAATTTATTTAACTTTTCTTATATACACATATATATCTATATATTGAATAATTTTTTAACCACAACTGTCTTACATTTTTTAACATGTCTTATATCTTGAGCTCAAAAAAAAAAATTTAAAATAAAATAAAAGAAAGGATACTACACAATTATTTCAGTGGGTGCTCAAATTATAAGACAAAATTTCAATAGATAATTTTCAAAAATGATAAATTATAGATGCCATAAAACATGAAGATTAACCTGAATCTAGCTTTGTTTAATCTACATTCCCAATCAAATCAACATAACAGCAGCCCATATTCAAGGGAATTTTATTATCAAGTTTCAACTTGCTATTGATTTCAAAAAAGAAGAAGAAAAAATGACAAGTGTAAACCTAAGCTAGTTTCATTCAATCATGCCATGTCATAGTGACGATGGAATATTGAAATAATAATAAAAAAAAGATAAAGTATCAAATGTTAATAGGCACAAATGTACTTAAAATAAACATGAAAGCCAACATCAATAGCACTCAAGAAAGAAAACCTTAATCAAATAATGTAGGTTGAAAGGAAGAAGGGTTTTTGTTTTTTGATGGGTAGTTTTGTTAATTTCATTTTTCAATGAGGATATAGTAATTATGATATATGAACATTTTATTCTCTCAACAAACAAATGAAATAAAAAATTCCACCTCTTTGTTGCTAGTATCTATTCTCAATAAAGTGAAAATAGAAAATTTTAAGAATTAAAATTTTTTCATCAATTTTTCTATGTAAATAAGGTAATAGACAGTTGTAAGAGGATAAATATTCTATTCTCCCTTTATTACCCTCAACTAAACAATGGTTAGTTTGTTTTATATTATTTGATCTGGGGGAGTAACGATGGATGAATGATTTCACGGCACATAAGTAAAATTAATTGTAGACCAAAATGGGGTGAATGAGTGCAAAATAAGTAGCGTTCGATTCTTACCCAATTACTTTATAGCTATAGGTTTGCAAAATTTGATGCGGAAATCTACTCTCTATCTTTTGAAATCACCATTGAACGTTGATGTCATAGAATACCTTATATGATCTGTTAATTTTGCTTTTTGTTTTTACTTATTCTCCATACCCACAATTCTTATATTTAAATTGAAAATCAATATTTGGCAAAAAAAAATAAAAATAAAAACTGAAAATCAATATTGTTTTTAAATGTAAATTACAACAGTATGAATGTCCAAACCAAGTACAAGACTCGTTAGTTTAAAATAATAGGTTAAAAATTGATTGGCTTGGTTGGTTTATTTTATTTTATAGGTGTCAAATTTAATTATATTTATTAGTGGTATATTACATGTAGGACACATAGTAGCTTGCTGATATTGAGAAACTATAAGCCTATAACATAAAACCTATAATATGTGTGATATAAAAGTTTCAAATAGGTTTTTAAGATGAATTCATATCCATATTTTGTACCTTAACTTATGGATATAAATTTCAAAAAAATTAAAGCATAAACATACTTGATGACATCTTAAACTACACTAAAACCTACTTAGCGTGCAGCTTGGAAGTTTTTTTAATGCTTAGGCCCAGGTTAAAGTACGCATAATGCAAAAGTGACGTCTATAATTTTTATAATCCTTGCAATCAAATCGTGAACTTTACGAAATCATGTCATCAAAGCAAATACAACCTGTGGTGCCAATAAGACTTATATTTAGTGTTTTACACATGTAGACACTATATTTTTGCTTGCAAAAATAAGAGTTTTTTTTTTTTTAATTTTCAAGAAACTTAGAAAAGAAAACTTCCAAAAAAATTTTAAATAAATATAAAAGGGAAGAGGCAAAAAAAAAAAAAAGTAGAGAACAAAAAAAAAATTAAGTATATAAAAAATAAAATAAAAAAATAATAGAAAAAATATATATATTTTGCTAACGTAGCATGCCATGTTAAAATGCCGTGTATCACACATAGCTACTATTGGTGCCAGCACAAAAAATTAAAAAAAAAAAAAGGAAGTAAATTGGGCGCTTAGGCATCCTTTGCATTTTAACATGTGCATGTGCATGCCTATTCTCTCTTCCTTCTTCTTTCTTCCCTTTCCTTTCCTAATTCAAGTTCATGAATAGGAGACCCCAAAAACAAGGTTTTTTTGTTTTTTAACCCTAAAATTCTACCCAATTTGATTCGACTTTTTACATGTTAAAATTAGGAAAAAATATAAAATAGAAAGGGAAATATATATACAATATTTTGAGTCTAAAATCTTGGAAAATAATAAAAGAAAAATACACCAACAAAAAATAATAAAAAAAGATATTTTTAAGAAAACTTTATACATGTGTCTTCAAATAAATAGAAAATTAAATCTCCTAACATAATCTCACCATATAATTAGCATTTGTAATCAATAATAAGTTGTAAAAGATTGATGTTATCCCATTAATTGACATAAATAACATCAAAAGTGCATCAAAATCAGACAAAAAAAAGAAAAAAAGAAAGGAAAATAAAAACGAACCAGAGGAGATGTTGTTTGATTTAATTCCCTAATAGAAAAGGGAAGTTTCTTAACTAAAAATCCCGAGTTCATATTACAAATAGGCCTCCCTTTGTAACATTAAAAACATGATTGCAGGAGAGATATATTTGATTGAGAGAATTATCAAATCTTCGTTACACATTCTAGTTTTAGGGTTTTAGTGGAAACTTAATTTTATTTAGGCAAATCAGAGGTAAGAAGCATGATTTTATTGCAAACTGGTAGAGGGATTTTGAAGTTTGGAAAGTTGAAAGTTGAAAACCATGTCGAAAATCGCTTAAGAAGGTGGCTAATTCAGTTACTGGTTCTCTACTACTCCAGGTAAGCCATTAGAATTCTTGCTTGTTCTTTTTTTTTTTTTTTGCGTTTTTTATACATGTTATGTATTAAAAAATTGTGGAATTGTCAATACTTGTTTGATGCAATTATTATAACATACTTGATAGGATTTATTGTTTTTATGATGCAATATTTATATAAGTTCATATGTGTATTAAGTGTTCTTAATTGAATTAGGTATTTTGATTAATAAATTGTAGAATATTTGCCATGAATTATGTTTATGTAATATAGAATAGACGTCTAAACATGTAATTAGGTATCTTGATGACTTATAGATTAGATGTATGAACATATAATGAAGCACTTTTAGAGAAAATTGCAAATATATCGTCAAAACTAAAAGAAAAAAAAAACTACATGATTATAAATCGTACAAAAAATATTATCAAAATATCAATATTATATTATATCTTGAAGATGCAATATTAGTATTTATATATATGTTGTATTTTGAAGATGCGACATTCTTAAAAGTGCATTTGAACCTATATTGCATCTTCAAAATATAACATTGCTTTTGGTATACCGATATTATGCTGCATTTTGAATATACAACATATATATAAATACTAATGTGGTATCTTCGAGATACGAAATACTATTGATATTTTGGTAATATTTTTTTGTACAATTTATAATTATGTAATTTTTTTTAAATGTCGGTAGATATGTATTGCACCCGATACTTTTATAAATTATAAGAATAGATGTCTAAAGATGTAATTAGTTATTTTGATGAATCATAGAATAAATATTTGAACATGTAATTAGGTGTTTTGATAATATAAAATAGATGTTTAAACATGTAATTATGGAATTAGAATAGTGTTTTTTATTATTTTGATTAAATCAGATATTTTGATGAATCATGTTGGTGTAATATATAATAGATGTTTGAACATGAGATTATTATGGAAATTATATGTATTGATTCAAAATTTCATTATCATAACAAACAAATTTTTGTATATAAATAGTAAACATGCCATATTTGTGATTCTACGAATATTGAATAATTTTTTATTTATTTGTACTTTATGACATATATGTCTTTAATGGGCTTTTTCTTTTTTTTTTTTAAAAGGGTTTTTCCTTTTTTCTTTCCTTTTTTTTTTTCAAAAGAAATGTTTTGCCATTGTAAAACAATGTTTTTCTTAAATAAAAATATAAATGGATCTTTTTTCAAAATTGGCGATTTCTACCTTTTCTTTTCCAAAATGTGGACAAATATATATATATATATATATATTTATAATCTAATCAATATATAAATGCTTAAAATGGAATATTTTTCAAAATAAAATAAACCAACCTACTAATTTTTTTTCCATTTTTCTCTAAAATGAAGCTTTTTTTATTTTTATTTTTAAAAAAAAAAACCATCAAAGACCTGTCTACTTTATAGACTTCCTTTGTAAAATATTTTTTAGGTTTTAAAATATACTAGCCTCGAAGCTCAATATTTTTGGTTTCTTTCTCTAAATTTTTTTTTTAGAAAAAAATTGTGAGCTAATAGTTGAAATTAAGGTACATCCACCTATGGGCCTTAGTTTCACTTTTTTTCAAAAGCTTTTTTTTTTTAATCAAACATTTTCTTAGCCTTATTAAGAGATTTATATTAAGTGTGTCGAACTTAATATAAATTGGGCTAAGAAAAAAGAGGAATCAAATTTTCAGCTTGACAAATTTGTGGCTCCACTAGGAACTTATGGGCTAACCATAAAAGAAGTTTATAAATCATTTGGGCCTTTGTTTTGTACCTAAATAATGATGATTGGGCTTTAATTTTTTTGTTTTTAGTATTTAAATTTTTATGTATACAATTATACTAATGTGTGCTTGAGTGATACCTAAAAAAAAAAAAAGAAAGAAATAAAAAAAGGGGTAACCCATTGGGCCTTTAGGTGGAAATTCTTTTCTCATGATATGTGTTAAGAAGCAGTTGAACCCAAACCGTCATAGAAGCCTAAGAGGGGAGCCATTATATAAGTCTTGGGTGATGCGGTGTAGCTGCCACTCGAGGCCAAGTTGGCTAACCCTGTTTAAGTTTCAAATGGACTAATAATCCATGTAAGGCCATTTGAAGCTTAAGAAACTTTAAAACCTATCAAAGATTACATTTATAACATTACTACCAAGCATTGGGCCAATTATAAGGTAAACAAAGAAAATCATTGGAAATTGGAAATAAGTTTCTTGATAAGCCATATTATATTCTTTTTTTCTTTTTTTTTTATACCTTCTTGTAATTGTAATGTAATATAGATTACGATTTTATTTTTTTAGTTAATGTATTTTTTCATTATAACCGATCATGGTTCACCTATCACCACCTACGTGATCAAGAGTTTATTAAGAGTAAGGTTAAGCAAGTCCTTTCACTACCTAAGGTCAGAATCTATCTAACCATGATTCAGGCTTTAGCTCATTACTAGAATCCAAATATGAAGACATTTTGTTTTGACCTACACTATTTAAGCCCAACCATAGAAGAGTGCACTTAGTTATTAAGGGCACATCTACCATCAAATGGTATTTTTATGCCCCAAAAATGAAGAAGGGCCAACCAATACGTTTTGTAGATTCCTTGGGGTTACATAAGCTAAAGTGGAAGAAGCTTTAGAAATATGCGATGGAGAGAGTATCCAACTTACAACCTTAATCAGTTAGTTCAAGCACACATCAGTATACAAGTCCCACAAGCCTATATATTGTATTGATCAAGGAACTAAAAAACAAAACAGAATTCACGCTTATATCTTGGTTGTCTTATGCAATCTACCTGTTTCCTACTAATACATTGTATGTCTACTATAAGTTAGTAGACTTAATAGACCAATTTCTGAGAGGAAAATCCTACATAACAACCTTGTTAGCTAAACAAATCAGATCCCTAGACTCCTTAAAGAAAAAGGGGCATGGAGTGTTTAGTATTAGCATGCCTCCTCTAGTAGTTTAGTTCATTAGTCACTTGAAAGGAGTGTTTAGTATTAGCATGCTTCTTCAAGTAGTTTGGTTCATTAGTCACTTGAAGCATTATGGGAATGATCTCAACTAAGACCCATTCGCTCAACACTACAATCTCATAGCCTCCTTTGTTGAACACATCAAGCTATTAAAGATGGACCGTGCTCTAGAATGGTTTACATCACTAAGGGATATCAAACCGAAGGAAATCCTATGGACCGCAAAATGGAATCATTGTGATTAAGCTATTCTAGGTTGCAAAAACTATATTGCCGTACCACTCATTGGAATCACAGGGTGCATAGGATACTTTCCATATTGTGTTGTCCACCAACTAGGCCTAATGTAGGACATTACTTATCGACCTTCGTTAGACCAAGTAACCTTAGACTACAAACACCAAGACCTTGTAAAAATCCAACACATCCAAGAATTGTGCGAAACTCATGAAGCCCAAACCATAATTGATGTTGAGAAATCAAACGAGGAGGTTAGGGATTATAAGGCTACTCTAGAATTCATACTCAACCAGTTGTATAATATGGGGTGAATACAATATTAGGCTTCGAATGTGCTTCAACACACTCTTGAAGACCTTATTGAAGAAATATGAGCTTGAATGGAGATCCATCATTGCGAGGCTAAGACCTAACTTCAACAAGTTTAACAAGAAAGAGGCATTTTGTAAGCCAAGCTGACTTTAGCCCAAAAGCGAATCCGAGAGCTATGGGAGGAGAAGAGATGTCCTAGCAAGAATAGGAGATATATATGATTTCTATGGTTATAGACTTTATGATGTAATAAGAAACTCGTTAGAATTGCTAATATCGATAAAGTATTAGTTTTTACCACATCGTTGCCTAATACTTTGATTCATCTGTATACCATGCATTGTGCATATTTACTTTTTATGTACCTTATTCCTTGCTTTTTCTTCCAATTCAAAAAAAGAAAAAAAAAAGGGAAAAAAGATGAGGGCCTTTATCCTAAAACTATAAAGTTGGTTCCCAGTCGCTAGTGTATAAGTAGCCATAAATGTAAAATAAAAGGGTCATATAATTCAATTTTCTTAAAAAAAAAGAGGGCCTTTATCAGAAACTTATAGGATTATGTTATTATCATAAATTCATCTCCATTTGTCGTATCTTTCCTTAGGATAATGCTTCTACTATACCTTATAAATTACCACCTTTTTATATGTTGGTAATGTACCCTAAGCTATAAGAATTTTATATCATTTGAGTATTTATTTTATTTATAATATGAGTCATTTTATTTATCACGTTATTATTGGTCTTTTAATATGATAAAATGATTTCTTAAATATTTGTTCTTCCTTATATCATTAAAATACATTACTTTAATAGTAAAATCATAAAGTGATAAGAACATTATTTTAAATTATCTCTAGTCTCTTATTACATGGAACAATAATGAATTAAGACTAGTATGTTAGCTGAATGATAATCATATTTTACTGATTATAGATACAAGATATCAATTTAGAACATATATATATGTAGGAGTACTTTATATTGGATCGACTCACCATGAGAATACTACATGCATCAATTTGATACATACTACTCTTTACAGTGTTATTTTAGTCATTTGACTTGATAACACCATAGATTCTTATATAGTAGCTTTTATGTTTTGGCTCAATTCTTTATCATTTTAACCAGATGATTATAAGACTATAATTGGATATGGAATGAACCATGTAGAGGAATATGAGTGTACATTAAGGAATTTGTCCATCTCATTAATTTAAGAAAGATACCTTTTAGGCCTTTGAAGAGTAAGACTGAAAAAATGCATGGTCATGCTCAAATCAATTGATAAAGAGTTATCAATCTCATTTGTCTAAGTTAGTCAAACTTTAGATTCAAGAAATAAGTGATTAAACAATATAAGAGTATCTTGATCCATACTTTATGTTTAATCATTAGATATCGTGTGATAAAGGGACTTAAAAACTGATTGTTTAATAAGGAAAGTTGAATCACCAACCTTTACTTAATTTGGGTAAACATAATATGTTATTAGAGGCTACTTCTATCTTGTAGGTCTAAAAAGAGTTTTAGGCATACTGTCAACATTAGGTGAACTTATAGAGTTGTACACAAAGAACGAACTAAATGAGCTATGGGAATTATTGAAATATTTATTATTCTTAAATAGTTTATGAATGATAAATAATGCCATTTATTATTTTCGGAGAAAAAATAATAAACAATGATATAATGTATTAGATATTGTTAATATCTAATATATCATGCAACATCTCTTAATGTCTTTAAGAAGATATTACCATTCCTTTATATATAGATAGAGGCATATCTCTATTAAAGTTATGTTGTCAATTGCCATCAATATTAGACCTATGGAGAAATTCTATAGTTCGAAAATAGAGAGAGAAAACACGAGGTATTGTGAGATTACTCCCGTGTAAATATAGATTCAGTCAAAAAGTGCTAGTAAACTACTGCCTATTTTAAAAGTCCATTCGTATGTAGATATCGGTAGAGAGTGTTCGCATATTGCAATACCTGCTAATCTACAAATATGTGAATTAAGAAAGGCTTTAAAAAAAAGTAATATTTGCAATCTCCTCTCAATTTAATTGATATGCATGGATCCTAGGGTGTTTAAAGTTAATCATATTTAAAATAATTTGATGTGCAAACATGTAATTTGCATCCCTAAAACCCAACATTATAGTGTTAACCATTGTCAATTCTCATAAATTATCATCCTCAAGTTTAGATGGATCCTTTTGAAAATAATCACCATTTTTGCTAACTATATTTCCATAATAATGAAATGTTTTCAAAGAATAAACAAAAATCAGAAAAAATTTCCAAAAAAAAAATAATAATAATAAAAGAGTAAAGCAAGAGAGAGAAAAATAGATTATGTTAACAAGTAAGGGATTCCTACAAGGCTTTGGAAAGAGCTTTTGATTGGTTGGCCTAACTCCCTGCTTAGATAAATGAAGCCATTTGTGTTGAAAAGACCATCTCCTTAAGACAAACCACGAACCAAGTCTAGACTTTTAATGTAGGCTAGCAAAAAAACAGCTTAAAGGACTATGCACAAAGGAATTATGAAGGAAACTTGAGAAAAACATAGAGGAAATACTCATGGAGAAGCTTAAGGTCAAATTCAAAACCCTCAAGGCAATTGATAAGCTAGAAGAGATGGGCTTTTTGCATTTGCCGCATTATTTGGATGAAGATTTTCTTGAAAATTTTAAGGTCTCTAATTTTGAAAAGTATGATGGGATTGAGTGCTCGCTTCTCCATAAGAGACTTTATATCCAAAAGATGATCCAATTTGCTAGAAATGATTGGCTTATGATCAATACTTTTCAAGACAGTGTTACTAGTTCAATATTGATGTGTTACACCTAAGTAGATCTAGTTGAGTTGGATACCTAGAAAAAGCTTGCCCGAATCTTTTGTAAATAGTAATTTAATCAAGAGATGGCTCCTTCCTTGATAGATCTAAGTCAAATGACAATGAAGTCGACCGAGACCTTTGGGGAATATGGACAACGATAGAGGACCACTGCAGCTCTAGTCATAGCCCAACTACTTGAGAAAGATCTAGTTGACATGTTCATGAACACTTTGAATGAGCCCTACAATGGTTATCTTTTAAGCCAAGTGACCTCTTCTTTTGCAGATATAGTTATGACTAAAAATCGGATCAAAGGAGGCTATTAGAACAAGAAGGCTAACAGTAACAAAAGCAACATCACCAGGCCTAAAAGCAATCATAAGCGTGGTGAACTCTGAGCACTCAAAGCAAGGCCTATGCTTCAAGCCCAACTCACATAGAATAAGCAAGGTCTAAAGATATCTAGAAGGAAGTTCACCCATATTTCAATCTTGATGTCCTAAGTCTTCAACTAGTTAAGGAGACAAAGTTTACTCCAGCTTGAAGCTCTACCATCAAATTACAACCCTTAGAAATATGACCCTACTGCATGATGTGACTACCACATAGGCCATGAAGGTCACACTACAAACAATTGTTGGAGATTGAAGAACAAAGTTCAGGACTTGATTGATGTCAAGCTCATTTAGGTAAAAACCGGCGACACCTGACCATAAAAGGGGTAGTTATCAATAAAATGGATCATTAGTTGAAGGCATAAGAAGAAGAGTTGAAATGCAAGGATGTGACCATTGGAGACTGAAGCCTTGTTCCTTGCATTTTTTTTTTATCAAAGTCAAACGATGTTTGAATCAATGTAACCTTGGACTACTCTTAGATTAAAAAATAAAAATAATAATAATAATAATAATAATAATAATAATAAAATTATTATTATTATTATTATTTTGTTTCTTTTTAAAAATTTTAAGCAATAATTTAACATGAAAACTAAGGGCACGTAGGCCCATCGTAGAGACATAATTGATAGGGGGGGGCAGTTTTTTAAAAAAAAAAAAAGGGAAAGAAGAAGGATTAACCTAGCACTAGAAGGGCAAAAAGGTTTAGGGTAAACTACAAAGCAACAACGATTCAAATTTTCTACTTAAAAAAAGGCATTCTATTAATTGAAAAGTTTAAGATAAAAAGAGGTAAATCAAATCCTAAATACTGATCCTAAAATATGTTTGAGAGTTGAGCATCATCAATGTGAGGAATTGAGACTCATTCTTTAAAGGAGTTCTATCTTGACATTAATACGCATGTGGAAATGATGGTAGGCATTCTCTCAAAATTAACCTTGACAAGAATCACCCCCCATTAAGGCAATTAAGAGGTTAGGGGCATTAATTAAAAGAAAAAGGACAAACTAATTTGTACTTACCCTAGTCACATCAATTCATGAGTAACTCTTGCCATTGATAATTTGTTCCCTTTGAAAGAAAGAAGAGCCTCAATTCCATAAGTTTTATATATTTCGAGTTGTAAGCTATTCAAGAGGAGAAAGGAGGTAGGCATCTCCATTCCATCAAAAGCTCACAAAAGAAGCTTAAAGGGAGTGAAAGGAAACAAAGAGAGAGAAGGGAAAAAGTAAGAAAAAAGATAGGAAAAGTCTAAAGAGAATATCAAGGAAAAAAGGCAAAAGAAGAGAAAAGAAGAAGAAGAAAAAAAAAAAAGAACGAAAGAGAAAAAATGGGGCATCAATTTGAGAGAAAATAAGTCTAAAACAAGCACCGAAAGGTGAAATTAAAGCCCAAAATCTCATGGCACTTTTGAAAACTTAAAGAAGCTTAAGAATTGAAGACTAGACTTACAGCTCAAAGTTTGTAGGCCATCCCATTCTATGTGCCCTCCCACAACACCACTCGTAGGAAGCTCTTTTGATTAAAGGGACTTGATAATCTTAGGCTAAAAATTGCTCATGAAACTAAGATAAGCCCATTTTAGTTTTCATAAGTGTTCTTGACTTGCAGACGTGGGTTGAGAAGATGCTTCTTTCAAAATAGACCTATGCATTAATCCATTTTGAAACCAATAACGAAAAGCCCATATTGCATAGTTCAAAAAAGACCTAGTTGACTAACCAAGATGTATTACTTATAAGATAGACCATAATTTTTGGAATTTAGAGTCAAGAGTGAAATCTAAATTGAGAGGGTAAGGAAGCCCTCTTAGACTAGATAATTCAATGAGTAGGATACCTATGAAAACTTATACTATGAATCTAACGAGCAATGCTTTGCCTTACATTGAAGATCAAAGCCCATTGGAAACCTGATAAGAATGGCATGAAATAGAATCACATCAAAAGAATTAAGCAAAGCCCTAGAAATTTCAAAATGTTAGTTTGGGCCATCAACCAAAACTCTTAGGGGCAGGCCTTTAGATAATGTTTGTAAAAAAATAAATAACTATTGGGAAGTTGGGTAAGCCTATTGTCTACTAGCAATCTCTTAAGCCTATAAGGCTCTCTTACTTGTTAGTCATACCAAAAAAAAAAAAAAAGGCTACGGGTGGTGGTGTGGTGTGGTAGAGTGGAGGTGGTGTTAGGGTTAGGTTTGGGGTAGTTTCAAATAAGGGTCACAATCTTGATTTTCAAATAAAAAAAAAAAAGGAAAATTTTTCAAAATAATTTTAAGTTTAAAGAAACTTTTATTCTTACTTCTCTAAAACCCTAATCTTTTGAACCTTCTCATAGGCCTAATTCAAGTAGCTACCCATCTAAAGTTGGCTCTAATAGCCAGGTTTTGAACAATTTAATCTAAGTCTATTTAAGAACTTTTTTAGCTTTAATGGTTAAGTCTTGAATTTGCCAACTATGTTAAGATAGTACTAGGCCCATCCATACAAGTTAGATCATATCTTCAAAAGTCTTTTCTCTCCATAGTCAATTTGCTCATCAAGAATCCCTATCCCTTTTGTCCTTCCAAAACAACTTTTAAATAAAACCCATTTTAGATTTCCAACTTAATAGAGAGTTATCCACCCTTTTGAAAATTACTAGATCGCTAGCTCAGTAAAGTATTATCCACCATTGGAAAGTTGTAGGAGCACTAGCCCAATAGAGTGTTGTTAGCCCTTTGAAAGTTTTAGGATTGTCGACCTAATAGAACGATGTCCTCCCTTTTCAAAAGTATTTGGATTGCCTGCTCAATGAGGTGCTATCCTATTATAAGATTCCCATGAATTACTTGTTTGGTGGAGTACTATTCGCTTTCTTTCAAATTGTCAGCTTATTATATGCCATCTACCCTTTCAAAGATGTTTCAAGTCACTAACCCATTAAATTCCCTTTAGGATAGGATATCTCATGAGAACCTTCACTCATCAAAACTTTAGAGTAAGATATCTCGTAAGAGCATTAACTTGTTATAGACATGTCTCATCCATTAGGAAAGAGTATCTTATCAAAGGGTTTTGCTAAGATAGACCACAACAATTTTTTTTTTATTAATATCTTGCTAAAGGGGCTCATCTTATAGGTAGCCTATTTCATATCTCAAAGTTTCACTTATTAACCTTTTTTGGAGCTCTCTTCTTCTCATAGGCACAAAAATGGTGTCTCTTTTGTTTTTATGGTAAAATTGTTACTAAATGTTGCCACAAAAAGGGGTAGCTATAGATACTTTAAAAATAGGGTATGTTTTTTTCACCCTAAAATTCTACTTGATTTGATCCGATTTTTTACATCTTAAAATTAGGAAAAAATATGGAATAGAAATGGAAATACGTGTATTATATTTTGAGTCTAAAATCTTGAAAAATAATAAAGGAAAAGTAAACCAACAAAAAATAATAAAAAAGATATCTTTAAGGAAACTTTGTCCATGTATTTTCAAATAAATGGAGAATTGAATCTTTTAATATAATCTTACCATATAAAAAGCATTTGTAATTAGTAATAAGATCTAGGAGGTTGATTTTTATCCAATTAATTGACATAAATAACATAAAAAATGCATCAAAATTGAACAAAAAGGGAAGGGAAATAAAAACGAACCAAACCCATGATGTGCTATTTGATTTAATTCCTTAATAAAAAAGGAAAGTTTTTTTGCTAAGAATTCTATGTCCACACTATAAATAGGCTTCCCTTTGTCACATTAAAAAGACGATTGCATAAGAGTCGAATTAGATTGAGAGAATTATTAGGTTTTTGATACATATTTTAGTTTTAGGGTTTTAGTGAAAACTTAATTTTCTTTGAGTAAATTAGACGTAGGGAGCACAACTTTGCTATAAGTTGGTGGAGGGCTTTTGAAGATGGGAAGCTGAAGGTTGGGAACTATCGTCGCCTTGCTTGAAACTTCTTAAGAAAGTCACTAAATCAGCTGTCGATTCGTTAGTGTGCAAGGTAAGTTATTAGAATTGTTGTTTGTTCTTATTTTTCTTGTTTCTTTTTTTTTTATGCATGTTATGTAATAAATAATTGTGGAAACATATTTTTCAGTATGTACAACACTTGTTTAATGAAATTATTGTAACATACTTAATAGGATTTATTGTTTCTATGATGTAATATTCATGTAGGTTTATATGTGTGTTAAGTGTTCTTAATTGAATTAGGCATTTTGATTAATAAATTGTAGAATATTTTCTATGAATCTTGTTTGTATAATATAGAGTAGATGTTACTATGAATCATGTTTATGTAATATAGAATAGATGTCGTAATTAGGTATTTTGATGAATTATATAATAGATATTTGAACATATAATTAGGTATTTATTTGAATTATAGAATAAACGTTTGAACATGCAATTAATTATTTTGATGAATTACAGATTACATGTCTAAATATGTAATCAGGTGTTTTGATAATATAGAATAAATATTTAAACATGCAATTATGAAATTAGATTAGTGTTTTTGATTATTTTTATTAAATTAGATATTTTCATAAATCATATTGGTGTAATATACAATGAATGTCTCAATATCAGATTGTTATCGAAATTAGATATATTGATTCAAAATTTCATTATCATCACAATTTGTATATAAATAGTAAATATGCCATATTTGTGATTTAATGAATATTAAATAATTTTTTATTTATTTGTACTTTATGACATATATGTCTTTATTTTTTTAAAAAAGGGTTTTTCCTTTTCTTTTTTTTTTTTAAATTATTTGTCACTTTAGAAAAATGTTTTTCTTAAATAAAAATCTAAAGTTACCTTTTTTTTTTTTAAATTAGAGATTTCTAGTTTTTTTCCCCAAAATTTGGACCAAAAAAGATATTTTCATAAACTAATCAATGTGTAAATACTTAAAGTGGAATATTTTTCAAAATAAAATGAACTAACTCACTAAATTTTTTTATAAAATTATTTTAGAACCACGTGAGCTTAATTCTAATTACCTGGTGCATAGGCACTTCAATATGATGCACAAGTAAAGAACTAAGATCCACTTGCCACTAATCTCAAACAATTAGCAAGACTAGATAAGAATTGGGGTTTGTGTCTTGAGAGGGTTACTCATAAGATTGGGAAAGAAATATTTATTAACAATGTTGAAAGATGATTTCGGCTACAGTGGATAGAGGCTATTTATAGAAAGCTCTTAGGGTTACAAACATGTGTGTAAAATGATGTAAAACGGTAATGTGAAATAAAAAAAAAAATCTTAGTACAATGCAAAAAGGGCAAATGGGACAAATAAGACAAATGAAAAATAGTATAATGTTAGAAAAAAAGTAGGTCAGGTGGCGAATTGTCATTGCATCCATATCTTGGGGTCTTGAGGTGTTGCAACCAAGTTGTTTTGATGCTGTAGTTGGTCAGTAGAATGAGAGTCAACAGGTCTGTAAGATGGGGCTTAGAAGTAAGAGTCAAGGACCTTAGCCTTGGCACTTGATAGGCCAACCATGTTGGGTTAGGTTACAAGCTCAACATCTACAGATGTAATGGAACAGAGCAAAGTTTGTCTAAGCTAAAAGTGTAAGGAGTTTAGCATTGTACCCTCTTGGTACTAGAGCTAATATTTGGAAAGCAGAGAAGATTGGATCCTTTTTATAAGAGCTTGTAGACCTCAAGGGCAAGCTTGGGTGAGAAGTCTTGAGGTTGACAATGCATCACCAACGGGATACTTACAAATCATAAAACTCGTCTTAAAACACTATTGGGTAGATTCCTATAAGGATTTTAGCTGGACTAGTGGGTCGAATACCTTACTACAGCTTGCCCGTTGCCGTCCCTAAGACCGTATTCATATTTTACCATGTAGGTACTATTTTTCAAATTTTTATATTGGAATCTACCTAATAAAATGCAGAATCTACTCAATAGTATGCATGCTATAAATCTTTAGGATACATAAAATATCCTTTGGAACTACAGAAAATTTTAATTACATTTTTGTTATATAAAATTTGTATATTATTGTTGAATTATAAGTGTCGTAGAGAAGATATAAATATTTAAGAACCTAGGCATTTGTAGGACATTAAAATAACAATCCTAATAAAGATAATTAATATGAATATAAGTGCTAATCTTCAGACCATTGGTCTAAGATACTCAAATGATTGTTACATCGTAGAAGCCTATTACAAAAATGATGCTCGGATCGCGTTTATAAAAATAGTGACTATAAACTGTTTCCAAATTACAATAGAACGTTAGGAAAAATAATTATGTCCTTATTAAGTATCGCTAATTAATAAAGAACTAGCTTTCCAAATTGAAATTCAATAATTAATACTTCAATAAGAATCAAACAAAGCTATAAAAATATATGTATACACATTTTTTCTTAACTTCTTTGAAAAAGGAAAAAAAGTTGCTTGTTGTGATTTATGCTGAACAAAATTTAGTACAAACTTACTTTAAAATAAGGTAGTATAATCCAACAACATATGAATGATGGATATCATTTGAATTTATAGAAAAGAATAGATGGAGGCCTAATGAAGCAATCGAAAAAAGCTTGAGTCGAAGGAAAATTGCCTGGTTGCAGAAGCAAATGAGAGGAAATGAATGAAAAAAAAAAAAGAAGAAGAAGAGAGAGTCGAAAGAACAGAAGCGACGAAGGAATGAATTATGTAATAGGTTTTAAGAGCTTTACTTTCTACAAATGGCAGATGGGCTTGATCCTTGAATATATATCGAATTAAAAATAGTATATTTTGTTATGTTCAACATTAGTAATCAAATGATAATAACTAATCCATTGCAGTTGGTTTCTATAGTTATAATCACCAATTGTAATGACTATTTAGTATCCTGGAGGGGACATTCTTTTTTTCCCTTCTTGGGATCAACTCTATATCATAAAGGAGGTGGAAGGTAGGAATATCTTTTTGTATGACGTGTTCGTAATGTATTAATTAGGGAATTACAGATAAAAGATATGTAAAATAGACATCAAAGAGCATCTTTCTTTATGGGAATGAATAAGATGTTTATACGAACCTCTAAATTTTCAAGTAATTGTAACAATTCTCCTTTTTCCAAAGAAAAGGAATTGCACTTATTAAGAAACGCTAAAGTGCCATGGGACAGGAGGTTTATCCCTTTGCAAGTGCTTGTGCAGTGCTCGACCCTCTTTTACCTCATATATTTTCTTTTATTACGGAGGATGAGCCGGCCTTTTCCTTCCTATCTTCCTAAAACTGTTTCTAATCCCTTTTGTTTTAGGAGTGTCAACTGACATTGTCACTATCCTCTATATGATAGATGACGTCCAACTTTCTAACTAGTTTCGGCCTACCATAATCATCATAAAAAAAGTGACATTAGCTCTTGACCAATTTGCTAACGAGAGGCCTACCCCACCTTAAGAGACTACCTAACCCTGTAAACAAACTGCTAACTGATACTGCTTACTTCATATTAAGCTCTAAGTTGAATATCCCCACTTCCCTTCAAAACATGGATTATGACAATTCTCCTTCACCTAAATCTACGACGCCCTCATCATAGGGCCAACTCTTCACCACTACCCCTCTCCTTGATATCATTGACCCTATTCTTTTATTGTCTAACTTCACGCTAAGATTATCTCCACTAGGATCATCTCCGTTAGGACTCTAGAGCTTTTGCAGGCATTTCCTTGCCCTTGCCCTTGCCTT
Source organism: Lumnitzera littorea (assembly GCA_024138015.1). NCBI lineage: Eukaryota > Viridiplantae > Streptophyta > Magnoliopsida > Myrtales > Combretaceae > Lumnitzera > Lumnitzera littorea. The sequence goes on along the minus strand of JAMXBB010000007.1, from coordinate 12,151,129 downwards.
TGCCCTTGCCTTTGCCCTCACCCTCTCCTCATGTCCTTTGAGATCGCCTTTTGTTGAGTAGCCTAATGGTAGGGTCTACCCTTTGTAGTACATTTTTATTTTTTATTAAGTTTCAGACAGAATCTTGATGCAATGCTACTTACGGCACAAATGCCCCTTCTAGCAACAATAACCTCCACCTGGTGGTTGTTCTTTCTTGAGCTTTATTCACATGAGCCCAGTTATCAACAAGAACTACTCTTTTCCATATCACATACTAAGTAACATTTAGGTAGCTCCTCTAGGTTAGAACCTTTAGCTTTGATACCACTTGTCACTAGATGGGAAGTTTATCCCCTCCATAAGTGCCCGTGTGGAGCTCGACCCTCCTTTGCCTTATGTATTTTCTTTGATTACAAAGGGCGAGTTCGTCTTTCCCTTCTTGTCTTTCTAGGACTGTTTTAAGCCCCTCTTACTTTAGGAGTACCGATTAGCATTGTCACCATTCTTCATATGATAGGGGACGTTTAACTTCCCAACTAGTTTTGACTTATCATGGCTATCATCAAGAGCGTAGTATCAGCTCTGGACTAGTTTGTTCATGAGAGGCCTACCTCGACTTGAAAGACTACTCAACTCCATGAACAAATTGCTAGCTGACGCCATTCGCTTCATATTGACCTCTAAGTTGAACACCACCACTTCCCTTTAAAACATAAATTGTAACAAAAGCATGAAAGTTTGATATACCAGAAACAAGGTGAAATGGCGAATCACAAAAAAAAAAAAAAAAAGTAGTTAAAGAAGATGGGGGATAGATATATAAATCCATGAGACACCTTTTCCTAGATACCTCAATTTAATTAACCACTTTATTTGCATTTTGAAAAACCAAACTAAAGCTATTAAAAATGAAACTAGGCTTTATAAAAAGGATGTTGAGAATAAAAGGTTGAAATAACTATGAAAATCCACATTAGCTTAAAGGACATTATAGATCAAAGCAACATCTATTTCAATTATAACAATTAACCCTCCCTTCTTAATTGTAGATCTTACAACCTCAAGGGCTACTATTGCCTCACAAAAGCCTTATACTGAAATCAGAATCTTATTTTGCCATTTTATTAACTTTATCACTATTGAAACCTATGATAAAGTTATAAGTTTTAAGATGCAGTACTCATATATCAAAATCGATGATAATGATCTCTTTTCATGTTCCTCCTATCACGATTCCATTATTGTCTCTTGCCATTAGCTATCAATGGAAAATTAAATTGATTTATTTTGTCAAGCCATTAGCTTAACTTAAAGTAGTAGAAATTTGATAGATTATAGCCTTTAGATTTAGGGAACAATTGTTAATGATATGGTTACATGAAGCTTTCTAGATAGTCTAACATATAGTTGCAATTATTATACACATCAAACCTCCATTCTTTTTGTTCAATGATGGATCTGCAATAAATCAGCTTAATTAATCATTAATTACAAAGATACAATGAGATTAATTTTGATCCTAAGTGTGGCAAAAATATTTCTTTAGTAGATTCCTCGATTGAGAAAAATTGCATAATGTATTGAATTGTCCCTCTTAGTCAAATTAAGATTGGTAGGTATAGGATTATTTTGTCAATTCTAGAAAGAACTTTTTATTTTTTTAAACAAGGACTATCCTAAATTAATTTTCACAATAAGTTGTCCACTTTGTGTGAAGAAGTACTAAAACAGTATAGTTTCCTAATGCAATTGGTAGAGTTATATGCACATCTTACATTTAAATAACTAGATATCTCACGTAGTCAAACTAATAAATCCAATGGTTATTTGATGAAAGTTATTGACATAGTAGTCTCCATATGTTCCTTCTCAAACCATTTATTATGCATTGCTCTTGTCTAGGTTCTTAAATTGACATCAATGAGGCTTGAACTTTGATTTGTTAAAGTAGATGTAGTATATAGCGATTTCAGTTAATATCCTTCTAAACATGGACTCTAATGATCATTTCAAACATCAATAAGGGAACCATTTCCAATATGCCATTTTAGCAAACTATCTCAACCCTTCTAAAAGAGTTGCAAAGCTCCATGAATTTTTATATTAGAGTTTTTTTAATATGCGCATTAACACTCATAATCTATAAAAAGCAGAGGGAACTATAAAAAAAAAAACAAATACGATAGTATAGGATGTGAAGGCTTTAACTTAGAGACCCTTTAAACTTCTCTCATTAAACAACAAATTCTACTGCAAAACAACTTTATAAAATATCTTTCACCATAATGATGAATAGATAGAGTAGCAATGAATCTCCTTGTCTAAGGACATTGTAAGGTGTCCCATCATCAATAATTTTATCATTCATAACAACCACTCCATATCCTAATTAGTCTATAACATTGGCTAACCCATAAGAAAAACACTTTTTAAAAAATCTTATTTTATTTTGCACAGGTTTTATTCATATCTTGTTTAAGGACATAGATCATCTTCATTCACAATCATTCTATTTTTCAAATTGGATCCTTCATGTACAACAATAATATTGTCATGAATCATTTGATTTGAGACAAAGAAACTTGGAAAGTTAGAAATCGCACTAGATATAATCCTATTGATCAATATATGAGAAATAATTTTGTTGATAATAGTTCACAAGTTGATGGAATGAAAATAACCAAACTCATAAGGAGTGGCCACTTTAAGAATTAAATTAGATTTGTGAGATTTAAATTGAGAGGAAACTTTTCTAGTTCTTGTTTACAGTATGCCAATAGAGTTGGTAAAAATTACTAAAGAGCAAGATTGTTGAAATTGCGATTCTACCTAAACTTTGACTATATATAATCAATAGAATCGAATAGAATTATATAGAATTAGTAAAATTGTGAGCTTGTAGAATTATAAAACAAACTTATAATTCTACAAAAAATTTACATATAAACGATTTTGCATCTATTTTAATTAATAAAAACTCAAAAGTCACAAACTCATATGATCATATAGTTATACTTGCAGATTTTAACAACTTTGCTGAAGAATGTAAGGGCTTGAGGTTTTGAGTGCAATATTAGCTTAGCTTCAGCACTCAATCTTAGTCACAATGTTGCAACAATTCTAATCGATTCATTTCTTCGCTAATGGGATTTTGAATTGAGTTAAGCATAAGACTCTAAGGTTTTTGATTAACTTATTTAAAAGGCTTGAAATCGAGGCATGGTTCTTACAAAGTTATAATATATATGTATGTATAGACATGAAACTTATATTTAGATGAATACTTAATAATCTTTATTTGTTTTAAGAAAATCAAGTTAATTTTAGTAATTCTCTAAATTTATATGGATAATACTTTAGTCCCTAAAAGGATGATAAATAAATTTAAGAATTAAAACAAAATTTCAATTTTCGCTTCATTTGAAAGAATTTAGGAAAGCTAGTGTACATCAATATAAATCAAAATTTGCTATTATTTTCTTATCTAGTGCCTTATGGCACTCATTAGAGAAATCAAAATTAAATTTATTAATGATATATGGAGAAAATTCAAAAATTGATGTTAATCAATAACAAAGATTTTTTTAAAATTTTTTTTAGGCCAATAGTCAACAATAAAGATTGATTTCTACATTTTTATATATAACAATACTTAGTATTTCACAAGCAATGATTAAGTTAAATTAGTATGTACTAATTGATACTTTTTTTCCTTGTTGTTCAATAGCAATTTATGATTAAAGGCTTATTTTGAGTTCAATAACATTTCATGCCTTGATAAAAAAAATTAAAAAAACATTATGTTTTACTTGGGGACAACAATTATTTCTTTACTTAGTACTAGTAGTTTGTAAAGTTTTTTTTTTAAGTATCCCTTGAAAGAACATAATAATTTATTTTAAATTTGAATTTTGAATAGTTTAAATTCAAATTTTTTAATAGATATGTTATTGAATACTTACATCCATTAATTGAATAAATAACAATTTAAATTGAATGGTTATGTCTACTATTTAAATAAACATATCTAATTGTTTTAACTGTTCATTCCAATAGGCATATCTATCCAAATAATATTCTTCCATTTATTATAAATAATAAATAACTTTTGATCGCATGTTCAAAATTATTAGATTTTAATATTTTGTTATATCATGAAAGTGATATTACTTGTAATAGTAGGCAATAACACTTTTAGGAAATTGATTCTCTATGAGCCTTAAAGTTTTCGTTCAATCTTTTATTGTTATTTTGTTCTAACATTCTAAAAGTGTTATTGACATGGAGACGGAATCTAGTTTCTAAATTAAGACATCATCAAATTGAATCTATTTGCTGAGACTAATTATATAAGATGAGTCGATAAGATGGTATTTCTCTTGACTACACCAAAAGTGTATTATGCGTTAGATCCAAAATTACAACCAATTTAAGATTTATAATTACATGATTGTGATGTTGTTAAGGTTGAGAAGGCTGATACAAAAGAGAAGTGTGAATATAATAAATTGGTTTGTCGTAAATACATATTGAATTCATTGACAAATTGTCTACATGATCTATATTGAAACTTGAAGTCCATGAAAGAAATTTAGATAGCTTTAGATATAAAATATAAACATGAGAAATAGGTAACAAGTATTTTGAATTTACTATTACTTAAAACATGCCTATCATGAATCAAGTCCATGAACTTGAAACTTTGGTTTGCGAAAACTGAGACAGAGAATAGAGTATGAGATGTAATGTTTTTTAATTCTAAATAGATTAAGTCCATAAACTTGAAGTTTTGGTTACTAAAATGAGTGAACTGCAAATGTCTAATGCTGATGCTCTTAAAGTCATTGCAATTTTATTGAAGTTGCCTCTTACTTAGAATGAATATAGGAAGGAAATACTATTTTCACCAGAATGTTTTACTATTGAGCAATTCATTATACATTTGCAAATTGAGGTAGAGAATAAAACATGAGATGTAATGTTTCTTAACTCCAAAGTGAATTATGATGTTGAGAGTGGTTCTAGATCTAGAAAGGCATTACAAAAACTGAAAGTTAAGAAAAGACCTTTTCAAGAAATCTAAGTTACATAAGAAAGATAGGTTTACTTTCACTATGGATCGAAATGACATTATATCAAAGATTATAGATATAGGAAATCAAGTACCTTTAATTTCGAAAATGGCAACCAAACTAATATGGTTAGAAATGAAAACAAGGAGCTATTTGCCATGGCATTTGAAGCGAAGATAGATACATAAATAGACATGGAAGTAAAAATGATTACAGTATTACATATGGTTATTGTGACCAAATCTACAGATTAGTAGTTGGATTCTAGATTAATCATATATGTGGGCAACAACAAAACACTTTTCAATTCCTATTCAGATTTGGAGGAATAGGAATAGGTTTTATCTTTTACTTAAGGTCTTAGGCAAAGGAAGCGTTGAGATAATGTTTACTTATAGATGAACTCTAATTTTGCTAAATCTTTTCTATGTGTCAAATCTTAGAAATAATCTTGTATCTACAAATCTTTTGTGTAAGAGAGGTTTTAAGATAGTCTTAGAATATGATAAAGTTGTTGTAACCAAGAATGGAGTATTTGTTGGAAAATGATACTCTTGTAATGGCATGTTTAAACTATCTACTAATCAAATAAATGATGTGTTTGCTTATGTTATTGAGTGCACTTCCTCCTTATAGTATGCTAGATTAGTGCATTTAAATTTTTGTTCTTTAACTTACATGTTCGAGCATAGGTATATATCATTTGCAAAAGATCATAATAATAAATGTGAAATTTATGTCCAAGCAAAGATGACAAAGAAAACATTTCCTAAAGTTGCAAAAAAAAAAAAAGATATTGTGTTATTAGAATTAATACATTCTGATATATGTGAGCTAAATGACATGTTAACAAGAGAAGGAAAATGATATTTTATCACATTTATTGATGATTACTTACGTTTTACATGTGTATCTCATGAAAACAAAAGATGAATTTGAAAAATTCAAAAAGTACAAATCAATGGTTGAAAATTAGAAGGAAAGGAAAATTGAGATTCTTTGTAGTAATAGGAGGGTAGAATAATTTTCATATTCTTTTACACTATATTGTGAAAAACATGGAAGCGTTCACCAATAATCAACCTCCAATGCACCGTAACAAAATGGCTTAGCTGAAAGGAAAAATAGAACTTTGGTCAATATAGTCAATGCTATGTTGTTAAATGTTAATTTGCTATTCAACTTGTAGGGTGAAGCACTTTTTACTGCATGTCATATTCATAAAGGAGTTCTTTCTAAAGTAACTTACATTTTACTAGATGGAATATGGAATAATGGTAGAAAACCAAACTTAAGTTATTTTAACTTGTGAGCATGCATAAGATTTTATAATGTTACTAAACCCTATAAATCTAAGCTAGGTCTTAAAGGCAGTTTTTGTTGGTTATGCACAAAATTCTGAGGCATACAGACTTCTACTTAATTCAAATGTTATTATGGAGTTTATTCATGTGTATTTTTTTTAAAATAAATTTGTTTCATATTCTTGTGAAGAGGATCAAAATAGAAATAAGCATATAAGTGAATTTTCTAATACAAGTAACAATGGGAAATGGAAAGAATATGAATTGGGTCTCAAACTCAGGAGAACTTAATGTATTAAGAAAGAAACCTCACTTGGTTCCAATTTTGTTTCTCTTGATTCTATAGTCTTTTTGGTTGAAGGTAATAGAACCAAATATTAAAATGAATTTAGATCCTCTAAAGTTATTTTTTTTTTCTAAAATTTCATAAAGTTACAAATTAGTGGATGCTATTGTCTTGATTTTTAAAATATCATGTGACATCATTATAATATTATCTCTTTTTTCAAATATCTAGATAACAATAATTATTGATTTGTAATTTTAGGAAAAAAATAGCTTTAGAGGATCCACTTCCTATTAAAATAACTATTCTGTTACATGTAGAAGAATATCCTAAAACATTTAGATAAGCCATGTCATCTAAAGATACATCCTTTTGGAAGAAAGCAATGAATGATAAAATGGATTCTATATTATCAAATAATACTTGGATTCTTATGGATTTACCCATAGGATCAAAGGCCATAGAATGCAAATAGATATTTACAAAAAAGTATAATATGAATGGTTCTACACAAACCTATAAGGCAAGATTGGTAACCAAAAGGTTTATCTAAAGGGAGGGCATGTATTGCTTTTACACTTATGCACCAATTGCTCGAATTACATTCGTTAGATTACTCATTGCATTAACATCTTTATATAAATTACATGTACATTAAATGGATATTAAAATAGCATTTCCAAATAGAGAATCGAAAGATGAAATATATATAGAGCAACTTGAGGGTTTTATACTTCTTGGTAATGAGTATAAAGTATGCAAACTAATAAAATCACTTTATGGTCTCAAGCAAGTTCCTAAGCAATGGCTTGAGAAGTTTGATGCGGTAATTTTGTCACATGGTTTTATACATAATAGTGCAAACAAGTGTATTAATTTAGAGTTTACTAATGAATATGGAGTTATTATGTTGATGACATGTTAATTTTTAGTACTAATATGGTTGGTATAAATGAAACTGAATAATATCTCATTTCAGTCTCTAGAATAAAAGAATTAAATATACAATCATAGGAATCAAAGTTAAGAGGCATAACAATGATTATGCTTTCAATCAATCACATTATATTAGAAAGATTAATTATCAAGTACAAGCATCTTGGCATAAAGGAAGCAAATACTCCATATGATTTATGTATGAAATTGTTAGAAAATTGTGACAAGATTGTTGCACAAATAGAATATGCAAGTGCGATAGGAAGTATTATGTATGTCGTACATTGTTTAAGACTCGATATCACCTTTACTGTATGCAAATTGCTAAGATGTATAAGTGAACCAGGCATAAATCATTGGAAAGCCATTGGAAGTGTTCTTAGATGTCTAAAGAAAACCATATGCCTTAGTTTACATTATATAGAATTTCTTACTATGTTAGAAGGGTATACAAATGTAAGTTAGATCACTAGTATAAGTGATAACAAATCTACCTTAGGTTGGATCTTTACTCTTGGAGAAGAAGCAATTAGTATGGCCTTTAAGAAACAAACTTGCGTCTCTTATTCAACCATGGAATATGAATTTATTACATTAGTAGCAACCAAGGAAGAAGAATGGCCAAGAAATTTGTTATCAGAAATTAAGTGTAGCCATAACCAATGCCAACCGTTTCTTTATAATGTGATAGTGATGCTACCATATTTATTTCTTATAGTAACATTTATAATGGTAAGTCTAGACATATTATTTTAAGACATGTATATGTGTGAGAAATAATCTTTAAGTGGGGTGATCACAGTTATATATTTGAAATTTGGAGAGAATCTTACTGATCCCCTAATTAAAGTACTTTCAAGAGAATTGGTAAGTAAAACAAGCAGTGGAATGAGTCAAAAGCCATTACAATTAAGTGACAATGGTGATAACTCAATTTTTTAATAAGAATAATTTGGAACTTTAAATTAGTATTTTCTAATATAAAGTACTAGTAATGGTATACCAACTTTAAATTAGTATAACACTAATTTTATAAGGAAAACCATATTTTTTAGTCCTTTTTTATAAATAAATAATTAAAGTAAAATAAAATAAAATAAAAATAAAAGATTTTTTTTTTTTTTACTTAAGAAACTTTATCTTTTCTTTCCTCTTTTTTAATTAAATAAAAATAGATTTTTTCCAGCCATAAATTTCTTTTTAAGAAATTTTTAAGATATAAACTTTCATCACTTATAAAAATCTATTTTCTAAAATGAAAAAAAAAATAATAATAAACCCCCTTTTCCAAAATTAGGGCCTTTAGAATTTTCAAAAATATAATGACCAAAAATTAGGAATTTTCCTTAGAATTTTCTTCAAATAAAATAAACTAATAAAAAATGTAAATCCGACCAATTTGTGAAATTAAAATAAACTTACACACCTACATTTTTGGAAATGAACTATGGAAAGTTTGATCATAAATAGTAGGTATTTAGGCACCTATAAAAAATTACGGGGCAAATTAAAATACTGATTTTTTTCTTCTTTTTTTTTCCCTTGATTGTAAGTAAATAAATTTATTTATATTTTCTTTTATTTATGCATATAAATTTGTTTATCTTTGAAATAAAAGGGTATTTAGAAATATGATACTAAATCTAAAAGGCTAAGGTGATGCTCGCATATGGTTTAATAGGATTAGCTCTCGAACTCGTGATATCTAGTTTTTTAAAAAATTTTCAGAACATGTAAGTTAATGGCTAAATTAGAATCAATCAACCTAATTGGTTTTAATTTAATCATATTTCTCAGTTTTATTAGACGGCGATTCTAAAACTTTTCTAAAGTATAAATAAACTAGGTTTTTTTTTTTTTTTTTAAAATTTATTCAATGGTTTAAACTAAATGTATATAAGGTTTAGTTTAAATCAAGTTAACAAAAATAAAAACCAAACAATCAAGCTCAACAGCTTGTTGACTCTATTGGGATAGAACTTAGAATATTTGGTTCTTATAAATCAAGTTTATAGGAAATAACAAGTTACTATAAAGTGCTTGTACGCATTAATTTTGATTAATGCAATTTGGTTGCGTTAGAAGAGGTTGAACCATTAGGTTCTTAATCGAGTTTGTCAAATTGTTTCGAGCAACAAAGAACAAGGAAAATCCACCTAATGAACATAGACGTGGTTCTACTTCTTCAAAGATGGTTATTCTTTGTATATGTTCATGAAAATTAAATGAGAATGTGACTTTGAGAGTACTCAAATGAGATAAACTTTTGGTTTGAACAAAGAGAAATGTTATTTCTTATTTCTTATATGCAAATAATTATAGGAGTCATGGTTTAATCTAAGGACATTAATGACTTCATTTGCATCGTGCATACTTATAAATTGGTTGGAGGTTTAAATTGAGAGATACTTTTAATTGTGCATAATATTTCTTCTTTAGGAGCTTATTAGTGGATTTTTTTATCTTCTCCTTATTTTGTGTGGGATGGTGCCTATCCTTCATCTTATTCTTAATAAAATGAATAGTGAGATGAAGAGTAGAATCGATTTTATGAAAATAGAGAACGGGATCGTACAATCTCCCGCTTATTAGTAGTTTGTAAAGCTTTTTTAAGTATAACTTGAAAGAGCATAATGATTTATTTTAAATTTGAATTTTGAATGGTTTAAATTTAAACCTTTTAAATAGATATGAAATTGAATAATTGGATTTTTCTACGGTGCCCTTTTTTATTTTATGGGATTAATCTCATAATCCATCTCACTCTTAATTTGTACTTTTTTAAATTTGAACAATTGAATAAATTGTGAATTTAACAGTTTAAATTTAAAAAAAAAATAAATAGCAAGATGGAGGATGTGACTAATTTAATCAAAATAGAGGATGACATTGGTTCTATTAAAATAAAAAATAAGACAGTCGAATTTCTTCCAATAGTTAGGTTTGTTAATTGAATAAACATAATAGTTTAAATTGAATATTCATATCTATTAATTAGATATACACATCCAATTGTTATAACTATTCGTTTGTACATATATCTATTCAAATAGTATTTTTTCATCTATTATAAATAACTTCTGATTACTTATTCAAAATCATTAATTTTGATATCTCATTATGTCCTGAAAGTGGTATTACTTGTAACAACAGGTAATAATACTTTTAGGAAAGTTATTATTTACACGCCTCAAAATTTTCATTCTGTCTGCAATTGACATTTTGTTCTAACACTTGGTAGACATGGCAGCCAACTAAGAGTGTAAGCTTAAGATTCCAACTCTGTACCCCACTTTGGATATACAAAGTTTTAAAAATTTGAAATATGCACCATGTAATCCTGCAAACATTTTTGCAAGTGTTTTAACCGGGAAGAGAACAATGTTTATATAGGCTATGAGAGCCATGACAAACGTACATAAAACTTGGTGCTGACTTATCCCTCGGGAAAATACTAAGTAAAGATTTGATGACCCAAATGTACGCAAAACATGGAGCTTGACGGATTTTTTTAATAAACTCTTAAAAGAAGCTCTTATTGTTGTTTTTCAAGTTAGGGCATTAAATATTTCATGAAGATCAGAAAATAAATTAGGACCGCACATGAAAATTTTCGATTGATGAAGTTCTCTTATGAAGCAGATCCCAAAAATCGAAGATCCCATATTAATCAAAGTCACACTTTTCCATTTTCCTAAATTATATCTTGGTTCAATATAACATTATCTTTATTAATAGGTCTTATTTTTTCCTTTTTACTTTTTGGGCCGAATTTTTTTTCTTTTACTTGCAAAATATACGTAACTATAAAAGAGAAAAGGTAATTTTACATCGTGAAATAGGGATAACACTAAAATCCCTTTCAGAACTTTGAGTATTTTCTTTCTTTTTTTTTTTTTCAGACTTTGTATACGAAATATGGAGGTAATGAATTCAACAAGCAAAAATTTAATAGCTTATAATGTTTAATAATAATAGTTTAAACTCCAGTTATAAAATTTGACAAGTAAAAAAATTTCATTAATTATGATTTTTAAAAACTTCAAATTTTATTTGTGAAATTGAAAACACGTAAAATTCGGATAGCAATTTTAAGATTATTTCGATAAAATATACCATTGGAAAAAGAAAGAGCACCATAAAAGTTATTGTGTGACAGATACGTCTTGGGTAAAGATGGAGAAAAAAAAAAAAGACCTCATCAAACCAGAATTACTTTCACCGTAAATCCCACTCTGTTTTAATTAAAGTCCATGTTCACACGTCCTTTAAATGCCACTAACTTGTCTGCGTCATTTAAATGCACTCTTTTTCCACGTCGCGATGGAATCTGTCACGTAATCGCTTGTATTAGGATACTGTGGTTTTTAGTTTTCATCAGAACTAAAAGGTAAAAGTTTTAGGTTACGTAGAAAACAGACAACATCAATCCAATGGAATTTAGCAAAACCGAACCCTATATACAGAGAGGAATTAATATCTTGTATATTCCCCAGATCCACTGGAAGGCATTACAAGGGGAGAGAAAGAATTTTATAATTGGATCTAAACTCGATTTTCTTTTCCCTTCACCCGATTATATCCGAATTTGGGCGAAACCCAGATTTAAATTCAACTCAAATTTTATGTACGGGATCCGATTTTTTAAGATCTTTCAATTGTCCTCTGGAAAGAATGAGATTATGCTCCCCACCTTATTTGTCATCATCATGGGCTAATTCTTGGAGAGCTCTCAGAACTCAGATAATCCAGAAACTTAAAAACGGAAGATTTTCCTATAAATATGAGCAATTTCTAGAACAATTGAATGAAAATTTTTACCTAGATCATTTTCTAATTATTTATTGAATATAATATCGATAATGGAGGAAGAAAGCCTTAGCTGTAAGGCATTATCTGTAGATTATAAAGATATCCGACATGCACAGCACAAGATTTCGATGTGCTTTTTCAGTTTTTCTTTTCTTCTTTTTCTCAATATATGAATTATTTTTCTTACAAAATTACCAACTACTATATATATTATAACTAACCAAGGTGAGAGAATCAAATCCGATTGATAACGTTGAGAATCAAATCCGATTCATTCCTCCATTTGGGTATAACATCCTTGATGAATTATCTGTCTTGCTTAGAGAAATATATGTTGATAGATTAAATAATAATAATAATTATAAAACCCAGGTTAAAAATAAAAAATAATAAATTAATTAATTTACAGGAATTAAAGAAAATAAGTAATTTTTATATCTAGACTTTGGATGGCATGTAAATTGATATTAAGTGCTAAGGGTAAAAATGTTATAGAAAAATATTTAAACATTGATATATTATGTAATTAAGTATCAAGTGCAAGGGTAGAACTGATATGGGAAAATGTCCAAACATCTGTATAGCTTGTGATTATACATTAATGTCAGAAGCATTTTGGTACGAGAAAAAGTTATACTCCCTACTAAATCAATTAACCATAACTTACAGTTGTCATAACTTTTTCTTACAAAGACTTACGATACTTTCTAGGAAACCTACAATACTTATCTCAACCTCAAATCCTTAATCAAGATTTGTGCTATTAAAAGAGAAATTCATTAAGAATCAATTTTTCTTTCATAATCAAGTAAGTCTTCCTTTTATCTTCATTATACCTTTTTTAATTTATACTTTTAGGGTTTCTTTAAGTTTTAAAATAGACGTATTGATAGTGTTAGTGTGGTGGTAGTGATATGATTATAATGTAAATTACATCTTGATGGTGTCGCGAAGTGATATTGGGATGTGTAATGTGCGTATACCGTGTCTTGCATGAGTGTGCATATGTCGTGGAATTTTTGTATGTATATGTGTGTGAAAGTTGTGATTTTGGGTAATGTGTGTATGTACGCATGGATTGGAGTGGCGATATGTACTATATGTGTGTATGTAGGACAATATGCTAGAACTTGTGTGAACGTTGGTGTCACGTATGTTTATATTAGGAGGATATTGAAAGGATATATGGAGTGTGGTTTGGAAGCACATAGTATGGAGTAAAGGATGGAGTTTAGGAGAAGGAAGTATTGAGTTGCAAATTTATTAAATTCTAAACTAGCGTTTATGTTTTAAATAGGTACTAGAAGACATGTGGTATTGGATAATTTTGAGATAGGAGCTCTAGGTATAGTATGTGTGTTTGTTAAATGTATGTGTTAGGTTAGTGAATATAAATTGGACTAATTGAAACATGGACTTAATTGTATTACTAGTTGTGCTTGGCTTTAACCACTCGCTAGTTAGGTTCAGTGATGCTGATGAGGTACTTGGTGATCCTTATATAATGTTGTCTCTTATGGAGTCTTGTACTGAAATGATTTAGGTAGATCTAGGTTGGTTTATGGCATTCGGTTGTTGGGAAATACTCAACACTAATACTTATGTAGTATTTATATATATTGCGTGTTAAGGATTATGAGTAACTTCAAGTCTCAAAATGCTAAGACTATGATGGTTGTGAGCCTAAATGAAACATTAAAACTATTGCTTGTTGCATTTAATAGTGGTATTTGTATGTGTGTATGTTTGACTGATACTTGTATTTCATGTGCATGTATATAGTATCATGTATTAACATTAGCTCACTCTATAGGGATTATTATTTTTCAATTGTAGGGATAGGTTATGACGTAAACGATGGGTTTTATGCGGAGGATTATATATTTAACTATCTATACTATAATGAGTAGGGAGATTATTACTACTTTGATGATGGAGTTAGGGCATCATAGTTTAACTGTAAGATGGACTTAAGATTGTAATTATTTTCTTTAGAATTACTTATTGATGAGACTTATGTAGTTATAGAGTCACCTATAACTTTTGTTACTAGGTTTAGTAGGTTTAATTGTTGTTGGAGTTACGAAGCTCTAGTTTATAATCTAGAGTTATTTTATGATTTATGGAATTTGAGTGGATGATATTTTACTCTTATTTAGATTTGAGGTTATTAGATTGTGAATTGGTAAATTTCATGTAATTATTTTATGGATCTTAGACAAGTTGTAGGTTCTTAAATACTTGATGTGTCAGTAGAAGTTAGGGATACGTAGCTGAATTGTGGCGTCTTGGGTTTCGAAGCGTTACAATAATTCCATCAAATGACAAAATCAAGTACAAACAACACTAAAAAGTAAACCAAACTGTATATGAAACCAACCTATTGTTGGTATATTTTATTTTGACCTCCACAATGGAAATTAGGCTCGCCACATGTACGCCAAGCCTGCACGAGTCCTTTTAGTCGGACCTCTTCAATGTTAATTGAAAATAAGGACCTCACGGAATGTTAGGGAAAAATATCTTATCTCCTTGCAATTATTACTTTTTGTGACAATGGATCTTAGCCTCACCTTTTGCGGTAGGGGATCCTAAACCCTAATCTCTTAATGTTTGTGGCCTAGTTTAGTTCGATTTATAAGGTATATCAAATTAGAATATAAAAGAACTGTATTTTTTGGTTTAGTGCAATTAGGGTGTTTATAATTTGGTTTGATTTAAATCCTTAACAAATTGAATTGCTTTTAACGATTTGAGGTTTTGAATTGAGCCACTTTAAAGATGGTTTGGTTCGATTCGATTCAAATCATTGTTAAAGCATTTTGTTTTATTTGTTAATACTAATAGTTATTGAAGCTTTCAACCAAACATTAATGTTTAAAATGAGGAATATTATGCAAGAATTAAAGCTATATAGCATTATGTCATAGTAATAGTGCATCTTAGATGATAGTGAAAGTATGTAAATTTGCTTGAGAGATGAAAAACGACGGTAAAGGAGAAGAAATATATAGTAGAGATTAAGTGTGAGATAGAAGATAATAGAAAAACGTAAATAAAGTTAAAATGAAATGTTAATATAATTTAAAATTAAAAAATGTTACTTATTTTTTATTTTTGAATAAGAAACGGTTCGGTTTGGATTAAATTGGTTCAACTTTGTTCGATTTCCTAAATTGAACTATGAACCGTTTGGACCTCCTCCGAATTGAACCATAAACCAAACCAAAATATAAAAAACTACATTTTGTTGTTCAGATCGAGTTTTGGTTTATTTGATTTGGTTTGATGAACAGCCTTAAGTATAATTAATTTCTCTTCTCAATTTGATTCGATTTGATTTGATGAACAACCATATATATGAGTATCATCGCTACCTTCTTTCTCATACAAACACCTTTTATTTCCTTATTTGTATATTGATCATTCTTGTAGCACTCATAGACTCTATTCAATAAAAGTCCTCATATAGCAAGAAAGTAATAACAAGAAAACCATGTAGAAATATATATAGTTTGGAAAATTTCTAAACTAGCCAAATAAAAGATGTATGATTGGTTTTAAGGGATAAAGCAAGATAGACTAAAAAAACTAAGTAAAATCATTTTAAGAATTAAAGTAACATTTTACTTGTGATTAAAATATATTTTTTGTTATTACATAGTTATTAAAAAATTAAGTTTATAATTATTGATATATATATATATATATATATGTATGTATTCAAATTTTATGACCATAATATTAGAATATACATTGTCATAACCCAAATGTAAAGAATGATGAATAATTTGACTCATACTCATAAAGTCCGTATAGGGAATTCTAAAGCAAACACATGTGATTGTTCTTCCCATCAATGCAAAACCCTTAGGTTGACTTGTTAGTATCTTTACCTCGAGATCATCATGGAGTAATGCAGTCTTAACATCTATATGCTCAAATTCACAATTCTCCATTACTCAAACAAGCAACAAAGTACTTATTGCATGTTCACTCGAGAGGAATTGCTATTTTATTCCCCCTACATTCCTCATAGAGCCTTCATTACTACATTTAGTTCACTTCTAAACTTAGAACAAGGATTCCACGAGGAAAGATATTACATGAAAGTGGCAAATACGGATTCCTTTCCTTTAACTCTGAATTCCAATTTAGTGCCTCTTTCACATTGTTCATTCCATTACTACCCCTAATTATCTTTCCATAATGACACAAAATAATCCTCTAATAGACACATATACCTAATCCTATTTCACAAGTTTGAACCCCCCCCCCCNTCACACCAACTTCAATGCTCGGTTTAAATGTGAGGCATTGAAGGTAAAGATTTATTTCGAGTTCCATTTCCTTGTTGCATTCTAAGAATCTTAACTTAAAGCCATATATAGATCATCAATGCTCAGTATTAAATGATCAACTGGGATGCAGCCCCCCACCACCCACCCCCCTACAACACCACCACCACCAACACCCCTCCCACCCAACTCTCCATTGTACTGCACTCTCCAAGTGTGCTTCTTCCCCTCTTCTTCCTTACCATAGCAAGTTTTTTGTGAAATTACTGTGAGATCTCCCTCCAAGCTGTATGTATGACTTTCATTGAATACAGCTTTCCACAAAATTCTATATGTATCCATAAGATCGAGTATGAAATTCTGCACCCTCCCTCCCCCCCTTCTTCTCTCTCTCTCTCTCTCCACCTCCCCTCGCCTTATGTTAATGAAACCTTAAATTGCTGCCTTCATCTCTCTTGCTTCCTCTATCAATCCATACATTTGCACAAGTTTGACCCCCTGTGTTTATGTGTGTCTCTGTTTATCCATCAAAGAAAGTGAAGCTGTTTTGTCCCCTCATTCGAGGTATGTTCATGTTTGTAGCTTTTGTTTTTGTTGATCATTTATTCAACGAGGTTCATATGTTGGTTTAACTTAGGGTTTTTACTTCAATTATGAAGTTGTACAACTTTAATTATGCCTTTTTGTTTCTATTATTATTATTATTATTATTTTTACTTTGATTATGCCTTTGCTGTACAACTTGATTCCTTTGTTGTTTGATTTTGTTTTACATTAATATGTTTAATGAGGCAATTTCCATTCGGGGCTTTTACTTTGATTAGGAAGCTTCTTTCTTGTTCTATAGCTTTTGTTGTTCGTAGTAGTTCATAATTGTTGATATTGTTTAGCGTAATCACCAATACTGGAACATAAACTTATTTGTGAAATATTTAGCTAATGGAGACTGTTATAGGGTTTTGGATGTGGTGTAGACTGTAAGCAAATTAGCTTTCCATAATAGATGGGAATGATTAGATGTTTTACCATGACACAGGCTAACGCCAAGATTAAGAGAAGCATAAATTGCTAACTGAAACCACCAAATTAAGTTTAGTTTCTTACCTTGATTATAACGTGCATTTGCTGGCTTAGTTGATAGAGATTCTCCTCATCCATTGATATTAATGTTTATATCATGAGCATTTGCAGAAGTTAATAATGTTTCATTTTAGTATTGAAGGTTTATCATAAATGGAGGTATGTTAAGCACTGGCTAAGATATTTAGTAGTCTAGAAAATGTAGCTATGCTTCATGATCTTTTACCCGAGCACCGTTTGCTTTTTGTTAGAGTGCTTCTTTAAGAGAAATGACTTATGTCATTGGACAAGTGGAAGTTATTTATTTGGTCAAGTGATTGATATATAGGTTACTTTTGCCTAATGTACCCAATGCCGAGGGAGAAGAAATAAATATTTGATGGGAGGAAATGTATATAGAGAGAAGGAAATGGATGGTATTGTTAATAATGTTTACTAGCAAAACTATTGTGCAATTATTTCTATCATGTGTGGGATTGTCTAGCTATTAAATATCTTCTATAGCACTTGCGGGTGCAGAATATATTTCTCTATTCACTTGCAATTTATATATGGCTTGTCGAATAAAGCTTTTTGATATAGGAAAAGACTAGCATGGTGTAATTTGTAGAAGATA
This sequence comes from Lumnitzera littorea, assembly GCA_024138015.1. Classification (NCBI taxonomy): domain Eukaryota; kingdom Viridiplantae; phylum Streptophyta; class Magnoliopsida; order Myrtales; family Combretaceae; genus Lumnitzera; species Lumnitzera littorea. Next base: position 12,132,743 of record JAMXBB010000007.1, on the reverse strand, counting down.
TTGCAAATGTTGTAGTTTATGGAGCCATGCAATTAATCACGGCAATATTTGCATCAAGCTCTTGGTAATTGTGAACTTTGGGAATTTTATTTTAATAGCAGGGATTTTCATTATCTCTTACAATATAGTTTTCTTTTTTAATTATTGTAAATGTTGTAGTTTTTTTCCCCTTCTTTCATATTATTTCATAACTAGCCTTGTTTGAAGAGATCCTAGTAGTGCCAAGGATAGGAGGAGGACGTTCTTGTCTTATTGATAGTTGAATGAGTTTCCTCATATTTTACAATGGTGGCCAAATTGAGATGTAATTGTCCAAAATATAATTGACTAGACAAGAAAAAAGAGATAGTATCATTTTTATGGCTATGGCTTTTTGTGCCTTAATAATTGGATTTAACACTATGTATGGTTTGTAGCATCTTCTACATGGATTTGATGGCAAGATTCATTTAATTGAGGTGTTAGTTATATTCTTGTATCTAAGGATTTATAGCCATACCAACTCAAATTTATAGATAGATCCTATACCTTCATCTTGCAATGTTTCATCTAATTTAGTTAGATTAATGCATAATAGAATGAAAGCTTATGTTGGAAATAAAAACATTATTTTTCTTGGATCCTTGTACATTCTTCTTCTATGGCCATCTCCTTTGATTGTTAAACAAAGCATGACATAGAGGGAATCTCATATTCATATTTATAAAAAGCATGGCTAGCAAGAAATCTTCAAGCTCTTCATCATCTTAACTTCAAAATTGCTAATTGAGAATTGGCTATGTGGTAGATTAAGTCAACAAGGCAAGTACTATATTGTACGAATATAGCTAAGACAAGTTCTAGATAGTTAACTCAAGAGTTCTCAAACCATACATACATACTTAGATAATCAGCCATTTTGCTAAAAAAGATGTGGTTGATATTTTGTGCATACTACACATCATAATTCATTACTTCATGTACAAAACTATGATCCAAGAAAAAACTATCGTTACAAAACATTTTATCAATACATAATTATAAAAACATATCTCCTCCTTACAACTAAGTAGCTACACATCCCTTTTTCTAAACATTGATATTTAAATTCGTTATTTTTGTTCCTACTATATACAATGTACAATATAAGCATTACAATGATAACCACCTACATAAGACACAATACCCATTGAAGCAACCTTTCTCATTCTTGTGACACTTGCAATTTGTGCTCTAACTTAATTATCCTTTCCTTATGCTTCTTATTTCCTACCTCTATTTCACATTCCAACTTCTCAATTTGATTCTAAAATTTTCTTCTACGCTATGACCCATAACAACACATTGGAGGATCTACCCATTAAAGCATTGTCATTTGTCTCCCACCTACATGTTACAATAACATAGTATTAAGTAAATTGAAAAATAAGTCCCTTAGATATAAGTAAATTGAACAATAATTCCATTAGATAACTTTGATTAGGAATAGAATTATACCCAAAATCTTAGATATCTATGAAATCTTTCTCCCAATCAATCCTCACTTCTAAGATGTTACAACAACGGATTTCTCACCACAACTAAAACATATGTTTTTCTCTATTGAGTTTGAGGAAGTGATTGAATCTGAACAGCTCAACATGATAGCACACTCCATCCTCTTACATGATACCACATTGCATACATACGGTGAACTTGGTCTAGTCTGATTAACATCAAAATTAAACGAGTAAACTTCTTTTAAGTGGCAAACATGGATATGACATATTCTATAAGGTATATAATAAATGATAATCAATGTATCATCATGTTTGGTGCAATTTACACTAGAAGCAAGCAGATTTTCTTCATCATTTAGAGCATCCAAGCAACTGGTCGAATATGTATTATATTTAAATAAGATGCTTGGGGCTTCTCAAGGGCAAAAGCTAGGATTCATGTTGTATAGATGATATGATAAGAAAAAGAAAAGAAAAGAAAATCTAATTTTAGAAAAGATCCTTGCTTCCATGATGTTACATGTAATAGATGGTCTTTAATAAGTGCAACACATGTTTTCTTCTTTCGAATTTAATGAAGAAACTAAATTCGAATAACTTGACATGATTATTTACTGCAAAATAAGCATACCAAAGATTGATTTATGCATATCTAAAAGTAGGGGTAGTTGGCAGTTATTGAATATTATAATCATTGAACCATTCATGCCCCTTATCTTTATTTGAATGTTTAAACACATGACTTAGGCTTAGGTCCTTATAATCTTTATTTGACCTATTTTAAGCTCTTCTAATTTAGTTCGAGCTCTCATTAGAGATGTGTGCATGATAGAGCCTATGGGAGTTTAATGAAAACTCCACCAAAGAGGCTTATACTTAAGTTTAGATCGACCAAACAAGTCAAAATGGGCCAAGACAACTCAACTTACTCTTTAAAGAGGTTAGCTTAGGCCCAAGGGTCCTTACCTAAAGTTACTATAATGCTTAGACTAAAAATAGCTAATAGCTATGCCAAAATACAAAAGAGTATTTTTCAATTATTTAATCCAAAAGTTTCTAACTAGTGTTAATATGATATTCATTAGATTAGCCTTATAAACCAATGCAACTCCTTTCCCATAATCAATGTGAGATTGTAAACACATAAGGTATCACAATTTCTCACTAGACACGGTTCTTTCTCCTTTTTTAGTGTGGATTCAATACATTATTACTACTCTCAATTTATAGGTCATCTTTGAAGCATGTTAGAATTTATACCGTGGTGATACTCCTTGCCCTTCTTAAACCTTTTCTCTAAACTAGGTCAAAACAATCCCTTAATCATTCACCTATTGTTAGGGGTTGGTTTTAAGATCATTTATGACGCCCTAAACTAAGAGTAGTCAATAACCATGTTAATAAACACTAAATAATCTTTTTTAACCATTTGATAAAAAAGTTTCTAATTAATGTTAACATAGTATTTATTAAATTAGCCTTATAAGCCAATACAAGTCATCTCCTATAATCCATATGGCATTATAAACACATGGGGTACCAAAGTTACTTATCAAAAATCATAAAACTGCCATTAATTGCTTCTTGATATATGTGGTATGTATAACATTATCGAAGTGCTTCTATTTGCTTACAATTTAAAAGTGCTATGAAAAGTATATTACAGTGATAATTAAATAAGTGTAATGTGTGATGTTGTTTAAGGAGTAATAGCAAGTTGTAAATCCGTTTTTTGCGTTAAAGTCCTAAAGTAGAGCTCATTTTGTGATGTGGAGATGATATGCATAGTATTGCAACAAGTTATGCTTTGAACACAGGTATACTTTGGCAAATACTTCGATGATCTTAGTATTTTCGGGAGTTGTGCAAGTCTTAGGCTTGATAGCTTCTTTATTTATGTTTTATATGATTTTGTAAGTGGATATTGAAGAATTGAAGAGGTAAAGCCAGGTCGATGAAATGAGGTGTGGTTGTATGGAAAATGTGGGATTGTTACATGTTAGGTGCTTTAAAAGCACACTAGATGTTTAATAGGTCGAAAATTTTGAATTAGACTTGTTAATGTTTTAAGGGTAGCATAACATTCCTTCCTTTAAGTACCTTGATTAAGAAAAACACGTTGATGAATGAATCAAGCGGATAATTGGACGGTGGGGCTCATTAGGTGATTAGTCATCTTGTGATAGTTTTGTAGACCACAGAAAGCCCCATGGTGTAAGAATTATTACTACAATTAAGATAGAAATTATAGTTGCAGGCATGCTCTAAAAATAGAATAATACAATAGAGTGATGACCGTGATAATTTTTAATAAAATGTTGCTAATATTCTATCCATGCCATTATTCTATTTTTTTAATGTTTATTGCTTGTGACTATGTCAAAAATCATATTTGTAGCATGAAGTAACCCGCTACTTGCTGGGTACGAGCGAATGCATATCTGCCACGAATTGCTGGATTTATAACTATATGGATTACCCGGCGAACAGAATGTCTAAATAAAGTACTTTGAAAAACTAGCCGTTGCTTGTTCCCCTTTGCCCAAACCATTCAGCATAGTAAGTGCTCCATTAAAAAAAGAAAATAAGGTAAAGTAAAATAGAAAAGTTTGGCAATATTGAGATTTAATATATTTGATAATTTAGTAGGAAGTCATCAAGAAATAAATAAGAGGTTTGGTCACATTTAGATTTGATACATTCAATAATTTAGTCCAAAGTGACCATCAAATTAAAAAAATAGAAAGTTTCATCATATACATTCATAATTAGTCCGAAATCATCATGAAATCAACTTCTTCATCATTTGCAAGAATAAGCCATACAATATCATTTTTTTTTAAAATCATATTAAAGCCTTATGAAGAGTGAACCAAATTTGATATATTCTATTAGAAAATTAGTAATCATTCCATTAGATTACGACAAAGTTGTCCATACAATACAATTTGGTCACATGATTTCGGCACCTGAAAACATTTTCCGATGAAATATAACATACCATATATGCCCATAGAAAGCAGGATTCTACTGTTACCATAATAATTTCAAATTTGCATGCGTCTAAGTATGGTTCTTACAGATAAATACTAACCGTAATCTTATATATATGTGAAAGATGGGTTCCCAGTTTACATTGAACATTGTTTGATGTTCAAAAGGAAGTGCCATGAAACGCACAGTATTAAACTATGGCTGAGCATTCAATGGGCCGAAAGCCCAACGAGTTCATGAGCTTATCTTGCTCCTTTAATTTAATGGGTAACTATTACATACCTATGATTTAAAATATGGTGAAGAACATCCCTATCCTTCTTAGGAAAAATAATTATAATTACAAAAATACTGTTGCTGAATCATAAATATAAATTAGATAATTTTAACTATAAAAATAATGTTACTAAATCGTATCTTTAAAAAACGATTTTAATATTATAAAAGATGTCGTCTTTATGAAATGCGATTTTATAAATTTAGTACTGTATATCGTATTTTAAAGATGTAATAAACCTAAAAAATTAACGTTGCATATATAACATGAGATGTAGGGTTGTTAATTATATAATTTTTTTTTTAATCTTACTAGGTGGTCGGACCATGTTTTGTTAAATTTAGATCAGCATAGAATCATAGTTTTCGTAAAATCAAGTTAGAGTATAACTTGGTAGTCAATAAACTATTCCTATTCCCTACGAGTTTGACAAACCGCGCTAAAGTCCTTTATCTTTAAGATACAATGACCGTGTCATTGGTTGCATGATCAACATGCATCAATTGATAGGGAACGGGAGTTGCATCCTTTTAAGCTGTGTTTTGCTACAAGTACATAAGAATTGAAAATATTTGAGAAGCTATAGACATAATCTCGGTGATATAGCATTAAATGTATAAGAATAACACCTAACATACTTTCTTTCTGCAATATCTTAGGTGATAATTTCCTTCTGTTTACATGGATTTAGGGGTAACAGGTATTAGGCCGGATGAAGGCCTCACCTTATTTCCTGTTTCCTATTACATGGGTGCACTGATATTCCAAATTCAAAATCAAAGCCTATCTTAATTGTTATACTGTGAACTTAAAAGGTACGATCGGTCTACCATATGTCCTTTCCTTTTCCCTTGATAAGGGCAAGTAAGGCACGAATCCAACACTGTCCATTCTTTAAGTTTTAATTTACTTGGAAAATAAATTCCTAAAAGGATTAACAAATAAGCCAACCAAGTAAACTCATCTATTGTATAGAGAAATACATTAGACCATATAGAACTTAATCATTAAATATAACATACCATGCAAATATCATAGACAAAATCGTTTGGGGGCTAGCTAAGGAGGTCGAGGCAATAAACACATGCCTTAAAATTGTTTTAAGGCTATTTACCAACGCCTTTTGTGTTCTAGATGGATGGACCAATATTCAATTTTCTTTCATGCACTATATGCTTATTTGGCATGGATATGATGAACTGGAGTCACTTTAGGTAGGGATTTGGGTAGGGATCTTTTAGGCTTGACTAGATCCACCAAGCCTTATCTCTATAGACCTCGGACTTAACCCTTAGTGGCCTAGGTCCATGAAGAGTTGTAACGGCTACAAATTGCAAGGATAAAACAGTTACGTCTTAAATATTAAGGGCACGTCGGACATGGTAGCTCCACTCTCCTACACTTGCAGGAAAAGATCTCTCCTACTAACTAATTTCTAACGGCCGACTTTACTTTATTATAAATATCAGACATTTACTCAATGGTAATCTTCTCTACAAATTTTGCATTCTAAGCCTGCACACTTAGTATTCTATTCTACAAAAAGTTTATTGTTGACTTAAGTATCGAAGTGGCATTATCGAACAACCCCTCGACATCCCTTCATTGTGTATTATTTTGCAGTCTCAATATGTATAGACCTTAATCAACTACCGATAAGAACTGAGGAACAACATTTGGTGTCGTCTGTGGGAAAGAGAATTTCTACACCTGAAATCCTAAACACATCAAATACATAACCCACATCAAGCCTTTCTACATCATGTCTTAGCGCGAAGAGCAAGGAAATCAACAGTTGTTGAACAACCAACCTGGAGGCAACCAGCCCCTCTTAAGAGCTGTGCTGGAAGAATGCCTGGAGTACGTGGAGAACCTAGTTGAGAAGTATGTTGAGTAGAACAGGGAGCTCTGAGCTTGCCTGGAAGAAGTAGAGCGTCGCACTGAACAAACTTACTACCCCGAACCTTTGGATGCCGGTAAATCCAGTAGTAGCTGTAGAATGGAAGGACTCAGCAACCCGATCCGCCGCTACAACAACAACCAGTAAGGTCCGCGGCTACCTGCAATTGAGCTCACGCTAGCAATGAGCAGGAAGTCGACTTGTAAGGAGTTTAGGCTCATTCAGCTGTACAACGAGCTCACCTAGTGGACAATGTTGACTTAAACAAGCTTTGTGCGATGGTAAGGCGACTTTTTGAGTAGTAAGGGAGCAAGCCTGTTGGCGACACCAAGTTGGTAGCTAGTAATAAGACTCCCTTCACTAGGGATGTCTAGGACAAAGTATTGCTCCCCAATGGCAAACTTCCATCCCTGGACTAGTATGATGGCATGGGTAAACCCTATGACTATCTCCTCCACTTCCGTACCCTCATGAACCTTCATGGTCATAGAGATGCCATACTATGCAAGGCTTTCCTAAGTACGCTAAGGAAGGCAGCATGGACGTAGATTAACCACCTCCCTAATAATTCGATCAGCTCCTTCGACGAGCTGGCTAGGAAATTCAGCCTCCATTTTAAGGCTAGCAAGCCTCTATTCAAGGACACTTCGTCGTTATACCTGGTAAGGCAGGGCGAGGGTGAGTCCCTGCATGACAACATGGCTTGGTTCAACAACACTGTGGTCGAGATCCTTTAGTTGGATGAGGGAGTTGCTGTCCATGCCGCACAGCTTGGCATTAGACCTTCGGAAGATTTCCTCCAATTATTTGTGAAGAGCAAGGCTAAGACCCTAGTCGACTTCCGGAACAAAGCCTAGAAGTACATCGACCAGGAAGACAAAATTCGCATTAGGCGCGATGCCGACCGAGAAAGGTTGGGTAGAAAGCAGGACAAGAAGAAATTGTCCATTAAAAATTGCCTTGGCAAAAGGATACCGAGTAGGCTAGAGGGGGAAAGCTCTGGGAAGAAGAAACGTCGAGCAGAGCGTGACCTTCTCCCCCTTCCCATTTACGACTAGTACACGCCTTTGAATGGACCCATAGCCCGGGCTATTTCGAAGTGAAGCACCAAAACTTGCTGCAGAGGCCGCAGAAAATACAGGGAAACCCCAGTTACCGGAACTCTGACAAATGCCGTCAGTTCTACGACGATCATGGCCATACAACTAAAGAGTACTTCTAGTTAAAGAATGCTATTGAATAAGCCATTCAACGTAGCTTCTTCAATGATTACGTAGCACATCAGCGGAACAACGACTGATTTGACAATGACATTAACAGGGCACCTTGGAGGTGATGGACCAAGGACGCCCAAGCGGAGCAGAATAATGACCGCCACAATGATTGCGCTCCTAATGGAGTCATAAATATAATTATGGAAGGCCTGTACCTTGGGAGTCGACTAAGAACTAGTAGCTCAGTTAATGCTCAATCAGAGGTGCTGGTAGTTAGGGAGAAGAGACAGAAGTTAGACACTTCCATCTCCTTCTCCAATGCCAACCTTGAAGGGGTCAACACTCCCTACCAAGATGTCCTAGTGATTGGGGCAAGGATCTCAAAATTTGAGGTCTTGAAGATTACGGTGGACACTAGCAACTCTATCGATATACTCTTCCTCTACACGTATGATAGGATGAAGAAGAAGCTACTAGTAAAGATGAAGCCGTACCACCACAATCTGATCGGTTTCAACAGCAGCACGGTTCGAGCTAAGGGCATTGTCACGCTGGACATGGAACTTGGCGATGACAACTATGTAGCACAATGACTTGTGGAGTTTGTTGTGATCAATTGTCCCTCCCCTTATAATACGCTCTTAGGAAGACTACGCCTAAACGCATTTAGGATGATCACATCCTCCCTGCATTTGAAGGCCAAATTCTTGACGCCCATGGGGGTGGGAGTACGTAGGTGCGATCAGAAGCTCTTGCAAGAGCTATATGTTAGGGCGGCCAAAGGCGATGGCATCTTTGCCCTAAAGATGGTCCCATAGGAGAGACCGGCTGAGAGGGGCAAGCTTAGAGAAAAAACTAAAGATGTCTAAATCGATGACTCTATCAACCAAACAATGAAAGTTGAGATTGAGACCTCAGCCGAAGTGAAGGATGAAATTAGTGCCCTCCTGTAGGCAAATTCGGATAGGTTCGCTTGGTCGGCATTCGACATGCTTGGAATTTCCCTCGACTTAGCAACCCATAGGCTTAACATCGACACTACAGCTTAGCCTATTAAACAAAAAAAGAGGCATTTTGCCCTAGAATGGTAGGCAGCAATCGAGGAGGAAGTATAGAAGCTGCTCAAAGTCGACTTCGTAAGGGAGGAAAAGTACCCGACGTGGTTGGCAAACGTGGTACTAGTGAAAAAGAAGAATGTGAAGTGGTATATGTGTGTTGATTATACCGACCTCAATAAAGCTTGCTTTAAAGATTGTTTCCCCCTCCTCAGAATTGATCAACTTGTCGATTCTACGTTAAGATACGCCTTCTTGAGCTTTATGGATGACTTTTCGGGATACATTTGAGATTAGATTATTAACAGGCGTGTAAGATGAGAATGTTAGGATCCTCGGTCTCTTCCTCTCGATATCTGAATTGTGGTCATTGTCCATGCCAAGTCTATCCTTTGTACTTTTTTGCTTGTCATTCTTTCCATTTGCTTTGCTCTGATCGGCCTCTTGTCATGCCTTTTGCCTTGTCTTTTGCTAGAGACTTGAAAAAGTCTCCATGAGGCTTGACTTCATCGATTATGACATTGAAGGCAACACTCATATCCAATTCTAGGATTTGGACCATTTCGACCATAATTTGGCCAAATAGTCCTTGATTAACTCATCGAACTTTTGTTTAATGGTGTTAAGGATTGAGGAGTCCTTAATAGGAAGTTTACTTGCAAGAAAGTGTTGAAGGAACACTTCTACTAGTTCATCAAAATAGGAAATGGTATTAGGTTTTAAGGATCTCCAAGAAGCCTTTGACCGAATGCGCACTAATGACATGAAGCTGAACCTCTAGAAGTACGTCTTCGGCATCAGCTTTAGCAAGTTCCTTGGATTTTTGGTCACCTAGAGAGGCATCGAGGCTAACCTTGAGAAGATTACGACTATTAGGGGAATGAAGCCCCCAACATTAGTCTGGGACGTATAAAAGCTCATTGGCATGGTGGTTTCCTTAATCAAATTCATTTCGAAGAGCATTGACAGATGCGCCGAGTTCTTCAAAATCCTTAAAAATCCCAAGGGTTTTGAATAGACTTTAGAGTGCATCGCTACCTTTTAGCAGCTCTAAGAATTCTTTGCTCATCTACTCGTCCTCTCTAAGCTTGTCCTAGGTGAGGATCTATTTTTGTACCTGGCCGTAAGCGATAGGGCTCTCTCCTCTGTATTGATCAGAGCAGATGGAAGAGAACATAGGCTAATATATTACGTCAACCACATACTTCATGGGCTCGAGTTAGGTACACTCGGGTAGAAAAATTTGTATTGGTCGTCGTCATTACTACTAAACGGCTAATGCCCTACTTCCAAGCTACCAGGTGATTGTACTTACGGACCAGCCACTGCATACCATGCTATAGAAACTTGATGCGTTTGGACAGATGATGAAGTATGCAGTGGAACTAAATGCGTACGGAATCCAGTACTAGCTACGAACGGCTTACAAGGCTTAGGTCCTAGTCGACTTCGTAGTAAAATATACCAAAGAAGAAAGATCGCTATGCAATGAAAAATCGGTTTGAACTCTTTATATGGATGGATCATCTACTACTGGAGGTGGAGGTGTAAGCCTTGTGTTAGCTGGCTCACATAAGGTCACCATTTGTTACACCCTTAAGTTCGGGTTTGATTTCAGTAATAATGAATCTAAATACGAGGTGCTTATTGCCAGCCTGAAGCTGGCCAAGGCGATCGGGGTTAAGTGGCTGTGGATATTCTTGGACTCCATGCTCGTTGTATAGCAGGTCCGGTGTGAATATGAGGCCATGGATAGTACCATGGCTAAGTACTTAGAGAAGGCGAGAAGGCTCCTAGTGGACTTTCCCTTTTGGAACATCGAGAAAATCCCTTAGATGGAAAATTCGGCGACCGATTGGCTATCCAAGCTAGCCTTAACTAGCATATAGAAGCCCAACATGAAGGACAACAAGATCTTCATAGAGTACCTATTGGAAAAAAGCATAGTTCTAAGCTTAGCTGAAAATCTGGAACTAACTACGGTAGCACCAGAACCAAGCTAGATGGATGCCACCTGGAGCTACTTAGAGGAGGGAACATTACTAGAGGACAGGAGGGAGTCGAAGAAGCTTCGGTACTACGCCACCAATTATATACTAATTGATGGCATCTTATACCACAGGAAAATCAGCCTCCCCCTCCCCCGGTGTCTCCAAGAAAGGGAAGGACTGCTAGTCATGGAAGAGTTGCAGGCCGAAGTGTGTAACAATCATATCCAGTCCTAAGCCCTGTACCTTCGAGTGTTATGGCTTAGATATTACTGGCTTACCATAAGGCAGGACACAAAGGATGTAGCTAAGAAGTGCCGCAATGCTAGAAGCATGCCCCAATTAATTGCGTACCCAGCATTGTGCTCTAACCCCTAATGAGCCCATGGCCGTTTGCCCAATAAGGGATCGATATCCTCAGCGCCTTCTCGAAAGCATTAGGAGGATGGCAGATCATAATTGTCGCCCTAGACTACTTCACAAAGTGGGTGGAGGTCGAAGCCATGGCTAGAATCATAGAGAGGAGTATATAAACATTTGTTAGAAACAACATTCTCTCTCGGTTTAAAGTCCTCCATGCACTAATCACGGATAACAACTGACAATTTGACAACCCCAAGTTCAAGGAGTTCTACCCCAAGCACCACATCGCTGTGTACTTTACCTTGGTTGCCCACCCCCAATCGAATGGATAGGTGGAGGTGACCAATCGAGTCATTTTACCTAACCTTAAGAAGCGCGTCGACCGATCTCATGGCGCGTGGATCAATCTCATGGCACATAGGTTGATGAGCTGCTTAACATCTTATGGGGGTACAGGACTACGCACCGTACTTTAATGGGCGAAACCCCCTTTCGTCTAGCTTTTGAGTTGGAAGCTATTCTCCCTATCGAACTTAAACTCCCTAATATTTGGACTTGAAGTTTTGACGCCGCCTTAAATGACTCATTGCTACAGGCAAGCATAGATACTATTGAGGAAATCAAAGACCTCACTACTGCTTAGGTTATTGTATACCAACATCAGGTTACCCGGTATTACGATTAGAAGGTCTGACATAAGGAATTTAAGGTTGACAACCTAGTGTGCTGAAAATTGGAGGCCACTAGTTCATGAGAAGGCCAGGGTAAGCTGGCCCCCAATTGTGAGGACCCGGTTAGAGGTAGGGAGAAACAAGGCAATGGAGCATACGGGTTAGAAAGATTGGATGGCGAGCTTATCCCACGCACGTAGAATGTCGACAATCTACGCTTCTACTTTGACTAAAATTTTATCATGTACTATTTTATTTTCAATTTTAGTCAAAATAAAAAGCTCTCAATTGATTGCGTACTTCTCTCTCTCTCTCTCTCCTTTTGTTTCAGTCGTCTTGCCAGCCTTTCAAAAAGGCTCATGAATAGTTACTTAGGCAGGCCAGAATGTCATCAACCTGACCCCTTTGGGGTAACCTTGGCAAGGGGAAACACCTCTTGCATAGAGGAACTCCTATAAACTAGGCAGGTTGAAACACCACTGACTTGACCTCCTTTGGGTAACCTTGGCAAGGGGAAACACCCCTTGTACAGAGGAACTCTCATAAACTAGGCAGGTAGGAAAACTACCGACTTGACTCCCTTAGGGTAACTATGGTAAGGGGAAACACCCCTTACATAGAGGAACTCTTATGAATCAGGTAGGTCGAAATGCTATTGACCTAACCCCCTTAGGGTAACCTCGGTAAGGGGAAATACCCCTTACACAGAGGAACTCCCCCAACAAAATCTTGACTAAGGGTCTACAAAGCTTATAGAGAGAATAGTGAAAGACTTGAAAAACTTAATTTATTTATTCTACACTTTTATTTACAAAGCAAAGGCTGGCATCCCAGCCTTGAAAAAAAAAATTATAGAACCTTGCTACTGCCTGGGATTAGTTAGCTCGGATAACTCTGAAAAATCCAAGGCATTAATCTGCTTCGAGTGCTGATCCGCAGGCACTTTAGCTGGTAAGCCTTGAGCTGTAAGGGAGCATGAGACATGTGGATTAGGAGTGGTAGGATACCTTACTAGCTGATCTTCCCTTGGGATGGCTAGGGCGGCTTCTGATGCATCCTCCTATTGAGTTGCCAAAGCGGGGCCGGATGTAGAAGCGCCTTCCCCTTTGGCTGGGGCCTCCCTCTTCTTGATGAACATGGGGGACTCCAAAAAATCTAGGAAGCTCAAGTTTAGATCTAGATAATGGGAAAGGATTTCTCTTTTGGTAAAGCGAGTGAAATCAGTAAACAGGTCCTCCAGCTCCTCTAGCCACTCTTCGGTAGCCCTATAGTAGGCAATTGCCTTTTTCATAGCAGCATTGTTGAGGACCTCCGCTCTCTCCATCTTGGAGATGGTCTCTTCTATCTCCAAAACCCTGCCCTGCAGCTCCTTAACTTGTTGCTCCAGAGTAGCCTTCGAGCCGGCCAGTTCTAGCGATGTAGCCTTAATGCCCTCACATTCGGACGCCTTCATCATTAGCTTAGCTTTCAGCTTGGCCATGGAAGCCTTTGGCTTGGTACTTTCTTTTTCAATTTGGCCCCTAGTTGTGCCCTCCTCCTCCAGTCGTTGCGAGAGATGAGCTTTTGTTTTCTGCTCGTTCTCTAGCCGAGCCTTCAGTTCCGTAACTTTTCGAGCATCCTTCTCCACTTTGCCCCTCTCCTACTTCGTATGCTTAAGAAAAGCCTTGCCACCTGCACAATAGAGCGGCAAGGGCACTTGTTAGCTTGAGCAAATTCTCTTAAGTACCTCTTGCTAGAAGTCTCCGCCACTAGAGGCACTTCTTCTGCCAATGTAACCCCCCCCGAAACCTAGTCACCTCTTTTTAGGCGAAATGGGACTTGCTTAGCATGAGGAGCACTTGGTTGTAGTACTGTAAGATGAAAATAGAACGCATAAGTTAGTACCAAATGCCAAAATACAACACTACAATATCATGGAAGATATACTAGCCGTATTAGGGTACTTAAGTGGACTGTGGTTTGTATGGGGTTGCCCATACCCTCTTGGGAGATCTCTTCCAGCATAGCCTAGTCATTAGGGGTATAAGACCCTATAGAAGCCTAGTAACTGAAGGTTCGGTGTTGCAGCATCAGGTTGCTAGCATGGACCTCCCACTTTGGCCACAGGATCTTTCCCTGGGCCCTCTTCATCTCCATCTCAAGGCCCCCCCTCTTCAGTGCTTCATCTAAGGAAGTATATAGCACCTCTAAGAATGAGTTTGGCCCCAGCCTCATCTTTCAAAAGTTATTGAGGACATCTAAAAACTCGTCTCCAACATCATCTATGCTTTGGAAGGGATGAGCCAGGGGCTACTTATTCCATTTCCCCTTGGCTAGAGGATCCCTTGCTAGGGGTTTTTACCTCTTTGTGTCTAGACCAGGCTCTCCAAGTACCTTGGGAACCTTGCGTTTGTCACCTGCGGCTGTAGGTGAGGCAGCTATCTCCCCGGTTCCTTCCTTAGTTGCTCTCAAAGGGGAAATCACTTGTACATTAGGCTTTTCCGTATTAACACCATGGTCGCCCACGAGGATGGGCTCAAACGAGTGGATAGCAAGAATAGGCAGAGCCACGCTCAAAGTTGCTAAGACCGTTGGCCCGTCCTAGATGACGAGTGGAATCCCCTAAGGTAGAGACTTCGACTGTGGCTTGTTGGTCTCTCCAAACCCAGGCTTCGACCTTACTGCCTTCCCTATCGGCTAACTTGCCTTCGATTGTACCTGGCGTTGGCTCATCAGATCATCTACAGATGGACAAGACACCTTTAGAGCCAAGCTCTTGCCTGCAGGAAGATCGATCTAAAGGTTTGAAAAAGAAAACAAAGATAAATCAAAGGAAAGTACTACTACCATTTGTAAAACATTATCGTGACTGGTAAGACCAAGGAAGTCCAACCATCTTATAAGCATTGGACGAAGCACCCTGACATTAGTACAACAAACAGGTGCATATGAATGAACCAGTACATTTAACCTACTTCTTTGCCACAGCTTTCTTCATGCTAGGGAAGAGCTTGGAGATTGGGTGTTAGAAATACCTGTCTACGGTCTCCACAGCGTTGATCTCTTGGCCACCTCTTAGCTTCATGAAGGCTAAGATCTTTTTGATGGCTTCGACGTCACTTAAACTGAGCTTCTTCTCACCTCCAGTACGGACCATTCCGATCCACTAGGTCCAAAAGGCGGCCTCTTTGGGCAGCTCTACCACTACGTATTCGTCCTATTAGCCTTTGACCAAATCGATAAGGCCGTAGAACAATTTCTTTCCCGAGCGTGGCTAGAAGTAAGGCTACCCCCCAACACTCTTCTACTTGTAGAAGTGGCAGAAGAGCTTAAGAGTAGCCCTTATCACTAAGTATTTATAGAGCGCTTGGAACACCTTCAACACCCTCCACCCATTCGAAGGGATCTACGAAGGGCTACAGTGGTAGAAGTCGAAAAACTCTCTCTCAAAATGACTCGGAGGGAGGCGTTACCTAAACTCTAGGTACTTCTCGAATGCTGTGAAGTGTCTCCCTAATAGTAGGGCCACTTGTTCATCCCTGTGTGGAATCTTAATATGCCACCTGGGTATTGCCCCTACGAGGAAGTTGCTGATGACCCAACTAGGAGAAAAATCCTTACTTTTGCTAATATGGTTGCTAGGGCCCTTTCTCGTACCAAGAGCATCGAATAAATCCTTGGTGGGGGGTAAAGGAATATCTGTGTACACGTCTCTAAGGATGGCATTGATGATTCTGGCCCTGTCCAACGCTTCTACAGCCATCCTCGTAGGTTAGTCGAGTTGTGCTAGTGATGACATTTCACCCTCCTACACTTGAGGAGGATCACTACTTATAGAATTTGAATTGGAGGTAAGTTCTAGCGAAGAAGAATTAGCCTCACTCCTATTGATAGACATGATCATGATTGTTGAAAATAAAAATTGAAGCTTTTAAATAAGGTTTAAGAGTTTGAATGTGAATACAGAAATTATGATAATTGAGCAAAAAGATTGCAGAAAAGCGTTCTCTATTTGTAAACCTCCTATTTATAGGAAAACGGCTTGGGAAGCTATATAAGCGGTTATGGGGATACGTATAAACATGAATTCCTTAGAATGCTACCTAATAGATACGTTGAAAGCATTTCAATTAGACAACCACCTTTAAAAGGGCAAAAAGCATGTAGTTAGTCTATTACAACGCGACAACTGTCATGTCGCATTTAATGCACGGAATACCAACAGGCAAAAGTTGCATTTTGAAAGTCCCTTTAATGGGAAGCTTCTTTAGAGCCTGTTCGATCTGCACCTAGTTGACATTATGAAGACATGATGCTCTTATGTTCGCTCGATCCCTATCAGGCCCTGTTCAAGCAGACTGGTCTGTAACATTAGAGCACCTTAACACCCCTGCTCACCTAGCCTTGGATACTTTTAGACTAGCAGACCACTGCCCAAGACGACTCATCACTTCGGGCCTTCTCACCTTGGATTATCCATCACTTCAGATCTGCAATCTCATCACGTCGGCCTTGCCTTGTTAGGTTCACCTTTGTAGGCCTCGGGCTTGGCCCTTAGTAGCCTAAGCCTATGAAGAAATGTAACGGCTATAAACTATAAGATAAGGATAAAACAGTTATATTCTAAATATTAGAGAGACGTTGGACACGACAGCTCTACTCTCCCATACTTACGAGAGAAGATCTCTTTCGCTAATTGATCTCCAATAGCCGGCTCCACTCTATTATAAATACTATAAATCTACCCAATGGTAACCCTCTTCACAAACTTTGCATTCTAAGCCTATGCACTTAGTATTCTATTCTATAAAAAGCTTATTGCTGACTTAAGTATCGGAGTAGCTACATTGGATAACCCCTTGACGTCTCTTCACTGTGCATTATTTTGCAAACCTAGTACGTATAGACCTTAATAAACTATTAGCAAGAACTGAGGAATGACAGACCATATAGAACTTAATCATTAGATGCAACATACTATGAAAATATCACACACAAAATTGTTTAGGGGGCTAGCTAAGGAAGTCGAGGCAATAAACACATGCCTCAAAATCGTTTAGGGGCTATTTACCAATGCCTTTTGTGTTCTAGACGAATGGACTGATATTCAATTTTTATTCATGCACTATATGCTTATTTAACATAGATATGATGAACTGGAGTCGACTAGGTTGAGCATTGCGATTACTTGTGTTGTATATTCTTTTTCTTTTATAACTCTTCCCTTTTTGGCTAAATAGTTATAAATTTTTGAATGGTATTAATTTTAGAGATTAGTTACTTTTTTTCCCTTCCCATCACGAAAAGAAGTGAATATCACACCCCTTGCATATGAGACATCAATTTACTATTTTTTAACTCACTATTTGATTGTCTTTGATACTTTTGTAATATTTTTTAAAATATCACACCCATTGCCATTAGATCATCATTCTTAAAAACAATCCCTCTGTCTACAGTCTCACAACTTATGCAGCACATCTCAAGGTCTAATTAGTTCTTATTCAACGTATACTCTTGACATCTTCTACTAACAAACTATTTTTACCATATATTATGCTCTCCCTAAACCTATGGGATCATGATGGTAGATAGTAAGGTCATCAACCTTTTTTTTTTTAGTACTCTCAACAATAACATCAATATACTTTTTAAACAAATAATAAGGCAAAAATACACTTTTTGTTCTACCTCAACCTTTTTTTCTTCTTTTTGAGTCTGGAATGTTTTCTAAACCTTACAATAATAAGATTTTTGTTAAGTATGTTAATTTTTCTATCCATCTTAGGCATTTACTAGCTAATGATTGGCCTTAAGGTAATGGGCCAATATGTTGAGAGTTTGTAGAATTTTTTCTAACCCTCTTTTTTACACCTAATTAATTTTTTAAGTATTTAATATTTTCATTATACTATTTAATCAAATTATTTTTTTAAATGTTAAATAAATATATTTAATACCATCAACTTATTGATATTAATTATTGGGTCATGGACAAGAAGAAGATTCAACATATTGATAGAAATCCTATTTTTATAAAATTTTTCAAATGTTAATGACTCAAATAAAAGGAAAAAAAAAAAGAGTTGATGACATAAATAAAAAAAGTAGTTAAATGTTAAGAACTAAAAATGTACTTATCCTAATAACAATTAGAGATGCATAGTCCAACATATGTCTTATCAATGAGTCCTCACTCATCAAGAAGGAACACAATATCTACTCTAACATGGTTTACAAGTGACTTTTTAAAAAGAAAAAAAATTGTGTATTGGTTTTCAAATTTCTACTATGGTCCAATAATTGAATCCTTAACCGGTACCTTTTATAATATACTACTCATTAGACTCCATTGGATCATTGTCAAGGCAATCTTGTTAAATTTTGCCCCTTTTTCATTCTTCATAGGTTTCTTCTCCTAATCCAAAACCTTCTTCAAGGCTAATTGCACCAGAATTTCATGTGTTTACACTTACCACAACTTATAATTCTTGCTTTCATTAAACTTCTCAATGTCATATATGGTAGCTATCACTTTAATGTATAGATTACAAACTCTAAATATTATTGATCCCTCTACATTGTTTCAATACCAATTTGCCAAGATCATATGTGGATTTCAACTTACAAATTCATGCAACTAATAATATAAATAAACTTCCTATTAAAATATGACAAATTCTTAAACCCTAGTATTCGTCATATTGCCAAATTGAAATCATTCTTAATCGAAGTTTTATGGATTTGAATCAATTTTTGGTTAAATCAAAGGGGTCATCATCAACAATGATACGAAAAGTGCAATTACAAGGCTTACATTTGTCCATTTGCTATTAATAAGATTTAATAGTGATCTTGAAAAGAGAATAATTTATAAGTTTTTTTGTTTTTTATTTTCCAAAAGCTAGATGAATGTAGGCATTACTCTACACTTTTCCCAATAAGATACTCAGTGTGTGGTAGGGTTGCTGTAGTTGGCTAATCACGTACAATAAGTATGATAGTCGACCTAGGAGATGTCTTGAGCTAATAATATATAGAGAGATGTTGTTAAGAAGAGGTATGGAAAGAAGAACAAGCAAACCCTGTATCTCAAATGTACGTGTGTGATGGCGGATCAAACTCGGTGTTCTCGATTGAATTGCTTGGTTGATTCTCTTTGGAGTGATCACAATAAAGCTTTGGTGTTTAGCTTGAGCTTACCACTATTGTAAATGAATTAAATGAGAAGAAAAGCCTCCTTATTCATTGAGTTTGGAGATTAATCTTATCCATCGAATAACTTTAAGATGGATGGTTGAGATTAAGTTCCTCTATTGAAGCTTATCCTTTATTTAAGTATCCTCTCTTTAGCCTTTATGGGCTTTCATGGGCTTAGATGTGGGCCTATGTATGCTTAAAGACTTTTGTCAACTAAAGAAGGGTCATTATCATTATTATTTGGCTTAAAGACCAACTGAGTCTCTTTAAGAACTAATAAGACCAAATGAAGCCTAAATAGGCTCAAAAAAATTATTTCTGAGTCTACTTTTTGCATATAAGATAACCAAGCAAGGCTAAGAGCGGAATATCCAGTTCGATGATCTTCGTTCTGAGCCTTCCAAGCCTGATCTCCCTAAAACATCCCTAAACGAGCCAATTTCTCAAGCTTTGCCACTAGTTGAAGATATCGGCCTGTGGCATTCAATTGGTGTGAGCTCTTAAAATCGCATTTAGGGTAACTAACCTAGATTTAGGGCCTTCGAGGAAACTTATCAGATTAAGCATAAACTTTACAACTGAGATAGAAAAGTTAGTCAAAGTGATCAAGTGAAGTTAAATTCCAAAAATAATGACCCAAAATTCCAATTTTATCTTTAGAAGTGTGATTACTTAATATGGTCTAAAAATGATTGAAATCCTTAAAATCGAGCTTGAAATATAACGAGAACTTAGATATAAGTTAATTAACCTATAAGATAAAAAAATATAGTATAATATACTGTATGAGTATACACGTATTTTTATGAGTATATCAGGTATATATAATAATTATACTTGTAAATTAACTCAAAATTTCATAATTATATATAATATGTGATGAATTCATAAACATAAATAAGAAAAATATCTTAAAAATAAAAGATATGTTAGAAACATAATTATAAGAGTACAATTACACGTGACACATGATACATATATAGGATATATACATAAATATACAAAATATTAGCATAATACATATATAATACTAATAATTAAATTAAAAACTAACTAAAAAATTATCTAAAGGATTGAAATTGGCTTGGAATTGCTTGGAGAAATTCGTGGCAGTCCATCAAACTATGACAATACGAATCACACCTTAGAATACTCCTAAATGGACACCTCATACTTAGCAAAAGTGGGAAAATAAAGAAAGAAAAATTAAATTTGGCTGACTCAAGAGTTATGAAAATGTAAATAACTCTAGACTTGTTCCATTTAGTAATCTAAAATCTAGGGGAGTGATAGGAAATTTTAAGGAATCAGGAGAAAACAAAAAAAATATAGTAAAGGGGAACTATTAGATAAAGTTGGAATCTGACCCAATTGAGTATCTGCTGTTGAACCCGACTAGCCACCACCGATCCAACCACCACCTAACTTCGACAAACACCTACCAGCTGTCGGTTATTATAGCTTTAGCGAAAGGTAGACCAAACTTCTACCCTATTTTTCATTTAATTTTAAAAAAGATATTAAATCTACTTAGAAAATTATAGAAAAATTTATATTCAGGTTATTTTAGATATGATTTTGTATGACATTTTTTTTTGTAAAATTTAGAATATTTTATACACTTGCTTAAGAAAGTCTCTATTCATCCGAATTTTGACTTTCAAAATAAATATATCAAAAGATATAGTTTCTAACTCGAAATTTTTGTATATAATACATATGATATTATTTGATTACTATGTAGCCATATTTTTAATTTAAGTATTTTTGGTATTTAGTGTAATTTTTAGCCTTAAAAATAATTAAAATTAGGGTTAAAATGTAAAATAAATGGATTTATATGAAATTAATTGATAGAAATGACATATACTGACTTCTAGTGATTTATAATGATATTAGGATATATTGAAAATAATTTTGTATAAAAAGAATAATATTTGGGTAATTAAATGCAATTTAAAGGTAAAATCGTAGTTTTGAGTATATAGGTAATAAATTGATAATATAAAACCATGCAATGAATGAATTTCTCATATTTTTAGGAGTCTATAGAAATTTTTGGAGAATTATTTGGTGACTTAAGCTATTTATTATGAATTTACGTAGTAAAATAGCTTAAATTACGAATTGGAGCTTGTTTTTAGTAATAATAGGTTAAAATATGATAAATATTAAAATAAAAACTATAAAGATACATGCTAGTTAGATTTAGTAAAAAGAATTTTTAATATATATTTAATGATGATTTTAACTTTGGGGTATGTTATATACATATTGGAGTTGAATAATATCTATATTATTGAGTTATATTGACAAATCATATAAAATATAGTTAAATTACATAAAATAAGTATAGTACTATGATATTTATTATAGATACGGATAAGTATATTAGAAATTCAAACTACCCTTTAAAAGTCATCTTTTGAAATAGAACTCACAATATGTGTCATTAAGTATGTATGAACTTAATAACACTATTTTTACTGAAATTGGACAATTCTAGGTAATATAACCTATGTCTCCATAATATTATAAGAATTTACATATTACGATAACCTTATGATAATTAAAACGTGATTTAATTAATTAAAAATACGTTTTGATACGATCGAAACAATATATTATACGTAATAGTATAACTACTTATATTATTAATATTTAATAACTTAACTTAACTAATATAATAAAACTGTATTCTATTATTAAAGGAAAATAATAATATACTTTAGATATATAAATATATATTTATATATATAACTGTTTAGCAAAATACAGATAGATAGAATCTTAACGTTTTCTTAATTCTTGTGAAAACTAAATTTGGGTTTTGTATATATATAAGGTCCCTCAGTGAACAGAACGTTGAATACACGAATCTTTTGCAATGAGCATATGAATTAGTAAGTTGAGATCGTGGTTTCACCGCTTATTGGGATACTATATTAAAGTATTTAGAAACTTAAGAGTACTTTGTTTGTGATTGTAATTAGCTATTTGCATACATGCCATATATATGGTTGATAATCTGATTGTAAATAGGAGTTAAACTCCTTAGCATGCTGCTTTACATGATTACTTAGTTTTGTTTTGTTATGAATTTGTCTGGTTACCCTTAAATGGAAATAAGACTGATTTGACCGTTAACTTAACTGAATACGCATAGTAATTATTATGGAAACGATTAGGAGTGTTAAGCTAAATATCGACTCCCTTTGATAAAGATAATTGAAATGATTCTTTTCTCATCTTTAGTTGCATTAAGTGATAGGTAAGGAGGTCATGGTAGGGGTAAGGACCGTAGTTCAAAGGTAATTACTAAAGGAGGATGTTTTCCTTTGCATAAGCCTAGATTTGGTTTGATTTTGAGTCGCGTTAAACACCTTAATCTGGTTAGAGTAGATGTAATTTCTCTAACCTCATAATGAATCGAAAAACATTATGCGATATTTCAAGTGATTAATTGTATTGCATTTCATCATAATTAATAACCTTGTTTGTGATTATATGGTACTCTTCTAACTCCGTCTTACTTACTGATTTAGTTGTGCTCATATTCCTATAGGTTTTTTTTTTTTTTTTTGTACGTAATAAGTGAAGATTAGGATGTTCAGATATCACCACTCTTAGATTAGCGTGCAGTTGGCTGGAAAAGTGAGGAATGAGGAATCTACTGAATCTGGGCTTTTAACTTTTCTTTTGAGGAAACTAATTGGGAATTTTCTAAAACACCCCTTAGTTTCCTATCTTATTGTAAATAGACTTTAAGACTTGTGCTTTTGGTAAACTTACTACGAATTATAACTCTAAATGTGAAATGTGAAATGTAAATACTATCATGTTATTGGACAACAAGTTATACAAAATAGGTATTTTATAAAGTTATACTACATGTTTGATAATTCACAAGTATCAAAATGGATGCTTTAAATTGGTTGAGTCATGTATGCCTTATGTGAACTATATCTATGATAGTAGTTGTGAGGTCAGTTTTTATAATTTTAGGATAATTTATACGGCGGGATTATTACGACTACTCCTATTTAGGGCGAGAAAATTGAGTTAAAGGTCTAATTATCGAAATAACCCTCTACACTTAGTTAAAAGAATTTTACAAATATTAATTAAAAAATCCAAAAATAATTAAAACTTTTTGTTGAGCTGGAAATATATATAACTCATTATAAGGTTGGTAAAAAGACTAACCAAACTATTAATGGAATTGGAGCAAAAGTTTAAAGAAATAATAATCAATCTAAACTAGCATCTAACAAGAAAATTGTATAGGTAAGCACATGATGGAACCTATAAATATATGATGTAAGATATGTAAACAAAGTATTATATTGTACATGAATAAATCCTCTGAAAAATAGAATTGGAAAGATCAAAATCCTCATAGTAGTTTTTGACTCTCAATAACCTCCACCATACACACTATCATGAGATGTAATATTTTGAACACAAATCGAATGCATGCTTAACATGCTTTCAAATGAGAAAGCATGTTAGAATGTGCATCCATCAACAGCGCATCTTGCTGCATTTTCATTAGAAAATTAGATCACTAATCTAATGGAGAAAAAATTCATATTCAAAATATTCTTTACAACAGTACTCATGTGATTATCTTTTAATTGGTTGATTTAGGGGAATTAAGAATCCTAAAATAAAGTGAAAATCATGGTTTGAATCATAAACAAAATCAAAGTATATTATTTTTAGGTTAAAAAAATTTAAAAACTAAATCATATGGTTACGTACCAATCTAAAACAAAATTAAAATGAAATAAACAGTTTGGTTTGGTCTGATGGGACAATTTGTACCACACTAAATCGGACCATATAAAACCCTTTATATGTGTATGTTATATGTGAAAAATGAGAAAATGGCTAAGTTATTATTGTATGGATATGAGAAAATGACAAATAAATAGGTTTTAGTGAGAGATAAGAGGATGTGGATTTATATATTGCCTTTGTTTATATATTACTCTTAGATCATAAAATAAAAGTAACTTTATAAATATTAGGGTTATATATATAAATTAGTTTTTAACCTTTTATTTAATCCATTTTAATTCTCAATATTTTAATAAATTTACAAAAAAGGTCACTCCTTTTCTTTTTCTATTATATGTGAACATGTTGAGGATTAAAATAGGCTAAATGAAAAGGTTAAGGACTGATTCATATATACAAGTATATGTTAGGGACTTTTATATTTACGTGAACTAATTATATGCTAATATATATCTATAGTAATAGAAAATTTAACAAAATTTAACGGAAAGTCTTATTTGATATGACTTAAAAAAGATCGACGATAAAAATGGACTACATAAAATATTAAAGATTAATTCATAAAAACATGAAACCTTTGAGACTTTTTTATATTTTCCTTAAATATTAAACCCATTATTTATTTATTTATTTTTTTTTAAGGATCTCAACAAATACTGTCCTTTCTTTGCAATTTTTTCCCAGCAACGAGTTACGGGAGAGCATCAAACGATTTGACATGTAGGCTCTAGAGTTATCTCTCTTGTGGGGTATTATTTTTCTTTCTTCCATCAAAATCAGACACGTCCTTTCCAACTTTTTTTAATATGGCCAAGCATATCCTAAACAACCACTAAAAAACAAACATAATTCCATATTAATATATTAAATCCCCAAACATGATCCTCACCCCGACAATCTCCGTTTCCATTATAAAAACACGCTACACACCTTCCTCAAAAATCACACCAGACCCCATTTGTCTCTCTTTCTCTCTCTAAAAGTACGAGAAAACTTAGAGAAGACATGTTTGAATCATCTGAGACATCTTGAACCTCCATTTTGTCCAACGACACTGGCGATCTGTTCCTACTCTTTAATCTCATGATAATCTCCATCTTAATATCCTCAATTCCCAAGAGTCACAAAGACCATCAAAACCCTGATCAGTTTGTCAGGTCGGCTTCCATGAACATCTTCAACTTCAAAACCCACCTTCCAAATTCAAATACAGACTAAGCCAACACTAACTATAATAATTTCGAGCAGAACTACTATAACTTTGAGTAGACTCATCAATTAGGGCTTAGTAATATAATGGAAGACAAACATGAAGAAGAAAAAGTTGGTGAAGAGTCCACACATGATGAAATATACAGTCGAATAAGGAATCAAAACAGTAACTACTTTCCTACAATCAGCCCTAATGCAAAACCAAAAGAAGGACCATCCTTTAACAGTGAGGTTCCAGTTGATAGGCTAAGGAAAACAGCAAGTATGAGCGTTTCTTCTTCTTCTTCATCATATTATGGGAATAGAAACAGCATCGAAAACCGTCATCCTACGACGGTGAGAGAGAGAGGAGGAGATTGAGGATGATCGAAGCTGATGAAGCAATTGATAAAAAGGCTATTGATTTCATTAATAGGTTTAAGCAACAGCTGAGGTTGTAGAGGATAGAGTCCATTAGAAAGGGGTTATGTACTTCTATTGTGTAGATTGCGGAAAAATGTATAAAAATAGTGTCTTGAAAATTTTTTAGTTAAGTAGGATAGTAAAGATGCGTGAGCATTGATTTTTTTAACTGAAAGCACATTGTGTGTGCACACCTTCTTGACGTAAACTAAAGGTGTATTCTTTAAGTGCGCAAATTAAAGGTACATTCTCTAAGTGCACCTTCTTTATTTAATAAGGAGACACGGTACTTATGTGCGCCTTCATTCTTCACTAAGAAGGTGCTCATCAGTATTGATATATATTTTTTAAAGTTACTTTATGTAATTAATTAAGCTATTAAATAAATACGCATCCCTTTCACGTACCTTCAGTGTCACTACTATGCACATTCAGGTGAGACTTCACACTCTCCTTAGCTAAGTACTTTCAATATAGCAAGTTAGTTGCTTGTTTCACTTATAAGTTAAATTCACTCTTTATATTCCCTCTTGCTAAGTGTACTACTTATGAAAACTATTAATAGAGTTGGTCGGTTTAAATGAGTTACTAAAACCCAACTAAACCTATTAAAAGCAGCTATAGTATGGAGAAAAAAAAAATATATGTATATATATACAGTAAACTATCGGTATTAAGAGAATAACAATATAATATGAAAAATCATTTTAAAAAATCATTTACACAGTGAGTAATAGATGTCAATAATACATAACAATCATACTAAGTAATATAAATATAGTTATTTACAACTACTTTTTCTTAGATCTAGTTCATTATTTTCCAAAATGAGCTAATAATGATGGTCTATGTGTGGATGGACCCTCTAATGGTTGAGGCTCAGGTGGTTGTAGAGAAATAACGGAGAAATCTATATGAGGAACCGGAGTAGGTGGTGATGATAGTAGTTAGGTGTCGGCCTCCTCTATGTGTACTATCTGAGGCCATCTTGTATGATGTTTACAAGGACCTAGCGGTATCAGCTGCGGATACATCGACACGTAAGTATTAAGAGTGTTTAACGAGGTATAGCTTGAATTAGAGGCATAAGTAGGTGGTGTACTATTACTAATCTCGCCTAAGTTGATGGAATGGCAAGATCCCAATGGCATAGAATCATTACTGTATCCTTGACTACGTGCTTGTGTTGGTTGATGTCCTTTCATGTGAACTCTAGGACCTACATGCGGTCGAGGGGGTAGGTATAGGGGTTAACTCAGCTGGTTGGTCAGGAAATAATATTAAACAGTTGTGCTCCTCGAGATGGTGAAGGCTACCATCGATGATATGATAAGCAATATGAACATCATCTACTAACCTCACCCGACATAGAGTATTTGCCTATAGTTAATGAAATGGTTAATGTTATATTCATATAAAGGAAAAACCATAAGATAAATGGAATGAAAGCTTACCAGGTATCCCATCACAGCCTCATGATGGGTAACGTATTGGCATGTATGATCCTTATACTAGTTATAGTATGTTAGATCGATACCCTTTGGTCCCTGAATATCAACAACCCACATATGGCGGACTACCCAAGTCAATATGTATCCCTGATGGGCGACCAACCAGTTAATGTCTGTCTTACATCTAAGGTTGATATGATGTAATTCATCACCCGTATGAACATCAACTGATATCGATTAGAAACCTCTAAATTGTCATATAACACGGTCGGGGAAATAAAACTCCATAATGTGGAAACATATCAGTGGAACCCTAGCTATCTAGATAGCTCGACCAACATTGTAAAACTGGGGTAGAAGATTAGTAAGACCATCTAGGTACGGCTCCCATATGACCTACAATGTATTTGGAAAGAAAGTGCACTAATCATCCATAAATTTTTAATGAAGATCAACAACAAAAGCAAAATTCAAGAAATGCATACCTATCTACTTGTTTGTAGATCAAATGCAGTTTGATATGTATCCACAACATGTGTAGCATGGTGTGTAGTGCCTCGTGATATAGCCCACCTAGTAGCTAGTGGTAAGCCCTCCTATATGGTGAAGCTGGACCTGATCTGTAGTGCAATGTGGGGGAAATGATCCTATGCTCATATCTATAGCAGTATGGTGGTGCCTCTAATCTCCTATGCTCTTGATTGTGCAGCTCCACAAAGTTGATGATATAACTAAGTTAAACAAGTTGATCTCCAACTGAACGTCGCAGCATATAGGAAATATTCCAGTATCGGCAGGAACATCATGTGAATAAGGGACGAAGACTTATCCGCAAATAAAAATCCACCAAACAATTGCAAGATGTATGTACGGGTGTACCGACAAATGGTCTTATCATCTACACTTAGAGGAAGTACGCTAAATCTGTCCCGTAACCAATGCAAACTAACATATCCCCCTCTGTTAGTACTATTGGTGGGGTAGTCTCTTAGTAATCTCTTAACTACTTGAGACCATACTAACTACGTATGCCTAGTCACTGCAGCCCTATTGATATGGAGACCAAACAAGACCTCTATATCCTGTAATGTGATTATTATCTTCTTGTGAGCCATATGGAAGATGTAGGCCACGAGTCTCCATCTCTTGACTAACATTGCAATGAGGTGATGATCGATTTGTATGAATGGTAGCCGTGCAACCCTTAACAAACTAGTGTCGGTAAGGTGAGTGATGAAGTGATCATCTAATGGTATCTGTGACGTGCCCTTCCACAGGCTTGACTCCACTTGACGAATCGTAATATGCTCACCTCCCTATAATATTAGATTCATTTTCATTACAATAGTGGAAAACTATTAAACTGTACAAATTAAAAGATAAATTAGAGTCAAAACATACCAAAAAATCTCATATGTCTTGTGACTGATGTCATCCCTATCTATGCAGTACTGACAGGTCACTTGGTCCTAGATCTATCTAACCTACTAAAGAATAAAAAAATATGTTTTGTCATTGACTTATAGAAGTATAACATGATATGATATGTAATGTAATATAAGAAAACAACACGTGTATTTTTGTCTATACCTTTTCTATTAAGTTGAGGATACCTTCTCCTATTGTGTCATTCTATTCTACATATGCTACATTTACTCTTATCAGTAGGCTCTTTTAAGTCCATCTCCATATGGAATCCCTTGTTTCTTGGTTTATCTAAACCACATTTTAGGTTCTCATTAGGTATGAGGAATAGGTAATTGAGACGGGATCAATTCAACTCATCACTTATTGGCATGAAGTGTTTGGTGAAGACATCCAATTGATAAGACCACATATACCATACGCCAATATACTAACCAGTAGTAACTTAAATAGAATTAAGTGCCTTTATTGCATGTGAGTACGGATAGATTTTCCATTTCCTACATGAATATGTCATTTTATTCGTATCTACGATATGCGTTTGATCGCCTCATTTCATCACTTCATTTGGTTCATGTCTTCAACCTATCTTCACCTCCTATATCTCGTTTTCACGGTTACATTGCTTGATGGAATGAGCTAAAGCTCACTTGGCCTGTGTTTTCGACTTCTTTGCAGCATACTTTGTATTTACTTGCTCCGCATCCATTCCTTTTCTCACTTGTTCAACTCTTCTCCCTCAATAATTGACACAATTGTAGAAATTTTTTTTTATGAGTGCAGTAAGAGGAAATCCTCTACGTCCTTTCAAAATGGTATTGTAACTCTCAACGATGATGGATGTCATATATCCGAACCAATAAAAATTGTCATAAGACAACATCTATTTGCTATTGTTAAATTGTGCAAACCATGATGACACATCCTCCTTAACTTACACTATTTGATCTATTAAGTATTTAAATTTCCTAGAGTGTGCCTGTATGGCAACGGCAATGGCAACGGTAGCAGCAGTAGTTGTAAGCTTCTTGTACAGTTGGTTCTTATGTGCCATGTTGAAATTGCCAGTGACATGCCATATACACAATCTCTAAATCGCAAATGGTTCCTTCCAACCAACTTCTTCTTTATTGAGTGCATTCTCGATACCTGATTGCCTATTCGTAATTAGAAAAATTATCTCCTCCCAACCATTCATAACAAATTATATCAATCTTTTGAGAAACCAACTTCATGTCTCTACGGACTCCTTGTAAACAAGCACAAACGCTAAAGGGATAATTCAATTATTTCCATCCATATAACAAACAATCAATAGTACGTGACTGTACTCCCTATACAAAAATATGCCATCAATATAAACCATTGGTTGATAATATCTGAATGCATATATATACGGATCAAATATCTAAAAGACCCACTTTATTATTGAAACACCAAGCTTAGGGGATCCCCTTCATCCCCACACTACATTAAATCTAAGATTTGAAATCTTGATTGCGTTCAACAAAACTGAAAGCTCATTGTACATTTTCTCCCAATTACCATATTCTACCTCTTTCATTAGCATGCCTTGTATAGTAGCCTTAATTGCACTAGTGGTTACTAGGCGTTCCTCGGCTAGAGAAGTGTACTTATTCTCGAAAAGTGTAACCATCCATATTCGGATTAATTACCTCCTTCCATGTATAAAAGATTATATAAACATACATGCATATATTTCTTTTCTTTTTTTTTTATTTGTCTTTTTTACTTGTACATAATAGCATGCGATCTATTATATTGTGTTGTTTTTTTTTTTTTGGCATAAGAAGCTACGTTCCGTTATGGTTCTCGTTGAAGAGGGTACAAATTGGTTAAAACTCTACCTAAGTTAAACTTATAAAAAAAATACCTAGGTACATAGCTAGCGAGATACTTGCAATATTATGTTAGCATTTTAAGTAACTCATTTATAAATGAGTACCTCATCAAATTTACTTTTTACGTTTTAAAATCTTTTATGGATTTCATATTATCGTTATTTTTTAAATAATATATAAAATAATTTAGATATGAAAAAATTATTTCACTAATATTATATATTATAATATTAATTTATCTTTTATTATGAAAAAAATTGAAAAAAAGGAACACCAATAATTAAATAGAAAAAACCATTGATAAATTGCCATATTTCATACTTGCATGCACTCGCTTTGGTCCATATTATCTTCAATGGCTACTTTATTTAAAAATGAAAATGATAAACAACACATTTCAAAGGGCCAAATGGCCCCACATGTCAGGAAGTAGGCGAAAATATTGAGATACTTCGAGAGGTATTTTTGGGCCACCAAGTAATCCCGGTTACTCGGTAAATATAAAAAGAAATGGGATGTTTGGCATGGAAATTAATGCTGCAAAGTATCCCTTATAAAGATGTCTTATTAAAAGTTGAAAAGGAAAATAAGAAAAGATTTTTTATTTATCATTAAAATTAAAAAAAATTATAAAAATATAAATTACATAAAAAAATTTATTAAATTATCAAAACCATATCATATCTTAAAGATGTATTATAGGTCTAAAATATAAGGGTAGATAACGAACTTAAATTGCGTTTTTTAAGATCAAAATGGCATCAATTGGGCAAGCCCAATTTCTTGCTATAGTATTAGAAAATCAATCATTGGAAACATATATTAATAAGAAAAATTCTTTCTAAATAAAAAGTTGTACCTGGAAAAATGATTTAATTTATTATAAACCAAAATTATATTACATTTAGTAGATGTGGTAATAGTTTAATACGAATATGTTACATTTTGTAAATGTGATATAATATAAGTATCATTCTAATTTTTTCAAGTTAGATCAAGCCTATATTGCATTTTTAAAATGTGATAATTTACTAATATTAGTCTTGTATTTGTAAAATATGATATAGGTTTGATAGTATTTTATTATTATCGCATTTTTCAAATGCGAGATTCATATTGTTACGAATGTTATATTTTAAAGATATAATATAAAGTTATTATTTTTGTTTTTTTTTTTCATATAATTTATAGTTGGGTAATTTTTTTTAACTATTGATAGATATGTGTTTTATCTGAAAAATTAACATATTTTTATGCAAAATTTTCTTGTCATCTCATGACTCCATGAGACCGTGAGTGGCCCACATTTCAATAAATTATCTAATCCTTCTCCATTACTTCACTTCTCCAAATTGGTCTTAGATTTAGATTGAATAATGAATGAATAAATGACATTGTATATACGAGCAAACTATCCACATAGAGCTATGATCAGTTGACTTGCGCTCAATATGTCGAAAAGATATGTATATAATCACGACGCTACTTAGCGAAGATATATACAGAGACAATATATATATATATATATACACGCGCGTGCGGAGGATTTGGATCCCCTTAATTCTTTTCGCCTACGTATATCCTCTCAATATTAATCCCAATTCCTCAAAGGATGTATGAGATGCAGGAAGACTAGAAGAGAGCCGGTTTTATTTGACTGTATTTTCAATTTCGTAAGATCTTTCTAAATGGATTTCACTTCGATATGTTTACCCTCTTCACTCAAAGAAAATTAAATACAAAGCCCTGTCACATATTCCTTTGGTCCATCTGCTGATATTGTAATTCGTGTATCACAACTCATAGAAGAAATGAATGAGAGGGGGGAAAAAGAGAGAGAGAGAGAGAGATTCACGCATGTCTCTTCATGATGGGGGCAGCGTATGGGCAACATGTTGAACTATATGATCCATCTTCTTTATTTGCCTTTCTATTTATGAAGCCAATTGTATTAATTGTTGTTACCTATCGTCTTTCTTCTCACAGAAAACCGTTCTAAATTTTTAAGTTATTTATATAATTCAAGTTAAGATTTACAAATATTCTCATAGTAATTTTAAGTAATTGTGGTCACTAGTACCTTATAATAGTAGCTATGGAAAGAGGCAATGATCGCAACCAATTGGTTATTGGTTAGTAATGATGGTTAATCATAATGAAAAATATCAATAAAAATAAAGAGTAGATTTAGTTCTCCCCTATTTTTATCAGAATTTTTTTATTATTACTAGTGTTGTTAGATAAGGTTAACTCATCCAATCTAATGCAATCAACATGGCCAATCCATCCTAATTCATATAAGACCGAATCGAGATTTTGTGTTGGAATGTATTACTTTTTTTTTCTAGAGAATATACCAATTTATTTAATGATAAATATATATTTAAGAAAGAACAAAGAAATGAAAAACAAATATTTTCAACTTTCAAATCACAAGAAAGTGAATAACTTTATTGTTTTATAAATAAATATAAATTACATTTCATATCTTTATTGATCCTAACTTAATCCTAATTCGACCCCTCTTTATAATCTTCTTGACCCTTGAGCCCTTCTCCTTGCTAATCAATTTCATGGTTTGGTTCTAATAACATAAGTTATTGTTTACCATCATCACTATTCATTGGTTACTAAGTTAGCTTATATAATCACGTACCCTTAAGAATATTATTATAATGTTTGACAATTATAAACCTAAATCACAAAAATATTGAAAAGTTAATAAAATGTTTTCTGTTAATCAAATACACCCATTTACAGTGAAGTAATGAAGAGTTAACAAAATAGTTAGTCTTGAAATAACATATATTCCCTTAATTTACCTGTAATTTGATGAGGAAATAGCTATTCCAATATACTAGTCAATTTTTTTCCCCACAAAGAAATATTATTACCATTTATTCAATGGAATTGCTTATTCATTCTTAACATAGAATATGTTCTACAATTATGTGTTAATTTTACTCTCATTAAAATTACATCACTAATAGCACCACAAATTACATCATCATCAATTGCAACACCACCACCACCACATTCCTCGAATAATCAACATCATCATGTTCACCACTACCATTATTGTCACCGGAACTACATCTCTAGCACCTTTGTACCATTAACACTACTATATCGTTGCTACTTACTACTACCACCACAATCACCATTATGATATCACCATTAATGTCAACCCTATTACTACTACTAATAACACTTATCTCTTACCAAGACTACCACTACTAGCACCACCCTCTTGTCGCTATTATCAACATCCCCATTATTGTCATTATCACTTTTCGTTACATCATTGATAGCTACTACCAACATGCTATCCCATACCACCAACTCAAGATAACTTCTCTTGATGTCGTCACCATTACCACTAACTGTTACATTGCTGTCATCACCACTACCTTAATTACCATCATCATGTCAAAACCATATGATTACCATTGTTGCACTATTATCATTGTTATTACTACCATCACTATCACCTACTTAGCCCTACCATCATTACCATTATCCCACTACAACCTCTTAGTAGTAGTATTACTATAACACCACCATGTGACTATTACCCCCACTATTGCCTAACCTTCGCATCAATACCACTACCATCAA
Source organism: Lumnitzera littorea (assembly GCA_024138015.1). NCBI lineage: Eukaryota > Viridiplantae > Streptophyta > Magnoliopsida > Myrtales > Combretaceae > Lumnitzera > Lumnitzera littorea. The sequence continues at coordinate 12,098,851 of JAMXBB010000007.1, read as the reverse complement.
TACAACATGACTAACATTACCACCATCGTTCGGTACTTATAGGGTTTCTATGGTGGTAGTGATTGTAAAGGTAGAGGTTATAGTAACAGTTTCGTGATGATATTTAAGGATGTAAATGAGCAGGTTATTAGGATACTTGATCCACTTCTTGAAAATTACCTAACAGGGTAATTCCCTTAGGGTTTTGCTTTTAGGATAGGTTTTAGATCTTAATTCAAAATCCTATGGGGTTTTAGATTAGGTTTCAAAAATAAAATAGAACTCAATGAAAAACCTATACCCAATAAAAAATAATAAAATAAATATGATATTAATGTTAGAATAAATATAATATTAACATTATTTATTTAAAAGAAAAGTAAAAAGACTAGTTGCTTAGTCCTTGGTCACCTTAGTCACTATGACATTGGTAAAACAAATTTATATAATACATTACTACTCATGACCTTCCTCCCTGGATTTTATGCCAAAGACATGTAGGTATGATTATCCTCATGGAAAATTGATAAACTTTGTTTGTTGCAAGTGCACATACTTACTACTCTGGGTCTTACAGGAATCTATACAATTCAAATTTATCACAAGGTTAGGTGGGTTCAGATCTGATTGCACATAAAATGGTACTCTATAAGGATAGTTGAAGGCATAGGATAAAAATCCTACAGAGTTAAGAGGAGAGTTTTGAAAAGCCTAAATAGGATACTAAGTTAGGTTCGGATTTTATGAAATTGATCTCAAGTGCATTTAGCTACATCTTCCAATGATATAGTGGTGGTTGTAGTGCTACAATGATGATAGTTATAATTTTCGTATAGTAAGGGAGGCAATAATATTGGCTTAGGGATAGTAATGGTGGTCTTGGTATTGGTGATTCATGAGATATTGATGATGGAGATGGTGGTAGTGGCAGTAATCATGTTTTTTCATGAACAAGGTCATATTCATACTTTATTCTATTCTTGATTTAACAATGCAAACTGATAATATGAAGTAAATAATAAAATAGTTTTTTACATAAATAAAAATATATAGAAAATAAATAATGGAACATATATTACTTAGTCATTCCTACTAATCGTTATTTCCAAAGATTATTTTGTATTATTTGTCTTTTCTATCTATCCTTGAAAATAAGTGAGCCTTTAGTACTGTGATTTGCATGCAAATGATTTTCAATTGTGTCCATTGAGAGATTCCTATAACCAAGGGTCGGTTAATATAGTCTCAAATTGCAAATCTCCCTCTTATTTTGCTCATATACGCCTAACCTTATATTTTTAAAACTGAGTATTTATACATCTAATTTGAAAGATGTGAATTCGCACGTTTTTTACTATTTCTCCATTAAATAAAATAATAAAAAATACTTAAATAAAGAACAAATGAAATAGACATGCAAGAATCTAAATGTATCTCTCTCTCTCTTAAAAAGAATTTGGAAGCTATAAGCACTCAATTTCAAAAAAATAAAGTATTAAGTGCATAGAGCAAATAAATATAATGAGGTGTCATAGCCTTATTCCCCCCTCCCCCTCCCACTTGTCGCTCTGGCCGTCGCTTTTTTCCATCCCTACGTGTTTGTACCTAACTCTTAAGATATTAATAATATGATCTTGAGCCAATGAGTATATTTTATAGTTGATTATTAAATTTTAAAGACGATGAAAGATCAAACATAGATCATTGAAGCGACGTAATAAATGTTATTCATGTGCTTTGAGATAAGTATTTATTTTCCGCATTATTGGCTTCACACTTTGAGTATGGACTTGGCTTATCCCTCACTATTATCGTTGAGATATGTTAGCTATTCTATAATTATCCCGTGTAAATGGAATGATGGACACCCTAATTAAGTTAATTAATAGCATGCCAAGCCTTTTCAATAAATTGGGCACTGTATATTTGAACAAAGTTGACCCAGCCTTTATAAAAACTGGGTGCCAAAAAATATAAATATATATATAGTATAATATTAAATATGTAGTTTTTATTATCTGTTTTTTTGTTTAATTTTAAAATTTGAAGTTACATAAAACATCTCAAAATTGAAGTTTTGACTTATGTATACTTACCATATTACTAACTTAATTTCATTAAGAAAAGGGATTAATTGCTAATTCCATATGTTATACAAAAACTCTCATGTTTTCCTTACATTGCATAAAATATAGCTTCCATATCTCAGGTAGGATCTTCGTATTTAAGTGATATGAGTACTATGGTCCTCAAAACAAAATGAACCTAAGTTTGATATTTCTCTCTCCCAATAGCATTAACATGGTAATTGCACCCCCACAAAACAACCACAACACCAACCCACCACACCACCAAACCCCCCCACCAAAAAAAAAAAAAAAAAAACCTGAAGAAAAAAACAGAATAAAATGTTTCTATGGCAAAGAGTTTATCCATTATTAGAGTAATGACCCTATAGAACCGGAATGAGATAGTTAAATCATAAATTCATTGTCATGTCTTACCTTCTTTTCTATTTGCCAGAGAAAGAGTGTTGATATGGAGAAAGAGTCAACGCAAGTAACCTTTTCGATACTTAATTAATGGCAAAATGCTTAGTTATTTATTGGTTAAAAGGCAATATATAGTCAAGTAATCTTCATATGGTCTATTACAGCTGAGGCTAACGATCCTTTGTACAAGAAATGACAAATATGAAAGGAAAAGATAGCAACAGCAAGTGACACCAAAGCTAGCTGCTATCTTATTTTAACATCATGGAAAAGAGTGGCCTCGGATTTGGTCAACTTAATTATGAAGTTTTATGTTTTAACATCTCCATCGTGAAGAAGCGTAAAACTAGCGGGCTTATGGTTTCTCTATAATATCAATAAGTTGATCAGGTTCCTGTCATTTAATAAGTTTTGCATCACCATTGATATGGACACACGAGATCACCAAATGTTCGAGTTGTCTATTCAATCCTTTTCCTTCTTGTTATTGTTATATATCAAGAGTCCATTGGGGTAAAAGGGATTGAGGAAAGCTTAAACCTGATCCCTACAGCAATGAATACGAGTGCAATTGAAATTTCTAGAAATTAGAGATATATTTATATATTGATAACACATGCCCATTCCACCATTCCAATTAAAGGGATTCATTATATAATAACTGTTGATTAACTAATACTAAAATAATAAATAATTTATCTATACTTTTTGCCATCGGTAAAACTTTTAATCTAACTTTTTTACTTTTCTTTGTTATTTGAATTTATCCTTCTTTTCCTTTGTTGTTTTTCTTTTATAACCTATCACCTTCCCTTAACATCCGTACACATCTTCTTTTCATTTCTCGAGCCTCTAGTCAGTTAGATAGATTTTGAAAAGGTCAAACATTTGATAATTTCATCATATGTTATAGAGCTGTAAAAGCTTCTGACGAGATACCCTACATCTAAAAAAATTTGGTAGGCTTTAAAAAATGGGAGTTTGAAGATTCAATCTTGTGAGAATGGTCGACGTTGTAACTATGTTTGTTGCCCACAATCAAGAGGGTTTACGGAAGTTCTAAACAAACTTCTATGAAAATGTATGAACTTTTTGCAAATTTACAATGGTAGAGTGAATTTATAAATAACTTAGACAAAGATTTAGAGTGACGTTACTTCGCATGCAAATTTACGATTCTGATTATCACTTATGTCTTACATTGCAGGCAAATCCATGATGTTTCCGTCCTATCCTACATGGATAAATGCTAATTGACTTGATTCCCTTATCGGTGTGCATCATGGTTGTTAAAATTAAAGACTTAACAAGCAAGTCTGGTCAAACGGTTCATGAAAATAAAACACAAAATGGAGAATAATGGTCATCACCATAGTATATTGTCATCTATTTTCAACACAACTATATATTGTAACCATTTACTAGTATTCCAGTATTATTTCGTGAAAGTACGTGATACTAATTGGGAATAATCTTGACCGACAATTTAGATTTTGGATTACATATTGCAAAATACACGGTTCATAAGGGGAACAAGTATGCTATTAACACACCAAAAGATATTTTAAACACTAATATTTATCATATTATACCATCCCGAACCACTTGTGATATTGTAAGGATTTTGTGGACCCCAAATACACACCATAATTTCCGGTTAGATCAAGTTGGCCAGCATCAGCAGTGACATATAGGCGAGCGTCATTGGTTTTTAATTCTTTCTTCCCTTTGTTCCATCAAAATCAGACTCGTTCTTTCCATTTCTTAAATCAGCCAAAGCATATCCTAAACAACCACTAAAAACAAATACATTTTCATATTAAATTAAATTAAGGAGATCAAGGATTGGACTGGGACAATAGAATTTTACATTAGAAATTTTTCTTCAGTTATATTCATATTTTTAACTAAATTAATCTAATTTTTATTCTACCATTAATTTAATATTAATTAGATTTAAATTATTAAACTGATTATATTTTTAATAATCTATATTATTTAATATATATTAAATTAAATATAGGATGAAAAAGCGAACCATAAACCTTTTATAGATTAGATGCCCAATCATAACCCTAATTCTTCTCTCTCCATTATAAAAACTCTCTACCCCTTCATATAAAATCACACCCAACCGTCCCCCTCTCTCTCACTCTTTCTTTCTCTGGGGGTGTGTGAGCTAGAGAAGCCATGTATGAGTCATATTTGACATCTCCAACCTCCATCATCGCCAACATGTCCAAGGACACTGGCCTGTTCCTACTCTTTAATATCATGATAGTGTCCATCTTAATCTCTTCAATTCTCAACATTCCCAAAGACCACCATAACTGTCATAACCAACCAGACCTACTGTCACAAAATCTCCACAGAGCTCCTTCCATACTTCAAAGACTAATATCTCTCAACTTCTACAGCAACTTACAAACCCACAAAGAGCACCATAATCATTATCCTCGATCCCATTACACCAGTCTCTGTGAGCCACATGATGAAAACCCTAATCAGTTTGTTAGGTCTTCTTCCATTTTGCAAACACTCATGTCCATCAATCCCTTCAACTTCAAAACCTACCTTCCTTATTCAAACGCAAACCAACCCGACACCAGCTCCAATAATTTTGAGCACAGCCATAATGACTTTGACCAGACTCAAGAAGTAGGATATAATGAGACTATGGAGGATGAACATGAAGGAGAAGAAGGTGAAGAGCCTACACTTGATGAAATATACAGTCGAATAATGAATCAAAACAATAACCACTTTCATGGAATAATCAACCCAAATCCAAAACCTGAAGAAAGGCCACCATTTAACGATGAAGTTCCAGTCAAGAGGCTCAGGAAAACTGAAAGCATGAGGGTTTCTAGTTCTTCATCACATTATGGGGACAGAGGCAGCATCGAAAAGCGTCGTCCCGCAACAATGAGAGAGAGGAGGAGAATGAGAATTAGTGAAGTAGATGAAGAGATAAATGAAAAGGCTACAAATTTCATTAAGAGGTTCAAGCAGCAGTTGAGGTTGCAGAGGATAGAGTCCATTAAAAAGTACAAGGCTATGATTGCTAGAGGAAGTGGACGTTTAAAACATAAATTATAAGATACATCGGCGTGTGTAGTATAGGTTTTGATCAATGAACAAGACTTAAAATTTTAATTGAGAAAGATGTTAAATACTCCTAAATAGTAAGATATATATGTTCTGAGACCAAGTTTAACTCTTCAGGGCTACACTAGTAAAATTTTAGTTTCTTTGCTTTGGCGAACAAAAAGCAAGGTGTCCAAGCGAGTCGATTCCGATGAGAGCTCCTCCAATTAGCTTGTATATAAATGATATCTAGTATAAATCTTTTTATTTTTTTAAATACATCAAAGCATGATATTTAGAGATTGGATTTATATCGACCTTCTTTATAATGTATGTTCTATGGCTGCAGCCTTTGTTTATAGTATGTTTATAAATATTTGTGTAATTTAACCATTTATGCTCTCGCGATGTTCTTGTACAAATTAGAAAAAGAAATTGCTGGTAAAAAGTCAACCTTTTGATGTACAATAATATCTGCATGCAAAGTTATTTTCCGTCTGTGGCATGCGAGCTACGGTGTTGCCGACAATACTATGAATTCCATATAAGGACATGCACTATATACATGTATTGAATTTCCCCATGTTTCTCCTAAAGAATATTCACGTCTCCAAGTTGGTCTTGCATCGAATGATGAACAAATCAATGCCAGTATATGATACGTAATCTATCCACAAAGCTAGGATTAACTATTACAAATGAAGGTTATTGTGGCGAAAAAAGTTTGCCAATTCATGTTTTCTTTTATCTTTTTAGGAGAAAAAAAATATGTTAGTGGCGAACTTTAGTCGCTAGAATGGGAAAGTTTGCTGCTATGTAGTTTAAGCAATACCATGTGTCAACTATTTTAGTGAAAAAAGTTTGCCACTATCTAATATTTATTAGTGAAAAAAATTAAATGCATAAGGCTATACAATAAAGAATTCAACAAAGTTACACTATATTTTTTGGAAAAAATAATTATCACTTATAGACTAAATGTACTTGTCTTGTAATTAAAAGAAAATTGTTCTTTTTTAAACATATGTTGTAGTTCATGGCTAATATATTGGTTAGCTTGTAAATGTAGTGCAACTTTTGAATATTGACATTTTTGCTAAAATATTTGAATGAATGGGAAATTAATAGAGTTTTTAATCTTTCAAGTGTTAATGGTTTATTTAAATATATATATATGAATTTAAAATATATATTTTTTGAACTCTTTTTTATACTATAGAAATAAACATGTGGATTTTATTAATGAAGGGTAAATTTATTTTAAAAAAAGGTAAATAAATGAACATAAGAACTTATTTTCCAAATTTATAAAAAAATTAATTTTTGAAATATTTTTAAAAAATTATTTCTTGAATTAAAAAATAATCTTGAATTTTCATTGAAAAAAATTAATTCCCAAATTTTCTATGAATTGTCAAAATTAAAATGAGGTATTGGTGATGGTCTAAGCTCATTAGGGGGTAGTTGGTCATTTGGCAATCACGTCAAGTGGTAGACTTACAAGAAAGCTTGCTATAGTTAAGCCGATGAGGGTCCTCCAATGTTTAAATTAGCAAAGGAAGGAGATAAAGAAGAGTGTGTGTCTTAGGAGCAAAAAGAGTGAAATAGGAGCTATTAGATTATCCTCCCTTTTACACCTTTCACTCTATGACTTATTTATAGAACATGAAACTTACTTATCATGAACACGTAGCAACCAAGGATTAGCTTGTATATAGTTAGTGTAGAACATGCATGCATGATATAGGAAAAGATAGAGCCACCTAAGAAGTCAAGCTCATAAAAGGTATTAGATGTAGTCTCTAAAGGACCTAAGGAGGTTTACGTGGAAAAGTGTTCAAGGTAGGCGTGAGTAGATTGTGTTAACTTGTAAGTAGATTGGATAAGACGTTCCATTGGGTAAGGTCTAAGGAGTCATGGTTGAGAGGACTTAAGTAGGTTGTTTGACTTGGACTGGAGTGAGCTCGAATTGAGTAAGTGAAACCGCTAAAGGGAGCCAAACTCATTGATTAAAGTAGTGCTTGGAGGCATTCGAGCATACATTGACATTTAAACCTAGGCTTTAGAAGCATAGGTAAATAGTAGCCTATCAATAGGTATTTTTATAAATTTTATGAAATAAATGAATTTTTAGTGATTGCTATTATTTTTAACAATATAAGCAAAATGAGGCATCATGATAAAAAACATTTAGATTCCCAAGGGAAAATAAAAAATAAATTGTTTTTTCTCTAAAATGATTAAATTAGCAAGGAAACCTAAATCCTTTTTTTTTTTTCACTTTTCTTGAAATGGTAGCTCTATTCATTTATATAGAGGTGTGTAAATGAGCTGGTGCTCGTAGGGCGACTCATTGAACCCATTTTAAAAGTAGGTTAGGGTCGAAGTATTTAACCCATTTATAAAATGGGCCATTTTGATTTGGTCAATTTAACTTGCGAGTTAGAGTGAGCTAACCCCTCATAGGCTAAGTTCGCTGGTTGACCCATTGAAATAAAATGATAATAATAATAAATAAACAAACCAAGTTTTCATCGTCAATGACTTGATGTTCATATTATTATTATTACTACTACTACTACTACTACTATTATAGACATAGAATTTGGAAATAACATTATTATCATTTGTTATACCCTATTATCAACAAAGAAAACTACTTGCCAAAAATTAAAATATTTGCCCATGATATTTATACATAATCTTTTATTCATTTTTATAAGTAATTGTGTAAATATGTATAGAAAATAGGAGTATTAAGAGGAAATTATAAATACACTTCTTTATATTTGATTTATATATACTTAAATTTCTTATCTTTGAAATTGAATCCCTAAACATCCAAATATGTAAAACAAACATGTTTTTAAACGATATTTTACTAGTTTGCTTTCAAATAAAATAATTAAAAATACTAGAAATAACTCTATTAATTTTAAGGAGTAAAGTAGTGATATAAAATATAAAAAGAAATTATGTTTTTAAGAACTATAGACACTTAATATTGAAAATAAGAATCTAAATACAAGCTATAAAACTATATTAAAGGCCATATCTATGATTTACCCAAATATTAATTCTAAGTCTAAGTTCACAAGTTAAGATGCACAGAAATGCTGAAACACAAGCATACACTTGATAATATCCTTTTAAAGAAAGCCTAGGGTTTTTTTCCTATTATATATAAATTTGAGTATTAGCACTTTGCCTTTTCTAACTAAGCTTAAAGAAGAAACCTTAACAACGTCTAGTGCAGTCTTTTGCCTTCTCACTATTTATCTAATACAAGGCAACATCTAAACCTAAAATCACATTCTTGATCTTCTTTTTAGAATATTAGTATTGATAGAAGAAGTGAATTGGGGTTTTTGCTCTCTTTATCTTAGTTTGATGGCAAATTTTCAAAGATAAAGAATCTTTATTATTTTGGTTCCTTCAAAACTAGAGTAAGGTGCGATTAGAGGAGGGAAGATTAGAGAGATGTGGCCTTTGCTTGTTTTTGAAAAGGGTTGGGAAGTGTGATGAGAAAGGAAACAACGAGAGAGAGAGAGAGAGAGAGAGAGAGAGAGAGAGTAAATTTTGAGATCCAACATAGTTAAGCAAAAATTGAGTTATACATATACAGATTGCTAGTTTGAAAGAGTGTTTGAGTAAAAATGACTACTTTTTTTCTTATTTTTATGATTGTATTACTTTTTTTCTTCTATTTGTAAAATCAAATCTCTAGATTATGTGTTATTCTTTTTTATTTAGTTTCTAATTTCTAGCTTCACTTTTTTCTATTTGTTGAATTTTTATTGAATACTTTCATTGTACATGCTTTCTTATATTATTATAATATCTTATGGTAGAAATCTCTCCGATATATAATATTTTTAGTAGGTTGTAGTATGTAGCTTGTGCAAGAGCTTGCCCTTGAGATATAAGGATAGAGATTGTGAATTAGGAGATAATTTTTATTTTGATAAACTTTTTCATTTGTTTTTAATCCATTGCATTTTTTTTTATAATGTTGTTGAATTGTTGTGGATTTTTTATATTGTAGATGAATTGTAATGAATTATTGTATATTTTATTTCTAGTAAATATTATGGATCTTTTCAATTATGTTGTTTTCCTAGATTATATAGAGAATAATATGTTTTTTTTTTTTGTTTGCAAGAATCTTTAAATGTTAGTTGTGCAAGCTGAAGAAATTACAAAAGTAAGGAAGGAAAATACAGATTTTTATGTAGTATTTTAGTTAGTATCAATTCATGTAAATTTGATGAGATTATGTTAATATTGATGTTGTAAATTTAATTATTTCAATGATTTTTGCATTATTTGCAATTTTGACTTTTATAACAAAATTAATTTATAAGTATTAGTGTTCTTGTTTTTTTTTTTTTTACTATGAAAGAAATATTGTTTTTATTATTTGATCACTCTATAATTTAATGACTATTTTTATTCTTTCTTTTTAGTAGATGAAACTTTATTACTATTGTTTATTTTATCAATAAAATATATTTGGTAACTTTTACTTATAAAGTACGATTTCAAATTAGTAGTAAAAAATATGGTTAATACATTTCACAAGGAGCTTACAAAAAGCATATGACATTTTTATCCTTTTGGAATTTTCAATCCATAAAATATCATATTTAAAAAAATTAAACAAAGGCATAGCTAAACTAAGGTTGCCAATCAAGGGGAATTTGACAAATGTTCAATGGTGAACTAACTAGTGAAGTAAGTTCGCCAATTTACTTTTTCTAGCTAGCAAAATTTGCTATTAAGATCCCATGACAACCCCTTTTAGTGGTGACCAATTTTTAGGAATACATTTTGCCAATGAGGCTCTTATTGGCAAAAAATGGGCTACTCTTGCAAATTTCTTTTGATATATACATATTAGTAAAGTCTTAACATATTGCAGCTCTTAACAAAAGGTGGCTATATATTATATAACATATTGATAGGTATTGATAATGTTATTTTGACAAAAGGTAGTAATGATATTACTACTAGACTAAGTAGATTAATTAGTAGTATATAAGTAGCTATAAACTTTTAACATAATGTAACTTTTATAGTATACGAATTTCAATTTTTTAAATACTACTCATTATCACTATCTTTTATTAAAGTATTATTGATACTTGTTTATCACTTATTTATGTACATGAAATTTTAGTATGAATGCATTCTTTTAAGAAGGCAGGCGTGAAGTGAGGATTTAGATAATCTAAAGTTACATTCTCTAAAATTTCCTAAGTTATTTCCTTAAAATGTTGTCATATATAATTAACCGTTGAGAATATATAAGAAAAACGATATCTTTATAATGATGACATAAGATACTTGAAAAATCAAGAAAAAAAATTTAATTATTAATTTGTAACTTTACTTAAGATAACTTTGAAGGATACATTAAGGTTATTTAGCTTAGAGATAGTGTTGATAAAGCCTTTTGGACTTGGTTCCTTCAAACCCATGCTGACCTAATCAAGCTTATGGTTGAGGCTTCTCTCCTCTAGATTTAGCCTCTCTACCTTCATGTCTAACCTCATCTTAGGCCCATTATGTGTTCTATCCAATTCAAACGGTCTACAACAATTATGACATCTTGGATAAGGTTGGACAGTTGGGTCAACTAACTGCCTCCTACAATTATAGACTACGTTAGGGCTGTATGGCTCTACTATTAATAGCTTGTGTGGATGTGGTTTCTTCCCACTAACGGCTCTCTAACTATTAGTTCCATTTCTTTATAAATACTAATCTACCACCTAACGATAAATTATTTGATACTTTGTGCACTTGAGCTAAAATTTGCCATCTAGCATACTTGCTATCTTTCTTTAAACACTTTGCTAACTTAAGTATTGAGTGATTACGTCAAACAACACCCTAGCACCCTTCATTATTCATTGTCTTGTAGGCTCTCATCTTAATCCAAAGCTCTAACAACTCCATTTTCGATTGACTAAAACCTAAAGATGATATTTGGCATTGTCTATGGCATAGACACCCCATTTTTTGCTCCTTTATAATTTTAGATTTTTTTAAAAATAGGGTAAAGTGTCTTAATTTAAAAAAGTACAAAAAATAGAAAATTTAGAAAAATATAGATAAATTTAATGTAGGATATAATTATTTATTATTTATTTTTATTTAGTTATAGCTTTAGTATTTTAAATATTGTTTAGGTTGAACCTTAAATAATAAATGAAATATTAGGTTTGAGCTTAGAATAAAATCTAACCTAGGATGACTTAGTCCATATATGCAATGCATATATGGATAAGGCATATACTAATAGCCTAATGGTATTACAGTCGGACTTATCATTACATATGGGTTTGAGATCTTAGGCTTGACACTTATATTGGGCACTTTTACCTTTTGTTTTCTTTTCTTTATTATTATTTATTTTGCTATGTTTTAGGCCACATATCTTGTTAAGATACATAGCACAATGCCGTTAGTCAACTGGTTGACGTGGCACCACATTAGCATTCTTATTCATCCCTTTTCTTTTCTTTTCCTTCTCTTTCTCCTTAATTCCTTCCTTTTCCTAGCGCAATTCCAGCACGAAGTGGTTGCTTTGTGGCCATTTTTCACTAATTTAATGGTGAAATCACAAAGAAGACATGGAATACTTCGGATTGATACCAAGAATGCATCTAAATACACCTTTTAAGAGGTCAAAAAAGGCAATCAAAGTTTGACAAAAGCTTAAATACCCACATTTTTCTTTGAGCATTTTTGGCTTGATTCAAGCTTTCGTGATGGCATTTGAAGCTTCGAAAGAGTGTTTAGAGAAAGAGTAAGGGATCAAGAACAATTTTTTTTTTATCATTATTGAATTAAGATCCAAGCTTGAAATTAAATTTTGGTAAAAAACTTATTATGTTGCTCCCTCAAATTTAATCCATTTCTTTGACCTTTCCATCTTGAATAGAAGTTGGGAATGTATAAAAAGGGATTGAGGAACTTGTTTGGATCATAAATAGCCACTCAAAACACATCATACAAGTTCTAGTTAGAGCTTTCTCTCTCTAAGAAACCCTAGGTCGTGACCTTCCTCTCTCTATAAGGTTGCGAACTCCATAATTGTTTTTGAGATGAGCTAATACCCTTATGAATTCGCCCATGCTCTTGCCTTTTAAACCTAAGAAACCCTAACATTTGTTGTACCCCTTAGTAGCTTCGACCATCACCTAAAAACGAAACCCTCGACCACCACGACGGCCGTAACCCCCTCTTTGCAAAACACCACTCACTGCTACTTTTTGTCCAAATCTACCACTACGGTTGAGCCTGTGATGGCCTAAAACCCCTATACACAGCCCTTCCTTAACACTAAAAACCACCACCTATGCTACCTATAACCACCTTCGGTGGTCAAACTTGAGTGTTACCTAAACCTCCACTGTTCGCTGTAGCACTTCACGTAGCCCTTCATTCCTAAATAAAATTCACACAAAACTAAACTCACCTGCTAATTTTGATACTTAAATAGCCTTGGATTGAGCCTCCTATCGTTGTCCTCCACCTTCTTCGGCTAAACACGTGCAGTATGCATGAATTAAGTTAGGCAACTCGACCTAAATTCCAATATCCTCCTTACTTTGTCCCTATTAACTTACGGTTACCCCTTAGTTTGGCCTTCTTTGTTTCTTTTATTTATTTATTTATTTTTCTCTTCTTCCTTATTTACTTGTTTTATGAGTTATTTTACAAAAAAAAAAAGTAGAAAGAAAAAGAAAAATGAAAAAAGGATTTAAGACATTTTTTTATCAAGTTTATTATTATTATTATTTCTTTTCTCTCAATAATAAAAAAGGGGGATATTTAAAAAAAAAAATAGAAACTTGGTTTTCAAAATAAATCTTACCATTTAGAATAATTTAACCTTTTTGTAGGCTTTCTTTAAAATAAGAACACACAGAATATGACCTTATTCTAGAATTTTTTTCAATTGATTTAATAGATAAAAACCTTAAACTTGACTAGTTTTCAGAAGTTAAAAAGAAACAACAAAATAAAAATTTTTGTGAACAAACTATAGAAGTTTAATCTTGAATAGTAGGTATGTAAGCACTTGTGTACAATTACGGGGCAACTTAAAATATGGAACATTTTAGTTTTCCCCTTTGTAAATAATTAGTTCTTTATTTATCCATTTATCCTTTTTTTTTTGTAAATAGATATGATTTATTATTTTCTTTACTTATAAAATATAAATGATAATTTTAAATTATAAGAGTATATTAAAAAGTAAATTTAAATTCGAAAAGTTACAAGTAGTACTCATTAAGATTTAATAGGTTAGCTCTCAGATTTAAATATTTGGTTTTCAAAAAACTATTTTTCAAAATTGTTTTCATGTGGTCTAGTATCTAGATTAAAATCAATATACCAAATTGGTTCTAATCTAAACTTTTTCCCGACCCTTATTGAGTGGCAACTCTAAGTTTTCTAAAAAAAGAATTAAGTTTTTCTTAACTTTCAGTTAAGGATTAGCATTAAATGGGTTAGTGTTTAATATTAGGAGAAAATGCATAAAACTCCTCTAAACTTTGACTTAAGTGTGATTTAACCCTTTGAACTTTCAAATTGACCCTCTAAACTTTTATAAATTGGCAAATAACTCTCATAACTCCTTAAAACTTTGATTTTTGGTGTGTAAATACCTCTTAAACTTTGATTTTAGTGTAAAAATACTCCATGATCTTTGATTTTGGTATGCAAATACTCCTTAAACACTTCATAATTTAGAGAGTGTTTACACACCGAAATCAAAGTTTAAGGGATTATTCTTAATCAAGGGGGTTGTTTGCTAATTTATGAAAATTTAGGGATAAAAAACCACACTTTAAAAGTTTAAGGGAAAAATTCATACCTGAATCAAAGTTTAGAGGGGTTTTATGCAATTTTCCCTTAATATTAATCAGGTTAAGGAAAAAAAAAAAAATACAGGCTTAATAGCTTGACAACTCTACTAAGGACATTAAGAGGGCTAGCTACTTAAAACTTTCTAAAGTTAAATTTGAATTTTCAAAACAGCTATGTTGTTTATTTTTTGTTATAATTCGTTTCATGTAAATACTTCATTTTAATTGGTATATTATATTTGCATGCAACATATATTAGGATATAGGGGGTCACTTATTGCATCATGGATGCAGGGTAAATATGGTCAAACCTAAACCATCTTAGGTGCCTAGGATCGGGGTTATTGTGTAGGTTTTGGGTGTAATGGTGTAGCTACTACTCGAAGTTGATTAGATTACCCTACTTAAGTTCAATGTGACCAATGAACCATTTCTTTAGAAGTGCATAAGGTTACAAAGCTTAAGGACTTTTAAACCTACCCTAATGTGCATATACGACTTTTAGACCAGTAAATAAATAATAATGCGGCAAATCACCAACAAAAGGTCAGAACTCTATCGAAATTCCATTACACCATAAATATATTGTAATATACTTTTTACGTATGGTAATAGTGGAATTCCAATAAAAGTTCTAGCCTTAAATCCTTTTATTGCAACATTATTATTTTGTCAGTGGCCCTTTGTATTTGCATCCATATGCTTTCATCTTTTATTGTATTTATATGTGAATTTTAGTGCTTATTTATTCATGTTTGTGTTTATCTATGTAAATATTAGAATAAGACTATAAACCCTTTAAGGCATACTTGTAGATTATTTTAGCTAGCTTTTATAATAATTAAAAGCCATATAATTTGTAAGTAGTCTTTCTTTCTTTAAAAGATAGTTGGACTTGGTCCATAAACCTTAAATTTTAGATTATAATAACAAAATTCACCTCTCTATGGATTGTCATATGTTTTCATACTCTCTTAGCCTTTAATCCTTAGTCTCCTTATCAAATTCATAAATCTTTTAAAAAAAAAGAAAAAAGAAAAAAAATCATTTGTGTAAGGTTTTGTTTTCTTAAATAGATTCTCTTACCAACCTTTCCCTTCCTACTAATTTTTTATTTTGCATCTAGATTTTCTAATTAGGGATTATTTGTAAATATTAGGTGCCTCATAAATTTTTATTTTGTAAAATAATTCTTTTTTTTTAAATTACTCCTCTTATAAATATTGTAAGTAATTTTTATTCACCATAAATTGTTAAAATTTGTCTCATTATAAGTTTTTTAAAGAGTTTGTCAATTAAGTCTCTAAACCTAGGTTTGTCTCATGTAAATATATCTCACCTGTATTTTTTTTTTTTTGTGTAAATCTTATTCTCTTTCTTGTCGTCTGTTGTAAAATAATTTGTAAACTTTCTTTTGATTTCTCTACCTTTTGTAAAAATTCTCCTCATAAGAAGTTATGTTGGTCCTTTTTCTCTTTAAAGGAAAAAAAAAAAAAGAAGAAGAAGGGTTGCTAACGGGCAAGGATTCTTCCAATTAGGTTCAAATAGCTAATGACAAGATTGTATGCCTGAAAAAAATGGTACGTCAAATGGCTCGATGATTACAGATCTTATTTCCCATAATCATTGGTCTGCAAGTATCGCAAGATTCAAGCCTGGAAAAAAGACTTTCAAATCTAAAAGAAAAAGTAGTAACACTACAAAAGAGCATTACAGACTTAGAAATAGCAATAGGCTCGGTGCTTAGAAGACTTCAACACCCAACATCCAATATCGATCAAATGAGAGAAAAAAAAAGAGCTTAGGATAAATGAGAGAAAAAAAAAAGCCCAAGGGGCTCGAAGAAGACAATTCACTTAACTAAAGATCTCAATGACCTAAATCTTTCATTATTTAAAGGAAGCGAAGATCTTAGCTTGTGAAAACCCTAATCGAAATTACAAACCACACAGCTTTGATCTAGAAGCTTGATGTAACTATCATATGGTTTAGAAGGAGCACTCTATTGAAAAATATTGGAGGTTAAGGAACAAGATTCAAGACCTGATTGATGTCAAGGTTATTCAGCTAGAGCTTCGAAGAAATTGGTCTTACTTCAACTCACAAGGAGACTTCAATTAAGTTACTTAAAGCTCCAATTCTTTTGAGTTTACTAATATACTTTAATAAGCTCACATGTTGTCTTAAATAGTTAGGTGCTTAAATGGAGCAAGTTAAAGCAGAGGCAATGAAGAATCAAGTTCTTTTTAATAAAGTCTATAATAAACTCATAAGAGAATGTTTTGCATGGTTTTGTCACAATTGGAATAAAATTATCTTATTGCTACCTTTTAAATTGGGTGATTACAGTTTGATTAATATTAAGGCAAATGAATGCACATTTTGGTATTTTATTTTAAAAGTTTAAAATAAAAACAAGCAAATTGAATCATAAACACCAACTTTAAAATACATACACTTTGAGAGTTAAGTGACATCATGGTGTGGACTCATGCCTTAAAGGAGGTTAATTTTGAATTTGATACACAAATTAAAATGAAGTTAGGAATTCATTTTCAAACTCTAAAACATAAGTATCTTATGTTAGCTTCGTTGGACCAACTTGAAGTATTTTCAAATTTAAATCATGTTAAGAATCACCTCATATTAGAGTAATTTGGAGGTTAGGGTTATTGATTAGGAGAAAAGGATAAAAACTGGTTTATGCTTGCTTTAGTAACATTAATTTAAAGATGACTTATTTTTTATAAGTTTTTTTTTTTAAATGAAGTAAAGACAATGCATTTTCAAATACCTCAAACTTATATATACCTCACTTAAGCCTATATACTAAGAATCCATGGATTTAGGGCCTTGAATCTCTTAAAGGCAAAAAAAAAAAGAGGGGAAGAAGAAGAAAAAGAAGAAAGAAATGAGGTCGGAAAATCGGCCTAAGTATAAGATGAAAGCCCTATGAGATATATTACATCCCAGCGAGAGCAGTAAAACTAAATCAAAAGGCTCAGAACCAAAATAGCCTAAAAAACGCATAACCCTGAATCACATTCTAAGTCCAAAAACACAAAAACCTCCATATCTACTCTTGATCACACTTTAAAATCACAAATAGAAAACTTTCTTACCCATGATGAATTACGCAAGGCTTCTTGGCCCACAATACCTCCTACACTCAATAAAAGCTCTTTTGAATGATAATTTATTTTTAATAAAAATTATTTTTGAAATTAGGGTAAACACACCTTTTGTTCTTTCTCAAAGGTTCTTGACTTGTACACTTAGATTAAATAAAAGTATTTCTTTTAAAATAGGCCTTCTCATTTGTCCTTTTTGTAACCCTTTGACCAAAAGCCTAAATTCATAATGGACTAAAAAAGACCTAACAAATTGATCAAGGCATATTACTTGCAAACTAGACTATAATTTTTGGAGCTGCAGTCAAGAGTATAATTTAAACTGAAAGTTCACAAGGAAGCCCTCTTTAACTAGACTAATTATGAGTTACTTTTCCCTTAGGAAAAGCATGTTTAAAATCATAAGACCCTACTAAGAAACTTAGTATCGAGGTAAGGAGACATTTTCAAAGAGTGAGAAAAAAAATATGAGATGCCCTACATAGTTATCAAGGGAATAGATGGTTTTAGCTTCTTAAATAAGAATTTATACCTGTTAGTAAACTTTCAAAAAGAGAGAGGGAGGGAGGGAGGGGGAGAAAGAGAGAGAGAGAGAAAAACTAAAGGTTTATTACAAGTTTTTTTCAATCATTTTCAAGTTCATATCGGCCCAAGTGGCCAAGCTTTCAATTCAAGTCACCTATCTTCTTTCCAATGTGGTCATACTTTTTAAGTTGATTATAATAGTCCAGATCATTCTTACTGATGTAGTTTTTGAAATTGTTTAACTCTTTTTTAAATTAAAGGACCTAATCTCTTATGTCTTTTTTTTTTTTTATCATAAATGGCTTTCATTAAATTCTTTATCTATAAAAATTTTCTAGTTAGGAAGTTTTTCAAATGAGTTTCATTCCTCACCTTGCTTCTTCAATTTATTTTTAGGGTTCTAGCTAGCTAGCTTTTAGATGGCTATCCCATCTTCAATCCATTTTTAGGATCTTAGTCAGCTCTTAAAGTGCTATCCCGACTTACACCTCCTTTAGAGTTTTAGCTAACTCTTAGAGCACTTCTTTTTTTGTCAATTTCTTTAGTGAGTTCATAGGGCGCTTCCCTTAATCAATTTCTTTTAAGGTCTTAGTAAGCTCGTAGGGTGCTTCCCATCACCAATCTCTCTTTAGTGTTTTAGCAAGCTCATAGGGTGCTTTCCTCCATCGTTTCCTATTTAGGGTTGCTCGTTTCCTAGAGACAATCTTGCCTATGTTAGTGATCTAAGAGAAGTACTACTGGGTTTTCTAAATCGACTATAATTTAGGGTTGCTAGTTTTTGAAAAATGCTTCCGCCTATGTTAGTGAGGTCAAAAGAGCACGAAAAGGATTTCTCAAATCAATTTCAATTTAGGGTTGCTAGTCCTCGAGAGACGCTCCAACCTAGTTTAGTAAACTCAAAGGAGCATGACCAAGTTCTTTAAAATTGATTCCAATTTAAGGTTACTAATCCTTGAGAGATGCTCTCTCTTAGGTTGGTGAGCTTGAAAGAGCATGAACAGATTTTCAAATCGATTCCAATTTAGGGTTGTTAATCCTCTAAAAATGCTCCTGTCTAAGTTAATGAACTCAAAGGAGCACGAGCAAGTTTTTTAAATTGATTCTCATTTAAGGTTGCTAGTCCTCCATAAATGCTCCTACTTAGGTTAGTGAGCTTGAAGGAGCATGACCATTGCTAATCCCTTATAAACGCTTTCACCTAAGTTAGAGAGCTCAAAGTAGAATAACTTACTTTTTTGAAATTGATTCCAATTTGGAGTTGCTAGTTCTCAAGAGACGCTCTTACGTAGGTTAATGAGGCTAAAGGTATACGACCAGTTTTTCAAGTCTATTCCAATTTAAGGTTGCTAATGTATGAAAGACACTCCTTCCTAGGTTAGTGAGCTCAAAAAAGCACTGACATTTTTTTTTTAAATTGATTCTAATTTAGGGTTGCTAGTTCCCAAGAGATGCTTTAACCTAGGTTAGTAAGCTCAAAAGTACACAATCAAGTTTTCTCAAATCAATTCTAATTTAAGATTGCTGATCTTCGAGAAATGCTTTTGCCTAGGTTAGTGACCTTAAAGGAGTAGGACCAGGTTATCTCAAATCAATTCTAATTTAGGGTTGCTAGTCCCTGAGAGATGCTTTCGCTTAAGTTAATGAGTTTAAAGGAGCATTATTATTATTATTATTTTCAAATCAATTTTAGTTTAGGGTTACTAGTTTTTAAGAGATGCTCATGCTTAGGTTAGTGAGCTTAAAGGAGCACAACTAGTTTTTTTTTTTTTCAAATTGATTTTAATTTAGGGTTACCAGTCCCTAAATGATGCTTTTACCTAAATTAATGGGCTCAAAAGAGTATGACCAGGTTTTCAAATTGATTCTAATTTAGGGTTGCTAGTCTCCAAGCGATGCTCCCACTTAGGTTAGTAAGCTCAAAAGAGCATAGCCAAGTTTTCTCATATCAATTCCAATTTATGGTTGCTAGTCCTCTAGAGATGCTTCTGCCTAGGTAGTTAGTTCAAAAGGGCCCAACTAGGTTTTCAAATCAATTTTTCTAGCTAGTTCCTACGGTGCTGGACCTTCCTAAAACTCACTTTATTGTCTTAATCAATTCTTAGAGCGCCTTCTCTCTATTTTATCTTTCATGTTTCATTGAATTCCCAATAGATAAAGTTTATAACAGCTAACTAATTGTAGCGCTTCTTATGGCGAATTCATCCTTAGGGAAAAAATAGTATCTCTTTTGATCTTTATAACAAACATTTACTTAAACTTCATCACAAAGAGAAGCAATTATAGACACTTCATTTTTAGTCCCCTATAGTTTTAGATTATCTTTAGAATAAGGTAAAAGGGTTTGAATTTAAAAAAAGTATAAAAAAATAGCAAATATAGAAAAATAAAAAAATAGAAAATTTAGAAAAATAAAGATAAATTTAAAATAAGATAGAATCTTTAACTATTTATTTTTATTTTTATTTTTACTTTTATTTTTTTATAGCTTTAGTATTTTGAATATTGTTTGGGTCGAACATTAAATAAAAAAGGGAGCGCTAAGCTTAGGCATAGAATAAATCTTGCATAGATTGACCTAATCTATATATATAATTTAATTACATATATAAATAAAGTATAGGCTAACAACCTAATTGGTACTACACTTAGGCTTAGCATTGCATATGAGTTAGAGGTTTTAAGTTCAATACTCATATTAGGCACTTGTGCCTTTTTTAAAATTTAATATTATTTTATTATTTATATATTTTGCCATGTGTTAGGCCATATGTCTTGTTAAGATACGTAGTATAATGCTTGGTCTGCGCGACTCACGTAATGCCATGTCAACATTCTCATTCTTTCCCTTTCTTACCTTTACCTTTTCCTTTTCCTTTTCCTTCTCTTTCACCCTAATTCCCTCCTTTTCTTAGCGCAATTCTAGCTTGAAATGGTCAATTTGTGCCCATTTTTCATTAATCTTTCTTCATGATTTCACCAATTTAATGATGAAATCGTGAAGTATACATTATATACTTTGGATTGATACCAAGAACGCATCTGGATACATCTTTTAAGAGGTCAAAAAAGACATTTAGAGTTTGACAAGAGCTTACCTACCCACATTTTGGTCTGAGCATTTTTGGCTTTATTTAAGCTTTCCTGATGGTATTTGAAGCTTCCAAAGAGTCTTTAGAGAAACACCAAGGGATTAAGAGCAATTTTTATCATCATTGAATTAAGATTTGAGCTTGAAATAAAATTTTAGTCAAAAACTCATTATGGTGCTCCCTCAAATTTAATCCATTTTTTTTTTACCTTTCCATCTTGAGTAGAAGTTGGGAATGTATAAAAGGGGCTTGGGGAACTTGTTTAGATCATAAATAGCTACTAGAGACACATCATACAAGCTTAAGTTGGAGCTTTCTCTCTCTAGCAAACCCTTGGTCATGATCTCCCCCTCTTTCTAAGGTTGCATACTCTACAATTGTTTTTTAGACGAGTTAGTACCCTTATGAGTTCACCTATGCTCTTAGCTTTCAAACCCAAGCAACCCCAACATCAACTACACCCCTTAGTGGCTTTGAATAACACCTAGAAACTAAACCCTCAACTATTATGACAGCTGTGACCCCCTCCTTGTGAAACACCACTCACCGCCACTCTTCATCCAAATCTATAACCATAGCTAAGCTTGTGGTGGTTTAAAAACCTTATCCGTAACCCTTCTTTAACTTTAGCAACCTCTACCTACGCTACCTGTAACCACTCGCCAATAGTCAAACTCGAACACCACCTAAACCTCCACCATTGGCCATAGCACTTCGCTTAACCTTCATTTCCTAATAAAATTTACACAAAACTGAACTCACCTACTTATTTTGGTTCTTAAACAAGCTTAGATTAAGCCTCCTATCACTGTCTTCCACCTCCCTCGAATAAGCATGTGTAATGCATGTGAATTGGGTTGAGCAACCCGACTCGAACTTGGATATTCACCCAACGTTGGACCTTGTTAACCTGTGACTACCCCCTAGTTCGGCCTTCTTTGTTTCTTTTATTTTTTTTTTCTCTTCTTCCTTATCTACTTGTTTTATGAGTTATTTTACAAAAAAAAAAAAAGTAGAAAAAAAAAGACAAAAAGATTTAAAACATTTTTTTATTGTGTTTATTATTATTGTTATTTTCTTTTCTTTTCTCAATAATAAAAAAGGGGAAATTAAAAAAAAAATGAGAAACTTGGTTTTTAAAATAAATCTTACAACTTAGAATAATCCCTTTTTCAAATAAATTAAATCAGCCTTTTTTTAGGCTTTCTTTAAAATAAAAACACCTAGATTAGGAATCTATTGTAGAATTTTTCTCAATTGATTTAATGGATAAAAAACTTAAACTCGACTAGCTTTCAGAAGTTAAAAAGAACGAACAAATTAAAATTATCGTGAACAAACTACGAAAATTTGATCTCAAATAGCTGGTACGTAAACACTCATACACAATTATAGAGTAACTTAAAATATGGAAAATTTTATTTTATTTTTCCTTTTGTAAATAATTAGCTCTTTATGCATCCATTTATCCTTTTTTGTTAATGGACATGATTTATTGTTTTCTTTACTTGTAAAAGAGAAGTGATAATTTTAAATTATAAGAGTATATTGAAAAGTAAATCTAAATTTGGAAAGCTAAAAGTTGTACTTGTTAGGGTTTAATAGGTTAGTCGTCGAACTCAAATATCTAGTTTTCAAGAAACCATTTTTCAAAATTGGTTTTCATGTGGTCTAGTGTCTAGACTAAAATAAATCCACCCAATTAGTTTTAATCTAAATTTTTTCCTAACCCTAGTTGACTGGTGACTCCAAGTTTAAAAAAAATAAAATAAAGAGCTAAGTTTTTTTTATCTTTTAGTTGATGATTAATATTAAATGGGTTAAAGTTAAATATAAATCTAGTTAAGGAAAATAAATAAAAATTGGGAAAAATTCTGGTTCAACATGTGAGATTTGTGAAAATCACTCCTTACTTCTTACTCAAATATACCCTAAACTTACACTAAACAATCACCTAAGAACAGCTTTCCTTTTTATAGTAGTTGCTGTGTCTCGAATTGAAAACCCTGAGAACAAGCAGTTAAGGAATAATGAACCTATGAACAAATCGCCCCCAACTAAGGAAACGCTTGAACATTTAGAGACACAGCAAGCATAACTACCCACTTGGGGCTTCTAATGCTCATACTAGGCACAATAACCAATAACAGCAACAATAGCATGGCAGGGATCAACTACTTAATTCCCTTAGTACAGGAACAATAGGCATGGTTTGTAGACACCCAAAATCGCACCCTTACTAGTAATGAGCAGGTAGTAGACTCCTATAGAGCATCGACACACTCTGTAATGCGTCAAGCTAAATTGATAGATAATGCCAGCCTCAATGAGCTTAGTGTGATTATAGGGAAGCTCTCCAAGCAGTAGGGGAGCAAAGCAATTGACAATACCAGGTTGGTTGCTAACAATAAAAGCCCCTTCACTAAGTGTGTCTAGGACAAAGTTTTGCCCCAGAACAACAAACTTCCTACCTTAAACCAATATGACAGCACTGGCGATCCTAATGATCGCCTTCTCCATTTTCGTACTCTCGTGAATGTCCATGGTTATGGGGATGCTATTATGTGTAAAGCTTTCTCAAGTACTCCGAGAAAAGCAGCTTAGATGTGGTTTAACCACTTACCTAAGAACTCTATTAGCTTCTTTGATGAGTTGGCACATAGGATTAGTCTCCATTTTAAGGCTAGCAAGCCCCTATCCAATGACACTTCACCCTTATAATTGATTAAGTAGAGTAAAGGGGAGACTTTATGAGAATATGTAGCTTGGTTCAATAATACCGTAGTTAAGATCCCTTAGTTGCATGAGGGTGTAGCAATGCATACCATACAACTCGTTATTAAACCCTTTAGGGACTTCTTCCATTCAATTGCGAAGAGTGAATCGAATACCCTAGCCGAATTCTAGAATAAGGCCTAAAAGTACATAGATTAGGAAGATAACATCTATGTTAGGCATGATGTCGACCAAGAAAGGTTGGCAGACAAAAAGATAAGGAGAAATTGTTGATTGATGATTGCCTTGGTAATAGGGCACCAAGTAGAGTTGATTGGGAGGGTTCGGGCAATAAGAAGTGTCGAGTTAAGCATAACCTACTTTCCTCCCATCTACATAAAGCACAAACCTCTAAACCAACTAATCGCCTAGGTTTTCGTTAAGGTACAGAACAAAGGCTTACTGTAGAAGCCCCCTAAGATGAGGGGGAACCCCAATAGATAGAACTCAGATAAGTACTATTAGTTCTACAAAAACCATGGCTACATTACAGAAGAATGGTTCCAATTAAAGAATGCAATTGAATATGCTATTCAACAGGCTACTTTAATGAGTATGTGACCTAACAGAAGAACGATGACCACTCTAATGATGATAAAGATAAGGCTCCTCAAAGGTGGTGAATCAAGGGTGTCCAAGTAGAATAGAATAAGGATTGCCATAATAATCAAGCCCTTAACGTTATCATCAACATAATCATTAGGGAGCTATACCTAGGGAGTTGGTTGAGTACTAACAACTTGGCTAATGCCCCATCCGAGGTGTTGGTTGTTAAGGAGAAGAGGTAGAAGATTGACACTTCTATCTTCTTCTTTGACGAGGACTTGTAGGGGGTAGATACCCCTCATCAAGACACTCTTGAAATTGGGGCAAACCTTGAGGTCCTCAAGATTATAGTAAACATCGGCAGCTCCACTAACATCCTCTTCATGCATACATACAAAAGAATGAGGAGCAAGTTGCCACTTAAGATGAAGCCCCACTACCATAATTTCATTGGCTTCAATAGGGGAACTGTTCGAGCTAAGGGTATTATCACTCTTGACATGGAGCTTAGTGATGACGACAATGTTGCCCAATGATTAATGGAGTTTGTAGTAGTCGATTGCTCGTCCCCCTACAATGCTATCTTGGGATGATTGAGCTTGAATGCTTTTGAAGTCATCATTTCGTCCTTCCACTTGAAAGCTAAGTTGGACCCCATCAAGGTAGGAATTTGCAAATGTAACCAAAAGCTCTCCTAAGAGCTTTATGTTAAGGTCGCTAGAGTTGATGGTGTCTCCACTTTGGAAACCAACCCGTAGGATAAGCCGGTTGAGAGAAGTAAGTGGGGTGAGAAAACAGAAGAGATGTAAATTGGCGCTTCTCTCCACCAGACTACTAAGGTTAGGACTGAGAGCCCTCTAAAGGTAAAGGAGGAGATAGTTACCTTCTTGCAGGCAAACTTAGATAGTCATGGACTCAAAGGATGAAGTTCATACCTCCTATATCACCAACTTCGGTACCTACTACTACATAGTCATTCCCTTTGCCCTAAAAAATGTTAGGGCAACACATCATCATATGATGACCAAGTTGTTTATGTAAACCCAGTAAATTCATAGTCAGGACCTAAACCGAACTTAAATTACTCATATAACTCTATATAGTTGGTAAGGCTAGATAAACTACAAAAAACTATTAAATTATAAACCCTAAACTATTCTAAAAATAAAAAATTCTAATATATTGATCGAAATCCTAATCGTGTGTGAAAGCCTTAAACCCTACATACATTTAAATACTAGAGATTGAATCTGAATATAATAAAAACCTTAAAACCAAAACTTTAAGCCTATAAAGATAAACATTTACTTTACTATAATAAAACCCTAATTGATTACAATTATTGATCGATACGCTAAATTGTGTAAGATCGCTAACGAATGACTAAAGATAACTTTTAAATGTTAATAAATGTAAAGAGTACCAAATTAATCGACATGATTGATAATATTATTTTATATTTGTTAGCAACCTTAAATATATATAAATAAATTACTATTATATAAATTTATTATTTAAACCTAATTATAATATTTATTGTAGTTCATGTGTTATATAATAAATGTTAATAACATATTTTATAATTATATTATTTATTATTCTAAATAATATTTATAGAGTTACAAATAATTAAAGAAAACTCAAAAAATTTATTTTATTTATTTGTACACTCATTTACTTATTTTTTCTATTTCCTTATATTTTTCTTTTCATTTCTTTTCTTTTCTAATTTATATCTGTTAGATATATATATATAATATTATATAATTAAAATGTTGACCAATTCAACATATCATTATCATCTAGAGTTTTCTTTTATCTTCCTTTTTATTTTTCTTTTTCTAGTCCCATGCCATGCTTCCACCTCATCCTCTATAACTCTCCTAAATTTCTTGAATTTACTCAAAGTGCACACAAAACTTATTTTTCTTCCCTCTCCCTTTAGATCGAAATTACTCTCTATCTCTTTTCATCTTCCTCATTTCAATTTCATCTCATTTTCTCTACCTACCATTCTACTTCAAACTACACTACATATTCTATCTTCTTACCATTATTTAGAGAGAGAAAGGGAAGGATTTCCACACAAAAAACTTTTTCAAAACAAGTAAATACATTTCCTTTGTATTTTCTTTGCATTTAGTTGGTATTTGTTGTATTATGTAAATGAGGTTTTATGTATTTTCTTGTGTATTTTATACTTGATGTTTTGAACATGTATTTAATATGTATTTTAGTATATTGTATCAGATTTTGATGTACATAAGCTTATTCCTTTTGCCAAGTATGTTTACATGTATAAATATACTAATATACACATATAGATATATATGCAAGGATATGTCATAGGTTTGGTTAGCTATATGTACATATATATAAACATAAATATAGTATATGTATATAAATATACATATTACATATACATGCATATATGGGAGTAAATAAGAAAATAAGATAAGAAATATATATAAATACATACATATATGCCCCTATATATATATATTGTAGTATGTACATAAATTATGTGTAAGATATGCTAGGTATTTATACATATATATGAAAAACAAAGGCATATATAGATATGTATATATGTAATATATTAAAATTCCTTAAAAATATATTAAGAAAATATAAATATATGCATTATACGTGTATAAATGTACGTATAAAATTGATTATAAATATGTGTTTGTGTGTATATATACATGTATGTAAATACATATAATAGTAGTATACTAGAAATATAAATACGTGTATATACATATATATACACGTATAGATATAGTATGAGTATACATAAAACTATATATATTAATACGCTAAGTATATATAAATAATTAAGGATACATATGTATATATATATATATATATATATACAAATATATACATAACAATATTATATTATTTAAGATGACATAACAATATATATATATGTATATATATATGTGCATATACATAAAGTGGGCCGAAACCCTAAAAAAAAATTAATGCCCATATAGTTATTAATTAATAAATTATACTAACATATAAATATAAATAATAATACAAAATTAAGGAAATAGAAAATAAGGAAAAAAAATGACAAATTGCTACATGGACAAATAGAAAAGTGCCATGTTAGCAATTTAACTAAAATATATAATTGAACCGAAAATTACAAAATAATTAGAAAATAATAACAATTAATTAATTAATTAGGAAAAATTACAATAATAACAAAATAAACATAATTAGTAAATTAAGCTTAAAAATGAAGGAATGATGAAATTAAAAAAAATTAGACTAAAAAATAAAATATCATAAAAGTATGAAATTTAGATATTAATTAAATAATAAAATAATAAAGAAAAGCTCAAAATCGGTAAATAAAATTATTTAAGTTAAAATAACTAAATTCATAACATTTTAAGCCCATATTGAAAAATACGAGTTTTAATATTCAAAACGAACCATGCTACATTAAAATATATTCGAAAACGATAAAAATCGATCATAAATTCAAAAAAATAAAAACTAAAACGAAAAGTTACATGCAAATTAATACTTAAGCGGCAATGGGGAATCGTAAGATAGGTAGTTAGCTAATTAGGTTATTTAGTATTACCTTTAGATACTCATTAGGTTCTTATTATTTTATTTATCAGGAGAAACTAATCAGGAGGGTGAACTACCTATTGATTTCTACGATTCCTATTGACTTTGGTCAAGTAAGTACTTCTAATGACTATACTTATTTTGTGTGATAAGCGTAAACTTTAAAAAGTACAATTTATACTAGCAAGTATACTGGATCACGTATACAGTAATGAAAAGAACTGGAGAGACCAAGTCATATTCACATGGATTAGAAACTAGTTACTAGATTATATTAATTCCTTTTTTAGCTAGGTGATCAAGAAACGAGATGTTTAAATAAGTTAAAATAAAAAGAAATAACTTAACTAAAACATGAAAGCAATAAAGGAGAAGTTGGTTTTTAATTAAATTCACAACGACTTGTTTCCCTTTTGAGTTGCTATTGTCCTAAATATAGCGGAAACATCCATTTTGAGTAATTTATCTATACTATTTAATTAAGTAGTAAATTTCTCTCACAAATATTACTACTCTAATTAATATTAAAATTCATGCATATTTTTATGTCATAAATATTGATATTAATTGCATTAGGTATGTAAATCCTAAAATTAATCTAAAAAGCATGTGTCTATAATAACAATTAAATTAATTTTGATCTAATTTCAAATGAACGATCCATTCCCTTTGGAGTTTTTCAGATTTTATTCACAAAAGTATCGTTGGCTAGACAATAAAATCATGAATAATAAAAACAAGATAATTAAAAGCCGCAACTAATTAAATAATAACATATAATAAGATCATATATTAATCAAACCATTTACCATGTCAAAATCCCATAATATAAATTTAGTTAATCACAATTACAAAAGTTACATAAGAAAATTTAAGAAACATGATGATATTTGGAGCTAAAGCATAGAAGAACTCAAATAAATCCTTGAAGTACAAATCCATCTTTTATTCCCATAAATTTGTGAATCTCTCAAACTATCTATGAAATTCCTTCTTAGCTACTTTCGATATAAAATTTTCTCCCCAAACTTCTCGTAACTCTGTTTACCCCCTTAAAAGCTCTCGATGAAGCTCTTTTATAATCACCACAATGGAAGAAATCATTACCCTCAATTTCATAGTATGTCTAGGTCTATACTCCTCTATTGACAATCCTTGCTAAACTTACTAACATATATGGGAATGGCCAACATGTCGTGAAGCTTGAAAGTCCCATAAGGCATAGAAATTGAATAAAAAAATGGTGTTAGACTCCTCTCTAGGTTTAGCTCAAGTGAAATTAGTAAAGGCTAAATGGGGTCTACATTATCATGAGTTCATCTATCGTGCAATTACAATTCTCAATTCTTCCCAGTAATATTGCTCACTTGGAAATGGAGAATCAATTTAAATTGTTTCCCTTGATTGTTGTGAACAATGATGATGGAGATAAAATTAAATTTAATCTTTCTTATTGTCCATGTATCTAACTTCATGGCAAATGAATGATGAATTTTCTCCAAAGTTTAACATAAATAAAATCCAATCCATCCTCTATTGGTTTATGTATTTAGCTTCATGTCTTCACTTGTAGGCTCCATCTGAGCTTAGGCATATTTCCTATGGCATGTAAAAAAGAAAAAAACATTATAATGGTTTATAATCAAGATAAAAATATATCTACATAAAATAAACCATTTGGACCTAATTTAAGATCATTTAGCACCAATTTATTGTATTGACCCAACTTATGTGTAATTTATTAATTTTTTTATTAACAAAACAATAAAAGCACTTATAAGTTACACAAAATAGTGAGATTTAAAAGAGAATAAGTGTATAAAAATGCACACTTATCATTGTACTCGTAGTTATGGCATCTAAATTTTATATATTAATAAATTGATGTATGGGGTTTAAGGATGTGCATATGCTTGATACAAATTGTTAAATTATGCTAAACATTATCAAATGTGATGATTGAAGAATTGGTTGCATGATTGGTCACTACATGATTTGGATGGTTTGTTGATATTGATTAATTGCCTAATAATTTGATTTAATCTTATTCGACTTTTTTTAAATTAAATGGATCATGCATAAACTTGAACGTTGCATTTATTGTTCCGACAATCACCTCTCGTGGATAGTAATGCTTATAGGGATGAGATTCCAACATAATTTGATTAGTACAGTGTATGTGCACTTATGCAACAAGATCCTATCCTTAGCTCGTGGGCTTACATGATGTAGGAGACGCTTACTGTAATTGGTTAGCGGTTGAGTCTAGAGACTACTACTATATGGCATAAGTGTAGACTACGGGGGCCACCTCATTGCTAGGCTTAAGAATTTGTGTATTATTAGATTTTGGAAATGGAAATATATTTTATAAAATATGAAATTTCAATTTATGGTTAAGAACCTAAGTGCTAGAACCTGATTGTGATTGATATCGATGAATCTCTAACCCTTATTTTGGAGGGCATTAAATTCGATATTGTATGTAGCACCAATTAACTACATATATTGTTTGGCATATTGTTTATTCATACATTAATATGTTTGTTAATTAATTATTTGATAACCTACTTGCAGATATAGTATAAGCGATATCTTACTAAGCTTGTGTAGTTTACTCCCTAATAGTTTTCTCTTGTAAGTTAATTGATAATTGAACATGGGTTAAGAAGCAAGCGTTAAGTATAAGTATTGACATACCTAAAAAATAGAATTTGAAAATAAATTGTATAATAGGTTTGAAACAGTACTTGTAATTACTACTCCTATACTTCAATTTTGTAACTTCAATAAGTTTAAATTTTAGAACTTTACTACTCGATCTTATCATTTGGTAAGGGATTCCGATTCTATGTGGTCCTAAGAAACTATGGAATATCGGATATCTACAGTTAGTTATATTTTACAATAAGTTAACAAATTAAAAATTGGAACCCTAATGAATATTATTTAAAGTCTTATAATCTCTGACTTGCAAAGCGATTTTCTTATCATAGATGCACCTATGATATGAAAACTTTAGCCAATCTTACTAAGCTTCCCTTAGAGTCATGATAGTTTAAGCCGTAGATCGGATGTAACATGGAGATGTACATTGATAACATGACTGTTAAGAGCAAGCAGCTAAGTGATCATGTTAAGGACCTATAAGAAGCTTTCGACCAGATGAGAAAGTATGACATGAAGCTAAATCCTTAGAAGTATGTATTTGGGGTTAGCTCCGGTAAGTTCTTAATCTTCCTAGTCACCTAGAGAAGAATTAATATAAGCCATCAGAGATATGAAGCCTCCCTCCTTAGTTAAAGATGTATAGAAGCTCGCTAGCATGGTAGCCACGTTGAGTAAGTTTATCTTTAAGAGCACAGACAGATACACTAAGTTCTTCAAAATCCTTAAAAATCTGAAGGGTTTTGAATAGACTCCCTAGTGTATAGTAGCCTTCAAGGAGTTACAAGACTTCCTCACATACCTTCCCGCACTCTCCAAGCCTCTTTCAAGGAAAGACTTGTATTTGTACTTAGACATTAGCGATTAGGCACTCTCCTCTATGTTAGTCAAAGTAGAAGGGAGAGAGTAAAGGTACATACATTACATTAGCCATATCCTCTAGAGGCTTACGGCCAGGTACATTAGAGTAGAAAAATTTGCCTCAACTGTTATCATCTAAGTAAATCGACTTAAGCCTTACTTTAAGGCACAATAGATTATTGTGTTGACAAATCAACCATTGTGTACACTAATGCAGAAGCTCTACGTGTTTGGCCAAATGGTGAAGCATGCGATGGAGTTGAGTACGTATGACATCTAATATCAACTACGGACGGTCTACAAGGCATAAGTGTTAGCCAACTTCACAATAGAATACACAAAAAAAGAGGAAGCGCCATTAGGGGACGACATGTTAATGTGGACTCTCTATGTTGATAAATCATCTACCTTAAGGGGTAGAGGTACGGGCCTAATTCTCATCGGACCACATAAGATCACTTTCTATTATGCCCTTAAGTTCAGGTTTGATACTAGCAATAACGATTCAAATATGAGGCTATCATAACTGGTCTTAAGCTATCCAAGGAGATTGACATTGAGCACCTACAAGTTTCTCAAACTCGATGCTCATCATCTAGCAAGTTCAGAATGAATATGAGGTTAGGGACAACACCATGGCAAAATAGTTAGAGAAAGTGAGGAGTCTCTGAGCTGAGTCTCCTTTATGAAGCATCACGAAGATCCCCCGAATTGAAAACTTAGCAGTAGATTAGCTGTCTAAGCTCGACTCTATGGGGATACAGAAGCATGTGGTGAAGGATAGGGAAATTTTCATTAAGTACTTACTAGAGAAGATCATAACTCTAGGTTCGGCTAAGGTCTTAGAGCTAATGATAGCACCATTTGTGCCGAACAGATGGACCACATTTAGAGGTACTTGGGGCATAGCATGCTCTCGAATGATAGGAGAGAGGAAAAGAAGATGAGGTATTATGTTGCTAACTACACGTTGATCGATGGCGTCTTATACCATAAGGGAGTTAGTCTTCCCTTGCTTAGAGGGCTTCGACTAGACGAAAGCCTATACGTCATGGAAAAGTTGTATGTTAAAGAATGCAATAACCACATCCAAGCATAAGCCCTCTACAGCTTGAATACTATTGGCCTACTATAAGACAAGATGCGAAGGTTGTAACTTAGAAGTGCCCTAAGTACTAGAAGCATGCCCTAATCAATCATGCCTCCAATACTAATCTCTAGCCCTTTATTAGCCCATAGCTGTTCACCTAGTGGGGAATCGACATCCTTAGCACTTTCCTCATGGCTTCATGAGGATGGTAGTACATCATTATGGTTATTGACTACTTTACAAAGTGAGTCGAGGTTGAGGCCATAGCTAAAATCATCTAGAGGAGCATTGAGTCATTCGTTTAGAACAATATCTTCTGTAGATTTGGTGTTCCTTATGCCCTCATCATGGACAATGGGCATTAGTTTGACAACCTCAACTTTAGGGAATTCTATGCTAAGCACTACATCACCGTCCCACTTCATCTTAGTCGCCTACCCTTAGTTTAATAGCCAGGTTGAAGCCACTAACCAGATCATCCTTAAGAGCTTCAAGAAAGGGAAGACTAAGATTAGTGTGCTTGGGTAGATGAGCTGCCTAATATATTGTGGGGATACAAGATCACTTACCATACCTTTACTAATGAGACCCCATTTTGATTGGTGTTCTAGTCAAAAGTAGTCCTCCCTATCAAGTTTAAGCTTCCCCATATCCGAACTTAGAGTTTTAACACTATGTTAAATGAGTCCCTATTATAGGCCAATGTTGACACTATTGAAGAAATCAAAGACCTCACCATAGCTTAGGTAACTGATTATCAACACTAAGCAACCAAATATTATGATAAGAAGATTAGATACAAGGAATTCAAGGTGGTCAACCTGGTTTATCGGAAGCTAGAAGCTATGGGTTCATATGAAGGACAAGGGAAGTTAGCTCCTAATTGGGAAGATTCGGTTAAAGTAAGAGAGAGCTTGGGGAATGGAATATATAGGTTAGAAAGATTGGATGATGACCTCATCCTTATGTAATTAGAGCACCTATAATCTTCAACCTTATTTTAACTAATGTATAAATCTCTTGTAACCACTTCAATAAACGTCAATAAAGTTTTGTTCCCCACATATATGTTGTGCCTTTTTTATTTCTTTCTCTCTTTCTCTTACTCTTGTATTAAGTCTCATCCTTAAAAGGGTGAAAGATCCACTATATGCCTCTTTAAGCATAGGCAGGTCCAAACGCCACCGACCTAACCCCCCTTAAGTAACCTTAGCAAGGTGAAACACTCTTTGTGCAACTAAAGGACTCCCATTACTTAGGAAGGTTGGAATGTTACCGACCTAACCTCCCCTTAGATAATCTCAACATAAGGAAACAACCCTTACAGAATTAAGGAATTCCTACAATCAGGTAGATTGGAACGCTACTAACCTAACTCACCCTTAAGTAACCTCAGT
Source organism: Lumnitzera littorea (assembly GCA_024138015.1). Classification (NCBI taxonomy): domain Eukaryota; kingdom Viridiplantae; phylum Streptophyta; class Magnoliopsida; order Myrtales; family Combretaceae; genus Lumnitzera; species Lumnitzera littorea. The sequence goes on along the minus strand of JAMXBB010000007.1, from coordinate 12,064,733 downwards.
AAAGGAAAACACTTCTTGTACAATTAAGTAACCCCCCCTATTAGATGCCTGTCATCCTTACCCCTAAATAGTTCTAAGTATATAAGCTAACTCCATGACCAAGTAGTCAAGTACAACTACGCAATGACTAAGTGTCAAGTCATGCTACCTAACAAGTACAACATATCAAACAAAGTAGTAAGAGTACTGATAGCATTAGGGAACAGAAGACAAAGGAGAAGCACCAATTGAAAAAGCCAAAGTTCATTACTTCAAAAGCACTCATAAGGTTAAGGTTAGCATCTTTGACCTACTATATAGATTTTCATACTTAAGTATAAGGAAAAATAAACAAGTACAAAGAAAAAAGGGGAGAGGGGGATAGTAATTTATCAATTCGAATTAGCCAACTCCGGGAGCTTTAAAAAATCCAATGTATCAATACATTTAGAGGATTAAGCCACTTGTGATCCTTACTCCCGAGATGTTTTATTCGGAGTTGTAACAAAAAGAGCAGAGGTTTGCTAGTTTTGGCTAATAGGAGGGTCACTTCTAACCCTGATCTTCCTTAAAGGTACCTTTAGAAGTGACCTCCTACTAAGTTACCACGGTAGAAGTGGATGGAGGAACGTCTTAAGCATCCTTGGTAGTAGGAGGGGCATCCCGGACTATATCAACTGCTTAAGTAGCTACCCTTTCCCAAGCTTGGGCTTCCCTTTCCACCTTATGTGTCAGATGGTCTAGCTAGTCTAGGAAGCTAAGGTTGAGGTTAGGGTGATAATCAAGTATGTCCTTCCTGATGCTTCAGCTATAGTCAATGGAGATGTCCTCCAACTCTTCAGTCCATTAGTGAGTTGTAAAGAAATTATGTATAGCCTTCTGCACAGCGGCCTCATTATGGACCTCCCCACTCCCCAACTTGGAGATGATCTCCTTCATCTCCTCAGCTTCCCCCTAGAGCTCCTAGATCTTCTGCTTAAACCTAACCTTTTGATCGGCTAGCTCTAATGGAGTTGTCTTAGTAGTTTCTCATTTAGTTGCTTTCATCACCAACTTGGTTTGTAGCTTAGAGACTGATACCATTAGCTTAGCATTGTCTTGATTGAGCTCTTCCTTGGCCTTTCTCTCTTCCTTTAGTTTCTTAGAAAGTTTAGCCTTAAAATTTTGCTCATCCTCTAATTAACTCTTCAACTTGTTAGCCCCTTCGACGGCCTTCTCGACTTCCATCCAACCATGCTCCTCTATCTATAGCTTCGACTTCAACACAAAACACAACTTCAAGCAAGCCCATACTGGCACAATGGAAGACGTAACTTATTGTGAGGACAAACTTGTACCTTCCAGCCATTTGTTTATGATAGCATTCATAACAACCTTCTCTATGCTCAGGAAAAGCTCAGAGATTGGCCAAGAAAAGTAGCTCTACACCTTCTCCCTAGCATTAATCTCCTTACTGCCTTTCAGAGCCATGAAGGCCTCAATCTCTCAGGCAGCTTTGGCATCACTGGGGAGGAGTGCCTTGTAAGTCTTAGTTTAGACTAGCAAAGTCCACTGCATCTAGAATTCTGTCATCCTAGGTTGCTCTACTACCATAAACTTGTCTTTGCTAGTTTTCACTTATAAGTCTAAGCCTTCGAATAGCTTTAAATACTTATATAGATAGAAGTGGTTGAAGAACTCGAGCGTAACTCTTACTACCAAATCTTCACATAAGGCTTAGAAAGCCTTCAATAACCTTCACCCATTTGGAGGTATTTGATAGGGGTAGCAACCATGGTAATTGAACAACTCCTTCTCAAAGTCAATAAAGGGCGATTGCTTTCCATTTTGCAAAGATTCTTCATGCATCACAAATCATTGCCCCTGTAATTGAGTCACTTGTAGGTCTAGCCATGGCAACCACACTACTAGGCTAGGAAGTTTACCTATGACAAAATTCTAAAGAACCCAATTGATAGAGGATGATTTGCTCTTGCTCATCTTGTTGTTTGGTTTCTTACTATTCTCCATTGTATCATAAAAGTGGACAATTGCCTCCAGATGCTTTAGTGGATACTTATCCAGGAGGATGGCCCTTATTACGGCGGCCCTGTCGAGCGCTTCCAGTCTCCTTTGTATCCCTCTATCAAGTTGTGCTAGTGAGGTTAAAGCCTCTTCATCCCTTCTTAAAGGAGGAGTGGCACTTCTCCTAGTCTTAAAGTCTGAGGATGTTATATTACGCTCACTAGAATTTTTCCTTGATTATGACATTGTATTGAAGGAAGAAAGGAAATGTAAATCTTGGTGAAAGCTTTATTGAAGAAGAAAGGAATAGAAACACTTAGGTTATAGTGAGAAAGCAATTTAAGAAAAGTTGAGAAAGAGTAAGTGAAAATGTTGAAGGTATTTATAGGTTGAATGTTTAGGAAAGCGATTTGGCAGTTATAGAGATTTGTATGAGCACAAATCCCCTAATGCATTATGATGCAGACACGTGGGGATGGTTTTGATTAGATGGTTGCATTTAAAAGGCAAAACGTTCATGAATGTACATGAGTTTGTAGAGACATGACACCTGTCATGTTGTATTTGCTACGCCATTAAAGCATGTTATAAAGTAAGAATTTCAAAAGTTAGCTTCCACAAAAGTTTTCTCGAGGCCCCTTCAACTTCTATGTCATTAATAGAACTTCCATAACACTTCATCAACATTACATCTCGGTACGAACATACCAATTCGGCCCAGCTTTATTGTTGTCTTCTTGAATGTCTCTACCTTGACCAAGCAAAGCACCAACTACTTAACACTCCTTGTCGCCACAGACAATCGGATCTCCCATGTTCCACCTCAATGTTTGACTATTCGGCTTAGTTTAGGTGACAAATTCCTCGAGTCGGTTGGTCCTATTCGACCCTTGAGTCATCCAGCTTAGACACTCTCATTCGGCATATTTTCAGCTCGGATTCTAGTTATGCCATATTAGCACCTCCTTTGTAGAGGTAGCAAAATAATCATCATGTCACTTAGCCAACATAGGTACTTCAAGACTAGATCGACCATGTGCCTAACAAGCCTATCCTTCTTCTCTCCTTGCCCCATTATAGCAATGAGATTGCTTGGGGAGGGGGAGATAGTGTCTTTTAAATCTAGGCCCCTCAAGCCCATATTAACTTGAATAAGCTCATAATTTAGGCTTCTCTCCTCTTGATTTGGCCTCTCTACCTTCACATCTGACCTCAGCTTAGACCCACTATATAGCTTATTTAACTGTAATAATCTACAGTGGCTTTGACATTTTGGATAAGGTTAGACGACTAAGTCAACCAACTACCACCCCACAATTGTGGACCGTATCAAAGCTGCATGAATCCACTATCAACGGCTTAAGATGTGGCTTTTACCTATTAACGGCTCTCCAACTGCTGGCTCTACTCCTATATATATACTAGTCTACTATCTAACAATAAACCATTTGATACTTTATGCACTTGAGCTATATTCTACTATCTAGCATACTTACTATCTTTCTCCAAACACTTTACTAACTTAGGTATCGAAGTGGCTACAGTGGACAATATACTGGTACCCTTTACTATTCATTGTCTTGTAGGCTCTCATCATCATGCAAAACCCAAACAACTTTAACCTCTACCAACCAAAATCCAAAGATGATAGATAGGTTGTAAGAAAGACTTTCTCTTTTTTTTTTTTCCCCCAATTGGTTTAATTGTTAGGGCTGCTCGTTGTTTCTTCTATTTCCTTTGAGTAGAAATATCATGAAGTCCATTTATACATATAATAGTTCTTCAACCATTTGAGATGATACTTTACCTTTTCCAATAGATATTTTAACAAAATAAAGCTTGTACATATTCATTCCAAGGTCTAATTGAAGGTAGAGTTAGCTACAAGCTTTAACCTCCAAATTTGTATAGGAATCATGGTTGAAAATAGAGATTACTAATAGTACCTACCTTGTTCTACAATTGTTATCATACATAGTATGGATGGATAGATTTTAAAGTAGACAATGGACATTCATATTGTAACTATCAGTGATGTTGCTCTCATATGGTAAAGTGTTACTTGCCAGTAAGAAGTATGGACCCATTTTTCTTGGTGGCTTTGCTGCTATTGGATCTAAGGAAAGGTTAGGTTTGACCTATGAACCAAACCGAAACCAGTTCGAACCCGTGAGTCATAAGCCTTAACTGTAGCTTGACCTATTGGGTTTAGCGAGTTTAAGCTCGGGTCAAAGGACCAGTAGTTTAACCTATAAGTTTTGACCCAAAATTAAAAAAAAAATGTAAGTTTAGATAAATTAAATGTAAGTATTTCCTCTAATTAAAATATAAAATAAAATAAAATATATATAATTACTTATATTTATAAGTTGATATGAAGACCGAATAATATATATGAGCTTATAAAAAAATCATTAAAACCTTATATTTTAATGTTGGCAAAAATATATAGTTATGGTATAAAATATATTAATTTAATAACTAAAGGAGTTTGGAGTACAAAATATTACATCTTTCATATAATCTTGCATAACTTTTGAAAAAAGAAAATATGTTTATAAATTAATATATTTTAATGATTTACGGAAATACTAGTGTATTTATAATTTAATGCAATTAAAAGTTATTAGTAATATATTTATAATATATATAAAATAGTAAGTGTATTATAGATATTAGATAGATGATGTTCTCTTTACAATACTTTGTTCAATTCCACATAGATTATGTTGTTTTCTAAATTTTCCTCTAAAGTAATAAGAGATCACAATGAGTATTGATTATCATAAGTTTAATCCTATAATGATTATGTTGACAAATTTTCCTTAAGACGTCGCTTATAAAAAGAAGCCTCTTCATTCAATTCACCAATTGTGGACATATATTAATAGTTATGTATTGTAAAAAGTACAAATTATTAATCTCGGTGCTTACATGGTCAAAATTTTAAATTTTTCTTATTTATTAGTGGTTTTTTTTTTCAAATTAAAAATAAAGATAAAAAAATAAAAAATTAGTCGATTCACGAGCTAAGAACCAACTTGTTGAACTATTAAGCTAAGTGAACTAGTTCAAATATGGTTTAAGTTGGCTTGGTCCAAGTTTAAGGGGAACTAAGCCCAAAACTTGGTGAGTTTAGGTTAGATTTGACCTAACTCCTAATTGAGCTGCTATAGGTAAATCAAGCTTAAGGATGTCTTATTTTTTTAAATATATTTAATTAGATTAATTAATATTAAAAATGTAGAAATAAAAAAAAAGGGAAGCATAATCTTCTTAGAAAAGTAGAAAACTAAAAATAAAAAAAAATGCTTTGGTTTGCAACTATGTAAAAGGAGCCATTTGTCTCCCTCTAACATGGTTACTAACCAACTTTGCTCTTTGGGTGGCTAACAATAACCTTGATAACAAATTTATTTATTGATTTGTTTATTTAACTTTTTACTTTTTCCTTATTTTATTTGTTTAACATAACTAATTTGATTAATTAAACATGGGGTAAATTGCCCTGTATGCATCTTTATTAGCACAATTCACATATGGTAGTCACGTTAGTTAAAAAGTAAGGCCTATACTTATTTTAGGGGGTTAAGTGTTGAGTTTAGAAAAAACCTACTAGTCTATGCAATTTTCAAAATTTTTATGATGGAGATATATAATATACCCTTTCTTGAAATTTAAGAGAAAAAATTCACATGATTCCTAAAGTACTCTAGAATTATACATAATTTATAAAGTAAAGATTTAAAGAGCGGTTGTATACAATCACACCATATGTTTTGATTGAAAATTTCTTAATCATGAATTTAGGAGTAAACAAGTAATCCTATTTTATGTTGTACCTTATAATACCCTACTCAACCAATTTGATACCTTGCAAATATTGAAGGATACATGAGGGCTCCAAGTATAATGTTTTTGGATCACGGTCCTATAGCAAAGAGTATAGGTACAATCTCTCCAATACATGTAAATCTATCCCTAAACCAATGCTCTAAGGTATATAGGCTATAGGTATCCATAATACCTAGCACATTACCTATAAAAATAATTTAAAAAAATAATAATAATTGAATTTTTTCTTTCTACATCCATAAAGGAAAAAAAAAAATGAATGAACACTTAAGCTATAATCAAAGCATATCATCCATAGGAAGCCCTAAACTATATCTTTTGCTTTCATTTCTCTGCCCCTCTCTCTCTCTATTTTTACTTTCTTCTTTTATCTCATTTCTTCCTCTTTACTAATAAGATTGTTTCCATCATTAGAGGATAATTCTTTTTTAATGTGACTAATTCATTTTTATGCTTTGAATAGCTTGATGCTACATTGAAAAACACTAGGCTAAACTCAAGAGGAGGAGGGGGTAGGGGGTGAATTGAGTTCTAGGACAATAAGTAATTCTTTTTGAAATCACCAAATAAATTCAATAATAAGAATAATCAAAGCAACAATTAAACAATAATAAGTATAGAAATTAAAGGAAATAGGGATAGAGAAATTCAAGTTTGGATATAATATAGAGTTTGAACCGCCCCCTAGTCTCCATGGACTCATAATGCCTCCAACCGAGGACTTTATTTCACTTTATTAATTTTACAACACAATGCTCTAAGAGTTACATAAGTTTACACAATCTTTTTTACACCCAACTAACTAAAGTATATCACTTTCTTCTCTTAAGATTATTAATGTGAGGACTTTCAAGTAATACAATTATGTCTCTTTTTGTTTGATAGCAAATAAATGTACAAGAGACTAAAGAGAAGTAAAATAAGCTCAAGTATGCAAGAGAATATTTTTTAATTGCAGTAGAATATTTGATCTTAATTGGCTTTGGTCGGGTTATTGAGCTTTTATATCAACTCATTAAATTCTTCTCGTTATCGTGCATTAAATGCTCCAACGGCTACTTGGATCAGACTTATTGGCATGCCGGTACCTTATACTATCAGCAAGCCGATAACAAAATACTCTACCAGCATGAACACCGAGAAGTGAATCGGAAAGCTAATTCCTTGTTCAGAAGCAAATTTATTTCCTTATTTAGGCCACTTCACTGTTAAGTTGGTAGTGTTTTGGAATCGTCAACTTGGTAAGCAAAAAATTTCCTAAAAAATACTTTTAACAACCAATAACCAACAAATAACTATACTTTGCAATCTAATTTCAAGATCATTTGATCACCACTCAAGGGATTATATTTCTTGCAAAGATAATTGATATAATTAATTATTAACTAAATTAATCGATCTAATTCAATTATCTTAATATGATCAAATAGGACTTAGTTTAATCATTTACTTTTCATTTGTTCTCATCAAAATCAATTAATGAACCCTAGGTTCACTAATCTCCCCTTTTTTGATGAGGACAAAACTATTAAATGTCTAAGTTCTCCCCCTCAATTTATCATGGGAATTCAAGATGATCAATAATTGAATAAGATTGAGTAAAAAGATGAGAATTGATCTTTTTCATGATAACTTGATATAATGGTTATAATAAATTTACAAATGCTATAATATATGTTTAAAAGTTAAAAAGGGATGACCACTACCTAATTAACTTACAATTAACCAATCAACTTAACGAAATATCTAATCTAAGCAATTTTTAACTTTTAGGCTAACAACTTGAATTATTTCTCCCCTTTTGGCCTCGTCAAAAGGAGGAAGATCCAAGTGGTGAAGAGAGAAGAAGATTTAAGTTGAAAATTTGGTAGAGTTCCAGCTTATATCGGAGAATATGTCCCTTGCAAGAAGAAGATCAAAGATACACAAAGCTCAAAAAGAGCAGTAAAACAACCAACATAGCAAAACAAGGTCATCTTAGAGTAAGAGTTTAGCAAACAAACTTACAAAAAAGAGTTACAAATGGCCAACATAAAGAGCAGGCCCATCAAGGATTGAAGTTCACAATATAACAACAAAATTAAAGAGTGGCCACAGGCTAAGTCCTAAATAGAAAAGAGCAAAATAAGGATGGAAAGCTAAAGTGCATGACTAAGCGACAAGAGGATCATCGTTCAAGGTTAGAGGAGGAAAAGGGCAAGATAGGTAATGATAATTCAGTTGGAAATGACTGTAGAGCTCCTAAAAACCATTGTGTAAATGATCATGAATGTCTTCTTGAAGCTAATTGTAGCGCACCTTTGAGTATTGATAAAAAGGATGCTAAGAGGCTAAAGGAGCAGTTGGATCAAAAGAGAGGAATCTATAGTTCGGTGGAGGCTAGTGAGAAGATCCCTTAGGTAGAGGAGTAGCAACACAGCTTGGAGCTATACCAGAGTAAGTATGAGCACTAGGACTACATAGCTTATCAGAAGAAGCAATAAGATCCTATAGACGGCGCTCAGGGCCAAGATTAAGAGGAGGAAGGTCTTTCCTCCTAACCCAATTATTCCCCAATTTCTTTCAAATACCTCTACAAATATCAATTAACTCAAGGTACTTAACTTAAGTAACTCGTAGAAGGGAAGGAAATTGGACACCCTTTCTGATAAGTAGTTGTGTAACTAATTGCCCGAAGTGAAGGCTTAAGATGGGTTATTGGTAACATGTTTAAAGCACTAAACAACGATACTGAAGAAGTTAATCTATTTATTCATGATCAAATAATATAAGATCCATACGTCTTGAAGTGCGACATTAGACTATTGACCTCGACGAGGGCAATAGCTATGAATGATAATATGATGGAGGATTTTCATCCTAAGATCTAGTTGGATGGCTGCTAAATTTTTTGCCTTGCCCCAATTTTTACCAATACCCTTATATCTAAACACTCTTTCATAGAATTTGGTCGCATAGTAATTGACATTTATGTTGGTTCCTCTAACAGCAATGCCAATAAAGCTACAGATATCCTCAGGAGTAATAGTGATTAAGGTACCATAAACATAAGTGTAAAGGATATATGGAAAATTTCATCACTTGGATTCATTTTTAATTTAGGTCGACCTTAATCATCTAGAGAGTCTAACATGTTATAGTAAAAATATTTAAGTGAATCATCATATACCTCATTAAGAAGTCGAAGAATATCAAGGACATAATTGGCGATGACACCGAGAAAAGCCGCAATGTGAAACTCCTCAAGCACCTCCAGGGGATAGAAGATACTAGTATCAACTTTAAGGTTGGCAAACTTCTTGAATCGTTAGGCATGCTAGCGTGAAGGAAAGAGTCGGTGGTCATAGGTTGAAGGGTGCAAGACCTTGAGCAACGAGTAGTGCCATGGGTGGTTAAAGAGGTGTAGATTTGTATAGACATGTGTGGTGATGAGGAGAATGGACGGCGTGGATATGAGTAAAGATGGATAGGGTAGTGGGGAGAGTGTGGGTGATGGAAGTTGGCGTGACGATGGAGGCGTATAGACGGTGTGATAGTTGATGGGTATAGTTAGAGAGAGAAAGTAAAGAGAAGAAGAAGAAGAAAGAGAAGTTAGATGAAAGATAAAGAGAAAGAGGAGAGAGTAGAGAATTGATTTATGGAAGAAAAGAACAAATTTTAATGGAGGAAAAGTGATGGATTGAAGAGAGAGAAAGAGGTTAGGGTTTGAAGGGAAGAAAGGGGGTTTCTTGGAAGAAGATTGAGGGAGAGAGTCAGTACGGCATGAGTTGAAGTCACATCTAAAATCTGAAGAACCGGCATGCTGGTTTTGAGGGTAGCCGGTATGCGGGCTATGTGAATAGAAGCAAAAACAAATCATTAACTAGTAAGGCATGCCGGTGTTGAGGTGAATTGGCTTGCCGGTTATTAGAACCAAAACTAAATTTGTTGCTGATTTAATTGAGTATACCGGTACGCCGATAAATTGGTGTACTGGCATGATGGTTAAATGATCAAAACCGAATTCTTTTAGTTATTTAAGGGGGTATACTGGTAAGCCAGTATCTTGGTGAACTGGCATGCTGGTTGTTTGTAATTTTGCAAAAAATAAAAAATAGTTAAGTCCTCTTTATTGAGAATAGTTCCCAATTCAAATTTGACTTGTAGTGATTCAATGAACATTCTAACACTTCAAACAAGTTTATTTGAGTCCATTAAGGCTTGGAAAAGCTAAATTTAAGCTAGATTTAAAAAATTTAGCTAAATCAAACTCTAAAATCCTATGATTAGTTTAATTGAGAGAAGAGTGCGTATATAAGCAAGGCATGTGAATAGCCATTGAGTTTTGGCACACTAATACTTCAAGCAATTTTTAAATACATATTTGAGTATTGTGAGAGCAAATTGTAGCCCTAAGGCTCTATAAATCACAAAATCACTACATGAGTTCCTTAGGATCAAAGCTAATCATATGAATAAATAGTGAACAAGTAGACATCCTTCCACAATTTCAAGATAAATTCATTCTCCAAGTATGAAGGAAGTTATTAAGAAGCATAATAACTCATGATCAAATCAAATAACATTCATATTGACCAAAATAGGCAGGGAAAGCTCCTTATAGTGTCTAATATAGGTTTAGAGAGGTCAATTTTGCATGAAATTCAATTTACGCTAGTTTGACCACTTAAGCATGATTTATGAATGAAAATAGACATGTGAAACCCGATTTTGGGCATGGAACTTGATGCATGACAAATTTGTGCATGTGTGAACTTGTATACTATATGAATGGCTTTAAGTACACCCAAAACATGCTAAATGTAATATTTAATGCATAAAAATCATATGAACATGTTTTTTATACCTCATAGTGTGATATTTTCTGGTCAACTTACTTAGCAAGTTAATTTTATTAAAAAATGCTATGTTGGTTCTTATGTATTTAGTACTCATCTTGCATTATTATTCTCAATTCTCTTCTTACAGTGCAAAATCTTTTCTCACTCAAGGGTTTAGTGAAGATATTAGCTATTTGATTACTAGTGTTAACAAATTCTAGCAAATATCATTGTTTTGCATATGATCACAAATAAAGTGATGTCTAATTTCTATATGCTTAGTCCTTAAATGTTAAACTGGATTTTTAGTCAAATTTACAGCACTTTTATTATCACATCTTATTGGAACATTGGTAGATTTTAAACTATAGTCAAGCAATGTTTACTTCATCCATAATACTTGGGTACAACAACTATCGGCTGCTATATATTCAACTTCAGTAGTAGAAAGTACTACTAAGTTTTGTTTCTTAGAGTATTACGATACTAATGAGTTACCAAGGAAATGACATGTCCTGCTTGTGCTTTTTTTATCGACTTTGCAACCGGCGAAGTCGGTATCGAAATATTTAACAAGATCAAGTGAGGTGAACTTAGGATACCACAAGCCAATTTCAATAGTGCCCACAAGATACTTAAAAATGTGTTTGATTATATTCAAGTGTGATTCTTTAGGGCAAGATTGAAATCGTACACATAGACACACAAGAAACATGATATTAAGCTTAGATGCAGTTAAATATAGAAGACTTCTTATCATGCCTCGATACATCTTTTCACAAATATTATTTCCACTCTCGTCTTTATTAAGTTTTAGAGCGGTGCTCATTGGAGTTGACTTAGTTTTGCAATTTTCCATTTTGAACCTTTTTAAGAGTTCTTTAGTGTATTTAGCTTGGTTAATGAAGGTTCCATCTTTGGTTTCCTTAACTTGAAAACTTAAGAAATAGTTGAGTTCTCCCATCACACTCATTTCAAATTCATTTTCCATGCATTGGACAAACTTATTAACTAAATCCATTTGAGTAGCATCAAACACAATGTCCTCAATTTATATTTGAATAATTAGTATATGATTATTGTGTTGTTTAATAAATAATGTTGTGTTAAGTTTCCCTCTAGTGAATTCATTCTTTATCAAGAAGTTACTCAATCTTTCGTACCAAGCTCTAAGAGCTTGCTTTAGTCCATATAAGGTTTTATTGAGCTTGTATACATGGTTTAGGAATTCATTATGGTCAAAATCCGATGGCTGCTCTACATATACCTCTTCTTTGATGTTACCATTTAGAAAGGCACTTTTAACATCCATTTGATATAGTTTAAAGTCTTTATATGTGGCAAATGCTAAAAGCATTCTAATGGCCTTTAATCTCACAATTGGAGCTAAGGTCTCATTGAAATCAATTCCTTCTTCTTGATTGTAGCCTTTTGTAATTAGACGTGCTTTATCTCTTGTTACTATTCCAGTTTCATCTAACTTATTTTGAAATACCTATTTAGTTCTAATTACCGGTTTATCTTTTGGTTTAGATACTAAGTTCCATACCTCATTTTTAGTAAATTGATTTGGCTCTTCTTACATAGGTTTAATCTAAAATTCATCTTTTAGAGTTTCATCTACATTTTTTGGTTTAAGTTGAGATGGAAACACTACATTACTTAGATTTTTAAGTAAGGCTATATTTTGCACCCTATTGGATGGTTCTCTTATTATTAGATCCTTAGGGTGACTTTTTCAAAAGCTTCCATTCTCTAGGTAAATCTAAGTTAGAGTTGTTAACAGGTTCATCTTGCCTAGAGAATTCCTTTTCAATTGGGTTGGATTGATTCTCATTAAGACTAAGATTGTCCAAATAAGCACCAATGTTTTCTATTTTATCATTAGACTCTTTATATGCATGAATATCATCAAATGCAACATAAATTGACTCTTCTACAACAAATGTTCTCTTGTTATATACTCTATAAGCTTTACTAGTAAGAGAATAACCAAGAAAAATACTTTCATCTGACTTTGAATTAAATTTTCCTAATCGTTCTTTTCCATTATTGAGAACGTAACATCTTGTTTCAAATGGATGAAAATATGATATGTTAGGTCTTTTATCTTTCCAAAGCTCATAGGGGTTTTTTAAGAAGTAGTCTTATGAAAATGCAATTTGATATGTAACAAGCCATATTGATGGCTTCGGCCCATAAATATTTAGGTAGGTTATTGTCATAAAGCATGGTCCTAGCCCTTTCTATAAGGGTCTTATTTTTTTTCTTTTAGTAACTCCATTTTGTTGCAAAGTTCTAGGTGCCAAGAAGGTATGTTTTATTCCATTTTTATTACAAAAATTTTCCAAATCATGATTTTCAAATTCTCCCCCATGATCACTTCTTACATAGATAATAGGAAGACCTTTTTTTATTTTGGACCTTCTTGCTATAATTCAAGAATACATGATAAGTTTCATCCTTGTTGATAAGGAAGAAGGTCTAAATATATCTAGTAAAATCATCAACTATAATTAAGATGCATCTTTTCCCTCCTAGACTTAAGGTTTGGGTTATACCAAATAAATCCATGTGTAGTAGTTGAAGTGGCCTTGAAATTGAGATGTCATCTTTTGATTTGAAAGATGACTTGGTTTGTTTACCATATTGACATACTTGACATGTTCTATCTTGATCAAAACTAATTTTAGGTAATTATTTAACAAGATTCCTTTTGGCAAGTTTTGATAAGATATCTATACTAGCATTTCTAACTTTTTATGCCATAATCAACTATCATTGTTTTGAGTGAATAGACAAGTCTCAAGAGAACATGAAAACATATTAAAGTCAATTTTGTAAATGTTTCCTCATCTATACTCCTCAAAACGAATTTGGTCATTATTAATGTTTTTAATAGAACACTTTGATGCATAAAAGATTACTTTGTGTTTTACGTTATACAATTAACTAATACTAAGTAAATTATGTTTTAAATTATTAACAAGCAACACATGCTTAATAGTAAGATCATTATTAATGTAAATGTTACCTTCATTAATAACATGAGCTTTTCGATTATCTCCAAAGGTCACTCTTTCTCCATCCTTTAAGTCTATAGATGTAAACTTGGATGCATCTCTCGTCGTATGTGTTGAGTAACCACTATCCAAGATCTATTTATTGTTATCCCTTGAAGGGCCCTACAAAGCAAGTGATTATCTCTTTGGTACCTACTTTAGTTTGGGTCCTTTGAGATTAGTTGTTGTAATGTAAACTTATTCCTTAAGGACCCAAACTATTTTACTTTTGTTATATAAGGAGAGATTGTAATATAATGCAATGCACATGTATATGCAATATGACCATATCTTTCACAATAGTTATAATTTTTATTTGATGCCTTAACAAAGTAGCTTTTGTATGTTCTATATACATTCTTTTTAATATAACCTATTCCGGTTTTGTCTAAACCTAACCTTTGTGTTCTAAGGATTTTATCCTTATTCTTTTCCCCATCTACAAATTTAGCCATTGTTTTCCTTAAGTCATTTAAGCTAGTTCTTAGCATCGAGTTTTCAATTTCAAAATGACTTAGTTTTTCTACCATACCTCAATCATTCTTTGCCTCAAGTTTTAGTTTTTTTATTTCCTTTTCAAAATTCTCATTGACCTCTTTTAATTTACTATTTTCATTTATCAATTCATTATTTCTACTACTTAGCTCTACATTTTCTTTTGCCAATATCTCATTTTTCAATTTTCATATATTCATTGTTTTCTTCTAATCCTTATTTTGCAGCAACCACTTTATTGTATTTACTTTTGATAACATCAAGCTCATCATTTGCTTCAACACTTTATTCTTCTTTTGCATTTTTATGAATTCTTTCAATAACTCATCATTCATACTCCTAAGTTCATCAAAGGAAGAGTCATGTGAAGAAAAGCATACCTCATCATTGAGAGCCATGAAGCAAGTTTCATTATCGGAGTCGCTAGAATCCCCATCGCTCTAAATAGCTATCACAGCTTTCCTTTTTGACTCTTTATTGGCCTTCTTAAGCAATGGATAATATTATTGAATATGTTCCGGCTTTTGACAATCGTAGCATTTGATAACTTTTCTCTTTTCCTTCTTGAACTTAGAAGATGATCCATATCCATCCTTACTTTCTTAATCTTTTTATTGAATTTCATAAACATTCTAAACTTCTTTTGCCAACATTGCAACCTTATCATTGTCTTCACTTTCTTCGTTACTTGAGTTCTCCTCCATGACTTTTAGAGCAATTGTTTTCTTTGTAGACTCATCTCCTTAACTCTTTACCATCTCATGTCTCATAAGTATTCCAAGGAGTTGCACTTTTGACATTTCATTAGGATCATGAACTTCCTCGATAGCAGTTTTATTGGCAAAAACCTAAGAATTTTGAAATTTATCTCAAGATTAGTAAATGTCTTTCTAAGAACACTAAAAGGGTCATCAATTATTTCATTTAGATCTATTCTAAAATTTTCAAATTGTCCATATAATAAGCTTATTTTTGTATTTGTTACCCCACTAGTTCCTTCATATGTGCTTTGTAATTTATCCCATATTCCTTTGGCACTTTTATATGTACATATTCTATTGAAGTCATTTTCATTTATGGAACAATGCAAAATATTCATAGTAACTTCATTTAGATCAAGTAATTTACAATCATCATCCAACTAATCTCTTTCTTCTTTTCCTTCTATCTTAAATGTTCCTTAGTTAACTATATGCCATAGTAGTTTATTTTGTGCTTTCAAAAATATGGACATCTTATATTTTCAATAAGGATAATTGCTACAGGCTAAGAGAGGATGCCTATTGATTGCTTATCCTTCTAAAAAACCTAATGCATTAGATGCCATGATCTTTACTCAAATATGCTAATAAACAAGTAATTAAAAACTAGCTCTGGTATCAATTGAAGAACGCTAGGCTAAACTCAAGAAAAGGAGGGTAAGGGTGGTGAATTGAGTTCTAGGACAATATACAATTCTTTTTTATATAACCAAATAAATGTAATAATAAGAGTAATCAAAGCAACAATAAAACAATAATAAGTATAGGAATTAAAGGAGATAGGGATAGAGAAATTCAAGCCTAAATATAACGTGGAGTTCTGACTGCTCCCTAGTCTCTACGAACCCATAATGCTTCTAACCAAGGACTTCACTTCACTTTACTAATTTCACAACTCAATACTCCAAGAGTTACACAAGCTTACACAATCTTTTTTATACACAACTAACTCAAGTATATCACTTTCTTCTCTTAAGATTGCAAATGCAAAAACTTTCAAGTACTACAACTATGTCTTTTTTTGTTTGATAGCAAATAAGTGTATAAGAGACTAAAGAGAAGTAAAATCAACTCAAGAATGTAAGAGAGTGTCTTTTAATTGTAGTAGAATATTAGATCTTAATTGGCTTTGGTCAGGTTGTTGAGTTTTTATATCAACTCATGAATTCTTTACATTATCGCACATTAAATGCTTAAACAGCTACTTGGATCAAACTTATTGGCATGTCGGTACCGCAGCATGAACATCGGCAAGTGAACTAACAAGTGAACAGGCAAGCTGATTCCTTGTTTAAAAGCAAATTTTATCTCCTTATCTAGGCCTCTTCACCATCAAGCTAATAGTGTTCTAGAACTGTCAACTCGGTAGGTAAAAAATTTCCTGAAAAATACTTTTAACAACTAACAAACAACTATACTTTGTAATCTAATTTCAAGATCATTTGATCATCACTCAAGGAATTAAATTTCTTATAAAAATAATTGATATAATTAATTATTAACCAAATTAATCGATCTTATTCAATTATCTTAATATGATCAAATAAGACTTAGTTTAATCATTTACTTTTGATTTATTCTCATCAAAATCAATTAATGAACCTTAGGTTCAACATACATTTCATTTTAGAGTTTTTCTTCATCTTTGTGTTCAAATGCAAGTAAATTTATAAAAGGATGGACTAAAAATAATTGAATTTAAGCTTTATACTTATATAAATAAATTAGAATAACTTATGGGTTTCACACAATACCTTGTACTTTTAAGTTTTATAAGGTACAGATTTCAAAATTTGTTGGCTAACTATATGATAGTTCCCACCAACATTGCTACTACACTTGTACGTTTCTTTTCTGAAAGCATGCTTAGTGCTTCTAAGGATTTTTCCCTTTGCCCCTTTCTCTACAACATCTACCTAAAGAAGTCACAAGTTAGGTTCTAGTTTCAAAATTTAATAATCAATACTGTTAGTAGAGTATTTTGGACATAAATCCCTTAAGCCTAAATCTACCTAACTAGGCCGATGGTCAACTTGATTACTTCATTAGTTGACCTCTTTGAAGGGTCTCTTGATAAGTTAACTCCTTTAGGTGACTTGCCTATCCTCAAGACTGTCAGAACGGCTACTGAACATGTAGATAGGACTCAAAGACCTAGTCAATCATCATGGTCTTATAATTCTAGAACACATGGGACTCTACATTCCTAATATTTAGATTGTGTAGACGTGCCAATATGCCAAACGTACTTCGAGATTCATGGCGACCCTCCTCTATAAATAGTTCTAAGCATTCCAACAATAAACTATCTTGACTCTTTCTGTTTTAAGCCTTCTTTATGTACCTTAAGCATTCTTACTTACTTTACTTTCACTTAAGTACTAACTTAAGTATTACAGTGGTTAAGCTAAACAATCTCGTAGTATCCCTCACTATGTCTGATTTTACAACCTCAAAACCCATCTTCACAATACTCTACCAGTAGAATCTTTAGACGACAAGTACCTACGATTAAGAATATGGATAAAGTTCTATATCTTACCTATCCTAGACCTAGTCGCTCAATCCTATACCAAAAAGTTAACTAGAGGTGTTTGTTACTTTACCAATCCTATGCGCTCTTACCTTTGGTTGAGAGGTAGAATTAAGTATCTGCATCCATTTTAATTAGAGATCCTATCACATCTTATTATTATCGAATGACTCATTTCTAGGCGAGCTTAGATAATGCAAAACAAATCTTTCTTATGTGTTCTACTCCCATCGAACCGCTAAGTCTTTTTAAGCAAATGTTAACATTGCCGTTATTAGGATCAGTAAATATGTATATACGGTAAATATTTTTGTGGATTTGGCTAAGGAGATCATAGGATGAGCCCGTAATACAAATCATACATATAAATATTATTCTCCGATTATAAGCTCTCCCATAATCTAAATCATATATATAAATATATGTGTACATATATTCTCATTTATTTCCAATTCTCACAGCATATATGAGATACAGCAACATTGATATTGCTTGTGGTCCATCATCTTATTTTGGAGCCTACCGTGTGTTTCGCAAGAATTTGGTCATATATGCGGTTAGCTTTATTTTGCCTTTGACATATTCTTAGAAGCAAGGCACATTTCGCCCTCTTAAAATTTGCGGACGATCGCTTTTTTCAAGCCTATGCGCTTGTACCTAACTCTTAAAATAATTAATCCAAAGCAAACAAAAGAAAGAAAATGTTAATGATACGATCTGCCAGCCAACCAGTATGTTTTGTTGCCTAATTATTAAATATTAAAGGAAGCAAAAGATCAAAACATGGATCTTTGAAGCCACCTACTAGATATGCTTCATGTGCATTTTTTTTTTAATGGAAATAGGATATTTTATCGTATTAAACTAAAGGAGAATAAGCCCAGCAACAGAAGTTAACCACGTTCTGGATTAGCTAAAAAAAAAAATATTCATCCGATAGTAAACGCTACGTGAATAAATACATAATATGTAACTATTAATCATATTTAGATATGTAATAATATAGATAATAGATTTTTCTAGATCCATACAAACCTGAACCAGTTCATCATAAAAAAATCCATTGCTGATTTGCTTTGAGCAATAAGTATTCAGTTTTTTTACTTTCCCGTTTTCTTGTCAAAAGTTTTTCACGTCATTTGTTTATCACACTGAGTATATGAACTTGGATTATCCCTCATTATGGTTGAGAGATATTAGCAGCTCTATAATTATCCTGTGTAAATGGAATTATAGAAGCCCACGTTATGGGGTATGCCTGTAATTAAGTTAGACGTTAATAGCGCATGTCGGGCCTTTTTAATAATGAGATAAGCACGCTTTATAATTATTGAGAAGGTGATGTGCAATGTTAGAAATACAAATTAAGCCATTAACCTTTTTTTAAAAAAAATTATAAGTTAAATATTTCGTTTATGCCACATTAGCCTTTTTTTTTTATTTTAAATTATGAAATTACATTAAAAATATCTTCAAGATTGGAGTCATGATTTATGCATCTGTGCCATATTAATAACTTATTTCCTCTTAAGTGAAAGGGAGGTTTAATTTACTAATTTTATATCTTATTCAAAATCTGCCATTTTTCCTTAAATAATAGGATTAATATTAAATTTAGTCCTTGAACTTTACCTAAAGTTGCAATTTATTACTTAAACTTTAAAATAATCAATTTACTACCTAATGGAATTATTCATGGTCAATTATATTACCTGACAGATGCTCATGTGGCATTTGTATGCTTATGTGGCTTCTACGTGTTATTTTCATGCTTACACGACACTGTTTAATACTATTATAATTACATATTAATTATTATTAATAATTTCATGTGCACCCTAGTAGCATTTTTATACTTACATGGCATTATTTATTATTATTATGATTACATAATAATTATTATTAATTTTATGCTGACGTGGCATCTATATAGCACTTATGTAGCATTATCATCATATATTTAAATAAAATATAATGGCTTATCAAGACACATGTTAAACTCATTCAACCAATATCCTTTATCCTTTATCATTATTCACTCAATTAATAATTATTATATATTTCTTTATATAGTGGGATAAGGTTGATAAAGTGAGCAATATAGGATGACATTTATAATTATATCTTTCCTTTTCTTCATAAATAACTGTAAAATTAACTTTTCAATTCTTTATTTCTTTTTCATCAATTATGCAAATCTAAAGGTAAGACCCTAAATGAAAAGTACTCAGTATCCTCTATCACCCCAAAACCACCAATCACCATAATCTCATAGGAAAATACTTGTAAAGTGGACCTCTTAAGCTATTTGCATAATTTGGAAATAGTTTAAGTGCTAAAAACAACCTAAGGTGGATCTACTTTATAAGCATTTTCTGATAAGATGGTGGTGACTGGAGGTGGTTGGTGGTTTTTTGGGGTAATAGAGGGTATGGAGTACTTTTCATTTAAGGTCTTACTTTTAGATTTACATAATTAATAGAGAAGAAATAAAAAGTTGAAAAGTTGGTTTTACACTTATTTATGAAGAAAAGTAATGATACATTTATAAATATTATCCCACATTGCTCACTTTATGGACCTTATCCCACTATATAAAGAAATATATGATAAGTATTAATTGAGTAAATCATGATAAATGATGTTAGTTAAATGGGTTTAACATGTGCCTTGATAAGCCACCATATTTTATTTAAATATATGATGATAACGTGACTTAGGCACTATGTGTGAGCCATGTAGATGCCCCATTAGTGTAGAATTAATAATATAATTATTGTATAATTACAATAATAAAATAATGCCATATAGGTATAAAAATATCACTAGGGTACACATGTAGATGTCACGTTAGTATGGAATTATTAATAATAATTAATATGTGGTTATAATAATATTAAATAATACCATATAGGTATGAAAATGCCATATAAAAGCCATATGATAATTGACAATGAATAGTTCCATTAAGTAGTAAATTGATTATTTTAAAGTTTAGATAATAAATTGTAAATTTAGGTAAAGTTTAAGTGCTGAATTTGATATTAACCCTAAATAATATACATAAAGCTTCCATACTTTAAAAAACTTTATGAAAAAAGATTCAATTGGTTTTATATACTACGTATCATACATATGTATAGACCTATGCAAGGTTAGTTTTGAATCTTAAATTGGCTCGAAATTGGCCCATTCAACCATTGAAATGGATTGAAATTGGTCCATCGAGCTATTGAATTGGCTCAGGCTCACTTTAGGCAAACTTGAACCGGTTGTTGAATTGGTAAGCTTTAAGGGTTTAAGCAGTTTAACCATGGCAACCCGCTAAGTTTGTGAGTCATCAAATCATCCTTAAACCGATGATTTGGCCTAATAGTTTAAGATCAAGCCAATCTCAAAAATTTTAAAAATATATATAAATAATATATAATGTGCTATATATATACTATATATATAATCCATACATAATATATATTATATATAATATACTATATATATACTATATTATATAATGCAAATAAGTATATTGTATATATAATCTATAATAATTAATATACTATAATATACATATATACTATATATAATATATTATTTATATAATATAACATCACATATTCGCACTTACACGTTTTAAATTAATTATTTTAGGATCGAAAAAAATTCAATAAAAAATTTTTTTCATTTAGACGTATAGTTTATAAATTATTTATAATAATTAATGAAAATTCAAAAAAAAAGGAAAAAAAAATAAGAAAGAAAAAAAATCTTACGATTTAAGGATCGCTAAATCAATTCTTGAATCATCGGTCTAAATGAACTAGCTCTGACCAATTTCCTTAAGAGCTAAGCTTGGTTCATTCTTTTGTAGATCTATAAAAAGATCGGTTCTAAGTCGGCCTTACTGAGTGAACAACTCTATACACGTGTTATGTAATTACCAATAAAATATTAATACCTATAATAATTGTACGAGTAATTTTCGAATTAATTACTATCCATAATTTATACTCATTATATATGATAATACTTTATTGATATTTATTCATCATATATATATTACATGTAGCATATAATATCCATCAAATTCTTTCTCAAATTTTATATATAATTGGTGTCTTTGTCAATCATGACTACATTTGGTTAATTTTTAATTGTAACAGTAACATTTATAAGTTACTAGAAGCCAAAAGTTTTATCCACTATTAGAATGATAACAATATAGGATCAGAAATGTGATTACTAAATCATCGATTCAATATCAAATATGGGAAAGAGTCAACACAAGTCACCTTTTTCATACTTAATTAATGCAAAATGCTTAGTTATTTATGGATTAGAAAGCAATGTAGAGTCAAGTATAGCATACTTTTTCTATGGGGCAAATCATCTTTGTACAAGAAATGACGAACATGATTGGATAAGATAGCAACAACAGGCGGCATGAAAACTGCTGCCACATGGTACATGTTTTTAAAAATATTTTAACATATTGTCTTGCCTTGGAGGATAGGGTTATCTGGGTAGTGATATCCATGACGTACTTTATCAATCTACAGGATCATAGAAATAGTATTACTAATTTTGATTTGGTCAAGAAAAGCTTTCACGATTTATTATTAAATTCTAAAAGAATTGACTTGGTTGACTTTTCGCCTTATTGTACTTATATTCGCGAATTTTTCGTCTCACAGATATTCCACGCTGGGAGGTGTTGAAAGTTCCGTAGGTGAAGTTCCTTGGGTTGGGATTTGGAAAAAATGAGTGAAATTACGATTTCTTTGGGAAATTTTACGAAGTAGTAGTGACTGTACGAATTTGAGTAATTGAATTATAAATAGTACTTTTATGTGAAGTTAAAAAAGATTGAATATTTTTACGTTTTACATAAAACTACAAACAATAAGTACTTTTGCGAATTGTATGGTGAGTTTACGAACGATTCTAATCATAACAATATTCAAATGTTCGTAAATTAAAAGGTTATGAGAATTTGAGCGAAATGAATATTTTTTTAAAGTGAAATTATGAACATAAGGAAAATTATAAACTTTATGTTGCCTTAAAAATGTGCAATAATTTCATTTTCTCAAACTTCTAAATTTAGGGCATCTAGGAAATGATCTCAAATTTTGTTCAAACCTATGACCAAGTCAGAAACATTGTATGCTCCGCAAAATCTTACAAAATTTACAAGTATAAGAAAATTCAATTGATGAAATTCACGATTTTAATAATTTAGATTTTATCACTATAATTGGAAACTCGAGATTTTGAGTCCCAAAACATGAGCCAAGTACGAGAGATGAGATGAAATAATTATGTAACTCATAAATTAGGGATTAAAGGAATTAAATAGGCTCAAAGAGTTCTCAATAATCCATTTAGAATGACCTAATTCATGCATAATACATCAATGGACATTATGTATGTGAAGGATTAAAATATCTTCATATTGAATATGGTTAGGCCTAATAGTCACTTAGACTAATTAATTGGATCGGTAATAGGATGTAGATAATTAGACCCAAATCTTTAGATGATTTAAGGTTTGATAGGTTCGAAATAGAATCCATTAAAGCTGGCTAAATTAGTCTTAACCTTCCTCAAATAGGATCATATGCTTAGCACAACAATCCAACAAGCTACTATGCTTTGACCCATAAGAAGCGCATGAAAAAAAGATTCAGGAAATTATACATATCAATCATCAAGGTGATTCAATGATGGTCTTCGAGTACCAAGCTCCACGAAATAGCCATTAACTCTTCTCTTTTAAAGACAAGTCAGGCAGCATAGAAATGATAACCAAGTGCGAAGCTTCCAAGCTCAACAATTATACAACGACTAAAAGATAAGAATTCTCTGTGTTCAATCCGTTTCTGCTTAAAGATCAAGAAGTACTGAGTCGACGCTATTAAGCTTTTTTGCTTATTATAAGGGCGTGTTTATAATGAGACATCTATTCAACTATTACCTGAGCCCACCTGTTCTGCTATTCCTTAAGCCCTCAATCATCTTATTTGAAGTCGTCATGCAAAGCCACGTCATTCCTCTAAAATTATTGGAAGCGTCAGACTCTGGCTGCATGCTTGCGATAGCATCCAAGGGTTCTCTACATCTATAATACTTACCTTACCATATGTAGCAATAACATATAAAATGTTGTATAACAACTTTAAAATTAGACAAAGGAATATATTCGTTAACTTTACCAGAAATCGCAACTAGGAAGCAAAAACAAATTGTGATGACTCACAAATTATTTGACCTCAAATAGATATTTGCACGAACTTGATTTGAGTGCAATCGTATTGAGTTTGACATCAAATAACCTCAAGTAATTCAAAGAGTTAAGAATTTAAATATGTGATCCAGTGAGCTTGCAGAACTAATTAATGAAACTTAAGAATAAATTGAATTTAAGTGAGTCAAAATGAACATGAGCTTGGTTGTAATATCATCTTCTAAAAAATAAATGAGGACAAAACATGCTACTCGGAACAATTTCTCATTGATACTCAACTAAATTACAGGTCTTCATGACCAATTGTACTTTACAGCGCATGCAAATCTATGATCTTTCTATGCTATCGAATTGATAAATCACCTAATCAACTAGGCTGCCTTATCTGTATGCGTCATGGTTGTTAAAAAAAGACTTAAGCTAGTCTGGTCAAAACGATTGATGAAAAATGGAGAATCGTCATCAGCTCACCTATTCTCATCCGTTTTCAAGACTACTGTTGTAACCGCTAGTATTGTACCAAAACTCAGTGAAAGTCCGTGGTACTAATTGGAAACGATAAGGTAGGATCAACACAAGAATTATGAAGTAAAAGGATTTATTTGGTAACACATGGTATGAGTGTATGTCAATTAAATTTAAACAAATAATAGTAATAGTGAGTAGTTTCTAAAAGAACTACTGCTCATATTTTAAAAATATTATTACATATTAGAATGTTATTATCGAATAAGCCTTTTCTTATTTAGTTATGCATGGTAAATTAAAATTTAAAATAAGGGGAAAAAATTTGAAACCATAATTTATGGAGTCATAAAATGGTTGCATATATTACAAACTTTCAAATTCATTGTACCTTAGCGTTGCTTCAATAAAATTATATCAAGAATGTTATAAATGATTTTTCATTATAAATTATAAACTATGGAACAGAGGATAAATAAGAGAAATAAATACACTATTGACACAACAAAATGATAAACACTAGGATTAAAACCCACTTGTGGTAGGGATTGTATGGATCCATATACACGCAAGAATTTTCAGTTGAACCAAGTTCGCCAGCGTCAGCAATAACTTAGAGAAGTGCGTCATTAGCTTGTCATGGGTTTCTTTTATTTATTTATTTGTTTATTTTTCCCTTTTGTTCCATAAAAATCAGACACGTCGATTAAAAATTTAAATATTCAAACATAATCCTCGCCAAATCTCGAATAAAAAATTCAATTGATGATACATGTTATGCATAATATATATGTAATATATAATTATACATTATATTTAAATATATAATGATATGAATAATAAATTTTTTAATAACTATTTACTACCATTCAAATCCAATTAACCGTGCATATATTTACACAGTATGTATTGTACAGTAAATCATTTCTTCAATCACCATTATAAGAACTTACACTCCCTACCCCCAAATCATACCAAACCAGCAATCCCCAACACTCTCTCTCTCTCTCTCTTTGTGTGTGTGTGTGTGTCTGTTTGAGAGTCTCTGAGAGAGAAGCCATGTTTGAGTCATCTGTGACATTTCCAGCCTTCATTTTCGCCAGCATGTCCAAGGACACTGGCGGCCTGTTCCTACTTTTTAATCTCGTTATAGTATCCATCTTAATATCTTCAATCCTCAACAATCACAGAGTCCACCATAACCATCACAACCAACAAGAACTACCATCACAAAATCTCCATAGAGCTCCTTCGATACTTCAAAGGCTAATATCTCTCAACTTCTACAATTACTTCAAACCCCATGAAGAGCACCACAATCATTATCTTCAATCCCATTACAGTAATGTCGTCCATGAGCCTCGGCAGTACAATGATGAAAACCCTAATCAGTTTGTCCGGTCTTCTTCAATTTTACAAACACTCATGTCCATGAATATCATCAACTTCAAAACCCACCTTCCTTATTCAAACACAAACCCACCCTGCACCAACTGTAATGATAATTTTGAGCCGAGTTACTGCAACTTTGACCATACTCATCAAGAAGTACGGCATAGTAATATTATGGAAGATGAACATGAAGAAGAAGAAGAAGAAGAAGAACAAGGTGAAGAGCCTACACTTGATGAAATATACAGTCGAATAATGAATCAAAACAATAACCACTTTCATAGAATCAACCCTGATCCAAAACCTCAAGAAAGACCATCATTCAACAATGAAGTTCCAGTCAGGAGGCTCAGGAAAACTGCAAGTATGAGGGTTTCTTGTTCTTCACCACAATATGCCGATAGAGACAGTATTGAAAACCGCCGTCCTGCAACGACAAGAGAGAGGGGGAGAATGATAATGAGTGAAGTAGATCAAGAGATAAATGAAAAGGCTACGAATTTCATTAAGAGGTTCAAGCAGCAGTTGAGGTTGCAGAGGATAGAGTCCATTAAAAAGTACAGGGCTATGATTGCTAGAGGAAGTAGACGTTGAAAGCACGGTTTTGATCTACCAGTCGTAGGATTGAAATTTTTAAGAGTGAAAGATATTACATAGTCCTAAATATATAGTTTGAGTTTTTAGAGGGTGCAAATATATTACCTTTTGGTTTCTTTTATTTTTGTGAATTAAAAGGGGAAGGTGCCTGGGAATTTACTCCGATGATAACAACCGCAAAAGTTGGAGAAGCATTCATATGCCGGTAGGTTTAGTCTTTGTTCCCACTGGTTACAAATTTGCATGCTGAAATGTATAAAAGATACTATGTATGTTTTATTCTTCTTTTTTTCTACTCATACATGACATTATGTGATTGAAGAATATAAAAATTTGTATCTACTTTGTTTATAAATATATGCTTTATTATTAGTCTTTGCTTGGAGATGTGTATATAATTTTATTTATTTTTTCCCGAGTTATATGTATATAATTTTGTTATTTACCATATCTTCTTTTCAAAGAGGCAGATTTTGTTTGTGAAAGCCTCAGACTGTATAATAATTGATTTAAAAATCAGGAGCTACATTCAGTTACGTTTGTCGTTGAAGAAAGAAGGAAATTGTTAAACAAACATATTTGTGAACCTTATATGTTAGGTTGGACTTGATATTTACAGGAGTATTACCAATTTAGTTCGAGTTTAAGTTACTCAAATAGTTTATCGAGTTTAATTCAAAGTTAATAATATTTGACACTTTCAATTCATCAGTTTAATTGAACTTGAATGGAATTTAGTTTATTTTTGGCTACTGTTATTCTTATTTTAATTATTAAAATAATTCTTTTTTAAAAAAATTATGTCTAAATGATATTAACCAAATTGAGTTCAAACTAATTAAATACTATTTCAAGTTGAGTGTGAATTCGAAATTCTAAATTCAATCAGGGAAGCATCCAAAAGCTGGAAAAGGATAGTGGTTGAAATGGATTTAGTTGTTGTTTTCAATTATGTTTAACAAGTTTCAAGTTGCTAGTTCTTATATGCTATAGTCTTAGATATATGTACATTAAAATTGTCTTTCTCAACTTGTATTTTTTCTCTAGTTAGTCAAGAGTGTAATAGCTTTGCCAATTGGTTGGCAAATCAAGGCAAAAAGGGTTTGTGTGTGTGTTTATGAGAGTTAACTCCTGGAAGCCCTTTAAGTGAATTGCTCCTAGCTAATAGTGTTGCTATTTCATGAACTTATGTACCGATCTTTTTCATTTTCAATGCAATGAAGTGTTCTATAGAAAAAAAAATATATAAGTTTAAATTGCTCCACCGTAAAATTTCGAATTGAATTTGAGATTTAAAATTATGAATTGAGTTCAAATTCAATTATCACACATTCTCGTTCATGGTGCTAGTTAAAACTCAACCAAGTGTCGAATGCAATGTTATTATTTGCGTACAAGTCATTACATGAAACGATGAAGTGACCGACACTCTGTAAACGGGAATCCCATGTAAGGCAACGAATTATATATACAGCAGTTTCTATCACCTGCATATATTGAGCTCTCTAACAAAACAGTTCTACATCTCCCAATGAATTTTCTTCTTCAAATTGGTATTACATCGAATATTGAATTGATAAATATCTGTATATGTGTAAATTATCCACAACCCATCATTGTCAAGCCGCTCACTTCTGCATCGAGTGCCTTTGCTCCAAATGATACTTGGATACTACTAAAGAAATCTTTCCATGTCTTATACTCCGATTGAACATCTAAGTCCTTTTTATGTAAATATGACATAATAATTACCATTATCAGGCATGCACGTTATAAATGCTTATACAATAAATATTTTTGTGGGTTGGAGTGACCATAAAATGGGTCCTTGATACGAATTTGTGTATGCAGTATGCAAAAGTATTGTATTTCTCATTTTAATACGAATATCCTTACCATACGATAGAATTTCTGGTTATAAGCTTTTTAACGTAGATTATACATATATACACCCCACTAGCATTTTGGTGGCTGATTCGACTTTTTAATTTTTTTTCTTTTATAAAACTTTTTATCTTTTATTCAATTAAATAATTTTATATTCTTTTATATAATTTTATATTTTTATGAATATTTTATAGTTTATATTTTTTGTTGTTTTTCTTTTTTTCCATTTTCTTACAATTTTTCTTCTATTTTTATAATTTATTTTAATTTTCCTTTTCCATTTTCCCATCTTATATATTATAATCATTCCACGCTAGTGCTTAGTGAATGCTATGTGGCAGTAAATACTACACAGTAGTAAGCCCTTAGTATCATATGATAAATAATTTACTCATTTACTATAGAGTGCTAACTAATGGTGTTATAACAACCAATTAATTGAATCTTTTATTTAAATTAATTTGTAAAATATTGATATCTTAAAACTTTCTTCAAGGAAGTGGTAATGTTATTCATAAAAGAGAAAACAATTATAAATTAACATCCAGGACCCTAGAGCTACAGTCCAAAAAAAAAAGATGAGACAAAAGGAATGGAGAATAGGAATCCTAGAATCCTTACACATCTCTTTTTTGGCTTGAGATGCAACCCAATTGGTGCCCGCATTTGCTTTTTGACTAATATAAGGAAACAAATAAATAGAGAAAACACTTTTCAAAGAGAAAATATCATCAACTAACAAGCTATACTTCCATGGCAAAGAGGATTTCTTTAATTAACAATTGTAAACTAGCAAACTATCGGTATGCCGATTTAAATGTTTACTCATTAAATTTATTACATTCATCATCTTTAAATAAATGACATAGAAAATAATTATTAGTTAAAGAGCATAATTATAGTTAAGGTAGTCAATTTAATATACAAAAATTCAATAAAATATGATATTCATCTACTTTAAATTTATGTGTGCACAAAATTGACAAAAAAGTCTAGGTAATGATTTTATTATTGTGTCCATGTATCTATTCCCAAGTCCTCATAAGGGAAAAAAAAATGAATAAAAAATCAAACACATCTATTTAAGGCGTAGGGGCAGCGTATGGGCAACATAATTAACTATACGGTCCATTTTCTTTATTTTCCTTTCAAATACATCTATTGAGATATTCCCAAAATCAGGGGACATTTAATCGTTTCTAAACTTAGTAAATTAACTTGAAAACAAATAATCAATCAGAAGCAAATAAAATAATAATGATGAGGATGATGATGATATGATCTCGAGCCAATGCATGTGGAAGGAAACGAAAGATCCAACGTAGATCTTTGAAGCCATGTAATGACCAATGAATAATCTTCATGTGCTTTAAGCAATAAATATCTAATTTTCGGCATTATTTGTTTTACTATTTTGAGTATGGACTTGGTTGACCTCCCATGTGGTTGAGATATATTAGCAACTCTATATTTATCTCGTGGGATGGAACGATAGATACCCAGGTGACGGTTTATGTCTATGAATAAATTAATTAATAGCTTATTAAGAAACTGGTGAACACGAAATATGGGTGTTAAAAGAAATAAAATGATCATGCAATAAAAAAGTTAATATTTAATTTGTGGTCATCTAATTCTTTTTAATCTTAAATTATAAAATTAAATAGAAGTTCCAAAATTGAAATTATAGTTTTTGCATACTTATGATGCTATTAGCTAATTATCTTGAATACTAGAAATTTTGAAATGGACACCCGGACTAGTGGTGCAGAGTGCAATGATGAACCTCGATTTTTCATTAGAGATGCACCGTGTACCGTTCACCCTCTCAATGATGGAGGGCCAAAGGAAGCAAGTTCTTTTCACAGTAGAGGAACTACTTATGGTAATAGCCGCTACGACTTTCGGACCTATCAATGGCAAATTGAAGTTGATCTCTTCAAAAAAGACTTCAAAAGAGAGAAATGATAGAGAATTGCGTTTGAAATGATGAATCCTGCAATGTTGGACATCCTTTCTTCAACCATCCTACCTAAGCCATTTGAGGTCTTAGCATTCCATGCTATGGGGGCAAATTTGGAAGGCGGAAAGAAAACCATTAGAGACTTCGTGTGGTAATATGAGCCATAGATCCTGATTTTAACAGAAACTAAGATGGGTAGAGGGGCTGCTGATGTCCTCAGAGATTTTCTACAATATAATAATGTGTTACATGCTGAAGCATATGGCCAGTGGTGGTATTGTTGTGTTATGGAACAATGAGGATGCGGCCATCCAAGAGCATGCCACTTCTAGATAGTAAATTCTAATAAAATCTAGGTACGTAATTCTAATCTTGTGTGGCATTTATCTATTATATATGCTAGTCCTAGATTCCCTGAGTGGTTATTAATATGAGAAGAGTTAAAAGTTTGGGTAGGTACTATAACATGCCCATGGATGTTGATTGGAGACTTTAATGTGATTTTAACAAGAGATAAAATAGGGTAAGGTGAATGTTGCCAAACACATGGAGATAGTTACCAAAATTGCATGAATGAATGCAATATGATTGATCTCAGTTTCATTGGACCAAATTTCACTTGGCCTAAAAGATATAAGAATTTGTTTGAACTTGTACAAAGTCGACTTGATAGAGCATGGGTTAATATTGGCGAAGTGTTTTCTTGAGACAAAACTTTTCCACATTACTTCTCACCACTTAGACCACTTACCAATTTTGCTTCATGCACATCCATAAGTGAGAGGTGGCTCAAAAAAACCTTAGGCCCTTTCATTTTTGGTTTATGTAGCTAAATCACCTAGACTTTAAAAAAGTAATGGAAAATCACTCATGCAAGCCTTCCTTCAAATTTCCTTTTAACTGAGAATCCTTTGTTTAGTCTTTGAGATCTTGGAACAAGGAAGTATTTAGGTAATACAAGTAAAGAAGAGAACTATTAAGGGAAACATTGAGAAATTGAGGAAGGATGCGTAGCATTCTCAAGGCCATCACAAGAGTTATTGGATAGGGAATGTACCCTACAATAGGTACTTTATCTGGTTCTAAATCTTAAAGAGAAGTTGTAGGCAACAAAAGCAAGATGTAGTTAGATTGTGGAAGGAGAGTGGAATATAAGCTTCTTTCATGCAAGTGTTATGGCTAGAAGATCAAAATCTAGAGTTATTGGACTATTTGACTCCATTATAAACTAGGTTACATTTTCTAAGAAAATCAAGCATCTTTTTACTAGTTTTTTCCAAGATTTGTACTATACAAAGAAATTCTTTGCACACTTGAACATTCTTTGGTGGTCAAGTGGGCAAAGAACAATAACTAAAGAGGAACTAACGTTATTGGATAGACAATGGAGTGATGAAGAAATAAGAAATGGCCTCTAGAGTACCGACAACAACAAACCTTAGGTATAGATGTGTTTCATGCCATATTCTTCAACTAATGTTGGGATATTGTGGGGAAAACTATTTAAGAGAAAGCGAAGAGAATTATTTCTTCTAGTATTATGCTTGAAGAGTTAAATAAGACCCTTATTGTCCTTGTTACCAAAAGTTGTGGGAGCTAATAAAGTGAAAGAGTTCAAGCTAATCAGTTTATGTACAAAAGTTTATAAAATAGTAAGTAAACTTTTAGTAAATAGACTTTGGCCACTCTTGAATAATCTAATAAGCCCATAGTAGACAAGTTTTGCTCCAGGACATACTTCAAGAGATAACATTGTTGTATTTTAAGAGATTGTACATATGCTTAAGAAGCGAAAGGGAAAAAAGAAGTAGATGGTGGTCGAGCTTGATCTAGAAAAAGATATGATCATATAGAATGGGAATTTGTGTGAGCAACTCTCAAAAGTCTCAACTTTTCGAAGTCCTCGATAAAGTTAATTGCATCTTGCCCCGCATCGATGACCTATCATATAGTCTTAAATGGAGCAATGTCGAATGAATTTGCATCAACTAAAGGATTCAGATAACGAGACCGAATTTCGTTATATCTTTTTATTATTGTAATGGAGATGTTGAGTAGATTTATTCATGTAAATATGGATGAAGGAAAGTTGAAGCTGGTAAAAATTAGAGGCACCAATTTGCAACAACCTTATCACTTCTTTGCAGGTGATTTATTGTTGGTGCATGAAGCATCAATTAATGCGAAGAAAATGATGGATGTCATGAAGGTTTCTTGCCAATTATCTAAACAAAAAGTCAACTATAGAAAGTAATGCATCATTTTCTCACAAGCCATGAACTTGGATTTAAAGAGGGATACCTATCAAGTTTTTGCTATATAACCCAATACAAATATTAGGAAATATTTTAGCATCCCAGTAAAGTTGGAAGTACCCTTAAATGAAGCATACCTTACTATGTCAAAAAAACTCTAAGGCAACAGCAAAATTTGTTGCCTTTATTTATAATTTTGTTGCATATAGGCTAAGGCAACAAAAAAATAGTTGTTGCTATAAGTTCCTGTTGCATAAATTTTTAAGCAATGAATAAAATGATTTATTCAATGAAAACTTCCATTGCTCAATTTATTGGATATTATAGAGATAAGAACATAAATGCAACAATCTTTTTTTTATAAGACAACAAAATTTTCAAGTAAATGTGATGATTTTATGAATACAGAAGTAACATTAATTTCTTTTTAGTAACACCTTTGAACATTAAATGCAACACTTAGTTATTCAACGTTTTTCATTGTCGTATATACTAATAAAATATTCATATTTAATAAATAATTTAAATTAACATTTATTTAACCTTTTTTCCAACTAAATATAAGAATTAATGTTAGTAGAAAATTATCTTTGTTGAAATCTACTAAATAAAGTCTAGAACGATTATGAATAATGGGTATTAGAATTATAGGAATCTCACCCATGTCTCTCTTAAGAAATTTAATAAAATATATATATAACCAATCATAAATATAATAATTTCAATGACAAAGATGTTTATGAACATAAAAATGAGAAAGAAAAATCAACAACAAATGTAAACTATGCACATAAAATATTTCACTAAAGGCAATTACATAGAAAAATCATTATTGTTTCTATCTCACTAATACTATTTTCACTAATTCACGATCATTTGTTTTCAAATGAACTCTTCATAAGGGTCTACAATTTTCTTCAACTCTTATAAACATTATAAATATCTATTAGTAAAATCTATAAAAAAGAACATTTTATAATTTTAAAAAGTAGATGTATTAACTAAATTAAGACTTCACCTTGAAGAGAAATCTATGGTCCAAATCCAATAATAAAATGTAGAGCTTCTATATTCTTCTATTTTAAAACAAGATTAACATTAAATTCTTATTATCCTTATTCTATATACATCAGTTATATAAAAGTATAACTAAGACTCTTGATATAAGCATAAAACATTTGATATAACCAATTCTATAAGATTAGGTTAAAGACATCCAACTTCAATTCTTGAAATAAACTAGTTTAGCCATTATCTAACAAGAATATATCTCTTAATAAAAATCAAATCTTTATTCTTAAAGGTTAAAAAGGGAATGAAAAAGCATAACTAAACCTTGAACATTATTTGTATAGATTTCTTAAATATAAATGTCAACATACCCATGGAATTTCTAGCAAAAGTTGAAACTTGGTTGATTACATATATCATAATTCCTTCCAATATACAAGTATAAAACAACATTATGTTTTATAACGTTTACATAGCAAAGAAAGAAGCATCCCAACCAAAATTAATCATCCATCAAATATAAAAAGTCATAATAGTATCAAATTTCAATTACATAACAATATTTTTTTCATTTGATAAGCAAAAAGACAAAAAGAAAAAGAAAATTCATAACTTACAAAGAAATTGTACTAACTGAAAGATTGATGCTTTAAGAAAAGGGTTCTATCATTGCACTTGCCTTCTCATTATTTGAAACCTATCTTATCACAACCAAAATAATTAAATCCTAATTTTTTCATTAACGAAAGTATTACCTGTTGGAATAATTGTGTTTTGAAAGACAAAAAAAAATACAAAATACAAAACAAAATTAAAATTAAAAAGACTTACAAAAATATACACATAATTCCAAGAAAGTTAGAGATTAATACTTAGATTAAAGTTATTCTCTTTTATCAATGTAGAAATATGATTTGCAAATTTTTAAGGAGATTCAATACTTCAAATATATCCTTTGTTGGGTTTCTAATATAATTTATAGCCAAACTATTAAGAAAATTTATTATTGTTTAATACTAGTAATGGTACACAATCACACACATAAACATAAAAAGTAGAAAATATAGCCCTCAACCATGTTAAGTCACAAAACCTAAAAGAAAATAGTATCAAAACGATGGCAGCAATAAGAACATTATGTTTAAAGCAATAATCGTCATATAAGAGAGAGAGAGAAAGAGAACCTGAATAATTGGAGAAGATATGAAGTTTACATTTAAAAAATTATTGACAAAATGGAATTGTAGAAGAAGAGGAGAGGGATTGTCATAAAGAAAAAGAGATGTAAGAAAAGGAATGGAGGGAAAAGTAAAAGTTAGAGGGAATGTTTAGAGGGAAAAGGATAAAAATAGAAAAAAATAAATAAATAGTTTTATTTATCAAATATTACCCTTAACTTCTTAAAATACATTAATAGAATATAATGTATAATATTATTTGTATTATTGTATATTATTATAATATAGCACATACATGTTATTATTTGAAATATACTATAATACTTTATATATATAATGCATAGTAAATCTAAAATAAATAGCAATATATGAATGTATGCAAATAAATGTACTATACAATGGATTATATTTAGTTGTAATGTATATATACTCAATAATATTTAAAATAATATATGTTATAATATATGCTATAATAATATATATATGTACTAGAAATAATATATATTGTACCATAGAACATAATATTATATAGAACATTGTATATATTATATATTATTACAACATGTATACCTTTTTTTATAATAAATAATATCAATGTGTATAAGATCTATATTATTTATAATAACTATTATAAATATTGCGTAGTTTATAATAAAATATTTTATTAATGTACATGTATTATAAATATAAAATATCTACATAATTTCATATGTGTTACATAATATTCAATAAAACATATCAAAGTATATAATTTATCTACATATATCATACAATATATCATATTACATTATAATACACAATTAATATATTATGTAGAAATTATTATATATATATATAAATAAATGTTAATAAAGATTTAATTTAAAGTCATTTTTAATACATTCTTATCAAACTTCAATGTAAATCAATCCTTATATGTTGATTTAGTAGATTTTGATAAAAATTTAATTTAAAATGAATAAAATCGAATCTGACATGAGAGAGAAGATTTGAGATTTATCTTTAAATTGGATTCAAGTTAACTTGTGCTTATCCATAGTCGACTTTATTGATCTAAACATTATTTTATAAGTGAACCCTATGGATTTCATATGCATTGTTTAGCTTATTTGATTATATCAGAATTGAATTGATATTATGTTATCATAAAAATAAAAGAGTTATATTTATTAATAACAATGGCCACGTTTTCCATATTTTTAGCATATTCATATATTTTTATCATGAAAAGCTTTTCTTTTTTTTTTTTTTACCAAAATC
Organism: Lumnitzera littorea; assembly: GCA_024138015.1. NCBI lineage: Eukaryota > Viridiplantae > Streptophyta > Magnoliopsida > Myrtales > Combretaceae > Lumnitzera > Lumnitzera littorea. The sequence goes on along the minus strand of JAMXBB010000007.1, from coordinate 12,028,972 downwards.
ATATTTTTCATCATAAGAGCATTTTCCATTCAAAATATTAAAAAGCACACTTTTACCATAAATTTGCATAAAAATATTTTTTTTTTTGTGAAAATTGTACTTTTTATATGTTACATTATAAAAATCATATTTTTAATGAAAATTGCTTTTTTTTTTGGAATTTTTAATATTAATAGGGTTTCCATAAATATAAAATTGCATCATTTATCAAAAGGCGCATTTTTAGGGATTTATAGTTGTTATCTTACTTTTTCTAAAATTTGTATCTTTTATCATTTTCAGGCATTTTAGGGCTTTTTAATCATAAGATAGAATTTTTAGTATTATTTGCATTTTTCTAGCATTTGAAGTATTTTTGCTAATTTTACCATATTTTTCTCGTAGAAAATTTTAGCATTTGGGTTTTTATGAAAAAAAGGAATAATGAATGTTGTGTCACTTAGCTGTTTTTACTTTTTAAGAATAAAAAAATCTTTTAATTGGTGTTTCCAAAAACTATGATTTATTTAGGTGTTTCTAAGAACTGGTCATAAAAGTTATTTTTCTCCAAGATTTTTCCTTTAAAAAGTAAGATTATTAAATACGTAAACTTAGCCAATTTTTGTCAATAAAAGTGATTAACATACTAATGTTTCTATAAAATAAAATCATTTTTATTTGTTGATTGATATTTCCTTTTATTTTTTTAAAATAAGGGAATTTTCATGTAAGTTTTTTAATTATTTATTTAAAAAATTTCATGTTATAGCCATTTAAGATTTTAATAGGTCTTTGGCCCTCAAAAAAAAAAAAAATCTACCTTTGTGCATAGTTTTTCTTAAGTTATTATCTTTTGAAAAAATAAACTTTTCTTATTATATAAAAGAAAATAATTTTCTTGTTTTTGCCTTTTCCATAATAATTATTTGTAGATTTAATAGAGAGAGCAAATTTGGCTTTGATAGTTATGTTATATTTTATTATAGTAAAAACCTTTATTTAGGCAATACTTCAAATAATTGCTACTTCTAATAAATGAGACTGTAGTTGCTTAAATTGGTTGGGTAAAAACAATTTCATAAGCATTGCATACTTTATTAATATGAGTATTAATTTTAAAAATGGTTATCAAAGGTTAATAACTAAGGCAATGACTTATAAAAATTGTTATCTTTTTCAAAATAATTATCAACATCAGAACATATTTGTTACCATGTCATGATATTAAGTTTATTATAGTAACATATTTTACATTGTTGCTTAAAAGTGTTGCCTTCAAGTAATTTTATTAGCAACATTTAAATATTTCATTGCAAATAAACTATATAAGTAAGACATCTTTAAAGTGTTACAAAATTAATGTTGCGTTAGGCCTTTTTTGACGTAGTGCTTGAGCTTTATACTTGAGAAAATTTGAAGGAAACTTGTAAGATTGAAATCAAGGCTTTTAAGTATGGTTGGTAAGAAATTACTAGTATCATTAGTACCATAGAGTATTATCAACTAATACTCCTAAGTTATTCCCATTCCAACAAGGTTGTCAAACAAACTTAAAAAAAAAAAAAAGACATATCGACATTTTCTATGGAGGTCTACTGAGTAGAGAAGAAAGCAGCATGGGATAAGTTGGACAAAAATAAAAGAACCAAAAAATAGAGATGGTTTGGAAATGATGGAGAATAAGAAGCGAAACAGAGTAAATTTTGCAAAGCTAGCATGGCTGGTACAAAGGAAAGATTTACTATAGACACAACTGATGAAAAGGAGGTACAACTTGGATCACAAACATCGATTCCATAAGGAGCTAAACAAAGCTCTGTCCTGTATGCAAAAGAAGTGTATGGTGAAGATAAAGGATGGAAGAAGCACTTCCTTTTGGCAAGACAGGTGGAAAAAAGGGGAAAGAGTATGTGAGTGGCTAGTTGGCCCCCTCAATAAAACAGTTCAACATCATTTTTGGAACTACAGATGCAGCAAGAGTTTCCTGTGGCTGGTTACATTTATGCCTGATAAGGATGCTAGATACTAGTTGAGAAGAATACAAGTAAAAGCAAATGAATGTGGGGAATACTCTAAGAAGAAAAGATTAGAGCCTCTGGCAAACAGTATGAAAATGGAAGGATGGATAAAAATAAATTGTAATGGAGCTTCAAATGAGAATGGGCAAAAAGCTAGTATAGGCTTCATTTGTAGGGATAAAGATGGGCGTATGTTAACAGGGTTTTATAAGCCCATTTGGCAGGCACCACATTAGAAGCACAAAATTTGTGAAGTGAACGCAGTAGGGAGAAGCAGATCATTATAGAGACTGACTCCTAATTTGTGGTAGACTAGCTACGCAAGTGAAATATTGACCCTGATATTTGCCATCCTTTCTTAGTTCATGTGCTTATCTCACAATTTAATCATGTTTTGTTATATAGGGTTGGGGAAGAGAAGAATGCAGCAGTAGATATTCTAGTGAAACATGGACTGTAAGTGGAAGCAAATGCTATTTTTTTTTTTTTTTTAAATTGTTTACCTTTGTTTTTATTTGATGTTGTCTTTAAAGACCGATGGTTTTATAGATTTAGAGTTGCTTGACTTATACCAAAGATAATAGTAGTATGATAAAAAAAAAAAAAAAAAAAGAAGAAGAAGAAGAAGAAGTAAAGAAAAACCTCATTATCTTTCTATAAAAAAATACTTTTAATTTGGTAATTTCATATATTATACAAAAGTTGCTCTTTCACTTATTTAGTAGACAAAGCTTCCATGTCCTCCGTAAATTTATAGTTGGTGTCCCAAATCAATCATGACTGGACTTCGTGATGCTTTTTCTTTTATTCATATATATAATATGTAAGGAATAGTAACACTAATGGGACAGTAATGAGATAATACAGATTCACCATTTGAGAGGGAAAGGGTGTTGGGATGGAGAAAGATCGCTTAATTAATAGCAAAATGCTTAATTTTTTAAGGGTTAAAAATCAGAGTTAAATTATCTCACTATATGGTCTATTATTACAACTGGAAATAATCATCTTTGCACAAGAAATGACAAATATGAAAGGAAAAGATAGCAAGAGCAAGTAACATCAAAGCTGCAACCATATTTCAACATCATGGAAAAAGACTGAGGGGTTAAGGTGAATTTAATTTTGAAATTTTACATTTTAACATGTTGTCTTGCCTAGAAGGATATGTTTGTTTATGGGTGTCATGTCCATGACGTATTGTATGTAACCAGCCACAGGATCGTTGAAAGTATTTGTACTGTGATTTGGTCTAGACAGGCCGATCTCGATTCATTAGTTAATTCTAAACAAATTGACTTGGCGCTGTTCTAAATTGCATTTCTGTAAGTATTAATTATTGTAAATTGTAATTCTTATTCCTAATTTTTTCGTGTCACATGTATTACACGAGGATGATTGCTTGTATTTTTATAAGTGAAGCTGCATAAAAACTTGTGAATCAGCTGGAAATGTAAACAAGTTAAATTTATTCATGAGCTATTTTGAGTATTCAAGTTTGAAAATTTAATTATCTTCGAAGGCTGCAAAGGCCCCACTAAACTTCACCTTTAGTATAGAGAAAATGCCTCGAATTTTTTAAGGTATACTTTAACATCATTTAATCTTTAACTTGATGCCTTTTTCGACATTAAAAATAAGTAAACTTCCCCATGTTGATATTTACTAGGATGTTAAAGCACACTTCATAAGTTTATTGATATATTAGCTCTAATCCAAAATTTAGGAGGTTATTTACACATTCTATGTTGTTTTAATTGAAAAAAAGAAAAACATAATTTTTTAGATAAATTGTGGTTGAAGGAATTTAATTGACTAGAGTTCAAGCTCTTGAAGTACCACGTCAAATCAACATCCGGAATTCTAAATTTGATGGAACTCAAGTATAGCCTAAGTTTTGAAGTTTCAAATTAGAATAAATTTTGAGCTCGAACTTGAACTCTCAATATTATATCATCTTAACTTAATTAGTTTATGGTTTTAAATGGAGTGTAAATTAGTATATGAACTTCACTCTAAGCAATGTGGACTCATCTTTTTAACTATGAGGAAAAAATGAAAAGAAGATGATTGAGATGTTGGCTTTTTCTTTAACCCATGGATCCAAGAACCCCTATATTGGAATTGATATTCTTTTACTATAAAAAGGGGAAAGTAACTTCTTTAAAGTTAAAACCAAAAAGGAAAAAATAATTTAACAAGGAGCATTAAAAAGTAAAATTAGTACAAGAATAGCTCATAAAACACAATTTCATCTTATAAGACAAGCATTATTGGGTTTATCTTAACCCATCTACAAAACATCGAGAACATATGTTGTGTTCTTTCTCTATTACAGTTTGCTCCTTAGGAAGGGATTGTTCCTTGTTAGAGGAGCATTCTTCCTCTAGTTTTTTTCTTTCTCCTTAAGTTTTAATGGTTTCAAGATGTAATATTGGGATTTACAAAAACTTTAAAAATATATTAATAAGAAACTTTTATGAAGAAACTTAAGGATGAACTATTAAGTTTTTAAGGAAAAAAAAAGTTTCTTAGTACATTAATATGACAATTAGGGGTATGAAATGGATATCTAAAGCGTAAAGGTAGTCTAATAACCATCTACAAAGGCACTTAACCTAGAGAATTGCATCAAGTATCTAGTAAATAATGATGGTCTTCTTTATGCACTTAGTCAATTAATCGGTTTATAGAGTTTTTCAAAAATAAATCATGAGTAGACTTTGAAAAATTTTGTGTTATATATCCTTGATCTCACAAACAAATTCAAGGAGAGATTATGCAAGGGGGGTTTTGTTGTTCTAAGATAAGACAGATTGTGCTTCAAATTATAGTTCTTCTTTTCTCATTAATACGTTTAAAAAACCATTATGGTGTTCTCCCACAAATTTAGGTAAACTAGGTTTGTGTATTCCTTATTATAGATATTGTTTCTTATAAGCATTTTCTTTGTAATAGTTTGTTTGAGTGATTCAGTAGGCAATTGGATTGTGGCTATAGATGAGTTAAAGAAACATGTTAGATCATTTTATGAGAAATTGTTTACAACTTCTCATTCTTTCAAACATTTGGTGAACCCTTTACCTTTAGAGTTATAAGGTAGTTTGCAAATAAATTAGGTTCATTAATTGCTTAAGCTAATATCAAATAGAGAGATTGAGACAATTTTAAACACAATGTAGTCATGGAAAGCACTAAGCAAGAATGGCTTGCAGGCTATGTTTTTCAAGTTGTGTTGGCATATTGTAAGGGACTTTGTTAAATCTCTCATTAAACAAATTTTAATTGACCTACATATGCCATGGAGTTTATGTCAAACTTTGTTGGTCCTAGTGCCAAAACAGTTGGGGGGAGGGGGTTAGTAGTTTATAAGTTATTCACTAAGGTTTTGGTTATGAGAATTAGACCTTTTTTGAGTCATTTGATTTCTTCTATGCAAGGTAGTTTTATTCCATGTCGTAAGGCAGGTGATCATATCTTGTTGATGAGAGAAGCAATGCATAAATTTAAAACAAAAAGGGGGACAAAGGGGCTATATGGTATTAAAGATTGATCTTGAAAAAGCCTTCAATAAAATTGAGTAGAGTTATATTTGGTGGGTTTTGGATAGTCTTAGTTTTCCATATGATGGAGGAAAATTATTTCAAGTTGCATTTCAAATGCTAGCATTGAAGTTTCAATGAATGGATTGGTTTTAGAACCATTCAAACCTATAAGGGGAGTACATCAAGGAGATCCATTGTTCCCTTATTTATTTATTATGGGAATGGAGTTTCTTAGTTGAGTTATAAATAAAGAAGTGCAAAAGAAAGCTTGGAAGCCTTTAAGATTTAGGGGAACTTGTATTCAGTTGTCTCATTTGCTTTATACGGATGATATAATATTATTTGCTAAGGCAACTATAGATATGGCTAGGAAAATAGAAGAGGTTCCACATACTTTTGAAATGTGGTTGTGTTTAAAAGACAATTTCTCTAAGTATACGATCTTGCTCTCTCTTAACATTACTACGCATATGTACATGCAAATGAAGGATTATCTTCATTACTATAGGAATATACATCCAGTATTATACAATTGTACATCTTTTATTTGTTTTCTACATATCAAGCTAAGAGTGAATAATAGGTAGAGAGCTAATAGTATATATGCTTGGTTATATTAGTTTTGTAAATAACTTCTCATTTTTCTTTTTCCCGAATAACATAATACACATTTCTCTTCCTTACTCTTATGGTAAAGCTTCTAATATTGAATTGGCGAGGAGTTTCATTAATATAAGAACACAAGATTCACGTCGTATCAAAGCACATGAGGTATGTATCTTGATTTTATTGTCGATCATGAGTATGAATTTAGACAGAAGTGATACTACTATTGATTCATCAATCAATGATCCACTATTCATTTCTTGATATGATAGTCCTAATATATCTATAAGATCAATAATTTTTAATGGCAATAACTTTCTTGGATTGAGTAGAATAGTAAAATTAGGTTTAGGCTCAAAATTGAAGGTTGGCTTTATTGATGGAACTGTGTCTAGATCGCCTTATTATTCTCCAAATTTGGTGCGTTAGTTACATTGTGATCATATGGTTAGATGCTGGATCATTAATTCAATAGTTAGTGATATTACCCAAAGTTTTCTTTATGCGCAATCGGCATAACAATTGTGGGAGGAAGTAACAGAGCAATATGGAGTGTCAAATGGTCCTTTAGTCTTTCAATTACAACACGAGATAACAAATCTTAGATAGAATAATAGTTCTATTGGTGCATATTATAGTAAATTGAAGAAATGCTAGGACAAATTAACTCAATTGTGTATTTATCTGATTTATACTTATGGCCATATGAATTTGTGCACTTGTGATACCTTAGAATAAGTAGCTGAATTTGAGTCTCAAAGAAAATTGGTGCAGTTCTCGACAGGATTGAATGAAATATTTGATGGAGTAAGAAATCAAATCTTGTCAATGGATCCTATGCCGAGTGTAAACAAAGCTTTTTATCTAGTACAGCAAGTTGAAAAACAGAGGAAAGTTACATCAGTTTTTACTTTAGATGTTGAAGGAGCAACATTTAGTATTAAAGGAAAAGGCAATACAGTAGACAAGTGTAAGAATAAGAGCAAAGTTGTATGCAAACATTATAAAAGTGAAGGTCATACGATGGATTCATGTTTCCAAATTATAGGATACCCTAAATGGTTCAAAGGCAAGCATATTGTTAAGGGGAAAGCAACAACAAATCATACTTCAGTCGCTGCTAATGCAACTCCTTTGTTTTGAGTTACTAAGACATGTTCTATGTTTGACACTCCCCTTGAATGTTTAACCGATACTTGTTTTAATGATGATCAGTAGTTTATAGTATAGGATAAGCTTTTCTTCCAAAACATGTGCAAAAAGATGTACAAGATGATGCAGACTAAAGGATCACAAGTTGGTGTAAGTTGCAATAATGTTAGTTATGCAAGTATTCTTAACTCCATTCCATGTTTTCATGGTCTTGGTAGTAACATGTTATCTTAGATATTAGATACTAGGGCTACAGTTCAGATGACACCATTCCTTTCTCTTTTACATGATACCATAAACCTATCACATCTAATAAAAGTTCACTTACTTGATGGAAGATCTATTTATATTTCTATAACTGGAACATTATACATATTACCAAACCTAGTATCACACAATGTTTTTCTAGTCCTAGAATTCACACACAACTTGCTTTTTATCTATAGCCTAGCGCGAGATGAGCAATTGGTAGTTGTGTTTAATGTTGGTGAATGTGCTATATAGGACTGTACATTCTTGATGCAGATGGTTTCCAAGGGATAAGTTCACTAGAGACTTTTATCTAATTAGTATAGTTTGTTTACATGTACTCCAACTAATATTCCCAATAAGAATAAGTCTTTATACTTGTTGCATACTTATTTAGGGAACACATCCATTTCTAAACTTTAACATTTGGATTTGTGTTCAAGTCTAGACTTTAAACATTTCTTTTGTGATGTATGTCAGGAGGCTAAATTTCATAGGCTTCCTTTTTAAAGAAGTAATTATACTTCTAAAATTGCTTTTGAATTGCTTCATATTGACATTTGGGGTCCATATGGTATCTCTTATATTTCTGGTGCAAACTATGTTCTTATCATTGTAGATGATTACACTAAATCTACCTGGACCTTTCTTATGAGTTATAAGAGTCAAAAACTTACATTACTGCAACATGTCCTGTCATACATATCTAATCATTTTTCTCTTGTGCCCAAGTATGTTTGAATAGATAATGGGCTTTAGTTCTTATCCAAGTCATGTCAAAATCTTTTTACCAACTTAGGAATATTGCATCAAAGGACTATTATGTATACACCCAACAAAATAGAAAGGTTGAAATAAAATATAGGCACTTATTAGATACTTTGTGTGCCTTAAGATTACATGCTTCTCTTCCAAAGGAGTTTTGGGGTAAATGTATTTGGTAGCCACATACTTGGTTAACAAGATGCCTATGGAAAGTTTAGGGTGGAAAAGTCCTCATGAGATGTTATTTGGAAGTAAACCATCATATGATCATTTAGAGGTGATGGGATGTTTGTGTTATGTTGCAAAACATCCTCATCTTTATGATAAATTTGAACCTAGAGGACTCAAATGTGTGTTTCTTGGTTATCCACATGAGCAAAAAGGATATAAAGTCTATGATTTGGTGCAAAAGTAGATTTTAGTGTCTCGGGATGTAATTTTCTATAAAGACATTTTTCCTTTCAAAGATCTTAAGTTCTTTCCTTTCCATTCTTCATCTTCCTCTTCAGATCATACATACTCTTCCCTTCAAGATACATTTGATTCATGTCCTGTTCCTAATCAATCAATTTCTCTACAAGTTCTTGCTCTTCAATCGCAGGATTTTGTTTCTAATACAGTTGCTCAATCTACTTTACATCCTTCTTGTTATACTGATCAGACTTCTCAATTCATGCTTACTGTATTGGAAGAATCTATTGCTATCAATAAAGATAGTGCTGGTGAATCTTTAAGAAGATCCTCATATAGCTGGACAACTCTTAAGTGGTTAGAGGATTTCGTTTATATAATATAAGGCAACATAGCTCCATCTCTTTGCTCATCTTTATAAAATCACTATACACCTAAACATCACCTTTCTAAATATCCTTTGTTTGATCTTAATTGTAATACCCCTTACATGCCTGAAGAGAGGAACTCTAATCATCGAGGCGCCTTTTGGTGTAGCGGCTTGGAGTACGTTGAAACTCCGGAGTTAAGCGTGCTCATGCTAGAGCAATCTCAGGATGGGTGACCTCCTGGGAAACAGCTGCACCAAGGGATAAAACCGTACGGCGTTTCATGCCAAAGCAGACAATACCTCTATGGAAGGAGTTTCGACCGGGTCGTTACATTAATGCATTTGCTACCTTTCTTACATACTTTGTAGCCTCATTAGCTAGAGTATTTCTTGTCCAAGAACCACATAACTTCCTTGAAGCATCTTAACATAAGGAGTGGCAAGATGCTATGCGAAAAGAAATTATTGCACTTGAGAGTCATAATACTTAGGAATTGTATGAATTTCCTTAAGGCAAAAAGTCAATAGGATCAAAGTAAGTTTTCAAAATAAAGTACAAACCTGATGGAACTATAAAAAGATATAAAGCTAGACTTGTTACTAAGGGTTTTACTCAAGTGGTCGGGGAAGATTATCATGATACTTACTCCCTGGTTGCTAAGTTAGGCTCAATTTGTATTCTTTTAGTTGTAGTGATTGCAAATGCATGGTCATTACATCAAATTGATGTTAATAACATATTCTTACATGGTTGTTTAGATGAAGATATCTATATGAGGCCACCTGAAGGCTATAATAATGCTTTGCATAATTAAGTGTGCCATTTCAAAAGGTCACTTTATGGTTTAAAGTAGGCTTTGCATCAATGGAACCTTGAGTTATCCAAGTTTTTTATTTCTTGTGCTTTTTCCCAATCAATTCATGATTACTCATTGTTTACACATTTTGATTCAGCTAGATGTGTCTTTATTCATCTTTATGTTGATGATATGATTATTACTAGATCAAATATTGCTTTCATTTTTTATCTTAAAGAAAGGTTGGATATACAGTTTACAATCAAAGACTTAGGCTAGGCACGATTTTTTTTTTTGGTCTTGAATCGTGTTGTACTTCTGATGGGTTATTGATCAAGAGGAAATTTATTCTTGACATGTTGTAAGAAGCAAGGTTAATAGGGGCTAAAGTTGTTGCATTTCCACTTCCTACTAAGTTGCAATTGGATAATGTGTTTGGAACTCTTCTTTCTAATCCAACATACTATAAACGTTTGGTTAGGAGGCTTTTGTATGTCTTTATGATGTAGCCTAATATGACTTTTGCCATAGAAAAGTTTAGTCAATTTCTTTCTCATCCAAGGAAATCACATCTTTACGCTTTATTTCATGTTCTCCACTAATTGAAAGGGACAATAAATCTGGGGCTTTTTTATTCAACCAAGAATCAATTGAAGTTACATGTTTTTTCAAATGTAGACTAAAGCTCCTCCTCTCTTGATCACAAATCAGTCTGTAGCTACTATGTTATATTGGGCAGTGCCTTAGTTTCTTAGAAAACTAAGAAACAAACTATGGTATCTACTTTTATTACTGAAGCTGAATACCATGGTTTAGTAGCTGCTACCAAAGAGTTTTTGTGGGTTTCCTACATTCTTTGAGATTTACATATTGTCGTTCATCATCCTATTGCTTTGGAATGTGACAACAAATTAGCCTTCTTAATTGTGTACAATCCCTATTTACATGGACGCACTAAGCACATTAACATTGATGTCCGTTTCCTTTGCGACCATATCTCTTCGGGTTTTTTACATCCTATATATATTATCTCTCATCAACAAGTGGCTAACCTGCTCACTAAGTTTTTGGGTGTTGTTCATCTTCGAGACCTTTGTGTCAAGTTGGAACTTCAAGAAGCTCCAACTTGAGGAGGGATGTAGGAATATACATCCAATATTATACAATTGTACATTCTTTATTTATTTTCCATGTGTTAAGCTAGGAGTGGATGGTAGGCAGAGATCTGATAGTATATAAGCTTAGTTGTATTAGTTTTGTAAATAACTTCTCATTTTTCTTTTCCTCGAATAACAGAATACACATTTCTCTTCCTTACTCTTATGGTAAAACTTCTAACATTGAATTGGTGAGGAGTTTCATTGATATAAGAACACAAGATTCACAATTACGAAGAGGTTGTATCTTTAGGTGAGTATTTAGGTTTCCAATTGGCATTGGTGCAAGGCCAAGAAAAGCTTATTTTAATTTTCTGTTGGATAGAATTAATCAGAAGCTGAACAGTTGGAGAGGAAGGATTCTTAGTATGGTTGGTCGAGTTACTCTAGCTAATTCAGTGCTCAATGCAATTCCGAAACGTTGTATGCAAGCATCAAAGCTCCCAGTAAGTGTGCAGCATAAAATAGAAGAGGTGGTTATGAATTTTATTTGGAAAGGACAAGCTGAGAATAAATCCTTACACTATATTCGATGGAGTCAGCTTACATTACCTAAAGAGTATGGATGACTAGGAGTTCATGATTTATTTGCTCATAATCAAGCGTGTATGATACAGAGATTTAGTCATTTTCAAGCGGCAAATACCTTGTGGACGTAGCTATGTCAACAGAGATAAAAGAAATATATTCAAGACGGTTATATTTGCAGGAGTCGTGCTGGGCCCCCACCGTGGAAAGAATTAAAAGAAGCTTATCAATGGATAGAGAAGCAGGCCCTAATCATCTTAGGCAATGGAGCTTCCGCAAAATTTTGGAGTGATTGTTGGAATGGGGTAGGAGCTGTAAGGAAAATGATTGAAGGCACTTTGCTTAGAGAGGCTAAGAACCGAACAATACAGCAAGCTTGGGTTTTAGAAACAGGATCGCATGATGACTTGATCGGTTTTGATATATCGAATATTTTGCAATTAAGGATTGGCCCTACCCTGCTGTTGCCACATAAAGCGGATAGGAAAGCTGTGGCACTTAATATGCATGCTTAGCCTTCTATTCATGAACTGTAAAGATTAATTAAGGGTACAAATAGCGCAATACATCATTCTTATAGGTGGCTATGGAATGCTATTTTAAGTCCAAAAGTTAAATTATTTCTTTGGCGTGCTTTAAATGAGGGGTTGCCAATTGCAGCAAGAATGCATGCTTTGTTTCAGAACTCAACCGACTTATGCCTTAGAGGATGTGGTCAAGTGGAAACGAGAGAGCATGCCCTTAGATTATGTGTAAATTCAAAACGTGTCGACTCACTTAAACTTGTTGCCAGCTATCTCTTCTTGTTCGCAGCTTCCCTTAATAGATTGGATTAAATAGATGGTTAAGCAACCTCAAATTATACAAAAGCAAACAACAGTCCCTTCACAAGTTCTGTTTACGTTTGCTTTAGTAATATCGAAACCTGATTTGTAATAACCAGAAGCAATCGAGTCAAGCACTAGTAGGCAACATCAAAGCTAAAGCATTTGAGTTTTGGGTGTTGAAGAGAAGGAGACAAATTTGTAGGAAACTATCAGTTCGACTTGTTAAATAGTCTTTCTCAGAGGAAGGCTGGGTAAAAAATAAATACAGATGCCTCTATTCATGGTGTGTATGACCATGCTGCGATTGCAGCTATGTTCCGAGACGATCTAAGCTTTTGGATTGCTGGATTCACCTGAAAGATAGGGAAAGTTAACATACTTTTAGCAGAGCTTTAGGCCATATATTATGCATTGTATTATGCTAGGAAAATGAATATGCATTGCATTGATGTATCTTCAGATTCTGCTCTTGCTGTTGGGTTTCTCACAAGTACAGCTGCTAACGTTACTCCATGGAGATTTGCGAATCTGTTGGATGCATGCAGGGACTTAATAACCCAATTTAGCGCTGTCCGGATAGCTTATCACCCTAGAGAAGCAAATCAGTTAGCGGATGGGCTTGCGAATTTTGGTTACTGGATGGAAGCAGAAGGACTACTTGCGTTTCAACCTTTATATGGGTTACTCCCAATTTTAAAGCAAGATATTGGTGCTTGTGTTCATACTAGAGTATGTTCCGATAATGGATAGACTGCTGTTATTGATAAATTCAACCGTGTTGTAAATGAACTCTGTGTCGTATGTTTGCCGTTTACTGAAGTACTTCAAAAATATAATAAAATAAAAAATAGTAAAGATTGTACATCAAGTAAGCATTTCACGTCAAAATTGCCGGCTTCGATTTTAAAGTTTTAGAATTCACAACTCCTTATCATCAAACCCCTTATTTCTCTGTCGTGTGCCTTTGCTCCAAGTAATACGTGGATATTACAAAAGAAATCTTTCCATGTATTATATACACCAATTACACATCAGGCATGCACAATAAAAATGTATATACAGTCAATAATTATTTGAACTGATTGTTGGTGATAATTGTCGAGCTTGATTTTTCGGTTTTCTATTTAAAATTAATTTCCTATTTCGTAATTAATACTAAACCCTAATCCATTTAATATTAATCCTCAACTAAAGAAATTGAAAAATTCCGGTTTTTTTATTTAGAAAAATTTTTGGAGTCGTCACCCAACCGAAGACGGGAAAAAAAAAAAAGAAAACCATAATCAATTAGGTGGATTGATTACGATCTAGCTACCAATCTTCGATTTCAATTTAATGTAAATTAGAGGAATCTAAATTCGGGAGCTAACCTGTTAAATCCTAATGGGTACTACTATCTATTTACCAAAATTAGAATTATTCTTCTAGTTATAATATTTTTAAAGAAAAAAATAAATAAATAATAAAAAAATCAAAAGAAAAAGAACCTAAGTTTCTACATATTTTGTCGTCATCCCGAAAATGCCTACGTACCCGTTAGCCAGGATCAAACGATCGTAGTTCTTTCTAAAAACTTTAATGTATTGGTTCTTTTTAATGTTGAAAACCGACCAAATTTATATTGTTACCAATTTAGTTTTTTAAAATAAAATCTAAAAGGACCTTAACTCTTGAGTGTTTTTGTTTTATAAAAAAATGCTCTAACAATCCTATTTTTTAAAAAAGTTCTTTTATTAATTTTTATTTAAAGAAAAATAACTTTCTATGTGGTAAACCAAATCTTAAGATATAACCAATCCTAACAATCCTTAAACTAATGTATACGACTATCTATCAAAACAAATTAATTCCACATGATACACTGGTATAAGGACTAATACTAAAATTCCTAAACTAACATATACATATATTATACATTATGTTAACTAATTAATATAATAATATATATAATAAAAACTAATCTTAACAATCCCTTATCAAATATGCATATATCAACTTATTAAATAAATATTCACTTAAATTAATATAATGTACCTAATATATATTACAAAGAAAACTAATACTAAAAAAAATACCTTAAACTAATATACACATATATATATATATACCATATTAAACCATTAAAGTCCTAACAAAATAATAATACAATAAATAAAAAAAAATTTGGATAGAAACCTAACCTGATTGCGAGGTTATTGCCTCCAACGTGAGTAAAGCGCTATCGTGTGGTCGGCGATTCATGTAGTTGCAACGATCAATGTGTATGATCAATATGCAGACTACGTCAGTGTGGGGAGCAACATATGTATACTATATGTGGGGGCTGTCATTCGATAATGTTTCTGCGATGAAGAGATAATTGGCTGTATAGTGCGATGAAGAGACAATCGACTGTGAACTATTCACGTGATCTATAGTAGAGCATCGCTTTAAAAACATAGATGCCTGCTGAGACTCGAACCCAAGACTTCAAATTAAATCCAATTCAAATACTTCAATACTTATTCATTAGGCCGTTAGCCTACGTCTTGATATTCAATACAATTAAATTGTACTTAAACTACCTAGTTCCCTAAAATAATTATTTGTACTAAACTAAAACTAAAACTATTTACTCTTAATCTACAAAATTTTTTATAATTTTTCCTTTTATTATTTTTTGGTATTTTCATCCTTTTTTAATTTTTTTATTATTTTTATCTTTTATTTTATTTTTTTATTTTTTGAATTAAGACTCTTTTTGTAAAAAAAAAAAATTAAGATTACAAAGGGGCAAAAATTAAGTGTCTACAATCATAAAACGTGTCCGTAAAACAATGAGTTGGTACATATAGTATTCAAAAGGTAATGTATTTCTCATTTCAATATGGATATCCTTATTATATGACAAAACCTTCGGTTATAAGCTTTTTGATGTAAATCAAATATATGCACATTCATAGCTACAACACCACCCTCTCGATATTAAGTGACAAAACTCTAAAATTAAGTGTATTTAGTTTAAGTCAATTTCAAAATGAGCGACTTATTGGAAAGCTGCTTTATTAAGGAAACTAAGGGGATAAAATCATGCGGTATATCATGCTAAAGCAAACAATACCTCAACGAAAAAAGTTCTAATCGGATCGTATAAAAGTTTGAACTCACAAAATATTATACCCAAACATTTTTCAATTTGTCAAATTGTAGATTTAAAACCTTAAGTTGCTAAACGATATACTTAATTAAAATTTTACTTATTAAATTTATTATGTTGATTAAAGAGTACAATTACAATTAAGACAGTAACTTTAACAAATGAAAATTTAATTAAATATTACATTTAATAATTTCAAATTTTACATAAGTTAACCAAATTTCAATTTGTGACTTTATTATCATCTTCAAGTATCCATTCCCAATTCCTTACAAGGGAAGAAAAGATAAAAAATAAATATCAGTCATATACACCTCGTCAAGGATTGGGGCAGCATTTGGGCAACATAGTCAACTATATGGTTCACTTTCTTTTTTTTGCCTTTCAATTTCTGAAGTGAAGCCAATTGTGTTACCCGTTGTTACTCGTGTTATGATTTGCATGTAGACGATTTTCAACTATGTCCATTGAGATATTTCCCAAAATCAAGGACACTTCATCGTTTCTAAACTTAGTAAATTAACTTTAAAAAAAAATATCAGTTTTTCTGACCGTCGCTTTTTCAAACCTACGTGCTTGTACATAACTCTTAAAATAATTAGTGCAAACCAAATGAAACAATAATAATGATGATGATGATATGATCTCCTACCAATCGATATGTTTCTGTATGTAATTGCATATGAAAGAAAACGAAAGATCAAACTCTATAATTATCTCGTGTAAATATTTAATTTTCGACATTATTTGTTTTACGTTTTTGAGTATGGACTTGGGCTATCTTCCATGTGGTTGAAATATCATATCAACTCTACAATTATCTCGTGTAAATGGAATGATAGACACCCACGTAATGGTCTATGTCTATGATTAAATTAATTAATAGCTTATTAAGAAGCTAATAAACAGGCGATATGGGTGCTAAAGAAATAAAACGATCATGCAATAATAAAAGTTAATATTTAGTTGGTCATTGTTTAATTATTTTTAATTTAAATTATAAAATTAAATAAAAGTTCCAAAATCGAAATTATAATTTGTGTATACTTGCCATATTATTAACTCATTATCTTTTAGGAAAAAGTAGATTTAATTTATTAATTTCATATATTGTACAAAATTGCTCTTTTCAGTTAATTAATATACAAAACTTCCATATTCTCCTTTAATTTATAGTTTGTGTCCCAAATCAACTTGGTGAATAGTTAAAATGGCTACACTTTTTCTTTTGTTCATATATATAATAATATGTATTTGGCATTATTAAGTAATTAGAAGAAAATGATATGTTAATAGCAACACTGATTGGACTGGCCAAAGCTGATATGGTTTATTGTCATAGTGACTCGCCTCCCAGTGGAATGAACTCCTACTATTGTAATATGTATAATTGCCAAAAAAAAGAAAAAGGAAAGGAAAAAGAAAAAGAAAAAGAAAAAGAAAAAGGAAAAGGAAAAAAAAAAACACCGATTAGACTAGAATGAGATAATTAAATAACAAATTCACCGTTTGACGGTGAAAGAGTGTTGATATGGAGAAATCGTGAACCATTTTAATCGGTTAAGTAATACCAAAATGCTTACTTATTTAAGGGTTAATGTAGAGTCAAACAATCTTATCATAGTATACTATAACTTAAACTTTTGTACAAGAAATGACAAATATGAAAGTAAAAGATAGCAACAGCAGGTGACATCAAAACTGCTACCATTTTTCAACATCGTGGAAAAAGACTGGGCTTCCCGTTGGAAAAAAGGGGTTTTCGTCAATTTGATTGTGAAATTTTATGTTTTTAGTATTATAAACACTTAATTTTTGCTCCTCCATGGTTTTAATTTTTTATTTTATTTATTTATTTTTTTAAAATATTATAATTAAAATAATAATTTTAATTTTGGTAAACAGATGGTAGTATCCGTTAAGGTTTAATAGTTTAGCCCTCGAACTTGGAATCTTTGATTATTCATTCAAATTGAAATAAAAAACCGATAGCCAAATCGTAATCAATCTATCCAATTAATTACAGTTTCTTTTTCCTTTTCCGACTTTGATCAGGTGGTGACTCCAAAAACTTTTCTTAAAATAAGAAACTGGAATTTCCTAGTTTCTTTAATCGAGGATTAATATTAAATAGGTTAGGATATAGTGTTAATCAGAAACGGGCAAATTAATTTAAATAAAAGAAATTGAAAAATCAGGCTCAACAATTTGGCGACTCTACTGGGGACGCTAGAGGGCTAGCCACTAGAAGTTACTGAAAATAGAATTATTTTTCAAAAAAATAAAAAATATAAAGATGAAATAATAAAAATAAAAATAAAAAATAATTTAGGTATGTTATTTTATGTATTTGTTTATTTTATCTTTTTTTACTAACATTTTTTGTTGCAATTTATTTACAGGGGGTATCTTTGGGGGTTTACTTTATTTTTATCTTTCTACATCATAAATGCATGATAGTTACGGTTAGAACCAGACCGTCTTAGGACCTTAGGAAAGGGGTTATTATGTAAGCTTCAAATGTTGTGAGGTAACCATCTTCCAAAGCCAATCAAACTACCCCACTTAAGTTTAAATGCAACTACAGAATCGTTGCTTTAAAAAAAAACGTAGTGGTTACAAAACTTAAGAACCTTTAGAACTCACCTTTTGCATTACATGAAAACCTTTTTTAAAAAAAAATCACAAGAACATATGATGTGGCGGATCTAAGTGGAAAAGGCAGTTGTAAAGTTGCAGTTGTAGTTGTAATATTTCTTTGTAGATAATTTGTAATAATTTTATGTAAAGTTTAGAATAGATTATAATTGTAATTTTGATTTTGATTTTTACGTAATCATGGCTAGATCAAGTTAAGAGCCCTTTGAAGAAATTCATGTTCATCTACCACATTGGCCTCAAAAACTACTTCAGATGTGGTTCCGACTCTTCAGCCTAGATAAGCAGGAGTTTATTAAGAATAGAATTAGGCCCATCCTCTCTTTGCAGAAGATCCCCGTGAACATCACTTTAGTCCACCTATGGAGCCCAAATCTACTAGTTTCTGTATAGACCTACATCAGCTAAGCCCAACTTTAAAAGAATACTCCCAATTGTTGTGGACCCCTACAATTACTGATGATGTCTATGTCCTAGACTTGGAAGCTACAGCACTAAAGATCTTCAGCAAGTTGTTAAGAATCAGAAAAATCGAAATAAATCGGGTTCTAAATCAAGGAAAGACCATTCGATTAGAGGATATCATGGATTGGTTTTTTACTGAATTAAAGCATAGAGAAAAACAGGAGGTTTTTTGTGCAAGTTTAGAAGTATGGCACCAGTACCGAGTTAACGCTTTTATATTGGTGGTCTTCAATACTATCTTGTTCCCTGATGATAGACATTGAGTCTACTTCAAAATCACAAAACTCGTAACCCAATTTCTTGAGGGGAAATCATATGTCCCAGCCCTTTTGGCCAAGTAAATTCAGTCACTGAACCATCTTAAGAAAAAGAAACGAAGAGATTTGAAGACTAATATGATCCTACTAGTGGTCTGGTTCGTTAGCCACATAAGAAGTTACTAACTTGATTTCGATCGAGTTGAGTTCACTTAGCAATATGATCTCATCGAGTCTTTTGAAGAAAGAATTGAGCTATCAGAAAATATAGCTAGCTGCTACTAGGTCCAATACTTTTAGAGTATGAAAGCGGAAGAGTTGTTGCTGACGCCCAAGTGGTTTGCAAGCAAGGAAATGATAAGAGGATGTGAAGACTTCAAGGCGATCCTTCTGATCGGCTTCAACCTCTGCACTGGATACATTCTAGCCAATGGACTCATTAAGGACATGATCCCTAAACTATTGCTAGAAGCTATCTCATTGGACTTCCATAACCCCAGCATGATGGTGGCTGACAAAGTAGCCAAGCTCCTGAGCATTCAAGCTCTTTGGTGCAAAAGAAAGACCACCCCTACTGCTAAGGGGATAGCAGGCAGGACCCGGACAATGAAAGGATTTCTCTATCACCAACTAAAAGGGCTGAAAGATATGAAAGACAACAAAGAGAAAGGAGAAGTTCAAGTTGAAGCTGAACCCGAGAGAACGAGTAAAAGAGAGCAGGAGTTGGAAAACCATTGTAAGGAATATCACTAGAAGATAAAGGCATTGGAAGCACAACTGAAGAGAACTAAGGGTAAAGAAAAGGAGGCTCCCAAGATCTAAAAGAGGAAAAAGACGCAGGATGAGCCTACTAGCTACCAGAAGATTAGATTTTAGATTTTAGGCTTTTTAAATATTTTCTTTAGGATTCTTTTTCGAACAGAATGAGAGATGTAAAGCTTCACAATTGCAAAAATTAATAAAAGTTAGCTAGGTTTTGCCACATCAAAGGTTTCTTCCCAATTCTTAATTTTCCATTGCATTCGTGCGACATGCATCTTGCATTTATACGATTGATAACTTTTTCTTAGAAAAATGTAATATATACTAACCCTTTATTGAGTTGGCACCAAATTCAAGTAAAATTTCAAGATAACTCCCAAACGTCAAGTCTTTTAGAGAAATTCGATTAGAACACGTTCCCAGACTAAGATGGCCACTACTCGAGGAAATAACGAAGACCGGGAGATCAATGATCCCTCTGAGTTAAGGTTCCGTTCTATAGAAAAGGCTATGGAGAAGATGGTAGAACAAATAAGCTTCCTACAACACCGGCTAATGAAGAAAGCTCCAAGACCCGTTATGGGAAGAATACACAGGCTCTTGAAGCATAGCATAAATATCAAAAAGACCCATTCGAATTAAAAGGAGTTTACCCGAAAGATAACCTGACCTTTGAACTTGACACGTATGCAACCTTGAGACCGGTTGACCAAGGGCCTAGTATAGACAGCTTAAAAGAATTGGAAAGGAAACTAACACAACAGATAACTGAGAGGATGAAGGCACTTGTAGGGTATGATGGATTTGAATAGGTAGGGATCATCGAGTTTTCCGTGTATGACATCGGATCATACCTTGAGAAGTTTAAGGTACCAAAGTTTGAAAAGTATAACGGGATGGGTTGCCCTAAGCTCCACACCAAGTAGTACATTAGGAAGATGGGTAAATATGTTCAGTATGATTCACTCATGGTACAGACATTCCAAGATAGTTTGACCGAACCGGCCTTAACTTGGTATGCTTAGCTTGATTTGAACCAGATCAATACATGGGAGAAACTTGCCAGAGCATTTTATGAACAATATAAATTCAATGTAGAAGTAGCCCCAATTATGATGGACTTAGTCGCCCTACGGAAGAAGAATAACAAATTGTTCAAAGAATACGCTCAAAGGTGGAGGTCTTTAGCTACAAGAATCTCTACTCCTACTACTGAGAAGGAGCTCACATCAGCTTTCATTAACACCTTAGAAAGGCCCTACTTCTCCTATCTCATTGGGCAAGCATCGTCTAGTTTTATTAAAGTAGTAGCAATAGGGTGCAGGATTGAAAACGTCGTCTCTTCCGATAAGCTTCAAAAGCCAGTAGATAGAAGACCACTAATGTCATCATCTGATCTTAGACCAATCGGCAGCAAGCCTAAAGAATCTACGGTCGGTATGGTAAATTTAAATGCCAGAGTAAATGCTCAAGTCACTTTCAGGACAAATCTTCCTTCGACTCAACAACGGTTCAGAGACCAGCCTTAAGCTAACAGGACTTATAGACAATTTACCAAGATTTCGGTTCCTTTAAGTCGAGTCTTCAAGAAGTTGTGAAGGGATAATTTGATACGGTGTAAACTTCCTAGCGATCGATACTGACTGAGAATCCTTGACCCCACAGTAAAGTGAGAATACCATTGTGGACAAGTGGGGCATTCGACTGATGCGTGCTAGAGACTGAGGAATAAGATTCAAGACTTAATAGATGAAGGGACAATATAGTTAGATTTTGTGGAAGCCCCGGTTCCCAACATTAACAATAATCCCTTACCTAACCATGGGCCAATGATTGGTATGATTTTTTATGACTATGCCATTAACGTCATTAATTTAGATAAGAAGCCTAAGGTTTTTGAGTTTTATACTAGCAACTAGACTCCAGAAGTGAAGAGGTACACATTTCACGTATCATTGGCACCAGAAAATTACAAGATTGCTCCATTTAACTAACACCATATAGTATGTTTGTAATGTACAGGGCAAAAAGGTCAAGGTCGATAATTTCATTTCTTTCACAAAAAAGGACTTCAAAGGCATAAACAGACCCCTTGATAATGTACTAGTAATCAGTGCGAGAATTGCCAACTTCGAGATCAAAAAGATCTTGGTCAACACTAAAAGTTTGGCAAATATTATTTTTTAACATGCTTTTAACCAAATGAAGCCAAAGATCAAGATACAGTTGAGATCTTACAACTATAATTTGTATGCTTTTAATAATCAACCCGTATGGGTTACTGGAGTCATTTCTCTTCCTATTCAGATCAGAGATGATGAGCATGTTGCAAAGGATAAGGTGTCTTCTATGTTGTTAAGTGTTAGTCCTTATATAACATGATCATAGGCCAACCATACCAGTATCTATTCAGCATGGTTCTTTTAACTGCACATCTCAAGGAAAAATTTCCCACTCCCACTGGAGTTGGAGTATGCAAAGGGGAACAATAATTAGCTAGATTCCTATATTTAAGAGCGTTATGGCACGAGGAAGTTTTTTAAGTTGAGACTAATCTAGAGAAGAAGTCAAGCAGCATTAAGAATGCTGAGGAAAAAGTAAAGGAAGTACCACTAGTAAATGATCTTAGGAAGATGACAAAGATAAGGAGACCATTGTTGGTAAATTTCTATCAAAGTTTAATTAATTTTCTTCAAGATAACACCGATGCTTTCACTTACTCTCCCACGAATATATCGGGCATTCTTAAAGAAGTGATAATGCATAAGCTCTAAGTTGATCCGAATACGAAGATAGTTTAACAAAAGAAGAGGCATTTTGCCCTTAAATAGTAGCTAGCTATTGAAGAGGAAGTTCAGAAGCTATTAAAGGTAGGATTTATAAGAGAAAAGCCTTATCCAACTTGGTTAGCTAATTGTGTGCTAGTCAAGAAGTTGAACGCTAAGTGGCGTATGTACATAGACTTTACATATTTGAATAAGGCATGTCCTAAATATTATTTGCCTTTGTCGAGAATAGATCAGATAGTCGACTCGACTGCTAGGTGTGCCTTACTATCTTTTATGGATGCATTTTTCTAGCTATAATCAAATTAAGATGGAGAAGAATGATGAAGTTCATACATCCTTTGTCACAAATTTTAGGATGTATTGTTATATGGTGATGTCTTCTAGGTTTACAAATGTTGGCACAACCTACAAGAGGCTTGTAACCAAGATGTTTAAGCCCTAAATTCATTGCAACATCAAAGTTTATGTCAATGATATGATAGTGAAGAGTAAGATAGAAATTCAGCACCTTGCTAATCTTGATGAGACGTTTAGTATCTTAAGGAGATACAACATGAAGCTAAACCTGCAGAAATGTGTTTTTAGTGTCACTTCAAGTAAATTTTTGGCGTATATGGTCACTTAACATAGCATTGAGGCAAATCCCAAGAAGATTAATGCCATTCGAAATATAAAGTCCCCTAATACTATCAAGGAAGTTCAAGAATTGACTAGATTGATTACTGCTCTGAACAGATTTGTGTCAAGAAGCACAGATAAATGTATAGAGTTTTTCAAAGTGATGAATAACTCAAAGGAATTTCAGTGGATTAACAAGTGCGAAACAGCATTTAACAAGTTGAAAGAATTTCTAACATTCACAATTGATTGTGAATCAAGTCAAAGGGAGACATATAGCGAAGGAAGATATGATGAGCAAGTACTTACTGCTGATACAAACACTCATAAAGGAATTGTAATCTTTTACAATTGAGAAGATACTGAGGGTCAGCAACATTGCTACCAATAACCTTTCTAAATTGGACAATATAACATTACTTGACCTGAATGATAAGCTTCTTATCAAGTATCTCCTTAGTCAAAGTCTAGAAACTATCAAACAGAGTTATGAATTGACTCCTTGCCTAAGGGAGAGGTCTTGGATGGAACCAATTATTGACTACCTGAAGGATAGTATTTTACCCAAAGATAAGAAAGAAGCTTGGAGGTTGATATACTAGGCTGTAAACTACATACTAATTGATGACTAGTTACACAAGTGTAGTCTCTTATAACCCTACCTTCGATGCCTTCCATAGAAAGGCGCTTAATAAATCCTATCTAAGTTGCATGGAAGTATTTGTGGCAACCATGTGAAAGGTTAGACCCTATATATCTATGCATTAAGACTAAAAAATTATTAGCTAATTATGAAAGAGGACGCAAAATCTATTGTTCAGCAATGTCGACAATGTCAAAGATACAAGACACTAAGCCATATGCCTTCTACTAAATTGCACAACATCACTAACCCTTAACTAGTTGCCAAATGAAGACCAGACCTACTCGGACCATTTCTAAAGTCTACTAATCAGCAGCAGTTCATAATAGTTGCAGTAGACTATTTTACCAAATGGGTCGAGGCCAAAGAAGTTGCAAAGATCACTGAATAGAAGGTTGAGTCTTTTGTTTTCAGTTTCATCATATCAAGGTTTAGGGTTCCCTTTACAATAGTGATAGATAATAGGCCATTGTTTGATGTGAAAAGTATGGCATCCATTCGTAACTCATCTTGAAACCAATAGATAAGTGGAAGTTGTTAACAAGACCATCCTATACAATTTGAAAAGAAGGGTTAATCAAGCTAACAGTAAATGGGCTGACGAATTGTCCAATGTTTTATGAAGGTATTACACTACCCACTGGACTTCAACAAGAGAGATACCTTTTAAGCTTGCATTTGGATCAAAAGTAACACTGCCAATTGAATTGGAGTTACCTCATCTATGGACACAAAAGTTTGACATTATGACAAATTAAGTTGGCCTTATGGCTAATTTAGATATAATTAAGGAAATTAGAGACATTGCGAGAGAAAGAGCTGCTACCTATCAACCTAAGGTGGCAAGGTATTGCAATCAAAAAGTGATACACAAGGTATTTCAACCTAGAGACTTGGTTTATAGGAAGTTGGAGACAACTGGTATGCGAAACAGTAAAGGGAAGCTCGATGTAAATTGGGAGGATCTAATTAAGGTCCAGGAAAGTCGTAGGTAACAAGGCCTACCGACTATAAAGGTTAGATGGAACAATCATACCTTGTGTATGGAATGTCAAAAATCTAAAGATCTATTTCGACTAGTTCTCTATCATTACCATTACTCTATGTTTACTTTTTCTTTTTCTTTTTCTTTTTTGAACAATGTATGGTAATGGCTTACAACATGTTTAAATGTGTAATGTTTGTTTAAAGTTTATGAGCATCTCTCATTACTATTGCTTTTATTCCTAATCTATATACAATTAATGGATTAATGAAGTTCTAGCTATCCGACAAACGAACTAATACCTAATAAAATTCCAACCACCATCGATTAATAAGCTTAGTACTAATTGACGAGTAACATTAAATGTACTTTAAAAAGAGTTCTAACCAATCAAGGCTAATGAACTCTAAGTAACCTTCAATAGGCGAACTTCATGGTTAAGAAAATAAAACTTAATGCCCAAAAGTTCAAGCCCTACGTAGTTAACATACAATACATCGATAAAAAGACATTAAGTACAAACTGAGCATGAAATAAAACGTATCAAGGATTAAAAAGCATTAAACACAAAATAAAGGTTAATTACAACTAAAAGGTTGGAATCTCAACCATAAATAATGTCTATCAAAATACTGTAGAAACAAAGTACAAATTAATCGACTCCTTGAGAGTTTAAGGCATTCTTCCTTTTGGACTAAGCATAGTTATTGTCTTGGCTGGCAGAGCTTAGGACCTTCTTAGAGCTTACTTCTTTATTGACATTAGGGGTCTTGTTTTAGGAGTTAGAAGTTTCTTTACAGACATAAGGGGTCTCCTTTGATGATAGTTCCTCAGCATCAATAGGCACTTCAACGTTGGCTTGATTATTGTTACCTTATCCTTAAACCTCAACCTCTACTTCTTTGCTAACCTCTTCATTGCCATTGCTAGCATCATCATCGTCAACCTTGGCAAAATCGAGGCATAATAGCTTGTAGTCAAGATGAACCTTTAAAATTTCTACCCTTGCCAATTAGACCCCCTGCAAGAACTTTCTTTGAAGCAATCTCTCATATTGTCGATTGGGGATCATAATTGATAGTGCTTCCTCAACAGATGGCTTCCTTTTTGCTACCTTCTCTAATTCGACAATACAAGCTTCGAGCTTAGAGCCGTTTATCTCTAAGTTCTTTATTTGGACTTTCAATTTGTCCTCCTCATCACTCATTGATGTGATCGTCCTTCCTAACCACCAGTATTCTTCTTATCTTATGAAGCTTCTCCTTCGGGTCCTTGATCTCCTTATAAAGTTCATCATTCTTAGTCTTAAAGCTTGATACTTCATTGACTACCAATGAGTATGCTAGCTTCTCGATCAGAAGCTCCTCTTATAGCTTCCTAGCCTCCATCTTAGCCTTAATCTTTGCATTCTTGACTGTAACTATTTAAGCTTTCGAGGAGTTATAAGCCTCCTCAACCTTCTACAACAAACATCAACAAGCCAAATAAGTTAATTGGTTTTCAACTATATAAAGTGTAAAATTAAACATACCCTTTTCATCTCTTCTTTAGCATCATCCAAAGCTATCAAAAGATAACTACTAATCTATATGCAGATGAAGAGTTAGGTCAACAATGGGACATAAACCGTAAATGAATGCAAACCATAGTTATAAACTTACATCATACAATTTGGCAGCAATATGACTTTTATTGCAACCGTTAACCCTTTCTCCATCTTTCTTTGCTATTTCCCTATCCTTCGAGAGAATGACCTCCTTCATCAAGGCTAAGGACTTTGTCTTGTCACCCAAAGTCGAATCAGTGTCTAGGATGTTGCAACTCTAGCACAACACAAAATATTCACCTACCTTACAATTAGGAACAAACTTAGCAAACCTAATATTGAGAGCTTTGTTTCTTAAAACCTCCTTTGTTTCCTCGTCCATGCCTTTGCTTCTCTTGGATGAAGGTTGGTCAGCAAACTCTTTCCCACTTCTCTTTTTAGGACTCAACACTACATTTGTCTAGTCTGCTGAGTTGTCCATCACTTCTTAGCAAATAACCTTAGTGTTGCTATAAGTGGCAACATCATGGCTAGCTTCTCCCAACACTTCTTCCTAAGGAATATCTCTAATTGCGAGAAGTACCTTGAGCTGTGTAGTCCTGACAGCCTCTATTTACTCATTTTTTTAACCTTTGTTAACATAAGGGATTTCCTTCTTCTTTAGAGTGGTAGCCTTTTTCACAACCTTCTCTTAAGCCATCTTCTTTAGTGTTGGTGGCCGTAGACACCTAATTTTTGCCTCTCTGTAGTCTTAATTTTTATTTTATTTTTATTTATTTTTACAAAAAAGGTCCTAATTCAAAAATAAAAATAACAAAAAATTAATAAAAGATAAAAATAATAAAAAATTAACAAATGATGAAAATACAAAAAAAAAATAATAATAATAAGAAAAGAAAAAACTATTATAAAGAGTTTTGTAGATTTTTAGGAAGTAACTTTTTTTTAGAACAAATAATTTTAGTTTTAGTTTTAGTTTAGTTAAAAATTTTATTTTTGGGAATCGGATAGATTAAATATAGTTTAATTGTACTGAATATCGCTGTAAGCTCCAAAGTTTAGCCAAGTAACCGCAGGATTGAACTTAGAACCCAAGGTTTAGGGCGATTGGTTAAAAAGTCCGATCAAACCCAAATTATAAACTATTGAGAAGAATATTAGTAAAAATGATCCCGTAAACTTAAATTTAAGAAAATAAGTAATGAAATAAGAGACTATAAAATTTTCAAATTTTAAGCATAATAATTGCTAATTACCGAAAAGGCAAAAAGTGTAATATAATAACTAATAAATTACTGGAGATAGATTATATATATAATAAAAATTTTAGAATGACCAAAATAATAATTAGGAATGTTCACATATACCCTACATATATTTACGTGTAAATAAAAATACGCGAAATTACCTAAATTTACCAAAAACTAAGCAAATAATTAAAGAAAATTATAAAATAATTGAGGAAAAATCAGAAAAAAATCAGAAGGGTGTGGAATGATGTAAACTTGGTCGTGGCATGTCAGGATAAGAAAAAGAAAAATTAACCAATAAAAATTAAGCAACACAAAAGCCAAAATTTAAGGGATAAAGTAATTGTCTTATCTAATTTAATGCATAATAATTACACTAAAGCCCTATAAATAGCAGGAAAAATTCAGAAGCTCATTTGGACAGATACAAATCCGAGAAAATTAGAGAGAGTTGAAAATTCGAGAGAAAATTTAGAAAATAAAAAAAATAAGAAAAACTGTGCAGTTAGGGGTTTTAAAGGGAACCCACACCAAACAAGGAGCTGGGAGTGGACGGCCACCACCACCACACGGTGGTGGCAGCGCCTAGGCCGGCCGACAAGGCCACGGCGGCCCGCGGTGGCCGGAGCCACTTTAACCGGTGAGTTCAAATTCCAGCCCGATTCTTGTATAATTTTGTAAAATTAGTTATTTTGCCCAGAAAATTATGAAACTTGTTATTCTGAGGTTTTATTATATGTAGATTTAAGGAAAAATATTGATTTAGTTTAATTATGTCTGGAAATATAGGGTTCTTAACAAATTATTCAAAATCGAGCATGATTAAACCGGAAATTAAATAGGCTTAGAGATATAGTTTGGGGCTCAAAATTTTTCTGTAGGATGCTCATGTGACATAGAACAGTGCTATGAAGCCATTTTTTTTAAAATTAATTTTCGAAATTTTTAAGTTAATTTTTAGCCCTAAAATGATGGAAAAATTGGGTAATTTGGAGTTAATTAGGTGATTAGGATGTTAATTACTGATTTGGATCTTAATTAGATGTTTAAGGAAGTTAATCTCTGCAGTGGAACCCTAATCCTAGCATTTAGGTACTAAGTATAGTTAATTAAGGAAATTAGGTAAGTAATATAAGAAATTAGTAATATGTGAAATTGTAAATTAATAAATATGGAAAATTAAGGTTATTTAGATAATATTAGAGTAAAAATCAGAATAATATTAAATCTGAATTAAGATTGAATTTTAGGTAATTATATAAAAAAGTAAGATTTTCTCACATCGGGGATAAATCCGATACCCTAATTAAGACTAGCGTGTACCAAATAGCTTAGAATACTAAATTAAGACCCAATAGGATATTTGGAAACTCGAGCTTAATGTAATTAATTTCACATTAGGATTCGAGCATGTTTAGGATTTAAAAATCGAACCAAAACCTAATTTGGAAATTGATGCGGAAACCGAGATCGAACCCAAACCCAAACCTAAACCTAAACCTAAACCTAAACCTAGAATAATTATAAAAGACTTAATACCTAGATAATTAGGCATATTAAACCGTAAACAAAACCTAACAATAAGCATTATAGGATAAAACAAACCTATAACAGTTATATGAAAAGCTGAAACCACGTTCGTGTTATAGGGATAACCGGCGATGGCCTGAGCAGATCGGACCTCGAGTGAGCGAGCGAGGAGTCGAGGTAAGCTGGGATTAATACGTTGCTGTATTTTTGGAGGCTTAAGATTATGCTTAGTTGTGCTTGTTAGATAGTTGAATGTATGCATGTGCTTGATTATGGGTGATGCCATGATTCTGTTTGTTGCTCTGGTACATACTGTATGAATTGTATGTAATGATTAATCACCCTAAATTGGACTTAATCAAATATACGACCAGTAATCTTAATCGAACATGCATGGCAACCCGTTAGGGGATTTAGGACTCTCCGGCCAAATACCGACCCCTTCGGAAGGGATAGCGCAGGATTGCAAAATGGTCCCTTCTTCATCCTCAGTCAAACTAAGTGACAGGAGAGGAGGTCACGGCAGGGATGAAGACAGTGGTTCGAAGGTAGTCGCGGGAGGAGCAAGGTCTCCATTACATAAGCCTGGGTTTGGTCGTGAGTTGTTGCATTAATGATAACTCCTCAACCCGGATTAGAGCGGACGCAATTTCTCTAATCTCACGACGGGCCAGATAACGTCGTGCGATGGCATTTGCTTGCACATGCATTGCACTTAATAAGTGATTGAAAACCTTGTTGTGTATATGGTATAGTTTTAAGTCCTCCATCCCTACTTACTGAGCTGTGGTTGCTCACATCCCTATAAACGTCGTGCATGTGCTGGCTAAGAAGCGGCAACCAATTACTCAAAAGCTAGCAACTGCTGGATCCTGGGGAGTGAGGAAAAACATTGAAGAATAAACACATATTTTAAGGTCTAAGTTTTTATTTTAGAATTATTTTTCATTTTCGAGTGATGTAATAACTAGGGAATATACTATAGAGAAATGTTGTAAACTTTAACTGCAATAATTGAATGATAACATATATATAATTCCTCACTTTTATAGGTAAACGATTTATTTAAATTACAAATTGTCTACTTCAAAGTGGGTTAGTTATGGACGCCTTGTATAGATCAGGTCTAGGATAGCGGTTGTGAGGCCAACTTCTATCTTAGGGTGGTTTACACGGCGGGGCTGTTACGACTCTGCCGCTTCGGGGCGTGACAATCGCGGCGCAAGCCAACGGCCTAACGGATAAGTATCGAAGTATTTGGAGTGGATTTAGTTTGAGGTCTTGGGTTTGAGTCTCAGCAGGCACCTATGTCTTTATTTTTCTATCTCTGCAAAATCAAGATGAAAATGGGTCATATCTATTTAAATCATAAGAATTTAGTTAAATCAGATTTGAATTCATTTGAATCTAGTTTAATTACCGAATCAGATATAATTAGATATGATAAAATATGATATGATTTAGACTATATAAAACATACACACGCAGTTAAGAAAAGGAGAACAGAACACCAAGCACCGAACTCCCTTGTATGATCCTCACTGTGACTCATAGCGGATAGTGGCACCACATCTCTATGCCCTAATCAACAACCAATTTCAAAGCTCTAGCGAGATTCCCAATTCGACGCAATACAGCAACGCAACACTGAATCTAAACCCCAACAGCGCAACAATTCCAACATGTCACTGATCACCCTATGCAGGCCAACAAATACAGTCGCACAAGACATTATCCACACGCTACGACTGAACACTATTATCCACCGATGACCCATTCACCACCAACTGCAGAGCTACAGCTGATCACCTTCGCGTCTATGCTCCATCAGAACCGACGTCTACAGCAATCTCCTTCAGCGCCACATACGACTGCTGCTGTAATGCCTAGAAAATCAACACCAGCCGATCAGCAACTGGGTAGCACCTATACGAGTTCATCGTGACATTACAGCAGCTTGAACCCAAGTCCTCATCCACTGTCGACAATCCTCAATGTAACAGCATCCAAGATCTCTCTCCTAAAGCCCCAATACGAACTGAACCTGATACCAATAACATGCCAAACTTCCCTCGCATTAGGCATCTCACTAAAAAACAAGTCCCGACTTCTCCCTCAACAATCCCTTGTCAACTGCAACATCCCGTGCACAATTCCCACGGGGCTGCACATAATCCAACCACACACTTACACTGAACTGCTCACATCCAACACTCACCGTCACTCAATCTTCATTCACATACAGGCCCCTGTATAGTCCATGCCCAATCCTTAACCACACTATCCTCACTCGAATAACCGATGGATAGCAACAACACCAGACGAGTAGCAGCAACACCAGGCGGATAGTAATGCTAGGTGAACAGCAGTACGTTTTATATAATAGCACTACAGCACGCGATTCAGCACTGACCGTTACGTCTCCACGCTCGACGAACTAACGCCAACACTTCATCGAACAACCCAAGCGAGGTTCAGTTTTGATTATTTTATTTTATTTATTCGTCTCTTTAGTTATCATTATAATTCCATTAGTTATTTAATTAAGTTTATGACATGATAGGTAAATAGATATATGTGTATGTATTTATATACTTAGATATATTTTTAGCATTATGACTTTAGGATTTTTAAACTTAGAAAAATTTATTTTGTAAATAAATAAAAATAAAAAAAATATAAACCCTGTTAAAAAAATAGACTTTTAGAGAGTTTTTATAAAATAAAATAAAAGACTTAGTGAATTAGTACCCTTTTAGAGTTTTCTTTGAAAAACTAAATTGATAATAACGTAAACTCGGTCGGTTTTCAAAATTAAAATCAATCAACATATTAAAGATTTTTTAAAAGAACTACGATCGTCTAATCCTAGCTAGCGGGTACGTAAGCACCTTCGGGACGACAATAAAATATGTAAAAACTTAGGTTCTTTTTTCTTTTGATTTTATTTATTTATCTTTTTTAAATATTATAATTAGAAAAATAATCCTAATTTCGGTAAATAGATAGTGGTACCCGTTAAGGGTTTAATAGGTTAGCCCCCGAACTTGGAACCCTCTGGTTCTTTATTCAAATTGAAAACAAAGACCGGTAGCTAAATCGTAATCAATCTACCCAATTGGTTACGGTTTCTTTTCTTTTCCCGACTCCGATTGGGTGGCGACTCCAAAAATTATTTTCAATAAAAAACCAAAATTTCTCAATTTCTTTAGTCAAGGATTAATATTAAATGGGTTAGGGTTTAGTATTAATCAGAAATAAGGAAATTAATTTTAAATAAAAGAAATCGAAAAAAACAGACTCGACAATAGCCTACTAATAGGGATTTCAATGGTTGCACACTTATCGAGCTTTTGTTTCTTGGCTTTTACCTAAGCCAATAATTTCTTAAGATCTACATATCCTATACCTACGTTTGCATAATAGAGAAAGAGTATTATAAAAGAAGAGAGAGGAAACTAAAAACTTACAAGTCTGTGCTAAACGAAGCTTAATGGTAATGATTCTCCTCCTATGAGTCATGAGAACAGCTTTCCTCCTATAGCTTTATTTAGCACGACGAGTAGATCAAAACCTACCTTCGTCGTTAGAAAATATAGGCTTCCCCTTCTCATATCATGATATAATCCTTTCAAAATCCCAAAAGAACATCTTATTTCCTCACCTGTCTTGGATTTTCCTGGCAACAATGGCATCATTCAATAGTAATTCAATGTCCTTAGTTAAGATGGGTTAAGTCCATTTAGTCCAAAAACCCAACTCCTCATCCGACCTAATTAAGACATACTTGTTGTGTCATTTATGGATTTTGGACTCTAACCTGTCTATAGACTTATGTCCATGTAGAGTCGTTGCATAAAACTAAGCATCTGACTACATCCTTATTGAGAAAAAATATCTAAATAATTGAAGTATGGCCCTAACCTCAAGCTCCTCTCATATTATTTAAAATGCTAGAAGGAGCTTATAAGTATTGGGAGAGAACATACTCGACTCAACACTAAAATAATTAAAAATCGTTTTTGAAAAGTGGAGAATAGAAGACACAATCCAAAATCAAGATATTTTAAATATAAGTGAAACTCATGGTCTATTGGAAAACAAACTCTTCCATCCTCCCTCGGCCTTTGTAGATGCCATGCATTAGGGAGATCTTGATAATATTTATCATATTTCACGACAAGTGTCTTAATAGTGCCACTTACTACTCTCTTCGGAGAATCAATGTTATGAACTACATTATTGCATATATATCTAACAACCGACCCATCTTCCTTATCATCTAGATGGTTATCCATAGGAAGAGCATTGATACGAGTAAGTTTCTTTCATTGCTCTATTATGTTATCCACCGAACTACCAGAAGGGGATGCCAAACCAATCCTTCTTTTAGATAGGTGTGGAAGTAGCCTTAAAGAGAGTTACTATAGAGTCTGAAGAAACAAGAGGATGAATGACACTTCGAACCATACCTATTGAAGTTAATTAATAAAGATCACGCATACGTGTAAGAAAGTTGCTCACTATCTAGACAAGAGTTCACAGAAGGAAATTTTGAAAGCAGAGGAAGATTTTGAAGAAGGATGCAAAGATAGAAGAGCAGAAAATGATAACCAAAATGAAAAAAGCTTTTCATGCCAAGTGTGATTAATAATCTCCCCTCTCAAAATTCTAATGTACGGCTAATGGGGATGCATGCATTGACTAGATGATCAAACGTAACTGGTTGATACATGTCAAATGTTAGACATCTAAGGGATGTCTTATCACTCATAGCTAACAGACCCTATGATGCAATAATAGCTAATATGATAGCTATCTCACTTGCTTCTACAAAAAGTGAATGAGCAGGAAAATTAAAAGGTTATGACATTTCATTTGGAACTCAATATGTTGTGTTTTGAATATTAGATGCAAGTCAGCTTGGAAGATAACTTACAATTATTTGGAGAATACATGTTCGAGCCTTTACATTCTGATTGACTAGATTGAATATTGATCCTTATTTATTCCTATAGTCTAATTCTTAATTATAGGAGTTGTGGGATAAATATTGATAGCAGAATTTCACCCTAGCATATTACTCGGTACCTTGGCTATCAAACTACCGACCATTGTTATTTTTAGTTAAAGCCTTTAAGGAATCAACTTATCTATTGGGCCTTAAGACTTAGCTTACTTATATACTTGGTTTGAATTTAAAAAGTGGTATAGACAATTGTGACCTTGCATAATCTCCTTATATAACCACTTACTACTCCTATTCTTTAAGCATGTGCTTAATTACGGAACTACCACATGGTTTATGACTAATGATTTTCTGTTATTACAAATATCTAGTATTCGCTTATAAATAAGGGAAAGCAAGCATTGGAAGAACTCTCTTGTGCTATTTAACACTTTGCTTAGTTATTTACTCAACGTTCTACTAAAACACCCACTTACTCAGGCATCAGAGTGGTTATACCAAATTAGCCTTAGCACCACCTTAGCCTTTCGTTTGTGCTTTTATAAGATCAAAGCTCTATACTAAAATTACCTAACAACATTAGCTGTTGACTTCATACTTCCTTCCTTGTTGAACCAAGTATGTGTTAACCTCACTTGTTTCTTGCATTTGTATAGTTAGAACACATGAGTCGAAACTAATAACTATTCGGATCATGTATTGTTGGTGTAATCGACCTAGTGGTTTGTGATGAAATTATCCCCAAGGTAACACCTCGATGATTGGTATGTAATAATGTACCTAGTAAAGTTATGTACCAAAAGCATTTGAGGTAGATTATTTAAGGGAATCAAAGCTGTAGTATCCATATCTTGATGCTAGTCTACAATGTTTGAGGTCATAGGAATAGAGGGGTGGTGTTGGTAAGGTTACATGTATTGGTTAATTTAAATATAATAAATCGAATTAGGTGTTATTTCCATAACATTAATGTTTATGGATGCATCTTGCAAAGCATGTGCATATGTTTATGATTTTCACATTGTGGGTATTTGCTCATTCCTTTTCTTTTTCAATTGTAGAAGTTCTAAATAAACAAGTAGACTATGACGAATTCAAAAATCTATACTATTACTGGTAGGATGGGGATAACACCAAATATATTTACTATTATGATGATAAAATCTGATGCTAGGTATTATGTAATGAGAGTACACCTCGGCATTGGTATTTTTATTTAGTATTAATGTTTTAGTAAGACTTTAATGAGAGTTTCAATCTTGTGGATATTTGTAGTTCAATTGTAGATTGAAGAGACTAATTTATGAGCCTTTTGGAATCTAATTAGACATTTATTTCGTGAGAGTGGTTAAATTTAAAGCATTGCATTTTGGAGTTTTTAACAACCTTTGCGTATCAATGCATTGTATTGATACATGATGGGTTGTAATGTTTTAAGTTTAGAGGTTACGATATATGAGCTTCAAGTTGATGAACTCAATTATTATATATATTTTTAAGCTTCAAAAGACTGAACTTTCAAGTGACTAAACTCAAGTAAGTTGATTCAAAAATATCTTTATCCCTATTACTTATAAGTTTCATGGTAAGTTTAACTTAAAAAATATAATAAAATAGTAATAAAATTACCATTTATAAAGAAATAAATTGTCTATATATATTAAAATGATATTATTGCCCGTTCACTAAGGGAAATTGAAATTTTATTTTCTCTTTATTTTTTATTACGACATTCACTTTATATTTTTGTCTTTGAATCACAATTTGTTTGAATTTCGTATTAGTTGATTTCAAGAAATATGGATTCCTTGGTATAATGATAAAACCATAATTCCTTATAAAATTTCACTTTTTCCCCAAAAATGACCTAATCCTAATTTGATAATAACAACTACTACCACCACTAACCACCACAACTGCTGCCTATCATCGTTACCACCAACCACCATTGCCACCATTGTCGCCACTATGGCCACCTTTACCACCCATGCCACCATTGCCGCTACCATTATGGACTGAATGTAATTTAATCATTAAAGTTCTATTACATGTTTATTTTTTAGTTACTTATAAATCTAATTAAATCAAATAATAAATATTACACCCTTATTACGTTTACTAAGAATTTCAATTTCATTCATCCTTCACTTCATTTAATGAATTAAATGGGCCATTAGTAATAAATTAAGAATAGATTTATAAATACCAATATATCTATACCTCAATTCATGACTTGATTGTTAGGTTAAGGTTTAATTGTTAAATTTCAAAATATGCTAAAACAAACTAACATAAAACTATCCTTTGTTTATATGAATGAATTGTAGTTTTTGATTTTTTATAATAAAAGGAATTCAATAGAATAGCATTCCACTAGTTAAACGTAGGATTAAGTGTGTGGGGGAGGACTATCAATTTTATTCCACCTAAAAATAGACAAACAAGCTATCTATTCTTTGTTTATAATGAAATATGATGCTGACATCGATTTTCCCAAAGAAGAAGAAGAAGAAGGGAAAAAGAACTTTCAGTATTTTGGACCTTATTAATAGCTGCCACAACCTATGGGACTTGTTTCTTGTTAAGCAAGCTGATTAAGTGAAGAGATAGAAAGCCCATGAGAAAAGGCCCAATTGGACACATCTTTCATCCATGTGAATTCATCGAGAGATTTTATGGTTCTGTTTACTATTTTAATGGGATTGATCTCGTCTCCATCTTATTATTTATTTACATGTTTTAAAATCTAAATCATTAAATTTAAAATTTGATCAATGATTTAGATTTAAAAGAATGTATGTCAAAGGTAAAATAAACAATGGTACGATCCCATAAAAAATAAAGATGAGACTATAAAAAAATCCAAATTCAT
Source organism: Lumnitzera littorea (assembly GCA_024138015.1). Lineage (NCBI taxonomy): Eukaryota > Viridiplantae > Streptophyta > Magnoliopsida > Myrtales > Combretaceae > Lumnitzera > Lumnitzera littorea. Next base: position 11,992,088 of record JAMXBB010000007.1, on the reverse strand, counting down.
CAGGATAATCATATTATTGGTATTTGCCAAATATGTAAATGAGATATATTCTATATAATGGAGGTACAATCAATGATATGATTTTACTAATTCGATCGATATATAAGTTTCAAATTTATAAGTTTATTTTATAATAGTAATTTTGAAACACGACAACATGTGCTTACTCTAAAACATGCATTTTTCCATGAGCCATAACACTATTCTATAAATTTGTCATTTTTTTTTTGTTTTGGTGTAATGGACTTTATCATGTTTCCATGACAAAAAGTATAAAAAGCTATTGATTGGTTTGGGATCTAAGGTCCTCTGAACCAAATTTTAGCCTTTGCAATTTTCTTGGTAATTTTGTTTCGCCAAGTCAATCGTGGTAAGATAGTTTTTGTTGAATTTTCATTAAAATGGTATATTCATCAAATTTGCATTAGAGAGGTTTGATGGGTTGGTCAATTTCAATTTATTGCAGGCCCATATGTTAAGGGACGGGCCTTACAGGACCTAATGGGCCTTGATCCAACTGGCCGAAATAGCATTTACCAAGTATAAAATGAAAAATGTTGTCATAAGTTATTAGTTATTTAAATATAATATTTATATCCATCATCTCCGTACCTCAACCTTTAGGTCCGTGGACCAAATCCCTTATACATCTGCAATATTATTTATTTTATTTCAGTATATATTATTTACGGTGTATGGGTTTAATGTTCATTGTATGTCACACGTCTATATACCATTGTAAAATCTACAAATATGTATATACTAATTAACATTTGGTAAAAAAAATAAATAATATTTGGGTTCGGCATGTTTAAACATCTCCAAACTAAAATTAAATAGAAATTTTTAAAAAATGTTAAAGATTTTATTTGATTTTGCCACATTTTAAGGGATACTTTTATCATAACAACCCGCTATATACATCATAACTCCTTTGTTGCTCAAAGGTTTCAATAATAAAAACAAAACATCTTTACCACAAGCTGATCTATTAGTCTATATAGTTTTAGACAACAAAAGAATAATAACATATTCAATGTATTAATGACATGTAACTTGTTATAGAATCATAATCATAATAAAAATGGGTGCTACCACAGCACTACCAATATCTTTTTTATTGGATGATTATAGCAAGGAATAAGAGATTCTGATACATTCATTTGAGAGACAAAAGTCCACATCATTAGTCACTATTATAGTTTGGAAACATAATATTTAGAGATAAATCTAGCAAGAGTCTGTATAGATAACTAAAAATGTAGGACAATAATCCCATTAGTCCAAATCCTCTATTCTTGAGGAATCTTAATCATAGATCCTGCAACAACAAAAGAGATTTTACTCCTAAAGCTTTTCACCAACTCAATCCCAAAACAAACACAAACACTAACCATAGAAAGTGCTCAAAAGATGTCAATACAAGGGTTCATCTAAAAGAATGAAATCTATAGTGTGTGAGCAAATTCCATACCTTAATGAATGTTAGAAACCCCCATATCATGCATATAATCAATATTCAAGCAAATTATCATACAAGCTGTTATACAATGCAAACTAATCATCATTTATATAAAACGAGACAGCATGTGTAAACTATCGGAAACTACGTTGAAACCGTATTTACACCCTCCGGGATTAGGAAAACGATTCCCGCTCATCGGTCCTAGATTTCGAATTTTAAATTTGTTGGCGAAGCACCCTAAGCAATTAGCTCAATCAGAAGACAATGTATCCCAGTGCAGCAGTATATTTCAAAAGTCAATTCAAGGTTACATATTAAGAATAAACATCACCAGTGCAGCAGTATATTTCAAGGGTCAATTCAAGGTTACATATTAAGAATAAACATCACACGACCTTTTCCAGTAAAACGTGTAGTGCTAATGACCTTCTTAAATGCATAAATATACTATGTATTTTCGATAATCAATTAGTTAATCCTTTGTTAATCGGGTTACAAGTGATTAAGCAATTATAGTGAACATTTATTCTACAAATATATATAATCAAGACACTTCAAGTTGACAACCAAATTTTGATTTCATATTATTAGAACGCTTTAGACTCAATACAAATGCTAAGCACATGCAAAATTCCTCTTTTGTCCCCAATCACTTTGCATTTTCAGAGTCCATAAAACAATGCATATTGGAGTAGTCCTAATAACCATTATCCACACGATAACTGTCGAGAGTCAATTCACTAGACATCCTGTATAGTTATCGAAATAATCGTCTAAATAATTTATCAATTGGATCAGCCAAGTTACCTAAGACATGACACATATATTAATAACTTAAAATACTAAATGAATCAGCTTATGCTAACGAAAGCTTACTCTATTCTAAAAGGAATTCATTATATCTTATATTCATGGTTTGTATTTAAGTCAAAAAGCATGTGTATAAGTAGTCCACATGAAGCTCTAGATGTCTATTTTTAGTTTCATTGTTTAATTGCAAGTTCAAGGTTATTAAAGGGGCATGAGTGCATAAACCAATTTCTGTACGCTTCTATGTGCCTATTTCCTTTTTATTTCTTAATGGGCCTTAAGTAACAACTTACGTATAGCTTAAGCTTATTATGAGCAGATTAAGGATTCCCAATTTATCTTTTCTCTTAGGCCTTTCTTATGTTACTAGGCCCAAATAGTTCTACTAATAGTCGTCAATGCAGTTAGTTACAATATGCTAAACTATTTTCATTTCTCTCATTTTACCTTAATTGCTTCAAATAATTCAAAAAGTTTAATAGTTCTTTTAGTTTTATGTAAGATTTATAAATTTAACTTAGTTCTAATAAAGTCTTTATTCCGTGATATCCAATGACCTCTATTAACTAACTATTTCTAGCATTTCATAATAGACATTAAGTTTAATCCATGTGAACTCCTATTTTTATTTATATAATCATGCTATTACTTGTTTACTCTAAGTTCTATGTAATATAAACTTTATCTCAAGTTATGCCATAAAAAAAGTTTCGTTAAAATGTATGAATCCTTATACGTTTATCTTTTGATATGGTATTTCTTAAGTGTTAGCCAAATAGGAGCCATTAGAGATTAATTAGTTTTACTTTAAATCTAATCCCTAATCAATTGGTATGAAACAGGTCTGTCCCATATCAAGTTATTAGCGATAGCCACTCAAATGTATATTATAAGGACTACTTTACCCTTTATATACTTTGATCAGTCTTGAATTGGTCCAACTTTCTTTATTAATGCCTTAATCTGGTCATTTACTTAATATTTGGCCTAGTCATACTTTGATCTCTTGATTTTATATGAAATTGGAATCATATTCCATACTTATGAAAAACCTACTTAGGATCAAGAAATTGGTGAAAATATGGGGAAGGAATAGATGATAAACCATCTACACTTGATACAAATGAGCGCTAAAAAAACACATGGAAACACAATTTATAATACTTATTTAATTGTTAATACTTTCCATAAATTTTATTATAAAATTACATATACCATGTATTTAATAGAAGTGAAATCATGACCCTTCATTGATAGATAACTTCTCTGTTTCTCTTTAATTCGTTACTTCTATGATCAACCAATCACCTAATTTAATAACTCAAGATTTAAAAATGAATTATTCAATAATGAGATATGACCTTATAGAGAACTTTAAAAGTTCATTATCACATGATAAAACATTATTAAATGACAAATGTATAAATGTATCATGTGTAAAGAATATTTAAATATATATAATTTATGTGAAGAATGAAGCAACTAAAGCTACTATTTGTAGTGCAATATATATTTTCCTATAGTCAAAAAATGCGTTGCAATTTGTAATGTGCCCTACCAAATTCTCTATCTCTATTTTTCAATCACTTCTTTTTAAATTTTACATAAAACTTAAATGGGGACACATATTTGGGATATGTAAATCACAAGGGTCCTTGCACAATGGGTAATAGGCTAGGGTCAATAATTTAAGTCTAAGTCAAATTTAGAGGGTCGGTTTTGGATCAATGTCATATTTAGTATTCGAACGTTCATTATTTTTTTTAATTAAGTATCTAAAATTTAAATGTCTCAATTTACTACCTAGTAAAACCTTTTTATGTTATTCATACTGCTTGGTTAATTCCCGTTAAGTTCGATTAGCAAAAAGTGACATGTGTTGATTTTACATCAAAATCCCATATACGGTTGTTATTGCTATTGTAATCCATATATTCTTTTTATTAATATGATTACATCTATAATGACTTATTATTGGTATTAACATTTATATTTTCTTTCTTATAACGAATATAATTATTATTTGTAATCTTGAAAAAGCTAAACCCAGTCAAAACATAGCATACGACCAACGACCAAATGTGGGACTCAATGTTTACAGCCATGATACAAACGCAAAGAACTCGCAACCAACCAAATGTGCACTTTGGTTTTTATTCATGAGAACACTTGTGAAATCAAAGAAATTACTCAAACATGGTCCTACTCTATGGAAAGTAATTCATCACTCAAAGATTTTGCTACGACATATCTTAAGAGTGATAAAATCAAGGAGGAAAGAAAGGTGATCCACATACGTAGAAAAAAACCTGCAGCAATCACAGTAGATGATAGCATATGTATGTTCTCAGCCAACTTTTTACAAATCCATTTACTTGCAATGTAAAACAAATACATGTTCATGATTTTCACTCAACATGGATCACGTAGGATAAGATATAGAAAATTAAATCATACAAAAATGAAGTGATGTCACGCTTGAAATCAAGTGAAAATTTAGCTTAATGCAAGTCACTTACATCTCTGTTATGCATCTTTGTCATGCTTGAAAACATGAAGTCGCACATCTTTCACCCTCAGTAAAGGCCTATTTTATAAGAAGCACAATAATTTTTCCGGTTGAAATAAATGTTTACGATGAGCATGGACCTTGCTAGGTGTTGTTATAACTTTGTGTAAGTCCACAAATATCTTGATTAAAGTACTAATAATAATTTTAAGACATTAATAGTGATAAAAACAGCGATTATCCTGATGATAATAATTATTAAAAAAGATCATGAAAACATTAATAATATAATATTAAGGACAAATCAAATTATAGTATATAACATGTGATCTCTTTATAGGCTAATACTTAATGACTTTAGCCACGATAGTATTAAAGATATCGAAAAGTTTGATTAAATAGTAAATTAACTCTTTTAAAATTTAGATATTTAATCGTAAAAATGATGAAAGTTGGAATATCAGAGTTTACTGTGACAAATATTCTTTTTCTTTTAATCTTGATAAATAATTGAGGTTCATGTCTGGTGCTAATAATGCTTCTTTGTCCATTTATCTTTATAACAAACTTTGATGAATGGATAAAAGCACATATGAGGACTCAAATGTTTTGGGGGGAAAACAAAAAATTCTTCCAACTATTTTTTTTTATTTCTATTATATCAAAACATTATTATAATAATTTTTAAAAGTTTACGGCTACTACCACTCTTAACGAGAAATGGTGTGAAGACTAGAATTCGCAGCCAGTAGCAATTGTTAGCAATTAATTTCATGAGATTATTAATGGCTGGCCATTAATAAATAATAAGCATATGCGATGGGTATTCTACATATGCAATTTCTAGGACAACAAATCCACTGTCGGTGACAACTCCTAACAGCTCAAGTGCAGAAAAGTCATCCTTACTTAGTTGCTCTTACTTATCTTACACATATTTCTACTTGAACCAACCAAAAGCTTAGTCACGATATCTATAATTATATCATTCTTTCTCGATTTGGTTAAACCTTTTTGTAATGTTTTCCAACCTCGAAAGCAACATAATTTCTGGCCCAGAAAGAAAAAAGAAGGAAACATAATTAATTAATTGATTATTGACTTGAGACTGAAGTTAATGCGACTGATGACTAAGATTAGGTTGTTATATTTAAGGTAGATTGCAAACATATCCTTGTGTTTACTCTATATTTACATCATTTATATTTGAAGTTGAGCATTCAGGTTTCTAAATCTTTTCAAAATGTGTTTTTAAATCCTATTTCACAATTTTATCATTGGATAAAATGATAAAAATTTATTAAAATCATTTTTTTTTTTTGTGATTTTTATTTTGTAAAATAACCATTGTTGAATTAAAAGGATTTTTCATTGAAGATTTCAATACCTAAATGCCCAATTTTAAAATAAAGGGGTTAATAGCACATATGAATAATATAAAAAGTGAATCTGCAATTGATCTTGTAATTAACTAATAAAATCTTCAATTAATTAGTTTAGCTAATTAATTGATCGCGGCACTGAAGCAAATGCCAGTGCCCACAGTATGTCCTTTGTGCAAACAGTGTTCGAGGAGTCGTCGGTGGAAAGTGAGAAATTTTCTTCTCTTACTTGACAGTGACCTGTCCACATACAGCAACTGGAAGTTTCTTCCAAATGAAAACTTTTAGAACAACTTGGTAATTTAAAAAATTGCATCGTTTTAGCAGCACTAATATTGCCTGCTGTTTTAGTTTTTACTTGTAATGTATAAGAATATTCAAAATGTACATTATTTTTTAGTAATATTAAAGTGTTACTTTTAAAATTTCTTTGCGCCTTTCTATAATTTTTAAGAGCATAAATATATACCTTCAAATCGTCTGTCATTACCTCAAATCATTGTTAATAATGGTTTTTTTTCCCCTCTCTCTCTTAAAGTAATAGCTTTGGGGTTGTAATGGTGGAACTAATAAATAAATTTAAAGTCGTATTGCAGCTGACCATTTTTGTTTTGATCGGAAAAAATTACACCAAGCAGAAATAAATAATGAAATCTTATAATAATTTAAATAGATGATGAACCTTATATTAAGTGGTGCCAATGAGAAACAATGACATGTAAAATGATACAAATATATGAAGAGAATATACTTTAATAAAGGATAATAATTACCCATTAAATAATGTAATTCACTTAATGTGTCACACCATTAAGATATAATATGTTACATTGGAATCCTAATGCCATTCTATATTTACATTATTTTACATAATATTTATTCTCTATTTGAACAATTAAAATTTTTAATATTTTATTTGAACCACTAAAATGTTTAATATGCAGTTTAAACTTAGAGCTAAACTTTTGTCCTATAGTATAAAATTTTCCTATCCTTTAATTTTCTTATACATATATTAAAAAGAAAATGTGATTGATTAAAATACGACGGCTACTAGACTTTGAAACCGGGGTATTATATGTGAATGTGATTAGTGTGAAGGACCCACTGGGCCAGTATCAACCCCAAAACACTGAAGATAGGATAGGTAACTTCCACCGTCTTTCACCCGAATCCCGGCCCTTTTTTCTTCCGCATAACAGGAAGGAAGGACAGGATGACTTTTAACTGTTGCCTTTAATTTTATGAAAGTACACGAAGAGAACTGCCATCTTTCCTTTGTGTCCATGCGCAGGTTGTGAACGCTATGGATTAAGATTAAAATTTTAAAAGCGAAACCACGAAATATTGAGTTTCTAAGTCTGATTTAAAATTTTTGAAACTTAAACTTCACGAACATTAATGAGTTGATAATGTTATGATCAAGTTCAAATCAAAGTAGTACTTAATGAGATTGAACTTAGTATAATTAAATTTGTTTTGGCTTGACCACATGAAAAAACATATTATTATTTTAATTAAAATATGATATCTAAACTTGGCAAAAACTCAATTAATATTCAAATTCAATTGAGTCTGTACGCTATCCGGACTTAACAACATAACTAATTCAAGTTCAAGCTGGTGCTCAAACTTAATTTGTGTTGTCATATTAAATTTGATTAATATTATACAATACTTAACTTGTGAGTATATTCATTTTATTTACATCCTCTAGCATCTTACTGGTAGGAACCGTAGGAAAGCCACTATATCCTATGACATAATTAGATTTTGGAACGTGTATTACATTTTCTTTTTTTTTTTTTTATTGAAGGTGTAATTAACTTTAAAAAAATCAAAATTTTATTTTCTTTAACCTTGCCTATGAGATCCTTTTAAGTGTAAAACTCGGTATATTCTTGATCTAGTGTATATATTTTATTTCTTTTAATAATGCCATCAAATAAAACAAGCAATTAAACGTCAATATGGAGTATTTTAACTTTTATCACTATGTGGTATGCTATGTTTGAAAAAGAAAAAAAAAGAAAAAAACTTCGTAAAAATATGACAATAAAAATTAGAAAAATAATTAAAATAAAAGATGTAAAACTAGAAACATGACGACAGCTGCCATCTGACCAACAATGCATATCCTTTACCGTAGACAAGACTAAAATGGTGATAGTACATACATACATACTATATCTACGTATTAGCAGGTAAATAAACATTGATAAAATATTAATATATAAAAATATAAATACTAATTTTTAAAAAAATTTCCAGATTAATATTTGTCTGCTGTAAACACATGCCATGATAGTGAAATAAATCTTTTTTCGTGGTTGAGGGGTTTAAACTAGAATAAAATTAAGGTTGGCAAATTTATTATTTAATTATTAATACTTTTAAGGTATTAAATATATCAAAATTCACATCTATCTTATTGGAAAAAAAAAAAAAAAAAAAGTAAGAAAACTCAGCGTGAAAAAAATAGGAAAAAGAAAGTGGCTTAAAATCCCGAGTAAACCATGGAAGGTTTGCTTGAATGTTGTTTCCTTTCAAGGTGTTTGTGGGCTCGATTCCTAGTTCAAAATTACATCTCCTCCGGTTTCTTTTTAAATAATTTGTATCTCGATTCAAGGTTAGTCTAAAAACCGAGTCCAATTTCCTGGGTTGATGATATTAATATATCATATAGCGATCGGTTAATGCCTTCCGATTTTAACCCCTACCAAATTGTTTCTCTCTCGAGACAAAACTGATCGGTCTGAACGGTGTCAAATACTGAGAGGTTAACTGAGAAGTGAAAAAGGATCAAAGTCATGGAAGTCAAATAAGGATTAATCTAAGATTGAATTTGATCAACAAAAATATTAAAACATAATTTAAAATTTATTTATAAAATAATAAAATTATTCATATTTAAAAAAGTTAGAAAACTTTGAATAATTGATTTTTATTTTTCTTAAATCTATATTTATTATTTTGGTATATCGATGTATTCTTTAAAAACAATCAAAAAGAAAATAATATATTCTAAACTATATTATATAGAGTATAAGAAACCAGATTAAATCCGCTAAATTAACAAGGTCGAACTGGAATCATTACTACTAAGTTTCAAGTGAGTGATATCAGTTTTATGACCAGACTGAATCAGATTAGTCAAGATAGATCAACACTAAATAACCCTAATATTATTATTATTATATAACCTTAAACCCAATAAATATCCGCACCTTCCCTTCCGACAATTTACTATTAGCTGAGACCCAAAGACAGACACCGTGTTATATGCGTAACCCACATCCATTAATGGACACCACAAAAAAAAAAAAAAAAAAAAAAAAAAAAAAAAAAAATCATAACTTTATTTATAAGCTAAACAGGACAACCCAATAAAATCATAAAAGACAACAACTTATACACAACAAATCACTTACTAGATTCCTCATCAGTTTGTCAAGTGCACATGTAAACACACCACAAACAACACAGTCTAAGAGAGAGAAACTAAACACCACCAACATCCTCACTACTCTCTCTCTCTCTCTCTCTCTCCTACTCTTCTCCCCTTCCTAGTGCCTATCCCCTCCCTCTTTCTCTCTCTAAAAATGACCGACAGAGTGTACCCTTCAACCAAACCACAACCCCCTCCTGCCGCCACCAATGGCGGAACCGCCGCCGCTACCACCAACGGCGGCGTCCCCCCTACCAAACCCCAAATCTACCGCCCCTACCAACCCCAACCCTCTCGAAACCGCCACCGTAGCCGCCGCTGTCGGTGCACGTGCTGCTGCTGCCTTTTCTGGACAATTCTCTTGTTCCTCATATTCTCTCTCCTCATCATCATCGCCGGCGCAGCCCTCTACGTCCTCTACCGCCCACACCGCCCCGCATTCTCTCTCTCCTCACTCCACACCAAGACACTCAACTTAACGACTTCCTCTGACTCCATCTCCCACCTCGTAACCCACTTCAACCTCACCCTTCTGTCCAAAAACCCCAACAACCATCTTACGTTTTACTACGACCCTTTTGTCTTCACCTTCGAAACCGTGCAAGATTCAGTGTTTTTAGGAAATGGGTCGTTCCCAGGTTTCACTAGCAACGTAAAGAACCAAACTCTTCTGAGAACTACTGTTAAGACTAATACACAGGATCTCGACAGCGACTCAGTGCAGACCTTGAGATCTGAGATGAGCAAGAAAAATGGGGTGCCTCTGAAAATTCAGTTGGACACGAAGATGAAGGTGAAGGCTGGGAATGTGAAGACTAAGAAGTTTGGAATTAGGGTTACTTGTGATGGAATAAAGGGTGTTACAGTGCCGAAAGGGAATTCTTCTAGTACTGCTTCAGTTAGTGATTCAAAGTGCAAGGTTGATTTAAGGATCAAGATTTGGAGGTTCACTTTCTGATCTAGAAATTTGATTCAATTGTTTGATTTTGGGTTTCCCACATATGTTTTTGTTTTTATTTTTTTTATTTTTTTGGTTTTGTTAATTACTATAGTTTTATTTATATAATTTGTGGTAATATTTTTAGTTTTGGTTTTTGGGGTTTGTAAACATTTGGAGTTGTATTTTAATGATAAATTAAGATAATTAGTAGATCAAGATTCAATCAAAGAAAAAAAATAAAATAGATTTTTTAGATTTTAGGAGTCAGCTATTTATTAATTCTATTTCTCTCTTTCAGTCATGTAATTGATTATGACAAATATTTCTTGGGCATTGAACTATGATAGAAGAAGAAAATTTAATATCGTTCTCCCTAAGGTTGTTTTATTTTTTCCTTGTGTATTTTGTGTCGATATTAAAAAAAAAAAAATAGTTTTCACACGTGGTTCGAGATACTCGCTAACATTTTTATATTTGGTAGTCACACTGTAGATGTGGAGGATTAGCCGTAAAGCGCGATGCATGAGCTGGCACACTTTAATCGCTAGTTGTTAGATTAGCTGTACTTTTGACGTTATGATTACCATGTTATTTTGGCTCAATAATTGAGAGACTAGATTTTTTAAATAATAATTAATATCTTAAATTTATTATTTTTTATAATTATATATTTAAAGTTTTACTTTATTTTATTATATATCTAATTAAAAATTTAATTATTATAATTTATATTTTAATTAACTCTAATTTATACTATTAACTCAATAAGTACGATATGTCAAGGCAATTACCATTTGTAACCTAAGGGGAGGTGGGTTTATGTAATCTTCGTAGAATTATAAATGATCACAAAAGACTATTAGTAAGTTACGCAATCTTTATTTTTAAATAGATTGTGACTTACAATTTTGTAAAAAGTAGTCATAGTTATTTATGAAAGATCGAACAAGCCTTCTAAAACTATGGATAACCATCTTGTTGGATAATGATACTAAATAAATTAACGATATAAATTAAAGTTAATTGAAATATAAATTATGATAATTAAAATTTTAATTAAGTGTATAATTAGATAAATTAAAATTTTAAATATATAATTATAAAAAATAATAGAATTAAGATATAAACTATAATATTAAACCATAAATAATTAAAGATGAAACAAGATATTATAATATTGATAAATGCCTAGTGCTGTGATGTAATTATCTAGAGGAATTTATATATTTAATTATCTGTTTTTAGAATTTACTATAAAATTATGTTTGTTTTCTTTTCTTTTTATTTTTTTTTTGTCTTCCAATGGGTACTTGCAATTTTAGGAATATTGTAAAAAATAAAAAAAAATTTACCCTTGTGATTACTGTAAGGTAAAGCGATATTATGTACAAAACTCGATAAAAATGAAGATGTCGGCGGTAGGAGAAATAAACATAAATTAAGTATATCCATGACATTATATTGGGACTATTCCATCTTTAGTTCTTTATTTTCTTTTAATTTCTCAATCTTAAGAAAAACCCTTCAATCCAAATATATGTTATTTTGGTAAAACGGATGCTAACGTAGTACTGACTACTGCTCTGGAAAATCTAGACTCTTACCCAAGTTAATTTTAGTGTAATTAATCAAGATAAGAAGCTATTAAGCAGACATATATATTAAAAATATTTGCATGATGCTTCCAGATGCATTCTGACATTGCATCTTGGATTTTTTATTATTGTAATGAATCAAGATACGTATTTGTTACGTAACCACTCACTGCAATACAGACAGTGCACACTAGGCACGAATAAGACGCCCTGACCGCATGAGGTGACCTTTCTCTGCATTCACACTTAACACCGTGCATATAGAGGCCCAGAAAAAAAGGACATGGAGGTTATTAGTACCAGGACGGACCCAGATGGGTTAAAAGGGGTCTGGCTGTCCAAGATTGGGGGAAAAAATTATAATCATAAAGGAAAAATGTAAATGTTATATGGGATTGCGTAGGATTTTTTTTTTTTTTTCGGTCAATCCATCATTTTAATGAAATTAGTCTAATCTTACATTTTACCTTTAATTTTATATCCATTAAATATAATCCGTTGAACTAATTATATTTTTATCAATCCAGATTTAATTGATATAGTTTCATAGTAAGATAGAGGATTGTATCAGTCCATCAAAATGAGATATATAATTGTAAAAGTTTCTATGTTATATATATATTTTATAAAGTAAATTTTAACATACCTCTAAATTTGATTCCATAGGTTAGGAAATTCGTTAGTATAATTTCATGAGCCAAGCCCAAGGTTAACTAAATTGTATTAGAATTAATTATTTGAATTAGTGATAAGATCTACATAATTAGATCTAATTTTGGGATGATTTAAAAAGTTTTGGATTGATGAGATTGAGATAGGGTTTGTTAAAATTATTTTCGACTTTTTAATCTTTCTTAACAAATTTAAATATCATTAGATTCCACTATATACAATTGAACTTTATTTTTCTCTATTTAGCCCATTAAGGTTACCAATACCCTAATTAATCTTATCCATCAATAGTGCATAAAACCCATTGATAATAATTACTTACTACTCACTACAAATATATATATATATATATATATATATGCTACCTATGGGAGGAGGCTTAAAAATGAGTCCTGGAAAAACACCACCAGTATTTGTCACTTAGATCCTAGGATTATCGAGATTATTTATCTCGTCTTTCTAATCTCTCTTTACATCATTCTCTTTTTTGATTCTAATAATCTCTTCCTATTCATAAGAAGTATGTAGACGCATGCTACATGTACTTAACACTAATAACAAATTCATATATTTATATCGTATAGTTTTGTGTCTATCTCTAATATTAGGTACCACGTGTATATAAGTGGTGGTCGATATATGCTAATAGTATTTGTATATATTGTAGTGAGGATGGCAATTTTTTTAAAAACTACTCATTACTAATATTTGAATCTTATTAGTACTTAACCATCATATGTATTTCCACGTAACATCTAATACACAATGAAGTTTTTACAACAAAAAGGAGACTAATAATGTCTTTTATCTTATTTGTATACATTTTATATTTATTTTATATATATTATGTGTACTTTTTATTATATTTTAGTGTTTAGTTATCTGAATATCCAATTTTAAATCATCACTCTAAGATGAGCCAAACGCTTATGTGACAATTTGGAGATCCAAGCATTTAAATTAGCTCATTTTTTTCACTAGGTAGGATCCAAAGCTCTGTTTATGTGATTAAATATAATAACATTTTTTAACTTTTAAAACAAACATTTAGATGATAGCAAATGCGGGCCCTTATATTCAAATGTCGTGGCTAAACTTGGCTTATTCATGGCGATTGTTTAAAAAATCTTATTTGTAGATGACTTGAATAGTCATGTCCTCGTAAGAATACAATACTTCGATCCGGAGAGATACCTGGTCCCCTCTCCTTTCATTCATACACATTAATTTATTCAAAATTTAATTTACTATTAACTTCATTGTAATCATATAGATAATATTATGAATACATACATACATACCTTTCGGTGATTGATTTAATCTTTCATATCTCTTTGTAGCCTAATTTCTAAGTTCACGTCACGTAATACTGTCAAATAAAAATTACTGATTTCTTTTTATGATCCGCTTCCATCAATTTTTCAATAATCTTGATGTGGGTTCATTTTAATTAACAATAGTTGTAATTTGGCTTCTCTGCTGATTCCAAGAAAACATCTAAAACAAAAAAAAAAAAATAAAGGAAATTATTGATGCAACCGAAAACACCCGATGAATAATGAATATAGCTACTATCTATCCGAGCAATTAGCATAATAACAATATGCACAGATTGCACACGTCCTTGTACCAATGCAACAAACAACTTCAGCACAACAACTCAAAGTCATTTGGTTTTATCTTTCTTTCTAGGCTTCTACACTCTTAGTCCAAGTGGTTGCTGTTGAGTTTGAAATATTCTCTTTCTGCATTAATATAATTTTATATTAGGTTTAGTCCACCTAATATAAGCTTTGACTGAAAATAAAGGAAAATTATATTTTTAGAAAATTTATAAAACAATTCTTATATTCTTTATTATAAAAGTTTGATTTATTATTATTTTATTATTTATATTAAGATAGATGTATCAGATCTAACTTAGAAGTAAGCTAAAAAAAAAAAAATTAGATAAGACTTTAAGTTATGAGTCAAACTCAAGTTAAATTCGACATCATTAAATGGTTTTTTTGGATGGTCAGAAAGTAACAAGGTAATAGGAATGATGGAGCTTCCTTAGTGCACATTGGTGGTCATCGAGCATTGGGGGTATGTGAAATTGCCTAGCTCAGCTCACTTCATCAATCGATGTTGGTAGCGTCGTAACATAACTTTTAAAGTAGGGAATTTTAAAGTGAGTCCTTGATCGTGCTGCTAGGGTTTCATGGTTGAGTTGTTTTTTTGGTGGCTTAAGGCTTTTGGAGGGTGATTGTGGGTTGTTGGGAATGTCAGAAGGTAGTCTTATAGTGTTTTTCACCGATTTTGGTTGTTCTCTTCAAATTTGAACAAAAAGAGGGGGAGGGGGGTTGTTTGCTTTCAGCCTCTATCTAATGAAAGAGTAAGTTTGGAATGACAATATTTTGTGTTTGTTGAATTATTCTAATGCCATAATCAAGCTTAAGGAGGTCCATAGGAGAATATGGATTAAATGCCTAAGGGAGAGGATAAATCAAAAGACCAATTTAATAAGTTCAAGCTCGACCCTTGATAAAAATAAAATAACATAAAATAGAAAAAAAAACCTGCAATGTTTCAGCTAAAATTTGATTTTACAGCGATTTTTCTTCTATATAGCCTTTTATCGTCCCATTTTCATTAAGATAACGAAGAAGCCAAAAAATGAGGTCGTATGAAGCTCCATCCACAAGTTTTGCTAATAGGTTGAAGACCAAGTATGCGCATTGCATGCGCTCATGTTCAATCAACGTGCTTGACCCTCACTTAGAGAAGGGTCATCGAACCTAGGACCACCTACATGTTAACCCCAAAATTTTGCCACTGAACTACTGGCAATCTTAAGTTTTAATATACCAAAAGATATACCTAAGCTCATAGAGACAAAAAGCCTAATTTGAAAAATTAAACTTTTTACCTGAGATAAATAAGCCAGTGGCTTAGCAGCCCCCCAAAAAGGTGTTGGTCCGAAGCCTAGGCCAAAACAATATTTTCCAACACATGTTTCAATGAATATGTATCCCATATCACACTTAATTGAGATTCTTTTAATAAAAATTAGACACTAGGACTTGATCAATTAATTGCTACAAATTCAAATGGGAATAAAAAGAAACTTACATCGCCCATTTAAGTAAATAAATTAGATTCACTTTAGACAAAGAAATAGCAATTTTTTCTTACTACCTTAAATTCATTAGACCACGTATATGCATTAGGAATTATTATCCCGAGACTCGATTATTTTATTACTTTTATTTATTTATTTATTTATTTGGTTCTGCTCATAATTTTCTTATTCTTTACAGTAATGAACCTTAATACCAAATGTACTATCATCAATAGCCGTCTCATCATAAGTTCTCGATAAAAATCTATCTATTAATAGTTGGTCCATAGTTAACACACCTAAAATTCGCTCATATTGCGACTAAAATTTTGGTGACAACTTCGCTTTGAGTTCCTGACTATAGACAAACAACATATTGTTAGTCAAGGACCTACACATTCGAGTTTGTTACGAACCTCAATGCTAAAAAACTATCGTTGGAACTAGTCACTTAATTACAATTTCTTAACTTATGACTACCCTTAGGAGTCCGTCGTTCATCTAATTTTTAATTTTTTTTTTCAGCCACATAAATTTAGATTATTCTTTTCAAGTGTTTCATGTTATTTAATGTATTTTTGTTTCTCATTAGGCAAAAAATGGTAATAGGAATTATGTTAAGATTAAAAATGATGGAAGTGAAAATGTTAGAGAATGGCTAAGATTAAGGAACGAACAAGAAAAGGAAATGGTGTCAAGAATGATTGTAAAAGTGAAGGAAAATGAAAAGCATGAAAAGTAAAGAATTGTGGCTCATGGAAGTAAAGTTGGGTCTTGAAGCATGTGTTATCATGTCACCTAATATAAGAAAGAAATAGAGTTAGGACATAACAATGTGGCTAGCCAGATAATTAAAGCAAAAAATAAGTTAGTTAGTATAGAGGGTAATTCCAATAATTGAGTTTTTAAACCCAATTTAACATCATTGTGGATACCCAATTTTTGCTACACTCGTAGTTTTAATTTTTTTTTTTTTTTTGAAAGAGTCCTAATTCAAAAATAAAAAGATAATAATAAAAAATAAATAAATAAATAATTGAAAAATGATAAAAATACCAAAAAACTGGAAAAAAGAAAGAAAAATTATAAATTTTTTTAGGAAAATAGATTTTTAGAAAGAAAGACAGTTTAGGGTTAATGAATTTAGTTTTAACTTGATTTAAATAGCTTTATTTTAGAGTCATATAGTAAGTATAATTTAATTATATTAAATATTAAGGCACAAGCCAACAGTTTAATGGATAAATATTGAAACATTATTATCAAGTTAGTTTAAGGTTACAAGTTTGAATCTCACTAGTTAGTTTAAATAAAATAAAATATTGAAACATTTTATTTTATTTTTATTTTCTTAAAATATTAAGAAAGGATAATATTTAATGAATAAACCTAATTTCGGAAAATAAATAGTGGTATCCGTTATAGTTTAATAGGTTAGCCCTTAAATTTGAAACATTCTAGTTTTTATCGAATTGAAATCCAAGATCAATAGTTAAATCGTGGTCAATCTACCCAATTGATTACGATTTTTCTTTTTTCCCAACTTTAGTCAAGTGACAATTCCAAAAGTTTTTAATAAAAAAAAAAACCAGAATTTCTCAATTTCTCTAATCGATGATTAATATGAAATAGGTTAAGGTTCAGTATTAATCAGAAAATGAGAAATGAAATGAAATTAAAAGAAATAAAAAAATCAAGCTTAATAATTTGGCGACTCTACTAGGGATACCATCAAGAGGGTTAGCCACTAGAATTTACCGATATTAGGATTATTTTTCAAAAATAAAAAATACTTGAGTCGATTATTTTTTATTTTATTTTATATTAACACATTTGTTATAGCTCATTTAAGGGGGTCGTTCGAAGATTCTTATTTTTTATTTTATTTTTTCGTATCATAAATATATGATAAGTACGGTCAGAATCAGGTCGTCTTAGGACCTTAGAAGGAGAGCCAATGTATAAGTTTCGACTATTTTAGGGAAACCACCTTTCGGGGCCAATTAAGCTACCCTACTCATGTTCATATGTGACCACAAAACCGTTGCTTTGAAAAATGTGGTGATTGTAGAAACTTGAGGACCTATGGAACCTACCCTTCGCATATATGAAAACCTTTTTAAAAAAATTTGTGAGAACCCATATTGTGGTAGACCTAGATGGATAAGGGTAATTGTGAAGCTATATTTCCTTTCATTTTCCTTGATAGTCCCATTGTAATATTTCCTTGTAACTTTTCCTTGTAACTATTCCTTATAATAATTCCATGTAAAGTTTAAGATAGACTTTGATTATAATTTCAATTTTTCTTTAGATAGGTATGGCTAGATCAAGTCAAGAGGCTTTCGAATAGATCCATGTCCACCTACCTCATTGGCTTAAAAAATTACTCTAAACGTAGTTTTGACTTTTCAGCTCAGATAAGCAAGAATTTATTAAAAATAAGATTTAGCCCATCTTGTCCTTACAAAACATCCCTATGAATATTACCTTAGTACAAGCCTTAGTACATTTGCAGGAGCCCAAATCTATCACTTTTTAGGTCCACATCAGCTGAGCCCAACCCTCGCAAAGTAAATAAAAATAAAAATAAAAATAAAAATAAAAATAAATAAATAAAACAATAAAACAAAAAGAATCAAACCTATAAAATAATTTTAAGTAGTTACCATTTTACCTAGTATTCTATTAGCCATAAATATTCATTCATTTAGATAGATTAATACTTTGCAAATAACCTTTCTCATTTAGAATAAATAAGATTTAGATATTTTCTCTATTTAGTCTTTTATTCTTTATTCTTTAGAATTCCTCTTTTGTAAATAGACCATTAGTAGTGTTGCTCTATATAAATTATATAGGCTTGTTGACAGGGATCAAGGACCAATCACTCGCTCCTAACCTCGAAGGCTTTCTCAAATGGTTGTTGAGCTGTCTGAAGTGAGTTAAACGCCAAAGAGCAATGTTTTCCCCAATCTAATCTATCAAGTTACTTTGCTCTCCACACTATCCAACAAGCTATCAAGGTGAATTACTAGTATGAAGACCCAACCCCTCCATAACACCCTTAGTCCAAACACTAAATCAAGAAAATAGCCATCTCCACAATATCGAAGCTGAGCTGAGAATTGTCAAGAGCTAACCATTCGAAAGTAAGTTGTCCCCCGAATCAACCCTTGTCCAGCCCAACGATTTGAGTAGCAAATTGCCAACACTGACCTGACCTAATCAAAGATCCTTCCCTACTTAGCTGATAGTGTTATTAGGACCACAAATTAAGTGAAACACACGTGCGTTGTCTTTTCTGACAGTGAATATTCTTTTGCACGATTACATGTTTTCCCTATAAATTATTCTTCTTTTCTTAGCAATTAGGGATCCATTTATGTAATTTTTTATTATTTAGAACTTACCCTAACTCGATACTATAAATACTCGCATAATATAATAGCCGTAAGGATCACATATGATAGAGAAAAAATACACTAAACTTTTTAGTCTCTCTTGAGCTAAGTATCCCTTTTGCTTACTCTTAATTTACTTTTATCTAGCCCATTTAAGTGTGGACTAATGGTGAGTGACCTCCATCCATACTTATGCATCATATCAAGTGTGTCCTGAGCTCATGTGAGGCGTTGATGAGTAATATCCATCATTGGTGCATGAAACCCTTGCTTAACCTTCGACTACCATTTACTCTTCAAGCTATCCTGCGGTCCAGACCCACCCTTTGGTTACCCATTATATTAGGATCGTGTATTCATCCATGAATCCGTATTACTTGTATATAGAATTCTAAGAAAGCAATCCTCTATTTATAATTTCATCACTCGGGCTCTGTAATATGAAAGCCTTATCTTTTCCTCTCTCTCTTTCAAAAAGAAAAGAAGAAGAAGAAGAAGTGGCTAATAATTACAAATCCTTATGGGGCTCGAGACAAACACAATCACTTGGCCCATTAAAGCAACTAACCTAAACATATCCACTTGGCTTGAGAAAGCAACCAACCAAACACGAATCCTTAGCCCATCAAGATAGTTGAACCAACTCAAAACCCTTGATCCATTTAGTCTAAACACGAGACTATGAAATATTATGCTGAACTTGATCCTCGTTGCAATAAAAAGGGCAATTCATAGTCCCTTCCACTTCAAAAGTTGTCAATGCCGACCCATTTGAACTCTAAGGAACTAGACGTGAAATCACATATGAAAGTTAAACGGCATTAAGATCTATGAGTCTAGGGCAATTTAAGTGAGAAGACGAAAGTTATGGGGCATTTGGTCTTTCAAATTTTATTTTGAACTCAAATCGAGTAAAAGTTATTATTTTACAACTAGGGCATTATTTTAGGGAATTGGGGAGTAAGGTCAATCATCACCCTAAGGTCAATCAATTCCTACATATGGAATTGGTAACTTACTTTTAAAAAGTTTAAAATGAAAAGAGGCAAGTTATATCCCATACACTAACCCTTAAATACTTTGAGAGATGAGAGATATCTTGGTGAGGATATTTTAGACTCATTCCTTAAAGGAGGTCCATTTTAAATTTGATACTCAAACCGAAATGAAGTTAGGCAAACCAAAATGAAGTTAAGCATTCATTTTAAAATCCTAAACATGAATATCCTTTGTTAACCTTATTACACCGATTTGGAGTCCTTTCAAATGTAAACTCTGTTAAGAACCACCCCATATAGGAGCAATTTGAAGCTCAAGGTCATTAATTAGGAGAGAAGAATAAAACTGATTTATACTTATCTTAATAATAACAAAGATAACTTTTGTTTTGGATAAATTGTTCCCTTTAAAGAAGAGCCAATACTTTCCCAAATACCTTAAGATCACACATACCTTACTCGAGCCCATACACTTGAAACCCATGGATTTAGAGCCTTGAGTCATCTAAAGATAAAGACTTGAAAAAAGTAATAATTGCTTCTGAAAAAAAAAAGCATGAAATAATGGGGCAAACTTAGAAAGAGGAAAAAAAGTAAAAAGTAAAAAAAAAAAAAAAAGAAGAAGAAAAAAGAGAAAACCAAAAGAAAGAAAGAAATAGGAAGAAATGCCCAAACATTGGGCTTGAGAAAAGCCCCAACTAAGGAAAGCCAAGAAACCTAAGTTGCTCTAAAAACACAAGGTCTTGACTCGAATTTCCAACCAAAAACACAAAACCCCATGGTCGTTTCAGAATCACATTATCGACCAAAAACCAAAAACCCCATATCCATTTCAAAATCACACTCTAAATCACAAACACAAAACCTTTCTATCCGCTTGAATCTCAAACACAAGACCTCCCTACTTAAAGCTTTTCTGGTCTTAAGCGGTAATTTATCTTTAATAAAAATTATTTTTGAAATTGAGGCAATTACACATCTAGTTTTTTTTCTTAAAAGTTCTTGAATTGTATACCTAAGTTAGATAAAAGTATTTCTTTCAAAATAGGCCTTCTCATTATTCCCTTTTGAAACCATTTAACCAAAAGTGTGATTCACAATACTGAACCCAAAAAGACCTAACATATTGATAAAGGCATATCACTTATAAATTGGACTATAATTTTTTGAATAATAGTCAAGAACAAAATCTAAATCAAAAGTATGTAAGGAAGTCCTCTTCGACTAGACTAATTGTAAGTTACCTTTTCCTTAAGAAATGAATATTTAAAGCCTATCTAAGAAGCTCAGTATTAGGATTAAAAACTAGGATGGATATGAGATATCATACATGGTTACCAAGGAAGGAGATGCTTATAGCACCTGTTCCTTATATAGGAATTTGTATCCGTTAGCAGACTTTTAAGAAAAAAGAAGTAAAAAAGAAAATGAAAAGATATGAAAAGGAGAGAGAGAAAGTGAATGCTTGTTATAAGTTTTTCCATCCATTTTCAAATCCATGTTAGCCTTAGTAGCCAAATCTTCAGTTAATGTCATAAACGGTTTTCACCAAATTCCTCCTTTGTAGATTTCTCAAATCAAAAGCTTTTTCAAATCAGTCATGTTCTTCAATTTTACTTTCAATTGTCCTATAGAGTTTTAGCGGGTTCGTAGCGTACTTACCCTTTATCCATTTCCTTAAGGTCTTAGCCAAATCAAGGATCACTTTGACCACCTTGGTTAATCAACCCATAAGGAGCACGACCAAGTCTTTAATGTCTCTTTAAGGTTTTAGTCAGCTCAAGGAGCACTTCCTCATCTTATTTAGTTGGCCCATAGGAGACATGACCAAGTCTTTAATATTTCTTTAGGGTCTTAATCAACTCAAGGAGTATTTCACTTGTCTTGATTAATCAATCCATTAAGGGTACAACTAAGCCTTTAATATCTTTTTAAGGTCTTAGCTAACTCAAAGAGCACTTCGCCCACCTTAGTTAGTCCTCTTTAATATCTTTTTAGGGTCTTAGCTAGTATAAGCCTTACAACCAATCGCTCAAGGTTTCGATCGGCTGAAAGATCCAATCAAGTCTAAATTATAAGTAAAGCTAGAAATATTAGTAAAAATGATCCACTAAGTTTAAATTTAAGAAAATAAGCAATAAAATAAAAGACTATAAAAATTCCAAATTTTAAATAGATAACTCGTTATTTATCGAAAATGCGTAAAATGCATTCCGATAATTAACGAATCACTAGAGATAAATTATATGTATACAAAAAATCATAAAATGACCTAAATAATATTTAGGAATATCTATTTGTACTATATATGAATTTACATGTAAGTAGAAATACGCGTAATTACTTAAAATACGTAAAATGTGCTAAAATAATACTAAATAATTAAAGAAAATTCATAATTAATTAAGGAAAAAATCAAGAAAAATCAGGAAAAATAAGCAATGATCTAGATATAGGTCATGGCAGCTAGGGAAAATAAGAAAAAAATTAGCCAATTAAATTAGAACAACACAAAGGCTAATTGGAAGAAGATAAGGTAGTTGTCCAATCAAATTAATACACAATAATTTCCCTAAAGCTTTATAAATAGCAAGAAAAATTTAGAAGCTCATTTGGTCAGTTTGGAGAGTGAAAAAAATAGGGAGAGGTGAAATTGAGAGAAAAATTAAAGTTAGGAAAAAAAATAAGAAAAATTGTACAATTAGGACCATAAAAGGGAACCAACACCAGGCGAGCAGCTGGGAGTAGACGGCCACCACCACCACACGGTGGTGGCAGCACCTAGACCAGCTGATAAGGCTACGGCGGCCAACGGTGGCCAAAGCCACCTAGATCGATGAGTCCAATTTCTAGCCTGATTTTGTGTAATTTTGTAAAAAATAGTAAATATTCTTAGAAAATTATAAATTTTGTTATTCTGAAATATTTTTGTATGTAATTTTTAGGAAAAATATTATTTTGATGAAAATATGTCTCATGATATATGGTAGTTAAGAAATCATGCAAAACCGAACATATTTTGATTTAAAAATAAATGACCTTAGGAGTGCAGTTTTGAACCCAAAATTTTTTTATAGACTACTTAGATGATATAGAATAGTGCTATGAAGCCTGTTTTCAAAAATTAATTTTTGAAAATTTTAGATAATTTTTAGGCCTTAAAATGAGGCATAAAATGAGTAATTTAAGGTTAATTAAGTAATTAAATGGTTAATTACTGATTTAGTGAGTAATTATATTTTTTAGGATGTTGAAATCTGATAAATTATGATACTTGTAGCATTTAAAGTGTTAGATGTAATTATTAGGTTAATTATGTAGTAAATGAGTAATAAGGAAAAATAGTAAATTTTAAGTTAATTTTGTAAATTAGGGTAATTAGGGGTAAAACCTGATTTAGAATAAATTTAGACACTTTGAAATGATAATTGATGTTGGGAGATAGTAATTAGAGCGATAGAAATATTAGAAGTGTATTATATACATAAAAGGTAATAATAATAATATGTAATTATTAAAAATATAATAAATAGAAAATATTAGGATAAAAATTGATATTATATAAATAATAGGGATATATAATAAAACTGATAGAAGACTTGAATTTATGTAATTATATGAAAAATATAAAAATTTCTTACATCAGGAGTAAATTCGGTACACTAATAAGGATTTAAGTATACCGGGTGAAATAAAATACTGACTAGGAATAATGATAGTATTTAAGAGATCGGGAAGTAATATGATTAATTTCACATTATGAGTTGAAACGAATTTATAGGGTTCGAGTATAAAACAATACTTAGAAATCGAACTAGAACCTAATTTAGAAATCGATGCGTAAACCGAACCCAATCCTAACCCCAAACCTAGAATAATTGTGAAAGACTTAAGACCTAGATAATTAGGTATATTAAACCCTAAACAAAACATAATAATAAGTGTTATAGGATAAAACGAACCTATAATAGTTATATGAAAAACTGAAACCACGTTTGTGTTATAGGAATGATCTGTAATGACCTAAGCAAGTCGGACCTCAAGTGAGTGAGTGAAGAGTCGAGGTAAGTTGAGATTAATAAGATGCTGTATTTTGGAGACTTGAGATTATGCTTAGTTGTGCTTGTTAGATAGTTGGATGTGTGCATGTGCTTGATTATGAGTGATGCTATAATTCTGTTTGTTGTTCTGGCTTGTATTGTGTGATTTGTATGAAATGATTGATCACCTTAAACTGGACCTAATTGAATATACGACTTATAATCATAATCGAAATTGCATGGCAACCCATTAGAGGAAATCTATGATTCTCCGGCCAAATACCGATCCCTTCGAAAGGGATAACGCAGGATTGCAAAGGGTCCCTTCTTCATCCTTAGTCGAACTAAGTAACAGGTGAGGGGGTTATGGCGAGGGTGAAGTCAATGGTTCTTAGGTAGTCATGAGAAGAGCGAGGTCTCTATTGCATAAGCCTGGGTTTGGTTGTGAGCTGTTACATTAACAATAACTCCTCAACTCGGATTAGAGCGAGTGTAATTTCTCTAATCTCACGACAGGCTAGACAACGTCGTACGGTAGCATTTGTTTGAACATGCCTTGCACCTAATAAGTTGGTTGATAACCTTGTTATGTTTATAGTATAATTTTAAGTCCTCCATCCTAACTTACTGAGCTGTAGTTGCTCGCATCCCTATAGACGTCGTACAGGTACTGGCTAAAAAGTGGCAAACAACTATTCTGAAGCAGCAAACAACTATTCTGAAGCTAGCAATTGCTGGATCTTGGAGAGTAAGGAAAAACATTTGAAGAATAAACACATATTTTTAATGTTTAAGCTTTTACTTTAGAATTTTTCATTTCTGAATAATGTAATAACTAGGAAATATATTACGGAGAAATATTGTAAACTTTAATTGTAATAACTAAATTATGGTGTATATATATATTTCCTCACTTTCTTAGGTAAATGATTTATTTAAATTACAAATTGTTTACTTCAAAGCGGGTTTGTCGTGGACACCTTATATAGATCAGGTTTAAGATAGCAATTGTAAGGCCAACTTTTATCTTAGAATGGTTTATACGGTGAGGCTGTTATGACTTTGCTGCTTTGGGGCGTGACAGCCAACTCAAGGAGCGTTTTACCCTTCTTAGTTAGTCAGTCTAATGGGGGCATGATCAAGTCATCAACATCTCTTTAAAGTCTTAATCAGCTCAAAAAACGCTTTGCCCATCTTGATTAGTCAGCCCATTGGGGGTACAACCAAGTCATCAATATCTCTTTAGAGTCTTGACCAACTCAAGGAGCATTTCACTAGTCTTGATTAATCAACTCATAGGGAGCACAACCAAGTTTTCAATATCTTTTTAGGGTCTTAGTCAACTCAAAGAGCGCTTCACTCATCTTGCTTAGCTAACCCATAGGAGGCATGACCAAGTCTTCAGTATCACTTTAAGGTTTTAGCTAGCTCAAGGAACGCTTTACCCGTTCATTTAGAATAGCCAACTTATAGGGTGCTACTCTCACTAATATTCTTTTTGAGTTTTTTGGACCAACCTTAAGATAGATAGCTAATCACAACATTTCTTAGGACAAAGTCATCCCCAAGGCAACAATGATGTCTCTTTTGTTTTTATACAAAGTTTTACTCAAACTTTACTACGAAAAGGACCAGTTGTGGATACCTAATTTTTGCTCTCCTCGTAGTTCTAATTTTTTTTTTTTTTTAAAGGATCTTAATTCAAAAATGAAAAGATAATAATAAAATAAATAAATAATTGAAAAATGATAAAAATACAAAAAAAAAAGAAATAAAAAAGAAAAAATATAATTTTTTTTTGGAGAATAAATTTTTAGAAAGAAAGATGGTTTAAGATCAATAAATTTAGTTTTAACTCGGTTCAAATAACTTTATTTTAAGAAGTCATATAGTTTAAGTACAATTTAATTGTACTAAATATCAAGACATAAACCAATGGCCTAATGGATAAGTATTGGAGCATTAGTATTGAGTTAACTTAAGGTCACGAGTTCGAAATTGGTTGAGCATATCAGATTCAAATTTAATTTTAGATCTTATCAAAACCTTTTAATATAATGTGATAAAGATTTAAGAGATTCAAATCTAATTTAATTTTTATCAAATCAGATTTGAATTGATATAAAAAATTTAAATCTAATTTGATTTTTATCAAATTAAATCTAGTTTGATATAAAAGATTTATTTTCAAACTTTATAAATACCAATTATACGGCATAAAAGAAAGACAATTACATACTATCAAAAGAAGAAATCTACTTTCATCTGATCTCCCTTGTCTAAGCTATGTCCATAGCAGAATACGTATAAGCCATGTCCACAGTTGAACCACCATCCACATCCCAAACACCTAACCAACAACACACTTTAGTCCCTAACACATGAACAACACCATCCTAATCAACATCCACTCTAACCAAGAATACACCAACACAGCCGTGCCTACAACTAATTCACTCCGCTACCAGCTATACAGTTCAAGAATCAAACCCCCTACATCCTTGTTCTTCCATTCATTCATGAGAGACCCTTTCTCTTTTGCACGATAACCCTTCACGTAACCCTTGTTCACACCTTGCAACCTAAAACCATTACCGCAACCTAACACCGACCCACCTTCAACCCACGACCCAATCACGTGTGTGACCTAAACTCCACAATGGACCCACTTTACGCAACCCCATCATCTAGATTCACACGCGAGTACTGAAGCAAACGCATCACAGTTTAACGCCATTGCTCCACCGAATATGTACTTTCCCTATCCACATTACAACACAATGTGATCACACTATAGTAAGCTACATCCATGATAGCTACAATTACCCCTATGGCTTACACATCACGAATACCATCCACGACAGCAGTCTTCGACCATGACCCTACACAAACCATCGTCATTTAAACACATCCTCACTCCATGCGACCAACAACCAAACTCCATTAAGACATCAGTTCATTACTTGGATACAGCTTATGCCAACTAACCTAACACAGACAAAGCATTCCGATGCCTAACAATTACATACGAACTATCCCCATCCTTCATTCAACACTCTCCAACTCACCAACTTCAATTGCACACAACAATCTCTCCACCATCTCCACGAACAACAACAAACTCCATTCATTGTAGCAGCTACATGACTTAACTACACAACAACATGCTGTTGCTGCATCACACTAGTCTACACTATCCAGTAGTTCATACACTCATGCTTCACTACTATAAACAGTTGCGTACCACTTTCCTTAAACCACTGCCTACATACGCGGCACACTTCACTACTATCCATAATTACCGCACATCCTTTCTATGATCATGACTTCACTACTTCAACCGAACTACCTATTTAAGGTTCAGTTCTTCAAATTATATATATATATATATATATATATTATTTTATTTATTAGTTGCTTATTTAATTAGGTTTATAACATGATACATAAATAGATGTATATATACATTGGCTTAGGAGATTTTTTTTAGTGTTAAATTTTTTAGGATTTCATACTTAGAAAATTATTTTTTTAGAAATAAAAATTAATGAAAAAAAATTTTTAATAGAAGATAAGGACGTTTTAGAGAGTTTTTTTAAACACTTAACAATTAGGACCCTTTAGATTTTTTTTTGAATAAACTAAATTGATAACTACGTAAACTTGGTTAGTTTTCAAAATTAAAATAAACCAACACATTAAAGTTTTTGAAAAAAACTACAGTCGTTTGATCTCAATTAGTGGGTATGTAGACACCTTTGAGGTGACGCTAAAATTTGTAACTACTTAGTTTTTTTTTTTGTTTAATTTTCTTAAATTATTAAAAAAGGACATTTTTATTATGAAAAAACCTAATTTCAGAAAATAGATAGTGGTATCCGTTAGAGTTTAGTAAGTTAGCCCCTGAATTCGGAATCCTATGGTTTTTATCAAATTGAAATCAAAGATTAATAGCTAAATCGTAGTTAATCTACCCAATTGATTATTATTTCTTCTTTCTTTTTACTCCGGTCGAATGGCAATTCCAAAAGTTTTTAATAAAAAAAAAACCGAAATTTCCTAATTTCCTAATTTTTTTAGTTAAGGATTAATATTAAATGGGTTAGGGTTTAATATTAATCAGAAAGTGAGAAATGAAATAAAATTAAAAGAAACGAAAAAATCAGGCTTTATAACTGCGGACAATATCTTGAGCTAGTGATAGAGCTTATGAAATCAATCCCTTTAGGAATGTTTTAGGGAGATCTGATTTAGTAAACTCAAAACAGGAATCATCGGATAGGATATTCTACTCTTAACCTTACTCGATTATTTCACGCTCGAAAAGGGTTCATTTGGGCCTATTTAGGCTTCATTTAGTCTTATTGGCTCTTAAGGAAGCTTAGTTGATCTTTAAGCTTAATAACAGTGATAATGAACTTTGTTTAGTTGACAAAAGTCTTAAGTGTACTTGGGCCTATATCTAAGCCTATGAAGGCTATAGGAGAGGATAAGCTTTAACAAAGAAACTTAATCTTAGCTACCCATTTTAAAGTTGTTCGACGAACAAGATTAACCTTCAAACTATATAAATAAGAGGCTTCTCTTCTTGTTTGGTTTATTTAAAACATTGGTAAACTTAAGACTAATATTAGAGCACTATTGAAATTACTCTAAAGAGGATCAAACAAGCAATTCGACCAAGAACAATCAAGAACACCTAATTTGATCCACTATCATATGTTCTCTTTCAAGATGTTGAGTTTACTCGTTATTCTTCTTATGCCTCTTCTTATCAATGTCCCTCCATATGTCATCAGCTTAAGATTTCCCCTAAGTCAACTAACACATCCGTTGCACGTGATTAGCTAGTTACAACAACCCAACTACACAGTTAATACTGTAGGCTTTAAAAATAAGTTGAAACCAAAATTAATTAAGTTGAAGATGACTGGTTTTAGTTAATAATTTTGGTTTGGGAAATGTACGATAAATTTCTCAATGTTTACCTCATTTTCTATTTTAGTCCTCAACAATTCAAAATTTTCATTTAAATCTTTAACATTTGCAAAAGTTTACAAATAAGTACTTTTAACTGACAACATTAGATTTTAAATTTGAAAAGTATAAAAAAGTCTTCAATGTTTGCTTCCTTTTCTATTTTAATTCTTAAAGTTTCAAAATTTTCATTCGAGTTCTCGATATTTATAAAAATTTATAGATTAGTTCGTTTAACTAATAATATTAAATTATTATTTATACATTAACACATGGCAACATTCTATTAGTCCATCTATTTCTTTTATATAACTAATCTAATAAAATATTAAAATTAATTGATTGAAAAAATTATAAAAAAATATTGAAAATTTATCAAAAAAATTAGAAAAATGAAGAATAAAAAAATCTACAAAACTAAGAAAAATTACTAAGATAATACATTTAGTAATATATATGTATATATATACACACACACACACATACTTAGATACATGTGTATATTTATATTAATTTAAACTAAATTAATAAAAGTCACCAGTCTCCCTATGCTCTTAGATGGTCTAGTTTGCTTTATATATATATATTTTTCCATTTTTATAAATTTTTATTTATTAATTTATTTTAAAATTAATATTAATATATATGTATATAAATATATTATCTTAGTTATTTTTTTTCAATTATATTTTTTCCCTTTTTTTAATAATTTTTCATTATTTCTTAATATTTTTCTATAACTTTTTAATACCTTAATTAATGTTTATTTTTTTATTATATTATTTATTTAAAAGAAATATATGTACCAACAAAATGTTGTTACTTGTCAATGTATAAATAATAGTTTAATGACATTAGTTAAAGGGACTATTTTATAAATTTTTATAAACGTTAAGAATATTTTTAAATTTTTGTAATTTAAAATCTAACGTTATCAATCAAAAGGACTTATTTGTAAACTTTTACAAAAATTAAGGACTTAAATGAAAATTTTAAAATGTTAAAAACTAAAATAGAAAATGAGGTAAACTCAAATGAAAATTTTATACTAGCTATGGAGCTTAGGCCTAAAAATATTATAAGCTACTCCATATGGAAGAAGGATATGTATGATACGAAAAGTATCATTTATACATGCACATGCTACAAATATGTTGTCGATGTATTGCTAATGAGAATAGTACATATTATCTTAGTATGTTTGAGAATAGAAAAACCATAAACAGATGCATACTACTATAATACCAAAAAACAAAAAAGGAAAAAGAAAAAATACAAACACTATATGTCAAAAAATAATGTTGTATTAAGAACTTTTCATTGCATTTAAAGCTTAATTTCCCATATTTTTCTTATAGTTAATTCATTATGCAAGCTTGAAAGGTGTTTTTAGTCCTTGTAATAAGAAATTACAATTTTCCTTAAATTGTAAAATTAATCTAATTATGAATTAACAAATCTATACTTTAAGCTATATTAATGCATTTTTGTTCATCACTACAACAATTTTTTTTTTTAAGTTGAAAAAAATAGAGGGGGTGATCATTAAGGTGTTGAAAAAGAGTATTATAAGAAGCAATAATCAAAGTTCCAACCACTAATGTTATTCTACAAAAATAACAACAGTAGTTAATTTAATGAGAACAAATTATTGGCAAACTAAAGCTTTAAATATAGGAAAAATTACCATACGTGTTGCAAAAAGTATACATAAACTAGTATCAATGGCTCCTAAATTAAAATAAATACAACAAATCTTATGCAAATATTCAAGAAACTAATATATACAATTAATAACTTATCTAAATTTCATCTAGACAACCATTCTAACCATGTTAGCCATATTCATGCATAACATCAAAATTAACCCAATAACTTCCTTTGACATAAACTTGTACTCATTATTTATGCATGATCAAACCCATATTTCTATACACATCACTATCATTAACATATACTTATAGCTTAAACAACAACCGATTCCCTTATCTGTTACAACTTGAAACCCAGCTTGATATCATGAAAGAACCTTATACCATAAATATAACCAATATAGTTTCCATCCATCAATGAATTTGAACAACCTAAAAGACAAATGAACTGAATTATTTTTGTCCCTCATTATAATGTTATAAATAAAGGGTATCTAGTGAATGAATTTTGTGAAAAAGGGTTTAACTCGTTGAGTAAAATAGGAACAAATATTATTGAGTTAGACTCATTATCTTGTTCTTTTATTGTTAACTATTATCTTAAGATGAGAAATGTAGTAGATAGAGCTTAGGTTTATGGCAGCGTTTTGTGGAATGTGCTAATTTCTTTCCATTTGAGTATTGGTTGTGGAATGTGTTGATTTCTTTTCATTTGAGTATTAGTTGAGCATAGGATAGTATAAAATTACTTCATGATGTGATAAATAAGTGGTGGCGAGAAATCGAGTGAACTTGACAAAGTTAAGTACTTGTATGTGTTTCAAGCTATTGGAAATATGAATGCTAAGGAATTTGGTATAAGTTCATAAGTACCTTATGGACCAAAATTACAATGATCTCACTAAAGTTTGTGGTAAGGTTAATGAAATTGTACTTCTAAAAATAGTGAAATGTTTAATGGATTTATACTTATAAAGATGCCTACTATGTTGGTTGCATGAGACATTGGAGGTTTTGAAGCTAAAGATCATCTTATGTCTTTTCAAGTAATTAGATATGGTAAAACACATTTCATCGAATTCTAAACATTACCAGTATTGATGATGGTAAGGGTAGGAAAGTGATGGTGATAATAATAATGAAAAAGGTAGTGGTGTAGTTGTAGTAGTAGTGGTGTAACGGTAATATGATGGCAATAGCGATGTAAGGGTGGTAGTGATGGCGACAACATAAAGTTAAAGGTGGTAATAGCTTTGATGGTGGGAACAATGAGTAGTATAGAGCACTAAGAGTAGTAAATTGGTGGCTATTACTAGTGACACGATGATGATGGTAGTAGTAAAGTAATGATAATGCTTGTAATAATGGGCAGGAGGTGGTGGTTGTAGTAGTGGTTGTGGGTGATAGGTGTTGGTAGCAACAGTAGTGCAACAATAATAGTGTTCATAGTAATGATACAAAGGTATTGGTAGTCGTATAAAAGTAGTGATATAATTGTGGGATTATAGTAATATAGATATGGTGATTATGATAATGTTACTACAGTAGTAATAGTGGTGGTGAAGGTGTAGGGATGAGGTTTATGACAATGGTGGTGTTGTGGTGATTGTCATAGTGATGGTAGTAAGGATTGGTAATGATAGTATTCAAACTAGTAGTATTGATGGCTTCTGAGAGGTATTGCTAATAGTGATGCAATGTTGGTGAAATTTCAATGAGGGTAAAATTGTACACAATTGTAAAATTGATTCCATGTATAAAGGAATAATGAAATACCGCTTGATTGTAATAATAGTTATTTTTTTGTAGAGTGGAAAAATCTCATAGAAGAGCCATTTTACAGTCAAGTTCCAAGCAAAAAAAAAAAAAAAGGAAATAAATACCGTTATGGAATTAACTATCATTTTCTTTATCTATTATCTCGAAGTAGATGGATTATATAACTTATATATCAAATTTTATATCAGTAGCCATGCATTATAACTTTCATTTTCATATTAAATAACAAAACTTAATATAAGCATTTACTTAAAGGAACACAAGTTCAAGGATATGATGATTTTAATTCTTGATTTTAACCGGTTTAATGTATTTATAAGTTGTAGCAATAATTAATACTTTTTTTTAAAGCAATTTTAATAGGAATTGACTAATCCAATTTTTTCATTAAGGAATATAAAAGATTCATGTAGCATGTTCCTCTCTTATAACACATCCAAGATGATCTAGTTTCTTATAGTCAAAACATATATCAATTGAAAGGAACTTAACTTACCTTTATCATGTTTCAACTTCTCAATTTTTCTTTCTTTTTTTTTTTTTTTCTAACAACCATATTATAACTTGAGGGAGAGGGATTTCAAACCTAATCCATCCTATAGGGAGACCATTGTTCATGCTACTAGGTTATAATGGCTTTGACCAACTTTTTTATGTTTGAATATTCTCTTTTCTATAAAGAAAAGAAGTAATTAATAAAGTTAGCAATAACAATAGCAACAATGAAAATAAAACTACTAAACAACATTAACAAAAAACTAAATAAATACTTAACTAACTATTATGATAACTTGAGGCATAATACACCTCCTTTAAGGATTATACTGCATCTCTAATCCAACTTTGGTGCAAAAGGGTCGTCACCTAATGATCTCTTTAAGATACAATTAGTTTTTTCATAGAATGCATTATCAATGAGAGTAGAAATAGCAAAATTGTTTATAGACTCAAGTTAAGACATTGGTATTTTTATTTTTATTTCATTTACTTTTGATGAAAAGAAAAACTATATAAATTAAGTAGATTGCAATATATATATTTATATATATAGATATATATGTATGATGGGAATCTGCCTCCGACTATATCCAAGCTAAGGTAGGCCTTCCTAAAGCCGAGGTTGATCAATGCTTGTCGAGATTGAACTAAAGCTAAAAGGACGAAAGGGAGAAAGATAAATACTCGGCATCAAGTATGTCGTCAACCGAGATGCTGACATACCATAAGATTAAGTACTTGAGACTAAAGAATCACTTGACACAACACCAAGAGACTCATACTAATTGATTCTTGGACTCAACAATTGTAGGCTAACCTTTCTGATGTCTCGACCAAATACTGCAAGACTTCGGGGACTCTTTCTCGAACCTGTACATCCAACTACCAACCCCATTCAGTTTAGATACTACTTCTTCCAAGACATGCCAAGTAACTGCATGTTGACTTTCCTTGTAAAACGTACAATTTTGTATTCTTATACATATTTTCCTTTATTTTATTTATGAGCCCAATTCTTTAGAGTTTAAGGCATTGTACATTATTTACAGTTTTATCACTAGGGTTTAGGACTTGCTATAAATAGCAACATCAGTAAACATCAAGGACGTATGATATAGACGTCAATGTATGAAATCAAATAGAAAAGTATATTCCTACGATTAGAATCTTTTCCTTTTTAAGCAAGGCTACTCTTGAGTTAGCACTTATCAAATTATTGAGTATACATTAAGCTCTTTAATCTCTCCCGTGTTCTTATCGATCTTGACCTTGAGATTATGGTGAATCCTTTCATTTGAACTGGTTAGTGAGTTATATCTAACCTTCATTTGAATCCTGAGCAACATTTAGTATTCGTAAGTTGTATCAAATCTTATTTCGAGCTTAAACCCCTGATTATGTTTGTGTCTTGGTGCGTGATATTCATTTACATTCACCGTCAAAACCAATTATCTCACTTCCTATCCGTCAAACCCATTCGACCCATTCTGGGTTTTTTGAGATCCACTGTTGTTTCTTTTATCTGTATCATATTGGTATCAGAGCTTTAGGAGACACGCGTGTTAACGTTCTTCAAAGTTTGATTCGTGGTTTGTACCTCTCTGTTAATCATTGTTCTGTAGTGTAGTGAGCTATTCATAGTAGTTGTTTGTCAATAGTAGTAGCTGTAGAAGCCAAGTAGTGGTTAATTCTAGGTTACTGTAATTGTGTTTTGTTGCTTGTTCGATTTTTTTGGAAAATTACTATACAGATAAGAATGTCAGAGGATAGTGTCAACAACACTAGTAATAGTCCTCATGGAAGCTTAAGGCAACGTATTGACAACTTAGAATATTAGATCCAAAATCTCATCGATTCCATCTAAGAGCTTACTAGTTTAGTCAGAGACAGTAGACATAATGGCCGAGAAGAAAGAAGGGAGCATACACCCATAAGTGGAAGTGGTTCTAATGAGCTTGATAATAATGAACAATTGTCGAGAAGAGTTGTTGAGTCGAAAAGAAGAGAAAACTGACCTAAGCCAAAGAGAAGCAATGATAAGAGTATTGACTTCAAGGTGAACCAAGGAGCCCGAAGAAGAAAGCCGAGGCTGAGAAGGGATGTAGTTGAGCAGAGCTCTAACAGAAGTGGCCGAACCAAGGTGAATCAACCAGCTCAGAATGCAAGGGATGAACCCCAAGCACCTGGCCAAAGACTTGATAATGTCAAGCTGAAACTACCGACCTTTAGTGGAAGTAGCCAACTTGTAGAATTCCTTGATCAGCTTCCTCGACTCAAGAAGTTGTTCGAGTGCTATGAGTGTAATGAACGAATAAAGGTTAAGCTAGCTTCATTATCCCTTGTTGAGTATGCAAGCCTTTGGTGGGATAAGTTGGTTGCCAATTGAGATATTAAAGGAAAAGAGTTGATCAAAACATGGAGGCTTATGAAGAGGTTGATGAATCAGCGCTTCATGTTGACTTACTTCAAGCAAGAGATGCTCTATGCTTTTCAGCACTTGAGACAAGGTCAAAATAATGTTGAAGAGTATTTGCAAGAGTTTGAGACCTTAATGACAAGTTGCAAGATTGCCAAGCCATAGGACTACACCATTGCTAGGTTCCTCAATGGACTCCGAGATGATATTGCCTACATAGTTGAATTGCAGCTGTTCAATTCTTTGGATGAGCTAATCAATTTGGCATTATGAGTAGAAAGATAGAGGAGGAGGAGGCATCAGAGGCTAAATAGCTGACCTTAACAAAGCAACCTTAAGCCTGAGAGGTATGCCAAGAGAAAAGGGTTAGAAAGGAAGATAGAGAAAGGAGAGCCTAGCTAACTAGTTCATGTCGAGAAAAGGATTGTTGAGAAAGAAAAGGCACCCGATAATAAGGCTCGAGAAGTGAAGTACTTCAAATGCTTAGGTTACGGACATATTGCATCCTAGTGCTTAAATAAAAGGGTCATGGTCTTAAAGGGCGAGGGGCCCGAGGCTCAAATCGAGAGTCAAAGTGACAGGAGTTCGGAAGACCAGCTGATAGAAAAAGATGTATGTCCCAAAGACCTAGATAAACTCCTAGCTATGATCATATGAGTTGACCTAATGACAGATCCTGGACAAAGGGAAAACTTATTCCATATGTAGTGCCTAGTGAATGGGAAGACCTGTTCTTTGATTGTCGATGAATGAAGCTGCACTAATATTGTCTTTGCCAAATTAGTAGAAAAGATGAAATTGCTAACCTACCTGCACCCTCGACCTTATAGATTGAAGTGGTTTAATAACAAGGGTATGGTCCATGTGCATAAGCGAGCTTGGATCGCATTTAAGATAGTACAAGGATGAGATTGACTTCGATGTGGTCTCAATGAATGCCACAAATTTACTTCTTAGGTGACCATGGGAGTTTGATCGAAAAGTAATCCATGACGGATTCCTTAACACCTATACTATTTAGAAGGACGGGAAGAGCTATCTCTTAACCTTGACGAGCATTGAGGAAATCTAGAGACACTCGGCATCTATGGTAAAACGAAAAGGAGAAGGAGCTTATTCGGCATCCTAGCCCATGCTTAACACTTAACGTCAAGGACGACCTCCTTTCAAACTCGCGGTAGTGATGGGAATCAGCCTCCAACTATATTCAACTTGAGATAGACCTTCCCAAAGCCGAGGCCTATCAATGCTTACCAAAGCCAAACTGAAGCTAAAAGGACGAGAGGGAGGAAGATAAACACTCGACATTAAGTCCGTAGTTAGCTGAGGTGTCGAGATACCACAAGACCAAGTACTCGAGACTAAAGAACCATTCGACATAACACCAAGAAACCCATGCTAACTGATTTTAAGACTTAGCAATGGTGGGCTGACCTTTCTAGCGTCTCGGCCAAATACTACAAGACTTCGAGGACTCTTTCCTGAACTCGTACATCCAACTACTGACCTCATCTGGTTTGAATACTACTCCTTTCAGGACATGTCGAGTAACTGCATGCTGATTTTCCTTGTAAAATGCACAATTTTGTATTCTTATATATGTTTTCCTTTATTTTATTTATAAGCCTAAATCTTTAAAGTTTAAGACTTTGTACATTATTTACAGTTTTGCTACTATGGTTTAGCACTTGCTATAAATAGCGACATCAGTAAACATCAAGGACGTGTGACATAGACGTCAATATACGAAATTAGATAGAAAAGTATATTCTTGTGATTAGAATCTTTTCCTTTTTAGGCAAGGCTACTCTTGAGTTAGCATTTGTCAGATTATTGAGTATAGATTAAGCTCTTTAATCTCTCCTACGTTCTTATCGATCTTGACCTTGAGATTGTGGTGAACCCCTTCATTCGAACTGGTTAGTGAGTTGCATCTAACCTTCATTTGAATCCCAAGCAACATTTAGTGTTCGTAAGTATATCAAACCTTATTTCCAGCTCAAACCCCTGATTGTGTTTGTATCTTGGTACATAATATCCATTCACATTTACCGTCAAAACCAACTATCTCACTTTCTATCCGTCAAACCCATTCGACCCATTCTGGATTTTTTAAGATCCATCGCTGTTTCTTCAATCTATATCATATTTATATATATATATGAAAATGTATCATTAATACATAGAAATTGACCTTATTTATGATCATTTTTTTTTTAAATAATGGCTATCAATCCATTAGGCATTTCCCCAAAAGTTTTTTCATCACCTAAAAAATAGCCATTGAGAATTCCATCAACAATAATTCATTAAATTTATTTATATCTTACTAATAAGATACATTGGTATAATTAATTTATAGAAGACCTAGGAAATAAAGTAAAAAAAAAATAGAGAAATAAGTAATTTCAACCACTAGACTTCCATCAAATAAAATATTGAACTTTCATTTCATTTAGAAAACCTAAATGATTAAGAGCACTTTCTCTTTGTCTCTAGCCTAGCCACTGGCCCCCTTTATCTTTTTGCGATTGTGCAAGTTTCCTAGTTAATTTTAAGGTAAGAAATTCAACCCTTCAATCAAAGATAAGCAATTCTATCTTTTGGCGTAATATTAATATTTAGTTCTAAACTGTTGTTTATGTTATATTGGTTTAATGAAAATGAGGAATGTTGAAGGTAGTTATGAAAACATAAGATTATTATGAAAATATAAGATAAACAACCTTTTCCACATAAGTTGAGATAATATAAATCA
The DNA here is from genome assembly GCA_024138015.1 of Lumnitzera littorea. Classification (NCBI taxonomy): domain Eukaryota; kingdom Viridiplantae; phylum Streptophyta; class Magnoliopsida; order Myrtales; family Combretaceae; genus Lumnitzera; species Lumnitzera littorea. The sequence continues at coordinate 11,953,642 of JAMXBB010000007.1, read as the reverse complement.
AGTTATCTCTAAACTATCAATAAGTAATTTTAGGTATTATTGAAGGAAAACTTAAAGAGATTAATTGTGAAGATTTTGTCAGAGAGTATAGCTACTATAGGATCTCGTTATGCTTAGTGTAAGGTAAGAATCAAACATCATTTAGATTTTCATTAATTATAAGAAAAATAATGAGAAAACAACCCTTTTAAGCATTCACATAATTAGAGAAAATAGACTTGAAACATGAACTTGATCATAGAATTGCTTATGTTCATCCTTATGAAATTGTTTAAAGTAATAAACTTAGAGTTGTGAAAAATTAAAGATTTTAATTAAGTCATAGAATTTGAATTTATAACAACATAAAAAGGATCTTAGAGTGTGAAATCTAAACCTAGCAAAACCCTAGATCAAGCTTTTAAGGAATAAATATGAGGAGTGCACAATGAAGAGAATTTGGTTGACTATATTAAAAGCTTAAGCAATTGTGTTCATGTTTAAATTGATCGAGTTGGGGGTAATTTAGAAATGCTGGCAATATTTAGATTTGAGTTAACTAAATCTTAAGCAAAGAGTTAAGTTTAGTAGTATTAAAAGTAGGTCGATTAAATTGCCTTTATTTGGTTGATCTATTTTAGATCTTGATTGTCGGGTCTGATTTTTTCCTAGTTTTTATAAATTTTTCTTAACTTAATTAGTATTAAACCCTAACCCATTTAATTCCAATTATTAATTAGGAGTTAAGAAAAGCTTGGTTTTTTTATCTTAGAAAACTTTTTAAAGTCGCTACCTAGGTTATGTTAAATTGATTGGGTAGATCGATCTAACATAGCCACTAGTCTACTTAAAAAATTGATTTTAAGAAAAAAGTTTTGAAAACTAAAGATTTTGGATCTAAGGGCTATTCTATTAAATCCTTAACGAGTACTACTTTTCAACATTCCAAATTTAGATTTACTTTTCAATATACCCTTATAATTTGAGATTAGTATTACAAATCATTCACATACAACCAAATTAATTAAATTGAAAAATTATTTACAAAACATGAACAAGGAAAATTTTTATTTTTTAAGTCACCATGTAATTGCCACGAGTACCTACGTACCCATTATTCAAGATTAGACGTATGTAGTTCTTTTTTAAAACGTTAGTTGGTTAGTTGATTTTAATTCTAAAAACAATTAGTTGTAAATTCTTTAGCCATTTTAATTTTATTTAAAGAAAATTTCTTGTAAAGGGTCCTAATTTGTTCTTCTTTATTTTATTTTGAAGAAAATCTAAAATGCCCCTAATTTTGGGAAAGGAGTTCATTTTATTTTTATTTATTTGACAAATTTTTTCTAAGTGATAAGACTCATTTATCCACCAACTTAATCATTTTTATTTTTATTTTTATTCTTTATTATTTTCTAATCAAAACATAAATAAATAAATAACTGAATAAAGTTTTTCCTTTATTTTGTTTCTCTTCTTTTTTTATTCCTTTTTTCTCTTTTTATTCTTTTCTTTTCCTTTTCGGTTTTTTCTTTTCTTCTCTCTCTCTCTCTCACTCTCTTATATGGTATATACAATAAATAAACAAATGAATCAAATAAAATAATAATTAAAATTTAGAAAAAGTATAGAACATGATTTGACATAAAAAAAAAAAAAGAAGAGTAGGTTAGACTAACAAGGCAGGGTACAAGTCAAATGCGGTAGACTCAGATTGGATCTGAGTTGGGCTCCAAAGATTCACAAGTTGTACAGTGAAGGAAGAAGCATAGCAGTTGTGGGTGGTGTCTCAACTCAATCAGGCCACCAAAACGAACGGGAGAGGGAATATTTATAAGTTTTGTATTAGGGTTTAAGATGGTAGGCAAAGTGCTTTGGTGAATGGGTGCGATTTAAGTAGTTGTCAGAGTATGGGTAGCAATGGTGGTATTGATGGGAGTTGCTAGGTGCAAGCGAGGAGTATGGTCTTTGTTTTAAGGCCATGACGAGTTTAGTTGTGGTGTTGAATCATGCCAAATTAGTGGCACATAGGTGTATCAAAGCTTAGGTTAGCGGTGGTTAAGGTTTCAATAGTGGATGCTTGATTAGGGTAGTTAAGGGGTATGATGGTTGATGAAATTAGTTAGGATCAAGTCTTAGTCACTCAGAAAACTCAGCCGTGGCAATGATTTCGTTCAAAACTCATCACAACAATGCTTTGATCTAGAGATAGAGTAGGTTACGCAAGTTGGGTTTTCTAATGAGAGAAACAACTCGAAATGAGAGAAAGGGAATTAGGAGTGAAGATTGTTGCCAGAATGAGGATGAGGAAGTCGAATTTATGCTGATTGAAGGTCAAATTGTGATGGAAAGTCAATATTTGCATTAAACTTGAAATCCAAATTCATGAGTGTTTGATTTATTTTGAATCAAAAATGGCTCGATTCATATATTAAAATGTACTCCTAATGTTCTATTCTTTACTAAAAACTCATTAGGAAACTTCAAAAATCAATGAAATGCTTGACTTATGGAATTTTCAAATTGGAGCAAAATGTGTATATTTAAATTTTTTCAAATTTTCAAGTCCACATTTGACCCATTAGAAGATTGTTTCTAAACGAGTTCTTAGGTCTGATTTAAAGTAGTTTTAGTCTTCTATGCAATTTCATCAATAATTTGACCAAATAGCAAAAAAAAAAAAAAAAAAAAGGAATCAAAAGGGGCTCAAAAGTAAGCTCCCCAAGCTATTCTTGTAGTGGAAACAGTACTAAAAGGAGAGAAAAGGAAGGAAAGCTTACTGATGTAGCGCCACGTTAGTTGTGGGGCCAAATGGTATTGTACCACATGTTAAACACGTGGCCAAAATTGATACGTCATGTGTTGCATGTTAGATACATGGCACGATACGTATTAGGGAAGCTTACTTTCATGGTTAATTGATGCCATGTGTCAGTAATAGACATGTAGCCTAATAACAAGCTGACACGTAGCAAGTAAGCTTTGAAAAAAATCAAAAAACATTTTGTGCTTTTGGTGAAATTCAAACTCAAGTCTCCTCTGTCCAAGCATAAACTCATTACCATTAGGCTATTAGCCTTAGCCTTGTCCATATGTGCAAGCAAATTGCACATAAAATTGCACATATGGACTAAGCTAACTTGGGTTAGTTTCAAATACAAACTCTAAGCACAAGCCTAAATGATCCCTCTCTCTTTTTTATTATTTATTTAAGATTGAAAAATCTATTTGGAAATTCCTTATTCTATTTCTTCTTCCTTTTTTAATTTTTTAATTTTCTTCTTTTTTTATACTTTTCTAAATTTTCTATTTTTTATTCTTTGAATTTTTTTCTAAATTAGGACCCTTTGCTATATTCTAAAAATTTTAAAAAATAAAGGGAAGTAAAAATAGAGTGTTTACAGTTGCTCTTCTTTGCGATGAAGTTTGAGTAAAATTTTGTCACAAAGGCAAAAGAAGACACCATTTTCACCTTAAGGATGGATTTCTCTTGACAAACGCTACAACTAGTGTTTTAAGAGCTGGCTGTGACAAAAAAAGAAACTGAAAGAGGATAGTGCCCCCATGGGTTGGCAAGAACCCAAAAAGAATTTAAACACTTGGTCGTGGTCCTATGAGCTGATGAACTTAGGCGAAGTGCTCCTTGAGCTGGTTAAGACCTTAAGTGAGAAATTGAAATCTAGTAGTGCTTTACTAAGCTGACTAATCTAAGCGAATGGGTAAAGCACCCCTTGAGTTGGCTAAGACCCTAAAGATGAAAGATTGAACCCTGGTAGTGCCACACTGAGCTAACTAACCTAGGTTAAAGCATCTTTAGTGGATTAGCAACCCTAAATTAGAATTGATTCATGAAAAACTTGGAAGTGCTCTTTTGAGTTGACTATCTTAGATAAATGGGTGAAGCGTTCATTGAATTAGCTAAAACCTTAAATTGAAACCTGTTAGTGTCTTATTGAGCTAACTAACCTACGTAAGAGCGTCTTTAGTGGACTGGCAATCTTAAATTGGACTTGATTCAAGAAAAACCTAGAAGTACTCCTTTAAGCCGACTATCTTAAGTGAATAGGCAAAGTGCTCTTTGAGCTAACTAAAACCCTAAATTGAAACTTAGTACTACCCTATTGAGTTAACTGACCTAGTCAAGAGTGTCTCTGGTAGGCTAGCAACCTTAAATTGGAATCGATTTAAGAAAAACATAGAAGTGATCCTCTGAGCTAACTATCCTAAGCGAATAGGTGAAACGCTACTTAAGCTAGCTAAGACCCTAAAAAAGAAATTGAAACTTAGTCGTACCCTTATGAGCTAACTAACCTAAGTAAACAGGTGAAGCACTCTTTGGGATAACTAAGACCTTAAAAGAGAAATTGAAGCTTGGTCATGCTCATTTAAGCTAACTAATCTAAGAGAATAGGCAAAGCGCTCCTTCAGCTAGCTAAGACCTAAATTAAAACTTAGTCATACTCTTTTGAACTGACTAACCTAGGTAAACGGGCAAAGTACTCTTTAAATTGGCTAAGACCTTAAAGAATAGAAGCGCCTTATAGGCTTGCTAAAAAATATTGAAGAAAGATTAGTAATGGAGGGAAGCACCCAAACAAGCTCGCTAAAACCCTAAAGAGAGATTAATGAAAGGGGAAGCGCCTTATGGGATTGCTAAGACCCTAATGAAGAGAACCACCATATAGACTTACTGAAACCTTAAACAGAGATTGATGAAAGAGGATATGTCTTATGGGCTTGCTAAACCTTAATAGAAAATGGTAAATCGGGATAGTGCTCTATGAGCTGATTGACTCTAGAAAGAATGAAAAAGGGGACAGTGATTTAAAAACTTACTAAAACCCTAAAAATGAATGAAAGAGGGGACAACGCTTTAAAAACTGCCCAGAACCCTAAAAAAGGATTAAAAATGAGACAATACTCTAAGAGTTGGCTAGAACCCTAAAAAGAATGGATTAAAGATAGGATAATACTCTAAGAGCTAGCTAAAACCCTAAAAAGAATGGATGAAAGACAAACAACGCTCTAAGAGCTAGATACAACCCTAAAAATGAAAGAAAGAAGGGATAGCGCTCTAAAAGTTAGCTCAAACCCTAAAAATGAATTAAAAGAGGGGACAATGCTCTAAGAGCTTGCTAAAACCTTAAAAAGAATGGATTAAAGATGGGATAGCATTTTAAGAGCTAAATAGAATCCTAAAACGAATGGATGAAGGATCGGACAATGCTCTAAGAGTTGGATAAAACCCTAAAAATCAAAGAAAGAAGGGATAGCACTCTAAAAGTTAGCTTAAACCCTAAAAATGAATTAAAAGAGGGGACAGCGCTTTAAGAGCTAGTTAGAACCCTAAAAAGAAAGAAAGAGGGTACAGCGCTCTAAAAGCTAGTTCGAACCCTAAAAATGAAAGAAAGAGAGGATAATGCTCTAAGAGTTAGCTATAACCCTAAAAAAGGATTAAAAACATGATAGCACTTTAAGAGTTGGTTAAAACCTTAACAAGAATAGATTAAAGATAGGATAGCGTTCTAAGAGCTTATTAAAACCCTAAAAAGGATGAAAGAGGGTATAGCGCTTCTAAAAAGAGTAGCTAAAAATCTAAGAAAAAATGATAGGATAGTGTTCTAGGAGCTAACAAAAACCTTAAAAAGGATGAAAGAGGGTCTTACGCTTTAAAAGTTGACTAGAACCTTAAAGGAAATGTGAATTGGGATAAAGTTCTATAAGCTAGCTAAAACTCTAAAAGAGAGTTGATGAAAGATTGAAGAAGAAAAGTAAAGAAATTAACCAATTTGAAAAACTTCTTGACTTGGAAAAATATTTACAAATAGAGAATTTAGTGAAAATTTTTTAACAACAAAAAATGCCTTAGGGTTTAAGTCCCTTAAATTAATATAATCAGCTTAAAAGGTATGACCACATTGAAAAGGAAATAGATGACTAGAAGTGAAAGTTTGGCTACTCAACCCGATAGGAATAAAAAACTTGTAACAATCATTTACTCTCTCTCTCTCTCTCTCTCTTTTGCCTTTTCTCTTTTCTTAAAAGTTTGCCAACGGATATAAATTCTTATTTAAGGAACAAGTGTTATAGCTACCTCCTTCTTTGATAACTATGTAAGGCTTCTCAATGTCCTTTATTCTAAATGCGAAGCTTCTTCGTCGGGCTTTGTAAATTTAAATACAAGAAAAAGGTAACTCGTGATTAGTTTAATCGAAAAGGGCTTCCTTACAAACCTTTAGACCAATTAAACTCTTAACTACAATCCCAAAATTATAGTCTATTTTGCGAGTGATATGCCTTGATCAATCCATTAGGTCTTTTCCAATAATAGTATAAATTTAGGCTTTTGGTCAAAGGGTTTCAAAAAAGGCTAATGAGAAAGCTTGTTTTGAAAGAAATACTTTTATTCATCTTAAGTGTACAAGTAAAGAACCTTTAGGAAAAATTAGAAGTGTGCTTACCTAAGTTTTAAAAACAATTTTTATTAAAAATAAATTATCATTTAAGATCAAAAGGTTTTTATTAAGTAAGGGTAGTAATGTGGGTGAGAAGGCTTTATGCTTGTGTAAAATGGCTTTGTATTTTGTGACTCAAGGTAGATATGTAGGGCTTTTGATTTTAGGTTGGGCATGAGGGCTTTGTATTTATTGAGAATATTTAGGCTTTCTTTTGATGGGGCTTTTCTTTTTACACACAAGCCTGATTTTTAAGCTTTCTCCTTTTTCTCTTTTTTTTTTTAATTATTTTCTCTCTCTCTCTCTCTCCTTTTTTTTTTTTATGTTGCCCCATTCTTTCCTTATTCATTACTTCACCCCATTATTTCTTGCTTTTCTTTCTTTCCTTTAGCCCAGAAAGTGATTATTTATATTGCCAAGTTTTTGTCTTCTAAAGAGATTCAATGCCCTATATCCATTGATTTCTAGTGTATAAGCTTAGGTGAGGTATATATAAGCTTGAAGTGTTTGAAAAGGAATTGGCTCTATTTCAAAGAAAAATAACTTATCGAAAATAAAAGTCATTTTTGAATTAACATTACTTAAGTAAACATAAACCAATCTTATTCTTATCTCTTAATCAATGACCTTAACCTTCAAATTGCCTCATTACAGGATGGTTCTCGATAAGGTTTAATTTTGAAAAATTCTCCAAATTGGTCCAATGGGATTAACAAGAGATAATCATATTTAGGATTTGAAAATGAACGCCTAACTTCACTTTAATCCACATGTCACATTTAAAATTGACCTCCTATAAAGAATGAGTTCAAAATATCCTTACCATTATGTCACTTAATTCTTAAAGTATTTTAAGGGTTAGTATATGAGATATAATTTGCCTCTTTTTATCCTAAAATTTTTTCAAAAGTGAGTTACCAATTCCTTAAGGAGAAGTTTATTATTTATTTTCTCCCTAGTGAAAATTGACTTTGCCTTCGCAATTTCGTAACATATGCCTTGGTGTGAAACTTCTTATTTGAGATTGGGGTTGCATTTGATTTCGTGTTCAACTTGTTTTAAGGGATCGACGATTGATGGGCCAAGGTTTATGTTCAGTTCAATTACCTTGATAAGTTGTGGGCTTTGGGGCTGGCTATTCAAATGAGTTAAGGGTTAAGGTAATGGGTCGTTGGTTATTTTTAGGTAAGTTGCCTAAATGAGCTGAGTGGCTAAGGTTTTTAGATTAGCTGCCTAAATGGCCCAAGGGTTAGTCTTTAGATTGAATGAGCTAAGGGGTTAGTGTTTAGGTTAGCTTCCTTTAACGAGCCTAAATGGCTTCGTATGGGTTAGATGTGTTTAGGCTAGCTGCCTGAATAGGCCGAGAGGCTTGTGTTACCTATAAGAGTTTATAGTCGTTAACAACTTTTCTTTTCATTTTTTTTTTTGTATGAGAGAAAAAGATAAAGTTTTATTTTATACAAACTGAAAAATCTAATTAAAAATAAATCTAGAGATTTTTTTAGTTCTATTTACAAGTTTATGAGATTTATTTACATTTTCCTAATGGAGAGAGAATGAATGGTTAGATGAGTTCTATTGAATAACTATTTCCAATGAAAGGAATGCTAAAGAATGAAGAACGATAAATTAAAGAGAAAATTTATTATTTTAAAAAATTAGAGTATATAAAACAAAGGAAGGGAGCCTAACAATTAGTCTTAATGAAACTTAAAATTTATTCAAAGTTATTTAACCACATCTAAAGTTTCTAATCTAACTCTTGTAGTTAGGCTTTAATCTTGTCTAGCATCTCTAAAGCCTAATCCATAGTCCTTTCGCTTTTTTTGACTTGAGCTAACAAGGCTCGATTAGAGGTCTCAATACATTTAGCCCTTTATTTCTAGTAGGTAGCTTCAGCTCGTAGTATCTACTCATGGATTCCTGAGCCATCGATAACCTATTGACTCTTTGATTATTCTCTTGCTAGTTACCTACTATTATCTTTAGGGCTAGATGTTTCATTGACAAGAATCATTTATCAATAAAACAATATAATATTCATGGAAATATACATATGATAGAACCATTTAGGTTAGTACATTACTCCTTAAGTTGCAACATTATTGTTTGATTTGATGTTTTACTTTTAAAAAAGGTTGATTATATTTCTAAATCTTTCAAACATTAGTTAGGTTACAATTCTTAGGAATAGTGTATTAACTCAAGCTTTAAGGGAGGTATATGTAATTATGTTGGGTTCTAAAAGTTTTTAAACTTTGTGACCTCATTCGTTTTTAGAAAATGCATTTATTGGTTACATTATAGCTTAAGTATGGTAACCTAATCAATCCCAAGCATTAGCTACACCACTACACTCGGAGCCTATATAATGCCCTACCCCCCCCCTAAGGGTTCAAGACAACTTGAGTCTAACTGCATTTACCTTGCAACTTTGATGCAATAAATGACCCCCCATATCCGAATTTATGCTGCATGAAAAATAAATATAACAATTAAAACAAAGTATATACATGAAGTAAATAATAAATAAATAAATAATATGAGTATTTTGAAATGCAAGTTTAATTTCAGAAAGTTTCTAAGTAGCTAACCCTATTGACGTCCCCATTGGAGTCGCTATGCTATCGAGCTTGATTTTTTCTCAATTTTTATAAATTTTTCTTAACTCGATTAGTATTAAACCTTAACTCATTTAATATTGATTCTCAATTAAGAGTTAAAAAAAGCTTGGTTTTTTATCTCAAAAAACTTTTTAGAATCGCCACTTAACCGAAGTCAGGAAAAAGAATAGTTAAGTTAAATTGATTAGGTAAACTAATCTAACCTAACAACTGGTCTACTTAGAAAACTGATTTTAAGAAAAAGATTTTGAAAACCAAAGATTTTGGATTCAAGAGTTATTCTATTAAACCCTTAATACGTACCATTTTTCAACTTTTCGAATTTAGATTTGCTTTTCAATATATCTTTATAATTTGAGATTACAATTACAAATCATTCACATGTAACTAAATTAATTAAATTGAAAAATTATTTGCAAAATATGAAAAAGGAAAATTTTCATATTTTAAGTCACCTTGTAATTGCTACGAGTGCTTACGTATCAGTTATTTGAGATTAAACATATGTAGTTTTTTTGTTTAAAACGTTAGCAGGTTGGTTGATTTTAATTTTGAAAACAATCGATTATATGTTCTTTAACCATTTTAATTTTATTTAAAGAAAATTTTCTAAAAAAGGGCCCTAATTTGTTCTTTATTTTATTTTGAAGAAAATCTAAAACGACCCTAATTTTGAAAAAGGAGTTTATTTTATTTTTATTTATTTGAAAAAAATTTTCTAAGTGACAAGACTCAATTATCTACCAACTTAATCATTTTTATTTTTATTCTTTATTGTTTATTATTTTCTAATCGAAACATAAATAAATAAATAACTGAATAAATTTTTTCCTTTTTTTTCTATCTCTTCTTTTATTTTTTCTCTTTTTGTTCTTTTCTTTTCTTATTCGGTTGTTCCCTTTTTTTTTATTTTTTTATTTTCTTCTCTCTTTTTTTTTTACATATGTTTTATACAATAAACAAAAATATATATGAAATAAAATAATAACTAAAATTTAAAAAAAAAATACAAAACATGATGCAGAATAAAAAAAAGAAGAGTAGGTTAGACCAACAAGACAACGTGCGGGTCAGATGCGGTACACTCAAGTTTCACGAGTTGCATAGTAAAGGAAGAAGCACAATAGTTGTGGGTAGTGTCTTAGCTTGATTTGGCCACCAAAATGAGTGAGAGAGGAAATATTTATGAGTTTTGTATTAGGGTTTAAGGGGGCTAGGCAAAGTGCCTTAATGAATGGGCACGATTTGGGTAGTTGTCAAAGTATGGGTGGCAATAATGGTGTTAGCCCGGTGTTGATGGGAGTTGTTGGGTGTGAAAGGGGAATATGGTCTTAGTTTTAAGGCCACAGCAAGTTCGACCATGGTGTTAGATTATGCCAAAAGTGGTGGCATGTAGGTGTATCAAAACTTAGGTTGACAATAATTAGGATTTCAATGGTGGATGCTTGGTTGAGGTAGCTAAGGGGCATAGCAGTTGATGAAATTAGTTAGGATCAACTCTTAGTAGCTGGGAAACTCAACTGTGGCAATGGTTTCATTCAAAACTCATCATAATAGTGCTTTGATCTAGAGAGAGAGTGGGTTGTTCGAGTTGGGTTTTCTAGTGAGAGAAACAACTTGAAATGAGAGAAAGGGAGATTGGGAGTGAGGATTGATGTTAGAATGAGGATGGGGAAGTCGAATTTATACTAATTGAAGCTTGAATTGTGATGGAAAGTCAATCTTTGCATTAAACTTGAAATCCAAATTCATGAGTGTTTAATTTATTTTGACTCAAATCAAATCCAAATTTATTAAGACGTACTCCTAATGTTCTATTCTTGCCCAAAAACTCGACTAAAATGATGAGAAAAGGAGGGAAGGGAAAGGGAAGCTTGTTGATGTGGTCCTACATCAATTGTGGGGTCAAATGGTATCATGCCATGTGTCAAACACGTGGTAGAGATCGACGTATCATGTACTACGTGTCAAACACATAGCATGACACTTGTTAAGGAATGCTGATGTGGTACCATGTTAGCTTGCTTTCATGGCCGAATGATGCCATATGTCAATAATGGATACGTTGTCAATCTCATAATCTGGTGTTCAGGATTCGATCCGTAAAGTTTAGGACGATTAAGTAAATTGTCTAATTAAATCTAAATTTTACGATAAAGTTAGGAATGTTAGTAAAAGTGATTCCGTGAGTTTAGATTTAAGAAAATAAATAATAAAATAATTAATTATTATAATATTGAATTATAGGTAAATTTCTCGTTATTTATTAAAAACACATAAAACATATTTTGATAATTAATGAATCGATAAAGATAAATTGTATGCACACTAAAACTTATAAAATAAATTAAATAATATTTAGAAGTATTTGTTTATATTATATATATTTATGTGTAAGTAAAAATACGCGAAATTACTTAAAATACCGGAAATATGATAAAATAATACTAATTGATTAAGGAAAATTTATAAAAAAAAATTAAAGAAAAATAAAAAAAATGATGGGTAGATATGGAATTATCCATAATAGGGGTGCGGAATGCTAGGAATGAAGAAAAAAATCAACCAATTAAATTAGGCCAAATAAAAAGTGAAAATGGAAGAGATAAGAGGCATGCGACACTTAGAAATTAAAGTAAAACCCTAATTTACACTATAAATTCAGAACAACCTATTCAAACATCATTTTGATTATTTTAGAATCAGTAAAAAATTATAGAGAGGTGAAAAGAAAGGAAAATCATATTTTACCAAAAAGTAACAAATTATAGTGTAATTATGGCTATATAAGGAAACTAATATCAAATGAAGACTTAACATGGTAGCAGTTGGGGGTCAAAGGTTTGACATGTTGGTGGTTTTGGCCAACTTATCCTTGTAGCCAATGGAGCTTCGATGGTCGAAGAATAAAAAAAATGAGTGATTTTTACTTATAAGTTGCTATTTTTATTTAAAATATCAAGCAATGTCCAAAAATTATAAAATTTGGTTCCCTTAAGAATTTTTTCATGTAGAATTAGAATATCAAACCATTTTTATAAAATTAAAAGTTCTTATATAAGTTCCTTAAAAACAGAGCTGATTTCAATGAATTTTATATTAATTTTCAGAAATAGTAAATGATATTATTTTGAGCTAATTTTTAGTATACATATTCCTCATATGATATATTTAATTTACATAAGAATAATTTTTGATGAACTATAATTTTATTATTTATTAAAATTATTTTTTTTTAATTTTCCATATTTTTCATATGAATGAAATAATAATTTTTTAATTAAATTCCTTAATGAATCTAATTTGTAATGATTTCTAGAGTTTAGTTATGATTATGAGAATAATCATGTTGAATATTATACTTTTATTTTGTAAACCTTAGAAAATCGATAGTTTGAACCCTAGTTCAAGTCCGAGTGTCTTAAACTGTGTAATAAGTCGATAAGGCTAGTGACGATAAAATATTATGAAATTTAATAAATCAAATATAACACCGATAACAAAACCCTAGAAATTAATCAAAACCCTAAATCGCGTACTAAAACCTTAAAACTGGTTTATGCACCACTAATCAAAATTAAACTCGAATTTGATTGAAACCCTAATACTATAACTATAAGCCTATAAAATAGTTAAATATTACAAAATAGTTAAATATTACTCAATAGTAATATAATTATAGTCGATTGCAATTATCAACTAAATCGCTTATTCTCATAAAATTTTGATAAAATTACTATAATAACTTGTAAAAATTATAATTGTAACGGGTACTAATTAAATTAATAAATTTTCACAAAAATTTCAAAATTAATTTATGATGAGTATTGTCACAATTTATATATTTAGAAAAATTATATATATTTATTTTTAATTTTTACTTTCTTCCTTTTTCTTTTTTTCTTTTTCTCTTTTCCTTCTTTTCCTTTGGCTGTTACGTCCTGCAAAACAAAGAAAAATCAATTAGAAATAGTAGCCCACGTGCTTTCAAACAAAATGCCAAGTGTTAAGTTATAAAAGAAGAAAAATTACATATGATTACTTTGTCCTATCCTCATAAATGAAGAGATTAGGATAGGATAGGATTTTTTTTATTTTATTCCTCCTTAAATTACTGAAATGTGAACATAAAATAAAAAAAAAAAACAAAGAAGAGGGAAAATCTGGAATATAAATCAAACTAAAAAGAAGAAGAAAAATTCTAGAAACCAAAAACATGAAGAAGAAAGAAGAAAAGAAGAAGAAGAAGGAAGAAAAGAAGAAGAAAAAATAAAAAATAATAGGTAAGTAAAATTATTTTTGTAGTATAGATATATATTATATAGTATATACATATATATGTAGTATTTGTATTGTATTTTTGTAAATATAAGATTACTATTACGTATGTGTATGCATAAGTAATTAAATTGAAATATATAGTATGTATAAAGATATGTATGTATACATGTATGTACATAGGTATAATATATGGTAGGAGTATGTAATATGTATTTATAAGATTACATATAATATGTATTAAGTATTTTAACAAATAAGTTAAATATATATATATATGCACACGTGAAACACTTTGGATGTATATATGTATACCAATTTATTTTCATGTGTATATATAAATAGGTAGTCGTTTAGTATATATGTAGTTATATATTCATATATACATAATTTACATATGACGTATATATATATATGACATATGGTATATGTATAACATATAGTATACATATTGTATACCAAATACTATATATATATATATATATATATATCGAATATTAAGTAAGTAGTATATATAATATAATAATATTTACTAAGTAAAATAAATTCATAATTACGTGAGGAGTAGATATATATATATATAATATCGTAAATTATGAATTACTCATTAAAGTAAAATTATAAAATTTATCAAATATAATATAAGTCTATATATATATATGTATATAAATCGTGAAATATAAATGAGTAATAAGAAAATAATGAATAATAATAATAATAATAGCAATAATAATAATTATTATTATAACAAGACTAAAATCTCAAAAATAGGAAAAGTATGCTTAAAATAATAAAAATATCAATTATATGATTTAAATAATTATTAAATCATAAATATATTAAGAAAAAGCTAAAATTAATATTTTATAATTTTTAAACTAAAATAATAAATTTTATGATATTTTTATATCACAATTCAAACTATGAGTCATAACGTCCAAAATAGACCTTGTTACTACAAAATACGCTCGAAAATGATCAAAATGAACTATAAGTTCATAATGATCCGAGTTAAAACGAAAAAATTACACGTGATTCGATAAAAAGCTTGAATCAATAATTTCACGTAACTAGGTGAAGTAAACCCTACAAATTATAATACTAGTTTAGCTTTAAATTCCTAAACTTACAAATTTTTATTATTCTTAGATGATTTTAATATAGACCCTAAGCTGCTATCAGATTACTACGACCTTTGAGTTGGTTATGGCTAAGTGAGTTTTTTCCAATAATTCCATACTTGTTTGTGTTTATAGTTAGTGAATATAAATTATAATCGATAAATGAATATGTATGGGGTTAGGTTATGCTTGTGCATGATAATTATTGTTAATGGTAAATTTACTTTAAATTACAATAATGTATTGATTGTTGCATAGTAGATTCATTAAGAATTGATTGTTTGTGACTTGGAATGATCACTGAATAAACAATACCTAATTTTATTCAACCATAAAAGTTAACTTGGATCATACATAATTATGCACCGCATAACCAATTCTGGCTGTCACATTACACGGAGGTAATGAGAGGCCATACGTGAGTTAATTATTGATTGTTATAGATTTCGTACGATACACATGTACAATATGACCTTACTCTGACTCGCGAGATGACTAGGCGTTGGAGGCGCCAACTACTTAGCTAAGAGTCGAGTCCAAAAGCCTTCGTTTAGGGGTGAGTGAGGGCTGCATCAACCTACTTACAATCATATGTAGAACTCGTTTTGATAAAACTGATAATGGATGTACCATTACATTATAAATATGAAACGTGGAGTTTCGTTATGAGATAAGTTCTAATATGATACCCGTATCTGATTGTGCCGATGTATCTCCAACCCTGACTTCGAAGGGCGTTAAATCTGAGTTGCATGTAGTACCTGATCACCTGCATGTAGTACCTGATCACCTGCATGTATTTGTTTCGCATACTAATTGACATGCATTCATTTGATTGAACTTAATTATTGTATAACTTGATTGCTGTATGGTTGAGAGAAATTATCTCACTAAGCTAGTTAACTTATACCCTTGTAGTCTTCCTTCACAGGCCGATCTATTTGTGGAGTCGGGCCATCGCATGCCCGAGGTTAATATTCTACACGAGGTCAATGTGGAAGCTGGATGTGATTAAAGAGTACTCTTGATAGTTTATAGGGTTAAATATGTAATCAATATACTGGTTTAACTTAAGACATGTTCATATTTCTTATTTGTAAATTCTTATATAAATAGACTATATGTTATGTTTTTATAATTTATTATTTATCATGAAATGATATTGCTTATGCTTGCATACTCTTGGTAGTTAGTTGTAGCCGTAGCCGTAGCCGTAGCCGTAACCCTAGCCTTAGCCCTAGCCGTAACCGTAGCCTTATGTATCGTATAAAAGGGTCATCGATTGTAAAGGAATTCAATCTACAATTCTTTGTACAGTATACGACGACTACTACGACTAGCCACCTCGGGTTGTGACATATTTTGTCATTTACCTAATTTAGGCTAATTTTTAGCAAAATTGAACCTAAAATTGATATTTCGAAAAATAATATATATTAAACTATCTTTGTACTTCTTATAATCCGAATATAACAACTATAATTTACTGAATATAATACATTTTCCATAACTTTAATGGAATTTGAGGTGTTAATTATATATATTATCTATAATAAGTAATAAATATGTAGGTAAAAAGGGCTTATTTAAGTAAAATTTGTAATTCAGGGTCAAATTGGTACAAATTCTGATTTGGGATGTATTTAGACATTTTAAGATATTAGTTGGTGATGAAAAAACATATTTAAAGTGTTGGGAATGTTAAATATGCATATTAAGTATGTATTAGATAATAATGAGTAATATGTAAGTATAAAAAATTAATGAGTTGAAAATATTATGTCAAAATTAATAATATTATAATAATACTAATATAAAATAAAGTTAATATGAAATATAAATTTATATAATTATATGAAAAATATAAATTTTTCTCACATTATGAGCTAATTCGATAATTAAATTAGGATTATGGTATACTATATGGACTTAAAATATTAGTTAGAGGCCAAATACGATATTTAGGATATCATATTATAATATAATTAATTTCATATTATGATTTAAAACAAGTTTTTATAGTTCCTATACAACCCATAATCAGAAACTGAATTAGAATTTAATTTAGAAACCAATTCGAAAACTGAACTAAAACTTAGCTTAAATTAAGAATAATTATAAAATATTTAAAACTAAAATAATTAGGTGTAATAAAACCCTAAGCTAAAGATAACATAAAGAAATACTGAATAAAGCTTATATAAGTAATTATATGAGTAATAAAACAATATTTGTATTATAGGGACTACCGTTATGCGACTCATACCTTGAGTGAGTAAGCGGAGAGTCTAAGTAAGTTATGATTAATACGTTACTGTATTTTAAAGTACTAATTTGTAATACTTGAAGGCTTGAACTTGTATTTGATTATATTTGTTAGATAATTGACTGTGTACAAGCCGGTATGTACTCGATTCTAAGTTTGATGATATGATTCTAGTCTATTACTCTAGTTTGTATTTGTATGATTTGTTAGAATGTTTGAACACTTTAAACCAGATTTAATTAAATACATGACTTGTAATTCTAAATCGGTTTTGCATAACAACCCATTAGAAGAAACATTAGGGTTCTTTGGCCAAATATCGACTCCTTTAAAAGGGTTAACGCTGGATAGCATAATAGGTCATTTCTTCATCCTTAGTCAAATTAAGTGATGGGTGAGGAGGTCAAAATAAGGATGAAGTCAATTATTTAAAAGTAATCGTGGGAGAAGCAATATTTCTATTGCATAAGCTTAGGTTTGGTAGTGAGTTGTTGCATAAACATGGAAACTCCTCAACCTAAATTTGAATTGGTGTAATTTTTCTAATCTTGCGACGAATCGGATAACATTATACGATGACATTTACTTGAACATGCATTGCGTCTAATTAATCTAGTTGATAACTCTGTTTATGTTTGATGTATAGTTTTAAGTATTCATCCCAACTTATTAAGCTATTGATTGCTCATATCTCTATAGATATTGTTATAGGTGCAAGTTAAGAAGCGATCATATAACTACTTTAAAGCTAGCAACTGTTAGATCCTAAGGAATGAGAATATAAAACTAAAGATTAGATATACTATCAAGTTTAGATTTTATCTTTAAAGCTTTTAATATTAATTTATGTATCACTCAAGTAAATTATGATTACGCTACTAAATCTTGTAAACATACTTAAATTATTTAGTGTAAATATGTATTTTTCATAATTACATAGTTAAATAATATGTTTAATTTATAAACTGTTTACTTTAAAGTGAGTTAGTCGTAGACGTTTTGTGTAAATTAAGTCTATGATAATAGCTGTAAGGTCAGCTTTTATCTTAGAATAATTTGTACAGTAGGACCATTATGATACTATTGCTTTTGGGCGTAACACATGTAGCCCAATAACAAGCTAATACATGAGAAGTAAGGTTTGAAAAAAATCAAAAGGCATTTTATGCCTTTGGTGAGATTTAAACTTAAGTCTTCTCTATCTAAGCTCAAACTCATTATCATTAGGCCAATAGCTTGTACCTTATCCATATGTGTGAGTAAATTACACATATGGACTAAGCTAATTTGGGTTAGTTTTAAATATGAAATCTAAGTTCGAGCCCAAATGATCTCTTTCTCTTTTTTATTATTTATTTAAGACCCAAAAAGCTATTTGGAAATTCCTTATTCTATTTCTTCTCATTTGTTAAATTCTTTTTTTTAATTTTTTTTCTTTTCTTCTTTTTGTTTTTTATACTTTTCTAAATTTTCTATTTTTTGTGCTTTTCCTAAATTTTCTACTTTTTTTGTAATTTTCTAATCTTTTTTACTTTTTGTATTTTTTTTTCTAATTACGACACTTTAACTTATTCTAAAAAATTTAAAAAATACAAAGGGGTTAAAAAAATGAGATGTCTACAATGATAAGCTAAATTGAGTGAAAAATATAACTTCACAATTGAGAACGAGATCTTTTAATAGAAATAAGTTGTTTGGCAAATTATATTATGTGTAATGGTGTTGCCTAAAAAATTATATTATTTGTAATTATAATTGTGCTATCAAAGGAAAATTATATCGAGTTTGGTGAGTAGCTATTATAATACATAAGTTACTACTGATTTGTAATTATGTGTGTAGAAATAGAATGATGAATTTAAGACTATTTGGGCATTATAGTTGATGATTGTGCTTATGCTTATACTAAGGCTACTAACCCTTCTTAATAGGTAGTTACAAACTAGTTATTGTTGGGCTTTAGTAAGACAATCATCTATAATGAAGTGACTAGTATTCTAGGTGTTTGAGGCCATTATATATGGATAGGTAGATTGTTAATGGTAGAAACATGGTTGATACGAGAAGGGACATTGAAAGAGTAGTTGTAAATCAGTTGCAATGGTGAAATGAGACATCATTGTAGATAGTCTTAGTGCACTAAACTATCAATGATTGATATCGATACTATAATTAGAATAAGATGATAAATTCTTGATTTTGGTGATAGGATTTGTAGACCCTCACATGTGAATAAGTATGGGACATATATGTGTGTGATATTGAAATCTAAGTTATTCTAAGCCAAAATCACCATTTGAACCATATTGAACCGTAAAATTTGGTTCTTTCCTAATAACTAATGTAGTTGATTTGCAATTAGATTCAAGGAAAATTGAAATACTTTAGGGTTCAACTTAGCCTCGTATTTCATGCAACCATTTGAACCAACTAAACTATATTGGTAAAATATAAGAAGTATTTTTAGCATTTATAGAAGAATCTCCATTCCTATTTTTGTATCTTAGTTTTATTTAGATCAATTTATTTACATTCTTTATGATAAAGTTGAGCTAATATAAACCTCAAAACTCTATATTTTGTATCTCTTGGTAATAGTTCTCTTTTCAAATTAGTTATTTGTATCTTGTTTATAAGAAGAGGCCAGCAAAGAAAAAATTGAGAAATTAAAATTTAATTGATTTGTGTACAATGATAAAATCATTACAAAATAAAATAGAAACATAAGATAAAGGAAAAAAAAAATATTTATAGAAGAGTACTAATGCATTTCAATTACTTTCCTAATTTGATCAAATTGCTTTGAAGTAGTTCAAAATTGTGGGACTCAAATATAAAATGTTATTTGCTATTGTTTTTAGACTCCTTCCTCTATCCAAAATTTTGTTTCGAAATATACTACTTAAGTAATAAAGGTCCCGTTTGGCTTATCTTTTTTTTTTTTTTTAACCTGTATCTTATATGATTTTGTTTCATAATTTTTATTTTGTAATTATAATGAAGATGGTAAATGTAGTGTTAGAATTATGAAATGAAATTCTACATATTTTTAAGATAAAAGATTTAAAAAGATATATTTTATGCATTGGATATAATTATTTTAATTGGTATTTTTATAAATATGAATAAAGTAAATGGTAGATAAATACAATTTTATTGGGATTTGTTGAGTAAGTAATTAGAAAATGAGTATATATAGAATAATACTTCCATCTTTTTTGTGTCTTATTCTTGTCAAATGAAGATTCAAGTAGACACAAAAAGATACCAATAAGATAGAAAAGAGATGAACCAAATGAAGCTAAGATCTACTAAAAGAGTTGTTAGAGTGACTTATCTACTAGAAAAAACAATGATGAGCATTTTTTTTTTCAAAGAAATTAAAGGAAAAGAAAGAACATTTCACTATTCATGTTTTTACCATTAAAATAAAGTATAGTAAGGCCCTAAAACATGAGGAGTTACAACTTGCCATTTGTCTTTATAAACTATTGACACATCAGGCATCCTAAACATCAAACTTGTTTGAAAGTTCTCTAAATTTTTTTTTGATATCTACCAACATCCTTTGCATTCTCTAAATAACAATAATGTTTCTCAAGATCTAATAACCAATATTAAATAAATGTACTAAATGTAATGCCTCACTTCTTAAGGTATTTACTTATACTTTTCTTAACACTTGATGCTTAAAAAATGGTTCATTATGCTATTCCTAAGTTAAGGATAAGGCTAAAATTGAAACCAATTTGTTAACTCAAACTCTATTGTGTAAATTTTCGATAAAACTTTTTTCAATTAATATAAAATAACACAACAAAGCTTCATAAAATATGGGCTTCATTTAAGATATCATATTTCACTTTATCACTTAACTCATAATCCAAATAGAATAATAAACTTTTACATTCAAAACCTTAATATTAAAAACTCATAGGTAGCACTATGACCTTCCTACAAACTTGCTTTCAAGAACTTAATCTAAAACTCTATAGTTAATCACTCTCTCTTTCACCCAACCTAGTCTCCAGGTCTTACCTTGTTTTATCTTCAGTATTGTACCTAAGGTTAGACAAGCTAGCTCCTTAGTTTAGGTTTTAAGCTAAGAAAGTACAAAACTAAATACAAAAAGCACAGCAATCAAGTATTCTAAATCACAACAAGTATATATCATATATTTGATAATCCTAATATCATCAATAACTCAAGCACATTCAAATCATCGAACTAATACCAAGCATATGCGCAACAATTCATGCATCATATGAATGCCATGCTAATGTATGTGATATGCACCAATACTATTATCTTAGCTAGCCTCAATCATATCCGATTAGTCGACACTCCCAAGCATTTGGTTACAAAGTCTAGGAACCTAAGGTAATATGGAGTTGCTAAAAGCCAATATGTAGCTAGCTTAGCTAAAACCACATGAAATGGCTAGAAAAACTCGACATCTAGCCTAGCTAAAACCACACGAAGTAGCTATAACTGATTGAGCAATGCATCTCTACAGACTAAAAACGCAACTCAGGAATATCTCAAGTTCAGAAATTGATTATAGCTTCTTCATTTCTTCTCTCTTTTTAGCAAACTATATATTATTATGATCTTTATATAGAGAACCATGCAATTATCTTAGGGCATTAAATTGACTAAAAAGTAACATTATAAAAAATGCCTTTTTGTAATTTCAATTTGATTGTATATTATCCTAGTTAGCTAAATAATCCATATTATTCTCAATAGCTTATCATTACACATAAATCCATACTAATCCACATTGATAAGCAAGTATTCTTTAGGAAAATACCAAGCTTGAGTCATGTATGTATTATAAATATTAGTAGTTTTATTTATAATATATCAATATAGTCAAGATATAGCAAAACAGTTGCTCTTTATAGAATAAATAGTAAATTAATCCGATTAATTCCACAAAAAATACTACAAACTCATAAAAATATATTGTTTCATGTCCAGTTATGAAAGATATTAAATTATCCCATTAGATATAGTTTCCAAATTATTGATTTTAGGTTTGATTTTACTAAAAATTAGCTTAAATTAGTTCAATAATCAAATTTAATTACAATATCACAAATAAACATTGTAAATATCATTACTAGATTCCAGAAATCACGTAAAGTGGAATTCATCAAGAAATTATTTGAAGAACCCTTTCATTTTCTTAAATTGTAAAACATGGTAGATTTAGCAAATTAATTTTAATAAATTCTAAACCTATAGTTTATAAAAAATTATTTTTATGTAAATTAAATATATCATATGAGGAATATATATACAAAAAATTAGCTAAAAAAAAACGTCATTTACTATTTTTTAAAATTAATACAAAATTAATTGGAACATGATGGTTTCTTAAGAAACCTATATAAGAATTTCTAATTTAAAATTTTGAGTAGATATTTTGATTCGAAATGCAAAAATACTTAGGGAAACTATTGATATTTTGATTCTACATACAAAAATATTTAGAGAAACCAAGTTTTATAAATTTTAAACATTTTTTTTATATTTTTAATAATTTTAGAAAGTTATAGGTAGAAATTTAACTTGGTTGGTTCACTGGCTACCGAATCTCTATTGGTGGTGAGGCATTATTGGTCAAACTTCTTACAGTGGCCATCTCAACTACTAAAGCCCCAACATATCAAGTTAAAGCTAGCTACATGAAACCCAATGACCAAGCCACATCCCCTGTTTTTTCTATATTTTCTAAAAATTAATGTTACTTGTTATTTTTATCTCTTTCCTACCGATTCTAAGTTGCTAAAATGTTGAAAATAAAGTGGTGTTAATGAATTTATAGGCTTAAATTTGGTTTGGGTTAAAAAGGTGGTGCCAAGTGTGGACTACATGTCAATTTTCTATTAATTTATAACATAAGGTGACATTTTCTCCTTTAATTGTTGATCACTCACCATTTTAGTCCAATCCCAAGCTACCATGATCTAATTTGGATTGGATTGATGACTAATCACTTGATTTTTTAAATAATTTTGACTATCTTATATTAATTTATCTATATTTTTTTTATAATTTTATATTAATATATGTGCATATTTTATACATATTATGCATATTCAACATATGTAGAACCATATTATATGATTTCACTTCTTTTTATTATTTTGATAAGTTAAATAACTTAATAATAATAATAGTTGTAACATCCTACAACATCCTCATATAAGTTAGGATCACTATAGCTAAAATTCTTGTATCCTTCATCACCTATACCTAAAACTAAAAACAAGGAATTCCTCAAATGATGAGCAAAACATAGTACATGATATTCATGCACATGCGTACGAGTAAGCAAAACTTTCACAACCACACACGATTCCTTATAGTTAATGCATTAACTACAAATTTTGAATCTTTATTTTAGTTTAGCAACCGATACAATTCTGACTCCTAAAACTTGGAGTAAATCACGATTCCGAGCAAGAAAAATATAATACTATATAAATATTGGTATTAGGTCCTTCCTAACACCCTAAAAACCAAGAATCCACCTAGAATTACCTAGATTATTTCAATGTGGAACTCCATTTAGGACACTGTCACGCAAATATCACTAAGGTGCCAACCAAAGATCACCAATCCTCTTGGTCCCTTGAACCAGCCAAGCATAAACAACATACAATTATTAAGGCCATATATTAGTTAAGCTCAGTTAACTTTCTAACCTACATGCACAAACATCAAACAATTATCCCATACCTATTTCTTGAGAATAACTAGTAGAATCTATGTTAAAGATCCCATTGGTATCAATACCTATAACACAACATAAAGACAATGCTTTAGAATTCTTTTTGCTTATCTAACTAGGTTCTTAAGTTCAAACTTAACATTCTTAAGGTTTTAGACCCGTTTTAAACATGTAAACTAACTTATGATTGATTTGGTTACATTGTAGGAGGTTGAAGAAAATAATTAAGGAGAAAGGTAGAGCTTATAAGACCACACTTCGGGATCACAGTTGTGTACCATAGTCATAATTCCCTTCCAAAAACCATAACAAGATTATGCTTAAGGATCATGGCTGTAGACCTTAGTCGTGAACCTCTCAGCCTCAAATTTCTTCAAATTTCCTCGCCCACACTTCATATTAGTATGTCCCTAAGGATTATGAGCAAGATTATGCCCATGTTCTTAGGTTGTGCTCTCCTTACTTTCCAAATCTCCTCTCCAACACTTAACCCTTTGTAGCATAACTCAAACTCCAATACAACTCTACTTTTCGATCAACCCCGTTAACAACCTCAATCCCCTTAAATGAAATATCCTCCTTATTTAACAGTCAATCACCAGCAATTAATAAATCTAAACCTTAATCAATCTCTCCAACAAATCACCAAAAACTAAAAAATAACAACAACAAAGATTGAAAACTTTTTGTAGGGGCTAAGATCTAACACTTCCTTCAATTCTTTGTCGGTTAGAAACCTAGATAAACTATGATAATTCATTTCTCCCTTTGCCTTAGGCGGAAAACGAATTTCTCTTAGGCCAACTCATGAGATTCACTAAAACACCATCATATATCACACTTAATTTGATTTTCTTCATCAATCTAAAAATTAATTGTTTAATACTTACTCAATCTCATATGAGAACTTTTGTTCAAACCAACAATACATGAGGGACAGGAAAAGAATAACTATTACCCTAGTCCTTTGCCTTTATAGACCCGTGTTTCCAATTTTTATGAAATACCAATAACACTTCAGTCCCATTGTTTAATAATCCCTTTTATTTATTATTTCATTATTATTATTCTTTCTCTCTCTTTTTTTAATGGACTTTAACAGTATATAATCAATATTGAAAGATATACTTTGAAAAAAAAAAGAAAAAAAGAACATATCTAAGGTGAAAAATATGAAGAGTTTCATTTTTAGGTATTGCAACAAAAGCAATGCGTGGTCCATTTTGGGTATATCCAATAAATTCACACAATATCAGTCTCATGAAATCTTAAAAATAGGTCAACCCAGTTATTTGTTGAGAGCCATAATGTAATGTAGCAACTCTTACAGCATCATTAAATGCTGAAATTAATTTTCATGTCCCCTGCCTACCCTCTATCCGTGATACTAGGCGGGGGCTGTGCTTTAAAGCTGTGTCTTCGTTAATCTCCACGGTCCGTCCTTTTCTTCTTCTTTACTTATTCAGAAGCTCCATTCTTGCGATTTAAGTTTGCTTTTTGTGTTATAATTGATGAGTCCTTCAGAATGAAGTAAAACAGTCGTGAATCATGAATGATCTGTTGGGTCTTCATCAATACTAGTGTACCATGTATTTGTAAAAATAAACCAGAAGATGGATGGTCAGAATTAAATCAACTAATATATCGAGTTTAGTTTAATGTTGCAAAGTACAAGATGAACTCGGATGTATTACTGAAAGCATATTACATGTGAAGCCTAATTGTATCTTGGAGGGCTAAATTGGGAAAAATTATTAAGTAGACACAATACATTAGACTGGGTATTCTCCGCCAGGTTTAGTATCTTGATAAAGGGAGTAACTAAAGAAAGTAATAAGATATTTCAAAGTGTTAACCGGTTGTAATAATATTTAAGAGAGGATCGCTAGTGTGGATCGCTTCTCAAGTATTTTAATCATGAAATTATAGATATTAACTTATTAGATGAAGGGTGTGTTTATTTCACCAAAACTATTTTTTCGGGGCGCTTTTTTCAATTTTTTTTGTTAACAACATTTATTACAATAAATAGTTTTGAACCGTAAAATATTATTAGAGATTGTTTCAAGATGATGCAAATACTAATAACTTCTTGATTGTTAAAATCACAATTTTACTATTTATTTGAATATATATAAATGATAAAATTGTAAGTTTGTAGAATTATATATTAAATTTTATATTTTTACTAAAATTCTGCATATAAAAAATTTTATATTTTTTTAATTAAAAAAATATTATAAAATCATAAACTTATAAAATCGTATATTTTACATGTGATTTTAATAATTATGAATGACTTATAATGGAGATGATTGTAGTGGTTACTGGTGAACCATCAAAGATGGTATTTAACTGCAACAAATGCTGATAGAAAGTAAGGAGCACAATTTACTCTTTCGAAAAATGAAAATCATTCTCTCTTTTTCCATATACATTTTATGATGCAATGTATAGCGTAAAAAATATAAATACATGAAGACCAAAACTTTTATTACCGTAAAAGATATCAATATAACTATTCGTAGTGTATTTATAGTGTCATAATCCTATAATAACCAAGGAAACTGAATGAAATACAAATCCTAATAAATCACAAAAAAAAAAAAGATACAATTTTCCTAAAATAATATTAAATCTTCTATAACCTGTATTTTGCCAAAACAAGCAAATTTGACTTCTAAAACAACACTAAATAGCGACCATTTGCTTTAAGCCATAATAGACTCAAATCAATCTTGACATATTGCGGGCTACACGTCTCTCTACATGGAAAAAGTTATGATATTTTAAAATTGACTAAGGTTCGACTTAAAATCAGAATTGAGAATCATAAACTAAAGCTTCTAGCTTCTTATGGTTCTGATTAATTATGCTTTTGATAATAACTTTTAGATGAATCTAATCCACTCCTAATTTCTTTCTTTCCGGCTTTTGATGATTTGAATGGTTCACAACTTATAATCCTAACTTATATATATCATTTTACATGATAATTAAGCATACCACCCACAACCATCTTATCCCATTATTAATTGTCTCTAAAAACTATTCATAATTACAACCTCTTGAACTAGCTGCGAAAATATTTATAGTTTAAGATTTTGATTATAATAAATATATAAAAAAAAGAAAAGATAAATTCAAATAATGTATTGGTATTTTAATTGTCTTTTAATGGAGTGTATCTTATATTGGGGCAATGATGCGTAGTGAATGTAATCTATTCAAGATAATTGCATACACATCCCATTAGTATAAGCTTCTAGGGCTAACTCATGTAGAAAAATTTACTACCGTCTACTAATATGGATATCTCTCACAAGGTTCAATATGTGTATGCTTTCTTTTCCTACGACAATATGCGCCTCGTTAACTTAATTTAGTTTTTAATATCCCTAACATTCGTGTTAAGATAGTTACCTCGAAATATTCATGATGACCTACATCAGCATCAGTCATAAAAAGTAAACTAATTGCCAAAAGCAAAAAAATAAAGAAAAGATGAAAATGGATAAAATGTGAAGATAATACATTTGATAATTGCAGAACTTGTTCGAGATTCCGGTAGATTTAACGTAGATAACTTGAATTATATATATAATTCATAGAAATATTCTCATAAATATTCTAATTTGTCACCCATCCATTGACTGCAGAAATGCTTTCAAATTAGATGGCGTCCTCCATGATGAACTTTCTTTCATTTTTTTTTTCTTCTTTTATCATAATACCTAACAAATACACTCATTTTCTGAGTAGTTAAAAAAAAAAAAAAAAACCAAAGCACCCTCCTACTCTCGCACAGAGTAGGCCTCATCTTTTTGGGCCCATGGTGATAGATGGAAGAGAAGTGCTTCCAAGGCTGGGCTTACGCAATGCTTGTCTCCTGCACTTATCAACTCATGCACACGTCATGCATGTAGGTGTCATCTTGCACTTAATTGGAGATGTAGTAATCTCATGCCCTGATCAAGGGATACTATGCGTCAACTAGTATTTCATTGGGATTTTGTTGGATAAAAGTCGCAGTTATGAATATGATATAAAATATAATAATATATTTATAATTTTATATTTTTATCCGAATCTGTATTTTTATATGACATTTATAATTGCAACTTTATATACAACGGCTTGACCTAATAATTTGTCAAATTTATTAGCAAGTTCGTATAATTTTAGGCCCCATCATCTTTCTCTTTTTTCGAGGAAAAAAGGTCAAAAAGTAAAATTTTAATTTAAATGTTTACTTAATTTTTTTTATTTTTATATTTTTAATTTTATTTGAATTTTAATGTTCTCAAACTCTTATAGAAATAGAACTTCCATCAAATCATTTTGAATTTTTGTCCATCCATATAACATGAGTACAACAATTTGATAATATTAAATATATTTAATTATATAATATAATAAAAATAATACAAAGTATAAATAAATTATTAAAGTTAAGAAAAAGTTGCTAAAAAAGGATGTACACTTGAGCCGTCTTAACTGACTACTTCAAGACTAGTCAAAAGTTGACATACACGTTATATGGATGGAAATCTAATAGATTTAATAGAATTATAATTTTTTTTCAAATTTTAAAATATTAAGAACTCAAATAAAAGGAGGAAAAAAAATATTATGACTCAAATAAAAAAGTAGATAAATAGTCAACTTAATCTAAAAGTAGTTAATAATTAAGTTAACAAATGTTAACGAGTTCATTTTAACCACGTGGTTGAAAAATTTCTATCTAGTGTTTATCTATTTTTTATTACCTAGCTTTATATACCATTAATTAATATCTCCTACAATCCATGTAGGCCACATCAAACACCTACCAATAGGGAGATAATCCCTAGGCCAAAAATAGTTAATAATTGAGATAATAAATACTAATGAACCATTTAATCCACTTAAGTCAAAAGTTTTTAACTAATGTTGTGTTGAATGTTGATATATTATTCACTACTTAACCTTACATACAACTATTTAATATCTTCTACAGTTTATGTAGAACTCCATTCACATTCTCTAATCACATTAGGTATCACAAAAATATTAAGAATTGAAAATGAAAACCACATCACTTGTCAATTATGGTGTTGTACATAACTCCATTAATATAGAAGTACATCTCTATATCTATTATAGAAAAGTGTGTAAGCCAGATAAAGGTCGTGAACATTAAGGCAAGCCTTATCAAAGAAGTTTTATTGAATGGAGAGCCCACTTTGAAAATCATTCATTTGTGTCCACCCTTTGCTTCAACAAGAATCATACAGGGATTGCTAATGTCATACCAATGGAGATGCATGCGTAGAGCGATATGCTCAACATTATAATTGTCCTCTCTAACACTTAATTGTAGTAAAAAAGTGAAGTTCTTACGATAGACTACATAGTTCCCTTGGCTATTCATGATAGCTATTGTTTATGGATCAAAGGTCATATGTTGTATTGGTAACAAAGAAATAGCTCGAAAGTTAGAATTAGAAGGATTAAGTTAAGAGACTAAACATCACTACAAATCTATCTTAGAAAGGCTTGGACTTTGGGAACCTACCTTCTTTACTGTCCTTGAAACCAATGAGGAGAGGAAAGGATAAGTGCCTAACAAGACATATAACATAGGTAGTATGGGTCTTTAAATATATAAATGAAAGAAGTTGTTAAAGAGAATGTAGCCCAACAAACCTGTTGGTTACACACGATTAGGTTTACATTGAATGTAAACATCTACATAAGTAGCATTTGGGATTTATCCCTTAAAAGTTGTTGAATTGAGGATGTAACTTGATAAGCTATTGTAAAAAGGACTCATCTATTCATCAAACGTAATAAGCAAGTCTCCATCCTTTCTTTAGAAGAAGCAAAAGTGGAGTTGGGATTGTGTATTGAATACAAGGCATTAAATAAGTTGACAATGAGGAAGCATTATACTACTCTTATCATTATCAAGTTAATGTTTTAGCTCAGTGTGGTTAAGTACTTCACTAAGCTTAATCTTTGTTTTAAATATGTACATTGGATCTTATGATGATGGGCATAAGCATATACAAGATGTACAACCTATTATGGTTATAAGTTTGAAATTTTGCCTTAATGTCTTGCTAATGTTCTTACCACATTTTATATACTAATAAATAATTCTTTATGTGAATTTATAGGAGTTTGACCTTTGATGATATTCTTACATATAGGAAGTCCTCTGAAGATCACATAGCATTTAAAAGTTGTACATGAAGAGATGGAATAATTCTAATCATAAATGTGTTAAATGGGAGTATGTCCTAAGCATTCGTAGCTTACATTTTTGCAATGACTCATCAAGTTAAGTTAGCACTACAATTTGAGCACATATGAGATAGCATTTGAGTTAGGAACACATAGCCTATATCATATTTTCACCGATTAGAGATGAAATATCCCAAAAATTCATAAGTTATTTTGTGAAAAAGAAAAGGGATTTTTTGAACGTTATTCAAAGCGAAGATTCCAAATTTTAAAGCTAGATTTAATTATCTCTTTGCCCTTTACCTAAATTTGATAAGCCATTCCTAAAGAAGAATTTTTATGGTTCAATAAAGAGTACTAAATTATTGAAAACTCAATTTGAGGCAAAAAGGAATATTTGAAGTTCAACTAAAAAAGATGTTCTACACTTTAGGGGTAATTTTTTGAACATGACCAAAATGCCCCTATACCTGATTTTCATAAGAAATGTAAAAAATAAAGTTTAGAGTGTTTCAAATGGTGATTTGAGGAATAAACAATCTCATTCGAAGTGTTAATTAAGTTGGATTTGCTAAAAACCCTAATTACGACTTTTAAGGCATTCTTTTGAATTTTGGGCATTGAAATCTTAGTGGGTCTCACCTTATCTATTTATGATGAGTTTACTTAGGAGAAGTAGCTATTCTATTCCTCCTTATTCCTTAAAACACCTTTATTATGGTGTTTATTTTGTGAAGTCTCAATTTCATATGAATCCAAAATCCTAAGGAATCTAAATTCTAAAAAAAATAAGAATCCACATTCCTCATCAAAAACTAAGAATCTTAATATGAGGAGAAAAGACACCTACTATCTTTCTCTTCTTCTTCTTCTTCTATAACTCAACCAATGCACTACTACAACTCCTTCATAAAACACCATGCAACACCACCACAAATAAACCACCACTTATAGACACTAGTTACCATCACTACTTATAGCTACATTTGGAATTTCGCTTGCCTATCATGCATACAATTGCTATAGTCAAGGCTCCAACAAAAGGAGGAAGGGGGAAGGTCAGGAAAGGGAGAGAGAGAACAACACCACTACTATATCCAATTCAGGGAAAATATTTATTTAATTGTTGGGCAATGACTTTTACACAAGTAATTTACTTTGGCCATTAGTTGTGTACAATTTATCGTGGAAATCGTTTATTGAATCTATATCAAGTGGTTATAGATTTGTCGTTCCTACCAATGCTTAGACAATTTGCTTATAAAGACAAAGCATACGAACAATCAATGTTGTATTCATTGTAAATGCAAGTCAATATGAGAGTAAAGATGTCACAATCTATGGGCCGACCTAGCCGTAGCAAGTTGTCGTATATTGTATAAAAAACTATAGATTAATTTTCCTTCCAATCGATAACCTTTTATACGATATACAAGGCTACTATACAACTAGTTATTTAAAAGTTATATAGGTAAAGATAATATCACAATATATACAATAATATAATATTTCATACAGTAACATTAATATATAAGTAATATAAGATCTTAAGTCTCAAAATACTAGTAGTCGAATTACATTAATAGAGAGAGTAGTCCTATATAGCTACTAGTATCATAACATAAAATATCATTCAAATATTAATTGATAATATTTCTACACATCTATATTCACTCGAACTCTCTACTTTTACACAATTCTCAAAATTACCAAACTGACCTCAGGTATGCTTCGGCTAAAAGTTGTAAACAAGTCCTCTTACATTAAAAGCTTATAAGGGTGTAAGTAATAAAGCTTCGTAAGTTATCCCTCAACCAGATAGATAAGCAAGTTATTTAGTAATTAATTTCAAACATATGAATGTATAATCAAGTAGAATGTTACACAAATACATATAGTTGATCAGGTATTGTATGTAACTCAGATTTAATGCCTTTCGAAGTTAGGATTGGAAAATATACAGTATCAATTAAATCTAAGTATCATACTTGAACTTATATAACTACGAAACTCCATGTTTTGTATTTAAGATAAAATAGTCTATTTAATTTCAATTTTAAAAACTAAGTTCCATGTATGATTGTAAGTGGGCCTTTATAGTCTACACTCACCTGTAAACATAAGCTTTTGGACTCGACCCTTATCTAAGTGGTTGACGCTTCTAATGCTTGGTAATCCTGTGAGCCAAGGTAAGATCATGTTGTATGAGTGCATCATACTAAAACACTTTAGTTTCAATATATAGAAATAACTCTTACATGGCCTCTTGTTACTTTCATGTGATGTGATCGCCAGAATAATTACAATATAATGCATGTTTATGCATGATTCAGTTTAATTTAATAAAGTTAAATATGCTTAAGTCTAATTATTAGGCGAGTAACCAATATTACAAACAACTAAATTTCCTATAATTATCTAAAATGCAACAAACAACCTATTGTAACAATTTAAAGTATTTTCATATGGCAACCAATCAATATCGATCACATGTAGATCCTAAATCCCATACACATCAATCAATTTATTATAAATATTTAAATGTCACTATCTACAAGTACAAACAAGTATGGAATTATTAGGAATAATTACTTGGTCATAATATAAATTGGGGATGGTAGCAGTCGGTAAGGAGATTGGTATTTTCGTTAGGTCACTTGATAATTAAAGAATAAAAGATAGTAAGTATCCAAGTAAAATAATTATTATATGTAAGTATTTATTTAAAAATCTACTTAAATTTTCTATTTATCTTATATAATTTCCTAGTTTGAGCTTTTTCTTCAATCTTATATAACCTTTTCGTCTTAACTCCAATTTTTACAATCTTATAATTAATCTTTATTGTTTTCGGATGTATTTTCATGTAGTAAGGTCCGTTGTGGATGTTGGAACTCACATTTTCTATTATAAGCCTAAAATGTTAAGAATTTATTTATTTTTTTCCCAATGTTTTTATTTACCATTTTGAGCTTTCCTTTAATAATTTTATTGATTGGATTTTCTTTATTTCTAATAACGACTTATATAGTTTCTAAATTCTTATATTTTCTAAATATATTTAATTTTGGGTTCATTTGGTAATAATTTCTTTATTTTACTATTTTAAGCTTAAATCATTAATTATCTTAATTTTTTTGTTACAATTATAATTTTCTAATTAATTTATTATTATTATTTTAGAAATTTTTGGTTTTAATTAAAAAATTAGGAAAGCTAATATGGTACCTTTTTATTGGTTTACGTTGCAATTTTCTTAATTTTTTCAAATTTTTATTTTTTTTCCAATTTGTAATATTACGATATACATATATATAATACTTTAAATATTTACTTGTAGAAAAATAACTTCTATTCTTTACTTAAAGATCACATCTAGTATATGTACATATATGTATATATTTATACTTATTAATTTATTTTAAGAAAATCAAGTGTTAGTACACTTATATATGTATTTTCTATATATGTACATAATTAAATATGTATACTATACTATATGTATATTTATTTAAACCTTAGAAAAACAGAGTAATATATAAACATATAGGCACATATGTATACTCCTATATTTTACTACTTATATATATATATATAAGTATTTATACTATTTCACAATATTTCTTAGACAATATATATATATAAGTATTTATACTATTTCACAATATTTCTTAGACATATGTATATTGAAGTACACTTTATATTGTTTATATTTACATATATTATAAATACAAATGAACCGTATATATATATATACTAAATATGTATAACATATATATTATATATATATATATATAGATAGATATACATACATAAATATTTAAGAAGAGGAAAATTTACACTTATATGCAAATACATATACTTATAATTTTTATTATAAATGATGGTAGAAACACATATAGCTCCTACTACATATTTCTACCTCAACAATACTAACAAGTACATATAAACATAAAAAAAATACACAAAAACTTATATTACAAATAAAACTAAAATAACATAAGAAATCTTTAATTACTTTGATCTTGAAATTCTTGAAGATGAGGCTTTTTATTTCCTGTTGAAATTAGTAGTAAGGTGATGATGTAAATGAAGTAAGTTGTGGAAGCTATAATTGAGTGATAGTTGAAGGAAAAGAAGAAAAACAAAAGAAAGGAAGTTAGAAAGAGAGAGGGGATGTTGTTGGTCTAAATGGGAAAGAAGAAGACTTAGTATTTTAATTCAAAGTTTGAAAGGAAAAGAAAAGTAAAGTAACTTTTAGAGGGTGACATTTGGCTTATGGTAGAGGAGAAAAGAAAAGAAGGAAAAAAGATAATGTGAAAATGATTGACTTTACTTTATCTTTAATTTCAATTTTCTCACATGTGATAGATCTTATGGGACAAATGGCAGTCAAAATTTGGAAGGGGAAAAGAAGAAAAGAAAAAGGGAAGAAAGAAAGAAGGAAAATTTAGAAAATTAATTTTTGACTTTTCTTGATGTTTTTCTTACTTTTAGGTAATGTTTAGGATAAAATATGATATAACTACAAAAAAATATAGGGTATAAAATTAATACCTACTATATAATACATGAATGTAAAATATATAGTAAAATTAAATCAAAATAAATAAGTTAATATAAAACAATCACACATATATATACACATATGTGACACCACAATTAATCATAGGTTAGTGTTTATAATCTTATTAATTTACTTAATTATTTTGTTATTCTTCTTCATTTATTAATATTTGAAAATTATTTATATCTGTTCATTAGCAATTTAACGGAATTAAGCGCATCTATCAATAATTTTACTAGATTAAGGTTTTATCACTGTTATGATAAATTTATAGGTTTTATAAGCTTAGAGTTTTAATTTTAGGATTTTTATCAAGTTCATGTTTAATTTCTTATATTTACAAGTACATAAGATTTAGGATTTTTTTATATGTGATTAGGGTTTTGATTAATATATTAAGGTTTTTTTCATTCATAGTGAATTCAAGTTTATAATCCAGTTAAATTTCTCATTCATCATGATCCAAAGAAGTTGTTAAAGAGAATTTAGCTTACTAGATTTGTTGGTTACCTGATTAAGTTTGCATTGTTGCACTAAGGATGTATATTAACAAGCTATTGTAAAAAGGACTCATCTATGCATCAAATGCAACAAACATGACTCTATCCTTTCTATAGAAGAAGTAGAGTGGAGTTTAGGATTGTGTATTGAATACAAAGCATTAAGTAACTTGACAATGAGGATGACGTTATCTTACTCTTGTCATTATTCGGTTGGTGAATTAGTAAAGTATGGTTAAGTACTTGTCTCAAATATGTATAGATGATCTTATGATGATACAGATAGGCTTATGATGTATAACCAATTATGATACTTATCAATTTCCAATTTTGCTTTAATGTCCTACTAATTCTCCTGCCACATTTTGTATATTGATAAATATTTCCCTAAGTGAATTTTTAGGAATTTAACCTTTGATGATATTTTTGTGTATAAAGAGACCTTTGAAGATTACATAGTGTTTAAAATTATACAAAAATTGAAGAGATGGATTAATCATGTCATAAATGCATTAAGTGTAAGGATGTAATAAGCATCGCACTTTTACATGACTCATCAAGTCAAGTTTTTACCACAATTTGAGTGCATATGAGGTAGCATTTGAATTAGGAACACATGACCTATATATTACTTTCACCTATTAAAGATGGAAAGAGATGGCGATTTATGGGAGAGAGACTAACCGACACCTCTTAAGGATTACTAGGAGTTGTATCCTTGGTAGGAAACTTAAGTAAAGTTCTAAAGAATGTATACACCACATCATATAGGTATTGCATTTAGCTCCATAGCCAATTGACTAAAAGCTTTTATCTATAGACTTGTATGAACCTTTGTATTTACTACTTAATACTTCACTTGCATGAGAGTTGGGATTTAATTTTATTGGATGAAATGATTTTTGAGGCTTTTAAGTCAAGATTTAGTTCCTTGACACTAAGTTAGATATTGGGTGTATGAGTCATATCCATAGTGACAAGGGAGAGTGATGATAGTATATAGTGATTTAGGTGGCTATTGGAAACTTTCCACATGAGTATAGGAAATTAAGAGAATTTAGAGGCGTCTAATCCAAATTCTTAAAGAGCTGTATGCATCCTACATGAAGTTTGCTAATGATAGGTATATCTTTGTTAAGATACAACATAAATGATATAAGAATAAGAGTAGAAATTTATTATTCTTAATTACCATATTAAAACTTGTAGAATTTTGGGAAGAAATTCTCACTAACTATTTTTGGAGAGGTTAAGGAGGAAAAATTGAACAAATCCATACATATCTTTTATATACAAAGGAGATATATATCATTCATTATTATTCAAGTATTATAATGAGTTATGACTCATTAGACCAAACATAGGATGTTGAGACTATAAAGTGAGGATTCACTTAGGCATTTATATGAAGGATGGTGTAATAGGATATCGGAGGTAGTGCTATTCATAAAGCTAAGTTGAACTAAAGCAAAATGTAGTTCCTTTATCTTTTTGATCAATTTGCAGTTACATTTGGATAAGATTCCAATGATTTGTAATTCGATTAGGGAGATTGAACTGAATTGAACCACTTAACTCGAGCCAATCCATTTCCTCTTTGTTTTTAATTTGCTTTTATATAATCTTTTATATGTGTTACTGGTGTCATCTCATGATCATATTGGTAAATACTTTAGATTAGAAAGGCCTATGATAAGGTATAATTAGGCTTGCAAAACAGAAAATTATGAGTGGATAGTCGGGAGAATTGTTAAGCATAACCACTTCAATACTTAAGTTAGAGAGTTGTAGGAAAGAAATAATAGCAAGATAGCTATAGAGCGTATAGATGTGGTTGTAGAGAGGGCTACCAATGGTGTTGAAGGGTTATTTGTAGTAAAGGAGATGGAAATAAATCCAACAAGTAGATCTTCATCAAGGAAACTGTATCTTGACGGTTATTGAAAGCATAACAACTCATTAACTTATGAATGTGGTGGATACAACTAGCCTTCCATTTTAGAGATTAATCCTTTACCTAACGAGCATTTACCTCTAGCTGGATATTTTGAATAAGTTAGCTAGCCTACTAGAGGTCAGGCCTTGATGCTCTATATGTTGGGTCACTAAGATGTCAGTAGCTCGGACAAGCAAGAGAGCCTAAACAAGGACTCCAATAGCTTATACTAAGTTAAGGATAGGTTGAGTAAGGGCCTAAACAACTTAGCTCATAGCCTAAATAGGTCAATATGGTTTTAAGGGGCTTATATCCAAAATAATCTATTAACAACTTGTTTATATGGTATAACAATATATGTAGCCAATCATTTATTTTTCCTCTTTATTCTAATTTTTATAAAGTTTGAATATTTAAAATTGAATAGGTATGAATGAAGTTAGACACTTGAAGTTGAATGAGAGCTTAGAGATTAAATGAGATATGAGATACTTTTTCATAAATTATTTGAAATTTACCATTTTATTTATAGGCTTTGAACCACATTTTATATTGTTTTCATGGCAAATAAAGCCTTCCTTTTTTAGACTATTAGTATTGTATGTTATGGGATGGCATCATACTAGATAACAAGCAGTAATGGAGTAAGTTTTTTTTTTTTTTTAATATTTCATCATTATTTTGCTCAATCTTTTGCTTAATTTTGTTATTATTCAATATTGATGATTTAGTAGGAAACTTATATTGTTATTTGCTTATTTGAGGGGATTTATTATTTATGATTCTTTTGTTTTAACATCTATATGTGCAGTTATAATCCAACTATTAAATTTTCTAATTGAAATCTTGCATTGAAATGTACAAGTAAAAATTATAATGGGAGATGTATATTATATACAATGAAATGTGATGAGGATAACTAGGAACCTTTAAAGGTGGTTTAAGTCGAGCCAAAATAAGCTAAACTGTGTTTAAAATTGTTTGATTCAAAATTCTAAACCGTTAAAATTGTTCAGTTTATAGAGAGTTTGAATCAAAATGTTTCAAATATAGTTTTTCAAATATAATTCAATTTTATTCGTCTTAAATTGAACCGAATGCTACGCCGCCCCTCGTATCATCATTCCTAACCAAGGTGTGCATAAATAATCTTCATGTTGCCTTTTCCAAAGGAAGATTACTTTTATGCATAATTTATTAATATTTTCCAAGTATACTACCATCCATTCAAATGCCAGCTTTCAATAGTTCGTATTTTTCCGAGCATATTTCGTGTATGCTTTCAATTAAATAAAGAAATGAAGAATGAAGAGATGCTTTAGTTTCACTGTATATACTAAACTACTTTGAACTTTTATAGTCTTATTAGGTGCTGAAAATATTACGAAATGCTAAAATATAAGTAAGTAGATAAATGTAATATTATATTGAATGTATTTCATATTTCTTTCCACGTCCAACCGCGTTTGCAGTTTTTCTAAAAGGGTCAAATCTTCTTATGTCCTTGAGAGTATCCCATGAAAAAGGATTCATCTAGACCCGAACGTTACGTAAAAGATTCTGTAACAAATAAGATGAAATAAAAATTTAATATTAGCCAACATACAGTACTTGGATTAGGTTGTGATTGAAAAATAGATAAATTTAAGTAGTTAATTGTAAAATTAATAAAATTTAAATAGTTAATTATAAAAAGAAAAGAAAAAAATCATGTTACTCGGATTAAGTTGTTGATTGAGAAATTTAGAGTACTAATTGTAAATTTTTCTAGATCATTTATCGTATTTGGAATAGGTTGTTGATTGAAAAATGGATAAAATTCAAGTAAGTAATTGCAAAAATTAGTAAAATTCAATTGGTTAATTGCAAAAAGGGAAAAAATTTAGATATTAAATTAGCGGTTTTAAAATTTAGGGAGTTGACTAAGGTCATAATAGATAAGTCTCCCCATAGTTGTGATAATATCTGGGAAAAAGAAAATTTAAATAATTAATTGTAAAATAAATAAAGTAAAAGTATCAATCAAATATAATATCTACCCTATATCAAATAAATACTAATAAGAGTTATAAATATTTTTATCGCATTAAATTTTTATTTATTGCGTCATAATTGACGTGAAATGTGATCCAAACTCTTTTGCTTGCTAGAGGTGCACACATCCGTCACCTTTTTGCTCTCACACGTCCACAGGTGTCCCATTTAGTCATCACTGTATCAGCTCATTTTCAGTATTTATAGTTGCCATTGGCTTTGCCTCCATAGCCACTTCAACCTACATAAACGAACCGACCCTCCACGTGAAGGCATAAAACGCCAACTAAAATTGCGAAAATACAAACCCCACCCCACCCCAAATCCCCCACCCCCACACCAACATAGTAAAAAAAAATGGAAAATAAGGAAGGTAAAGTCTCGAAAAATGGAGGTGATGAGAAACAAGAAGTGCCCTTAATGGCACTAAACCATGTCTCAAGACTATGTAGGTCCGTGAAGGATTCCATTGAGTTTTACACAAAAGTACTTGGTTTCGTATTGATTGAGAGACCACAAGCTTTTGATTTTGATGGTGCTTGGCTGTTCAATTATGGGTTAGGGATTCACTTGGTCCAAGCCAAAGACGAGGATAGGTTGCCTGATGATAAAGAAAGGTTGGATCCTATGGATAATCACATCTCCTTTCAGGTATATATTATTTATATTATTCCAAATTGATTACATGTTGATGTTAAATAGTTTTATCTCCTTTATATTAAACATGTGCGTCGTAAGTGTATTTTCGTTATACACCCAATTCACTTATATTCGTACTAGCAAAATCATTGTAAAAGCAAAAGACTTAGCCAATTGGTCTAGTTTGATTGTTCCATCAAATATCAGACTCGATTTTCGATAAAAAAAAAAAAAAAGGCAATAAGCAAAACCCAAACCTCAATTTGACATACTCAATTCGAAGATATTTAGAAGAGATAGAGTGAGATTACCAGCATTTATGTACAAAATGAAGAGGAGAGGTAACTTGTTCAAAAGGCCCTGAAAATTCTTTAATAAAGAAAAGGGTCAAAAAATAACCAAAAAATATTAAGGATTTTGAGCCTGATAACATGCAAAATTTTGGAAGAATAAAAATAAAGGGATAAGCAAAAGAAATTAGTGATTTTGAGAGCAGAATATGTATATTGTATTTACTCGAGTTAATTGTGAGAATAGGGTCAAAGGAAAAGAAGGAAATTGGTTTCAATATAAACAGGGCATAACCTAAAACACCAAAAGGGTTCTTAGCGATACTACTATCATGATCCCGAAGCAAATTAAATATGTATTCGAATTTATTCGTGTTTATGTACTCACTCATAAATGGGGCCCATGGGCCTCATACGTCTCATGGTTTTCCTGCATACTATGATTTTCAAATCGACTTTATCATTCTTGTTTATTACAATGAAGGTCGCTAAAGATAAATGGGCCAGGATAGAAAGAAGTGTCGCAATAGCTACTCCTAAGTCCTAACCCCATATAATTAAGCACTAATGGGAGTAAGGAGTCAATTTCCAAGTAATCACAGTTTCGAATTTTCAGTAATCGTCCTTCTAATCTAACCACGCTTTCAGCAAAAACAAATCGAATTCGTGCCGAGATAGTCCTTGGACATCCGTTCCCATAATAAAATGTTAAACGGATAGGATCTCCCATATGCATTTGGTCCTGTTGAATTTCTAACCCATAATATGATTGACAAGATCTTTACGGTAACTCGATTTTGGTAGAGCTGGTCTATGGATTTTCTTTATTTATTTATTTTTTTTCATATACACTTATTCTCTGTCAAGCATAAATGAATTAATAATTGTTTTAGGATTTACATCTATAACTTTTGCTCGTAGTCCAATTAGATCTGTACTAGTATAATATTTTGTACTAGTATAATATTTTAGGGTAAATGTCGCTTTTGATACTTATATTTTGTTAATTTTTATAATTAATTACCTGAAATTTAAGAGTATCCAAACATCTTTGTTTTTATAATCAGCTATTTAGTCTATGCTTATTTTGATAATTAATTATCTAAACTTTGCCCATTTTGTAATTAATTACCTGATCTAGGTGTTACAAATGTCTTCCAAAAATTTTTTGGTAATGTATTGAAGTTGTTACAGTATAGGTAGTTAACTGCAAAAATAAGTAAAATCCTTATAGCAAATGTGACATTCACTATATATATATATATATATATATATATTTCTAATTGATATGCCTAATCGCATGCTTTACTGCATCCACGTCTATGCGTAAATATTTTCACATTCTTAAGTGAAATGAATCAACTGGATATGCAGTGTGAAAATGTGGAAGCTCTGGTGCAGAAACTCGAGGACCACAGCATAAAGTACATGAAGAGAACCGTGGAACACGACAAGAACAGAACTAAGATCGATCAGATCTTTTTCAAAGACCCAGATGGTTTCATGATTGAGATATGCAGCTGTGAGAACCTGAAGCTTGTACGTCAAGGTTCCCTGGGTGAAATCAAGCTTCCTTCTGATCGCCATACTCCACCCATTGAACTCAACAATGGTGGAAATGTTAATAGTAGTAGTAGTTAAGGAAACAGACGATGGTTCTTCAGTTCTTGGATCAGCGAGTTTTGATAAGCTGATCTTCTTTATCCTTCACTGGGAGACACTGAATTAAGTTATTAAATCTTTTTTAAGTTTCATTATCTTGCTCTCGGAAACTCGCCGATTAATGCAACAACTGCTGCCTATAAATTGTCAGAAAGACAAGGATTTGACAACGGGTTATTTGCTGGGCAATGGATACTCTCAATCTACATTTTCTGACATTTTTTTTGAGTCCAAGCTTTCTGTATTGTGATCTGCGAAACAAATAACAGAAGGCAACGATTGAGAGAAGAGGAAGAAAGAAAGAATGAAGTACTGAACTGAGAATGAAAAGGCCACTTTGATCATTGCTTCGAGACTACTAAATAAAGGACAGCTATAAAAACAGAAAGCTTAACAAACCTAACTAACTGGAAGGTATTTTAAAATATCTGTGCATAAAAGAAAAGTAAAACATTAAGGAAAATAAATAACACAAACAAATATAGATATATTTATATCTAATCTAATGTCAGGATTGTAGATTTGAACATGATAAAAATCGTCTTTATTTAGCCAAAGGAACATGTGAAGGGCTTTGTATCATATCCTAAAACCACACATTTCAAACCTCGTGCACTCAATTTGTCAGTTAGAACAGGTTATTGTGCAACATAGCATAAACACCCAATAGTGCGGAGATGATCATAGTCAGGTTTTTTTTGAAATAAAATAAAAGCTCATATGGTGATTTTCAATGTAAGAGAGACATAGGCATGCAATTAATCAAGTATGTAGCAACTAAAATGCATTCACTCCATAATTCTTTTTAGGAATGTTAGCATGCAACTTAATAGCTGTTGCATAGCTCTAGAAGTATTCAACAAATGTCCATGTTTTCATTCTATCTGGCTTGTTATGGTGTATATGTTGTTGTTCTTTGATGATATATTCCCAACTTCGCAAACAACTCTTTACAAGCAAATGACATAAACTCTATGGCATTATCTGTTGTAATAGTTTTAGGTATAAAAAAATTTGCTAAACCAGACTGCACTTGAGATTTATTATTCAACATGAATGTCTATGTACATCTACTGTGATAATCTAAGATAGTTAAAAAATGGTTAGCTTTAGTCAATGGTGTAACCACATATGGCTCCCATAAATCAACATGCACTAGGTCAAAAACATATTTCGAATATGAATTACTTCGAGGAAAAGGAATTCTATGAACTTTGGAAACATTACAAGTGTCACAACATAGATCCTTTGCAA
Organism: Lumnitzera littorea; assembly: GCA_024138015.1. Lineage (NCBI taxonomy): Eukaryota > Viridiplantae > Streptophyta > Magnoliopsida > Myrtales > Combretaceae > Lumnitzera > Lumnitzera littorea. The sequence continues at coordinate 11,911,067 of JAMXBB010000007.1, read as the reverse complement.
CAGGAACTTTACAGATACCAGGTCTATGAAGCCTATCAAATGAAATATGTCCTAGCCTAGCATGAACAAGTTGGAAATGTTCTTTGTTACAACTCAAAGTTGAAGGAAGACACAATTTATTTGAAACAGGAAAAGAGTCAAGAACATAAGACCACTAACAGTTCTAGCTGTAGTTGTGAAACCCCATAAATTTGCAATTAGGGTTGTAGTACCTAAACTTGGGGCATTTGTGAAAATTCTTTTATTAAGATTGATTATTCAAGACATGACCTCAACAATTAATCAAAGTAACCCGTGAGCTTGTACTATGGAAGATGAAATAACAAAACAACATTACAACTAAAAAGTTAAAAATAGTTATATAATTTGTCATTTATCAAAAACACTAAATTCGAAGTTCGATAATTAGTAAATTTTCGAGATAAACTATTTAAGAAATAGAATTAATAAATGGCATGAAATAATATACAATGGAGTATGTAAATACACCAAATTTATTAAATATGTAAAATATGTGCGCGTAAATTGAAAAAAAAAAAGGAGAAACCTTAAATATATATATTATCTAAAACACATGGACTTGGAACGTGCAAGTTGATGGATAGCAAAACTTGGAACTTTAAATTTCTAATACATTGGCTTACTCATGGACCAACACCTAGACATTACTATCCAACTTGCTAATTAACATAAAAAGCCGAGGATTTAGGTACAAGACCATGCAAAATACAAAAGTAACACAAGAGTTGGGATCTTTCCAAACATAGCACATTGTGTAAAGCAACTTGAGAGGATATTAAATCATCTCTTGAACCATTCATCAATTTTAATTCAATGAATCTGAAAGGAGCCTTATGGTCGATTGGAGAGACTGGAAATCCATCGGTGGCCATCACGAGTTCTATTTCAAGTTAACAACTTCAACTAATTTTCAAAATAGTTGAATCAACGCATTTAATTCCCATAAAATCCAGGCAAGTTCTGTTTTGGCTTTATTTAAATGTAGTAATTTTGTGAATTTAATTAATGTTATAGAAGCAGTTAGGAATTAAGTTTAGATTAGCATGATATAACGACTGTAATTTAAGATCCATAGTGATATTTTACTTTAATCTCTTTGCTGTTATACAAATTAAGGTAATTTGGGACTTATACAGGACGAAGGTAATATCGCATTATAGCAATTGGTTAATTAAATATTTGTGATAACTTACGGGCTAAAATATAGACAAGTAAAAATATCAGTTTTTTTGTGAAGACAAGCGACAGACTCGTTGGCAGAATAATTTTATATGATTTCCGGATCATACTGTAGTTTTGCGGAACTAATTCATAAGGACTACTAATTTTATCATTAATAAATAAGGATGTGGAACAAATCCAATTTGATAGCTCTATTTATTAATTGTGAGAGTGGATGCTTTGAAATTCGATACTGACATGTTGGCTGACTATGGGCGTTGTGTTAATGTAATGTAATATTTGTTGATGTATTAATGGTTTAAATGCTACTCATATCAACCTTTGACAGGACATAATTAACAAGAAATTAGAATAATAAATATTGTGATACATGTTATTGGCTGAACTACTCAAAGAATGAGATGATTTTATTGTAGTAAATTTTGGATAGCTGTATGATAACATGAATAGGATATAACATCTATGGAAGATATCATCTTATATATATATAATAATAATAATTATTCAAAAACTTGAATATAATTTTATGAATAAAAATTTTAGTTCGTTACAAATGCATGAACGTATCTCATATAATATTTGGATAATTGCATCAAGAGTCATGTAAGATGCAATTCTTCATATTATCTACTCGATGTGCAATTTAAATATGCTACATAGAGATACGCTTATATACGCAAACCAATTCAATATGTGAGTAAAAGTATTTCCCTTATGTATACTTTACTTATGCACATATATTAACTATATAAAATGCCAATTATGTAAGAAGTATATATATGTTATTATTATATTAAACATTTGAACCATGTAATAATATACAAGAATATATATATATATATATATGTCATAATAAACCATATAATTGTACATTTACTTTAAACTAGTGATTTATGAATATATATGTATATGCATATATAGTTCTCTTGTGTGAGTTGTAATATTATACATACATACATGCACATGCACATACACATACGCATACACACACACGCGCGCACACGACAAAATTTAGTACGTAACTATACTTTATTTCGATGATGAGGGAATTCGATAAATTATAATATATAAAGTTTTTATATTTGATGACCATAACAATCGATTATAAAGACGTGATAGTAAGTTAAAAAGTAAGTTAATCAGAATAATGTTTTCATAAGCCTTGTAAATACTAAAGTTTTATAGTATCATACATAATGGACATAAACAAAGACATAAACTTAGAGCTTCCTAAGTACACATAATGCTAAGTAAGTTGAGATTATGACTTTACTGTTGGTTGAGATACTATATCAAAGTGTTTAGAGGCTTTAAGAGTACATTTATTTGTGGTTGTAGATTAGCTATCTATACACATGTTATGTATGTGATTGGTCTTTTGTTTTGCAATGGGAGATAAACTTCTTGGCGTACTGTTCTATGAGATTTTATATTATTGTATTATATGGTCTTGTTTGGCCACTCTTAAATAAAACTAATAATGAATTGATCATTAATGTAACTAGATATGTATAGCAACTTGTTAAGAGAGCGATTAAGTGTATTGGACCAAATAACGACTCCTTTCGATGAGGATAGTTGAAATGATTATTTCCCTATTCTTAGTTGAATTAAGTGGCAAATGAGGAGGTCATGATAAGATTAGGGGCCGTGATTTGAAAGTAGTCACGGAATGAGGGTGTTCTTTATTACACAAGACTAGGTTTGGTCTAATTGGAGTTGCGATAAACTCCTTAATCTAGGTTAGAGTTAATGTAATTTCTTTAACCTTATAATAGACCTGATAACATTGCGCAATGTTGTAAGTGATTGATTGTATTATATTTCATTATAATTAATGACCTTATTTGTATTTGTATAGTACTTTTCTGTCTTTATTCCGCTTACTAAGCTAGTTGTGCTTATATTCTTATAGACTATTTTGCAAGTGATAAGTAAAAGTTTAAGATGTACAAATATAACTATTCTCAAGTTAGTGCATGGTTAGCTGGGAAAGTAAGAAAGGAAGATTAGCTGAATCTAGGCTTTTGATTTTCTTTTTGTCTAAGGAAACTAATTAGGAATCCTTAGGATACTCACTAATTTTTTTATTTTATTGTAAATAGACTTTAAGTCCTATGGTTTTTGTAAACTCTTAGTGTGAATTATAACTCTTTATGTGGAAATACTTATATAAGTACTATTATATTATTGAATAATACGTTTAGATATTTTGAAACGTTGTGCTACGGGTTTTATTAATAACGAGTGTTTAACTGGATGCTTTAAGCTGATTAAGTTATGTACACCTTATATATACTATATCTATGATAGTAGTTGTGAAGTTAATTTCTATCTTAGGTTAGTTTATATAGTGTGAATGTTACGTTTTCTTCTATTCAGGGCGTAACGGTTTTATTCCTGTGGTCCTATAAAACACAACAATGATTAGTGAATTTCGCAATCAGACTTTGGTCTTGTAAGAGCTTATTCATTGATAATAGATTATGTGTAAATTCAGGAGTAAGAAAAACATCCTTCAACATAAGACTCGGAAGAATTTTGATTATGCCAATTTTGGTTACATGCTTATACGATCCATTAGGCAATCATATAGGTATAGGCTTATTTAAAACTTATTTATGTGAAAACAAAGATTCATTAGGAGATATATAATCTGTAGCTTTTGTGTTTATGATTTAAGACATATGACTAATATTGGATACAACTAAACAACTATGCTGTGAAATCGAATTTCTAGTACAATGAAACATACTTACTGATTGAATTAGACTAGCTACAACATCTTGATCTATAAGAGGTGCTTTTCCTTTCATCATTATCATCATCTCCTGGCAAACCTTTGGCACCAGATTATGATCAATAGTTACACCTATACCACTAGTATTAGAATCAATGTTAGCAAACTCATGATCAAAAGGAGTTTCAAAACAAGGTTCACTTCTTCTCTCTTCACACGAAAATAAAGCTAATCTTGAATTCTTGTTCTTCTTAGTAATCCTTTTTACTTTGTACCAATCAGGATATCCTATAATTTGAAAGCATGTTTCAATTTTGTGTCCATCTGATTTGTGGTGTTTATAGAAACCTTTATTCCTTGTTGATTGTGCCTTTTTCTTCTCAACATTCTCTTCATTTGATAGGTAAACAAATGAATCAAATCCAACATTCAAACTTGTAGTTATTTACCTTTGAGTTTCAACTTGTTAAACTAAGTAAAAAGTGTGGTTGACAAATGGTAATGGATCCAGTCCTAAAGTTTCACTACAAATATGCTCAAAACCTTCAGATAAGCCCAAGAGAAATTGTACTAGTTTATGTTCATAATCAAATTTTGCAATTCTAGTTCGAACATCGCAGCTAAAATAAGCCAAACGTCCATAAGTACATTTAGGACATGGCCTCAAAACTTGTAATTTATCCTAAATCTTCTTAAGTTTATTATAATAGCTTGTAATAGAAGCATTTCCCTATTTTAGATTGCATATTTCCTGTTGCAATTGGTAAACTAGAGGACCATTAGTATATCCATATTGCTCTTCATTCTCAAGCTAAAGATCTCGAGCCGACTAAACATATAGGTAATTAGGTGACATTTCTGAACTCATCGAGTTTAGCAGCCATGATCGAACTATGTAGTCACATCTCACCCACTTGATTAGATCAAGTGAGTCATCCTTAGGTTTTAGAATAGAACCATTAATAAAACTGAGTTTTAATTTGGCACCTAGTCTTAGTTTTATTGACCTATTCCAAGTGATGAAATTCTCCTCGTTAAACATTACATTACTAAGCATCATGTTTGGATCAATCAAAGAGATAAAATAGATCTATACTAATTTGATCTACTAAAGCCATTTTAGGATTGTAAATGGAAATGACTTATAGTTTCAGATGATAAGAATTTCAAAGATCTTACTAATGATTGATCAACTTATAGATAATCAAAATGCTTTTAGACAACTAATCTAACACTACACAACTGCTCTAATACCATGTGAGTCTAAGCTTTCTGTATTGTGTTCTACGAAACAAATAACAGAAGGCAATGATTGCTAATACTTGATATGAATATGGTGAAGAACTAGAGCAAAGGAAGAGAGAAAGAATGAAATACTTAATTGAGAATGAAAAGGCTACTTCGATTATTGCTTCATGATGTACTTAAACAAGTGTGATGGAGTAATAGACTGCTAAATAAAGGATAGCTATAAAAATAGAAAGCTTAACAAACCTAACTAATTGGAAGGTATTCTAAAATACATGTGCATAAAAGAAGTGCAAAACATAAAGGAAAATAAATAATACAAACAAATATAGATATATTTACATTTTTTTTCTCCTTCTAAATACTTATGTTTGATTGACGATGGATTATAAGGAAGAAGTAATATCATTATTACATCACAATGTATTTTAAACATAAAGATGCTATGGGCATTGATTTGAGGAAAATTAGAAGGATATGTTTACGATTATCCTAATAGTAAGTCAACCTTCTCTAGCTTTTCTTTCTTCCATTCATATTATTATTTTGCATCATATTGTCATTCTAATTAACTCTACTAGAATCCTATGTTGATAGAAATAAATTGGGAAATTAAATACATAATCTATACATCCTATTAATAAATAAACCAAAGTAAACAATTATCATTTAGTCGGTGGATAGCCAAATGAGTGACGATTTGAAATAGAATGATGATTTTTTACTTGTATAATAGCAATCATATGATTAAAAGAATAATTATTTTTTTAATATTTTACAATACTTTCATATCTACTCACGAGATATAAAAATAAGTATGAGAACAGTTGTTATTTCTCCATTCCATTCTTGAGAAATTATATTTTATTTTTGTCCTATTTGATTCCGTATCTCAAACGTGCCAATGTCATTCAATCAATTGTTCCATTTATTTTAGTGGAAACAATTCTTGTTTGGCAACTAATCAAACTCCCTATTCGTGGTTGGAGTTAATCACACGAAAGTTAACTCGAAATAAAAGGGGGAGGAAAAAATTTCAAGATATAGCTTATAATGTGATTTTTATTCGCACAAATGGTCATTTTCTCGCTAGTTGGCTTTACGCTTCTTTTCGGTTCGACATTTCGGTTCCCTCTTCAGCCTGGGTATATTTTTAACGACCACTGCTTCGTAGCTTGCAAAACCAAAATCACGTTCATTTACAGTTACTTGGAAGTCAAGTCCACAAATATTCCATAATTTAATCCGTTAATTAACCCTCAAAAAGAAATTCATTATTAATTAAGAAAAAGATAAGTGTTAGTTCGGGGACCGATTGCTTACTTGGCACCTATGTGTACTTTATCGTTTTCACCCATGTTCACAGAGATTCCTTGTGTTGGTTAGCTTTCTCTAGTTGACCTGATCAAACCATGTTGCTGTTTAAAATCTGCCAAAACCCCATGATTTATATATAACACACAGTGAAAGGCCTCATGTTTCAATAGTCTTCCTTAAAACACGAAACAATGAACCTCCAAGTTGCTATATTAATGTTCTGGTTGTGTTGCGTTTTGGTAAGAAATGGCATGGAAGTTACAGCATCACAAAACGTTATGGATTCTTCCCATGAATCCATGTCTGAAAAGCAGCCTTATAGGACCTCCTTTCACTTCCAAACTCCGAAGAACTGGCTCAATGGTATCATTCTCACTCGAGTCCTTAAACAGTCTCCGTTGAACTATTCTGTCTTATATCATCAAGCTTTGCTGTTCACTTACTAGATTGATAGAAAGTTTGATTTGTTACTTTGTTTTTGCTTCAATTTTGTTTCTTCCTGATGCTGGACATCGTCTGCTGGAGGAGAGTGTAAATTGGTGCTCTTGATTTTGCAGATCCTAATGGTAAGTTCTGAATTTTCTTTCTGTACTTGAGCATGAACATTTAGCCATGATATTTAATCAAAGATCTTTTTTCCACTAGAAGGAAACCAGTGCGATTCTTCAAGAAATTATATTTCAAATCTTTCAATTAATCAAAGTCATGTATGTTTTTTTCTTTTAAAGATAAATAGATGAAAATATGTCGCATTGAGTAGCATATTCAGACTTTTTGAATGGATTGGCACAAATTTTAATTCATGTCTATTCCAATTGCTGATGTGATTACTTGGCAAATGGGAAATATATGATTGGTTATTTTATTAGTCATATGTGATGAAAACCATGAAGAGATGAGGGTTGTAGAATTGCGCATAAAGTGTTACTCAAATCTCATTCTGCCCTGAGATGTCTTCGATTTACATGATCTAGGTCCTATGTACTATAATGGAGTATATCACTTGTTCTACCAATACAATCCCTATGGTCCAGTTTTTGGTGATAAAATGGTGTGGGCACATTCTGTTTCTTATGATCTTGTCAACTGGATTATTCTCAAAAATGCACTTGAACCGTCCGAACCATACGACATCAACAGTTGCTGGTCCGGTTCTACCACCATCCTTCAAGGAAATAAACCAGTCATATTCTACACCGGAATAGATTCAAATCACCGTCAAGTTCAAAACCTGGCTTTTCCTAGGAATTTGTCCAATCCGTTTCTTGAAGAATGGATCAAGTATGAGAACAACCCTGTTATTGATCTACCTGAAGGGGTTCGGCCAGACAATTTTAGAGATCCAACGACTGCCTGGCAGGGTCCAGATGATAAGTGGAAAGTGATTGTTGGAAGCTTCAAGGACGAACAAGGAATGGCATTTCTCTATGAAAGTGATGACTTCTTCCAATGGAAAAGATACGAGCATCCTTTTTACGCATCCATCAAGACCGGCATGTGGGAGTGTCCAGATTTCTACCCAGTGCCCATTAATAGCACGAATGGAGTGGACACCTCAACTCAAAACGCGAGTGTGAAACATGTCATGAAGACAAGTTTCAATAGTCATGACTACTATATCCTAGGCACTTATGATTCAAAGGAGGAAAAGTTTATACCAGACATCGATTTCACTGGAACCACTTTGGACTTGAGGCATGATTATGGGAAGTTTTATGCTTCAAAGACATTCTTTGATGGTCGAAAGAACAGGAGAATATTGTTTAGTTGGGTCAATGAATCAGACAGCACCGAGGATGACATCAGAAAGGGCTGGTCGGGACTTCAGGTAAGTTGAATGATTCATGTTAGCTTTCGCGTTTCTAGATGATTTAACTGGAAATGAAAAAATATCGTAAGTATGATTTTTATGACTCACCCTATGCATTTCTGCACTTTATTGCAGTCAATTCCAAGGCAAGTCTGGCTTGATCGAAATGGAAAGCAACTGATTCACTGGCCTGTTGAGGAAATCAATACTTTGCGTGACAAGCAAATAAGCATTAATTCCTTAACACTTGAAAGGGGTGCAGTAATGGAAGTCCCGGGTATTACAGCAGCCCAGGTACACAATCATAAATCCTTAAATCCACCATTATCTAGTATTATCAAATGATTGATTTATGGAACCCTTACCGATTGCTTTGAATCGAATTTGATACTTCTAGGCGGATGTAGAAGTTTTTTTTGAACTGCCTAAACTTGAAGAGACCGAGCATTTGGATCATAATTGGTTGGATCCACAACTTCTCTGCAGCAGCAAAGATGCATTACAACATGGGAAACATGGGCCATTTGGATTGTTAGCATTGGCAACAAAGGATCTAACAGAGCAAACTGCAATTTATTTCCAGATATTTAGACGCCAAAACAGATATGCTATCCTCATTTGTAGTGATCAAAGCCGGTAACAAAGCAGAAACTATTGATTTCATTTTGCCAAGTATTCTGTATACTAATGGTACGCTTGGGGTTGAGCTTCCACAGGTCTTCTCTGAAGAAGGATGTTGACAAGACTACATATGGAGCTTTTCTTGATTTAGATCCCACTGTTGAAAACATATCATTGAGAAGCTTGGTATGTTCATGTACTTTTTTAGGTTTATCTTTCATTAATATTTTCACATATAAGATATTAGAGATATATATTGGCCATAATATCCATTTTATTTAACTTGAAAATGACAAAACTTTGCAGATGGACCACTCAATCATAGAGAGCTTTGCTGATGAAGGGAGAGTATGCATCACAACAAGAGTCTACCCAACGTTGGCTTTGGACGAGGCAGCACATTTGTATGCATTTAACAATGGAACTGCAAATGTGAAAATATCCAAATTGAATGCTTGGAGTATGAAGAAAGCACTTATAGTTAACAAAGACGCTTTTGGGCTTATTGAGGATCATATTTTGAAAGAAGAAGGTGCATACACAAGAACATCATGGTGAAATATTTTTTTAAGCTCGTGGTGATCCCATATCATGAGTCCATTCAAGTGCTATGATTTGTATACTCAATGTTTTTTCTACATTCGATTTCAAACTCCGTCGATTTGATTGTGCTATTCCTGATGCTAAATTGCAAGGGGGGTACCGATGGGTACTGATCATTCACCACAATGAAGAGTAAAGGATCAATCATGGCTTGAGCAACAAAAATACATTTGTTGATTATTTAGACGAAGTTAACTGCCTGATTTTTAACATCAAAACTCATTGAACATTACTTATAATAATTGAGAATTATAAATAAGAATTAAAGATCTTAAATATCCATGCTTGTTCTGCAAGACATTCTTATCATCACTATCTAAAGTTCTAATTCAGTATTTGATGCAAATAAAATCCTTGGAATTTACAAGCGACAGCAAGTATATTGCTGTTAAAGATGCAATAAATGAGCAACATTATGCTGGAAACGATAGAACAACTTTGGGATTTTAGCAAAAAGACCAGATCATAAATTAATTTTGATGCTACTAAAGTGAGAAGCACCTACAACCATAATATCTTACATTTACTAAGGGAAACAAAGTGGTAGTAAGAAAGATATGTTAAATAGATTATAGTTGATGTTTATATTGTAGTGTAGGCTAGAGTAAAAATGGATCGACCCACTAACTATTTGGCCTGACAATGTATGTAATACTTGTTTGCTAGTGCTAAGGTCGATAACCACTATAGATATGGACTAGTGATGTCAGCAGTAGAAAAAATTAATTAGGATTTTTGACTAAGTGTAAGATCATTGGCTAGATCTAATTACTATGTACACTTATATTGAAGAATTGTAGCTGTAATCACTATTGTAATTGTTGATACAAGCTATTGAATGTAGCCCAACAAGCTCACTAGGCCAAAATGCCCAATTCCCATAAAACACTTGCCCAATACACATGATCAACCAGACACCACACTACCAAGCTGAACTAATCCCGCCCTTAGGATGAATAACCATACCACTGACCAACCCCTCTCTCAATCATAGACCACCCTGATTTCAATATCAAAATAGTGGCTTGCTCCTTACATTCTCGAGAGGAAATACCTCTTCTATGAATCACTTCGGCTCGACCGCACCACTCACATCACATTAACTATGATGTGATAATTAGCTGCTCACCCCATACTGGCTAGTATGGTCAAAGTGTATGGAACCAGATGCTCCTAATAGGAAAAGACAAACACATAAGCTTGAAGGTAATCATTTCTCCTACCAATGTCAAAAAGTCTTATTATCATGCCTAAATTTTTTAACCATGCAACCGGATTTGGTAGAGGTATAAGAAAGTGCCCTATAAATACTCCTTCCTTAAAAAATACAGGAGGTACAAAGAACAAGGATAGCTGAATCCTTCCAAAAGCTTAGAATCTGTTTCTTTCATTATGTTGCATTTCACACATGCATCTTCGATAGCTCCCTCCCAAGCTTCCCTTCCCTCCCTCTGCCTGACTTAACTATCAGAGTTGCCATGCCAAATAATCCCTGACATAGTGACCCACCCATGTCTGTTTTGCTAGAAGCTCCCCTGACCATTCAGGCCTTACGGTTATGGCCCATTCCACTCTAAGAGGCTTAGAGACTCTACCTATACAAGACCTAGGATGATAGTAATGAAGTTTGATATTTTTACATAAAGTAATACATAAATATATATACAAGAGACTTAAGGTTATGCAAACTCGATGTTAGGAGTAAAAGACTGCTTTACCCCTTCATAATAATAATACAATTATATATATTCATAAGCATTTGGCATTATCGTTTTGGATTTTGTTTTAGGTGATGAGTCTATTGAGATGGTGATTGGTACGATTACCTAGGATAGGCATAGTAAGTGGGCGACCCAATTGCCTCTACGTATCTAAAAATTATATACCTAGCATGATCGTGCTCATACTTTTTGCGTACTAAGCTTAAAGTGCATATGTTAGTGCGTCTTGTTTTCTCCGGTGTGTTGGCCCACTTGCCGCCTACATGCCTTTAAATGGGCTTGGAAATTCATGGAATATATATATTTTTTCTAAATTTTGGGACATTTATTCATGTGTATAGTACTATTATATATTTTACGCTAAATTAAAGAGATAATTACTTTACAAAAAAAAAAAATAAGGAAAAAAAATTCTAATTTCATAAGTAGTTCATACAATTTCACTTAACACTAATGACCATTTGAATAATGTGATATGTAACGACCAACGTGCACAATGAATAACAATGTACACATACTACACATTACATAAAGCTTATTCATGTATACATATATACGTATGACATTTATATACACAAATATGTATGTATACCATAAATCTACATATAATATATATATGTATATACATATAAATATGTATGTACATGAAAAAAAAATATGCACACATAACATAAATACATATATGCAACATTTGCACATGTCGAGTATGTATGACACATGTACATTAGTATCTAAGTTTGTAACTACATATGCGATTATGCGTATTGCATACATACTTATAATATTTAAGTGTTATATATTTATATCGTATATATATATAAACATTTTTAACACATACGTATGTGACTATGCGTATTGCATACATACATATAATATATACGTATTATATATTTATATCATATATATATATATATATATATAAACATTTTTAACACATACATATGTTACGAACTATTTTCCTAAACCTATTTTTTACTTTTGTACATTATATAAAAAAGGTCTATTGTATGTAAAGCCTATGATTAAGGCTCGATCCACTCCGTAGAATGTTCTAGATGTGTCCGAATACATTGACCCTTAGTAAGTAAGGATAAATATAGTAGAGTAGGTGAGATTGTATAATAGCTGTTAGATTGATTAGATCTTACTCGTCCATTAATAGGGGCCCCTTGTATATAAGGTGATGACCTCCCTCATTTGTAAATTATCTAGAAATATAAGTCAGATACTTCCTTAAGTACTTCTTGTTCCTCTCTAAGTAAGTTTGCTCTTATAAGTTCTAGTGAGGAAAGCCAACTTAACCTCTCGAAAGAGTGCTTGGAAAGGTTAAGTGCCGTACATGAGAGCTAGTAAACACTCTGTACATGACATTTGTTATCAGAGCCAAATCTTAGAAGAGATGGTAGGATCATATGCTTTAAATGACCCTTTGTAGTATTCTGGAAGTCCTTTGACCCTATTGATGGATCAAGAACTCACCCTTAAAGAGAACGCCCCGAGAAGCAGAGCCTTAATTGAGGTAAGTGGAGTTAGCCATGGCTAACATGCTAGATCGAGTTTAAGGTGTCGAGGAAGGCTTAGAGAAGCTACAGAGGAAGTACGTAAGTGATATGCTAACAACCTTAAGTTGAGTTGTAGGCGATCTGCAAATATGGGATGCTGGCTTTGAAGAAATGGTGAAGTCTTTGAAGAAAAAGTTAAGAGATTAAGGGCTTAGGTCCAGCAACTTTGAGGTCAGATTTGGATCGAATCATGATGGGGTTATGGTAGTAGATTGCTTACCTTTGGACCCATCACCCAAGCTCGAATTAAAGGCTTTCAAGGTTTAGTTAGGAGGATTTTAAGATCCCAACTTGCCTAAGACGAACTCCAGTACCAAGAAAGCTAAAAGATAAACTTCCTGAAGGTGCATCTCAGACACACTCTGTTCCTTTCCGTTCATACCCTCATGCCGAGCTCATTGATGTCAACTTGCTATGTACTAGGAACCCCACTACTGACTTACTAAGTGCCAAGTTAGAGGTCACTATATGCCAAGCTCTCTTAACCCACTCTACTAAGTTACTACCTTACTTGATCACCTTGGCATCTTTCAATATAGCTTAGCAGTAGCACTCTAACACTTTACCATCTCCTATATGGCTACACTAACAAAATGTTACATGTCATTCACTTTTTCTTACATTGTACTATAGTCCTTTTCTTTAATTGTCACATATACCCCCTTAAATTGTCTTAGGTTTCTCATTTCTAGCATTACCTATTTCTATAAATTTATTTATTTCCTTGTTTCCTTAAAAACTTACTATAAATAGTCCTTTTTACTATAGCCATAATCATCTTATTCCATACAGTTAATGAATATTCCTCTTATTCTTCTTGTGAGACACCATTCTCTAAGTATATCCTTTTACACTCTTATCTAATCTTGTTCATAGCTCGAGGTTAGTAGCGAGTAAACCTTAGTATTAACTTGTGCATTATATCAAGTAAAGGCTAAGTCGTATCATGTTCGTTGGTGCGTTATATCTGATAAACAATTTCATTGAAGCTACTGTGTTTGCCAACCCATTTCTTCTTTCTTCAATATCTCAAAAGACCTATTGGTTACCTTCCCAACAGTAAGTCTTAAGGATCAAGTCAGCTCTTAGCATCAAAGCTTGAGATTACGAATAATAGCTAAGTGTTGTAGTGAACAATTCTTGTAATAGTGTGTATATTCTATTGTATTTTTTTTTTCTATTGAAATTCAAAGCAAGTGTTAGATTTACTGTACAATATTGTATTAGTAAATTTGTATGGAGTCTTTGTTGGGTGTGAACTTGTTGTAATCTTGTTAAGAAAATGTCGAATCTTAGTGTGCAAAGAGAGATAGGAGATATTGAGAGTAATGCCCTAGGATGAGGATGTATTAAGCAACAAACTCCTATAAGCTATAGATGAGCAAATACAAAACCTTATTGCTATCATGGCTAACTTAGTCATATTTATACAATGGTTAGTGGGGGTTTGACCACTAGAAAGAAATGTTGAATGAGGACAAGGAATGCAAGATAAGTTAAGAGGACAAGGTATGGAAATATGAGCTCTTAGTACCATGAATGTGCCATGTGTGTAACCTATTTGTGCTGAAGGGCGTATATGATGAAGACATGAGTTGGGTGAAGTTGAGGATGTGGAAGATGATCAAGCTGAGGATGAGTAGTTTCCTGAGTTTGACAAGCATAAACTCTGTACATAGAGAGGAACTGAGCACATTAAGATACATGTTTTAAGCTTCTCTAGAATTGGTAGCACTGATGAATACTTGGAATAGGAAGAGAAAATTGAAAAAATATTTGACTTCTATGATTATGAAGACTCAATACGTATTCATATAGCAGCTTTAGAGTTTTCTGTATATGCAGTCATGTGGTGGAAAAAAGTTGTAGACCATATGTCAATAAGTTCAACGAGAAATACAGACATGGAACGAAATGAAGAGAGTTTTGAGGAATAGATTTGTTCCAGAATAGTGTAAACAAGATACTTTCAAATGCCTCCCAATGCTCAAGCAAGGTAGTCAATCTATAGACGAGTATGTCCAAGAACTCCACTTGCTAATGATTCATTGCGATATTGATGAGCTAGAAGCACAGACATTAGCAAGGTTCATTTCTAGTCTGAGACTTAAGATTGGTAATATAGTAGAAGTATAGAGGCTTAGGAATCTGGATAAGACCATCTGAGTGGCATTAAGAGTCGAAAGGTAGAGGCAAAATCAGCTTAGCTGAACACCAAGCAGTTGACCTGGCCTGACGAGTAGGACTGGTATGCTAAGTAGACCTAGATATGATTGAACCCATTATAGTCCTAAGGTGGATCTCCGAGGTCATGTTTTAAGCAGACTTGATGAGGGTTGGGGTAAAACTAAGGTTGAGGAGCCCGAGGTCAGAGAAGACTAAGATTAGAGCTCAAGTAGGAAGACTAGGGAGATAAAGTGCTTCAAATGTCTTAGCTTCAGATATGTTGCTAGTCGATGTTTAAACAAACGTGTGATGACTATTAAAGGTGAGACCCTACAAATCGAAGTCTAAAGTGTAAGTAAAGGAGAAAAAGAGTTGGATGTTGATGATTTGATGAGTTTCAGGAAGATTTTAATGCTCAGATTCGACCTGAACTGGGAGAATATTGCATGGTTGTGCAGAGATCACTCATTTTATTTGCTGTTAATGAGAATGAATAATAAGAGAAAATCTTTCACATGAATTGTCAAGTGAATGGCAACCTGAATGCTATGATAATTGATTGAGGGAGTTGTGTCAATGTGATAGCACAAGGCATGGTGAAGGCTCTGAAGTTGCCGACCCATTCTCATCTTAAATCGTACAAGATACACTGGCTTAATAAGAAAAGAAGACTACCTGCTATCGAAAAAGTTAGAGTACCAATCACAATTAACGAGAGGTATAGGGATAAGGTATTGTGCAATGTCCTACCCATGTGTGCTTCATAGATACTTCTTAAGCAACCATGGCTATTCAACTTGAGAGTACTCTACGATCGGTATAGGAACACTTATATGTTCTAGAAAGATGGGAAAAAAGTTGTAATGACCCAATAAGCCCCAAAGAGGTCCAAGAATTGCAGGAGAAGGTTTCTAAATCCTTAGAGAAGAAGCCCTTAGTAATTTCCTAAGCGTAGTTTTCTAATGATGCTAAGAAGGAGGAGTTTGTACTCTTATTGGTTAGAAGACTTCTTAAGTTGATGGAGATCGGAGCATTACTTGCCGAGGTACAGACCTTACTCTAAGAATATGCTGACTTGTTTCTTACCAAGATATTGAAAGGCTTGCCCCCTATTAGAGGCATTAAGTATTGTATTGACCTTTAGCTTGATTCGGCCTTACCTAATTGACTTACTTATTAGCTCAATTTCGAATAAGCAGCTTAGTTGAAGAGATAAGTTAATGAGTCAATTGAGTATGGGTATGTCAGAGAAAGCATGAGCTTCTATGCCATGCTAACTATCTTAGTGCTGAAAAAGAATGGCTCATTGAGAATGTATATAGATAGCTAAGCTATTAATAAGATCATTGTCAAGTATTGATATCTAATTCTATGACTGGATGATATGTTAGACTTGCATGGTGCATGGGTATTTTCGATGGTTGATTTAAAGAGTGCCTATCACCAAATCATAATGAGACCTAGAGACAAGTGGAAGGCAACATTTAAGACGAAGGATGGCTACGTTGAGTTGTTAGTTATGTCGTTTGGATCTACGAATGTGTTGAGCACCTTCATGCAATTAATGAACCATGTTTTGAGACTCTTGATTAGTAAATGTGTTGTTGTTTACTTTGATGATATTTTGGTATATAATGCTAACCATATCTCTCTTATCACACACTTAAGGTTTGTATTTGATAGCCTCCATACTAAACAATTGTTTAGCAACTTGAAGAAATATACCCTCTACTAGAGTACAGTTATGTTCTTTGGATATGTTGTTTTAGGAAGAGGTATTCATGTTGATGATGAGAAAGTCAAAGCTATTCTTGAGTGGCTAACACTGAAGAGTGCTGCCGATATTAGGAGCTTTCATGGTTCAGCTTTATTTTATCAAGGTTTATTTAGAACTTCAGTTTCATAGCTATCCAACTAACCAAGCTAACTAGAAAGAACTTTGAATTCAAACAATCTGAGAAGGCTTAGAGCAGTTTTGATGAGATTAAGTCCAAGTTAACTTTTACCCCAATACTTTTACTACCAAACTTTGAGAAAGGTTTCGAATTGGAGTGTAACACTTTAAGAGTGGGTATTAGTGCTGTTCATTAACCTGTTGCATTTTTCAATGAAAAGCTTAGAGGTGCTGCTTTAAATTACTTAACATATGATAAGGAGTTCCATGCCCTTGTCTTAGCTCTTCAAAACTAGTAACATTACTTGTTACCTAAAGAGTTTATTATCTACACGGACCATGAGTCCCTCAAACACCTCTAAAGCCAACAAAAACTCTCCCAACATTACGCCAAGTGGGTTGAGTTCCTAGAAACTTTTTGCTATGTCATCAAGTACAAGAAGAGAAGTGCAAATACTATAGCAAATGCCTTTTTCTTGTCAGCATGTTCTTATTACGACATTGCAAGCTAAAATACTTGGGTTTAGTACCCTACCTTATCAGTATGGGCACAATCTGTACTTTAGACCCTTAGTGGCTAAGTGCAACATTGGAGGAGTAGTGGATGGGTTTTGCTTAAGTTAAGGATTTTTGATGAAGGGGAAATAAATCTATATACCAAGCAATTCTACCAAGGAATTACTTGTGTGGGAAGCCTATGTTGGGGGCTTAACTAGCTATTTTGGTAAAAAGAGAACTATTGAGCTATTGAAAGAACACTTCTATTAGCTTAGGATGATGAAGGACATGTAAAAAGTTCTTGAATGTTGCGAGTTATATAAGCGAGCTAAGGGAAGAAAGGAGCCATATGGGGAATATACACCTCTGCCTATACTTGAGCAGCTATGGACCGATCTAAGCATGGATTTCATGCTCAGCTTACCTAGAACAACCTGGAAACATGATTTTATTATGGTGGTGGTCGATTAATTCAGCAAAACGAGCCACTTCATCCCTTACCACAAAACTAATGATGCTTTATTTGTTGCTAATCTCTTTTTGCAATAGATTGTGTGGCTGCATGGTACTGTCTTAGATCGTGATTCAAAATTTATGAGCTTCTTTTAGAGAACACTATAGAAGAAGCTTGGCACTAAACTTACATTCAGTACTTCTTACCATCTATAGATAGACAACTAGATAGAGCTTGTAAACAGAACAGTATGTAACTTGCTTTGAGCTATAGTTGGTTGGAATCTATGTGATTAGGATCTCTGTTTGCCAGTCATACAGTCATAGAATTTGCTTATAACCACTTTACCTACAACTCAATAAGAAAGTAACCTTTCAAGGTTATCTACAAGCTTAATTCGAATTTACCACTAGATATGATTGTTAGCCTAACCTCTTAAAGAGAAAGTTAGTTAGGTTTGTAGTGTGCTAAGTAATTCTAGAGATTGTATTAGAAGGTTGCCGAGCAACTAGCTAGAACAATTGCTCAACATTGAGAATAAGGGAACAAAGGATAAAAATAAGTCATTTATAACCCAAGAGACCTTGTTTGGATTCACCTCAATAAGGAATGGTTCCCAAGAAGGAGAACTAATAAGTTGTCTCCCAAATCTAATGGCCCTTTTAGAGTTCTTCATAAGATTAATGACAATGCCTATAAGATAGAACTGTCCAAAGGATATAGACTTTTGTCGACCTTCAATGTTGTTGACCTAATGCCTTACATACTAGAAGAAGAAGACAACTAAGATTTGAGGGCAAATCTTTAATACCTTTAGGGAGTTGATGGGTTACTAACCTTCAAACTCATTACCCAAGCTTAACTCAAGGGCTTACAAGATCTAGTTAAGAGGATTATAACATCCCAACTAGGCTAAGACAAACTCTAGTACCAAGAAGGCCAGAAGATAAACTCCCTAGAAGCCCATCTATGTGCCAAAAATCCTATTGTCGACTTGCTAAGTGCTAAGGCAGAGGTCATTGTATGCTAAGCTCTCCTAACCTACTCTAATGAGTTGTTACCTCACTTAATCACCTCGAAATCCTTTAATGTAGCTCAGCAGTAGCATTCCAGCACTCTACCATCTCCAATACAACCATAATAACAAAATGCCACCTGTAATTTACTTTTTCTAACATTATACTATAATCCTTTTCTTTAATTGTTGCATATAACCCTTTGGGTTGTCTTAAGTTTCTCATTTCTAGCACTACTTATTCTTGTAAATTTATTTATTTTCTTGTTGCACTAAGGATTTACTATAAATAGTCTTTTTTACTATAGCTATAATTAGCTTATTCTATATTGTTAATGAATGTTCCTCTTGTTGTTCTTGCGAGATACCATTCTCCGAGTACATTCTTTTACACTCTTATCTAATCTTGTCTGTAACTCGAGATTAGTGGTGAGTGGATCTTAGTATTTACTTATGCATCATATTAAGTAAAGGCTAAGTTATGTCATGTCCATTGGTGCGCCATATTTGATAAATAGTTTCATAGAAGTTACTGTGTTTGCCGACCTATTCCTTCTTTCTTTGATATCTCAAAAGACCCATTGGTTACCTTCCTTACAGCAAGCCTTAGTGATCAACTCAATTGAACTCAGCTGCTAGGCACATTATCATATTGCAAGGTTGGATGTGCTCTTGAAATGCTAGGGAGATAGATAACTTACTCTAGAACTTGGAACAATACTTTGATACCATTGGTATCCTTGACGATGCATCAAGGTTAAGGGTAACTCCCATGTTCTTGGATGATGTGGCCACCCTATAGTAGAGAAGACAGGTTGTTGGAGCTTAACAAGAGGCTAGGGAGAATAAAGCATGGGAAGAATTCAAGATGAAGCTACGAGCCCAGTTTTACCCCAACAATGTCGAGAGGAATGCTTGAGCTAGTTTGAGACAATTGGAGTATAATGTATCTATTCGGGAGTATGTATGGGAGTTCTCAAAATTGTAGTTAGAGATTCTCAACATAAGAAATAAGGACACTATGTTCGCCTTTTGTAATGGCTTACAAGGGTAGGTTCAAATAGAGTTGGAGAGAAGAGGAGTCCAAACTCTAGTCTAAGCTATGGCTATAGCCAAGAGCCTCATAGAGTTCAAGTCAAGTGAATGACCCTGAAAAGAGGTAATAGAGGGTAGCCTTGAAAGAGGTGGGGGAGCTTGAGAAAAAAGGGACCTAAGCCTTAAAAGGAAAGAGGGAAATTGAGCTTAGAGGGATAAGCCTGTTATGAAAGAAAGGGAGTACCCTAGAAGGAGACCCTCTTGCTTCGTGTGTGGAGGGGCATATAAATCAAGGGATTGCCCCATTCGAAATAAATCAATAACCTTAGTGGCAATGGAAGAAGAAGAGGAAGCCTAATCTAATCATAAGTTAGGAGTCTTGAAGAGGTTAGGCTCCATTTAGAGTAAACCCACTATGGAAGCTTGAAGCCTAATGTATGTAGAGGTGTTGGTTGCAGGCTGAAAGATGAATGCCTTGGTCGATACCAAAGTAACCAACATATTCATTTCTTAAGAAGTAGCTAATAAGCTGGGTCTCAAAGTTTAGAGGGGAAATGGAAGACTAAAAACTGTCAACTCAGAGGAAGTCTCCACAACTGGAGTTGTTTGGGATGTTGATTACCAATTGGGGCAATGGAGAAAAAAGGTAAAACTCAAAGTAATCCCCTTAGACCACTATGAGTTAGTAATCGGGATGGATTTCTTTGATGAAGTATGTGCTCCGATTGTTCCTTCAGTAAGCCATATCATGATAATGGATAAAGGGCAACAATGTGCGGTTTCGGTCAACCGTAACCCTAGCTAAGCCAAAAAGTTTCTATATTCTATGTCAAACGCTAATGGGCTAAGAGAGAAAAATACTAGTGACTAGAGTCTAAAAGGGTTAGAACTAAGGGCATAAGAGATGCCAAAGATGAAGGGAAGGACTTTAGTAAAGAGCCCCAAGGAAGATCCTAAGCTACAACCACTAAGAAGAGAAGTGGAGTTGAAAAAGGAAGAATTTATAAGTGTAGACAGGAGTACTCTAGCGCAAGAGGCAAAGGACCCATAGCTTGGGAAGGTACTAGAGATGATCAAGTAAGGCTTAGCCTAAGATCCTCAAGCTAAGCTAGTGATGGAGTAAGGACGCTAGACCAAGAAATACTAGATGGAGGATGGGCTGCCTTATTAATAGATAGGAAGGATATGTTCCAAATCACAAGGATCTTTATATGAGAACCATAGAGAGGCATCACAACCTGAAGGACCTAACTCATTCAAATCTCTACCAGACATTGGCTAAAGTAAAGGATTAGTTCCATTGGCAAAAGATGTCAAAAGACATAGAAGCTTTTGTAGAAACTTGTAGGGTATACTAAATAGAAAGGAGAGAGACCTTAGCAGTCATACGAAGGAAGCTCACTTAAGGTTTAAGGTACAAAGGTAGAAGAGTAGCAGAGAAGATCCTGTAAGGGTACTTAATGTAAGGTCTAAGCCAACCATTTTTCCTAGAGTACTTAGTAAAATAGAAGGGTATAACAAAAAATGAAGCTATTTGGGAGAACGTTGTGGACTGCGCTCAATTTGTACATTTAGTGGAAGAGTTCTCTAAGAGGTAGAAGATGATGGAGACATCACCAATTAAGTAGAAGAGAATATCACAAGCTATTTCCCTAAGCCCATCTTTCACTTTTGTACATTATATAAAGAGATCCATTATATGTAAAATCCATGACCAAGGCCCAGTCTACTCCATTGAATGTTCTAGAAGTGTTTGAAAACATTGAACCTTGATAAGTACGGGTAGGTAGAGTAAGGTAAGTGAGATTGAAAATAGCCGTTAGATTGTAAATAGTCGTTAGATCGACTAGATCTTAGTTGTCCATTGATGGAGGCCCCTTGTTAAGGGGGTAACCCCCTCATTTGTAAACTATCTAGAAATACAAGTCAAATACTTACTTGAGTACTTCTTGTTCCTCTCTAAGTAAGTGTCTTCTTGTGAAGAGGGTTGACTTAGATTGTCTAAGTGCTGTACATGAGAGTTAGTAAACACTTAGCACGTAACACATACATATAACATTAATGTATGTATAGCATATATGTGACGTGGATATATTATTATGTATTATGTTATGTGTCCTATTTATTGCATTTTTTAGATATATGCTATATATAATGTAATTAATACTTATTGTGCTTGTTGTGTAATTTATATACATTATGTGGTAGTATTACATTTAGTGATTATAAAACATTAATCTACAATTGTATATTTGTTATTTACCTCCCACGGTCTTCTTATATCTTTCCATAGACCATAATGCTATTTGTCTCCTACATACTCATAATCTATTTACTATTTGAGCTCTTGTTAGTGGCTAACTTGCTATCTTTAGGTGCTTTTGTACGTATATAGATAGTTATACATAATAATTAGCACATTTCTATGGTTAGAAGGGAAAAGCGAACCAATGTATGTAAATTTTTTGTTAAGTACAAGTTTTAAGATGTTTAGAGGTTAGAGCTAGAGATAGATTGTATAACTTGTTTAAAACATTAAATATAAATACCACTCTTGTATTTAGATTTTGTAACTTCGATAAGTATAAATTTTAGATCTTACTACTTGATCTTATCGTTTAATAGGGGATACAGATTCTTTATAGTTCTGAGGAATTGTGAATTATTGGATATCTATAGTTATTTGTATTTTACAATATGTTAATCATTTAAAATCGGAAATCTTAATGACAAAGTATTTAAAGACTTGCAATCTCGACTTAAAAGGCAATTTTTATATCATGGGTATACACGTGATATGAAAATTTTAGGTCATCCTATTTAGGCCCCCCTTAGGGTCATGACATGAAGTGAGGCGATGGATGAGTGATTTAGTGAGTTTGGAGATGATTGATGAGAGAACAATAGGATTTTGAGGGGTCGAAGATAGTGAATCAAAGAGGGAGAAAGTTGTCAAGGTTTGTGAGGAAGGAAAAGAGGAGTTTGGGAAAGGTAATGAAGAGAGAGAAGGATTGGGCGCTTTTTTGAGTATGCTTGGAATTAGGTTTTTTTTGGCATGACTACAAGGTAAGTGCCGTCATGATGATATATTGAACATAACCCATTTTAAATTCTTGTTTAAAATAGTATATCGGCATAATAGTGGTAAGGGGTACCATCATGTCAGTTCATTAAATATAACCAAATTCAAAACCTTACTTTGAGGAGTACACCGGCATGTCGATAAGGTGGAATGTTGTCATGACGGTATTCTGCAATTTTGCAGAAACTTGGTGTTTATCCACTCCATTGTCCAAGTTGCCAACTCAAGTTTATTTTAATTGATTTAATGAGTATTCTAACACTTTAAGCAAGTTTATTTGAGTTCGTTAAGGATTAAAAATCTTAAGTTTGAATTAGATATTTAAGATTGAGCCAAATCAAAGCCTTGGAGCTATGTGGTTCATGACAAAGTGAGAATGTGCAAAAAAGAGCAAATTATGTGTATAGGCAATAAGTTTTTACACACTAACACTTCAAGTACATGATTGAGAATGATAGGAATAAATTATGGCTTTAAGGCTTTATAAATTGTAAAGTCACTTTTTGAGTTCCAAGAACTAAAGTATAAAATGTAAGTATAACTAGAAATCAAGTAAGTGTACCAAATTAAAAGTAACTCAAGTTTTCATACCAAATCACTATTAATAGTTCATATGGACATGATAGAGGCAAGGTCAAGTCAAGTAGTATTCAAATTGACACAATGACCAAATAGCATATCTAATAGCATAGAGAGCCCAATGAGGGTCTTGATAAGCTAAATTTGTACAAAATCAATATTTGACAAGAATAACTACTCAACTATGATTTAATGATGAAATTAAATATGTGAAAGCTGGTTTTGAGCACGGTAACTGATGCATGATGAAATTATGCATATATAAACTCAAATCTTTATGAGTGACTTTAAGTGTAATAAAAACAAGTTAAATGTCATATATGGTGCATGAAATCTATATGATCATATTTTTTAGACCTCATAGTATGATATTTGCTGGTTAAGCCATATAGTATGTTATTTTTACTCAAAAACACTATATTCGTTCTTATATGCCAAGCACTCATCTTGTATGATCATTCCCAACTGTCTCCATAATGTGAAAAATTTATCATCACTTAAGGGTTTTGTGAAGATATTAGCTATTTGATTGCTAGTATCAATAAATTCTAAGTATATATCATTATTTTGCACATGATAACGAATAAAATGATGCCTAATTTCTATGCTTAGTCTTTTTTATGTTGAATTGGATTCTTTGTTAGGTTTATAGCACTTGTATTGTCACATCTTATTAGGACATTAGTACATTTTAGGCCATAATCATATAAAGTTTGTTTCATTCATAAAGCTTGAGCACAACAACTACCGGTAGCTACATATTTAGCCTCGGCGATTGAAATTGCTACTGAGTTTTGTTTCTTTAAATGCCATGATACTAATGAGTTACCAAGAAAGTGATGTGTGCTGCTTGTGCTTTTCCGATCAACTTTGCAATCGAAAAAGTCAACATCGAAGTATCCAACAAGATCAAACAAGGTAAACTTAGGATATCATAAGTTGATTTCAATAGTGCTCGCAAGATATTTGAAGATGCGGTTAACTGCATTCAAGTGAGATTCTTTAGTGTAAGGTTGAAATTGTATACAACGATACACGCAAACATAATGTTAAGCCTAAATGTAGTTAAATATAGAAGACTTCCTATCATACCCTTATATATCTTCTCACAAATTATCTTTCCACTTTTGTTTTTATCAACTTTTAGAGTGGTGCTCATTGGAATAAGCCTAGTCTTAGAATCCTCTATTTTAAACCTTTTTAAGAGTTGCCTAGTGTATTTAGCTTAGTTGATAAAGGTTCCATTTTTAGTTTGCTTGACTTGAAGTCCTAAGAAATAGTTAAGTTTACCCATCATACTCATTTCAAACTCATTTTTCATACATTAGACAAACTCATTAACTAGATCTATATGAATAGCATGAAACACAATGTCATTTACGTATATTTGAACAATAAACATTTGAGTATTATGTTGCTTGATGAATAACGTTATATTAAGTTTCCCTCTAGTAAAACTACTCTTTATCAAAAAGCTACTCAATCTTTCATACTAAGTTCTAGGAGTTTGTTTAAGTCTATATAAAGTCTTATTAAGCTTATATATATGATTTGAGAATTCACTATCCTCAAACCCCGATTGTTGCTTTACATATATTTTCTCTTTAATATAGTAATTTAGAAATGCACTTTTAATATCCATTTGATATAGTTTAAAATCTTTATATGTGGCGAATGCTAAAGGCATCCTAATGGCCTCTAATCTAGCAACCAAAGCAAAAGTTTCATCAAAATCTATTCCATCATCTTGATTGTAACTTTTAGCAACTAAGCGTACCTTGTAGATATTACTATATCGATTACATCTAACTTGTTTCTAAACACCCATTTAGTTCTAATTACCAATCTATCATTTGGTTTAGGCACTAAGTTTCATACCTCATTTTTAAAGAACTAATTCAGCTCTTCTTACATAGCTTGAACCAAAAGCTCATCTTTTAGAACTTCATCTACATTTTTTTTTTGTTCAAATTAAGATAAGAACACTATATTACTTAAATTCTTTAAAGAGGCTCTAGTTTGCACCACATTAGATGGTTCTCCTATTATTAGACCTTTAGGGTAATTTTTTACAAACTTCCATTATCTAGATAAGTCTATGTTAGAATTATTAATGAATCCATCTTCCCTAGAGGTTTCCTTTTCATTTGAAATGGATCAATCCTTATTAAGACCAATACGATCCAGTTGAGCATCAATGTTGTCTATTTCATCATTAGACTCTCTACATGCATATTTATCATCAAATGCAACATGAATTAACTCCTCTACAACTAAAGTTCTTTTATTATATACTTTATAAGCCTTACTAACAGGAGAATAACCAAAAAAGATGCCTTCATCCGATTTTGAATCAAATTTTCTAAGTTGTTCCTTTCTATTATTAAGAATATAACTCTTTGTACCAAAAAAATGAAAATATGACAAGTGGTATTAATAACTTTGGCTTATAAATACTTAGATAGATTATTGTCACAAAAGCATAATTTTAGCTATTTCTATGAGAGTCCTATCTTTCCTTTCGGCAACTCTATTTTGTCATAGAGTTTTAGGAGCAAAAAATGTATGTACTATTCCATTTTTATTATAAATGTCTTTCATATTGTGATTTTCAAACTCTCCTTCATGATCACTTCTTATAGAGACAATAGAAAAACCTTTTTTATTTTGGACCTTCTTGCTAAAATTCAAGAATATATGATACATTCAATCCTTGTTTGCAAGGAAGAAGGTCAAATATGTCTAAGGTATATCTTTTCCCTACCAAACTTAAGGTTTAGGTTAGACCAAATAAATCCATATATAATAGTTAGTGTGACCTAGAAGTTGAGATGACATCTTTTGATTTGAGTGATGACTTTGTTTGTTTACCATATTAACATGTTTTATCTTTATCAAAACTAATCTTATACAATCCCTTAACAAAATTCCTTTTGGTTAGTTTTGATAAGATATTTATACCTAACTTCCTTTGTCACAACTAACTATCATTGTTTTAAGTTGATAGACAAGTTTTAAGTGAACATAATAACATATTGAAGTCAATTTTGTAAATGTTTTCTTGTCTGTACTCCTAAAAACGGATTTAATTATTATTAATGTTTTCAGTAGAACACTTTAACGTATGAAAGATTACTTTGTATTCTATATCACACAATTGGCTAATGCTAAGTAAATTATACTTTAAATTATCAAAAAGTAACACATGTTTAATAGTAAGATTATTGTCAATACAAATATTACCTTCACCAATGACATAGGCCTTTCAATTATCTCTATAGGTCACACTTCTTTCATCCTTCAAGTTTATAAATGCAAACTTGGATGCGTCTCCTGTCATGTATCTTCAGCAATCACTATCTAAGATCCATTTGTTGTTTTACCTTGAAGGAACCTATAAAACAAATGGTTATTTCCATTTTCGTTTTGATCCTTTGGGGTTAGTTGTTATAACGTAGGCTTATCCCTTAGAAACCCAAACTATTTTGCCTTTGTTTTTCAAGGAAAGATTGCAACGTATTGCACAAGTACGTGCAATATGACAATATCTTTTACAATAATTGTAAGTTTTATTTGAGGCCTTAACAATTAACAAAGTAACTTTTGTATGCCTTATACATATTTTCTTTGCTATATCCTATTCCAGTTTTGTTTAACCCTTGCCTTTATGAGCTAAGGATCTTGTCTAAGTTTTTCTCTCCGTCTACAAATTTCGCTATTGTTTTTCTCAAGTAATCTAAACTAGATTTTAGGACTGCATTGTCAGTTTCTAGCCAACCTAGCTTGTCAACCATACTGTCATCATCTTTGTATTGCTTTTTAAGCCCTTTTACTTCTTCTTTAAGATCATTATTAGCTTTATTTGACTTGCTATTTTCATTTATCAATTCATTATTTCTAGTACTTAGCTCCTCATTCTCCTTTGTGAATTTCTTAACCTCAATCCTTAGATATTTATTGTCCCCTTCTAGTCCTTCTTTTGTATCAAATACTTTATTGTATTCATTCTTGATAATATCAAATTCATCACCTACTTCATTCACAATTTGTTTTAAAACTTTATTCTTTTTTTGCACTTTTATGAACTCTTTCAATAATTCATCATATATACTTCTAAGTTCATCAAAGAAAGAGTCATGTAAAGTAGAGCATACCTTATCATTGATAGCCATAAAACATGTTTTATTATCGAAATCGCTTGAATTATCACAACTCTAAGTAACAATCATAGCTTTTCTTCTTGACTCTTTTTCAACCTTCTTGAGTAAGGGACAATATTATTAAATATATCCCTTTTTTTACAATTATAGCTCTTAATGACTCTTTTCTTTTCCTTCTTGAACTTTGAAGATGTTCCATATCTATCTTTATCCTTTGTAATCTTTTTATTAAATTTCACGAACTTTCTAAACTTTTTTGCCACCATTGCTACTAAATCATCATCCTCACTCTCATCTTTACTTGTACTTTCTTCTATGACCTTTAGAGTATTATCTTCTTTCTAGAGTCCTCTTCTTATTTTTTCACCATCTCATATGTCTTAAGTATTCTAAAGAATTTCTCTTTTGATATTGTATCAAGATCATAGGCCTTTTTTTATTGCGATTTTCTTAACTTATCAATCTCTTAGCAAACCTAAGAATTTTAGAATTTATTTCAAAATTAGTAAATGTCTTTTGAAGAATGCTTAAGGGATTGATGCTATCGATAAATCTATTATGTATCTCATCAATAGTTTCATTTGGATCCATTCTAAAGTTTTTAAATTATCTACACAACAAACTTATCTTTATGTCTCTTACTCTACTTGTTCCTTCATATATACTTTATAGTTCATTCTATATTTCCTTGGCACTTTTGCATATACATACCCTATAGAAGTTATTTTCATTTATGACACAATGCATGCAAGATGTTCATAGCAACTTTGTTTAGATTAAGTAATTTCTAATCTTCATCAGAATTATTTCTTTCTTTTTTTCCTTCTATCTTAAATGGTCCTTGATTAACTACATGCTACAATAGTTTATCTTATGCTTTTAAAAATATGGATAGTTGATATCAGTTAAAAGAAGAGGCATATTAATTGCTTGTCCTTCTAGGAAGCCTAATGCATTAAATGTCATGATCTTTATTCTAATATGCAATTAAACAAATGATTAGACACTAGCTTTGATACTAATCGAAAAACATTAGGCTAAACTCGAGAGGAGAGGGGTAAGGGTAGTGAATCGAGTTCTAAGGACAAATTGCAACATTTTTTAAAATTAAGCACGAAATGCAATAATGAGTATGATCAGGATAATGATAAAATAATAATAAATGTGAAAATTAAAAGAAAGGGATAGAGAAGATCTAGCTCAGATATAACGTGAAGTTTGGATCGCCCTCTACTCTTCACAGACCTACAAATGTCTCCAATCAAGGATTTCACACCACTTTATTAATCTCACAAAACAATACTCAAAGAGCTACATAAATTTTCATAATTACTATTATACATAATAATCTCAAGTATAATATTTTTCTCTCTAAAGATTGCAAATATAAAAACTCTTAAGCATTACACATTAAGTCTCACTTGTTTGATTGTAAGTTAAGAGTACAAAAGACATCTAGTAAGTAATAGGGCTAAGGAATTAAAAGAATATCTTTTGATTGCAGTAGAATATTAGTTCTTGATTGTCCTTAGTTGAGTTATTGAGCATTTATATTAGCTCATTCAATTCTTTCTGTTATAGTGCATTAAATGTTTTAATGGCTACTTGAAACAAGCTTACCGTCATGATGATATCACATTCTTACGATTATGACAGTAAGAAATGGTATCATCTTCTTACCTTCATGCAAGCAATATAACCACCAACAAGAACATTGGCACGTGTACTGGCTTGCTGGTAACTTGATAAAAATGATTTCCATCTTCTTTTTTAGTTTACTTCACCGTCAAGTTGGTAATCCTCTTGAGTCATCATGCCGATAGGCCAATTTCACCTGATCTCAACTTTCAAACAAAGAACAACCACACTTTTACAATTTAACTCTAAAAAGGTTTGTACATCAATAAAAAAACTAAATATCTTGTAGAGTTAATTGTTATTCATAATCATTACACAAGGCAATTGTTTTTTTTTTCAATTAACTCAGTATAATTAAATAATAACATGTTTAATTATACACTTTTTTTTTATTCTTATCAAAATCAAATAGTGAACCTTAAGATCAACAATTGGAGATTACTTTGTGGGGGGAAATTGTTCTACGTTAGATGTTGTGCTCACATCTTAAATCTTATAATTCAAGATGGTCTTTCAGAAATCAGGGAAATAATTGAGAATGTGCATTAGAGTATTACTTATGTTAACTAATTTGAGGATGGAGTTTAAGTATTTATTTATTTATTTATTTATTTATTTGAGATTGTGTAGCAACTATAATTACCTAGAAGGAAACTAATTCTCCACCGTAAGATACGTCGGAACTCAACATATAAGATGTTATTTGTTGTTCCAAAGAAGCATTCCCTAAATTTGTAGAAAGAGACCCACAATATTGGTCTTGTCCAGCTTTAGATATTTTTAGTGCTGCTATAGATATTATTTCTTGTAGTAATCATCCAACACCTAACTTATTCTTGCTTAAGGTATATCATGTGAAGTTAGTATAGCATAAGATGACACTTGATGATGATGGATTTATTCAAGTAATGATTACAAAAATGAAAAGAAAGTTTGATAAGTATTAGGAGGAGTGTAATTTTTTTATGGCTATACTAGTGTGTTAGATCCTCAATGCAAAATGAAAGGTGTTGAGTTTTACTTTCCTCAAATTGATCTCGAGCAAGAGGCATGGGAAAATATTGAAAAAGTTTGAGAAATTTTATATTATCATTATGGGGATTATATAAAGGAGTATGGGTTTATTAATGAAAAAACTTATGATGATACTCAATTAAAGCATCATACTCTTTTCCCATATGATGAGAATCAATTTAGTTGGGAACAATTTACTCAATTTGTAAAAAGTGTTGAGATGGTGTTATCGGAAAAGCCTAAGTTAGACAATTATTTTCAAGAAGGATGTCATATTTTACAAGAAGATATAAAAGAATTTGATATTTTAGAATGGTGAAAAATGAACCATACGAAGTATCGTATTTTGTCTCCTATAGCACATGATATCTTGGCTATTATCATTACAACAACAGCTTTAGAAGCTACATTTAGTGCTAATAGTAGAGTTATTGATACTTATCATGCCTTATTGTCTCTAAAGACAATTCAGATATTACTTTGTAGTGTTGATTGGTGTCGTCATTTTCATGGAAGAAGTACAAGGTAATTATGATTGTCTTGGTATTTGTTGATGTAATTCTTTTTTCTTTTTTCTCCAAAACCCTTAATGTATTGGTTTTCATGTTATTGTCTTTGTAAAATGATAAAAAAGCAATAGAGAATATTTTTCCCATTTCATGGATTTCTCCAGAATTTGCAAGCGGTATGCTATATTTCTATGTTTATTATAGATTAAAGAAATATTGATGAAAATTATTAATTACTTGTTTTCTAATATGAAAACATTTTATTTATCTTTTTTATTAGGTACTCATTTTCAAGTGGACGCCGAAGTTTGAAATATTTTCTGTTTTAATAGAAGAGTTCTTGGAAAGAGGAAGAGGAAAATGCATTGCATCAATTTAGTTAAAAAACTATATTTTCATAGAGGGCATCTTTTGATACTATTGATGACTTTGTGGTTCATAATGAATTCCTCCATGTTGAATGTTGATAAATTATGGATATGTTAATTAACTAGTACTTATGTATTAATATTTAGTTTGGCATATTTCTAGATGAAGCTCAAGAAAACTGAGCAATAATCTAATTGCTTATATTGTGCTTTATATTTCAATTATAACAGTTAATACAATCTAGGTGAATTGAACTTCAAACGGAGTATAGGCGTCATTTTGTGGAAAGTCAATTACTTCTCCCAGAGGTTTAAACATAAAAGGTCTTTTATTTTCCTTCATAAATCACAAATAATTAACTAAAAAATTTGCAACAACACCTGTTTCTTGGAGTGTACTACAAGATCACAGCTAAAATTTGCTCGCATCTTTTCCTATATTCAAAAATAATCATTCAACATTTTTAATGACCTTGGCTTAGAAGCTCGCAAAAATAAAATCACGTTCATACACAATAATCTCGAAGTCAAGTCCTCACATAATCCATATATTAATCCATTAAATAATCTTCAAAAAGAGATTCATCATTAATTCAGAAAACGACAAGCTAGTGTTGTTGTGTTGGTTCAGTCATCAATTTCTTATGGTACTATTTCCAATGACACCGAATAGCTTCTCTGGGTTGTGCTTTTAACTTTACATGTTTGGTTTGATAAGTTTGTGAATATAATAGGATTTGAGTTAAATTTTAATATTATTTTTTATTTAAATTTGTAATATCTTTTAAGATCATCTAATACAAATAAGCTTAATCGAATTCAACTTGAGTTTATCAAGCATTTTTTTGAATCAAGTTTGAACTTTATAAATTAAAACTCAATTAAGTTCAAGTCGAGTTTAAGCGCAATACTGTATCATTTTATCTCTACTCGTTTATAACTTTAATCTACAATTTATAAAGGCTTACCAAACTAAAGTTATTTAATAATTTTTTAAAACTTATTTGTATCTCATATCATCACTACTTTTTAACCTAATACATAAAATATATATTTTAAATATTAGTGGTAATAATTATTTATTATAACATTTTATTAAAAAAAAAAAAAAAGGCTTGGCCAACGGCCATATTGATCGAGTGAGTATCTAACATAGACTTTTTTTTATCTTCGCACCGGTGCTTTATGAAGCACCCAGTTGCCTCTAAGCATCTTTTGGTGGTTTCTCATTATAAGGAGAGATGGTGTGCTTAGTATATCAGCTTATGCCAAATATCTTTTATAAACTTACTCTTACTCTTGAAATACGTTTATAGAGATATTTAAATGAGATATTTAGAGTATTACATAGCATTTTAAGTAATTTTAACTTTCAACTTTATAGAGGAATATTTTACTAAAATTATTTATCAAATTTTTAAATCTTTTATAGGTTTCATATTATTATTATTTTTCAAATCAATACATAAAATATAATCCTAAAAATTGTTGAATGTGAAAAATTATATTATTATTGCTTCATATTATAATAATAAAATTTTATTTATAATAGTAATATTTTATTTCTTTAAACTTGAAGAGGGAGAAAAAAAAAAAAAAAAAGAATGCTCGAAGCATTTTTAGCCAGCAACCAAATGCTCAAGTCTGACAACGTCAGACAAAACAGAGAGAGAAGGCTATTTGTGCTAGGAAGCACCGGTGCCTCTATGAGCAACTTTTGCAAGTAGAGCACCGGAAGATGCCAGTGATTTATACCGTTATGGAATTTGTAGCATATATCAAGCACCCTTTATGAACACAACATTATCATTCTGATTCAAATTTTTGGAGAAACCTTGCGGTGGTTAGCTTTCTAGTTGGCCTAACTAAAGCATGTTGCTGTCTAAAATCTGCAAAAACCCAATAACTTATATTGTATAGTGAAAGTAGCACAGGTAATTTGGAATATAATCTGTAAATCCAGATATGACATAATATGATTATAAATAGGTTTATATATAAAAAAAATTGAAATGAGATATAAACAGATTACACCTATTTAAACACAACAAAACTCATACTTGGGTTCAAGTTTACTCTATGAATCTATTTATAAACTCGTTTATTAAATATATATCATAAACAAGTTACGAAGTTCAACCTGTAAACCCATTTAATGTTAAGATAACAAATATTTAGAAAATTAGAAAAGCATTACTTTCTCCATTTTATGAATATATTAAGAAAGATGGCACAATTATAGGTCCAAATATTAGTCACGATAAATCAAGAGCTTAGGATTCTATTAATATGAATGAGAGAGACGATTTCCAAGTAACTTTGTCCTTTACAAATACTTATATGTATACTAGATTTAAATTTATTTCATTTATTATGATACTTATCATTTTTATTTTGTCTTGGAATTTTAATCCTTTAAAAGCATAGAAACTCTTAGAGGAATCAATAAATATAAATTAGAGCTATATTTGTACGAGGAGTAACATATGATGGTTGAATTAGGTACATTGAGTTACTAGAAAGTTAATTAATCTCAATCTTCTCAAGTTGCAAAATAGCACATGATATCTTAAACATATTCATATTTATGGTAGCTTCAAAATCTACATTTAGTATCGGAGGTGGAGTCTTGATGAACATCGTATTCATTGATGTTAGAAATCATAAAAGTTCTTTTATGTAAGGATATACTTTCTAAAAGAGTTAATAAACTAAATTATTTTTATAAATATTTCAATATCATTTTATTTTGGGAAAATTGCATAAAACTTCTTTAAATTTTAATTTAGATGCGAATTGATCCTTTAAACTTTTAAAGTAAGGTTTTTAACTCTCTAAACTTTCATTTTAGTACGTAAATATCTACTAAACTTTCATTTTGGTACCTAAATACTTCCTAAACGCCTCATAGTTTAAGGAAGTGATTACGTACCAAAACCAAAGTTTAAAAGGCGTTTATGTACCAAATCAAAGTTTAAGGGTTATATGGATTGTTTTGCTAATTTATCAAAATTTAAGTTAAAAACTTTATTTTAAAAGTTTAGAGGATCAATCCGTATCTAAGTCAAAGTTTAGAAGGATTTTTCGCTTTTGTCCCTTTATTTTTTATTAATACAATATATTTAAATGCAAATTATTTAATTATCTCTTTAGGGAAATTATCATTAATAATAATATCTCATGGTGACATAGATCAACTTCATACCATAAGGTTATGCAATCTATCAATGTTTAGATTTGCTATATTTTACTAGATTTTACTCTACTAAACTTTAGCTCGATTTTAATCTTATTTATAAGTGTTAAGACTATGTTATTGTAAAATATTAATTTTATGATCATCATTTTCCTTATATATTTATAACTTTATTGATTTAATTACAACTTTTAATCAATAAATGGGTTTAATAGGATATAAAACACTTTTATTAAATGAATTAAGTTACATGTTTAAACTTTTACACACAATTAACAAACAAATCATGTCATGAGTTAAGATTTTCAATATACAAATTTGTTTAGATACAAACATGAAACATGATAGGTTAACTAGAATTGTTAACCCTTACTAAAAGGCCTCTTGTTTCCAAATAGCCTTCCTTAAATGCAGAATGATGAATTTCCAATTTGCTATGTCAATGCAATAGTTATGTTGTGTTTTAATAAGGAATGCCATGGGATTTATTGCATCACAAACATTGTGAATTTTTGGAATTAATCCCAGTTTAAAAAGCAGTTTTATGATAACAGAAAAAGAAAGATGGAACTAAATCTCGAGTAAATACGTGATCCGTTAAGATTATTGTAATCTAATGGTATTGAAAATTAGTTTCTTAACATGATGAACAAGGTCTAATTCCCTCCAACCAAGTTGTCTTTATAATAGTTGGCTTGAAATATAAAAATAAAAATAGTGGCGTAACCCCTAATTAGTTATGCTATTCTAATGCAGGATTCTTATTTTTAAGGTCCTTATTATCCAAGGAACGCCATCAAAAATATTCTTACCCTATATGGGCAAAGTTAAGGGTTTTGATTGTCAACAATTGGATATCTTTTAATCTAAATGTAAAATATTTCGATAAAAATCTTAGGAGGATTCCTAACAAATGCTTGGAATTTATAAGAAGAACTCATCTTAACAATTTAATTACCTCAGCTTAGAGGCTTGCAAAATCGAAGTCACGTTCATATACAATAATTTCGAAGTCAATTGCTCATATACTATTCCAGTAAACCAATTTCTTACTTGGCACTCACGTGTACTTAACATTCTCATCCATAATCTCAGAAATTTCTTTTGTTGGTTAGCTTTCTAGTTGACCTGATCAGAAAAGTCTTTCTTAAACACAAACCATGGGCTTCCAAGTTGCTATAGTAATGTTCTGGTTATGTTGTGTTTTGGTAAGAAATGGTATGGAAGCAACAGCATCACAAAACGTTGTGGATTCCTCGCATGAATCCTTGTCTGAAAAGCAACCTTATAGGACCTCCTTTCACTTCCAAACTCCAAAGAATTTTCTCAATGGTATAATTTTCGCTCGGTCCTCGCATAGTCTCTGCTGAACTATTGTGTTTATATCATAAAGTTTTGCTTTTCAATTGCTAGTTTAATAGAAAGTTAGATTTGTTATTTTTTCTTTGTTTCGATTTTGCTTCTTCCTGATGCCGGATATCTTCTGACGGAGGAATTTGTAAAATGATGCTCTTGATTTTGCAGTACCTAATGGTAAGTTTTTGACTTTTCTTGGTGTATTTGAGCATAAATATTTAGCCGTGATTTTTAATGAAAGATCCTTTTTACTTTAGATGAAAACTATGCGGTTCTTCGATGATTGTTTGTCATATCTTTAAAATAATCAAAGTTGTATATGGTGTATAAATCATGCATTTTCATACCTGTATGGTGAGTTGTTATTGATGATTGATCATGTACGATACGCATACAATTGATCTAAGAGAAGTTTTAATCTAATAATACGGGGAGAGATGATCTTAGAGAGAGATATGAGAGGAGGACAAAGCAAGCTTAATGTCTTATGATGCACACGTGTGATAGTAGATCAAATTCAATATTCATAAACCTTCTTGATTTATTCTTTATAATTTTGGTTTTTGATCTTTTACATGGTGATAGAGTAATAACATTGCTACAAACCTTGCTAATGCTATAAATAAGACAAATGAGAAGAAGATGGT
Organism: Lumnitzera littorea; assembly: GCA_024138015.1. NCBI lineage: Eukaryota > Viridiplantae > Streptophyta > Magnoliopsida > Myrtales > Combretaceae > Lumnitzera > Lumnitzera littorea. Next base: position 11,874,631 of record JAMXBB010000007.1, on the reverse strand, counting down.
AGGATGAAGTTAAGATGAATGGTTTAGATGACCCATCATTGATGACATCAGATTATTTCCAATGATGGATGGCTAAGATTGAAGCCCTCTTAACATTATCGACTCATGGGCTTAGGCTTGGACTAGGCTTAGGCCCAAGTCATCTTAGACTTATAAAAAAGCTTAGTCCATTTCTTATAAAAAGACCAATTTTCTAATATAAGCCTTATGAAGGCTTATTAAGGATAAAAAAGGCCTAGATGGACTTTGAAAAACTCTTTTTGAGTCGACTTTTCACTTATAAGACAACTGAACAAGGTTGAGAGTGAAAAAAAACTGGCACAACAATTCTTATTCCAAGCTTATTAAGCTAGATCTTCCAAGAACATTACTAATTGTACTTAGCTTCTTTGGCTCTATCACTAACCCATTAAACAAGTCCATAACAATAAATTTAACTAAAACTCTAACTATCAAAATAATCCTCTATGCAGAATTTCAGTGTATGATTTTTTAAATATGAAAAGATGAAAATAAGTCGCATTAAGTAACATATTCGCACTTTTGAAATGGATGATACAAATTAATTCGTGTCAATTTCAATAACTAAGGTGATTACTTAGCTTATGGGAAATTTACGATTGATTGTTTTATAAGACATATGTAATGACAACTGTAAAGAGGTGAAGTTTGTAGGGTTGTGCATATATTCAAATTTCATTCTGCCTTGAAATGTTTTTTCATTTACATGATCCAGGTCCTATGTACTATAATGGAGTATATCACTTGTTCTTCCAATACAATCCCCATGGTCCTGTGTTTGGAGATAAAATGGTGTGGGCACATTCTGTTTCTTATGATATTATCAACTGGATTAGTCTCAAAAATGCACTTGAACCATCCGAACCATACGACGTCAACAGTTGCTGGTCTGGTTCTACCACCATCCTTCCAGGAAATAAACCAGTCATATTCTACACCAGAATAGATTCAAATCACCGTCAAGTTCAAAACCTGGCATTTCTTAGGAATTTGTCCAATCCGTTTCTTGAAAAATGGATCAAGTACGAGAACAACCCTGTTATTGATCTACATGAAGGAGTTCGGCCAGACAATTTTAGAGATCCAACGACCGCCTGGCAGGGTCCAGATGGTAAGTGGAAAGTGATTGTTGGCTGCTTCAAGGATGAACAAGGAATGGGATTTCTCTATGAAAGTGATCACTTCTTCCAATGGAAAAGATATGAGCATCCTTTTTATGCATCCATCAAGACCGGCAGGTGGGAATGTCCAGATTTCTACCCAGTGCCTATTAATAGCACGAATGGAGTGGACACCTCAACTCAAAACCCGAGTGTGAAACATGTCATGAAGACAAGTTACAATAGTCATGACTACTATATCCTACCAGACATCGATTTCACTGGAACCACTTTGGACTTGAGGCATGATTATGGGAAGTTTTATGCTTCAAAGACATTCTTTGACAGTCGAAAGAACAGGAGAATATTGTTTAGTTGGGTGAAGAATCAGACAGCACCGAGGATGACATAAAAAAGGGCTGGTTAGGACTTCAGGTAAGTTGAATGATTCATGTTAGCTTTCGCGTTTCTAGATAATTTAACTGGAAAGGAAAAAATATCATAAGTATGATTTTTATGATTCGCCGTTCGAGTTATTGAAACCAATGATGTTTTGTTTAGCTGGCATAAAAAGATAGTATTGTTTCCATAGTTTGTGTGTTATTGCAGTCAATTCCAAGGCAAGTCTGGCTTGATCGAAATGGAAAGCAACTGATTCATTGGCCTATTGAGGAAATCAATACTTTGCGTGACGAGAATTCCTTAACACTTGAAAGGGGTGCAGTAATGCAAGTCCTGGGTATTACAGCAGCCCAGGTACCCTTAAATCCACCATTATCTAGTATTATCAAATGATTGATTTATGGAACCCTTACCGATTGCTTTGAATCGAATTTGATACTTCTAGGCGGATGTAGAAGTTTTTTTTGAACTGCCTAAACTTGAAGAGACTGAGCATTTGGATCATAATTGGTTGGATCCACAACTTCTCTGCAGCAGCAAAGATGCATTACAACATGGGAAACATGGGCCATTAGGATTTTTAGCATTGGCAACAAAGGATCTAACAGAGCAAACTGCACTTTATTTCCAGATATTTAGTCGCCAAAACAGATATGCTATCCTCGTTTGTAGTGATCAATGCAGGTAACAAAGCAGAAACTATTGATTTATTTTGCCAAGTATTTTGTATACTAATGGTACACTTGGGGCTGAGCTTCCACAGGTCTTCTCTTAAGAAGGATGTCTACATATGGAGCTTTTCTTCATTTAGATCCCCCTGTTGAAAACATATCATCATTGAGAAACTTGGTATGTCCATGTACATTTTTAGGTTTATCTTTCATTAATATTTTCACATATAAGATATTACAGATATATATATTGGCCATAATATCCATTTTATTTAACTTAAAATGACAAAACTTTGCAGATAGACCACTCAATCATAGATAGCTTTGCCGATGAAGGGAGAGTGTGTATCACAAAAAGAGTCTACCCGACATTGGCTATTGACGGGACAGCACATTTGTATGCATTTAACAATGGAACCGCAAATGTGAAAATATCCAAATTGAATGCTTGGAGTATGAAGAAAGCGCTTATAGTTAACAAAGACACTTTTGGGCTTATTGAGGATCATATTTTGAAAGAAGATGGTGCGTACTCAAGAACATCACGGTGAAACATTTTTTGATGCTCATGTTGATCCCATAGCCATTAGTCCATTCAAGTGTTGTGCTTTGATTTTGAATTACATGGATTTGATCTTGGTCTTCCTCTTCCTAATGCTTAATTGCAAGGTAGTTGCTAATGTATACCAATCATTCACCATGATTAAGAATAAGGGATCAGCAAAAATACATCTATTCATTAAGGCGTGGAGTTAATCCTTAATTTTTAATAGCAAAACTCATTGAACATTACCCATAATGATTGAGAACTACAAAGAAGAATAGTGATCTTAAATATCTATACGTGTTTTGCAAGACTTTCTTATCATTACTATCTAGAGTTTGAACTCAGCATTTGTTATTGTAGATATAAGGGTTCGATTGGAGTGGTCATGTGTGTGCTACGTAAGTAAGTAACACACTACATGTGATTTCAAAGAAATAAAGCGAGACTATTACTTGAAGGAACGATTAGGTGAGAATAAGGTAAGGAGGAGAAACAAGTAATCTCAATGTCTCAAATTCACAAATAACAAATAAGGTAGCCTTAGGAGATCTTAGATATTTATCTTATTACTTGAGTGAATGAGATCAATTATTTAGTTGAACGTTATTTAATTTTAGAGAGTAAAGTTTTTACAACGGAACATTGTTTCTCCGATTCCTCTAAAAGTTCTAAATAATGAGAAAATACTAGATATTTAGAAGCTCTTGGGCATGATGGTATCCATTAGATCATCTAGATGATTAATAGATGAGATGAAACTTACTCAATTTATGGTTATTCAGAATGAGCTACCTAATAGGCTCAAGGCCAATAGCCTTTTTTGTAAGTACATAAGCTTGCTTGAGAAAGGTTAGAGGTAGACGGACTAGTCTAACAATCCCGGTTCCGAGTCCATAAAGCCAAATCTCCTTGAATCATCTTAAATATGATCTAGACTTCTTAGGCCTTGTTACTTAACCTAAGGAGTTAAGCCTAAATAAATAATAGGCTTATCTCAATAATTAACATAACAATTTTCAACCCTCTACATTTTGCCTATTGACCAAAAGTCCCTTGGATACGTTCAAGGAGATTTTAGGCATTTCTATAAGTTGTTTCTTTAACTATTATGTCGACGTACTGAATATTGACTTTACTTGCTTGATTACTTTCAATATCTATAGAATTTATGCTTTTTTTAGATCATTGGCGAGTTGAGTATGATATGCTAGTATTCATTTTACTATCATAGAACACATATTTCGATATGCTTTTGTCTCGCACTATTGACTTACCGCTCTCATGATATTGATTCGCCAAATAATGTATGTGTGGTGGCTCATCTTGGTATTTCTTCCTCATTTTACAATCATTAACAGAAAAAATAAAACCATTGGAGTAATCACAAGAATCTAAAGCTTTTATAACATTCTATGCGGCCATGTTATATGCACATATATATATATATATATATATATGTGTGTGTGTGTGTGTGTGTGTGTGTATGTGTGTATCTCATTCATATCAGTAAATAAGGCAGTTCTATGGTAAAGTGGAGTCAAGCTTTAGAGTATTATAAAACAAAATGATAACATCTACCCCCTTGCAAAGATTGCAAGACTCATGTTACACTACGTAGAAATAGCATGGGGTTGTGGGAGCAACGCTCCCGCAGTACGGTACGGTATTTATACATTTACATATATAAATATATATATACTTAATTTCGAAGACACAATTTATACCACTTTTTTTTTTTTTACACATACTAAGATAAATCTTTTCCTTAATAGTCGGTAATATCTTTATAATATCTTATCTCTAATAGATCAAATTTTCAATACCCTTATCAAATCTTATTCAATCCGACTCAATCTCATCAAACTTTACCAAACCAACTCAAATATCATCAAATCTTTAACTTAAATCTTTTAATATTCATCTATCAAACTTTCTCAAATTCTTACTTTACTCTCTCACATTTTTTCTTTAAAAAAGGAAAAAATCAAATATATCTCACCATACATACATACCAAATCTATTCAAATACTATCACGATCATATAATCTTATCGAATCTTTAAACTTCCTGAATATTATTCATATCTAATTTAAGTCGTTCAATACTTATCTCCTTTAGTCTACAATTGTATTGTTTATAAGTTCATGTATGACCACTAAGGTTTTTTTTTTGTCCCATTCCACTCTAGTCTTTCTTCTCCGTAACCTAAACAAGGTACAATAACTAAATTCATCCTCTAACTTCGCGTTTTTACATAGCACCCTACTATCTAATTTATTAATTTACTTAGTTATTATTTTCTTTTTCTTTTTAACCATTGATTTTAATACTTCATTCACATGTAGCCATAATAATAATCAGGCCACGATCTTGAAGCGCTCTCTTCTCGACTTCTTCGCGGGTATGTATGCGTTCTTGGTTCTTCTATTTTATTTATCTATTTTTTAAAAACACAAGTAAAGTAATGGCTCCATCTGTGTTTCAGAAACAATTCGGTTCCTAACTTTTATGTTTATTAGAGTTCTAAGCAAAATGTTACTGCGGTTTTCATGTGTAGATCAGTAAATCACTTTTTAAGAAGAGGCTCTTTCTTGTCTTTCCATTTGTCCAAACGTTGCTTAGCCTTTTCCGCCTCTTTATTCCAATCTGTCCGGTATGTTACCCATAGTAGAATGAGGGTTTGCATGACAGTACCACCAATCATCCCAGACCATATTCCCTGAACGCCGAGACCACACTTGAAACCTAGGACACACCCAATTGGAATTCCAACAACATGATAACACCCTACATTAATGTATGCTACGAAGGCCTGCCACCCACATCCCACTGCAACGCCAAATAAGACTGGTTGGACTCCGTTGAGTATGAGGGTGATGGCCAAGAAAGGGTAAAGTTCGGAGACAGCATTGGCCACAGCTTCACCTTCAGTGAATGCATGACTTATAACATGTCTTAATGCCAACACAATCATGGCTTCCATCAAAGCTACCATGAAAGACACCGATTTCACCACCACAACTAAGAATGCTGCCGATTTTGGGTGTCCTGGTCCTAGCTCATTACTCACTCTCACACTTGCCACCGCATTGCAGCCGACGGAGACCATAAAGAGCAGCCCAGATACTGTCATGCTGATAAAATGTCATCTTGGAAGTATTTGAGTCGTGTCCTCCTGGAAGCTTGATGGTGTTGAGGTCACAAGTGAATTTAGTATTTTCTTGCCTCTTCTAGCCTAAGAAGATGATGCCTCTAAGGAATTTGCATTACCTAATTGTTCAGAAGTACGGTCCTGGAATACTTCACGCTCTGTTAGTACCTTCTCATTAAGGTGAACCTTTTTAGACAGTATATCCACAACTTGCTTCATCGTAGGTCTTTGACTTGGAGATGGAGACAGCAAAACCCCTTTTTTTTTTTATTCACTTGAGCCCGCTCATTGGCTAGTGTTGCTTAACAAGTCATCTCGTCCCTCGTCGATTAATCAACAAGAAAGATTTTTCCTCTCTTTTTACTTTTTCAATCCTCGTTTACTCTTGCTTGCATCAAGTTTGATATCTCCTCTCTTTCTTTCTTTTCTTTTTTTTTTTTTACTGATTATATATATATATATATATATATATATATATTTGATAAAAAGTAACTTATCTTTTTGGATACACCACTTATATGTATGGGCAATAACTCTACTCAATTGTCAGTATTAGCCTGTCTCTTTAGTTGTACAATCATGTTCGTCAATCTTTGGCTTGGTTCCATTCTCCTCTTTCTCTTCTCTCTATTCAATATGTGAAAATACAATAATATATATATATATATATATACATATAAATTTTCTATTATTTCAATACACTCTATGTAAGTTGTAGTCATCACAATACACCTCTTATCTCACTCCTTTTTTTATAAAAAAAAAATTGTTAAGTTTTGGTTTCTTGACTAAGAAAATATATTGATTTTGCACTCTAACAAGGAGAGAGATGAAGATCAATCTAAGTCAAAACATAAAAGTTATAAAACAAAAGGATTTGTTGGTGCATTAAGTTAAATGACCACCACCAATCTCGTGTCCTCCGGATAAGTGGTTAAATGAGACTACCTCTGAAGACATATTCTAGGACAAAGCTAAGTGTCGAGAAGCCTGTGTAACACCTCGCATTTATGGTAGTCTCCGGTTTGTTAAGCATGAGCTTCATATTGATTCTAGAGATACCATTAGGGGAGATTTAGTGTTGTGCTTTAAAAATGAGAGGAGAGAGCTACCTCTCTCTAATACCTAATTCACATTCCTGAAGGAGCCACCCTTTGAATGGATTGATTGGATAGAATACATTGTAAAGAAGTCAAAATACATGACTTTACTAAAGAAAGCTAAATTCCTTGTACTATTGCCACTTCTGCTCAATTACAGTTCCTATAAACAAATGAAATGGAAGTATGATAGACGATCATTTTGCATTGGAGTATTCAAACCTACACGTTTATTACTTCATGGGGAGAGATAACTCCAACATTAGAAGACGTAGCTGTAAAATTGAATCTTCGCAGCTTTGGATGAGCCGACCTTGTTGCCACAATAACCTCTAATAAAGAGCATAGCTTTTAGACATTTTTAATGGGTGCTTTGCAAGCTACTTACACTAAGAAGAAGAAGCCATGTTTTACTTCTTAGCTCGTATATTTCTTTGAGGAGCAAAGGAAGGACAGGCCTTAAGTTCTAGGTTTAGGTCAACAGAAAGAGTCAATAACTTCATATCCTCTCTCTCTCTCTCTCTCTCTCTTTAATTCAAGTGTTGTAGTTGTCTCTTCATCTCATACGTTCTCTGTCCTGTCTTTGTAGGTATGAACTTTCTGCTTTCATTGTGTTCTAGTTTTCCTAGTTTGTATTCCCTAGAGGGCTTGAAGAAGGTGTTAGTTTATAACTCTTCCTCTTGGCCATACGCATTGCTTAGGTTAAGTGATTCGCTCTAGGTCCCTTCTACTTAGGTTCACTTTACTGGCACTTAAACTTGTATCACCATCCTTCCATATGTTTAAAAGGCCGATATGTGATCATTTTACATGTAGACCTGGTGTTTCTTCAACTTTTCTTTTGTGTGCGGTTTTGAAGACATATTTCTCTTTTAGCTGCATAAGACCAACCTAGCCTTGCTCTTCCTAAAGTGTATGCTTAGGTTGAGGGATCGATTAATGAGTCACTCCTGCAACTCATTGACATTGAGGGTGAATTCACATTCTGCCCTTATGTCAAGCAGATTGCAGGGTACAAAGATAGTAATGGACTTTATTCTTTTAGCTCAAAAGGTGAGGTTACCTTGGTGGAAAATCGAGAAAATATCATAGATTCTCAAGCTAAGTTCCTCTTATGGTGTGTTTCAAGGAGCTTACCTTCCCTTCTTGACAATAAAGACTCAACTGGCTGCTTTTTAGAGCGAAGAGTCATGGTATACTCTCCCTATTGGGTTGTATGTCAACTTGGTTTTGATCAAGGAGTGCCTTGCCTAATTACAGTAACTGAGAGTTTTGAATCTTGCTGCTAATCACTATGTCTAAACGACTTTAGGAAGATTCACCCTAAAAAGCGATAACTATTCTTTCCTTCTATTGGTCGCTCTGGGGTTGCTTCCCCTAGATAGCTAACACATTGGACGAATTGCCTGGATGCATTCCGAGCTCATGCTTTTGCGTCAGAAGGTGATACACTTCATATACCTATTGTATATTGTTACGAATTCTTTTTTAAACTCCCAAGGCCCAAGTCTTAAGGTTGTGGAGATGCATAAGGATCAACTACTAAACAATCGGAATGTTCTAATGGGACAACAGGGGTGAAACCTTCTTTAAAGTCTAAGAATAGTCATGCCTTGCCTCCACTAGTGGATTTGAGAAAAACCAAGCAAGCATTTATTCAAGAGGTAACTTTATTAAATACATCATGCTATTTTATATGTATAAATTTTTTTTCTAACTTTATTTCTTTACTTTTGCACGTTGAGATGGCCTTTCCCGTTGCAATCCATGAGAAGGACGATGTTACTAACTTGAGCTTCAAGGTTTGTCTAGATGATCCTGCTATACTAGTGGTATCTTCAAATAATGATGATGAGGACTTAGTAGATTATGGTGAATCTCAAATCTAATACGGAGATGTTGATGATGATAATGGAACAGAAAAGTTAAATGATTTCCCCAAAGCACATGACATTACTTTGTCAATGTTGTGAACCATGACCAAGAAGAGACAAGGCCGATCGCTAAATGGATAAGAGCTTATAGAAAGCTTGAAAAGGATCAATGGGGAAAGTACGAAAAGAGTGACATTGACGAATGAAACAATAAGTAAAAATCTATAAATAGCTCCAGAGGATATGATGCCTTAAGGGAATTTCCGAAGACTTACGAGACAATTCGATATGGTGTACGAACTGGTTTAATGAGGTTACTCACCACCTAACCTTGCTTAAGGGATAGGATAAAAGTGATGCTGAGAGTAAACAACAATATTTATACAAGAAAGAAAGTACTCAAAAGTATATTGAAGATAATCTGATGTGTTACAACTACAAGTATAATGGTATTTATACCTACAAATTAAGGTAACTTGCCCAAAAGGGAAAAAACAAAAAGGACATTTCCCAAAGGGGCAATGTACATGTTATAAAGGGGCAAAAATGAATATAGAAGGAAAATAATTATTGATGCTACAGATTCTACTTGTGATACTGTACACGTGGTGATGTGGCATTGGCGGGGTCGTTAGGAGATGCAGACAGAAAGTATAGACAGATAGGCTTGTTCAAGCAGGGATAGCTTAATCAGTCCGGATTCTGTCTCTTAGCTTTACAGTAAGGATGATACTGAATGATTGGTCGGCTCGGTAATGGAGAGTAATCATTAACTCAGCATACTACAGAATAAAGGGCGATCATTCGGCATGGCACTAAAGGTGACTTAGCAAGTAAGTATTTGGCCTCGGTAGGGATTGGTTGGAACATAAGGATTCATCGTGCTAGCCCTTCTAGTTCTCGAGCTCGATTGTAGGTTAGGGGTCTTGTAGTTTGATTCCCCTCATTCCCACCAGGTTATTTTGAATTTGGGATCAAATCCGATTGGTATTTACTCAATCCTCCATTAGGGTGATATGGACTAAGGTCAATAATATTGAAGGTGTTAAAAACCCCATAGTCCTCAGGTAGTTCCAATTTACTGTCGTTATCACTGATTTTCTGGAGGATTCTAAATGGTCCTTTTGCCTTTGTAGATAACTTGTTCTTCCTTTTGTTCGAGAACCGCTCCTTGCTAAGGTGTAACCATATTAAGTCTCCTAGCTAAAATTGTTTGGCCGACTGACCCTTAGTCCTTTCACGCATTCTTCTAATAACTTGATCGATGTGCCGAGTGACCTTATCTTAGATGTGTTGAAGAGATTGTGCTCTGGCCAAGGCGTCGAGGTCCTCTTGTACGGGTGCGATTATAGGGGCGTAGTCGAAGGGTAACTTAGGATTGAATCCATAAACCACTCTGAAAGGGCTCTGCTTAGTGGTGTTATGTATGATTCAATTATAAGCAAACTCAATTACTGGTAGGCAGATGTCCTAATCAGCCAAGTTCTTACTTACTACAGCTTGGAGTAGTGAACCCAATGTATGATTAACCACCTCTGTTTGGAGGTGACATGAGGTATTGAAGAGTAATTTGGTTCCTAGCCGACACTACAGGATTCTCTAGAAATAACTCAAGAACTTCAGGTCTTTGTTGAAAACTACACTTCTCGGTATGCCGTATATCCGCACAACCTCCTATAGGAAAAGAGAAGCAATAGCTGAAGCATCATTAGTTTTGGTGTAGGGTACGAAGTGTGCCATCTTACTGAACTGATCCACGACGACCATTACAAAATCTTTTTCCCAAGCAGTTCTCGGCAATCCAAGAACAAAGTCCATGCTCAGTTCAATCCATGGCCTCGTTAAAATAGGTAAAGGCATTGCTTTCCCTTATTTGGCTCGGCACTTAGCTTTTTTGCACACAGTACAGCTTTCAACCACTCGATGCACATCTCTTCACATTCTCAGCCAAAAGAATCGGCCATTCAATAGTTCATAGGTCCTCTTGTCTCCAAAGTGTCTGAAGAGTCTACTACTGTGGGCTTCTCTAATTAATAATTCCCGTAGTGAACAAGTCGACATACACAGTTCCCCTTCGGAACAGATAGTCATCCTCTATGTAATACTTGTCTACTGTTCTCCCATTTACGCATTACAAAATTATTGGTCCAAAGTATGGATTCTTGAAGTACTGTTCTTTGATACTTATAAAACCAAATAGTTTAGTTTGCAGTTTTGATAAAAGCGCATGCCTCCTCGAAAAAGGCTCTATCACTACGTTGCTCTTTTCTTGGTTGTACTTGATCACAAAATTGAATCTCTCAAGAAATTTGACCCATCTCACCTACCACTTAGATAGTTTAGTCTGACTTCGAAGGTACCATAATGACTTGTGGTCAGTATATATAACAAATTCTCTTGGCAGTAGATAGTGCTGCCACACTTGCAGTGCTTGGATTAATGCCAAGAGCTTTTTATCATATACAGAGTAATTTAATTGGGGCCCTCGGAGCTTCTCATTATGGAAGGCAATTAGTTGGTCCTCCTGCATTGAGACAATGCTTATTCCAATGCTTAACACGTCACACTCTAGCTCAAAAATTTTGTTGAAGTCAGGTAACACTAATACCGGGGTAGAGGTCAACTTCTTCTTTATCTCAGTGAAACTCTTCTCCTCCCTTTCTCCCCATCGAAAGTCGATGTTTTTCTTCATTAATTCGGTAAGTGGTTTAGCGAGGGTATTAAAGTTCCTGATGAACCTTCGGTAAAATGAAGCCAGTCTATGGAAACTTCTTGCGTTGGCACAAGTAGTAGGGATTGGCCATTCCACAATTGCTCGGATCTTCTCATCATCAACTCATAAGCCTCCTCTACTGACTACATAGCCTAAGAATACCATTTCCTCCTAGCAAAAGCAACATTTCTTTAAGTTGCCGAATAATCTCTCGGCATAGAGAATATCCAAGACTGCTCCGATGTGTTCATAGTGACTCGACATGTCAATACTATAGATGAGGATGTCATCGAAGTACACTACGATACACTTCCCAATGAGATGTCTTAGTACATGGTTCATAAGTCTCATAAAGGTGCTCAAGGCATTTGACAAGCCGAAGGGCATGATCATCCACTTGTAAAGTCCATGTCGAGTCTTGAACGTAGTCTTCCACTCATCTTCTGGCCTTATGCAGATTTGATGGTAGCCAGACTTAAGATCAATCTTGCTGAAAATTTTAGCTCCACTCAATTCATCTAACATGTCTTTTAGCTTTAGGATCGAATACTTGTATTAAATTGTGATTTTGTTCACGGTTCGGCTGTCAACACACATTCGCCAGGTTCCATCCTTCTTCGGTACTAGAAGTGTAGGCATAGTGTCATGCCCCGAAGCGGTAGAGTCGTAACAGCCCCCCCCGTGTAAACCATCCTAAGATAGAAGTTGGCCTTACAACCGCTATATTAGACCTGATCTACACAAGGCGTCAACGACTAACCCGCTTTGAAGTAAACAGTTTGTAATTTAAATAAATCATTAATCTAAGAAAGTGAGGAAATATATATATGCTATAATCCAGCTATTGTAATTAAGGTTTACAATATTTCTTCATAATATATTTCCTAGTTGTTACATTATTCAAAATGAAAAGTAATTCTAAAATAAAAAAGAAACTTAAACCTTAAAATATGTGTTTATTCTTCACATGTTTTTCCTCACTCCCCTGGATCCAGCAGTTGCTAGCTTCATAGTAGTTGTTGCCGCTTCTTAGCCAGCACCTGCACGATGTCTATAGGGATGTGAGCAACCATAGCTCAGTAAGTTAGGATGGAGGACTTAAAACTATACCATACACACAACAAGGTTTTCAATCACTTATTAGGTGCAATGCATGTGCAAGCAAATGCCATCGCACGACGTTGTCCGGCCCGTCGTGAGATTAGAGAAATTGCGCCCACTCTAATCCGGGTTGAGGAGTTGCCGTTAATGCAACAGTTCACGACCAAACCCAAGCTTGTGTAATGGAGACCTTGCTCTTCCTGCGATTACCTTCGAACCACTACCTTCACCCTCGCCGCGACTTCCTCTCCTGTCACTTAGTTCGACTGAGGATGAAGAAGGGACCATTTTTTAATCCTGCGCTATCCCTTCCGAAGGAGTCGGTATTTGGCCGGAGAGTCCTAAGTTCCCCTAACGGGTTGCCATGCATGTCCGATTATGATTACTGGTCGGATATTTGATTAAGTCCAGTTTAGGGTGATTAATCCTTTCATACAAATCATACAGTATATGCTAGAACAATAAACAGAATCATAGCATCACCCATAATCAAGCACATGCACACATTCAACTATCTAACAAGCATAACCAAGCATAATCTTAAGCCTCCAAAATACAGCATCGTATTAATCCCAACTTACCTCGACTCCTCGCTCACTCACTCAAGATCCGATTTGCTCAGGCCATCGCCGATCATCCCTATAACACAAACGTGGTTTCAGCTTTTCATATAACTATTATAAGTTTGTTTTATCCTATAACGCTTATTGTTATGTATTGTTTAGGGTTTAATATACCTAATTATCTAGGTCTTAAGTCTTTTATAATTATTCTAGGTTTGGGTTTAGGTTCGGGTTCGGTTTCAGTTTCCGCATTGATTTCTAAATTAGGTTTTAGTTCGATTTCTGAATCCTAAATATGCTCGAATCCTAATGTGAAATTAATCACATTAAGCTCGAGTATCCAAATATCCTATTGGGTCTTAATTTAATATTCCAAGCTATTCGGTACACGCTAGTCCTAATTAGGGTATCGGATTTATCCTCGATGTGAGAAAATCTTACTTTTTATATAATTACCTAAAATTCAATCTTAATTCAGATTTAATATTATTCTGTTTTTTACTCTAATATTATCTAAACAACCCTAATTTTTCCATATTTATTAATTTTCAATTCTACATATTCCTAATTTTCTACATTTACCACATAACACCTTCATTACTTACACTTAACACTCCATAGACTAAGATTAGGTTTCTACATCAGAGATTAACATCCCTAAACATATAATTAATATCTAAATCAGTAATTAACATCCTAATCACCTAATTAAGCCTAAATCACCCAATTTTTCTATCATTTTAGGGCTAAAAATTAACTTAAAAATTTCGAAAATTAATTTTAAAAAAATGGCTTCATAGCACTGTTATACATCATATGAGCATCCTACAGAAAAATTTTGAACTCCAAACTACATCCCTAAGCCTATTTATTTTCCGGTTTAATCATGCTTGGTTTTGAACAATTTGTTAAGGACCCTATATTTTCAGACATAATTAAACTAAATCAATATTTTTCCCTAAATCTACATACAGATAAACCTCAGAATAACAAGTTTCATAATTTTTTGGGCAAAATAAATAATTTTACAAAATTATACAAAAATCGGGTGAATAAATGACTAACCGGTTCGAAGCTTTTGGGCCGTCCAAACCCGGTCCAATGTTGTCGGCCGGTCTAGGCGATGGTTCTAGTGTAGGGTAGTGGTGGTGGTTCGGTCCTGGGTGGTGGTTTTGGTTCACTTGCCTAATCTGCACAGTTTTCTTTTTTTTTTTTTTTTCTGGATTTTCTCTCGATTTTTTCAGTGTTTCGATTTTTTTCAGATCTCAAACTGGCCAAATGACTTCTGGAATTTTTTTCCTTATTTATAGACAATTGTAGAAATTAATGTGCATTAATTCGATGGGATTTTGCCCCAATTCCTTGATTTTTGGCTTTTTGTTTGTCCAATTCTTATTGGTTATTTTTTTTTCTTCCTGACCACGACCTGATCTTGTTGCAGCTTATCCTCTTTTGATTTTTTCTAATTTTTCTATAATTATTTTGTATTTTTCTTTAATTATTTGCTTAGTTTTCGACCAATTTTAGTAATTACACGTATTTTTATCTACACGTAAATACATGTGGGGCACACGTGAACATTCCTAAATATTATTTTGGTCATTCTAAAATTTTTAGTATACATATAATTTATCTCTAGTAATTTATTAGTTATTATATTACACTTTTCGCCTTTTCGGTAATTAGCAGTTATTATGTTTAAAATTTGAAAATTTTATAGTCTCTTATTTTACTACTTATTTTCTTAAATTTAAGTTTACAGGGTCATTTTTACTAGTATTTTGCTAAATAGTTTATAATTTGGGTTTGATCGGATCATTTAGCCGATCGTCCTAAACCTTGGGTTTTAAGCTCAAACCTACGGTTACTTGGCTTAACTTTGGGGCTTACACATAGCTCAAGAGCTGAGACTCTTTTACGTATCCTCTTTCCAGCAACTCATTGACTTGATGTTGAAGTTCAGAAACCTGCTCGGGATTCATTCAATAAGCTAACTTGTTTGGTAGTGCAATCTCGGGTACTAAGTCAATGCAATGCTCTATGCCTTGGGTCAGGGCAACCCTTCAAGTAACTGTTTTGGGAACAAGTTGGCATATTCATCTAATGGTTCCTTCACTTCCTAGGGTAAATCATCTCGCTCCTTCATTTCCAGTAGTCACCTGACTAACAGAAGGGTCGGCTCATCGGCATTAATGGCCTCTCGAAGCTCAACTCTATTCATCACCAGAACCTTCTTCGATTCGTAAGCAAGTTTCATCTATAACTTGTAAACTTCTCTCAACAACATTAGATTTAGCACAACCTTCCGATCATCCTTCTCGATCACGTAGGTATTCCTGTAACTATCATAGATGACTCTCCTATCAAACAGCCACAGTCTTCCTAGCGACACATAGGAAGTGTAAATGAGCAGTATGTTGCAGAGAATCTGGTCAGAGTAATTGCCAATAGTGATCGGTAGTAGTATTTGTTGAGTGATGTGTAATGCTCCCTTCTCACTCAACCAATGCAACTTGTATGGCTTCGGATGTGCAACAATTGACAACCTTAGTTTTGAGATGAGATCAGCTGATGCCACATTGGTGCAATAACCACTATTCACGATGAGAGCACACGTTTGTTCATTCACCTTATAGGTGATATGAAATAAGTTCTCTCTCTACTCCTCCTTTCGTGAGGGTTCCACGCTCATAATGCATCGGACAACCATGAGTAGCTAGTCCAAGTCCTCGGCATATACGTCTTCCTTAATCAACTTTTTCTCAGCATTCTCATGCTCGGTAAGAACCTCCTCCTCCTCCTCGGATTCCTCATCTATAGTCTTTACATCTAACTTCAAGATGTCTCCCTTAATGACCATTGTCCTTCGGTTCAAGCACTAAGCAGTCATATGTTCGAACCCCTATCACTTGAAGCATTTGTTCTGACTAGTCTTCCTGCCAGACCCTTGCCCCTTCTCATACATTCGAGTCAGCACTACATCTTCAAGCTGACTTTTCTGCTCGACTCTGACATCAATTCTTCTACTCAGCTTGGTATTCGGCAGAGTCTAGTGACTTACCTATCCAAGTTGTCTTATAGGCACTTTAGTCGCTACTTGACTTCTTTTTTGCCTCTCCACCCGCTGAGCAATCTTAACAGCTTCATCCATCATGTTAAATCATTAGAGCTCCACAACATCTTGAATGTCTCCTCTTAACCCAGTAACAAATCTTGAGATTGTTCGGGCTTATGGTTCCTTTACTTCACATCGTATCATAAGCATTTGAAATTCCTGAACATACTCATCAATAGTTCAGCCTACTTATCTCAGCTTCTGGAGTTGAGTGAAAGTATCTTGGAGATATGTTTTCGGTATGAGTCTATTTTTGAGCACTCTCTTCATCTCGGGCCAAGTATTAATCTCTCGATACCCCTCTCTTCTTCTCATGGCCTAAAAATTCTTCCACCACATGGCGACATATCTAGAAAATTCAACGGCGACATCCCTCACTTTCTTGTAATCCTCATACTGGTAATAATCAAACATATGCTCTACCTTCTCTTCCCAATCGAGATACTCGTCAACATTCCCAAATCCATTGAAACTCGGAATCCAAAGCTTCACATGGCCGGATGCTTTAGGTACTCGTATACTCTCTTCTTCAAAATACTCTTCTTCCTCCTCATTAAGCTCTCTCAAGTCTATTCTTCACCTTACTCGTCCGCCAACTCCTCCACCTCGAAATGGTCGAGCTGGTTTTAACCTCTAACAAGTTAAGCAGCTTGTGGAGTGTTTTCCGTAACCTTAATGGGTCAGCAAGGTAATGCATAAACAACTTGGGTCAGATCTACTAAGAGGTTAGTTATCACATCAAGCCTCTCATCAATGCTTCTAACAGTTCCCTAAGACTGTCGTTACTAGTATGAACATTCATGTTTAGGTCTTTCATTTTCCTCACAGATTCAAAATTCAAACAAATACTTTAGAAAGTGAACAGCTAATAACACAACAGTCAAGTGAACATAGTAACTTGCCCTATTTCACACACGTAAAATAAAGTAAAATATAACTCAAGAAGAACTAACTATAGCTCTTACAAAACCTTTGCTCTGATACTAAGATGTTGCGACCTGTAACCAAGAACAAATAAGGCCGATTGCTGGATGGGTCCAAGCTTGCAGAAAGCTCGAAAAGGATTAATGGGGAAAGTACGAAAAGAGTGACAATGATGAATGAAACAATAAGTAAAAATCCACGAATAACTTTAGAAGATATGATACACCAATGGAACTTTCGAGAACTCACGGCACAATTCGATATAACGCATGAATTGGTCTAATGAGATTACTCGCCACCTAACCTTATTTAAGGGAAAAGATAAGAGTAATGCTAAGAGTAAACAATAGTGTTTATATAAAGAAAAAAGTACTCAAAAGTATATTGAAGATGATTTGATGTTTTATAACTATAAGTAAAAGAGTATTTATACCCACAAATTGCGGCAACTTGCCCAAAAGGGAAAGGACAAAAATGACATTTCCTAAAGGGGCAATGTACATATTACAAAGGGGAAAAAATGAATATAGAAGGAAAATAATCATGGGTGCTATAGATTTTACATGTGATACCATACATGTAGCGATACAACATTAGCAGAGTCATTAAGAGATGCAAACAAAAAGTACGGATAGATGGGTTTGTCTGAGCAGGAATGACTTAATTAGTCTAGATTCTCTCTCTCAGCTTCTCAGTAAGGATGATGCCGAGTTATTGGTCGGTTCAGTAATAGAGAGTAATCGTCAACTCGGCATATTATAGAATATAGGGCAGTCATTTGGCACAGCATTAAAGGTGACTCGATAAGTAAGTATTCGGCCTTGATAGGGGTTAGTTGGAACATAAGGATTCGTCGTGCCAGCCTTTTTAGTCCTTAGGCTCGGCTATGGGTCAGGGGTCCCATAGCTTGATTCCCATCAGTCAGTTAATGAGGCAGGTGATGGCAATACTTATGCAAATGCGTTGCTACACTCAGAGACACATGGAGGTGAAGTATATGCAGTATCTATTGATGTCTCTCCACCCCTAGTTGCTAACTTGTCTCATGGAGACACGGTAGAAACTCTAGAAGCCATCCTGGAGGAGATAATATCCTTTCGTGGATTTGACATTCCTTCTTGTGTGCTATAACTATTTGAGAGACTTTACGCTATGAACTAAGAATTTTGGAGTAAGTCTCTTATGTTGGGGATCGAGTTGGCCAATACTATGAGGAAAATGTTAGGAGAAGCTACATAACTACTTGAGAAGTCTTAAAGGTCTCTGTCAGATGATAAGCTACAACAATAGGTTAGCTATGTTGAAGGGGTTCATCTTTTAAAATTCAAGGTTGGTAGCGTAGAGCCCATTGTTGCCAAAGCTAAGAGATTGCTAAGTTATCGTATCACTATGAGAAGCTGAGGTGAGCTAGTGGCGAGAATTCAAGCCTTACAAGGTGCTATTAAGGAGATAGACTACGAAGCAAAAGATTTATTAAGCAATATATACCTTGAGTCCATAGTAGGTTTAGATTGCCAACCTTGGCGGAGTTTAGCTATATTCATTTGTTTCGCTGACTTCAGTCTCCCCTAGGCTCCTTTTTTCAATACTTGAGTTATTTTTCAACACTTTCAAATACAACTTGCTAATTGAATGAAATTTGATTACTTTCCTCCTATCCTTCTATTCTTTATTTATTGCAATTGCTTAGTTGCATCAAATAACAAGGCTTCTTACCTTAGAGGTAGCCTATGCCACTTGAAACTTGCAGGGTCATTATATGCTTTACAAGGTAACACCTCACTTGGTGGAAACAATGTAAAAGAAATGCCATGATAGTAGGATTTGCTCCTTATGGCTTGCAAAGCCTAGAGCATAGTACTACACATTAGAGGGAGCCTTTCACTTACTAGCGACAATAAGTTGAGCACATAAGATAAAATAGTTAATTGCGCTTAAGAAACAATAGTAACATGTGCCAAGCATTTTAATAGTAGTCAAAAGGGTAATTCCTAATACTTAACCTTGTATCACTTTCTCTTTACTTATTTATGTATTAGCCTTATGTATTATTGAGACATATCTCTAACTTTGTAGTAATAAAGAGACAAGAATAGAATACATAATTAAAACTGTGTGCTAAGGAAATAAATCTCTAACTTTGCAGCAACAAGGCAAAAGAAAGTAAAAGAGCACAAAGAAATAAAGTAATGGAAGTTGAATGTTTCATTCATGTGAATTGCAAATACATTATTGGATTTACAAATGAAAATTTTTAATGTATTGAAAGTTAATGGGAGGGGTTATTGCATCGGTTTTTGAATTAAGGAGCTTATAATAGCCACTATCACGGACCTTATGAATTATAAAAGGGCCTTCCCACTTCGGTGTAAACTTTTTCCCTGGAATACCTCGCTGCACATGCTCTATTGTATGAAGTATAATGTCGCCTTGCTGAAAAGATCTTTTCTTAACCAGACAATCATAAGCAATACTAAGTTGTCTCTAGTAATTAGCAAGGTTACGCTTAGCAGTGTCTCGCCTTTCTTCTAAGGCTTTAAGATCCAACATATGTAGGTTGTTCGGTTTTAATGCAACGTTAAGGGCCAAGCAAGTAGAAGGAACCAAGATTTTAATTGGCATCACTACCTCAGACCCATATATCAACAAGAAAGGTGTCACCTGAAGAGGACCTCACTTAGAAGTTCTATAAGCCTATAATGCCAATGGTAGTTTGTTGTTTCACTCTTTGTGATTTTTGTGAACCATCTAACTGAGGACCTTTAGGAGAGTTTTGTTTGTTACCTCTGCTTGGTTGTTTCCCTTTGGATAATATGGTGTGGATTTCACATGATCGATATTGTAAGAAGCTAGCAATTGTTGTACATATGAGTTGATGAAGGGGGTGCCATTATCTAAAAGGACACACTTTAGGATTTCAAAACAACAAATAATATACTCCTTCATGAAATTTGCTATTGTAGGTCCTATTGCATTCTTGAGAGTGATCGCTTTAACCCACTTAGTGAAATATTCAATTCCAACAAAGATCCATATGCATCCTCTAGATGGTGGGTGTATTAGACCAATTAAGTGAAATGCTAAAGTATGGAATGACCATGGAGTAGTCAGGTTATGTAATGTAACTGCGGGAGCATGGATCGCATCACCATGTTGTTGGCATGCAATACACTTCTTAGCAAAATTGAATGCATCATTTTCCATGGTGGACTAATAGTTTCCCATATCAAGCAAGTGGTGGTATAACTTCCTTCCCCCTTAATGTTCTCCACCATCTCTGGAGTGTACTTCAAACAATATAGTTTTTGTTTCAGGAGGTGCTATACATCAAAGAGGCTTTCTTATGAATGATACCCTGTACAATTTGCCCTTATGTATAAGATACTTTCTTGTTTTATGCTTCACTAATCGGGCATCTATGCTATTCATAGGCAAAACATCATTTTTCTTGTAATCGATGTAAGGGCACCTCCAATCACCTACACTTGCTATAAAGTTGCATTCTCCTTAGACGGGGAGTTCAACTCACTTTGGGAAACTCATTTGTAATTAAAATGCATCTTAAGATATTGTTGGCTAGTAATACCCTGTGCACTAAATGCAGTGATACAAGGGTAGCCCTTCTTCTCTGCACCAAATGTTATGGTATTTATCTAAGTTCAAATGAGCTTGTTTTGCACAAATACACCAAGACAAGACACCTTCTGATCCCTTAAAATACAAGATACCATTAATACAAATGAAGCTCTTCAAGGTTGTTACAAAAGCTACATTTAGATGCATTAACTATGCCTTAATGGGACTATGCCAGTCATCTTGTGCTTCTTCATCCTTATCTACTAATTGTAGAGCCGTGCATGGGATGGATTTCTTAATAACTTGGACATTCAAATTATTCTGTGTAGTTTAAATGGGAACTTTGAAAGCTAATGTTGCTAGGGCATTTGCAAAGTGGTTAGTAGGTCATTTGGCATGCTCATACCTCATTGATTTGTACTTGCCAACCAAAGAGTACACTGCAGCCCTATAAGTCGCTAATGTTGGGTCTTTGAGAGCAAGTTCACCATTCACCTACTTGATGATCAGGTTTAAGTTATCATGAATGTATAAGTTAAATGCTCTAGCATTTTGAGTAGAAATGAGACTAAGTAGGTGAGCTTTATACTCAGCCTTATTATTAGTACATGGGAAGTTTAGCTTAAAAGCTAAAGGTATCTCTTGACTTTTTAGAGATGTTAAGATCACCCCAGCTCTTTATCTAATGTTACTAGAGGAGTCATCAAATTGCACTTGCCACTCTTCATCTAGCTTTGCTCTCATAAAGTCTTCATGGAACTCTACAGGGATTATATCTACAATAAGAGCCCTTTGTGTTACAGGGAACTGAGCCAAAAGGTCTACCAGAGCTTGAGACTTAATAGCCTTAGGTGGCATAACTGTGATGTCAAATTCTGATAGGAGGAGCAACCATTTTGTAGTCCCTCCTGAAAGAGCTAATAGTGACAATAAGTATTTTAATAAATTTGAATGAGTGATAAGAGTAATTCTATGAGCCAGAAAATAGTGGCACAACTTTTGTGTGGTAAATACTAGCGTGAGACACTACTTTTTGCAAGTTGAGTACTTCACTTCACTTCACTTCCTTAGAGTGACTTACATAGGTAGTAGACTAGTCGTTCACCACCATCTAATTTTTGAGCTAGTAAAGCCCCGATAAACTTCTCAGTAGTTGTTAAATAAAGAATCATTAGCAACCTTATAACTATCATTATCATCGTTGCTAGAGAGGTGAGTATCTCCTCAATCTTCTATATGGCTTCCTCGTAAGGTTGCCCCCGTTCACATGGGGTTCCCTTTTTCATGAGCTATTGTAATGGATGAGAAATTTCTACTAGTGTAGGGATAAATCACCAAATATAGGAGACTTTTTCCATGAAGGTCTTTAATTCCCTTGGACGAGTAAGTGAAGGCATGGAACGTATAGCTTACACCTTTGCTAGATTTACATCAATTCCTTCTTTATAAACAACAAATCCAAGGAATTTACCAAAAGCTACCCTAAAGACATACTTTAGGGGATTCATAGGCAATTTATATAGACAATATCATTCAAAGACCCTCTATAGATGAGTCAAGTGATTAAGCGCCTATCTTAACTTGACAACTATGTTATCATTTATCAACAAAGTTTTCCATGAAGTCATGCATCATATCATGAAATATGGCAATCATTGCCCTCTGGTAAGTAGCTCCTGCATTCTTAAGTCCAAATGACATGATTGTATAATGGAAGTTTCCCATTAGTGTTCTGAAAGTAATGCATTTAGCATCTCCAGCAGCCATTTTTATTTGGTTATAGCTACTGAAGCCATCCATGAATGAGAATAATTCATGTCTACATGTAGTATCCACTAATATGTCAATATTTGGCAATGGGAAATCATCATTTAGGTAAGCGTTGTTAAGATCACAAAAGTTTACACACACGTATTTGTTTATTCTTCTTTTTAACTAGCATAATATTAGCTAGCCAAGTAAGATGTTCAATTAGCTTAGTGAAGCTAGCTCTGAGCAAATTTTCAATCTCTTCTTTTATTTACTTCAACTTCAGGACGAAAGATTTGTTATCCTTTCTTTACTGGCTTAACCCTTAGCACGATGTTCAATCTATGCACTCCTAGACTAAGGTCCAATCTTGGCATTTCATCATATGTCCAAGCAAATGCATCCTTGTATTCCTTTAACAACTCTAGCAAGTGGACCTTAATTCTTTACAACAGATTCTTGCTATTGAAGATAGGTTGCGGAGACTCCCCTAGTCTTGCCAGGTCTACTTCCTCAATCTCTTTAGCTTGAGGTTTCATTTGATCTTGCATTTGAGGAGGGGCGAGCTGGGTTTCTTGCACCAATATGGCATCTAAAGAAGATAAAAAAGCCTCTTCGATCTCAAAGACCGTCATAAGCAATAAACTCTTTACCCATCTTTCTTAACAAAACTTTTTATAACTGTAGACACTCAATTTTTGCTCTCTTTTATTTTTATTATTTCTTTCTTTTCTCAATAGGTCTTAAATTAGGAAAAATATAAAAAAATAGGAAATTAAAGAAAATAAAAAAAATAAGAATTTTAGAAAAATATAAAAATAAGGAAAAAGCATAAGAAATAAGAAATTTAGAAAATAAAATTTGAAAAATTACAGAAAAATTGAAAAAAATAAAAGATTTTAGGAAATAACATTTTATTAGGATAGATTTTTTATTTTTGAAATAGGTTTAGAAGTTGGATCATTGAACCTGAACTTAGATTTAAATCTTATTCAGGCTAACTAAGTCCATAAATTGTACATATGAATAAGGTATAGGCCAACGACCTAACGGATAAGCACTTGGACTTGATATTGGGTATGAGCATGAGGTTAGGGGTTCGAATCTTGGTGGGAGCACACAAAGTTTTTTCATTTTCTTTTCATTACGTTAGGGATGCTACGTGTCAAGATTTGATTGCACCACGTGTTCGACACATGGTAAGTTAAGATTGGACAACGTATTGACATAGCGCCATGTATTAACCACGTGGCATGCCATGTGAGCTACTACGTACCACGTGTCGTGTTATGACACGTGGCAAGTCAAGGTTGGTTAGGTTGGCTGATGTAGCGCTAACGTGGTGCTATGTCAGCACTTTCCTTCTCTTTCTCTTGGTTTCCCTCATTTTCTGCAAACTTTCCTCCACTTTCCCAGTCAATAATAGCCTACCTCCTTCACTTTGGAGCCAATTTTTACACAAATCCATCACATACACACATAATTTCTTACGCTAATCTTGCTTACTACATAACCTACTATGAATTAGTACAAGAAACGCATCCATATTCAATCATTACAAGGATTAAATGAGTGATGAAAATTTGAAAAAAAAAAAAAATTAATTTTTGGGCATTTTCAATTAATCCAAATTTGAACTTTCCTTTATTTTCTGGATTGTTTTGTATATAAATTAGAGAACAGGGAGACATAGAGAACTACAAACAAGATTTTAAGAACACTCTTAAGCCCTCTCTCTCTCTCTCTCACGATCTCTTTCTCTCTCTACCCGTGACCGTACTCGAAGGAATTTGAGCAATTCCAACCACTGCCACGACTCCCCTACGATGTAAGCTCCTTAACCTAGTTCCCCCCATCTACTGCCATGGCTCAAAGCTCCTTCACATTGATACCTTAGCCACCGCCACCATAAGCTTAAAACATTACCCTAACTACTATGATCAAGCAAAGTAAGCCCCCCACCACCACATTAAATCCTTAAACTAATCACTCACTCAAGCCCAGCAACCGCTACCCAATCACCGCCACTACTCTTCTCTGAACACCATCCAAACCACTCCAAAACCCTGTGACATTCTTCCTACGCACCATATCTCCAATCTAAAACTCACAAATCTCCTTTTTTCTGCTCATTTTGGCCGACAGATCAGCCTGAACTAAGCCTCGCTGTGATGTTGAAGTAAAGTTAGAGTGACCCGAATCTAGCACCCGAACTGACCCGACCATCCAACCTGCTCTAGATTCGACCCATATGCAATGGTTCGAAGCATTCCTTATCTGAGTCTTTTTCTCTTTTCGGTTTTGTAATTATTTTTTTTTCTTTTCTTTTTTTTTCTTCTTTTTCTTTTCTTCTCTTTTATTTGTTTATTATTTCATTTATTTCCAAATGTAAATGTAATAATACCAAAAAAAAAAAAAGAAAAAAGAAAGAAAGAAACTAAAAAAAAAAAGAAGTAAAAAAAATATAGTATGCTTTTTATTTATTTATTTATTTCAATAGAAATAGGTAAAATAGAATAAGTAATAAATAAATAAATAAATAATGATGAATAAGGAAAATGAAAAAATAAATAAAAATAGGCAAAGGAGTTAATGAATAAAATTTTCTTTTTAACACTTAGAAAAAGTTGTTTTGTTTTCTAAATAAAACAAAAACGAAACCTTTCCAAACTAGGGCATTTTAGAATTTTCCAAAAAATAGAAAAAACCTAATTTAGGACCTTCTTTTAGGAATTTTCTTAAATAAATAAAATTAAGTAAAACATAAACTTGGTTGTTTTCAAATTAAAACAAAATCAATACACTAAAGTTTTACAAAAATAACTACGTACGTTTAATCTCAAATAGCAGATACGTAGGTACCTACAGAGTAACGATAAAAATAAAAAATAATTAATTGTCCTTTTTATTAGATTACTTAGGTGATCTAATTAAAAGTAAATAATAATTGAGTTTTGTCTTTTAAAATTAAAGGTGATTTTTAAGTTTAGGGTTAAATTTGGAAAGTCAATGATACTCGTAAGGGTTTAAATTCCTAACCCCAAAATCTCAATCTCTGGTTTAAAAAATCTTTTTTATTTAAAAAAAATCGGTTTTTATCAAAAGACTAATGACTAAATTATAACCAATCCACCCAATTGGTTATAACTTAACTTTTTTTTTTTTCTCAACTTCAGTCGAGTAGCGACTCCAAGACGTTTTCAAAGTATAAAAAATTGGTTTTCTAAAGTACAAAAAATTGATTTTCTTTAAATCTTAGTCAAAGGTCAGCAATAAATAGGTAAGAATTTAGTACTAATCGATTTAAAGAAAACCTAATAAAAAAGAACCAGAAGGATAAAAAACTAGGCTCAATAATGGCTTCGTCTTTTCTTTGCTTTTTCTTGCCCCTACGGGAGCCTTGCATTTTTCTCTTCTTCTTTTGTTTATCTTGGGTCTCCTCCTATGTAGGAAATGGTGTATTGAAAGGTTTGGCAATAACAATCTCTCCATCTTTAACATATTCATCAAAGAACCCTATGTCGATTAGATAAGACTCATCATGTTCAAATGGGTTCTTCGTAGCCGGAATGAAAACATCTTTGTCCTTCTAATGACCTTTGATGCACTAGTGTCATATTGAGGGTATAAGGTTATGATCATATAACAACTTCCTCTCAACTAAAAGATGGTAGGATACGGGTGCATCAATTACGTGAAATCGCGTGGATCCCTATACGGGTCCAACTTTAAAATCCACATTAACATACCCTATTGTGTTTATAGTTATTTCAGTAAAGCTATTTGCTATAATAAATTGCTTCACCAGGCGTCGGTTGTCTATTCTCACGACCTTAAATGATTGGCATAATATTTATGGAAAAACCATTATTTATAAATGTCTTCTTAATGGGATGTCCATTGAGCGTACTCTCTACGTAAAGGAGACCATTGTCATTAGGGTTCTTTTGCACATGTCCGCATTAGTAAAGAATATCGCATTCTCATGTGTGTTGGCCATCCTTTATACTGGTTATGCTGCACTACACTCCCCATATTGTGTCTCTTAGAAATCTGGGTAAGTGTAGCTGCTATTGCAAGCCATGCATCTTCGTTAAATCTTAGTAAATCGAAAAATTTCCTAAAGTTAGAGGTTTTCATTAAGGCAGCAGCCACTGATAGGTATGTGCCTTGGTTAGTTTTTATAAATGTCTTCTTAATGGGATGTCCATTGAGCGTACTCTCTACGTAAAGGAGACCGTTGTCATTAGGGTTCTTTCGCACATGTCTGCATTAGTAAAGAATATCGCATTCTCATGTGTGTTGGCCATCCTTTATACTGGTTATACTACACTACACTCCCATATTGTGTCTCTCAGAAATCTGGGTAAGTGTAGTCGCTGTTGCAAGCCATGCATCTTCGTTAAATCTTAGTAAATCGAAAAACTTCCTAAAGTTAGAGGTTTTCATTAAGGCAGCAGCCAATGATGGGTATGTACCTTGGTTAGTTTCTATTAGTGGTTCCTTCTCTTCATGTACCTCAGCCCGTGGCACATCTCTTTCTTCTTATCTCAGATCATAACTAACAACATTCACAACACCCCATTGGGTGTTGTGTGCTAGGAGTGGATTGGCATGTACATCATTACTCTCTATGAAAAATTCCCTATTGCAGACTCTATTATTAAATATCTTTTTCAATGTCCAATACCCTTTAGTTGGATGACCTATAGTCTTGTGATATCTACAAAACTTAGAGTCATTCCTCTCATTTGCAGTTGACAAGCACTCTACCCTTAGGAGCTTTATGTTCTTATCCTGTAACAACTGGTCAAGTACAACATGTACCTTGCCCATAGGGTATGGGAATGAGATAGCCGATGTAGAGCCTCATGAACTATCATTCCTTAGCTTTTTGTTATCTGTAGAACTTTCTCCTTAGGCTGAGCTTATGAATGTTGCTCATTTCCCGAATCTCCTACCTTTTATTCATTGTCGCACAATAGAATTATTAGATCTTATCGTAGTCTCAATGAGTGCAGAGAAAGAACATAAATTAAGTTTTTCCAAGTAGACAGCGTACTTAATGAACATCTCCTGAATGCAAATCTTCACTAATTCCTTTTCATCACACACATCTTGGATGTCCAGGATGTGCTCTCTGAAGTGCTTTATGTAATCCATCCAATCTTCCTTCGAGTTTTGGCATGTTCATCTCATATCTATAACTGTGACCCATTCCTTAGTAGAGAAGAATTTTTCTACGAAAAGCTTACATATAGCTCCCCATGAATCAACTGATCTCACGGGAAGGCTGACATACCAGGTATATACCTTCTCTATCAATGATTTAGAGAATTCTCTAAGTTTCAGGTCATCATCAAGCCTATAAGGCTCCGAGATTTCAATAAATTTCAATAGGTGCTCCTTTGCACTTCCCTTCTTGCTATTGAACAATATAAATTTAGGACTTACATAGTCCTTATGGTATGGCTTCGTTGCAATGCGTTGATGATATAAGAGTTTCAACTCTAATACTCTCACAGACGACCTAGCTTGTATTTCCCTCACATAAACATCCAAGTCTTCCCTTGTTATAAAGGAAGTCCATAAAGCAAAAGCTATGGACATAGATGGTGGAGCTGAGAAGTAGATCCTCCCAAGATTGGGATGGTAGGATTAAATGGAGAAGTAGGTACCTGTAAAGATGAAGAGCCACCTAAATGGACTCTTACATTCTCCATTATAGGAGTTGGTTATCGTGTAGGTTCTAGTGAGGGGGTTTCATCACCCCCTCTTTAATGGAGATCCTCCTCAATAGTTAGAAGATTAATTAGTTGAGTTGAGGTGGTATTATCTAGCTATACAACAATCATAGGATTTGGTAAAGCCATACTTTGTTGCGCAGCAACGATGGTAGCCATCTTGGTAATGATATGTTAGAACATAGCCATGATCTATTTAAAGCCTCCATGGCTTCCTGCATTATCCACATTGTTTGTATGAGATCTAGAGGAGCCTTAAGCATTGGATGGTCCTAGCTAGTGTTCTTAAGCGATAGGAGTGGTTTCTACTCAGTAAGCTCAACATTAGTGTTAAACTCTTGGGATGTGGTATCAGATGTAACTATTGTTCTTTTCTTGGGAGGTACCATGTCTCTGCAATCACTCTTCCCCAATAGAGTCACCAAAATGTAGATGTAAAGGTCCAATTGGAGTGATCATGTGTATGTTGCTTGAATAATGCATGACACGTAGCTTCAAAGAAGTGAAGCGTAATTGTCACCTAAAGGGATGATTAGGTGAGAATAAGGTAGAGAGAAAGAATATGCAATCTTAGTGTCTTAACGCTATCTAATCTTTAAGAGGACCTCAAACGTTCACCTTGTAGCTTAAGCGAATGAGATTAATTCTTTGCCTAAACGCTATCTAATCTTTAAGAGCAAATTTTTTACAATAGAACACCATTTCTCTAATCCCTCTAAGAGTTCTAAATGATGAGGAAATACTGGGTATTTATAGGCTCTTGAGCATAATGATATCTATCGGATCATCTAGGTGATCAACGGATGAGATGGATTTTACTCAATTCTTGGTTATCCAAAATAAGCTAACTAATGGGCCTAAAGTCAATAGCTTTTCTTATAAGTGCATGAGCCTATTTAAAAAAGGTTATAAGTGAATGAACTGGTTTAACAAACCTTATTCTGAGCCTACCAAGCTAATTCTCCTTAAATCATCCCAAATATAGACTGGACTCCATAGGTCCTATCACCTAGTCTAAAAAGTTAAGTCTAAATAAATAATGTATTTATTCCAATAATTAATATAACAATTTCCAACCATCTACAATTATAATAAAATCCTTAGAGTTTATACACGAGAGCAAGTATCCTTGCCATTAAAGATGCAACAAGGGAACAACATTATGCTGGAAAAGATAAAACAGCTTTGAGATTTTAATGAAAAGACCAATTCATAAATTACTTTTGATGCTACCAAAGTAACACCTACAATCATAATATCTTACATTTACAAAAGGAAACAAGTTGGTTGTTTTTGTTGAAGTAGTTTTAAGCTAGAATAAAGATGGAATAAGAGTTATGATAGCAACGCCGGTAATTACAGTCCCAAAAAGTAACCAATTTGTGTTTTCACCAATCATCTTTTATGACAGATTAACCACTAAGTAAAAGTAAAACACCTGAAGAAATCTTATTCAATATACATCAGTCGGTACTAATTTTGGTTTCCCTCTTTCATAGCAAATAGATTAATAACTATTTTGCTTATAATATGAGTGATGATTGTTTGATCATAATGTGACCATTAACAATTCCAATTAGATACCTTGTGGACTGGGTTTCGGCGGCCTATTTTGGGGGTGTTCATATGGAATGAAATGGCTAATAGATATAAGCTTTCAAACGCTAGGTAGATTGCGGATAAACTAACTATTGTAAGACGGCTGGCAAATCATTGGAGAGAAACAGTGATCAACACTGCATAGGTAATATCTGACCTCTACATGGGGGGTTAGAGTGGCCTAATATACCAAAAATTGATTAGCTTATATGATGTTTATAAGCTTGAATCCATCCCGGTCTTATTTTGAATCTTGAACGGAAACTGGAGGTTTGGATTACTGTTGTATGTTGTTTGTACGTGTTGGGATAGTTGCTATATATATACATAATTATATGTGGATTACTGTAACTTGCTGAAAACTGAAATTTAACTGTGGCGTTCGATTAGACAAAATTTTCAATAGACATACACATGGCATAAAAGACTACACTTTAAATAAATAACTTTAAGGGATTACTATGCACATTGAAAACATGAATCTAAAAATCTGCTCCACACTTTCAGATTATCACTCTAAGATCTAAGATCCACACGACTCCAAGATGCACAATAGATTTACACTTTTAAAAGCAAGTCCAAAGAGCACTAAAAGATCTATACTCTCAAAATCAACTCCAGGAGTTTAGGTAGCTAAATGAGTCTACAAATTCGTGACCAAATCTAGGATTCCAAATAGTGCAAAAGATACACACTTTCAGAACTGACTACAGAGGGCACATGGGTCACATTTTAAAAAATATAATCTCGTAGGTCTAATTCATGAAGTTACATGCAAGGACATCTCAATTATTTTTATACTATACTTTGTTAGATAATAGTTGTTGTATATAGTTATTACAAGTTGTGTATGTAGCTTGGCATATATGTATTTGTATACAATAGTTTAGTATTTGGCATTGCCACTCACCCCTTTTGTATTTCTTTTTCAATATTACAGATAATGATTACGATAACTATTGAAATATGATTTGTTCTGTAACATCCCAAAGCAGTGAAATCATAATAGTCCCGCATGTAAACCAATTTACAATAAAAGCTAACCTCACGGTCTCTATTATAAACTTGATCAACGTAAGACATACATGACTAAACTACTTTAGAGCACTCAAATCAATACATATTCATAAGTAAATAACTATAAGATAATTTTTGCTACTATATATATATATATAAAGAGTTCACATATAACCTTTATAGATCAGTTAGTCTCGTTACAATCCAAAAGCTAAAATCAAACTAGGTCATTATGGCCTAACCAATTTCCCTAAAAGACAATTGGAAGACCAACAAAAACAAAAGTATGACTTTTTCTTCCTATACTCACTCCTCACCCCCACCCCACCCACGTACCCCTAACTACTAATTAGGAGCTATATGAATCGCTACATATCTATTAAGTACTTGCAAGAGAATCTATGAAGATATAAGTAACCATCGCCCAGTAATAAGATGGAGACAAAAGAGTACATTTAGCATAACACAAGTAAGGCTATCAAGTAATTAGTTAAGTGCAATGTAAAAAAAAAAAAAAATGTTATTCGCATGAAGTAGTGGATTGTTGCCAAATTAAAGAAAATTCATATACTCTGATCTGGGTTAAGGAATTTTAGAGCAATGTAGTGCAACTCATGACCGAACCTAGATTTGTGCAATTGAGACAACGTTCCTTCTAAGACCATCTTCAAACAAGCCGTAACCTTGCTCCTATCACTTAGTTTGATAAAGGGTAAGGAATGACTAATTCATACTACTTTTTGAAGGGTTGGTATTTGGTCGGAAAATATTCATTGTTCCCCAATGGGTTGCAATATATGTCAGTTTATGTTTTAGTCCAAGTTCAATTTTTAAGATGATCAAACAGTTCGAAACACTTCAGCAGAAGGTAATAATCAAGAGGGCAATCACAACATAAAGTTTAGCTCTGAAAATAGTACTACAGTATCTAAAGACACATCATATACGTATAACTAATTGGTTATAACTACAAATAGGTACAATTGGTGCCCCAAAATGCAATTAAGCATTGAATCCACTTACTTGAAATAGCTTTTAGTTGTATAGGTCAAACACTCTAAGTTCCTTATCACTTAAGGAATCTTATTCTACACATTAACTTTTATTTTCGAAACTTAACTCATTCATTTTATTAGTCTATAAATTACACCATTATAATCCATCATCTATCTGTATGGGATATAATATCTTATAAACCTATGTATATATATATATATATGTATATATATATTAGTAGATAATATACTCGTAATGTATATGCAGATTAAATAAAATAAAGTTTATATTTTTAAAATTTACTATTATCTATTCAATAAAAAATCATAATTTTTATTAAATAATATAAATATAGATTTATTATTTTTCCTCTATCTATATTTACTTTATATCATTTAGTTTTTTACTTATGAACAAATTAGGATTATGGACAAAAATCCATCTATACGAATAGGCATCAATCATCATCATAATTATATTTCCTCAAGATCTAAATTTTGATTATCTAATACATGCACATAAAATAAGGTGAGAGAGAAAACAAAAAGAGAGAAAAACCGTTTAGGAGAGAGATCATGGGATAAACACTATGTTATGTGAATAGATAGTGGAGAAAGTGGATTTTGGGATTCTGAGAGATTAATGAAAAAGAGTGAGTTGATATGCTAATTTTACCTTTAGTATAAAATAATCATAATATTAATGAGCTATTTTTAATATCGGTTTTTTTTACAATAATATTTTAATTAAAAGACTAAATAATAATATTTAAAAGAACGATTATTTAAGGGTCAATCCACTTTTAATAATATATATATATATATGCACTTGTAAATATGTAATAAGAAATACATGTTAAATGTTTCAACTATATATAATGTTTATTCATACTTATAGAGTGATTACAGCATATTAACCACACTTTGAGTATTAAATTCTATAACGCAAAACGAAGGTATAGTATCATCGGCATACGATATATGTTAATAAACACCGATATAATTAATGAGAATTTGAGTAAAGGAAGGCTACGATATATAAAATATTCGTATATGTGGCACTTGAATTGATATATAATATTATTATTATATACTTATATATATTTAGATTATAGTTTACGTTATAAGGCTATATCGTTTTTGTTGGTACTTTTGACCAGATGTTACGTGAAACACACCGTTATCTTTGCAACAAAATGCAGAATATATTCGTGATAGTATGTTTAAGTTTTGGAGAGGTCATCATAAAAAGAATTTTTCGTAAACGATATATTTTTCCAAATTATAATAATAACTCCATAATTCAGATTGTATCATATAATCCATAAAGGTACTGTTTCATATAAATGCCTTTTTGACCACCAGCAACTTAATTGTAGAAGGGGATGTATTTATAGAGGAAATGTTGCTAAATCCCTACTATTATTTATTATGTAACTAATCTGCTTTAAAATATATATATATGTATATATATTAATTATGATACTCCTACCACATTCATATTAAAGTTCATAAAAGTAACAAGCTATAAACATGCTTTCCTTAATAGCAAGGATGAATCCGGAGATGCCAAAAATTACAATTAGTCCAAATTTATATTCACATCTTATTTACATTTATGATATTTAACTTCCTTTTATATTACAGTTGTAACCTTTTACTTTTTTTTGGGTAGAACTATATGTATATTTACTATAGAAAGAGAGCAACATGATCAAGTGTTAACTGCACTTGATCTTAGAGTCTTTACATAAGTTTAAAACATCATTTAAACAAAACCTCATAGGCGAGGTATGATTAAAAAAAAAAAAATAGAGTAGCTTTTAAAAACGCTCCCTTCCTCGCAATTGTATCAACAACTCTATTATAATCCCTGATGTGCCTCATAGCTATCTTATCAATCTTGGAGCACTGATCACTATATAGGAAGACAAGATCAGATGAAAACAAAGATTTTTGGGTAGAGCTTTGAATGATATGAAAAGCTTCAAAGCAGTCATTTAGTAGGACGACATTAGAAAAAGATTTTTGCTTCATAGTAGTTGTAACCTAAACTAGGTAGGATTTTGCCATAGAATTATCATATGCTCATAAATCCTTTATTGGGAATATGCTGAATAACCATTTTTAGTTTTTTTAACTTATGGGAAACTGCAATATATAACACCAAAAGTCAACCAAATTACAAAATGAACGCATATATATATATATATATATATATATAGATGGATAGATAGTAGGTAGATAAATAGATAATATTTGCAGATTTAGGTATAAAATAATAGAATAAGGCAAGTAAAAATAATCCTTAATTTTTTTTTTTCCTTTTTCCGGAATCTAATGTTAAAGCTGTAATATTTGGGTATTCAACAAATTGCAAATCTATGTTTTCAAAATAGCTATAAATTCATCCTGGATGTAGAATAGTAATAGGAAAGTAACTACGATATGTATTTATATCAAAAGAATAATGCAAGATTATTACATTAAAGCATGGTAAATGTGAAATCTATTATAACTCTACGGAAATTATTATTTGCCTTAGTTAAAATTTTAGATGAAATCCAATTCTTTCATGTAAATTTTAGCGAGTATTGTTTATTTACTCCACTATCATCATCATCGGCATCGACATCATCATCATTATTATTATTTTGAGTATTTTATCATGTTAGGTATATTATATGTTTCGCAATAATTGTTATAAGACATGTACGCATTAATTAACCCTATAGTATATACAAGTTTCGATATATTATATATATTTATTATATACTTTTAGTATTTATTATTGTTTACATGCTATATGATATGTATTTAATATCCCGCTACATAGCAAGGTTTAGATTTTGAGTTTTTGATGTATAACGCTCTATATTTATAGCCACTCATATAGCCATAATGTTATTTTATTAAATTTTTCGTGGCTTAATCACAACTTTCTGCTAAAATAGAAAACTTTTAGGAATGTTCTAAATTTAGATTCTAGATGCCTAATCACTAGTTTATGGGGCTTACATATACTCAATTAATGTCTCAATGATAGTCAGTATAAACTCCATGATAATGAAAGGAAGAATTTAGTTTGGCATAACTTTTGGCATTTACGAATCATTTGGTTTCATTTGGAGACTATAGTTAGTAGACCATTTTGATTTCCTTTTACATGCTTAGAATTATAATTGAACGTATTGATGACTATTGATAAATTGAGAAATTTTAGTTTATTCTAAGCTTTACATGTTCTTACTTCTTTTTATAAGTAGAAATATATGTTAGAGTGACCATACCTCCATTCAAGGCCAGGAAAAAATACAATTGAAATTTCCCCCTTTAGTTTTTCTCATGAATTCTTTATTACAATGGGCCCCTTCTATCCTCTAAATGCCAAAATGCTTAAAAAATTGATTCCATTGATTGACCTATCCCTTTGTTGTTATTAGCAATTATGATAGGAATCGACTCCTTAGATCAGTCACACACAATTAAACCAAAGCACTACAAGGACTTGTATGAAGAATACTAACTCAAAACCTCATTTAAAATGACGATTTCTATCTTGACATCCATCTCTTACATTTTTACCGACTTAAATATCGAGCTTTAGTAAGGACTGACACTATTCTCGAGCTTTTGAGCAAAAGTTTTGACCTGCCAAGCAACCCCCATCCATTATTGAATTCATGCTAAGATCTAGTTAATTCCCGACCTAACCAATGTTGGACTTCTGTTAGAGTTGGGCTGCGAGATACCCGACCTAAAAAGGATCTGAACATCTTTAAGTAACCAAACTCTAACCCGAACTAGATTAGGTCTGCTTTGATTGCTAACTCGTTTCTTTAGTTCATCCAAATTGTATTATATTCTAGACTATTAACCACCATGAACACGTGTTTTTTAGCATAGCATTCTAGAAGGATTCTTTACTTTTTCCATATAAGATATTTTGTCCCTTTTACCCTTTTTAGTATATTTCATGTATTTTATTTGTAAATTACCCATTTTTTTTTCTTTCCACGTATGCCTTTGTAACTCTAATAGGGCTAGTATATAAACCCCATTTACTTGTACACAAACAACACATTATATCTAATTATTATAAAGTTTCCTTTCATAAGCGATCTTAGTGACCCTATAATTCAAACCTATGAGTCATATCTAGCAAATTATAGGTCGAGAAAAGTCAGTTAGTGCATCATATCCGATTAATAGTTGCCCAGATTTGCTACTTTTTCATTCCCATTCATTGTAGTGCTTCTCCGTATATATGATCCCGGAGACATATTAGTTTTGCTAGTATTAGACCATGGTTTTAAGAAGGAGTGTGTGAAATTACAATAAAGTTTTGTTCATGTTTACTGTTAGTGCCTATTGTGTTCCTTCTGTAGTTGTTGCAATGTTTTCTAGTAAAGTAAGTTTTGAAGTTATGAACTGTTGCAAGCCCCATTTTGGTTGTATTCTTGAGCAGTGTAAAGAAGGAGTTGTTGTTGAAGGATATTATATCAAGGATGGCTATCTATTCAAGGAAAGAAGGCTATACATCATGAGTTGTTCCACATGTGAGTGGATTATTTAGCCATTTCGAAGAGATCAAAATAGCCAACCTATTGAAAAAGAACTTTTACTAGCTCGGTTTGGCCAAGAATGTCTATAAGGTAGTCAATAGTTGTGTAGTGTTCAAGAGGGCCAAGGGAAAGAGAGAGCCACATGGAGAGTATATGCCTTTACTTACACTAACCTTACCTTGGGCCAACCTCAACAAGGACTTTGTCCTAAGTTTGCCCTATACATCCAAAGGAAAGGATTCGATCCTTGTTGTAATGGACCGTTTTAGCAAAATAGCATTCTTCATCATGTGCCTTCGAACTAGCGACATTTATATATTGCTGACTTATTTTTATAGGAGGTTATTCAAGTGCATGAAGTACCAAAGAATATTGTTTTAGATTAACATACAAAATTCATAAGCTATTTTTGTAAAACTTTTTGGAGAAGACTTAGAACTAAACTTGTGTTTATCTCTAATAGCCCCCTTTAGATTGATGGCTAGACTAAAGTGGTAAATAGGATGCTACGAAATTTACTCTAAGCTGTCATAGGAAAGAATTTAAAGGATTGGGATCTGTATCTACTAGTTGTCAAGTTTGCATATAACTAAACTATCCACAATACTACTGAGAAGGCTCCTTTTAAGGTCGTTTATGACCTCAATCCTACTGTTACCCTAAATCTGATCAGTACCTCTATAGTTGCAAAAGAGCGTCAATCTGGAGTCGACTAAGCCCAAGAATTACAAAAGTTACATCAATTTGTGGCAAGGAATATCTCTAAGTTCAACTAAAGACAACAAGAGATCGATAGTTGTGGCTGCCGACCTATTTCTTTTAGACCCAATGACTTAGAATGGATTCACCTTAGTAGAGAAAGATTTCTACACCTGAGATGGAATAAGTTATCTCCACGAGTTGATGGTCTATTCAAAGTCTCGAAGAAGATCAACCGTAACACCTACCAGATTGCATTGCCTAAGAACTACGGTGTTTCCTTCACCTTCATTATATCCAACCTAATTCCCCACTAAATAGAAGGAGACCCAGTAGGTGTTAAAGTAAAGCAAGAGTTAAAAACCACTTTGTATTTAAGGACAAATCTTTCTAAGCCCCAAGCAAATGATAGGAATCAACTCCTCGGATCGATCATAAGTAGCCGAGCTAGAGGACTATAAGGATTCGTATGAAGAATGTTAGCTCAAAACCCCATTCAAGATGAAGATTCCTATCTTGACATCTATCTCTCACATTTCTACTTACTCAAATAAGTACCGAGCTCCAGATGGATTAACATTATTCCCTAGCTTCTAAGTAGAAGTTCTGACCTACTAACCAAGCCCCATCCATTACCGAACTCATTCCAAGATCTAGTTAGTTCCTAAGCCAATTAGCGTCAAACATCTATCCGAGCTGAGTTGTGAGATACCCAACCTAAAAAGGATCTGAACATCCTTAAGTGACCGAGCTCTGACTTAAACTACATTAGGTGTAGTCTAACTACTGACTCTTTTCTTCACTTCATCATAATTATGTTATATTCCATATCTCTAACCACTATGCAATACATATATTCTAGTATAGCATTCTAGAAGGATTCCTTACTTTTTCTATACAAGATATTTTTTATCGCTTTTACCCTTTCTAGTATATTTCATGTATTTTATCTATAAATTAACTTTTTTTTAAACCCCATTTGCTTGTACACAGACAACACATTACATCTGATTATTGCAAAGTTTCCTTTCACGAGCAACCCTAGTGTTCTTATTTCCTCATTAACTCTTATTTATTCCCTTTAGTAAGGAGTAGTAGCGAGTGACCCTATAGTTATTGGTGAGTCATATTTGGTGAATTGTAGGCCAAGTAAGATTAATCAGTGCATCGTATCTAATTGATAGCTACCCGGATTTGCTAATCCCCTTTATTTTTCTTCTCGTTCTCATCCATTATAGTGCTTCTCCATATGTGTGACCTCGAAGACACATCAAATTACTAGCCTAATCTATGAATGTTATTTAGTTGATAACTTCCTTGTAATAGCCTATAAGTAAATCAATATTAGTTGCCAAAATCTAGTATGAATAAATTGAATAAAGCAATTGTTTCCAATTGAAGACTGACATCTAAAAATTTTTTTTTCCCCGTTGCCTTAGTAAAAATTATAGATAAAATTCAATTCTTTCATGTAAATTTTGGTGAGTACTGTTTACTTACTCTTGCTATTATTATTATTCTTGTTGTTGTTGTTGTTGTTGATTGTGG
Organism: Lumnitzera littorea; assembly: GCA_024138015.1. Classification (NCBI taxonomy): domain Eukaryota; kingdom Viridiplantae; phylum Streptophyta; class Magnoliopsida; order Myrtales; family Combretaceae; genus Lumnitzera; species Lumnitzera littorea. The sequence continues at coordinate 11,835,857 of JAMXBB010000007.1, read as the reverse complement.
TTAGAATAACTAAGAGGTGCTAACTCAAGTGGAATCTAATTTAAATGGGCATAGGCTTCACCTCTTGCTCCTTAATACTTGCAAAAATGCCCCTTGTGGGTGAGGCCACGAGGGCTCTCTAATGCTCAAGTCAAGAGAAAGGACTAAGAAAAAGGGGAAACGAGCATAAAGGACCTAGTAGACTATACTCACCTAATGTGTGGGTATGATATGTTGAATTTCTGTTCTTGAGAGAAAGGGAGGAGAGAAGTTCATGGAAAAAATGAGAGAGGGATCTCTTTACCTCATAGCGCCTAGTGTCTTTTATGTAGGTTACTTGGATACGTGACAATCAAGGATTCGCTCGTACCGGTTACTTACAGACATTTTGCTTTATGGTAGAGACTAAGCTTCACTATAAGCAACATGTCGTAGCTGAATAAACCACCGAATCAACAACTTAGTGATTTGGCAAGAGCAAGGGTGCTAGGTGTGCTAGTCATACTACGAATATCAGGTGCTCATTAATGAGTCGTAGCAAAGTGTAGTTGCTAAAGAAAAAAATCATGCTAAGATGGTAAGAAAGGATTCAGCTGATGTTCGATGAGGGTGAGTTGAGCCTTAAGCTTATGCTAGACGATTGATGGACACTAGCTCAATGGTCAGGGGCTAACCTACTTGGACAGTTATTATTTGGCTTGCCAAGTAGGTTATAATGTAAGGGACAGGCTCGCCATCGATTCACATCTTCATTGACATGAGCCTATAACCTCACGAGAGAGTTTCATTGCAACATGTGAGCTCTTGATAGGTAAGCTCACCATTCGATGTCCCTTATGATGGGCTTCACCCGTTGGGCCATGCTTTAGGCAATAATCGGGTGTTAATACTCATTCCCCTACTTTCATCAGCATTTAAGGCACAAGGAGAGTAATCTATGTTATGTGATTGGACCAAAGTCAAGCCTTGAGTAGAGGCCTAGTTCTATTGCTTAGGCTATAGTGAACAACACCTCTAGTTGGGATCATTTTCCCATGCATTAGGTTATTGCATCATTAACATAACCGGTAGGCCACTCGATTTGTCATGATGGTTGCCATTAGGAAATGTAGCACGCATTAATGGCTTGTAAAGAATAGCTACGCGTATAAGGTAATCCTTTGTTAGGCCACCTCATGGATTCGTATATGAGGATCAATCGAGGCCCTTTTATATACGTCTTATCGGTTTGTGCTATGAAAGTGGATGAACTTTTGCCTTCTCCCTATGTTCGTCTATTTAAAAGGGGGCTTGGATGTTCATTTTTTACTTTACTTTGTTTACTTAGAGGAAACTTTGTCAAAATTTTGACTTACAAGCTAATTGCTTTTCTCATGTGCTTCTAATCCTTATTAATCACTTGCGATGGCCGATCAGAGTACAATTAGTAATGAGAATGAGTCTTCCCATCCTTCCATTTCAAGGGAGGTAGGTGAGAGATGTGAGAGCTTATCTCGAGCAAGGGGTTGGTAGCCCTACTCTTCCAAAAATAGCAGTGATGACCATGGAATGCTCTCTTAAGAGGAGAGGAAGGAGGGCATACAACGATGTCTCAATAATGCGTACCCACTAGATGGCGAGGAGGATGACATTGGGCAATTGTTGAGGATGACTGTTTGAATGAGCATACGTATGCTAGTATTCCTTACATAGTAAGCGAGTAAAAGTTAAGGTTGGTCCGCCAAGTGATGGGAGCAATGCCTAGGTGGCAAGTAGAGGAGCCAATGGATGGGCAGTGGGCTAATGACATAGGGGGCAACCAATCACTCGGTATTTACGTAAAGCTGTTCAAGCTCAATCTTTGCCTCCCTTTTTCAGAATTCTTGCTCGAGTTCTTTCATTATTTTAAAGTTTCACCAAGCAGTTTAAATGCAAACGTGTGCATTCAGTTGCTCACTTTCGAGGCACCATGCATTTGGAACTTATGGCGGTTAAGCATGAAACTATTTAGGCACTTCTTCTTTGTAAGGATGGTCATCGATGAATGGGTTTACATTGCTACCCAAAGCACAAGTATGAGTATTATTGATAAGCCACCAAATAAGGTAAAAGGAATACTTTTACTGCATTCATGCTTCTAAGCTACTTAATTTTCTAGCTAAATAAAGATGGCCCAATCGAGCAAGAAGTTGAAGGCCTTAAGGGATGAGGACGTGATGGCTAGCATTGAGTTATTGAATTTGACGAGTTGGAGGAAGCTAAAACCTTTGTTGATATTTGAGAAGTATAAGAGTGGAGCGTTATTGTTTGCCATGGAGACAGGTATTTGTTGTGCTCAGCTAAGGAGGGGTAGTTGGTTGTTTATTGTGTCATGTTGCCCTATCATTGTAGTAGGGGACATTACGTTGCTCATCTTCAGCTTAGTAAGTGCCTTATCCTTGCTTTAGTTTATTTTTCTAAGAAGTTCGTTTCTTGTTTTGCAGTTTCAAAATTAGCTACAGAGAAATTAAGGGCAAAGTTGTTGGTTGTGTAAACCAGGTATTGGAGAGTACTTTAAGGCCCAAGAAGAGGAGTTGGCTTAAGTTGGAAGGGGAGGGGGAGATTTTACATCACACTTCAAAATAGTTAAAGAAGAAGAAGAGTAGAAAGCGGTAGATCCTTCCCAAAGCTATTCAATAATGGGGTAGGGACATGCTAATAGGAGTGCCGTTGGGGACTTTGGAAGTAGGGCTGGGAGCATTTGGTGGGATTGCTATTCTGAAGGTTTCGACTGGAGCTACAGTTGTCAAGCAAAGCCCTTAGGTAGTAGGTTTCGAGTAGATGTAGAGCGGGTAAGTTCAGAACGAACCCCTAAAGTTGCCGCTATAGATGCCATTGAGATTGTGCATATAAAGTTTTTTTGTTTCTTTTTTATCTATTTTGACCAGTCCTTTTGGAATTCAATTTGAGATTTATGAAAATTGCTTAAATTTTACATGTTGTTAACTTACAATAAATTCTGTGATGCTCATTCTTGTACAAGAAGAAGAAGGAAAGAAAAGGTAAGGAGGAGAAGGGGAAGGAAAGGGAGAGAAAAGGGGGCTGACATAGTGCTAACATTAGTCAAGCCATCCAATAGGAGAATGTCATGTATCCTACCGTGACACGTAGCAATTTGTCATGGTGCATCGATAACATGTGTCATGCCACGTGGTTGATACATAGATCTATGCTAACATGGGGGATACATATCATTCCACATGGCTACATGATAAGGATCAATCTAAAACGGTAGCAGATCTCAAACAAACAAGAATGGGCGTTCGGGATTCCAAAAGAAAAATGGGTACGAAGAACAAGAAGGTTTTTTATAGTAAATGTAAATGGATATAACTCACTACGACATAAACATAATTAGAGGTTTAAGCTCAAAATAGAGTTTGATACAACTCACGAACACTAAATGTCACTCAGGATTCAAATGAGGGTTAGATTTAACTCACTAACCAATACAAATGAAAGGGTTCACCACAATCTTAAGAATAAGACTGATAAGAACACGAGAGATTAAAGAGAGTAATCAACACTCAATAATCCGGTAAACATAAGCTCAACTACAACCTTGCTCGAAAGAGAAAAGTTTCAATCTCTGTATGTAGGGGAATATCTTTACCTTTTAGTACAAATGTTGTTATTTATAGTAAATCCTAAATCCCAGTAGTAAAACTGTAAATAATATACAAGGCCTTAAACCTTGAAGAATCGAACCCATACATAAAATAAAGGAAAACACATACAAAAATACAAAACTGTGCATTTTACAAAACTCGATATGTAGTCACTTAGCATGTCTAGGAAGGAGCAGGATCTGAACTGGGCGGGGTCGGCAATGGGATGTCCAAGTCTAAGGGGGAGCTCCTGACGTCTCATAGTGCTTGGCCAAGACACCAAAGAGGTTAGCCCACAATTATCGAGTTTTGAAGTCAATCGTCACTAGTTTATCAAAACAGTGCCAAGTGGTTCTTTGGTCCCGAATCCTCTGCTGTGTGATCTCTCATCTTCTCGACAAACGACAAACTTGTTACCGAATGGCTCCTTTTCTTCCCTTTGGTCTTCTGTCATTTGTTCACCCTTAGCGAAAGCTATTCGGCCTCAAGTTAAAGTAAGTCGACATCTTCTTTTAGAGGGTTGGCGTCGGCTTCGAATGGGTCAGCCTCGGCTTGGACGTAGTCAAAGGCCGATTCCCATCACTACACATGTACAATACGTATCATACCACATGGCGAAACGTGTCGTGTGGTGTTCATGCATGTAGTAGTGTGGTTTTGTGAAGAAGGAAAAATAAAAGGCATTTTTATGCCTTTAGTAAGATTCGAACCCCTGATCTCCAAGCCAAACCTAATTATAAGTCTAAGTGCTTATCCGTTAGGTCGTTGGTCTATACCTTATCCATATGTGCAATTAAATCACACATATGAACTAGATCAGCCTAAGCTAGATTCAAATCTAAACCTAAGATAACGACCCTCTTCTTATTTTTTATTAATAACGACCCTCTTCTTTATTGTTTTCTAAATTTCCTAAATCATCTATTTTTATATATTTTTCTATTTTTTGTACTTTTCTAAATTTCTCATTTTTTTTGTTTTCATAAATTTTATATTTCTTGTATTTTTCTAAATTTCTTATTATATTTTAAATTTCTTATTTTTTGTGTTTTTCTTAATTTTTTATTTTTTGTATTTTTTTCTAAATTTCTTTTTTTTCTTTTTGCTTTTCCTAAATTTTCTATTTTTTTATTTTTTTTTTCTAAATTCCGTATTTTTTAGCTTTTCCTAAATTAAGACCTTTTATCCTATCCTAAAATTTTGAACAATAAAAGGGAACAAAAATGAGGTATCTGCAACTACCCCTCTTTGTGGTAAAATTTGAGTAAAACTTTGCTACAAAGACAAAAGAGACACTATTTTTGCTCTAGGGGTGAATTTTGTGCTAAGAAGCATTACAACTAACCAACTATCCTAAGTTCAGTTCACTGCGGATTTAGTGAAGAGAGAGGTGACACTTTAAGAGCTGGCCAAAAGACTAAAAGACGAATTGAAACCTGATCATGTCCTTATGAGCTAATGAGCCAAAATGGCACAAGTAAAGTGTTCATTGAGCTGACTAAAACCCTAAAAAGATGTTGAAAACTTGGTCATGCCCCAATAAGCTAACTAATCAAGATGAGACAAGCAAAGTTCTCCTTGAGCTAACTAAACCTTAAAAGATGTTGAAAACTTAGCTATGCCCTTATGAGCTGACTAACAAAGATGAAAAAGGTGAAGACCCTAAAAGATGTTGAAAACTTAGTCATGCCCCAATGAGCTAACTAACCAAGGTAAAACCAGCGAAGCACTCCTTGAACTAGCTAAGACCCTAAAGAGATATTAAAAACTTAGTCGTGCCCTTATGAGTTAACTAACCAAGTTGAGACGAGCAAAGCACTTCTTAAGTTGGTTAAAACCCTAAAAGATGTTAAAAACTTAGTCATGCCCTATGAGCTAACTAACCAAGACGAAACGGGCGAAGTGTTCCTTGAGCTAGCTAGGATCCTAAAAGGTATTGAAAACTTAGTCATGCCCCTATAAGCTAACTAATCAAGATGAGATGGACGAAGCGTTTCTTGAGCAACTAAGACCCTAAAGAGATGTTGAAAACTTAGTCGTACTCCTATGAGCTGATTATTAAGATAAAATGGGTAAAGTGCTCCTTGAACAGGCTAAGACCTTAAAGAGATATTAAGGACTTGGTCATGCCCCAATGAGTTTACTAACGAAGATGAGACAGGTGAAGCGCTACTCGAGCTAACTAAGACCTTATTAGATGAGAAAATTTGGTTGTACCCTAATGAGCTGATTAACCAAGATAAAAAAGGCGAAGCACTCCTTAAGTTGGCAAAGATCCTAAAAGAATATTGAAATCTTGGTCATGCCCCTATAAGCTGATTAGATGAAAAAGATTCTATTTCTTGTATTTTTCTAAATTTCTTATTTTTTGGGTTTTTCTTAATTTTTTTTTTCTAAATTTTTTATTCTTTGGCTTTTCCTAAATTTTCTATTTTTTGTATTTTTTTCTAAATTCCACATTTTTTAACTTTTCCTAAATTAAGACCCTTTATCTTATCCCAAAAATTTTGAAAAATAGAAGGGAACAAAAATAGGGTATCTATAAATACCCCTTTTTGTGGTAAAATTTGAGCAAAACTTTGTTACAAAAAAAAAAAAGAGATACTACTTTTGCCCTAAGGGTGGATTTTATCCTCAAAAGCATTACAGCTAGCCAACTATCCTATGTTCGATCCATTGAGAATTTGGTGAAGAGAGGTGTGGCGCTCTAAGAGTTGGCCAAGAGACTAAAAAAGGAATTAAAGCCTAGTTGTGCCCTTATGAGTTGATGAACCAAAGTGAATGGGTAAGCACTTCTTGAGTTAGCTAAGACCCTTAAGAGATATTAGAAACTTAGTCGTGCTCCTATAAGTTAACTAACCAAAGTAAAATAGGCGAAGCACTCCTTGAGCTGGTTAAGACCATAAAGAGATATTTAAAACTTAGTCATGCCCCAATGAGCTGACTAACTAAGATGAGACAAGTAAAGTGCTCCTTAAGCTGGTTAACACTCTAAAAGATGTTGAAAATTTGGTTGTGCCCTTATGAGCTAACTAACAAAGATGAAAAAGGCGTAGTGCTCCTTGAGCCAATTAAGACCTTAAAATATGTTAAAAACTTGGTCGTACCCCAATAAGCTAACTAACCAAGATAAAATGGATGAAGTGCTCCTTAAGCTAACTAAGACCCTAAAGAGATGTTGAAAACTTGGTTATGCCCCAATGAGCTAACTAACTAAGATGAGATGGACAAAGTACTCCTTGAGTTAGCTAAAACCCTAAAAGTTGTTAAAAACTTAGCTATACTCCTATAAGCTGACTAACCAAGATGAGACAGGCGAAGCGCTCCTTGAGCTGGCTAAGACCTTAAAGAGATGTTGAAAACTTAGTTGTGCTCTAATGAGCTAATTAACCAAGATAAGATGGGTGAAGCACTCTATAAGTTGGCTAAGACCCTAAAAAGATGTTGAAAACTTAGTCATGCTCTTATGAGTTGATTAACCAAGATAAGACGGGTGAACCGCTCTTTTAACTGGCTAAGATCCTAAAGAGATATTGAGGATTAAGTCATGCCCCAATGAGTCGACTAACCAAGATGAGATGGGCAAAGCACTCCTCGAGTTGGCTAAGACCCAAAAAGATGAGAAAACTTGGTTGTACCCCAATGAGCTGACTAACCAAGATGAAAAAGGCAAAGCGCTCCTTGAGTTAGCAAAGACCTTAAAAAATATTGAAAACTTAGTCATGCCCCTATAAGTCAACTGACTAAGGTGAAATGGGTGAAGCACTCCTTGAGCTAGCTAAAACTCTAAAAAGATATTAAAAACTTAGTCGTGCTCCAATGAGTTAACTAACCAAGGTGAAACAAATGAAGCACTCCTTAAGTTGGCTAAGACCCTCAAGAGATGTGAAAACTTAGTCATGCCCCTATGAGCCAACTAACCAAGATGAGATGGGTGAATCACTCCTTAAGTTGACTAATACCCTAAAAGAATATTGAAAAGTTAGTCATACCCCAATGAGTTAACTAATCAAGATGAGAAAGGCAAAGCACTCCTTGAGCTGGCTAAGACTTTAAAGAGATGTGAAAACTTAGTCGTACCCCTTATAAGCTGACTAACCAAGATGAGACAGGCGAAGCACTCCTTAAGCTGGCTAAGAACCCAAAAGAATATTGAAAACTTGGTCGTGCTCTAATCAACTGACTAACCAAAATGAAACTAGTGAAGCCTTGGTCGTGCTCTAATCAGTTGACTAACCAAGATGAAACTGGTAAAGCGCCCCATAAGCTAGCTAAGACCCTAAAGAGGCGTTGAAAACTTGGTCATACCCCTATGAGCTAACTAACTAAGACAAGATGGGCAAAGTACTCCTTAACTTAGCTAAGACCTTAAAGAGATGTTGAAAACTTAGTCGTACCCCAATGAGCTGACTAACCAAAATAAGATGAGTAAAGTGCTCCTTAAGCTGGCTAACACCCTAAAAGATGTTAAAAACTTGGTCATACCCTTATAAGCTGACTAACAAAAATGAAAAGGGCAAGGTGCTACTTAAGCTGGCTAAGACCCTAAAAGATGTTGAAAACTTAGTTGTACCCTAATGAGTTAACTAACCAAGATAAAATAGGCAAAGTGCTCCTTGAGCTAACTAAGATCCTAAAGAGATGTTGAAAACTTAGTTATGCCCCTATGAGTTGACTAACCAAGATAAGATGAGTAAAGCACTCCATGAGTTGGCTAAATCTCTAAAAGATGTTAAAAACTTAGTCGTGCCCCAATGAACGGACTAGCCAAGATGAGACGGACAAAGCGCTCCTTGAGCTGGCTTGGACCTTAAAAGATGTTGAAAACGTATTCATGTCCCTATGAGCTGACTAAACAAGATGACACATGCAAAGCACTCCTTAAGCTAGTTAAGATACTAAAGAGATATTGAAAACTTGGTTGTGCTCCAAAGAGCTAATTAACCAAAATAAGATACGTAAAGCGCTCTATGAGCTAACTAAGACTCTAAAGAGATGTTGAAAACTTAGTCATGCTCCTATGAGCTAATTAACCAAGATAAGACAGGTAAAGCACTCCTTCAGCTGGCCAAGATCCTAAAGAGATATTGAGGACTTAGTCGTGCCCCAATGAACTGACTAACCAAAATGAGATGGGCAAAATGCTCCTCGAGTTGACTAAGACCCAAAAATATGAGAAAACTTAGTCATACCCTAATAAGCTGACTAACTAAGATGAAAAGAGTGAAGCGCCCATTGAGCTAGCAAAGACCTTAAAAGAATATTGAAAACTTGGTCATGCCCCTATAAGCTGGCTAACTAAGGTGAAATGGGCAAAGTACTCCTTAAGCTAGCTAAGGCCCTAAAAAGATATTGAAAACTTGGTCATGCCCCAATGAGCTGACTAACTAAGTTGAAATAGGCAAACCATTCCTTAAGTTGGCTAAGACCCTAAAGAGATGTGAAAACTTGGTCTTACCCTTATCAGCCGACTAACCAAGATGAGACGAGTGGAGCACTCCTTGAGTTGACTAAGACCCTAAAAGAATATTGAAAAGTTGGCCATACCTCAATAAGCTGACTAACCAAGATGAAACAAGCAAAGTGCTCCTTGAGTTAGCTATGACCTTAAGGAGATGTGAAAACTTAGTCGTACCCCTACGAGCTGACTAACCAAGATAAGACGGGCGAAGCGCTCCTTGAGGTAGCTAAGACCTAAAAAGAATATTGAAAACTTGGTCATGCCTCAATCAGCTGACTAACCAAGATGAAATGGGTGAAGTGCTCCTTAAGTTGACTAAGACCTTAAAGAGATGTTGAAAACTTGGTCGTACCCCTATGAGCTGACTAACTAAGATAAGATGGATGAAATGCTCCTTGAGCTAGCTAAGACCCTAAAGAGATGTTGAAAACTTGCTCATACCCCAATAAGTTGACAAACCAAGATGAGATAAGTAAAGTGATCCTTGAGCTAACTAGGACCCTAAAAGATGTTGGAAACTTGGTCATGCCCTTATGAGTTGATTAACAAAGATGAAAAGAGCGAATTGCTCCTTGAGCCAACTAAGACCCTAAAAGATGTTGAAAACTTAGTCGTACCCTAATGAGCTAACTAACCAAGATAAAATGGGCAAAGCGCTCCTTCTACTGGCTAAGACCTTAAAGAGATGTTGAAAACTTGGTCATGCTCCTATAAGTTGATTAACTAAGATAAGATAGGTGAAGCGCTCCTTCAGCTGATTAAGATCCTAAAGAGATATTGAGGATTTGCCCGTACCCCAATCAGCTGACTAATTATGATGAAAAGGGCAAAGTGCTCCTTGAGCTGGCAAAGACCCTAAAAGAATATTGAAAACCTGGTCATGCCCCTATAAGCTGACTAACCAAGGTGAAATGGGCGAAGCACTCTTTGAGCTAGCTAAGACCCCAAAAGGATATTGAAAACTTAGTCGTGCCCTAATGAACTGACAAACCAAGGTGAAACAAGCAAAGTACACCATAAGTTGGCTAAGACCCTAAAGAGATGTGAAAACATAGTCATGCCCCTATAAGCCAACTAACCAAGATGAGATGGGCGAAGTATTCCTTAAGCTAACTAAGACCTTAAAAGAATATTGAAAACTTAGTCGTGCCCTAATGAGCTGACTAACCAAGATGAAATAGGCAAAGCACTCATTGAGCTGGCTAAGACCTTAAAGAGACATGAAAACTTAGTTGTACCCTTATGAGCTGACTAACCAAGATGATATGGGAAAATCACTCCTTAAGCTGGCTAAGACCCCAAAAGAATATTAAAAACTTGATCATATCCCAATCAACTGACTAATTAAGATGAAACAGGCGAAGCACTCCTTGAGCTAACTAAGACCCTAAAGAGATATCAAAAACTTAGTCATACCCCTATGAGCTAACTAACTAAGACAAGATGGGCAAAGCGCTCATTAAGCTAGCTAAGACCCTAAAGCGAAAGAAATGGGAAAACACTTTTTGAGCTAGCTAAAACTCTAAATTGAAACTTGGTAGTGCCCTACTAAGCTAACTAACCAAAGTGGTAGCGTCTCTAGGAGACTAACAACCTTAAATTTGAAATCAATTCAAGACACACTCGAAAGTGCTTATCTAAGCTAACTATCCTAGGTGAATGAGTAAAGCACTCCTTAGGCTGGCTAAGACTCTTAATTAAAACTTAGTAATGCTCCCTTAGCTGACTAACTTAGGCGTGAGCATCTCTCAAGGATTGGTAACCCTAAATTTGGAATCGACTCGAGACAAACCTAGAAGTGCTCCTTTGAGCTAGCTGTCCTAAGTAAAATGGGCAAAACGCTCCTTGAGCTAACTAAAACCCTTAACTGAAACTTGGTAGTGCCCACTAAGCTAACTAACCTAGGTAGGAACATCTCTAGGAGACTAGCAACCCTTACTCGGAATCGATTCGAGAAAAACCTAGAAGTACTCCTTGAGCTGGCTAAGACCCTTAATTAAAACTTGGTAGTGCTCCTTTGAGCTAACTAACCTAGGCAAGAATGTCTTTAAGGTATTAGTAACCTTTACTTAGAATTGATTCGAGACAAACCTAAAAGTACTCCTCTAAGCTGACTATCCTAGGTAAACAAGTGAAGTGCTCCTTGAGTTAGCTAAGACCCTTAATTAAAACCTAGTGTCGAGTCTGATTTTTCGATTTTTGTTTAAAATTGATTTCTCATTTCTTGATTAATACTAAACCCTTACCCATTTAATATTAATCCTCGACTAAAGAAATTGAGAAATTCCGGTTTTTATTAAAAATAATTTTTGGAGTCGCCACTCGACCGAAGTTGGGAAAAGAAAAAGAAACCGTAACCAATTAGGTGGATTGATTACAATTTGGCTACCGGTCTTTGATTTCAAATTTAATGAAGAACCAGAGGGTTCTGAATTCGAGGGTTAACCTATTAAACCCTTAACGAGTACCATTATCTATTTACCGAAATTAGGATTATTTTTCTAATCATAATATTTAAAAAAATAAATAAATAAAAATCAAAAGAAAAAAAAAAAAGAACCTAGGTTTCTACATATTTTATCGTCGCCCCGAAGGTGCCTACGTACTCGCTAGCCAAGATCAGACGATCGTAGTTCTCTCAAAAAAATTTCTAGTGGGTTGGTTCTTTTTATAAAAAATGATTAGTTGAATTTGGGTTTTTATTAACCATTTTATTTTTATTAAGAAAAATCCCTAGAAGCTTAATTTTTATTCTTAATTATAAAAAAAAAAAAAAACTAAAAACCTAATTTTCGAAAAGCGCCAAATTAAGATTTTTATTTTAAAAACAACTAAGTGATAATTTTTTATTTTCAAGAGAAACTCTAAAGATTTTATGAAATATGTAATGTTTTACATGATGAAAATTTTATATAGAAAAGATGCTTAAAACATTAAAAAAGAAAAAAAAAATTTTAATTATAGACAAGATGCTTAAATCATAGAAAAGATATCTAAATCATAGAAAAGAAAACCTAAAGTATGGAAAAGACATCTAACCATGGAAAAGACATCTAAACTATGAAAAAAATATTTAAACTATGGAAAAGACATCTAAATTATGGAAAAGATGTCTAACCATAGAAAAGAAGTCGATTAAAGATTTTTTTATTTTATCAATATCAAAATGATTTTTTAATTTAGAAAAATTACATATTTTATCGTCGCCCCGAAGGTACCTACGTACCCGCTAGCGGGGATCAGACGATCGTAGTTCTTTTAAAAAAGAAACTTTAGTGTGTTGATTTATTTTAATTTTCGAAAACTAACCGAGTTTACGTTTTAAGTTATTCGGTTTATTTTAAAAAATTTAACGGGTCCTAACTTTTGATACAATTAAAAGACTCTCTAAAATATCCTAAAAATTTTATAGATTTTTATTAATTTATATTTCTAAAAAAAAAAAAATTGATTTTCTAGGTGAGAAATCTAAATAAAGACTAGTCCTAAAAAAATTGCTAAACTAATATATACATATTATTTGTATCTATATTACTGTTATTAAGCAACTATCTACTTAAATCAATATAACATATTTAACTTATATAATAAAGCAAAATAACGCTAAAAGAAATGTACTAAACTAATAAATACACACATATGCTATGTCTAATAATATAATGATAATCACATAATATAATAAATAAATAAATAATTGAACTAAACCGAACCTGAATTGCTGTTTACAGCAGTGGTGATGGACAAGGCTCGTTGGTCGTGTAGTCGCTAGGATTGCCGTGGACGTTGTGCATGCCGTTCGGATTGCGTGGAGCGTCAAGCGTGGATGTAACGTCCGGTGTAATTTTGTTTCGGTCAGGCGTGCATGTGCGAGCCGTTCGGCCAGGGATGTTATCGTCAGCTTCGGATCAGCGTTGGGACGTCAGGAATTGCTGGACTTTGGAGATCTCGACAAGCAGACTTCGGATCTCGACAAATGGACTTCGGTTGGTCAGATTGTGGCGTTTGGATTGTTGTCAGAGGATTAGGACACTGATGGCGCGAATGTTGTCGCCTTCGTAGAGTTCGGTCGAATTCGTTGGTCACCGTTTAATTTGCCGTTGCCAGTGCGTCAGGGGAGAATTGAAATTGGTTTTCAGGATGGGATGGGGCTGGAATTGCGGCTGCAGTTTCTTGGATCTCGGCTGCTACGCGGATTGCGGCTGTGCTGTATGGACGTGGATTTGCTACTGTCGGATTGGAATTCAGATGTGCAACCGGTATGGAGATGCTACTGCTTCTGTTTTTTATGAAGCAGATTTTCCAATTTTTATGAAGCTCCTCTCCCTTCCTTTTCGTTATGGTTCTCTTCTTTTTATAAAGCCCAAATCAAATCTTAATGTATCCGATTAAACTAGATTCAAATCTCATTTGCTACTAATTTTTATGAAGCTCCTCTCCCTTCCTTTTCGTTATGGTTCTTTTCGTTGTGGTTCTCTTCTTTTTATAAAGCCCAAATCAAATCTTAATGTATCCGATTAAACTAGATTCAAATCTCATTCAAATCTGATACATTGGTGCTTGCTGAGACTCGAACCCATGACCTCTAACTAAATCCACCCAAGCACTCCGCTACTTATCCGTTAGGCCGTTGACCTGTGTCTTAACATTGATTACAATTAAATTATATTTAAACTATCTGAATTCCTAAACTAAAAATTTTTAACTAAACTAAAATTAACACTAACATTAAACTAATTATTCATAATATAAATTACTTCTTAAAAATCTACGAAATCTTTATAATTTTTCCTTTTCTTATTTTTTTGGCATTTTCATTATTTGTTAATTTTTTATTATTTTTATCTTTTATTAATTTTTTTTATTTATTATTTTTGAATTAGGACCCTTTTTGTAAAAATAAAAACTAAGACTATGGAAGAGCAAAAATTAGGTGTCTACACCTAGTAGTGCGCCACTAAGCTAACTAACCTAGGTAGGAGCGTCTCTAGGGGACTAACAATCCTAAATTTGGAATCGATTCAAGATACACCTAGAAGTGCTCCTCTAAGCTGATTATTCTAGGTAAACAGGCAAAATGCTCTTTGAACTGGCTAAGACCTTTAATTAAAACCTGATAATGCTCTTTTGAGTTGATTAACCTAGGCAGGAGCGTCTCTTGGGGATTAGTAACCTTAAATTTAGAATCAAAAAAGCGCCCTATGGGCTCGCTAAAAGGGATCGATGATGAGGGAAGCGTCCTATGGGCTCGCTTAAGAGAAATTGGTAAAAGAAAGCACCCAATAGGCTTGCTAAAAGGAATCAATGATAAAAGGAAGTGCCCTTTAGGCTTGCTAAGAGGATTCGATGAAGAGAAGTGCCCTATGGGCTTGCTAAGTACTTGGTGAAGAAAAGTACCCGATGGGCTCACTAAAAGAATTGACGAAGAGAAGCACCCTATAAGCTCGCTTGAGAGAAATTAATGATGAAAGGAAATGCCTTAAGGGCTCGCTAAAAAACCTTAAAGGAAATTAACAAAAGAGAGGTTAGCACTTTGATAGTTAGCTAAAACCCTAGAGAGATGGGACAATGCCTTAAAGGCTTGCTAGAACCTTAAAAAGAATAAAAAAGTGGGTTAACGCTTTAAGAACTGGCTAAAACCCTAAAAAATGGAAGACAGGACAACACCTTAAAGGCTGGCCAGAACCCTAAAATGAATAAAATAGTAAGTCGGTGCTCCAAGAGTTGGCTAGAGCCCTAAAAAATGGAAGATGGGACAGTGCCCTATAGATTAACTAGAACCCTAAAAAGAATAAAAGAGGGGTTAGCGCTCCAAGAGTTGGCTAACACCCTAGAAAGACAAGACAGTGCCCTAAAGGCTAGCTGAAACCCTGAAAAGAATAAAAGAGTAGGTCAGCATTCTAAGAGCTGGTTAGAGTCCTAAAAAATGGAAAACAAGACAACATCCTAAAGGTTGACTAGAACCTTAAAAAAAATAAAAGAAGGGTAAATGCTCTAAAAGCTAGTTAGAACCCTAAGGGAAATTGATGAAGGATTAAAGAAGTAAAATAAGGAAAGCAACTAGTTTTAAAAGACTTCTTGACTTGGAAATGTATTTATACATAAATCATCTAATGTCAAAATAAGTATTAGGGATTAAGTCCCTTAGTGACTTAGATCAATGCGATTAACTTAAATGTGTAACCACATTGAAAAGGAAACGAATGACTTGAATTGAAAGTTTGGCTAATTAAGTTTACACGAATTGGATAAAAATCTTGTGACATGCCTTTACTTTCTCTCTCTTCTTTTGTCTTTCTTCTTTTTATTTTCTCTCTTTTTTTTTTTTTTTTGAAAGTTTGCCAACAGGTATAAATTCTTACTTAAAGAACAAGTTTATAACCACCCCTATCCTTAGTAATCATGTAAGGTTTCTAAATGGCCCTAACCTTAGGGCTTTCTCATGGGGCTTTGTGATTTTGAATATTCCTTTCCTAAGGAAAAGGTAACTCATGATTAATTTAGTCGAAGAGGGTTTCATTGCTAGCTTTCGATCTAGATTTCACTTTTGACTATAGTTCTAAAAATTACAATCCATTTTGTAAGTGGGTTATTTTGAAAAAAATACTTTTATTTATCTTGGGCATACAAGTCAAGGGCCTTAAGGAAAAATTAGAAGTATGCTTAACCTAGTTTCAAAAACAATTTTTATTAAAGATAAATTATCTTTTAAGATTGAAAGAGCTTTTACTACGTAAGGGTGGTAATGTAAGTGGGATAACCTTGTGTGATTCAACATAGATAAGAAAAGCTTCAGAGTGGATATAGAGATTTTGGGTTTTCAAGCTTTGGAATGTGATTTAGGACTATGCGTTTTTTTTTTTCGAGCTATTTGGGCTTTGACTCTCGACCTTTTGATTCGATTTGGCTATCCCTGCTGGGATGTACTATGTCCTTTAAGGCTTTCGTCCTACACTTGGGCTTAATCTTTTGGCTTCTTTTTCTCTTTCTCTTTTTAATTACTTTTCCTTATTATCGCTTGCTATTATCTCTTTTCTTTTGGTCTTAAGAGTGATTGTCTCCATTGCCAAGTTTTTACCTTTTAAGCGATTTAAGGCTTTAAATCCATGGATTTCTAATATATGGGCTTAGATAAGGTGTATATAAGATTTAGGTGTTTGAAAAGGAATTGGCTTTTCTTCATTTCAACAAAAAATAATTTATCAGAAACAAAAATCATATTTGAATTAATGTTACTTAGGCAAGCATAAACCAATTTTACCATATCTTCTAATCGGTGACCCTAACCTTCAAATTGCCCTATTATGGGGTGATTCTTAACAGAGTTTAAATTTGCAAATTCTCCAAATTGGTCCAATGATGTTAACAAAGGGTAATTATGTTTAGGATTTGTTGAGCCTGATTTTTCGGTCTCCTTTTATTAAAATTGATTTCCCATTTCTCGATTAATACTAAACCCTAACCTATTTAATATTAATCCTAGACTAAAGAAATTGAGAAATTCCGGTTTTTTTTTTAAATAATTTTTGGAGTCACCACCCGACCGAAGTCGGGAAAAGAAAAAGAAATCATAATCAATTGGGTGGATTAATTACGATTTGGCTACCGGTCTTTGATTTCAATTTGAATGAAAAAAAACCAAAGTGTTCCAAGTTCGGGGACTAACCTATTAAACCCTAATGGGTACTACTATCTATTTACTGAAATTAGGATTATTCTTCTAATTATAATATTTAAAATAAATAAATAAAAATCAAAAGAAATAAGAACCCAAATTTCTACATATTTTATTGTCATCCCGAAAGTGTCTATGTACCCGCTAGTTGGGATCAGACGATCATAGTTCTTTTAAAAAAATCTTTAATATGTTGATCTATTTTAATTTTAAAAAACTATCCGAGTTTACGTTTTTAATTTATTTCATTTATTTAAAAAAAATCTAGAGGGGTCCTAACTCTTTAATGTTATTGTTTTATAAAAAATACTCTAAAAATCTTATTTTAAAAGGGTCTTTTATTAATTCTTAGTTAAAAAAAAAGTTCTATGTGAGAAATGTTAATAATAAAAAAAAATTTAATCCCAAAAGAAATCCTAAGCTCCATACTACATTTCAACTATCTATCAAAATAAATAAAATATGACATACTTAATATACATATAGATACACTAATACTAAAAAACTCCATTAGGCTAATATATATACATAACTACTTATATATTATGTTATTAACATCAACAAATAAGGATCTAATAAAATAAAAATAATAATGATATAATGATAACAATAATAATAAATAAAAAATTTGAAAGAACCGAACAAGGCCAAACTTTGTTGTTGTTCAATGAATCAGTGACGATGGATAGTAATTCGTGGTGACATTGTGGCATTAGATGAACTACTTGCTGTGGATGTGTATGGATTGTAGACAACAACAGCGAAGACGGATCAGGCTTGACACTAGACGTGAAGTGTTTGAACGGTGGAGTAGTTGGCGCACTTGGGTTGGATCGTGCGTTGGGTGTCAATAGGCGACGCGTACTGCTCGTCAACAATAGACTGTGAGTTTGCTGATTGAGACAACGCTAGGGGTTGGTTGGCATCATTGGAGAAGGAGGGTGGCGTTGATTCATCTGGTGGATTATGGTCGCGGGCTTGCTGGTGCTTAGATTCGGTTTGTGCTGATCGCATGTATAGCAGCATGGGT
Source organism: Lumnitzera littorea (assembly GCA_024138015.1). Classification (NCBI taxonomy): domain Eukaryota; kingdom Viridiplantae; phylum Streptophyta; class Magnoliopsida; order Myrtales; family Combretaceae; genus Lumnitzera; species Lumnitzera littorea. The sequence continues at coordinate 11,818,089 of JAMXBB010000007.1, read as the reverse complement.
GAGGGCCGCAGTGAAGCTTGGACATGATCGGAGTAGTAGGCGATGAAGCCTGGATTGTTGAACCGTGAGTGCAGCAGCATTGGCCGTGTATTACTGTGCAAGGTGCAGTGGAAGTTCGGCTATATGTTGCTTACGTGGTCTTGCGGTTAGTCAGGCAAAGGACAAATTAGGATGGTGTGTCATGGATGTCAGACGTTGGCATAGAGTTTGGGCAAGAACTGTCTAGCGACAAGGATAGAGGACTATCAGGCGTTGGGGGGTTACTGTTGGTCGCAATCAGTGAATGATCTCCTGCAGCGCGATGGGTTGAACTATTTCGATATAGGCAACTGAACATGTATGGTTGCAATTGTTGTAGGTAACTGCTGTTATTGCCTTACGTGAGTGTGGAGAATGCTACTGTGAAGCATAGCTTATTATTGTTCGCTACAGGACGTGGGACAATGGAATTGTGACTGTAAATTGGCGACAGCTGCTACATGTGTATGTGGTGTAGATTCTATTTTGGTGAGATGTTTACTGTACATGGCGCTGCTGCTGTTTATGGGGGTTTTGCAATGGAGCATCGGAGGGAATGAGAATGAGGTTGTTTTGTTAGTTGCATGCGTGACTGTTGTGTTATTGATGGTGTCTCTCTTTTATTTATACATGAGGTCAAAATCAAATCATATCTGAATATATCTATCATATTTGATTCGATAATTAAACTAGATTTAAATGAATTCAAATCCGATTTAACAAAATTCATATGATTTAATTAGATATGAATCCCATTTTCATCTCGCTTCTGCAAAGATAGAAAAATAAAGACATAGGTGCTTGCTGAGACTCAAACCCATGACCTCAAATTAAATCCAACCCAAATACTTTGATACTTATCCATTAAGTCGTTAGCCTGTGCCTTGATATTCAGTTCAATTAAATTATACTTAAACTACTCAATTCCCTAAAATAAAAATTTTTTAACTAAACTAAACTAAAACTATTTGTTCCTGATATAAGTTACTTCCTAAAAATCTACAAAAATCTTTTTAAATTTTCTTTTCTTATTTTTTTGGTATTTTCATTATTTGTTAATTTTTATTAATTTTTTTGTTATTTTCATTTTTGAATTAGGACCATTTTTGTAAAAATAAAAATTAGGACCACAAAGGGGCAAAAATTAGGTGTCTATAGGATTTAATCTACATATCACATTTAAAGTAGACCTTTTTTAAGGAATGAGTTCAAAGTATCCCACCATTATGTCACTCAACTCTCATAATGTTTCTGGTTAGTATGTGGAATATAGTTTATCTTTTTTCATTGTAAACCTTTTAAAAGTGAGTTACCAATTTCTTAAGAAGAAATCTATATTTATTTGCCTAGGGTGAAGATTGACTTTGCCCTCTAATTTCCCAAATCATGCCCCAGTATTTGACTTTGTGTTTTAGCTTGGTTTATGATTGGGCTTGTCTTTCTAAATAGACTAAGGATTTTGGCTAGGTTTGGTTACCTTTATGGGTTAAGGATTGTGTTTAGGTTAACTGCCTCGATGGGTCGTAGTTTATGTTTGGATTGGTGGCTTAGCTAAGTGGCTTGTGTTTAGGTAAGTTGTTTGAATGGGCCCAAGGTTGGTGTTTAGATTAAATGGGCTACGAGGCTAATGTTTGGGTTGAATGGGCTAAGGGGCTCGTGTTGGCTTCCTTAATAGGTTGAGCGACCTCATGTGGCTTAGAAGTCAAGTGCTCAAGTGGGCTATTTGAGTGGGTTAAAGGCTTGAGCTTATGTTGGCTCCTTGAGCACATAAAAATTTATAACCATCAGCAACTTTTCTTTTCATTTTTATTTTTTCAAATTTTTTTTTTTTTTTAGAGGGAGAAAGATAAAGTTTTATTTTATAGAAAGTAAGAAAATTATTTACATATAAGGATAGTGATTTTTAAGATACTATTTACAAGTTCATGAGATTTTACATTTCTCGGAATGAGGGGGAACGGTAGTTAGTTAAATGCCTATTGAATGACTATTTACAAAGAAGTGAATGCTAAAGAAAGAAGAACGGTGAACTAAAGAAGATTTTTATTATTGTGAAAGATCAAAATATAGAAAATAAAGGCAAAAAACCTAACATTTATTTTGGAACATGACATTTACTTTAGGCTCTCTAGAAAAAAACCATAAAGTAAGTTTCACAGACAAACCTTAAGGTCCTTTAACATTTCATAAGTTTTCCTAATGACCTATGCTAGAAGGGCCCTTAAGGCCAAGTTGTGAGCTTTAGAACACTCGAGCTTTTCCTTTAGGTAGGTAATCTCATCTTTCAGCAGATGCTCGCGAATCCTAGAGATATCTTGTGGCCTATCATTCCCTTGATTATTTGCTTAGTTATCTACCATTCTAGGTCTACACATTTTATGGATAAGAATCAGTTATCAATGTAACAAAAGAAAGTATGTGGAAATATGTAGATGTTAGGATTGTTTGGGTTAATATATTACTCCTTAAATTGCAACCCTATTGATATTTTCAATTCTTAAGAATAATGTATTAACTCAAGCTTAAATGGGAGTATATACAATTAGGGTAGATTCTAAAAGGTCCTTAAGCTTCCTGATCTCACTTGTTTTCATTAGTCACATTACAGCTTAAGTAAAGTGGCTTAATCTACCTTAAGTAATAGTTACACCACAATACCCAGAGCCTATATAATAGTCCCCCTCTTAGGGTCTTGAGATGACTTGAGTTTAATCGTATCTATCATGTATCACTTATGTAAACATTCCCCTATGTCCCTAGTATAATGCATGTGAAAATGAATGTGGCAAAAAAACATCTATTTACATGAATTAAATAAATAAACAAATAACAAATAAATAACAAGGGTATTTCAAAAGGCAAACTTAATTTTGGAAAGTATTTTAAGTTGCTAACCCTCTTAATGTCTCTAGTGGAGTTGTTAAGCTGTTGAACTTGGTTTTTTTCTCTCGGTTTTTATAAATTTGTCTTCTTTAAACCAATTAATATTAAATCTTACTCATTTAATATTAATCATCAACTAGAGTTTAAAGAAAACCAATTCTTTTAATTTAAAAAAAAAATTTGGAATTGCTATCCGACCGCAATCGGGAAAGAGAGTTAAGTTCTAACTAATTAGGTGGATTAGTTATTACTTAGCTATTAGTCTATCAATAAAACTAATTTTTAAAACGATTTTCTAAAATGAGAGATTTAGATTCAGGAGCTATCCAATTAAACCTTAAACAATTACCACTTTTAATTTTCCGAATTTAATTTTGCTTTCCAAATGCCTTTCCAATAACAAAATCTTATTTACATGTAACTTACTTTAATTCTAAGAAAAGATAAAGTGATCAATTATTTACAAAAAATGGAAAAAGAAAAATTTCCATATTTTAAGTCAGCCTGTATGTACGGGTGCCTACATACCCACTATTTGAGATCGAACTTCCATAATTCATTCCACGAAAACTTTAATGGGTTAATTGATTTTAGTTTCGAAAAAAGGTTGGGTTTACATTCTTTACTTGTTTTAAGTCTATTTCAGGAAAATTTTCTCAAAGGGTCTTAAATCAGATTTTATTTATGAAAAGTCTTAAGAAAAATGTCCTAATTTAGAAAGAAGATCGATTATTTTTATTTATTTTTGGAAAAACCAGTTTTTCTAAGTGTCAAAACAATTTTCATTTACTAACCTATTTATTTATTTTTATTATTTTTATATTTTCTTATTTATTCATTATTTATTATTTTATTTTATTTATTATGCTTTAAATAAAAAATAAACATAAAAATAAAAATAAACCATTTTCTTCTTCTTCTATTTTTGCTCTTTTTCTTTTTTCGTTTTTATTACAATTACAATTAGTTAAAGAAAAAAAATACATGAAACACAAAATGGAAATAAAATGCAAAACAGAAAAAATGAAATACAATTCAAACTAAGAGAAGGGCGTATAGGTCAAGAGCAGCAAGTTGAATCCAGGTTGGTTGCCTCGGTTATGTGCTTAAAATGTGTTAGAGCTAGGGTGAGCACAGGCGCATGTTGGGGGTGGTTTTTATAGGTAGATTTTGACATTGAACCAAGTGAGGAAAGGATGATTTGTGGTTTTTGTATTGGATCTAAGGGGTGTAAGGAGAGTGCCGAGGTGTTTTGTAGTGGTTGTAGGTAGTTAGGTAAAGGGCCAATGGAGGTAGTGATAGATATGGTTTAGGCGTATTAGAGTGGGGGTTATTGTGCATGTATGTCAAAGAGTTCTCATGTAAGTGTTAAGTGTGAGGGGAGATCGAGAGGGTAGCAAATTGAGGTAGGTTGCTATGTATTTGGGTAAGGATTGATTCACAATCTAGAACGAGAGAGAGAGTGAGTCGATTATGCCGTTACACGTTAGGCCACAGTGATTATGTTTAGTTATGGGTTGTTTGGTAGATTTCGAGAGGAAGGATGGTAGAGAGAGAGAGATAGTGCAGCGGCTGTACGTATTAGTTCGTTAGGTCATGGCAATGGAGGACAATGGCTGTATGTTTTGTTAGTAGTAGGCAAGAGAAAGGGGGCAGTAATGCAGAGTAAGGCATACTGCAATGGAGGTATATTCGAAGAGAGAGATCGATCAGGTATGATGTTTCATAGATGTAGTCGTGGTGAAGAGGGAGTACTATAGTGCATGACAGTGGTCTTTTTGCTGAAAGGGAATGCGTGTTTGGGCTTAGCACAACTAAGGATGGGTTTAGCTCTTAGTGAAGGTCGAGTGAGAGAGAGATCGATGTTGGAGTTTAGTTAATGCCGTAATGTATCAATGGTTTTGTATGTGTGTGTGAGGAAAGAGATGGAGCCACCGAAAGAGATACACCCCCCACCTACCCCCTAAATCAGTACGTATAGAGTTTATTTTTTATTTTTTTTTCTTTTTTTTTTTTATCAATTTTGATCGGTACTTTTGAAATTTAATTTGAGATTTACGAAAATTGCTTAAATTTTACACGTTGTTGACCTACAATAAATTCTTTAAAGCTCTTTCTTGTGCGGGAAGAAGAGGGAAAGAAAAGGAAAGGAAGAGAAGGGGGAGGAAAGGGAGAGAAAAGGGGGCTGATGTGGCACCACGTCAATCAAGCCATTCAATAGGAGAATGCCACGTATCTTATCATGACATATGGCAGTTTGTTATGATGTGTCGGTAACATGTATCATGCTACATATACACTACATGGTTGACACATGGATCCATGCTAACATAGGGGACACGAATTGTGCCACATGGCGACATGTGTGCAATATGTGTCGCGCTATATGGCAACACATGCTTTGTGGTGCTCGTGCATGTGGCAGTACAATTTTATGAAGAAGGAAAAATAAAAGGCATTTTTATACCTTTGATAAGATTCAAACCCTTGATCTCCAAGCCAAACCTAAGTGTAAGTCTAAGTACTTATCCGTTAGGCCCGTTGGCTTATGCCTTATCTATGTGTAAACTAAATTAACTTAGGCTAGATTTAAATTTAAGCTTAATCCCAACAAGCCTTTCCTTATTTGTTTTTTTTTATTAAAAATTCTACTCTATTAAAAAATATTATTATTTTCTAAATCTTCTATTTTTTCAATTTTTTGTACTTTTCTAAATTTCGTTTTTTTTTTTTTAAATTTTCTATTTCTTGTATTTTTCTAAATTTCTTATTATATTCTAAATTTTGTTGTTTTTTGGATTTTTCTTAGTTTTCTATTTTTTGTATTTTTTCTTAATTTTTTATTTTTTTGGCTTTTCCTAAATTGTGACACTTTATCATATCCTAAAAATTTTGAAAAATAAAGGGAAACAAAAATGGGATATCTACACTAAGCTAGCGAGCTACGATGACAACTATGAGGGCGAACTTTTCTATTTTGGTGTATTTGAGCTCGAGCCCCTAGAGGATGTGGCTGACGTAGTAAACTAGTCGATGGTTATTGTTATTAGCTCGAACGAGTACTGAGGATAATGCTTTATTATTGACTACAATGTATGAGTACAATTCTTATCCAGGTATTGATTTGGAGAGTATAGGTAAGGTCACTAGGAAGTTCTTTAGCTCTAGGAAGTTCTTCAACTCTTGGAAGGCTTGCTGGCATATCGGTGTCCATTTAAACTTAGTAGGGTATTTGAGTAGATTGAAAAATTTTGCACATTTATCGATGCTTCGAGATATGAAATAGTTAAGGGTAACGATCCTTCCTGTTAGTCACTAGACCTCTTTGACCTTGGTCGAGGCTTGCATATCTTGGGTTGCTTTGATTTTGCTCAGCTTGGGTTTTATACTCACTTTATAACCATAAGCCTAAGAAACTTACCCAAAGCAACTCAAAAAGCACACTTCTATAGGTTAAGTTTCATTTGGAATCGGTGAAGGGTTTGGAGGATCTCTCAAAGGTTATCAATGTGGACTTTTTTGGTTTTGCTCTTAGCAATCATATTGTCAACATAGACCTCATTGTTCTTACCTATCTATGGCTTGAAGATATGTGTTACCAACCTTTGATAGGTAGCTTTGGCATTTTTAGACCAAATGGTATTATATGAATAATTTACAAAATTGATATCTAATTAATCATGGATACTTGTAATGATGTTAGGATAGGTCGAAATTAAAAGTTTATGACAAAGGATGTATGGACTTTGTCCTAGGGGACCATCCAGATTTGGTTGTATCTAAAGTAAACATCCATGAAAATGAGAAGTGCATAATCAAATGTAGAATAAACAAGCTAGTCTATATGCGATAAGGGGAAGCAGTCCTTTAGGCATTCCTTATTAAGGTCGGTGTAATCAACACACATATGCCACTTTCCATTTGCCTTCTTAACAAGTACCATATTGGTAACCTAGGTAAGATACTTCTCATTCCAAATGAAACCTGCTTAAAGTAGCTTTTACACCTCTTCCTCAATCGAGGCTTAACGCTTAAGGGCAACATATTGTTTCTTTTGCTTGATAGGTCAGATGGTAAGATTAACATTAAGGTAATAAGTGGCTTCTGGTATGCTGATAATAATTTGCATGTCTTTTGGGGTAGACACCAAGACATCAAATTTTTGCTTAAATTCCATTAGTTCAGCCTTATCATTATCTGGCAGTTCGACCCCTATTTTGGTTACCATTCCATGGGCATCAGATATCTAGACTTCCAAGGTCTTTTCTATGGGTTCCCCCTATAGTATCAAAGTAGAAGAGTTAGTTGACTTGATATTTTTGACATTGTTTCTAGAATGGGCTTTGAGGTAGAGCGTCCTGGACAAGGCCTGATTGCCTCTAGCCTTGCTAACTTTGATAAGGGTCATGAACTTCACTTTAAGGCATTTCTAGCTAATAAGCATGTCAAATTTTGTTGTGCTTAGTTTGCCAAGGATGGTACTGTATGGTGACCATATGTTGACAATGACGATATATAGTTACCATTCCATTGGCATGGGATATCTAGACTTCTAAGGTCTTTTCTATGGGTTTGCTCCGTAGTGCCAAAGTAAAGGAGTTAGTTGACTTGATGCTCATGACATTGTTTCTTGATTGAGCTTTGAGGTAGAGCATCTTGGATACGGCTTAATCACCTTTGGCCTCACCAACTTTAGTAAGGGTTATAAACTTCACTTTAAGGCATTTCTAGTTGATAAGCATGTCAAACTTTGTTATACTTGGTCTACTAAGGATGGCATTCTATAGTGACCAATGTCAATAATGACGAAGTCTATAGACTGGGTAGCGACGTATGCATCGTCACCTAATCGAATGGGCAGGGTGATGATCCCTTTGGTAGGTACTAGTCCGTCGCCTCTAAACCCTATGAGGCCATGCTTATACGACTGAAGGGGCTTGTCGAGCTATTCTTTCATTTGCTCAAAAGCATTGTAGAAGAGTATGTTTATCAAACTCTACTATCAACAAACGTCTTAGGAATGTTGAAATATCCAATTTTTGCATTTATGACGAGTTTATCATTGTAGGGTAACTTGGTTCCTTGCTCATTTACATTGGTAAAAGTTACTATTGTGTTGGTTTTTAGCTTCTTATTTTTTACAATATGCACCTCATATGTTGGGTATGAGAATAGTATTACCTGAAAGGAGGTTGGATCCACCAAATATGGTGTTGACATGGCTACTTTTCCCCTTCGGTTCTGTTTGTTTATGGGGGCATTGGCCTATTGATTATAATGTTGCTAGTAGTTATCTACTTAGTGGCACTGGGTTGGTTATTGAATTTTCCTTTTCTTATCTACAACAAAGTGGTCAATGTAGCCTTTATGAACAAGGCCTTCAACAGTATTCTTGAGGTGGTGGCACTCGCCAGTGTTATGTCCATATGCTCTATGGTAATCACATTACTTTCTTGAGTTTGCCGCTTTTAGTGTCTCGTAGATGCTTGGTGGTCTTGAGAGTTGCTCTCAAACCTCATACATAATTTGGTTGAGTGGTTGGGTAAAGGGTGTATACAAGGTGTAGTCTTGGAATTTATGTCTTTGTTTGTTATGCTTTTCTTATACTGGAGGTTGTAGTCTGAGATCGTAAGGTCCTAAGAGATTCTTCATTGAGATTCGTGTGCTATGTTCCACTTCAAAACAAGCTTAGATGACATCTTCTTGAGCAACATATTTCTCGACGACTTTCATGAATTCATCCAAAGACTTAGGCTTGTCTAAGGACACTGCATTAAAAAGCATTCCATTAGGGTCTATGCCAATGTGGAGCGCTTGAAGGGCGGCTTCCGTATCTAACTTAGAAATTTGCAGCTTCATTCAGTTAAAGCACTTGAGGTATGCTCATAGGGTTTCATTAAGGAGTCGCTTGACATTATAAAGGATGAAGGTGTCTCTTCGTGGGACTCGAGAACTGAGGAAGTGTTATTGGAACTTGCTTCCTAAGTCATCGATTGAAGTAGTGGGTGCCTCGAAGAGGGTGTTAAACCAAAGCAAGGCAACTTTTACTAATGTACTAGGGAAGGCCTTGCACATGATGGCATCTGAGAAGTTGTAGAGGCTCATCATTGTTTGAAAGCATATGAGATGATCGTCTAGATAGGTAGAGCCATCATAAGTGTTAAGATGTGGTAGCCTTGCCCTTGGTAAGAGCATTTCCTCAAGGATTGACAAGATAAAAGGGTTTTTTTGTTTGTGTAGAGTGTGACGCTTGTGTAGATGACTCAACATTATTCTGATCGTACATACTAGAGGCATGGTAGATGTGTTCATTGAGCTCATCCATGTTCATGTCTTCTTAGTCTTTTAGCGATGCTTGCCTTGGCAAGAAGTTATCGAGTGGCTTACTAGTGGCTATGCGTTTACCTTTCATGTGTGTTTTACTTCGATTATAACTTAGCTGTTCACTTAGGTCTTCATGTAGTTGGTGATTATGTTAGATTTGTTTGTGTGAACATGTAAGGTGTGTGTTGCACAGGTCGTCGTTTTTGCTTAACTGTGAGGAGTCAACTGTTGCCTCCTCATTTAGACTTTTTTAGATTTTTTTTTTTTTATTAATGTAACATCTTTCTGCAAGGCTGCAATAGATTCATGATATTTTTTATTCTCTTCAAGCATTTGCTAGACGAGTGCCCTGAGCCCTTAAACCTCAAAACTTTCGTATTAAGGTGGTGGAAGCGTTTGATTGCTTATACGTTGTTGGAAGGTGTTGGTGTCCTCCATATGGGAAGCTTGTAGGTTGTCGTTTTTGCTTTTAGCCATCATTGTTGTGGTAGCCTAAAATAGTGAGCACCAAAATGTTGATCATAGTTATACCAACTAGTAGAATCCAATTCAAACAGGCTTAGGCTTAGGCTTAGGCTTGGGCTTTGCCTCTTGCTCCTTGATACCTACAAAAAAGCTCCCTATGAGCGAGGTCATGGAGGCCCTCCAACACTCAAGTCAATAAGGAAGACAAAAAAAAAAGGGAAGACGAGCACAAAGGACCTAGTGGACCGTGTTCACCTAGTACGTAGGTATGGTGTGTTGAACTTCTATTCTTGAGAGAAAGGGAGGAGAGAAGTTCATAGAAAAAATAAGAGAAGGCTCTCTATACCTCCTAGCACTTAATGCTTTTTATGTGGGTTGTTTGGATATGTAGCGATCGTGGATTTGCTCATATTAGCTACCAATAGATAGTGCAATCTACAATAGAGACTAAGCTTTACTACGGGCAACATGTTGTAGTAGACCAAACCACCAAAGTAGCAACTCAGTGATCTAGCAGGAGTAAGGGTACTAGGCGTATTTATGGATGTCAGGCACTCATTAATGAGCTGTAGTGGAGTATAGGCACTAAAGACAAAAATTGAGCTAAGATGATGAGGAAGGGGTTAGCTAATGCTCGATAGGGGTAAGTTGAGCCCTAAGCATATGCCAGATGATTGATGAGTGCTAGCTCGACTATTGGGGGCTAACTTACTCAGACAGTTGTTATTTGGCTCACTAGGTAAGTTATGATGTAAGGGACAAGCTCGCCATTAGTTTGCATCTTCATTGACGCAAGCCCATAGCCTCACAAAAGAATCACGTCGCAACATGTGAGCTTGCCATTCGATGTCCCTTATGATGAGCTTCACTCGTTAGGTCTTGGTCCAAGCGAGAATCGGATATTAGCAATTATTATTATTACTATTACTACTATTTGAAAATTTTACCATGTTAGGTATATCTTACATGTTTCAAAATAGTTGTTATAAGACATACATGTATTTATTAACCCTATAGTATGTACAAGTTTCAATACGTCTTTTTTATAGATACTTTTATTATTATTATTATGGCTTACATAGGCTATATGATATGTATTTAATATTTCGTTATATGGTAGAGCTCAAATTTCAAGTTTTTGACGTATAACATTTTATATTTATAACTGTTCATATAGCTATAATGTTATTTTATTAAATTTTTCGTGCTCTCATTACATCTTTGAGCTAAAATAGAGAACTTTTGGGAACACTCTAAATTTAGATGCTCAACCCTATCACTACTTTGTGGGGCCTACATATACTCTATTAGTGGCTTAATGATAGTCAATATAACATCTACGATAATGAGAAAAAGAATTTATTTTAGATTAAACTTTTGGCATTTATCGACTTCATTTCATTAAAGACTATATTTAATAGACATTTTGGATTTCCTTTTACATGTTTAGAATTACAATTGAAGGTATTGATGAGTGTTGACAAATTGAGAAACTTTAGTTTGTTGTAAGCTTTACATATTCTTATCTCTTATTGTAAGTAGAAATATATGCCGGAGTGATCATACCTCCATTTAAGGCTTGACAAAATTACTATGAAATTTCCTCCTTTAGTTTTTCTCATGAAGTCTTTATTACCATGGTGCCCTTTATCCTCTAAATGCCAAAATGCTTAAAAAATTAGTTCCATTGACTAACCTAAAATTTTGTTGTCATTAGCAATTTTTGACCTATTTTATGAATGTTATTTAATTGATAACCTCCTTGTCATTGCCTATTAGTAAATCAACACTAATTGGCAACATTTAGTATGAGAAAATTGAATAAAGCAATTGTTTTCAATAAAGAACCGTCATCTAATAATATATTTTTTCCTCCATACCTTAGTCAAAATTTTAAATGAAATTCAATTCTTTCATGTAAATTTTGATGAGTACTATTTACTTAATCTAGCTATTATTATTATTATTATTATACCATGTTAGGTGTATCTTACATGTTTCGATAATTGTTATAACACATGGATGTATTAATCAACCTTATAGTATGTACAAGTTTCAATATATATATTTTTATATATATCCTTTTATTATTATTATGGTTTACATAAGCTATATGATATGTATTTAATATTTCATTGTATAGTAGAGATTGGAATTTGAGTTTCTAATGTATAATGTTCTATATTTATAACTACTCATCTAGCTATTGGGGTTGGAAATGAGCTGAGCTACTTGTGAGCCGTTTGAGCTCTATTCTAGCTCAATTAGTAAATGAACCGAGCTTAAGCTCAATATGAAGCTCATTTACTTAAATAAATCATATTCGAGCTTTACTTTAAGCTCATAAGTTGGCTCGTTTAGGCTCATGAGTATGCTCACGAGTTTTATATAAACTACATATATGTTATGATAGGGGAACGGGAACAACAACAAAGTACAAGAAGGACAAGGAGAGATGTCGGAGAACCCATAAAGCTTAAAGACTGCGTTATATATTGAGTTGGAATAATAGAATTCAAGAATTGCTTTACAACTAACAATTAGTTACAAAATATGATAGTATACATAACAAATTTACTTGTATATAACAGATTATAACTGTACAATAGAAAGAAACAAAAAGAATATAAATAGTACGAAGAGAGAAAGGGAGGGCATGAGAGTTTTCCCTTTGAAATTACTTCTTGTAATTGTTTGGAGCCACTAATCACTTGAAGAGTAAGCAATTGCAAAACCCTATTCTTCTTTCCGTTTGTAAGAACCTCACACAACACATATACAAGACAATATTAGTATAGTTAGAGAGATCTACGCGTAACACATGCATATCTGCTTTTGATTCATGAAAATCTAAGGAAGATCAAGAGAAAATAGAAACCTTAGATTTCACTGTAACGAAGGTTCGAGAGAAATACAAAAAGACAAAGTAAGAGAGAGAGAGTAAGAGTGTACCTTGATCGCATTGTGAGAGAGAGAGAGAGAGAGAGGACAATGATATTTTAGTATTCTACACATAAGGGAAGAATAGGTTGGGCCTCTTATAGGCCTATCATTTAGTGCTTTCATTGATCATTATTTGTTGATCAACATTGTAGTATAGTTATCTTGGCCAACAACACAAGAGGAATATCAAGTTTACAAGAAGACATTCAGAAATACAATGCAAGATTTGTATCATTAGAGCCAAGAATGGATAATACAGAACAAATGATGATAGAAATGAATGAAAATTTCAAGAATTTTCTCAAGACTTTTCAACCTTCAGAAAAGAATTAGAAAAATCTAAGAGTAAATGAGGATTCTTCATCATTTTCTTCACATAATGAGTAGGAGTCACATCAGTATCATAAATCCATTAAGTTGGATCTATCAAAGTTTTTAGGACAAGACCTGGAATCTTGGCTTTTTAAAGTCAACCAGTTTTTTGAATTTTATAAAGTACCATCATCATAGTGGTTAAAAATGGCTTCTTTTGTCATGGAAAATGAAGCCCTACGATCATTTCAATGGTTAACAAAGAATGATTTGTTAGCTACTTAGTCAGCATTTGAGAAAGCAATAAAATCAAGGTCTGGACCTTCAATCTTTAAAGACTACCAAGGGAAATTATCCAAATTGGTGCAAAAAGGTTAGTATTGGAGTATCAAATGAGTTTGAAAACTTACTCAATCACATTTTCGGGTTGTTTGAGAGCTTTATTCAAAGTTGATTTGTATTTGATCTCAGAGCCAACATTTAAGTAAAGTTTACATCAACACAGCCATCATTAAAGCCAATATTCAGGTAAAGGTTATATTAGCTTAGCCATCATCCTATTTGGAAGTAGTACATCTAGCAAAATTACACGAATCCAAATTGCAAAGACTTGATAACAGATCATTTTCTTATACAAAATCTCAATACCAACCATCATTTTCAAACGGATTTTTTTCAAATGAAAACATAAACCCATCTTTACTTTCAAAACCATACTATCAACCATCTTTTTAAAGCCTTACCAATTCTATTATATTATCTCAAGCCTCAAACAAAATAACCAACTAGAACATACAGAATAAAAACAATTCCCAAATTTCCATGCATAAAACTTTACCTATAAAGAAAATGACAGTTGCTAAATTAGCTTTAAGAAGGGAAAGGGGATTATGCTATAACTGTGATGAGAAGTTTCTTAGGGGACATGTGTACAAAGCTAAATGTTTAATGATAATACAATTAGAAGAAATGGAGGAATAAGATATAGTAGAAGAATTAGAGTCACAATAGGTAGAAGGGGAAGATTCTGATGAATTGGAAACATCTTATTTGGTTAAGATCAATTATCATGTATTGTCAAGAGTTTTAGCTCCTAAAACATTAAGGTTGAAAGGAAAGATTAAAGACAAGGAAGTTTCAATTTTGGTTGATTCGAGAAGCATACACAATTTTATTTAGGTAAGTGTAGCGAAATCATTAAATTTACCTATTTTAGCTATAACTGAATTCTTTTTAATGATTGGAAATGGGGATAAATTGATATGTTCATCTATGTGTTGTACTGTTTCTTTGGTGTTGAATAGCATTGCATTTTCGGTGGATTTTTATATATTAGAAATCTAAGGTGTAGAATTGGTCTTAAGAATACAATAGTTAACTACATTCGGACTAGTAACTTTTGACTATAAGTAGTTGACGATGACATTCCAAATGGATGGAAATATAATAGATTTACATGGCCAACATGACATATCAGCAAAGGAGAATTGAGCATAATCAATTGAGGAAATTGGTTAAAACAAACAATGTTGCTTGTTTGTTTCATTTGGTGGCTCAGAAGGGTAATTTATCCATTTACACTACTAGCAATAACTCTATAGAGGAGTTATTAGGCATATTCAAGGATGTATTCACGACTCCATCATCATTGCTACATTTGTGATCAATCTAACATCATATTCATCTTAAGGATAATAAACAAGCAATTAATGTCCATCCATACTGATATCCTTATTTTCAAAAGATTGAAATTAAATTCAAGAAACATTAGAGTCTAGCATTATTAGGCTTAGTACTAGCGCTTTTTCTTCTCCAGTATTATTAGCGAAGAAGGATGGATCATAGAGATTTTGCATTGATTACAAAGCACTAAACTAAGCCATAATACTAGATAAGTTTCCTATTTCAACCATATGTGAATTGCTGGATGAGTTAGGAGGAGCTACTATTTTTTCTAAGATGAATTTAAGAGCAAGGTATCCTCAAATACAAATGTGCCCAAAAGATGTTCACAAGACAACTTTTCACACTCATAAGGGGCATTATGAGTTTTTAGATTTGGTCTATCAAATGTGCCCATCACATTTCAAGCAATAATAGATAGCATATTCATGCCTTATTTGCGCAAGTTCATAGTAGTTTTTTTTTTTTTTTAAATGATATTCTCATTTACAATAAGACATTCGAAGAACATCTTAAACATTTGGAACAAGCACTGAATTGCCTCAGAGAACACAAGTTTTATTTAAAGAAATCTAAATGTTATTTTGGCCAACAAGAGATAGAGTATTTAGGCCATATTATGTGTACAAAAGGTTTAAAACCTGATCCAAACAAGTTGAAGGCTATTCAAGAGTAGCAACAACCAACAAATGTTAAGTAACTGAGAGGAATTTTAGAAATATTAGGCTTTTACAGACATTTTGTGTGCAACTATTCTAAGATTGCAACACCATTAACAAATTTATTAAAAAAGGACGTGTTTCAGTAGACTCAAAAAGCTATTAAAGCATTTAAAGAGTTGAAAAATGCTTTAATAACAGTGCCTATACTCACTCTACCAGATTTTACAAAAACATTCATAGTAGAGACAAATGCTTCAAGATTGGCAATAAGAGTTGTCCTACATCAAGGGACAAATCCAATTACTTATTTTAATAAAAAGTTGAGTTTGAGATTACAAAAATCCAGTGCATATGTCAGGGAACTAGTAGCGGTAATAGAGGTAGTAAGGAAGTGGCACCAATATTTGTTAGGTCAGCATTTTGTCATATGGACATATCAAAAAAGTTTGAAAGAAATCATAACTCAGGTTATTCAAACACCTAAGCAACAACAATACTTAGCTAAGTTGATGGGATATGATTATCATATAGAATACAAATTAGGGGTGGAAAATAAAGTAATAGATGCCTTATCTAGGTAATTTGATTAGGAATTTCAATTAATGGCAATATCATTACCATCTTTCAATTTCATTGCACTCATAAAACATGAATTATATAGGAATGCTAAATGGATAAAGCTAAAGGAGTAGTGTAAAAGAGGGGAGTCAACCGCATTACCCTTGACATGTAAAAATGAATTGTTGTTTACAGGTCACAGGATTTATATACGTGCTAAGTCACCTCTAATCTTTACCATTTTAATGGAGTTTCATGTTACACCGATAGGGGGTCACACAAGGGTTTTAAAGACATTCAAAAGGGTAAGTGTAGCTTTCTATTGGAAGGGGATGGATCAAATGTTGAGCAATTTGTGAAGAAGTGCCATGTTTATCAACAAATTAATATTTGACAAACAATCCAGCAAGCTTACTTCAACCTTTACCTATACCTCAGAAAGTTTTTGAGGATATATCAATGGACTTTATAACTAGATTACCAATTTCAAAAGGATATTTAGTTATCCTAGTTATTGTGGATAGATTGACAAAGTACTATCACTTAGGCCCACTACCATTAGTAGCTAGACTTTTTGTTGATATTGTGGTGAAATTACATGGGATCTCAAGAATAGTAGTATGTGATAGAGATGGTATTTTTGTGAGTCACTTTTAGTAGGAACTTTTTAAGTTTAGTGGGACTTAATTAAGAATGAGATTTACCTATCACCCTTAAACAAATGAGCAAACAAAGGTGTTAAATAAGTATATTGAACATTATTTGGAAGCTTATGTCATGGATAATCCGAAGGAGTGGCTAAAGTTTCTACCATGGGTAGAATTTTGTTTCAACACTAGTTTTCATACAAGTGCTCAAATGTCTCCATTTCAAGCCTTATATGGGATGGAGCCGCCTACACTACCTGATTATATCAAGGGTTTGAGCTCAACTAAAGCGGTTAATTAGGAGCTCATAACTAGAGATGATATTTTAAAGGCATTGAAATAAAATTTGACTAAGGCACAACAGAGAATGAAGTCCTTTGCAAACCAAGATAGGATTGATAAGGAGTTATAGGTGGGAGACTATGCCTATGTCAAATTGTAACTATACAGGTAAACTACATTGGCCAACAGATTTTCTTATAAGCTATCTAAGCACTATTATGGACCATTTTAGGTTCTACAAAGAGTGGGACTAGTAGCTTATAAATTAGCTCTACGAGAAACGTCTCGAATACATTTGATTTTCCACATTTCCTAATTAAAGAAAGAAGAGGGCAACATGGATGTAGAGAGAATATTATCAGAAATGGCTATTACTAATCATCCTATAATAAAGCCTTTAGTTGTTCAGGATACTTGAGACATACTTAAATAAGGAAGGACCGTGACACAATTACTTGTTCAATGGGGGTCATTAGACCATCATATGCTACTTGGGTAGACTATTCAGATTTTTGGAGAGACTTTCTTGATTTTGACCTTAAGGACAAGGTCAATTTCTCACCAACGGGGGAAAATGTTATGACAAGGGAACAAGAACAACAAAGTACAAGAAGGATAAGGAGAGACATCAAAGAATCCACAAAGCTTAAAGATTACTTTAAATACTAAGTTGGAATAATAGAATTTAGGAGTCGCTTTACAATTAACAATAAGTTATAAAATATGATAGTACATGTAACAAATTTACTTGCATGTAATAGATTGTAATTGTACAATAACAAGAAATAAAAGGAATATAAATAGAACGAAGAGAGAAAGGGAAGGTATGAGAGTTTTCCCTTTGAAATTGCTTCCCACAATTGTTTGGAGCCACTAATCGCTCAAAGAGTCAGCAATTGCAAAACCCTATTCTTCCTTCCGTTTGTAAGAACCTCACACAACACATACATAAGACAATATTAGTATAGTTAGAAAGATCTACACGTAATATATACAAATCTATTTTTGCTTCATGAAAATGTAAGCAAGATCAAGAGAAAGTAGAAACCCTACATTTCACTATGAGGAAGGTTCAAGAGAAATACAAAAAGTCAAAGTAAGAGAGAGAGAGTAAGAGTGTTGCTTGATTGCACTAAGATAGATAAAGAGAGAGAGAGAGAAGACAATGATATTTTAGTATCCTGTATGTGAGGGAAGAAAAAAGTAGGCCAGGCCTCTCGTAGGCTTATCAATATATTATATATTATGTACTATATATTATTAAAATCCAAAAACTAATATCTATATAATATATATAAATATGTAATATGCTATAGGATAATATATGGTATAGAATCTAATCCTTCTTTACTATTCAATAATCTATTTATTTATATATTTTTTTATTTTGTATAATTAGACTTATAAGTAAGCTTGAACTCAACTTTTTTTAGCTTTGGTTCGGCTTTAGCTCGATTATTAAACAGTCATCTTTGCAACCCTAATAGCTATAATATTATTTTATTAAATTTTTCATAGCCTCATCAAAACATTAAGTTAAAATAGAGAACTTTTGGGAACATTTTAAATTTAGGTGCTAGATCCCTAATTGCTAGATTACGGGGCTTACATATAATCTTTTAGTAGCTTAATGATAGTCACTATAACCTCTATGATGATGAAGAGAAGAATTTAGTTTTTGGCAAACTATATTGCAACTTGCAAAAGGGGGTTCAAATCTTGGTTTATCCTTACAAGAGACTAATAGTAATATTACTAGTTTATAACGACCTTGACAATAAATGAAGAATTTAGTTTGGAATAAAGTTTTAGCATATATGCATTATTTGGTTTCATTTGGAGTCCATAGCTAATGGACCTTTTCGATTTCCATTTCAATGTTCAGAATTATAATTGACGGTATCGATGACTATTGATAATTTGAGAAATTTTAGTTTGTTCTAAGCTTTACATATTCTTATTTCTTATTATAAATAGAAATATAAGCCAAAGCAATTATATCTCTATTAATTACTATTGAAATTTCCCCCTTTAGTTTTTCTCATGAATTCTTTATTACAATGGTCCCCTTGTGTCCTCTAAATGCCAAAATACTTAAAAATTGATTGCATTGACTGACTTATGACTTTGTTGCTGTTAGCAATTACTGATCTATTTTATGAATGTTATTTATTAGTTGATAACTTCTATGTCATTGCCTATTAGTAAATCAGTATTAATTGTTAAAGTCTAGTATGACTAAATTGAATAAAGCAGTTGTTTCCAACGGAGGACCAGCATCTAATAATACATTTTTTCCTCCTTGCCGTAGTCAAAATTTCAGATGAAATTCAATTCTTTCATGTAAATTTTGGTGAGTATTGTTTACTTAATCCATCTATCATCATCATCATTAATATTATTATTTTAATATTTTACCATATTAGATACATCTGACATGTCTCACAATAATGTTAAAACACACATGCATTAATTAACCTTATAGTATGTACAAGTTTCAATATATTATATATACTTTTATTATTACGTTTTACATAGGCTATATGATATGTATTTAATATCCTGTTATATAGCAGACCTCGGATTTCAAGTTTCCAATGTATAACATTCTATATTTATAACTATTCATATAGCTATAATGTTATTTTGTTAGATTTTTCTTGGCCTCATCACAACTTTGAGCTAAAATAGAGAACTTTTGAGAACGTTCTAAATTTGGATACTAGATCCCTAATAGTTAGTTTACCAGCTTACATATACATTATTAGTGCCTCAACAATAGTTAGTATAACCTCTATGACAATGAAAAGAAGAATTTAGTTTGGAATAAACTTTTAGCATTTATGGATTATTTGGTTTCATTTGGAGTCTATTGTTAATGGACCTTTTGGATTTCCATTTGAATGTTTAGAATTATAATTGAAGGTATTGATGGCTATTGATAAATTGAGAAATTTTAGTTTGCACATTCTTATTTCTTATTATAAATAGAAATATATGCTTAAGCAATCACACCTCCATTCAAGGCTTGACAAATTTATCATTGAAATTCCCCACCCCCCCCCACCACCCCCCCTTTAGTTTTTCTCACGAATTCTTTATTACAATGGTCTCCATGTGCCGTCTAGATCTCAAAATGCTTAAAAAATTGATTCCATTGACTGACCTATAACTTTATTGCTTTTAGCAATTACTGGCCTATTCTATGAATGTTATTTAATTGATAACCTCCTTGTCATTGCCTATTAGTAAATCAATATTAATTCTCAAAATCTATTATCAATAAATTGAATAAAGTAGTTGTTTCCAGCAGAGGATCGACATCTAATAATATATTTTTTCCTCCTTGCCTTAGTCAAAATTTTAGATGAAATTCAATTCTTTCTCATACATTTTGGTGAGTACTGTTTACTTATTCCAGCTATTATTATTATTATTAGAGTATTTTACCATGTTAGGTATATCTTAAATGTTTAGCAACAATTATTATAACACATTTATGTATTAATTAACCCTACTTTTTTTAATTATTATGGTTTACATAGGCTATACGATATGTATTTAATATCCCGTTATATAGCAAAGCTCAGATTTCAAGTTTCCAATATATGACGTTCTATATCTATAACTACTCATATAGCAATAATGTTATTTTATTAATTTTTTATAGCCTTATCACAACATTGAGCTAGAATAGAGAACTTTGAAGATGTTCTAAATTTAGATGGTAGATGCCTAATCACTACTTTGTGGGGCTTACATGTACTCTATTAGTGGCTCAATGATAGTCAGTATAACCACTAATACAATGGAAAGAAGCTTTTAGCATTTATGAGTTAGTTGGTTTCATTTGGAGACTATAGTTTGTGGACCTCTCGGATTTTCTTTTGCATGTCTTATAATTGAAGGTATTGATATCTACTGATAAATTGAGAAATTTTAGCGTTTTTTTAAGCTTTACATGTTATTTCTTATTATAAGTAGAAATACATGCTGGAGTGATTATCCCTCCATCTTAGGGCTTGACAAAATTACTATTGAAATTTCTCCTTTTAGTTTTACTCATGAATTCTTTATTACAATGTTCCCCTTGTGCCCTCTATAAGCCAAAGTGCTTAAAAATATTGATTCCATTGACTGACCTTTCACTTTGTTGCTGTTAGCTATTACTCACCTATTCTATGAATGTTGTCTAGTTGATAACTTCCTCGTCGTTACCATGCCATGCACTGTAATACGATAACCAATTTCATTGTCATATGTTGAGTATTAGTAAGTCAATATCAATTGTCAAAATCTAGTGTGAATAAATTGAATAAAGCAAATTGTTTCCTCCGGAGACCCGGCATCTAATAATATATTTTTTCCACAAATTTATGTGTCTTGTAGAATATTCTTCTCAACCCTCTGTCAACACTAAGTTCTGCAATATATACATAGGAAACTTGCAACATTAGTAATATATTTTTCAGGAGATAATTTTCCTAGTTTTACGGTGAAGACTGGATTTGGCTAATAGGAACTTTTTGTCGGTGGATTACAATTTACGGGCCATGACATGGAGGTTTCTCTGATCTGGGTTGTTTTACTATGCACAGCGCTTGTTCTACAGGCAGTTGAAAATGTTGCTTCCGATGATGTTAGGAGAAATCTTCAATCTCATCAAGCAAATCAGCCTTATAGGACCGGTTTCCACTTCCAACCTCCCAAAAATTGGATGAATGGTACTCCTTTTCTGAATGTTATCACACTTCAATTTGTAGCTTCCTTTTTTTTTTTTTTTTTTTTTTTTTTTTGACAGTGTCATCCGTGAGTTCATTGACTAATCTTAATCTCATTCTGTTGGTTCTTCGGGTCACCTAAAGGGTTTTCCCGTCACATTTTGGATCTGTTGTCTGTTGACCACAATGAAGACCCAAATGGTGAGCTTTCTATCACTTTGAGATGTTTATATTTTAATGATCTACATGAAATAAGGTTGAACTTTCGGGAATAAAGTTTTTCTATCCTTGGATGGTATCCCTTTCAGTCCTCCACAATCATATGTTTACAATATACAGAAGAATGTAAGAAGTGGTGTATTTGTCAAATATTTTTCACATATGGTAGTGCGTAATTGGAAGAGATATAGATGAGCACAGCATTTAAGGATGGGGAAACTCGACCCACTTTTTAAGCAATCACTCCCTCAAACTAAAGGAAACTAGATCTCATACCCCTATTTGATTGTCATTACTTCTATATAGACAAGAATAAATGATTTTAGATGCATATGTGACTTTGTTATGTTATTTGATACAAATTCTCTGTAGAAAATTGTAATTTATACATAAGGGAAAAACATGCAATTTTTTTTCTTTTTTTAGGGGCCAGAATATGAAGAACATGTTTTCTTTGGTCTTAATAGTTGTTGTTATTGACAGGACCAATGTATTATAAAGGGTTATATCACTTGTTCTATCAGTACAATCCATATGGTGCAGTTTGGGGTAACATTGTGTGGGCTCATTCAGTATCAACAGATCTTATCAACTGGGTTCATTTAGAAGATGCAATCTATGCAACAGGATCATTTGATCAAAACGGCTGTTGATCCGGTTCCACAACAATCCTTCCTGGAGGAAAACCTTTTATTCTTTATACAGGAGACAATGCAAACCATACTCAGGTGCAAAACTTGGGCAATTCCCAAAAATGAGTCGGATCCCCTTCTTCAAGAATGGGTTAAATCTCCGCACAATCCTCTTATAGTTCCACCTGAAGGGGTTGGGCCAAGATCTTTTAGGGATCCAACAACTGCTTGGCAAGCTCCTGATAAAGATATGGCATACCCTTATTGGTAGTCAAGTAAACGGGCTTGGTACTGCAATTCTTTACCGAAGTAAGGACTTTGTCAAATGGACCGAGGTTGGGATACTATTCAATTCATCAGCAAAAACGGACATGTGAGAGTGTCCAGATTTTTATCCTGTTAGTATAAAAGGTAAAAATGGCCTTGACACTTCGATACAAGGTAAATTTATCAAACATGTCCTGAAGGCAAGTTTCCAGGCTCAAGACTACTATGTATTGGGAAGTTATGATGCAAAGAGGGAGAGATATTTGGTTGAGACCGATTTCTTTGCCTCGAATTCAGACTTACGATATGATTATGGGAAATTTTATGCTTCCAAAACATTTTATGATACTGCAAAGAAGAGGAGGATTCTTTGGGGATGGATAAGTGAAGCTGATAATCAAGAGAAAGGATGGGCAGTGCTTCTGGTAAATAAAGCACGTCATTGCTAAGTTCATTCTTACGAAATGCTTAATGAATATTCTCCAAATGCTGCTTAATCCTGATAAGTTATTTTTACTATTCTCGGAGAGAATTACTAGAGTAGTTTTCAAGAACAAGTTAAAATTACCAGAGTGCTGCTAATTGTTCTTTCATGCTTCCTAGTCCATTCCTAGGAGTGCTCTTCTAGGTAAGTCTGGAAAGCAATTGGTGCAATGGCCAATAGAAGAAATAGAGAAATTGCGCACCAAGGAGGTGAAGTTTCAAAACAAGGATCTCCATGATGGGTCCATTCTTGAAGTTTCTGGTATTACAGCATCGCAGGTAATTCATCCAACATTTTCCTTACACGAACCCAATCTATCCTGCTTACCCTTACAAGAATGAGTAGCTTGAATCATTGCCCTTTCTTGCTGAAGGCGGACATGGATATTTTGTTTGAAGTACCGAATTTACACGAGGCAGAAGTGATGGATCCGAATTGGGTCAATCCTCAACTTATTTGTAGCAATAAGACTGCAGGCAGCCTAGGGCCATTTGGTATATTGGCTTTGGCAGCTGATGACTTGAAAGAACAAACTGCAATATTTTTCCGCATTTTTAGGAAGAATCACAAGCTGCTTGTGCTCATGTGTAGTGACCAAAGCAGGTTCAGTTACTTTGCGACCATCTATTCTTAAGCATTACTTAATCACCATTTCCTTTGGATTCATTTTTTAAAGTTGAATTTCGACAGGTCATCTCTAAGGGAAGGCCTTGACAAAACAAGCTATGGAGCTTTTGTTGACATAAACCCCTATCAGGAGAAAATTTGTCTAAGAATCTTGGTATGTTCGCGGAACAATTTCCTTAAGGAATTCGTATCCTGGTGCATGTTGAATCAAGAGTACAAAACAGGACAGCCCATCTTTCCTGATAAAAGATCATGTAGATGTTGTAGTAGAAAACAAAAGGAGCAAATTAGTGTTTCTAATTCTACTAATGCTGGCTAAGGGAAACTCGCTTGCATTTCATGTCATGTCCTTTCCTTCATCCATTTAAATTTGCAAATCTCGCACCATGCTTATGCTCATTTGCTAATCTACTTGCACAGATCGACCGTTCAATCATTGAGAGCTTCGGTGGAGAAGGGAGGACGTGCATTACGGCTAGAGTGTATCCGCAATGGGCGATTGCTGAGAGGGCACACCTATATGTATTCAACAATGGGACTTCAAGCGGGAAGATAACAGGACTTAGTGCCTGGAGCATGCAGAGTGCTAGACTTGTATCATAGAAAACAAGAAGAAAGCGGCTAATCAATTAACTATATATGTAACACTTCAGAATTTGGAATACTATAGTCTATCACGTGTTCCTAATATCTACGGATATGTCAGGCATAAATTTCTACTATAATCTGAAAAATAGCCGTTAAAATTTCCAAATAATTTAAATAAAACTCTTCAAATAATTCCGAATAACTTTTAAGTAAATTTTACAATTCTATGAACAACTATTTCTAAATCCTGTTTTAAAACATTAACTGTTGATTATAGTATCTAAGTCCACAACCCTACAAAATTTTAATCAAACTTGCACCAAAAAAATTAATATGAGATGGCCAAAACCCAATATAGAATATAACAAACACATGTGAATGAACAATACATCACAAGTCACATGCATTACAAGTATCCATCAATGTCTCATGCATTAGACAGTAGGTTATTATATATTTTCTTTAGCCATCAAACAACATAAGGTTACTCACAATCTCAACATGCATACATATATAATTTATAATACCATATAATATTAATGTTAAATCATCCCTAATACCATTAAGAACCAAAGACCATCTTATATTTACCCATATCATTTTCAAATGAAACTCCACTCAGATAAACGTTATACAAGAATCGTTGAGGTGCCACTCTAAGATCACCATCCTCTTAGTTCCTTAGGACTAATTAAGCACACGCAACACATTACATTTAAATGGGATAGTTAATTAAGCCTAGTTGAACAATTAGCCTAGCAAATATACAATACAAGGAAGTATCCTATACCTAATTTAACTACAGCACTAGAATCCAACTCTATAACACCCATAGAATCTAACAATAGAACAAACACCAACTCAATCCTAATTTTATCAATTAACAACCATTTCTGGCCCTGTTAACTAAATGCCTTCCCCTTCAATTTTGGCCCCTACATGATACAAGGATCAAGTTTAAGAAAAGATGTTTAAGAATTGTTTTAATTAGTAAAACTTGTTTGAAAATATTTTAGAAAGGTTTTAAAATTGAAAACAAGGCTTAGAAACACAAAAGTAATGAATAGGAAACACTATACAATCTTCAAAAGACGTTGTGTCCGAATACTATAACGCATGGCATCTAAACGCCTTGCTACAATCTACAAATTTTTATATTAGACCTATGTGGCAAAATTTTTTTGCATGCCTACTATGTGTGTTAATAAATTTGATATATAGTAGAAGATTTTCTTAATTTTCCTTGTTTTATACTAAAAAATTTTGAATTTTCAAAATATCTTGATAGATGAAAATCCTATGTATCTAGACAAATTTGTTGATCTTTGGTGAGATAACCCTAAATTTACAACAGTAGTTAAATTTCAAAGAGTCAATGATGGTAATTATAATATCTATATTATTAAAGACACTTTTTTTTAATTACCGTAACTATCAAAATTTGATGTGTTATGGTTTTAATGTACTTAATATATTCCAAATATATGTTGTATTATAGTCAGCAAAACAATTGCCATACCCATCCCACTACCTCTTCAACCATATCCTACTAACATACAATCTATCCATTACTGTCTCGTGAAAATATAAATTCCAATTTTTATTTTGGTATAACCAATCATTTGGATAAAGTTTCAATTGTCATTGTCATTAGTTAGCTACTGATTCAATTTTAACTAGAAAAACCAAAAAAAGAAAAAAAAGATAGCATAAGTCAAACTATGATCATTTTAGGGAAAATTACACTTTGAGTCCTTAAACTTTGCCACTTTTTCTAATTAAGTTCTCAAAATGTTATTTTTTCAATTTCAGTCCCCAAAGTTTGTAAAAGAGTCATCCGTTAATGAACCTTTAGTTTTTTCTATTGACGAATGACTCTTCTACGAACTTAAAAAAAGTTTGAACTAAAATTGCAAAAATAAAAGTTCGATGACTTAATTAGAAAAGGTGCCAAGTTTGAATATTAAAAGTAAAAATTGTAATTTCCCCTCTTTCTTTTTCTTTTACAATTTATATCTTTATTTATTTTTCATTTACAACCTACTACTCTTATAGATGTGTTTATATATTTGTTTTTTCAAGACGTGACTTTTAATGGCACTTGTCACTTAAAAAAACGAATATTCTAGTTTTGCTCATTTTTGAAAACTTAAGTTTTGAAATGAAGAAAAAAAATGAAAGCATAAAATCCTAAAACAATAAGATAGGAGAAAAAATTCGATACTTTCAATGGACTTTTTCCATTTCGATTGATAAATATTTAAGACGATCAATGATCCCATTTGTATATACATTTGATTTTATATATTTTTAAATTATATATAATAATAGTTTTTTTTTTCTTTTCACCAACTACATTACAGACTACAATAATTTCGGAGATGAGTGATTCAAATTAGGTCCATCCACTTAGGAGATTGGTGTTAATTAAGTAATTGTACAATTTATTTGATACTTATTCCAATTATTAAATTAAACAAATAATAGTGAACAAAATTAATCATTATATATAATTTAATGATACTATATGAAATTAGTTAGTATATTATTATACATTTTTAATTAAAAAATAAATAATGATTATATTTATAATAGGATAAATAATTTTTTGCTAATATTTTACCTAACCACACAATTAATTATTTTGATTCATTAGGTTACAACTTATGTTTTTTTGCTATAAAAGTTAGCAAAGGATGAAAAGGAAAAAAGGGAAAATTATACTTTGGTTCTCAAACTTTGCTACTTTTTTTAATTGAGTCTTTTAACTTTTATTTTTTTAATTTCAGTCAAACTTTTCAAAAGTTTACAAAAGAGTTCTTTATTAATTAAAAAACTAACGATTCACTAACTAAAGACATTTTTGCAAACTTTTAGAAAGTTTGAGAATTAAAATAGATAAAACAAAGGTTTAAGGACTTAATTAGAAAAAAAAAAAGGGAAAATTTGAGATCTAAAAGTGTAATTTTCCCTTCATTTTATAATGTAAAATGTTTTCTTTACT
Source organism: Lumnitzera littorea (assembly GCA_024138015.1). Classification (NCBI taxonomy): domain Eukaryota; kingdom Viridiplantae; phylum Streptophyta; class Magnoliopsida; order Myrtales; family Combretaceae; genus Lumnitzera; species Lumnitzera littorea. The sequence continues at coordinate 11,790,770 of JAMXBB010000007.1, read as the reverse complement.
TAACTACAAATTGCAATAAAGTCGATGGTGACTTTTTATCATAGGGAAATATCTTTGGAAAATGGACTCCTACTACTTGAATTTTAAAAAAGTTGGAATTCACCTGAATGCTATCTTGCCAATTATTTTTGGATTATACCATCATATATTTTATTTAATTAGCATAGTAACAATGTTATTTTTTGCACACACATCTTAGATGCATATTTGCTAGTAAGTATTGTTGTTAAGTGATTTTGGATTTGAACTGTTGTCCTACAAAGAAAGAAAAAGCTTTTGGTATCAGGTCCAATACGACTACTCTGATGCTTAAGTCAATAAGTGAATATTAAGAAAGATTTAGTAAATAGTTAAGAGTTATCAGATATCTCTTGCAGTATTTATTTTCCGTATTTATAGGCAAATGTTGTGTTTGAAGAAGTATTTATTGGAATGATTATTATGACACGTAGAGACCTCTTGATCAGGCACATTCCTGAAATGTAGAGATAAAAGACAATTATGTAATATAACCTTGCCAAATGATAACTTTCGTGCCACTCCACTTGAATTTAAATTAAATACGGATCTTTGATACTCAGCATTAGCCGAGAATGAAGTTATTCAGCCTGTTGGCAGCCGAATGGATAAGTGAATGAAATTCAACTATCAACATTTGCCTCCCAACTCTTGTATTTGAAGATTTGACTAAAGGAGTAGATATTTATTACTCTGTGGAGGTTGAGTGGGGAACCGTTTCCTAAAAGCCAAGTAAGGTAGGAAGTTTCTTGATTTCCCTTTAAGAAGACAGATCACATCCTATTTGATTTCCTTTTAGAAAGGTGGGAAGTTCTTTGATTTCTTACTTGTCAAAAGAGCAAACAATGGAAAGTACAATAGCTGTCACCTCAATCATAATTATGCCATAGGCCTAATAATTGTTAAACCCTTGACAACCATTGGATCTCTCTCTCAAAACATGTGTTAATAATCCACACCATCGTCTAAGTAGTGCATCATTTCCATCAAAGACTCATTGCAGTTATGAAGGTAAATCATCCATATTTAAGGAACTTTTCAAAACCGAAAACAAATTTCTTTAGTCGCATCCATAAGTTTTTGTTTGCTTTCAACAACTTGTCTTCACTTTGAAATTCTTCAAGTTCTATGACATTCATTATAGTCGATCAAATATGGTTCATAATGTAATTTGTTGACTTATCTTTTCAAATTCTAAAGCAACTAAGTCTAAGGATACTTTTCCCTCCCAGAATAGAAGTAAGATGGTATGTTCCTCAAGCAGCATAGCCAACAATATTGTGGACCAGTAAAATAAACTTGCTCGGATTAACTCTCTTATAGGAGATACTTACCCGGAAGGCAAAGAAAGAAGATCTGTGTCAAGATATTTATATAATAATGTAATTTACCTTAGTGAATCGCTAGATGGAGTGGCTAATGCTATCGAAAGAGTCCTAGTCTCAAAGTACAATAAATATTGGCAATACCTTAAAACATGGAATCTCAGGAGGTTAAGAAAAGAGGAAAGTGTACGTTTTTCAAGGAAGCGTGAGTTTCACATATACTTAAAATATTTTAACTTTAGACTATGCTTCTTGTTTTCGACTTTTATTAAGCAATTTTTTAGTTTCTTTTTTTTTTTTTTTTGTTATGCCAAGTATATTCTCACCCAACACTTAGTGGCTTCTCAAGGAATTCGAGGTAATTTGCGAAGAGTAAGATTGTTGTTAAGGTTACACCTCAATTATTTCGATACTTCTTTAAGATTAGGAGGCAACCCAATAACTGATACTTTATGGCAGTTCATGGACGAGTTAGAGTCTAGGATCTACAAATGGTACAATAAGTTCATGCTTATTGTTTTAGATGAAGAGTTGGATTTTTTGACCCAATGAACTGAACTAATTCACACAATGGACATTGAATCAATGCTAAATGATGTTGTCACAACAAAGAAAATCTAGGAAAGGAGCAAAAACAAGATGTTTTCAAGGATGCCGAGAGAATTATTAAGCAATACAAAAATGGGGAGCCAACTTCTTCGAAAAAGAAAGTGTGCTCCTAAGAGATGGCCATGCCAAGTGGAGCTACAAGGGGAAGGCCGTTCTCATTCCTTATGGGATGGATAATCTAGCCTTTAATCTTTGCTCAACACAGATCACGTAAGTCTTTGGTTTCTGTGTTTATCATTAATATATTATCTTTTATTACAGAAATGGTTGTAGGGGATATGAATCTTGCTAAGATATTAACCCAAGCAAAGGCCAAGAAGTCCAAACCCAATAAGCGTACAGCCACCACTGCTACTACCACTCGACCAATCGTTGTCAAGAAAGCAAAAAAAGAGGGTACGATAAAACAAGCGGCAAGCCAAAAGAAGACCTCCCAACTAGTTGAGAAGGGAAAGAGGAGTGAGAAACCTGGTTTAGCCAAGGCCATACAAATCGAGACCCTTTCAACAAAAAATATTCCTCCTATTGCAGAGCTGAGAAGGGGTGGCCAAGAAATCATACCTTGAAAAGAGGCTAAAGTCATCAGTTTAGATGCTACTGAAAGGTCACCACTCTTAATGGAGGTTGTGCTAAATACAAACAAAAGAAGTGGGAAGGAACTTATCGGCCAACCTCCTACTAAGAAGTTCAAGGAAATGCACAAAAAAGCGAAGGAGGCCATTCATAATAAAGCTCTCAGCATTAGTAGTATCGAATTCATCCTTAACATAGAGGTTAGCGAGTACTTCGTTCCATATTGGAGCCACAACATCTTACATACTAATTTGGTAGCAGGCGACAAGATAAAATCCTTAGCTTTGATGGAAAGCATTATTCTTCCTAAGGACAAAGAGATTGCGAAGAAAGACATCGATAGGGTCGACAGTTGTAATAAGACACATATCGTAGCCAAGTTATATGATGTAAGTATCAATTGAATCCTTTCAATTGTTTGGCATGTTTGATTGCTGACACTCCCATTTGTTTGTAGATCAGCAACCACGTTCAAACGGCCTTAGATGAAGCCGATAAGGAAATGAAAAGGGTAATTATAATAATAATCTTTCATGTATTCTGCTAAGTGGTTTGGATAATTCATCATTCTATGTCTTATTGCAAAAAATTGATGTCACATACAACTCCTCAAAAGCTTAAACTATAGCTGTCGAAAACACAAGAATAAGGGTTGAAATGGAGGCTAAGAAGTATCAAGATAAATTTATTGCCAAGAACTTAGCACATTCTTTAATTGCTAATGAAGGCTAAAGATCTAAAAAAGGAGTTGCGTAAGAAGAAAGAAGAGTGATAGGGTTTATGCCAAACATTCTACTCAATGAATGATAAGGAAGATAGGCTTAAGGCACAGATAAAGGAAATGGAGACCATCAATTCTAGGCTATAAAGTCGTCTTGCCGAATTGGAAGAGATTTCGAGAAAAGGGCTCTCTGTTGAAGAGGCACTCAAAATCATCACTCCCAGTCGGTAATACGAGAGATTATTATGGAAAATGTTGTTGTAGGGGGTTCAAGCGGTAACAGAAGAAATCCTCAAGTTTCACCCTGACTATGATCTTTTGTGCTTAGACTTCGACAACCTTGATGATAAAGTCAACAATTGTAACGAAGATGACGATGAGGATTCAAGTGCTGAGATTAATTTGCAGGGTGATAACGAGGCTCAAACCGAGGATCTAAGAGATGGCGAAAATCGTTTGTCAAAGAAAGTCCACTCAAAGAGAAGTCCACCTATTCCCAAACCCCTAATACCAAAATGGAGATATGCTCCAATAAGGCTCCATCTTCTAATCAACAAAGTGCCTCTACTCAGTTTGAGAATAAGTCATAAGATTGTTTCTCTTGTAGTTTAGTTATCCATTGTATGGACTGTATTAGGCCAAATGGTCAAATATTTGTAATTGTATTTGTGATGAATCTTACCCATTTCTTTGTGTAACTTAGTAGCTCCAGTACATTTCATTTGATGCACTCTATCGTTTCCAGGCATAATTTATTTCATACGCCATATTTTCCCTAATATATTTTATTTCACACACTCTCATTTCTTGGCATATTTTATTTCACATGCTCATTTTTCTCAGTATGTTTTATTTCACGCATCTAATTTTCTTAGCATGCTTTATTTCACACACCTAATTTAAGCATCTTATAAACATTATCCATTAGTCATTTGAGACGTGGACTAGTTATTTTACTTGGAGTTCGTTATTCGACTTTTCGATTAATTTATGAAGTTCATTAATTGTGATAGGCTTGAACTTATACTAGTTCATTCATTATGTAGTTTTAACTTAACTTGTCAATCATAATAAGTTTGAGAAATAAATTGAAGCTTTAACTTTGAATATAATAGGGTATTAACTTACAAAACAAACGGAAATGCATAACATTGAGGGAATTAATTAAAATAAAGTTTCAAGTTCTCAAAATTCTATGCATAAGGAATAACAGTTCCATCCAACCCTTCTAATTGATAGACTCCATCACTAACAACTTCCTCGACCTTAACAAGATCTTCCCGATTTACGTTGAGCTTCCCTTATTTTTCTCGTATGCCAATCACCTCCAGTTTTCGGCAAACCAAATTCTCAAGTTGAAAAACCTTATGCTTCACCTTAGATTATACCATCATATATTTTATTTAATTAGCATAGTAACAATTTTATTTTTCACACACAAATCTCATATGCATATTTGCTAGTAAGTATTATTATTAGGCGATTTTAGATTTGAATTGTTATCCTACTAAGAAAGAAAAAGCTTTTAGTACCGAAGCCAGTCTGGTATAACCGCTCCGATACCTAAGTTCGTAAATGAATATTAAGAAAGACTCCATAAATAGTTAAGAGCTATTAGATATCTCTTATAGTATTTCTTTCCTGTATTTATAGACGAATGTTGTATCTAAAATAGCGGTTATCAGAACAATTATCGAGACACATAGAGGCCTCTTGATCGGGCACATTCTTGAAATGTAAGGATAGTGAGCAGTTATGTAATATAACATTTCCAAGTGATAACTGTTCACGCCATTCTCCTTGAATTTAAATTAGATACTGATCCATATTACTTGACATTAATTGAAAATGAAGTTATTCAGCTTATCGACAACTGAGTGGACGAGTAAATGAAATTCGACTATCAACAAGTATATATTTATATTTAGATACACACAAAACAAGTACACCATTTCTAAAATGAATGATAAGTAAGATAATCATAGGAATAAAATTAGAAGCACCATAAATAATCTATTTATGTTTTTCTAAAAACTGAAAATTCCTAAAATTTACTCTATTTGAATTCTTTCTCTTAAAAGGACAAAGTAAAAAAAAAAAAAAAAAAAAAAAAAAAAGGAAAATTATGCTAAACATCCTTGGAAACTTTTGTAATTGTACTAACACTGCTATTTTTTGAAATTAAGCACTTATATCTGTAAAATGTGTCCAAGACCTACTTTTTTATTATTGGGAATAAAAAAATTTCCATATTATCTAAATTGATGATGTGACAAACAAAAAATTAAATTATTCAATTTTGACCCTCAAATAGCATAGCATAGTTAACTCAAAACCTTAAGGAAGGAAGGGAAAAAAAAAAAAGAAAAAGCAAGCACGAAATTAAGTCAACGTAAAGTTTTAAATGGAATATCATTATCATCCCACGGAACTCGTAAGCGAGGATCCATTTATCATCGTTGTTGTGCAATAGAATAGCTTTCATTTTATATTTCAAAGGAATTATATATTTGACTAAAATTCATGTAAATTTTGAAATGAAAAAAAAAAAACTTGCAAAATCTTTATATTATATAAAAAAAGAGATAAAGGCACATGAAGTATTTGTATTTTGAGATTTGAGCAATTTAGCGTTTAAAGTTCTATTCTTTTATAATTTAGTGCATACAATTTGCAAAAACAGCTCATAAATGTTTCTAGTAGACACTAAATTATAAAATAATAAAACTTTGGGTAATAAATTATTTGAATCTCAAAATACAGATACTTAATGTGCCTTTATTCTAACAAAATCTTATTAGGAGAAAAATTTTAAACTAATATATAAAACTTACATAAGTTTTGTTACTAATAAAAATAAATAGCAAAAAAAAAATAAACATTGTTACAAATAGAACAAAAAAAAGTAACATGAACGAATGCTATTACGTAGTAACTTCAATTTGATTATCATTTTATGGTATGACCACTACTAATTAAATATATAGGGATTTATTTAGTTAATTACAGTAATTAGAATACCCACACTCCCCTAAGCCCCAACTGAAAATTGGAATATCAACATAATCACATGATCAACAGTTGAACTTTAAGAGAACCACAACTTGTGTCATGATTATGTTTTTCTCTTAACCAATAAGTACATAACTAAAGAAAGACAAACTAACATTATGTATCGATTACTATAGAAAAGTGATAAAAGCAAAATACACACTCGTTACAACCCCTATGGCATGCCATTTGAAAGTTAAAATTAAATAATTTTGACATCAAGTTAGATAATATGGCAAAATGCTTATTCTAAATAATAAAAAAATCGTGAGCTATAGTCAATTTCAAAAGTATAAGTGCTCAATTTTTTTTTTTTTTTAAAAAAGATGTCCATACAATTACAAAAGTTTTTACAAGTGCTTCATGCAACTTACTATAAAAGAAAAAAGGAAAATCACAACACTACGTTAGACCTATGTACGATGATTCACTTGTCCTAAAAACCCACCACATTTGAGACCAAAACCAAACATACTATGCAAGAGAGTTCCACTCAATGATCAATACTAGAACATCTACCACCACTACCATAAGTTGACCATTACTATCACCACTAATTTTCAATTCCTAATTACTTATAGAAGTCTAATATAAATATCAAAAATATTAAACTTGCTCAAATTAATTACACGTAGAAGGATGTTATAAGAGAGAGAGGCATGGGATAAGAATAGGCAAATTTGATTTCTTAGAATGTATTTGTGACAATGTATCGAATTAAACATTCTTGATCGGTTTTCACTTGTTCTTGATTGATTTGTTGTTTTGAGTTTGTGGATGAATTCTAGCATAGTGCCAACATTTCTTGGAAACTTATCACTACTCCAAATGTTTCAAATGAAGAGAACCCCTTAATTTATAGGCTTTGGTGCTTAATATCGATCATTAGATGATTTTAAGATGGGTGGATGAGATGGCTATTGATGAGACTTGTTGGATCCCTTCTAACATAAGAATCAATGGACAAGATTGAACCTTCTTAAGCCCTTATAACTCTAATGGGCTTATAAGAGAAGATAGGCTCAGCCAAACCCAATGATTTATAACATTTATAAAGGAAACCAAGTTATTTTATACACTAAGTTTAAGGTGTATAAACCAATCCGAAGGAACTTTATAGAACAAAGGACCTTCTTCAAAAGGCTTATATTGCATATGAGACAACTGAGGAATATGAAGAGCCCATTTTCATATTTCAAACCTATCAAATAATATCCTCCTAAAATATCTCTAGAATTATATCAAGCTCCTTGAATTCTATCACTAATCCAGAAAAAGAGTACATAATTTTAGTTAAGTTAAAAATCCAATTATCAAAATAGCCTTTTTACATCTAATTAACTTTGATTACACCAAAAAACCTCTATGTATCTTTCTCTCCGATGGTGTCTTATGGTAGGCATTTTTTAGCCTTGTCATGTATTGTGCTGACGGAAGGGCATCTTACTAGCAGCTCTCATATTCCTCCTTTTTGCTTTTCAAGTGATGTAATCTGACATATTATATATTGTCAATTTGTCGTAATAAAATTAACTAAGGGAGGTGCTTACTCACAAACAGCGTCTGAAAGCTTAAACAATGGGCTTTAACAAGCCAATTTGCTTGCTTATTAAGCATAAAAGAAATAGGAGAGAAAAGAAATTATATAAAGTGGAAAGCCCACAAAGAAGCTAAAGCAGAACTATATGACTTCACCTTCCTCAAAAAGGGAAAAAATAAAATAAAATAAAATTTTAACCGTTAAAGCACTTCAAGACCTTTGCAACTTTAGTCTTAGTATTTAAACTAAGTGGAAGCCTAAACCCTACCATTAAGAACTTTTTGGTGGGGTTGGTCATGATTTTTTTCCTTTGAGACACATGAAAAGCCACTAATTTTTCTTTAACTTAATTGATGGTGTACTCTACCATTCTTCTGCGGCAGAATCATAAATTAGAATCTAATGTGTTCGGTTGCAAAGATTCTAAAGTGGGCCCATAAATGGTGAAATGATACACTTAGATGTTTGTCAAATATTTAAATAAAAGAATTTTTTTATTATTTTTAACATTAATTACACATTTTATAAAAATAAGTGTATAAAAAGATAAAACATTTCTTTATTCAATATCTTTATGAGTATATCTGGACACTCGTTAACTTTTCCTAATACAAAAGCGAGTACATGAGTGCCACTTGTGCTCACCTAATCGAAAGGTAAAACTAAAGTTAAACGCACTCTTGGAATGTGGCTGCCATTGTAGCTATTGAGGTAGTTGTCACATAATGTCTTTTCCAAACCCAAAGGAAAATGGGCCCATTGATTTGAAGTAAAGTGGGGTTTAGGCTTCCAAAACGCTAATTTATCACCTCACACATACCATCTTCTTTTTTCCTTAAAAGGGAAAAAGATCTTTAAAGAGGAAATGTAGTATCTTCGACGAACCTTTCAACGGAAACCTTTACCTTTAGGATTGCTTTGGTGGATTGTTATTTCATTTCACATAACACGAGGTTTCACGGGTAGTGGTGTCTGAATGGAAAGATACCCGAATTTAAGCTTCAAAAGGGAATTAACATATCGCCAATATCCTCCAAGATTTAGATTTTTAATACGATGGGATAGTCAAAATACTTATGCAAGGTTATAAAAATGTCAACCATGTAGATGATCTCCTAAAGCTATTTTATGTCAATAAATGCTGGTACCTTTTCTCGTTATTTTATCTTTTTACTTGATCTTTTTCTTTCTTCAACAATTAAAATCTTCACCATCAATAGCAATTTGGATTAGAGTGGCACTTCTGCTAGCACAATATGATACCAGTGCGGCATATGCAGCCTAAAATACAACTACAGAGGCAAATCAAAATGTAAACTATTAATTTTGTATTTTAAATTTATGTGATACTCGGATTTGAAATAAAATTTAGTCAAAGAAATGGACAATGGACAAAATCAAGATCGTCGTGTGTTTAACGATGTCTTCCGTGTCCCTACTCTTTGTCTTTCATATCATCATTTATTGGTATCTAACTTATTCAGGTAAATTACAACCACATTCCCCTAACAACTGTTAAGATTATTAAAAGACCCTGCATATATCAAATGCAATACATAGACCCCATTAAAATTTCGAGACCATCAAGTTTTTATTCAGTATAATGGGCATTCAACTTTTTATATAATATATACATATGCAGTTACTTTTTAGATCCATTAACCTAATTTAAGAGTTTCCTTAACATAGTTAATATGTTATCAATCAATATAAGGCAATGAATTGGTTTTAAAGAAATTATTACAATAGTGTAGTAATATAAGAGACCAGTTTGTTATTATATTAAATAAGAACTTATTTGATTTCAAAATTTCTTAAAAGTGTAAGTGATGCATTTTAAAAATTCAAGATCTTTAAGTAATTTTAATAGTTTAGAAGGGGTGTAGGAGGATTTCGACTTTTTGTAACTCTAGATTTATGTTGTTGTTTGTCTTGGGTACAATAAACATGAGAGAGGAAAATCGTGAAGACTAGTAAGAGGAAATAGTGCTTTATATCGGTGGTACTGTGGCTGTTTATAGTAATCATAATTGTTAATACTATAATAATCATTTTATTCTTACTTATGGTTACTTACTTATATTCTTTTAGAGTTTTTGTCATAACTTTGTGGGTAATACTTTATTCTTTTACTTGTTATTCCCCTTTTATATTAGGGGATAGTTATCCATCTTGAATCATCTTGTTGGAGAACCAATGCTTATGATACTAGCTACGAGGATCTTAACTTCCTTGTTATTTCTCTTATTTTCCATGCTTTCTATGATATGTGACTTAAACCCATAAATCTAATACAAATAAAGTAATATCAAAATGAGGTTAAAAGATCAAAGAGTTCGAGAGTTTGTGTTCAACACACTAAAAAGATACTTTAATATTAAGAATTTTTGGCAGTTGCAAGCATTTAGGTTATGGCCAGTAAAAATGTAAGAGATCATGGTTCAATCATGCTTAATAAAGAAGGCTCTAATTAAGCAGCTATAATAGATGAAAAGTGAGTATAATTCGATGAGAACAATGATCTAACTAAATTAGACAATTACAATATTATAGGAGGTATTAGTGGAGAAAACAACTATGGTTTTACGGAAGAAGCTAGAAGAGCTATATAAAACCAATTCTCTTGATAATTGGATAATTTTGAACTAGATTTTGTATTCACTTTAGTTAAGTGAGAAATCATATTTAAGGTACCATACTTTGGATTATATGTCTCTAATTAAAAAATAAAAACATATTGATATTAAGGTTGAGAAGGAGCTCAAAATCCTACTTTGCTATCTATCGTCTTCATTCCATGGATTCAAGAGACAATGATCAGTTAAAATGATAGTTTCTTGTTAGAAGAGTTTAAGAAGAATATATTAAGCAAAGAACAATTAAATTTTAAGATAAAATCTATGAACAGTGAGGTTGCAAAAGATTTAATTATAAAGAGAGAGGTTGCCAAAAGGTTTAATTATTAGACATCAATGATCAAGTGACTTAGTAATTCTAAAGGGAGCTATAAACGTTGTGGTATAATATGCTAGCACTGTAAGTAATAGGCCCATATGAGGATTTAGTGCCTAAAGAGATAGGTAACATAAAGGTAGGATGATAAAGGTAAAGTAGTTGTTTATGTAATAGTTGCTAAGGTAAAAGTCTTGGAGCTATTACTAGGTCCCATGGTAATGGAAGACCCTCAATTTAGATCTTTGATATGCTATGAATCAAAGGTTAGGTCTTAAGCACAATTGTAGAGTAATATGCAAGCTATTAAATTTAGGGTTTTATGATAATAAGGAAAGGGCATTTATGTGTTTTTGGTACTTTTAAGGTTGTTAATGATGACAAAAAAAAAAATATGAAGCAATTATCAATTGGAAATTCTAGTCATTTAATTTGAATTAGGGATTTAAATCTTGATTAATATTACACATAATCAAGGAATCAAATAAAAGAAGATCAATACACTTTAATGTGATGCATGGTTAATCTAATGATAAAGACTACCACAATCAAATAATAGAATAATATGTTGATAAGATCAAAGAGAAAAACAATGTTTTAATATTAATAAAGTCATCACAAAGAGAAAGCACATTAGTTTGAATGATTGATTGACTATCTTGTTACATAACGAGCCTAATCATATAGGCAATGGCAATAAAATCTATTAAATAATATAAAAGAAAACCCCTAAGCTAATTGAAAGAACATAAAATAAATGCTCGTTTTGAGTCTATATGACTACATAAAATTAATGTAAATGTATGTATTACCCAAAGCATAGCTTAGTCAACTAACTAAGCTAATTTTCTAGTCAACCCCACTCGTGGTCTTCTTTTGGCCATTAGGTAGCCTCGCTTTGATCAACCTTGCCTACATTGAAAACCTACACTTTTATTGGTATAAACCTTTATCTAAGCACATTAAGACCTTAATTCCCACCAGTATTAGACTTTGATAATGCTTTTCACATATGCTATAGGAGAGAGTAGTTCCATAGACACGAGCATATGTAGAGGGGGGCTTTATGTAAATATCAACAGTTAAATATTGAAGATTGCTAATGTCGGTGGAGTTCATATCAAACTACACCAATGGATAAATAGGTGTAGAATCAAAAGCAATTTGTGTAGGAGCTATCATGTAATGTTATTTCTTTTAGCTTAATGGTGATGAGAGGAGTCAAGTTCACTTCATGCTAGAAGAAATAATGAATTCCGTTAGGGTATGGAACCTAAGGTGAAGGATCATGATGTTTGTGTTGTTGATAGATTCAAATACACATTTATTAATAGTGCAATGAAAAAGTCTAGAAGTCTTCAAGCAAAGAAGAATCCAAGTCAAAGTGGTGCATAAAGGGTCTAAGGCATAATTAATGACTTGACCTATATTGATTAGGATTATAAATGAGACGAATTAAGATAATACAGTGCTAAGCTCCATCTCTAGCTTGATTTAAACTCAATAAATCTTAGAATTTTGAGCTTGAACTAAACTTAAAATAACTCTCAACAAGTTCAAGCTCGACTCAAATAAGCACATTTAAACTTAATTTTTTAATTAAAAAATCATTCAATTAAATTATTATTGCTAAGAAAACTTAATTTAAGCTAGACTAACAAAACTCGATTCAAGTTCAATTAAACTCATAAATTGGCCGATCAAGTATTATGAAACTTGAGCTTAAACTTAAACTCAATACTGTTGTTAGATCAAAATTAACTAAACATTAAGTTAAACTTAAGTAGTTTGTGAGTAGATTTAACTCATTTATACCCTTATTACTATCTAAGAAGAGTAAAAAGATATCATGAGTGGTGGCAGTCATGGATGGGCAGAATTATTAGGATAAATGGATGACATCATCTAGATATAGGCAATGGGAGCTCATGGGATTATTCAATGCACTAAATAACCCAAATGCGGGTGATTAGCATGACTTAATCAATCCAGCTTCATCATAAGAGTTCCTTGGATGTATAAGCATATGTATTGATTACACGGAATCAAGTCAATATGGATATTTATTGAGTCAGTGTCCTAAATTAATACAAGACTCAAGTTTTGGTTAACATATAGGCAAATAATGGGCAAAGAACAAAATCAAAGTTGTTGTGCGCTTGGCAACTTACTTTGTTATAATTTCTTAGTATCTTAGTTATTTCCTCTTATATCTATCGATGTTTGGATTGCTTGTAACCCTCTATACATTGTGTTATATAAATTAAAAGAAAAAAAAAACTAAGAGAAAACAAAAATTGTAAGGACTCCATTGGAGGTAATATTCTTGACTTTTCCACATGTATTCCGTATGTTACACTATCTCATTTTTTTTTTTTTTTCCCTCTTTTGATTCAGCAGGATGTTATTTTCACGAAGTATTGGTAAATTTGGTATGAAATTATTTCTAATCAAGGTAAGCCGATCTTCAAGAATAATGGGTTAATGTCGGCGACTTCGGCATATAAAATATTTACTCCTTGCACTATTTTGGACATACGCAATTCAAGTGCACGTGTAGAACATTTAATGAAACATATAGTTAACATTAAATCTAGGCAAAGTTTCAATCACACCGTTGTATTATCATCTATGTATCTGTCAAACTCCAATGTAAAATAATCAATCAGGACGCTTTTTAATTATAAAATTGGTATATGATAAACAAAAACATTCAATGATATGGAACTTATGCTCCTGTTGATATATACTTAAGAAAAACAAAAAGAAATACATTCCGTACAGGTATAGCAGTCGTGTATATATATAAATATATATTTTTATATACATGCGTGTGTGTATAAACGTTTTGTTACCTTTATATGACATTTTATTTGATCAAATTAGAAATTTATTACAACAATATCAATAGATGTGATGAATAATAGAAGTAGATATGGTTTGGTTTGATATAATTCATCCCTTCAACTTGAATTGAATTTAATAGTACAGTTTGATTTTCTTTTTTTTTTTTAATCTAAACCCTAAAAAGGTTGCTCAAAACAAAAACTCAAAATGTTTAGGAAAAATGAAAGGGGACATAAAAGATGAAAATTTAAAGCCTAATTAGAACATAAGTATACAATTGAAAGTTTAGAAAATTAGGAATTGAGGTAATGACATTTAATATGAGGGTTTTAAATTGAGCAAGTGCATAAAGTGACTAAACTAAAAGAGACTTCAATATTATTAAATTAGTGAAAATATAAGTTGTCCAACTCATGCAAAAACATAATTTTTTTTCTCTTTTACCTTTCATGGTTCGGTTCATAACATTTTTAACCTTTGAAAAACAATTCGGTTTGATTCATAATTTTTTTGAATCTAAATAATGGTTGAACCTAATTTACAGTTCAATTTAGTCTAATCTAATCTAGCAATTATTGTCAAAATTGAGATTTCACCATTCATTTGAATATATAAAATCAGTATAATCGTATAGAATCATACATTATCAATAAAATTATAAACTTATAGAATTATATATGAAAATCTATAATTTTACTAAAATTCTATACATAAACGATTTTACATTCATTTTAACAAAAAAAATATTATAAAATTATAAACTCATCAATTCATACTTTTAACTTGCAATTTTAACAACTATGCAATCTAATTCACAATGTACTTAATTATTTCGCCCAACCTTAGTAAGTAATGGTTCTTAGGAAGATAACAGTCAGATGTGAAGATAGTAGCACCTAGCTTAAGGATTTGAATCCAGTATAATTATTTTCCTAAAATTTTCTTAATGTTGTCACAATAAGATGCAATTATGTGTAACCAATAGTTAAGATCATATAAAAAAAATAACATCATGATAATATTATAAAATCTTTTAAAATTTTAGATAATTTAAATTATATTTTTTTAACTCCACCTGTGATACTACGTGGTTAAGTATACTACATAGGTTGTAGTATTAGTTTATAAAGTCATAATGGTAAATATCTAGTAAACATGTGGTTGCAATTTTTTTATCAAGTCATTGAAATGGACCTATTAATACTAGTTGACTTAGCTATCCGCTACTTTAGGCTTAAGACATTATAAATGGTATCTAAGCTAACTTCTACCGGTATGTAAATGATTCAAGTCAGGCTCCTATTTAGAGAACAAGTCCAGGAAGGTAAAGAATATCATTAAGGTAGTGACTCATAATATGCTTCTAAAATGACCTATAAACAATGGATAACCAGAATCGTACACCGAAAAAGAGGAAAAACAAGACTCAATCGTAAGGCTTCATGATGAGGTTATCGCGTGTTTAAGAGGAGAAAATTGTAATACCCTACGGTTAATGGGTTATGAGATGTTATGATATTAATTTATAAAATTATTATAGTAATCAGAATACCTTATCAACACATTATTGCAATTTTTTAATTAAGTGGTTAAAATAGACCCATTAATATTTATTGGATAGGTTATTAAATGCTTTTAACCAAAGACATTACACTGCCTAAAGTAATTCTAGATTATTCATTTCTCTTAATAATAAGTAATGAGAGCAAACTATGGGTAAAGTCATGTGACTACCTGAACTTTATGCTTTTTTGCAATTTTACACTTATAGTTTCGACTTGTTAAGTTGTATACTCAATTAAAACTTTTGTTATCTCTATTATTACTTTTTTAATGTCATTATAATACCATCAGTCTAGTGATCATAAACAGCCAATGAATTTACAACACATATAAATTTCTATTATTTTATTTAATAAAATATTTGCATCAACACAAATAATTTTTTTTTTTTTTTGCTTCATTTCTCTACAATTTTCTTTTCTATTTTTTTTATTTATTCATTTTTTAATATTGATTAAAAATAAAATTGTAAAAATGCATAAAGTTCACATGGCTGCAATGATATTGTCCCGTAAACCAACATTGAAAAAATAAGTAAAAAAAAATAAACTAATCAACTAATGGATGGTTTATCACCTCTTTTTAAGGGAAAAAAGGCCTAGAACTTCTCTTTACTAAAGGCTAAAAATTAAGAAAGGATATATTTAATAAGAAAAGATTTACTAAATATTGCAGCTGTGAAAATACCACATTCGAAGGATAAGTGCCGACTTCAGTGCATTACGGTATGGAAGTCAAGAAATGAGTTTAGCAAACCATTAGGACACGTATGAAAAAATAGCATGAAAATATTTTTTGAGTAAAAGTTATTATGGGTTTAAGATAGTGAAGTCGCATACCACTTCACTTTCGATCGAAATTTACCATGAAATCATATAGCAATATCTTCATACCTAAAATTACATGATATATATGTGAATACGTGATTAAAGTCGTATAGAAGGTATATAACTTCGGTGTAAATTTTTTTACACCAAAGTTACATAGAAAACATGCAATTTTAATGCAAATTTCGGTCGGAGTACGTGACTTTACTACCCTATACCTGTAATAACTTTTATCTGAAACCTAATTTCGTGTTATTTTTTCGTAAGTGTCCTCATGGCATACTAACCTCTCAAGAAACAGCGCCTAACGTTGTCCGATTGGCTGGCGAGGGGATTGGGCTTGTCTTGCTCTCGGTTGAGGTACACAGCTTTCTTAGACATCGTCTTCCTCAGTGTGTACCACGGACCACAACGACGACTTTTCTTTTTATAGTCAGAACTGCTGTTCAATATAGTTTATATTTCTCTATGTCCTTTTTCGTACTTCTTTCCCACTTGCCTTGTAACTTGTAAGTAATCCAATGTTTGTTTGTAAATATAAATATATATATATATATAAATGAATGGATGAATAAATAAATTTGTGTGAACGCCTGCCGGATCTAAATAATAAAAGTGAAATTATGATCTTTCAAAGAGTAGATTACTATAAGGAAACATAATTGTAGTTCCTCTTTTTAAAAGAATCCCAAAATTATATTGACACATTTAATTATAAAAAATGTATGGATACCTCTAAGAAAATGTCTATACTTCAATTTTTTTCTATAAATATAATACTAAATCATCTTTTATATTATTAATTCTATTATAATTATTTGATTCATGTTAATTCATTATCCAATTTAACATGTATTAAAAATTAAAATACTAAACAATAAAAAAAAAACCCTGGTGATTGATAGGTGTTAAAAAGAGGGAGAGAGAGAGAATATATAAAGGTGAGTAGATAACTATGTCATATAGGATATCCACCTAAACCTTGCTTGATAGGGTTGGTTTTATATAGGTATTTAAGGTCAAATGGTAGATTTCAAATAGTAATTTTTCGAAAATCGTACTTATAAAATAGGATACGAGTCTAAGGTCAAGATACTATATATCCATTCTAGAACATATATTATGAAGTATATAGGGTACGAGTTTTAGCATACCTTGTAGTTACCATGTAATAATAATTAAATAAAATTAATAAATAAAAAAGAATATCATTTCATTTATATGAGCTTAAAAAATAACAAAACATAATCCATAAGAAACTATAAACTAAATCTGATATCCTCATGTCAATCTTTCCTTCTTTAATATTTTCTTTATTATATTTTTTTTCCACTCAATCTTCCTCATTATTTATTAAGTCTAATTCTACTAAAGTTAAAAAAGAAAAAATGTGTATAAAGCTACCTAACAAGTATGTTATTAACTTATTTCTTTTGATGCAGTAACTTCTTTATATTAGGTTTGAAAAATATCTTGTAGTAAATTTATAAAACGTCATTTAATTCACGGTTTAATTGAAATTAGTATTTATAACCTTTTTCCTTGTTCTAGATTAGGGTTTATACTAGGTTTGAAAAAGATTTAGTTAATAGATTATAATTTAATAATTAAGATGCATGGAGAATTATTATAGATATTGACTATGAATTAAATAGTTGTGATTTGTAATTTATGAATATTGTTATTGTCAAAATAAATAAGCTCCCAAATGAGTTTAATTTACAATTATTTATTTAATATTTAAAATTGACATCAAGATTTCACTAAAATGGATATATTTGTATGATAATGATCGGTGAAAAAAATGATCAAAAAGAAAAATAAATGGAATGAAAGAAAAATAAATAGAAACTAAAAATATTGAAACTTATTAAAAAAAAAACTTTACAAATTCTATAGAGTAGCTATATCCTATACAATTTATAAGAAATGGGATACAAGATAATTCTAAAATATTATAAGATAAAGTATGAGTAACAAATTTTGAAAACTTATACTAGAATACAAATATAAATAAAATATCATACTTTACTTATTTATATCCGCTCACAGTCATGAGTGTCATGTAATACGTTGACATAAAAAGCTGCATTGACGTATTTATGAGAGAGCCATTATAATTTTCGCTAATATTTTATTAGCCATGTCATTAATCTGTCGAGTTAGAGATTATCTTGCATAGATTTTGAGGAAGGTACTTTTATCAATAATTTAAAAGCATTTGTATATTAAATATTGATAAGTTCATCTGGAAACATGACTGGATCTAGACCAAGGAAAAAAACAAAAACAAAAGACATCCATACATTTAAACTAATTACGAAAAAATAAATTATGGTTCTGTAGAATTCTAATAATTTAAAAGTGCATCCAAATATTCCACACAAAAAGTATATTTACATCACCAGCATGAAGATTCCAAAGCGTGTAAAAACCACAAAATAAGAGCTACTTTTGAAGCTTACAGACATGAATTAATACAAGACATTTAATTGCTACTTAGGTGCGTCTATGGACTACCTTTTTTCCCCTCTTTCGTGGTCTAAGAATCTTGCACACAAACTTGGACCTCATCATCTCATATCCCCCCATCGAATGCTTTTTCCAGAAAAAAGAGCACCATAGAACTAATTGAACCTTTTACTTTTGAGTGATACACAATTGAGCTCTGAAACCTTGCTTTTTTCCAAGTAATTTGTAAAGATTCCCGTTAACAGGCACTTGAACAATTGCAAATAGCCCAAATTACAAATATTTTATATTAGAAAAATGAAGCAATTTTTATAACTTATGCTCCCACGGTATCTATTTACGAAATTCCATTTGTAAAAATTAATAAATACTCTCCCATAATACGTGTATTAAAAAAAAAAAAAAAATTTATGCTAGACTGGGTAGAAAGACAAATGAGTGAAAATTAGAGTTTCCTAACGTAAGTCATACCTAGGGGGATGCGCTTTGTCTCTTTCATGCATGGTCTGATATAGTTGATCCGACATGACCAAATAGGCTATTCTAAGTAAATAAAAAAGAATGAATCTTAGGTAAATTAAGTTGAGAATTTTCTAGTGTCAAGGTGACGATAATTAAATTGGAATTTTTCTCAGCAGAAATTTGTGTGTATGACAAGTGTCAGAATTTCTGTTGATACATACAGCTGCACTACCCAATTTCTGACCCCAAAATCTGTTGGTGCTAACTAAAGAATCCAAAATCAAGAGAATCCACCAAGCAAACCCTTAAAAAATAAATGAGATGGACCCCCAATACCTGATCTGATCAGGTGTCTAAGTTTTCCTGTGATCAATGCCAGATATTTTAATTACTACAAACAAGCTTTTAAATTGCAACAAAAACAATTAATTAAAAAACAAACAGAATCACAGTATCCTACTAACATAAAAAACTAAAGATCATGAGATAACAACTAAAGAAAAAAGTTACCCGTGCAGATGCGCTCCAGTGATTGAGGTATTTATTTGAAATTCATGACAAAAGGAAATTTTCCATATGAAACGAAAATGAATCTACTGCCGTCTCTAGTTCGTCTCGACTCGTATAAATACTTGACTGCAAAATTGAAGACTGAAAAAATAAAAAATAAAAAAATGGAGAATGAAATTGTACAAACAGAATTTTTCTATATAAATTGGGCGAAAGATACATACATTCAAATTCAAGAACTAGCTAATTGCCCAATAATTGGGCATGGGACCCAGTTTTCAAACTTAAGCTAATAATATATCAACGATACACGTATTCCAGCACACACACGTGTACATATTCTTAGATACACTACCACTGACTTGCCAGGCAACTGGTACTACCACTACAACTTCTTCTTCTTCTAACCCCAGAAACGGCAGCTTTCAGTGTTGACCCATCAGTCTAAAAGACAAAACGCTTCCGTTTATTTAATCCCAATTCCCTAATTTTTATGTTCAATTATAAAAACAAATATTTGCCTAATAACCACAATTGAACATTTTCCTAAGAAGTAACATGGACAATTTCATTGGATACTAATCTATGAACATGGATGCTCCATAAAACTTAAAAAGTTCCAATCAGTACATCTTTATTCTCCAAACTTTTAAATGTTTAGAACATCCGTGTTCAATATTACCTGATATTCTAGCTATGGCTCCATGACCAAATGACACTTCTTTTTTTATTTTTGTTTTTGTTTTTATGACCTAGGGTTTTTATTATTTATTAGTTATTATCAATAGCATACCCATAGAGAGCACCAACTTCTACAAGCTTAGCCTTGAGGTGTCCACTCAGGTGAAGCGCCACGAGCGACTCCAACCCACCAACGGCGGACCCGCCAATGAACACGGCCGGCGCGTAGGGCCTACGCGCGGAGGAGGGGGCGTCGTTGGGAGTAGGGAGCGCAGCAATCTCATCATCGTCCAGTTCTATAACGGTGGGGATAACACCAATGGTGGCGAGGAGGTTCTTCATAACATGGCACATGCAGCACGAGGATTTGCTGAAGATGATCACGGGGTGCTCCGATATCAGCCGTTGGATGCGGTCCTGGGCCGATTCGGCCTCGTCGATGGAGAAGGAGGTGGAAGAGGCCATGGTGGCTGTGGTAGTAGTGGTTGGGGGGTTGAGGTCTAGGTTGAGGAGCTCGTTGGGGCAACGTTGTTGGATGCCTTGCATCGGGGAAGGTGTGTGTGTGTGTGTGAGAGAGAGAGAGAGACCCGGGCGGGTTGTGCTGTGGGGCCGGCGGGGCGGGCAGGGGTAGGTGACACAGAGAGAGAGAGAAGGGTGGGGAGAGATGTCAACGGAAGGGGGAAGCGACTGGGGGAATATGGGAATGGAGGGAGTTTAATAAATAGAGAGAGAGAGAGAGAGTGGAGATTGGACAGGGTGTGTGTGTGAGGTGAGGACTGAGGTGGTGATTGCTTACATCACAAAGTACTGTGGTTTACATGAACAGGGTTCTTGGGATCCGGAGCTATTGGGGGACTTTTGAGCGGCACTCGCCTCCCACTTTGAGTGTTCTACACGCTGATGTCCCATGAAGTTTACCAATTGTAAAAATTTCTATTTAAAAATTTTATAACGAAAAATGTCTAACGAAAAATCTAACATTCCTCTTGTTTTTTTTTTTTTTGCTTTCCTATTAATCCTAATGTAAAAAGAAAATACAAATTCATAGAAATAGGTATATTTTAGAAATGAATATATATATAAATATTTTTTAAATCATATAATTAAACATGTAAAAACCAACGGATTGAATGAATCATTTAATAAGAGTCCAAATATAAAATAAAAAAATTGAGATAATCTCAAATTTCAAAAGTTTAGAGGCTATCATTGTAATTTACTTTTCACTAACTAATACATTAGCAATGCTATTGAAATTATGTAATTTATGTTAGTTATTGAAAAAAAAAAAAACATAATATGTATGTTACCTAACTTTTACATGGCATAAAAACAGCACAAAATATAAAAGTAGAATATGTGGAGCCAGTTCGCATATAATATAAACTGTAAATATGATATATGTTTAATAAAGATTCCCATAGATAGATATTTTAGAATAATCCTTTTACTTCTTTAAAATGGTACTTCTACATTTGGCAAAGGAATATAGATGAATATTATCCTACTTTAACAAAAAATAAATGTAGTATTTGTCTTTTCAAATTGTTCAAAATATATCAACTTCTCTTTTTCTCTTTTCGAATGTAAATGACAAGCACATTTCATACGGAACTTTTACTAAACATTTTTATGTTGCACACATGAATATATATATTTATATTTATACATATAATTTTGGAAGCTTTATCAATTAACTATGTCTTCAGAAAAGCATAATCTTTATGCAAAGCATCTAAAAACATTACATTTCTCTTTTCGCTTATACATGGTATATGAGAAAAATAGTGTTGATGGTTTCATTTCATAGGGGTAGTGCTAAACCTATTAGGTTGTAGAAACCCTACACAAGAAAGAAAACATAAACTCAAAGGGGTAATGAAGGTGGTTCAAGCATGGACATCCGATGCTTGAGTTAGAGAATGAGTGAGAAAGAGTATATGATGCATGTAAAAGGCAAGAAACTAGAATCCTTTTACTTAGGAGTGTTGATAATCTACTCATAAGCAACTTGATCGAGCTATTTTAGAAGAAGATAAGCTTTATGAGATTCTTTCTTTGATTTTGGATTTTGAAAAATGATTCTACAGATAAACTATTGACAATTGTTAACTTGCCTTATCTTGTTGAACTGTTCCTACTTAGTCTTTATTTGAACTTTTAAGCTAGGCTTGATGAGCATAGATATGAGGGCTTAAGATCCACGAAGTAAGTTAGGGACAAGAGCTCCAATCAGGCTTCTAATGACGTTGGTTAAGCTCTAAAGGGTTTAGTCTACACTATAGCAAGATCATCATTGAAGCCGAAGGCTTTTCTTAGGCCCTAATGTAGGGTTTTAACGAGTTTGGTTTGGTTTAAAGGGCTTACCCATACTTTGAAAAAGTTTGCTTGGGTTTGAATGTTTATATTCAAAATAACTTATCAATATATAGTATAAAATTATAATACAAGATAATCAAATAGTCGTATATATACACATCATACTTATAACAATTTATAGGGTAAACTTCTTCATATATAAATTGTAATTACTTAACAAGTAAATTTATCAGTGAAATTAATTACTTATTACGTAAATTTATTAATGTGATTTATGCATGGCTTCATATATATATATATATTGTAAAAGTAAATTAGACGGCAGAATTTTTATAAAGAAATATTCACATAGATATATAATAGCTAAATTGTAGAAGAAATGTGGCTCATGAAATAAGAATAACCTTAACCGATGATTTACGAAAAAAAAAAAAACTATGAATATTGCATTTCCCAAAATATTAGGAAATACGTACCGTGATGCAACGTTATTTTTATAGACTTACAGCGAGTATTTCACTGATGTTCCGCTAAAATTGATTCAAACACCAAATAATCATCTGAACACTTGCAAACGGACCACAAACGATGTGGCTCTTAACATGTACCTAACTCGAAATAATTGCCATCATCGGCTTGCCGTTCAACGACATCGTGGGCATGATAAAAAGGTAGTTAGTTTTGACGTGAAATGACTTAATTAATTACACTGGCACACGGGAGGAATTTCTTTGCAGTTAACAGGAAATCGACTGTTGTAAAGAGAAGAAGAAAGTATTGGATCCATCATGAGTCTATGCATGCCATAATTATCTTTTTTTTTTTTTTTTTAATTCATGAGACAATGCAATTGGTATTATTTCATCTGGAAGAATCTGTATGTGAAACAATCTTAGATGCTCCATGTTCTTCAGTACGGGTAAGGTCATATAACACCCCGTAGTATCCATAACCGACGATTTTGGAATAATTCCCCTCGGTTGCATGAGGCCGAAAGAATGAAAATTTCCCAGATGATAAACATATCACCTAGCAAATAACCTCAGCCTATTAAAAATAATGACACCTCACATACGTTATGCATTAACATAAATTAACCGGTTAAGTATAATGGCATACGAATCAACAGAGGTGGATTCCTTCCGGTTTTCTAGCCCCATCCAGATCCCACTAGTCCTGCTTTGCCCAATAATGATATCGTGCACATTGCTACCTCTTGTGGTGGGACTTCTTCACCTACTCTAATTCCTGCCAAACCATACTTTCATACTTCCTGCACCAATTGTAACTATTGATTAGAATGAGTGCCCTATTGTTGTAGGAGGGCTGCAGCCTCAGTGTTATGGTCAATCCCTTAATCCATTTCTTACTTAGATTAGTTTATGTTACTAAAAAAGGTTTTTCCTATTACTCTGAGCTGATGTAGTCAAACTCCACTCTTGGTATAGCGATCAATCCCAAAATAAGTGCTCAAAATTATTGCTTCTCTCCGATATCATAGACCATGAACCTATGGTCAATCCATGACCCATTTGTCATCTATGAGTTTTGATATCAATTCCATCTCTCTAGAAACTTCTTGACACTCCTCTTACTTAATGGCTACCATTTATCACTCTACAATCCTTATACACTACCCCTATCAGGAATAAATGTCTTGCAACCTACCAAGCCATTTATTCTCAAATTTGCAACCCAATTAAATGACTATCCTTAGTCGATTCATAAGTTAAATAATCATCCTTAGTTAATCCATGACTTGTATACCCCTGCCTACATTAGGAGCATAGTATAGATAAGAACAAATTCTGTATAGATGAGAGTGAGAAAACAAGGGTCTTGTATCCACTTAGTATAGTATGAAATACTTATTGATGAAGGAATTTTTACCTCTAGATTATGAGCAAATTTTATTCTAATAATATCAACGTTGTCAATAGAGGAATAGATTTGTACACAAATATACTATAGAATTCATTAGGTTAGCAAAGATGAATAACCTTCATGAACCAAAGGGACAATAGGTTGCTAGGTATTTAACTGGATTAAGACTAGCCCTCATAGACAAAATTGGTGCTTAAGTAATCAAAACGTTGTTAGAAGCTAAAAGCATGGTTGTGATGATAGAATTGATGATACATAAGCATCGTAGAAGAGGCTATGATAGCTATAAGGTTGCTAGGTTGAGAGAGAGATCAAAACCTATATTAGAGGCAACTGCAAAAGGCAGCAATAGCAAAACCTCATACTAAGATAAATCTATAAGCAAATGCCCTATATTAGAAGCCAAATGAAAGAAGGATAAGAAGGCAAAAAACCCTCATGTTAAGCCTACTATAAGCAAATGCTTCAGATGCAATCAATTCAAGTATAATTCAAATGAATGTCTCATGAGAAAGATAGTGAATATCATAGAGAAAGATGAAAAAGATGAGGAAGTCTATTATGAATTTGATAGAGATGAGGAGGAGGAATATCATGATTAAGGACAAACTTATATACTTGGGAGATTGATGTTATCTCCAAAACTTGAAGATTAAACTCAGTGCCATCAGTTGTTCAAAACTAGATGTACCACCAATGACATGGTATTTAGAGTTATCATTAATAGTAGCATATGTGCAAACATCATGGTTTAGGAAGCTATAAAGAAGTTGAAGCTACCCTAGAGAAACATCCTAACCATTACACTTTAGGGTGGATCAAAGCAGTAGCAGGAAAGGTCAAGGTCATAGAAAGGTACATGTGCCATTCTCAATTAGTAAACCATGATGAAGTTTATTGTGATGTTATTAATATGGATGTCTCTCGTATATTATTTAGTAAACATTGGCAATATGATGTTGATGCTCAACATTCTAATAACAGTAATGTATATAAGTTAGAGAATGGAGGTGCAAAGTATAATTTATTATCATTAAAGGTTAAGTTAGAAATCCCTAAGAGGAGTCATTTCTTATTTATTGTACATGAGTTTGATTCTGATATCAAAGAGAAAGATAATTACATATGTTGGAAGAGGCAACCAACAGGTTTACAATTTTGAAGGAGAAGTTATGTACTACTCCAATATTAACTTTATTAGACTTTAACAAATTTCTTAAAGTTGATTGTGATGTGAGTGGAATGGGAATATGAGTTGTCCTAGCCTAAGAAAAGAGACCTATAGCATTTTTCAATGAGAAAGTAAGTGATGCTAAGTATAAGTAGAGCACTTATATTAAAGAGTTCTATTTAATAGTACATAACCCTAAGACTTGGGAACACAATCTGATAACTAAGGCATTTGTGTTGCATAATGCATACTAACCATAAAGCTCTAAAGTACTTAAGTAGTCAAATACGACTTAACAATAACATGTCTGATGGTGCAAGTTTTTGTAGAAATTTTCTTTTAGATTGAAGCATATACCAAGTGTTCATAATCAAGTTTTCAATGTTCTTAGTAGAAGAGCTTACTTATTGCTTACCTTGAACAATAAAATCATTAGGTTTGAACAACTTAAGGGTGAATATGAGTAGGATGAGGATTTTATGGAATTTGTAGTAGATTCTCTCAAAACCAGCCTTCTAAAGAATTCTATGTGCAAGATAAGTTTTTGATGCATGGAAATTAACTATAATTACCTAGAACTTCCCTAAGAGAGCAAGTGATTCAAGATTTGCATGGTAAAGGATAAGCAAGACACTTGGGAGAGGAGAAGACATTTAATATTATAAAAGGAGAGGTTTTATTGGCCACAATTGAGAAGTGATATATATAAATTTGCTGAGAAATGTAGTATGTGTAAATTGACCAAAGGACAATCAAAGAATACTAGTTTCTATATGCCTTTGCCAATAATTGAGAATATTTGGGAAGACTTGTCTATAGATTTCATGTTGGGATTCCTAAGAACTTAAAGGGAAGTTTATTCTATGTTTATGGTTGAAAATGGTCATTTTATTTCATGTAAGAAAACTTTCGATGTGCTGGGAATTGCTAGATTATTCTTTAAAACAGTGGTCAGATTGCATGGTGCTCCGAAGTCTATCTTCTGACTGTAGTAGAAAGGTTAATTCTTCTTTGTATTTTAGTTGCACTGATCGTCCATAGATTGATGCGCAAATAGAAGTTGCCAATATAACCTTGGGAAATTTGATTGGAAATACTTATAGAGATAAGCTGAGATAGTAGGTCATTGTACTAGTAGAAGCATAGTTTCCATACAATAATACTATTCATAGTATCACTAAGAGATCACCATTTTCAATTGTGTACATGAAGGTGCTACAGCAAATGCTTAACTTGATTCAACTACTTAAAGGTGAAGGAAAGGATATTTAGGCTATTAATATGACTAAACAAATCATGGAAGTATATAAGGAGATGAAGTAGAAGCTTGAATCTACTAATTAGAAATACATTATACCTATTGATAGACATAGAAAAGATGAGTTGTTTAATGTGGGAGATCAAGTTATGGAGTATTTTCAGAAGGAGAGGTTTTTAGTAAGTACTTATACTAAATTGCAACAAAAGAAGTATGGTCTTTACAAGGTACTTCAAAAGATAAATGACAATACTTATGCAATTGATCCTCTTAATAACATGAACATTTCAATAACTTTCAATGTTGCAAACTTGCCTTTGCATCATGATCCTATAAAACATCTATATCTAAACTCAAGGTCAAGTTTTTCCTCGAGTGGAGGAGACTAATGCGGACAAAATAGAATTACAAGTCATGGGTTAATTAAATATCAGAAGAGAGGAAAGAAGAAGTTAGAAGTTAATCAACCTTGTGTAAAAGTAAATCCCAAAATGCTCAGAAGCATAGTAAGTCAAAAGCCACAAAGGTGAGAAATGTATTAGAAGCCTTGAGTTCAAAAATCTAGCTTTGTTTTTTATAAGTTATGTCAATCAACATTAGGAAACTATAACTTTTCGCATATTTAGAGTTATGAAGCCCATAGCATATCAATAAAAATTGATTTAAGTCTACTTTGACTAAGAGTAAGCCGCTTTATCGTTTGTGTTATTTTAGGAAGTCAAATTTACCAAAGAAGATTTTTATCCTATTTCATTTTCTTTCATGATTTTATAAGATACGGATATTGTTCTTTTTCCTTGTTTTTTCTTAAGGTTATAGGATTATTAGTACCATATGATCGCTTGCATTGTAGGTCCTTTTGCAATAATATACTTTTGTTCTCACAATATTTGTGTCCATTATATTACACGTTGTATCATCACATCATAACAAACACTGGATATCATTTGTATGAATAATGCATATGGATAGCATGTATGTGTTTATATAGGTAAATAGTCTAAATCTATATATAAGTTTATATAGAAAAGAAGAAAGTATAAGGAGATTGTATGAGTATGATATGGTCACTAAAAGAGAAAAGAGTATTCGAAGGTATAGAGGCAAGTGTAATAGGTATTAAGGTATGTTTGCTAAAGTGGCTGGTAGTGATTATAGGTATATATGAACCACAATGGGGGTAACAAAATGAAATAGGTCTCACAACAAGTTATTCATATTGACTCTTTTTTTTTTTTATCTCCATCCCTACACTTACAACAATATTTTCTAGTGATTTCCTTTCTCTCTCTCCTACTATCACTATATATCCCCATTTTAGATATTTCTTAAGGGGCACAAGAAAGCTTTAAAGCCATTTAAGTGTAATGGTTCACTTCGCTAACAAACTTCATAACATATAAAATGAAAACACTCTAAGACTTGTAGTAAATTAGATAAAACTAACTTATTATCACTTCATTAACATCCCCTCTCAAAATAACATCAAATATTAAGCACCATGGATCATATCAATCACTCTCCTAAAATATAAAAATTAAGCCTAACCTTACTTGCAATTACCTAGCAACTAATTGAGCATTTTATTTTAAAACAAGAGGATTCAATTGTTTATTGATTAAGCCTACTCAAAAGGTTTAAATTTCAAAAGTTGTTTAGTACGATCCACTGAAATTCAAGTTCAGTTGACAAAGCAAAATCAAAGGAGTAAACTTTCAGTTTGATTAAGTTTGCTCAACTATACTTGTAGCTCAATCCATCAAGTAACCATAGATTTGAGTTATTCCCTAATTCACCTAGTTTGAACCATTGGTCCATAGTTAGGTCATTTGGAATCTATGTTGCATGCCTCTTATTTATCTTACTCAAATCCATCTCTTTGTCAACTATTTTTCCTTAATGGCTAATCCTAGATTGATTAACTGTTAATTTGGCATTATTCATCCTAGATTGATTAACTGTTAATTTATTGGCATTAGTCATATGATTAAGTGAGAAAGAGAGAGAAAAAAAAATTAGTTTTAATAATATGGAGCAAGTGAGTTTCCATTTCGATTAGTCCTCCTCCTAAAATTGCGGTAAAAGAGTGGTCTAGGAAAAGAATCATTTCCTTAGATGCAATGGATTCAGGTTAGAAGGCTGGATGAGTGTTTCACTTTAGTGTATTAAGGTTATGAAATGTCCATTTTACCCTTAATTACAATAGGACTTTTTATAGTTTTGCTCTCCATTTTGATTTTATTATTTAGAATATTATATATTTCCACGGTACTTATAAACAACAAATCATAGTGGCTTCTGGTTAAATTATCATTTGTTATCAAATATTATGCCGTTGAACCAGAAGATAGAGAATTAATGGTTCCAAATCATTAAAGTATCCTTGACCATTTCGTTAACCATTAAAACATAATATCTTCACATCAAAAAATAAAATAAAATAATTAATTTTCTCCTTACAAGTAATAATAGCCATTCCCCCACTTAGAGCTTCATAGATACATTTAAATATATAGGTAGGTCGGTATGCTAGTGCGGATCCACTTCGTTTCCCTATTTAAAGCCATGTATTTTGCTTCATTATTTGCTTGTTCGCTATTCAATTAAAAAGCAATCTGAAATGGAGCAACGCCATTAATGACTCAACACAATTGATTTGAGAAACTTATATTATCCAACTAAATGATTAAACTATTTGCCAAGGTAATTGCAAGCTAGTGGTATTGCCACTAATTTTCCATCGGGATAAATTAAATTAAAATTTAAATCTTTCATCTTTCATAATTGGCATATATATATATATATATATATATATATATATTAGATAGAAAACAATTTAGCTATATACACTAGCTTAGGGATACAATCAGGCACGTCATTAAAAAACACCTGACTCGCTGAACCAAATAAAAACTCGATAAGTTTTAAAGTCGGGTTTTGAGATATGATTTAAAATTCTACAAAGTTTAGAGCGGGTTGTAAGATTATAATAAAACCCGATAGGAAACCCAACCCAGTAAAAAAAAAACATATATTAATAAAAATATTTACTCATAACTTGTACAACATACATATCTCATATAAATTTTACATTGTATAATATATTTAATTCTCAATTTTTATTATTTTGTAAGTTAGTAAATATGATCTTAATCCTACTTAACTTCTTCTATTATATTCCCTATTTAATCTCATATAAACTCTATAACAACCAACTCCTATAAGGTCATAAGGTCTTTTAAATCCTATAAAAACTCATCTCTATAAGGTTAGGTTTCGAAAATAAAGGGTAAAATCCTGTAGGGTTTTTATAGGGTTTTAAAAAACGTTAAACCTTATAAGTACAAGTTAAAGTTTAACAAAACCCGTTTAAAACCCACCCCAATTGCATTCATACACCAACTACATAACCAAAATACAAAAATATAGACAATTCTCAAGGAGATTAGTCAAATTGAACAAATAGCTAGTAGTAACAATTTGACATAGGTAGGCATCCTATTTGAATTAGTAATGGGAAATACTAATAAAATTTAAACACACACACATATATATATATACATTTATATTAGTGAGTGTATAGTAATGTTGTGAAACATAGATTGAGAAGTTAACCCGAAAATGATGTGAGGTTAAGATCAAGAGAGTCAAATTGATATTGAATTGGAATCAATGAGAATATTAAAATGTAATTTATATGCATTACTAAACAACAAAATTATCCATTATCTTGAGATTTGAAAGTTGAAGACTCTTTATAACTTATATTTAATTTATTGGATCTGGGTTAATTTGTATATTAAATTAGTGCATTCTTTAGTAAAAGAATAAAAGAAAACTATGCATTTTAACATGGAATACCATATTAGGTTGTAAAGGAATCAAGTTAGGCCAGCCAAGTCAATTGATTTCCTAAGGATCATTGTCAATGTGGGTCAATAAGGTGATGAGGCTAGTTCCTTAGGTCAACTCTAGCCCAATGATAATGGCTTATAGTTTAAAAAAAAGTTACAAATTTATATTTTCACGTATTAAAATTTTATCAATATTTAAAATGGAACTAATATATATAACACATAATATATAGTGCTATTGAAATATTTTGGCTGTGTAGTAAAAATATATCACCTCCAATATTAGTATGATCCACAGATGCGGTTCCAAAGTCATGAAGGATAACCCTGCATGGAAGGTAATTTGATTCTATTACAACATGGGTAAGCAGCCAGGGTGGAGAAGATCGAGTTGACCATTTAGCTTGTGCTCTCCTTAAGCTATCTTAATTAGTGTTATGATCATAAGACATGCATGAAGGTACATTGATTAAATTTCAACCACATTTCAGAAATACTAAATAGGATAACGATGATTTGATGCCTCACGTAAGGATTAACTATCAAAGGCCCGAAACTAAAGAAACTTTAGTATATACTTTTAATAATTTTACATACCTTTTGTCTTAAATCCTTTTACCCGTCATTTTCTCTAAAAATGTTTTAATATTCATGTCACTTTTCTTAACGTTTACTAATCCTGAAGAAGTGTTCGATGATCACTCGGACAGTCAAAATCGAGCTCCTAACTTTTTTATTTTTAAATCGTTCATGGTCCTCAATGATTTGTCAGAAAAATGCACTCACCGCGTCAACGTACATCTGATAATGACAAAAAGATTTTCAATTTAACCATTTCATAGCTAAACCTGTTTAAATTATGCAAGCATGTTTTACAAACCTTACTATGAATATTTATGAATTATTAAATTTTGGTGCGATTCATTGCGGGACAGGATTGGTCCGATGCGATTGGAAATGTGATTAACCGTTTTCAAGAAAGGATGAGTATATTGGAGCAGTTTACTAGAGACCAAGATTAGTGAACCGTTATATGTGGTAAATTTTTTTTTTTTAACTAAATACATTTTAATTTACCTATATATCCGAATGGAAAATTAGTATTCATACCCATAACATTCTCGATGTTTAGTGGTAATTAATTAGGGATATATGAATGTCTATATCTAGTTTTTTTTTTTTCATATTTTATAGCTATTTATTTTACTGAGTTGTTCTCCCTTCACTTGAAGGCTATTAATAGGTGCTTTGGATTTTGTTTTGAATTGGCTTGGTATAACTAATGAATAGCTTTCAGCTAGAGAATTTGGTTGAGTCGATTAGTGCAAGTTTGGGATTAAAACCGAGAGCTCGTTGAAAGTGGGGCTCGCAATTTGTCTTCACTTTTTATGTCTCGTCCCTATATGTAGGCAGGTTCGTGTCTTAAATCTTAATCTAGAACATGATTTGTTATTAATTATGTATAAAAATCTAAACTTATAATTTAATTCATTTAAAAAACGTGTTTTATGTCTAGATTAGACCTTATGAAATGGTTAGTGGCATATAGATTAAAGGTCGACTATAAAATTAATGTTTACAAATAAAAATGATATAGTCTTTGTACTTATACATAAAATCACAATCTAATAAAAGTTTAACAAAGTAAATTCAAATCAAACACAACAAGTCTAAGCATGGATTGGATGCATAACATCATAGTACTAAGTTAAAATGTTGTCCAATGGGATATTACTATTAGTGGTAATTTTCAAATTAATCACATATTTTCATCAATTCTTTAAGAGAGACGATTAAAGAATCTATATAAAAAAATTATTTAGTTTATTCCATGAGAAAAGAGAGTGTAATGTAGAAACCAAGTAGTATTAATAGGTAGGAAAGAAATCTCAAATATTAAATATTTTAGCATTGAACCTGTTTGCAAGTTAAATTGTAAACCCGTTCATGAAACATATAAATAGGTTTATAAATAACCCTACAAATTGGACTAAATAGACGAATTTTATCATGTTGAAGCTAGTCTAACATAATTATTATTCAAGTTAATTTTTCTATATATAAACCCATTTATAATCACATAATATCATATTCAAGTTTGTAAGTTACAATCCAAATTGTCAACCCTAATTGAGAGAGATAAATTACTTCCATAACTCGATAGAAACTCTAGTGGTTGAATATAATCTAATCTTTATCAAAGAGATTGCCCTTACGAAGGGGACTTGTTTGTACCATTCCTTTATGCTCTCTGGACTTATAAGTGAACACTATCCTCCTCCTCCCATGGATTTTTAACCCTTGTATTACATCCACGTAAAATGTCTGTGAATCTCTTCTTTTGTATTTCTTGATTTAACATGTCCGTCATCATATCTTTCAATATATAGTTTGTTATTGTATATATAATAAATATTCAATATGATCATAATTTTACCTTTGTAAAAACAAATGTAATAGCATATAATTACACACACATAAACAAAGCATGAAGCAAAGATTCGGAAATTTGGTCTATAAAACAATATACTTGTATGCTTAATTATTTCTCCTCTTTAACTTCCTATAAATCCATTCTTCATTTTCGCTTACAATCTTTCCATCTAAATCTGATATTTATTGGATTACTCTATTAATTCACGTGTGAGTCGAGCATGTATTATAATTAATGACTACTAGCTACTTAATTAGAGAATAGTACGTGCTTGGTAAATGGAATAACCTAACTCCCTAAGTTGATTCCTCTTCAATTTGTCTTGACATGAGTAAGCTCCTCAAGATGAGCAGTTTGGCGGTGAAAGTGGCACATGGGATGATGGATGGGACCGAGAAAGAGTTTTCCGCAGTAGGACATTCCATTTATATCTTGTTTAATTACACTCTCTCATGCGAAACGCAATTTTCGTTTAAATATTTGTTTTTCCAAGAAAAAATTTATCTTAATTAACTTTTGAAATACGGCCGAAATTATTTGTACATATGTACTCAAGATAGTAGAGATGATAGAACCGTTTACAAGTTGTTTTCTTTAACGGTTAAGGTCATAAATATTCAACCAGTGGCTCTAACCAGCCGACTAAGCCCTTCGTAATCTCTTTCTCTTTTGTTTTGTTTTGTTTTTTTTTTTTTATCTATATTTTCCTTACATTTTGTATTTGATGTTCCCATCCTATATGGATATAAACAGAAAAATTTTAATGGATCTAAAACAACAATATATATTGAGGATTTTTATGCTTAAGCTCACTTAAAATAATATTACTGGGAGATTTATTGAGACTTTCTATGCTAAAACCACTCAAATAATGTTATCGTTAAGTCATTTTATAGGATTTATTAACATCCTTGATTTATGGTAAATGAACCCCAATTTTAATAAATCATGCCTATTAATAGTCAAAGTAAAATCATTGATAGCAAAAGATCAGGCTATCACAATTTTTTTGATAGTTTTCTTAGATATTGGGTGATTTAGTAACGTTAGCATACAATTTTCTATAAAGATTGAGGAATATTTTTGCTCTTAGAAATGTTATATAATGTAAAT
Organism: Lumnitzera littorea; assembly: GCA_024138015.1. Classification (NCBI taxonomy): domain Eukaryota; kingdom Viridiplantae; phylum Streptophyta; class Magnoliopsida; order Myrtales; family Combretaceae; genus Lumnitzera; species Lumnitzera littorea. The sequence goes on along the minus strand of JAMXBB010000007.1, from coordinate 11,756,586 downwards.
TAATCTTATAATCTCATTCATTATTTTATTGTGAAGTTACATCCTCTTTTTTTTTCTCCAACGAAGTTACATCATTTTACCCATGAGTATTTTATCCTTTCTTGAGTTTCTTCTGTTAGTTTGGTGCACTTTCTTATTCCCTTTTCTCAATAATTACTGTATTTGTTTGATTGACTTTGTTGATACTACTATTCTACTGAGAAAATGGACGGAAGCAGCTTAATTTACAAGTGACAAAAGAACACTTCAATGAAGTGTTTTATTTTGTTTTTTTTCTTTTTTTTCTCTAAAAGAACATAAATATAATTCAATTAATTATAATTGTATACATAGTTGTCAAAATCGTGATTCTATTTATATGATTTTACGAATTTACGATTTTAAGAAGTTCTTCCAAGTTAACCCGTATATAAAATCTTTTTTATGTAGAAACTTATATTATTGACCAAGTTTACTGATTCTATATATTAGAATTGAATAGAGCTAAAAAAAAAAAAACATAACAAGTTTTTACAAGCCATCAACTATTATGGCATTATATCATCTTCTTTATCCTTTTTTTTTTTTTCTCTTTCTCTTCCTTTTAGTCTCTTATTTTATGTTCTTAGTCTCCATCTAAGTTTTAACTACAATAGCAAAAATTAAAATTACAAGAAAAACTATACACTTCAGTTTATACCATCAATAATTTAAAATGCATTGAAATGTTTTATTCTTTTTAATTCATTACTTTTTAAAAAAAATAAAAGAGAAAGTTTAGTTTTAACTTTATTTGTATTTCTTCAATACTTGTTAAATTTATATTATTAAGAATTTTTTATAAAAAAAATAACATAATTTCTTAATTTTTATTATGTGTTTTAAGTTTTAAATAATTACTATAAGTATATCCATAGTTTTTCAAAGCTATTTTACACAAGTTGTAGAAACTTATATTCCTACGTTTTGATTCTACTAACCTTTTAGCGATTATAAGTAAAATCGAGAGTTTGACAACCTTAATTATATGTAAAATTTAACATGACATTGATAAAACTAAGAGATATAAGATCCAAAAGATAACTATTCTACTAGCTACCAATGGCTTTGTAGCCTAATGGCATAGACATTAGTCTCTCAAATAAGATGGACCACATTTGAATTCTGCATCCCCCATTATAATCATCAAAAAAAAAAAAATATTCTACTAACTTATTGAGCAAGCTAAGAATAGCAGGTTGTGGTTCATTTCTTAACCACTAAATATATGCAACGGGCTTGTCAGTTCAATATATAGGGAAGAGCAAGTCAGTTTATCACATCTACCCTCATTTTTTAATGGGTTAGAAAGAGAGCACATCTACCAATTAACCCACTTCCTCTATTAAACTTGTTAAATTCTCTTATTCCATTAACCTACAAATTTCTTCAAATTATGTTAAAATTGAAACAAAATAATATGTCCTTGATTATCTTTAAAAAAAAACGTTTAAATTACCTATTTTCTTAGATTATTTGGAAAAAATGAAAGATATCCTTATTTTTACATATTGTGGGTCGACAAAGTTAACCAACTTATTTGTAACATGTTGATTGGGTCCATAGCTCTATCCATTAATTAAACAAATTCAGTTGGACCGATCCATTTGTATAATCCTAAACCGTCATATGTTAGGCCAAGTTGGTCCTTATAATTAGCTTCAATAGCTTTACAATTAAACAAATATATTTAGTAATAACCATAAGAACCTATAGGATCTTGGAACTAATCAAATCTCGCATGGCCAAGTAAGTTTCAAAGTAAATATTAGTCATTAAGGCTATGAAAATAGGCAAACTCATCCAACCTACCATAGATTAAAGTAAAATGGATCAATCCACTAACCTATAAAAACATCATCATTTTCATTTCAAATAATTTGAAATAATGTTAACTTAATGTTTACTTTTTAGAAAATAATCAACTCCAAAAGCATAATATAATAAATTTAGAATGATTAATAAAATTTTACCTAGTAGATTTAATAAATTTAATAGATCATTAAGTAACCTAAACTATGCACCTACTCACTCAAACCCATTTAATGGGTTGGATAGGTTGACTCATGGGCTAATAATCTAACCCATTCAAGAATAAGGATTAATTAGTTAAGTGAGTTAATCCAACCTGTATTAAGCTTGCTAGCTCTAATCTACAAGTTAAATGAGGCAAGTTGTAAATTTTATTTATTAGAAAGGTTGAGGACTAACACACTATTTTTGTCAAATGAGTAATGTTGCCGGACCAAAATTATATGGATAGCTCTAGATATCTTTCTATCTTGGACCCTACAGTTATAAAGTATAATAAGGTGTAAGACCTCATTCTCAAATTAGCACCTATGTAAGGCCTGTCTTCTATATTTTAAAAGATCCAAATTCTATGGTATATGATAAGTAGTAACCTCTACATATATCTATGATATTATGAAATCAACCTACATAATATTATTAATATTATAATTCAAGTTAACAAAGATAGTGGAAATTCAATTACGCCAATCTAACTTATAACCAATTATTTTAGACTATTGCTAGGTTCAGTGGTTAAATACATCTCAAATTTTTAATTTAAATAGTAGTATGATGTATGTCATCTTACATTTTGTTAATAAACGTTTCAAATATATATAATATATATTAGTTCTTTTACAAGCAACGATAACTTATAATTTGAATGTCCAATTTATGATACCATTTATCCAGCAAATATTTGACTTGGAAGAAGAAAGAAAAAAGTAAAAAAGAACATAACGGTTCTGTGAGATATCATAAAAACAAATGGATTTTATAGAATAGAAGGTTTTGATTCATGAAATAGGTTACCATTATAGTACAAAGTCTTTTTGAAACGTATACCCCACGCTAGGTTGTACCAGCTAAACCTTCTTGTGTATTTGTAATTAAATAACATATAAAATAATCAAGCCCATTACACCCCATACAAACACGTCATTGCATAGGGAAGGGTGGCTGTAATAACACATATGATACAGCGAAGTAACAGCAGCATGTCGTTTAGCGTAGTAAACGATGACTTTCTTACGCATTATGGTATCGGTACTTCCCCATGATGTAATCAAAAGTGGAATATGTGGGCCCCAGTTTTCTTGTCCATGACATAATCATCGGTTTGAAATTAAAACTTTCCTCGTCAGCAAGTCCTTTCTTGATCTCCACGTGGCGATATGGTCTCCCTACCTTGAGGCATGGAGGTTGGATGGCGGGGGATGCGGGACCCATGCTGCAGTTTCAGTTCAGCCAAGAGATGAGCGAATTGGAGTCGGCCACGTGGAGCATCGCATGTGAATGCAGTTGGCGACTTTGAGCTTGTGGACCCCACCATCATTAAGGAAGTGAGTCGGTGAAGCAGGACCGTTGATTGTGGTGCAATTGGTGTCTGCCACATGGATGATGATGATAGCAGGAATTGTGTTATCTGCTGATACAAGTAAATAGGGTACAAGTTATGGACTACACTGAGGCTGTAAAAGTATCCAGCACTTGGACACGTAAGATATGCCTAAGGCGCATGTCCATTATACTATGTTTGAATTGAGAGGGAGAGGGAAGAAAAGAAAACTGAAGGATAAATTTTACTTTTTTTTTTATTTGAAAAAAAAAAAGAAAAAAAAGAAAAAGAAGAAGGATTTAGGAAAGAAAATTTTCGCGTAAAACTTAAAAAATAAAATAATTTCCTTGAACTTCAAAAAAATTATAAAGAATTTAAAGTAAAATGATAAATTTACCCTTTGAACTAAAACACTTATTAACAAATCATTTTAGGCTCCAACTTAAAAGGTAAGTACCCCTAAACATTTTTCTAGACTAATAACTTGGCTCCTTTCAACAACTCAACACAGCATGCCACCTTCGCCACCTACCTTGGGGAGTTTAATCCAACCCAAGTTAAGCAATCTACTCAGGTTCTCCTTAAACCTTACTTAATGAAGCAGCACAACCTACTCAAAACTAATCTAAGCACCTTTCCATCCTATCTCCTCAAGTCTTCGAAAACTCTAGTCAACATCTTCCATGGGCTCAACCCCTCGAACCAAGCTATAAGATCCTATTGTCTTAAGACTAGCTAAATCCAAGCTCTACTCGCTGCCCTAACATTGACCCCTTGAGCATATACCAAATGCTTAGGGCATGACTCATTACCCTAACATTGCCCTAAGATCCGCTTTTTCTCTCCTCATTAAATGTCATCTATCATCTGTAATATGATTTCTATACTTAATGGCCTTAGCTGTGATGATTACCTACATTGTAGACGTAACAGCTACCTTTCCTAAGGATCGGCAATCAACAAAGTTGCCTTGTCCTATCCTGTATTATGCATGCCTCCTAATATAAGCAATGATCATGGATAAACACACAACCAAAGCTATCACACAAACAAATAGGTCCGAAATGCAAGATGGCTCGATTAAATGAATGGAGCTTAAAGGTTGAGTGAAAGGGTTCCCATACATTGACATAAGATATGATGCACCAACACTTTACACGAACTCAAGCCATACTTGATATTATTCACAAGTACAATTAGAGGTTGCTTACCTTTAGTCTATGCTCAAATAGTCAAAATTAAAGTAAAGAGAGAGAGAGTAAGCAGAAGAATGCTTAGCTCAAAGAGAAAAATTCATGTATATTCAATATTCCGAATGATGTTACAACTAATACGAAAATGGGATATTTATACATCCTAAGTAAGGTAAGTCCTAAGTTACCACAAATTACTAAAGATGATTTCTACTAAAAAAGGAAAAGTGCATAATACACAAGGACAAATTAGTAAACAATGGAATATCCTTTGCGAAGGATAGTTAGTTGTTAGAGAGGGAATGCATATTAGCCTCTCAATTCTATGGTCCAAGTGAATAAGGGCAAAGCTAACTGGGTTAGTCTCAAGTCGACAGCTCGATAGATTAGGAGTTTGAGGAGCGCTTACTCTGCAGGTTGGAACTTAAGAGCACAAGGTCATTAGGTCTATTTGACATTGGTTGGGCTTAAGCTTGGATTTCTGTCAACTAAGATTCATGCAAGTTCATTACTCAGCTCTAATGGGGGTTGATAGTGTAAATGGGATCTCTCTCTACTCGTGAAACTGTGAGCATATTAGGGTAATTCAAGAGATGTGTTAGGTCAATATCGAGCACTATTTCGATTTCCTTAATTTAACTTATATTAAGTCTAGCCTGCTTAATACAAATTACTCGACATTAAACTACAAAAATACTTTTAAAATTTTAAAAATTGGAGTCGCCAACTAATTTAACTGGTTAAAAATAAAATTAGGGTTTTCAAATGAATTTTCTAAGAAAATGATTTCTAGAAAAAATAAACCAGAGAAAATCACGTTTGAAGGCTAACCTATTAAAACTAAATTATCATGTAAAAACTATAGAAAAATTGATGGGTTTTATTTTGATGATCTTCTAAAACTACTAAGAACATACAAAAGATAACTAAAGTGATTTATTATTATTATTTTATTACGAATTTCTAAGAAAAAGGGAAGAAAGTTTTTTATTTTTAAACGGTTATCTCGAAAGTACCTACGTATTCGCTAGTTGAAATCAAACTGGTTATAATTCTCTTTTTGTAAAAAATTCAGTGAGTGGATTCTTTTTTCTCAAAAATCGAGCCAAGTTTAAGTTCATTTATCAATTTATTATATTTTTTATTTTTTAAAAAAATACCTAAGAAATCTAATTTTCCCAAATTAAAAGAAAACCCTGACTAACTAAATCTTTTTTATAAACTCCGATTAAGATTTTTTATTTTTAAAATCACTACGTGTTAAAAAATATCTTTTCTAAATCCAATTATAAGATATGTTGAAAATATAGTTAGATATGTATCCATGTACATATCTTTTTCAAATCTTAATTACTATTTACGTATCTCGATACATATCTTTTCGAAATCCTAATCGCAAGATACGTATCTTATACGTATTATTTATAAATTTCAATCGCAAGATACGTTAATTTTTCAAAAAAACATGATTTTATTAAAAAAAAAAGGCAATTTAACTAAATTTTGTGGAAATTTAGGATTATCTAACAAAGACGCAATACGAAAATAATAATAGACCTACACTTAAAAAATAGATTAATAAAAAAAACAATAAAACTAACTAATAAAACAAATAAATAATTAAAAATAAAAATAAAAATTTACCTATGCATCGAGTCACAAGTAACTGTCGTCTATGTTCGAAATTTGGCAAAGTGGGGTCGGCTTTCGTATGTTAAGCTTGCGTAGCTTCGTCAAGGATTGAGTTTGGACTTTAGCATGTTTAGTTTGATCAGGGATGATCCAGGAGCTTCTGCTTGCTTTGTGAAATATGATTGGTCGACGTATTGAAGTTGTTGTCGTGGATCACATGGAATGGACATTTGTGAATTGGTGGATGTTAGGAGCTTGTTAGATTGCAAGAAATTTAGATGGCATCAGAGTGTTGTCGGCACGGAGTTGCTATTTAGATTGTTGAAGTTCAGATTGTAGATAGTCGGATTGCAAATCAATGAAGCGTAGACTTCGTTCATTGGGATGTCAAGGGAATGAGGCCTTTTGGATGTTGTTGGCATTGGATTTTGTCTACTAAATTGGATTACTCGACATTTGGATTTCACCTGGACATCAGCTATTGGACGATCGGCAAGGCAAGGATTCAAATTTCATCAGGACTTGCGTTTGAATTTAGATTAGCTTTGGCTTTGTTGGATTTTGGATTGGGATTTCAGCTTGGTGTTGGATTTTGGATTGGCTTTAGCTTCATTGGTTTCGGTGGATCTTGAATTGGAATTGTGTCTAACTTTGTTGACTTACGTCTATGAAGTTGAGATTTTGGTTGGACTTGCGTATGAATTGTGGGAATTAAAAAAAACAGTCCCTAACGTCACGTGCCATTGTGCTATTTATGTATTCACAATCAAATCTTTCGTATAATTTTAATTATAGATTTAATTGAAATATACAAAAGATACGATAATGATTCCTTATGATTCGACCTAACTTCTAGAAACCTTTCCTTATTATGGGCTTTCAATTTTTTGGGCCCGATTTGATTCTATTTAATTTAGCCCAGTAATCTACTTAATAAATTATAAATCTAATTTAACCCAATATAATTTAGATAAAAAATTTATTTTATACCGGACTGGATCAAAATTATTTTAATAAATCCCAATTCTCTAATGATTTAAAATTTATTAAATTAATCACACATCGTTATCAGATTTGATTTTAAACGATCTAGCACGACTCGACTCAATACGAGTGGACTCGATTCAATACGACTCAATATGATAAGACCTGACTCGATATGACCCGACTCAATATAATTCTACTCAATACAACACAACTTAATATGATATGACTCAACTTGATACCATTCAACTGATATGATACAACTTGACTTGACTCAATATGATACGACTCGACTCTCTCTTTTTTATTTTTTCATTTTTCTTTTAATTTATGTTTTTTTATTTTTCCTTTTTTTTTGTTTATTTATTAAACTAGCTCAACTAACAAAAAATAAAAAATGGTAAAAATAAAGTGTCTACAGTCGACTCGAAAGAACTATTCTTCTTCTGAAGACAATTCCCTCAAGGCAGCTCGACATACTAAGGAAGTAAGTTATTGGGCTCGGGATCTTGTAATTAGACCTTAATTCCTATCACCCCCTCTAGGCTATTCGAGATTTGGGATCAAATCATGATTTACTTCGAATGGCTCATTATTGGGGAATTATGGGTTAAGGTCAGTAATGTTGAAGGAATTGAAGTCTTCATATCTCTCGAGTAGTTCTACCTTATAAGCATTGGGGTTAATCTTCTTAATCACTCTAAAAGGTTTACCTACTCTTAGAGACAACTTGTGCTTCCTTAGATTTTGGAAACAGTATTTATTGAGGTAAATCCATACTAAGTCATTGGGCTGGAATTCTCTAAATCTTCTACATCAACCTCTTCTTTTAAGCTTCAAAGCAGCTTAAGTCAAATGGTCTATAATCCTCTAGTGCATTGCTTAGATGGCTTTTGATCTTTCCATAACTTGTTGATCCTCATGTTGGTCAAGCTAAGAAATCTAATCTAGTGGGAGTTAGGGTTGTATCCAAATGCAATCTCGAAGGGTGATTTTTCGGTCACACTATAGGCGATCTTATCATAGGTGAACTCGATTACAACAAGCACATATCCCAATCAACTAGGTTTCTTCCAACTGTAACTCGTAATAAGGTCTCAAAGGTCTTATTGGCAACCTTGGTTTATCCATCTATTTATAGATGGTAAGACATACTAAACAGTAGCTTAATCCCTAGTCGCTTCCAAAGAGTCTTTAAAAAATGGCTTAAGAATTTGGGATCCTGATTAGATATTATGATTCTGGGCACTTCATGCAGCTTGACCACTTCTTGCCTAAGTTGAAAAGAGATAGCCAAAGGGTTGTTAGTTTGATTACATGGCATGAAGTGCACCATCTTACTAAAGCGATTTACGACCACCATGATGGAGTTCTTCCTTCAAGACGTCCTTGGAAAACCTAATATAAAATGCATACTCAGTTTTGACCATGGTTTAGTTGAGATAGGTAATGGAAAATAGAGTTCTTGCTCAACTTGACTCTTTGCCCTTCAATAGGTAACACACTTTTCTAACACAAACTATATGTGTCTCATCATCATAGGCTAAAAGAATCTCAAGCTAAGCACTTTGGGAGTTTAGGGCCTCCCAAAATGACTAAACAATACTCTTTCATGTGCTTCGTGCACTCATAATTTTCTTATGAAACAAGTTGAGATACATAACTTCCCCCTTTCTAAATAGTTATCCATCCTCCCTATGATAATCATTAATAGCTTGGCCATCCTCGCATTAAGCATAGATTAGACCAAAGTATAGATCGTCAACATACAAACACTTGATAAATGAGAACCCAAGGAGCTTCGTTTGGAGTTTAGTTAAGAGAGTATGTTGTCATGATCGATCGCTATATTATTTTTGCCAATCTTGTACTTAACAACATAAGAAAATCCCTCCATGAATTTGATTCATTTGGTTTGTCTCTTGGACAACTTTGGTTGGCTCTTCAGATATCCCAACAACTCATGGTCTATAGAGATTACCAATTCTCTAGGCAAAAAGTAATGTTGCCAGATAGTCGAGGCTCATATCAAGGAATAGAATTCATTATCATACACTGAATAGTTGAGTGCTATCCCTCGAAGCTTTTCACTAAAGTAAGCAATAAATCAGCCTTCCTGCATTGGCATAACTCCTATAAGACCTATAATCAAATATTCGGAGTTTAGTTTATAAAATTCAGGGCAATTGAGCAAATTGTTCAATCCAGCTCAAATTTTATAATGAAACTAAGAATATTAATAAAAGTGATCCAGTAAGTTTGAATTTAGGAAAAGAAGTAATAAAATGATTAATTAATATAAGATTGAATCTTATGAAAATTGTCTGTTATTTATCGAAAATACTTAAAACGAATTTCGATAATTAACGAATCGATAAAGATAAATTATATACACACTAAAAATTATAAAACAATATAATGCTATTTAAGAGTATTTATTTATACCATATATGAATTTATATGTAAGTAGAAATATGTAAAATTACTTAAAATATGCAATATATACCAAAATAATGTTAATTACTTAAAGAAAATGCATGAATAATTAAAGAAAAATATGGAAAAATAAAGAAAAGTTTAGAAAGGGGTCATGGCAAGCTAGAATTGAAGAAACAAAAGTAACTAATTAAATTGAAACAATTAGAAATTGGGATAAGACAAGGTAAGGCTAAATGTCATCACAAATTAATGCATAAAAAATCCCTTAGAGCTTTATAAATACCCAAAATTTTACAAAAGCCCATTTAGTTAGTTGGGAGAGTAGAAAAATTAGAGAGAACTGAAAATTTTAAGGTTAGGGTTTAATTACAAAAATTACAAGAAATTTATGCAATTAGGGCTTTAGAAGGATACCCACACCCAAAGACAACCTAGGAGTAGATGGTTACCACCACCACATGATGGTGGTAGCACCTGGACCAGTCGACAAGGCTACGGTGGCCAAAGCTTCCAACTATGGTGAGTCCGATCTTCTTTTCAAATTTTCTTATTTTATTAAAAATACTAAACATACTTAGAAAATTATGAAAATTGGTATTCTGATGTTTTTAGCTATTTAGATTTAGGGAAAAATATTATTTTGATTTAATTATATCTAAAAATATATGATGCTTAAGAAACCTGCAAAACCAAGCATGTTTCAATTTATAAATAAATAACTTTAGGAGTGTAGTTTTAAACTTAAAATTTTTGTGTAAACTACTTAGGGGATAAAAATCAGTGCTATGAAGCCCTTTTTCAAAAATGAATTTTTAAATTTTTATATAATTTTTGGGCCTTAAAATGATGCATAAAATAGGTAATTTTGGAGCTAATTAGGTAATTAAATAGATAATTACTGATTTAATATATAATTATATGTTTTAGGATGTTGAAATCTGATGAAATATGATATTTGTAGCATTTAGGGTATTATAATAAGTAAAAATAGTATATATATATAATAGGTGAAAATAGTGAATTTATGTTAATTTTGTAATTTAGGGTAATTTGGTGTAAATTATGATTTGGGAGGAATTTAAATATTTTGAGATATTAGTTGATATTAGAAATGATATTTGAAGTAATAGAACTATTAAATGTGTACATTATGTGCATATTAGACAATAATATATAATATGTATGTAAAAGAAATTAATGAGTAAGAAAATATTAAGTTAAAATTGATATTATAATAATAATAATAATAGGAATATGTACAAAATTTGGTAGGAGACTCAAATTTAGGTGTTTATATGAAATATATAATATTTTATCATATCGAAAGTAAATTTAGAAGTTAAATTAGGATTAGAATATACCGTACAGACTAGAACATTGGTTAAAGACTAAAAACGATATTTAGAATACCCAAAAATAATGTGATTGATTTCACATTATGAGTTAGAATGATTTCTTAGGGTTTATGTATAAAATCCTTAATTGAAAACTGAGTTAAAAATTTAATTTAGAAACTAATTTAAAAAACTGAATCAGAACTCAATCTAAATTAGGAATAATTGTAAAAAGACTTAAAAACCTAAATAATTAGGTATATTAAATCCTAAACTAAAAATAACATAAAAGTACTACAAAGTAGAGTTTTTATAAAATAGCTATATAAGTATTGAAACAACATTTTCATTATAGGGTTTAGTGGCGACAACCTGTACAAGTCGCACCTTAAGTGAGCAAGCAAGGAGTTCAAGTAAGTGCTTAAAATTATGCTTGATTGTGTTTGTTAGACAGTATACTATGTGCATATACTTGTTTCTAAGTTGATGCTATGTTTCTGATTCGTTGCTTTAGATTATATTTGTATGAATTGTTCTAATGATTGAACACCTTAAACCGGACCTAATTAAATATATAACTTGAAATTCCAAATCGAACATGCATAGTAACCCATTAGGAGAAACTTAAGGTTCTCCAACTAAATACTGACCCCTACAAACGGGATAGCATAATTAGTCCCTTCTTCGTCCTTAGTCGAAGTAAGTGACAGATGAGGAGATCGCAATAAGAGTGAAGTCAATGGTTCGAAAGTAATCGCAGGACGAGCAGTACCTCCATTGTACAAGTTTAGATTTTATCATGAACTATTGCATTAACGGAAACTCCTTAACCTAGATTAAAGCAGGTGCAATTTCTCTAATCTCATGACGAGTAGGACAACGTCGTGTAATGGCATTTGCTTAAACATGCATTATATCTAATTAATTTGGTTGATAACCTTATTTGTGTTTACAGTATGGTTTTAAGTTTTCATCCCAACTTACTGAGCTGTGGTTGCTCACATCCTTATAAACGTTATTATAGATACTAGCAAGAAAGTGACCTATAATCACTCTAAGGTTAGCAATTACTGGATCCTAGGGGAGAAAGTATATAAATTGAAAACCGGGTACACTTTTAAGTTTAAATTTATCTTTTAAGCTTTTAGTATTAATTTACGAATTACTCAAGTAAATTATGTTAGGTTGTTAAATCTTATAAATATACCCAGATTTTTTTTAATGTAAGTATGTATTTTTCTTAAATTCATAAGTAAATAATATATTTAATTTATGAACTATTTACTTCAAAGTAAGTTAGTTGTAAATGCCTTATGTAAATCAGGTCTAAAGTAGCGATTATATGGTCAACTTTTATCTTAATATGGTTTGCACAGCAAGAGTGTCATGACTCTGTCACTTTGGAGCTTAATAGCTCCTATGCCTAATTTAAAGGTATGGCACTTGACTTCGAACACTTTATCAAAGCTCAAAAGAGTTAAGATAAAGGCAATAGTCAATTTTCTCTCTACTTCCTCAAAATTTTGTTGTTCTATCTCTCCCCATTCAAATTCAACGTTTTTCTTCGATAGCTTAATAAGTGGGGTTACAATAATACTGAAATTCCTTATGAAATGGCAATAAAAGGATGCTAGGCCATAAAAACTTCACAGTCAGCAAAACAATTTAGCACAAGCCACTTAGTAATCGCCTTCGCCTTCTCTTCATTAACTTGTATACTACCTTTACTTATAATAAATCCTAAGAAGACTACTTCAAGTAGGTATTGTCGAGCTTGGTTTTTTACTGTCTTGGTTCTTTTTAAATTAAGTCTTCTCTAAACCGATCAGTACTAAATCCTTACCCATTTAATACTGACCCTTGATTAGGGTTTAAAGAAAACCGGTTCTTTTTATATTTTGAAAGTACTTTAGAGTCGTCACCTGACCGAAACCGGGAAAAGAGTTAAATTATAACTAATTAGGTAAATTAGTTATAACTTAGTTACCGTCCTATTGATTAAACCATTTATAAAACGGTTTTTGAAAACCATATGTCAAGTCCTATTTTGATTTCCTTAATTTAACTTATATTAAACCCAGTATGCTTAATATAAATTACTCAACATTAAACTAAGAAAAAAAAATATTATTATTTTTTTAAAAAGAATGGAGCCGCTAACCGATTCAATCGGTAAAAAATAGAGGAAAACCCTAATTTGACCATTAGTTTACGGGTATTTTAAAAAAATTGATTTTTAGAAAAATTGAACTAAAAAAAAAAATTGGGCTCGAAGGCTAACTTATTACGAATTTCTAAAAAAAAGGGAAAAATTTTTTTATTTTATTAACGGTTGCCTTGAAAGTACTTACGTACCCATTAATCGGAATTAAATCAACAATAGTTCTTTTTATAAAATTTTTAGTGGGTGGTTTAATTTTATATTGAAAATCAAGTCAAGTTTATGTTTTTTTTTATCAATCTATTATTTTAAAAAAAAAACTTAAAAAATCTAATTTTTCTAAATTAAATAAATAAAAACTCTAAGTAACTATCTTTAAAAAAACTTAATTTAGATTTTTTTTTATTTTAAAAAACCCTAAGTACCAAAAATATATTTTTATAAAAAAAAAACACAATTTTTCAAGAAAGACCTAATTTAACAAAAATTGCAAAATAAATAATAATAAAAAAATAAAATAAAAACCTGCACTTAAACATAAAAAATTAATTAATAATAAAAATAAATAACTAATAAAGCAAATTAATAAAAATTACTAAAAATAAACAAAATAATATAAAAAATAAAAACTAGAAAATTACCTATCGTTGGACCCTCGGTGTTGGGCAGTGATCTAGGTGGTGGTATGGCAACACTAGGCGAGCATGGAGGGTGACTCGGGCGATGGCTTAGGCATACGTGGGCAAGCGGATAGGCGAATAAATGGGCATGCAGCTAAGCGAGAGCAAGTGAGATTTCAGGTGAGAGCACAAGCGATACTGGGTGAGGGCACAAACGATACTGGGCGAGGGCATAGGTGATACACAGGCGAGGGTACAAACTACACTAGGTGAGGGCACGAACGATGTTCCGGCGACATTTTAGGAGATAGTGGCATACACCAGGGAGAGACTTCAAGCAAGCGGATGGACGTGCTTGGCATATACGACGGGCGAGAGAGGGCATGTACGAGGGTGAGACTTAGGCAAAGACACAGGTGACAGCAAAGGCGTGTACTAGGCGAAGCTTGGGCAATGCTCGGACGACAGTGGGTGAGGTACGAGCAAGGTGTGGGCGATGCGAGTAGTGGTTCGGGCGAGGATTTGGATGCTGTGGGCGATAGTAAGGGCGAATATAGTGGGCGTCTAGGCAATGGTGCTGTGCAATGGCGGTGTAGATCTAGGTAGTGATGCATTGCGGCGACGTTAGGGTGTTAAGGTGTTAAGGTAGTGCGTGGTGCTTGTGTAGCAATGTATGGGCATACGTGACGGTATATAGGGGGTGCATGAAGAGATGTAGGGGCGTGGGTAGTGTAGTGGTAGCGCTAGAAAAGACGTGGAGGCATGTGTGGTGTTTTGGGTGTGTATGATTAAAAAGAAAACCTTCTCTGAATTACTGACTAACGTGTTATTTATAAGTTCTAAAATCGAATATTTCATATTAAAGATACGAAAGATTTGTTTACGTAACCTAGATTTACCCTAACTTCTAGAAACCATAGCTAATTCGGGTTTTTCTTTTAAGGCTTGGCTTGATCTAATTTAACCCAATTAATTTAATAAATCTTAATTTTTAACCCTTAAATTGGTCTAGCCCAAAACTAATTGATTTAGCCCATCTCAATAACTAATCTTATAACTTAATCTAACTCGACACGACTTAATTCTTGACTCTTAATTCAGCTTCCTATGACCTAACTTAACTTTCTTCTTTTCTATTTTTTTTTTGTTTTTTTATTTATTTATTTATTTATTTTTACTATTATTCTTCTTTTTATTCATTAACCTGGCTCAAAAATTGGCAAAAGTGAGATGTCTACAAATGTCCCTCTTTATAGTAAAGTTTGATTAAAACTTTACTATAAAGACAAAAAAAATACCTATTTTTGCCAAACCTTACTTTAAATTGATCAATTAAGCTGTGTTCTATTTTGATCAAGGATATCGACTTAAAAGGTCGATGTAAAGAATAAATTGCCCATCTTAAAAGGACGAGGTAAATGAATGCCTATCTTAAAAGAATAGAGTAAAAGGTTAAGGGGCCTATCTTGAAACGATAGAGCTTAATGGTGTCTTTCTTAGAAGGATAGAGCAAAAATTTCAAGGATGCCTATCTTAGAAGGATAGGGCTTAATGGAGTCTATCTTCGAAGGATAAAGTAAAAATTTCAAAAGGGGTCTATCTTGGAAGAATAGGGCTTAATGATGTTTATTTTGAAAGGATAGAACAAAAATTTTAAGGGGGGCCTATCTTAGAAGGATAGGGCTTTACAGTGTCTATTTTGGAAGGATAGAGAAAAAATTTCAAGGGAGGCCTATCTTGGAAGGATAGGGCTTAATAATGTCTA
Source organism: Lumnitzera littorea (assembly GCA_024138015.1). NCBI lineage: Eukaryota > Viridiplantae > Streptophyta > Magnoliopsida > Myrtales > Combretaceae > Lumnitzera > Lumnitzera littorea. The sequence goes on along the minus strand of JAMXBB010000007.1, from coordinate 11,741,088 downwards.
TTTGGAAAGAATAGAGCAAAAATTTCAAGAGGCCTATCTTGGAAGGATAGGGTAAAAACCGTTGGAGGTAAAATTAACTTGTTTTGATGGATAATCTGAAGAGGATAAATCTCTTTAAGATTTCTTTTGCTTTGTGATCTAAAGAAGATAGATCCCCTCGAGATTTGTTTTGGTTTGTTTGAAGAGGATAGATCTCTTTAAGATTGATTTTTGTTTGTCTGAAGAGGATAGATCTCTTTAAGATTGATTTTCAAAACTAGCTTAATTCTTCTAAAGATTTCTTTTCAAAGGCTTTTAAGATTATTTTTCCTAGGACTGAAGGATTTCTCATATAGCAACTGATTGGCATGCTCACATTGACTCCCAATATTCACTCATTTAATTAGCAGAATTTCTTGAAGGTATGTGCTTACTTCTTCTTTCTCTTTACCTTTTTTCTTTTCTTTTTTCTTTTATTTTCTTTTCTTTTCTTCCTCTTCCTTCCTTTGAATTTTGTAACTGAAACATGCCCACACCTTGAATTTTCTTGGTCTGATTTCAAGTTTCAATTTCTATTCTTCATCACTTCTAAATGATAGATCCTTTTTCTAATGAACAAGATTAAATTATTAAGAACATTCGATTTCAAATCTTTTGGTGATTCAGATTCATTAGTAAGGATCTACTATTTAAGTTTATGAGGCTAAGAAACAGGGTTTATTGGTCAATGACCATCCGAATTCGAAAACATTTATAGATATCAACTTTACTTGTAAACGATGAAAGATTAACTATAAACTTATTCGAGAAAAATTGAAATCTTTGTTAAATCTCTGTTTTCATGGATAATACAACTTGACTGCATCCGAATTCACTGGTCTCCTTAATTCCAGGCCATCCATCTCTATCAACACTAATGTACCTCCTGATAATACCCTTTTCACCACATAAGGGCTTTTGTAATTCAGAGTGAACTTGCCCCTAAGGTTTTTTACGTTCGGTAACACTTTCTTCAACACCAAGTCTCCTTCTTTGAATTACCTCGAGCGTACTTTCTTGTTAAAAGCTTAGATCATTCACCGTTGGTAGCATTGACTATGACATATCGCTGCAAGTCTTCACTCATCTAGGATATTCAAATGCTTTATTCTCTTCTCTACCCACTCTGCTTCATCAAGCTAAGTTTCTACCAATACTCAAAATAAAGGTATTTCTACTTCTACTGGTAATACTACTTCAGTTCCGTACACCAATGTATACGGGGTTGCACTAGTAAAAGTTCTAACTGATGATCTGTAAGCCATGAGAGCGAAGGGAAGCACTTTAAGCCAATCTTTATATGTGATCGCCATCTTCTAAATGATTCTTTTGATGTTCTTATTAGCGGATTCAATGGCGCCATTCATCTAAGGTCGATATGGAGTTGAATTTTTGTGATTGATACTGAATTGGCGGCACACTTCATCCATCAACTTGTCATTCAAATTCTTCCTGTTGTCTGTAATAATAGACTCGGGTGCACCATATTTTGCAATGATGTCTCTTTTCAATAATTTGACCACTACTCCTTTGGTCACCATAACATACAATGCTGCTTCTACCCACTTAGTAAAATAATCAATCATGACTAAAATGGATCTGTGCCCGTTTGAAGCCGTTGGCAAAATTGGACCAATCATATCAATTCCCCACATCGAGAAAGGCCAAGGAGCTGACACTATGTGCAATTCTAGGAGAGGAGCATTGATTTTACTAGCATACACCCAACACAAGTGATAGTGCCTCATGTGCTTGATATAATTTGATTCCATTATCATCCAGAAATACCCTATTCTCATGATTTTCCCGACTAGCATATACCCATTCATGTGAGGACCACAAACTCCTTTTGTACTCCTTCTGTCAATTTCTTGGCTTCCTTTTCATCCACACACCTTAGTAGTATTACATCTGGTGACTTCTTGTATAACGTGGCCCCACTTAATAAGAAATGAGTAACCAACCTTCTTAAAGTCTTTCTATCTTTTCTATTAGCATCTTCAGGAAATTCTCTCATTTGAAGTAACTTCTTGATATCATGATACCACGATTCTTTTGTTCCCTTCCCTTCAACTACAAGGCAAAAAGCCGGTTTTTCTTCCACCTGAATCCTTAAGGGTTGAATTTCTATTCCGTTTGTGACTTTCACCATTGATGCTAACGTTAGCAATGCGTTGGCAAATTGATTCTGGATCCTTGGAATATAAGTAAATGAAATCTCTTGGAATTTTTCAACTAGCTCGCTTAAATGTTCGTGATAAGGTATTAATTTCTCATCCTTCATTTTATATTCCCTTAAGATCTGGAGAATTATAAGGAAAGAATCTCCATACACTTTTAATTCTTATATTCCCATAAGTAGCACCCTTTTGAGCCCTAAAATGTAAGCTTTATATTTTGCGATATTGTTGGTATATGGGAATATTAATCTTGCTACCATTGGAAAATGGTTATCCTTAGGTGATACCAATACTGCTCATATCCCACATCCAAACATGTTGACTGCTCCATCAAAATACATTTTTCATCCTAACTTCTCACTACCCAATTTGTTTGCCACCATCACATTTTCATTAGGAAATTGTGAATTTGAAGCCCAATCTTCATCTTCTAATGGGTATTTTGCCAATTGATCAGCCACTGCCTGCCACTTGATTGAACTCTGACTCACATACTTGATATCAAACTGAGAGAGTAACATTTGCCACTTCGATATTCTCCTAATCAACACCGGCTTTTCTGCTAAATACCTCAACGAGTTATGTTTTGTTAACAACTCTATTAAGTAATAAAGAGTGTACTGCTTAAGTCTATGCATCACCTATACTAAGGTGCAACATGTTCTTTCCACTTCTGAGTACTTTTGCCCGCCTTCTATGAATTTTTTACTCAAATAGTATATAAGATGCTCTTTTCTTCCCTTTTTGTCTTTCTATCCTAACATGCACCCCATCGATTCAGGGAGAATCGTTAAATAAAGGATCAACGACTGTCCCAATGTAGGAGTGACCAATATAGGAGGATTCATGAGATATTCTTTGATTTTAGCAAATTCGTGCTCACATTCTTCATCCTACACTATCATGACATTCTTCCTCAATAGGTTAAACAACAGCTTGCATCTATCAGTTAGTTATGATACAAACCGAGCAATGTAATTTAATCTCTCTAGTAATCCTCTAACTTCTTTGATAGTCTTAGGCGTAGGCATGCTTACGATTGCCTTGATTTTATTTGGGTCTACTTCTATTCCTCTCTTACTAACTACAAAACCCAATAATTTGCCTAAAGTCACTCTAAAAGTGTATTTTTTAGGATTCAGCTTCAATTGAAACTTCCCCAATCACTTAAATATTTTGTGTAAAATATCTACGTGGTTTTCATTCTCTTTGGATTTAGCGATCATATCATCCACATAAACGTCGATTTCTTGATGCATCATGTCATGGAATAAGGCAACCATAGCACGTTGGCAAGTTGCCCTAACATTTTTTAACCTAAACGGCATCACGCGATAACAAAACGTTCCCCAAGTAATAACAAACATGGTTTTAATTTTATCTTCTTCCACCGTTTTAATTTTAATTTGATTATACCCTGAGAAGCCATCCATAAATAAGAAAAGATGATTCCCAGCTGTGTTATCCACTAATACGTCAATATGCAGCAAAGGAAAATTATCCTTTGGTATCACCTGGTTTAAATCACGAAAAATCTACGCAAACCCTAACTTTCTCATTTTTCTTCAACACTAGTACCACATTAGCCACCCATTCAGGGTAATCCAATACTTTTATGAATCCAACTTCTAACAACTTCTTCACTTCTTCCTTTATCTTGAGGAGTATGTCCGGCCTAAATTGTCTACGTTTTTGTTTTTTTGGTTTAATTTCTTTCCTGGTTGACAACTTGTGAACCACAATAAATGAGTCTAAACTGAGCATATCTTCATAAGACCAAGCGAATATGTCCAAGTATTCAAATAACAATTGTGACAACTCCTACTTCTAATCATTCGTTAAATCACCACCAATTTTCAAATTTCGTGCATTTTTCTCTGTTCCCAAATTAATCACATCCGTTGGTTCGCCAATAATCACTTTACCCTATTTATGTCGATGCTAACTTTCTTGAATTTCGTTTAAAGTCTTAATATCATCTCCGATGTCTGACCTAATAGAGCCAAAGGTGATATTGGTATTTTCATTGTTTACATGAGCGAGATATCAATTATATTCATCATTTTCATCGAATCTGAGGAGTAAAAGAAAAGGATAACAAATAAATAATAAGGAAGAATTGATAGGAAGAAAGAAACGAATTTTATTAGATGAATTAATTCAAATTGTCTAATAGAAAAGACCTAACTAATCGGACTAATTATCGAAATCAAATGTTCCTAATTAATCTAATTTTACGTTTCTAGAGACCCCTATTCATGGGAACGAAAAACCAGTTGCACAAAGAAATTGCTATGTCAACATGTTCTCTCCCATTTAGATTGATGTTGCATTAATGAGTCAGGGCCTTAGACAAACCAGCTACTTCAGGTTATTGAACATCAGCTGGTGCTGGGAATGTCTAACGGATGTCCAAAAAATCCATGTGAGCATAGTACAGCCAATCCCTTCGTTTGCTCTTGGTTTTAGCCTTCACTTCTAAAATCTCCTCTTCAGTGGGCTCATACCTAAGCTTGAACGTTCCAATTTGCTACTTAGGTTGTTTCAAACAACCCCGTGCCCCCTGTCTTGGTTCTTTGATCATACTAACTTCGTTAAAAATCTGTAACCTTGGCTCTTCCAATTCTTCATCCCTAACATAAGGAATAGTTGTTTCTTTATAAATTTCATAATCTTGTTCCCCAAGAATAGTAACCAACTGTCCATCAGCTATGAACTTCACTTTTGATGTAGGCTGGACGGAATTGCCCCTGTTGAATGAATCTACAGTTTTCCTAGTAGAAGATTGAAAGTTCACGAGATGTCAAGAACTTGGAAAGGGATACTAAACACCTACGAACCGATTTCAACCTGCAACTTGATCTGTCCAATTATTTCCCATTTTGATTCGTCAAAAGCCTTTACTGAAATCAAGCTGGGCTTTATTTTAGTCGCCTCTACATCAAGTAGATTTAGCGTCATCAATGGACATATGTTCAACAATGACCCATTATCTATCAAAACTCAAGTAACTACTTTCCCCGTACACTTAACCACTATGAAGAGGGGCTTTATATGCTGGTCTCCTTCTTTACCTAGCTCATTTGGCGAAAATGAGATCTAATCCACTGTAAATATTGAGTTTACCACTAACCCCAGTTATTCGATAGAAATTCCTTTAGGTACCTTGACCCCCTTCAGAATTTTAATCAATGCCTCTTGATGAGTATCCGATGACAACAGCAAGCCCATTAAAGAGATTTGGGTTAATATTTTGGCTAACTAGTCCATTATCTTATATTCACTGGCCTTCACTATCTTCTTGGCAACATTCTGATTTTTATCTTCCATATCTTTAAAGATTTTTCGAGAAGCCTCTTCCACAGTGTATTTCCTCTTGGCTTCCTCATACTAATCATAAACTCGTCTCGAGTGGGTAAGCTTACCGACCATGGGTAATGAGGCCCTAATCATTTGATTCACTATTTGGTAATTCAAAGGTGCTGCTTTATAATTCTCTAAGGTTATTGGGACATTGAAAACAATCTTCTTAAGCTTTCCCAATTCCTCAACTGTCTTAGTCTTTCCATCATATTAAAAAATCAACGGCTTAGACTTGTCTCCAATCATTCCAACCATCCTAGCCATCTTATTGATTTCTGTAATGAGTTTGTCCTCTTCCTCAAATTCTAGACCCCATCTAATGGGCAAGTGTCAGTGTATATGGCGGGTGAACTGGCGTAATCTACTAAATACTCAAACTTCCCTATCGGTTCTCCTAAGGTGTCAATCGTTGGATCTCTGGCTTCATATCTCTTTCTAAGCTCCCTCTAAATACTTCTCTTTCATGGTTTTGGAATTGCCATAGCCATGATATTGACTTTCTTTATCTTTCCTTCCTTAAGTAGTCGATATATCGACGGTTTGGTTCGAGTCCCATCCTGAAGATCCATATCCTGCAAGTACCCAGCCTTCCTCAGATTCCACACTATCTCCTCAATAGTAATGGGAAGACTATCTAGTTTGATTTCTAGTTTAGAAGCTTTAGCAACGATCATATAGATCGAATGTCCATGATTTAGTAGAAGGTTGTTAGCCACGTTGGGAGTGGGAGTTTGGATAAAATCTACTTGAACTAATTTGGCATTAATAAGATACTGGATTTTATGTTTGAGTCTCCAACATTGGTCTGTAGAATGCCTTACTTGCCCCAAATGATAATTACATCGAAGTTCCTAGTTATAATCCCTTGATCTTTGCCCTTCTCTCGGTATTTCAAATGTCAAGAGATTCTCCTTCCTTAATCGTACGAGAACTTGACTTTGAGGAATGGGAATATGCGTAAACTGTCTTCTCTGTGAGCGGTTGTTCTAATTTGGACTTGGCAAAGGATTAGATTCTCCAGTCATAGCTACTAAGGCTGTAGGTCTAACAAGGTTGCCAGTATCGACAATGCTGATAGTGGTTTCCTTAGCTTTGTTGGACAATCTTGAGGGAGGTGTCTTCTTTTCAGCTGTTTTAGGATTAGGGAGCCTCCTAGTAGCAATGGCTTCCTCAATTCGGCTCCCTAAGGCTACAATTTCTACAAAATTGGACACAAGGTGCCCAACCAAGTGTTGGTAATACAAGCTTCCAAGAGTATCAATAAAAGCAAAGGTCAGATCCTTTTCAATTAAGGGTAGAGTCACCCTAGTGGCCATGCCCTTCCATCTTTAGGCATATTCTTTAAAATTCCCATTGGTCTTCTTTCATAGATTGTTCAGATCTCACATAGATGAGGACACTTCAATGTTGAATTTATACTGGTTGTAAAAAGCCCGTGCTAACTTATCCTAAGTATCAATTTCATTCAGGTCCAACTTGGCATACTAAGTTAAAGCGAGCTCTGTCAAGCTGTCCTAAAAAGTGTAGGTCATCACCTTATCATACTTTGTATATTTCCCCATTTTCCTAATGTAAAACCTAGTGTAGAGTTTCAAGTAGCTAGTCCCATCGTATTTCTCAAATTCCGGCACCTTAAATCTTTCCGAGAAGTCATTGTCTTCATAGGTCGGTAAACTGATTATTCCCAGTTGCTCAAACCCATTCACCATTTCTAGGGTTTTTATCTTCTCGATTAACTTTTGCATGACCTTTCTTTCCATTTCACAGTGTTTCTTTTTTATCTCTTTCCTCCATACTTTAGCATTAGGGGTTGATTCTTCATCTTCCAGTTCAGGGGGAGGGGTCGTTTCTGCATTCCAACTTGGGTTAGCTTGAGATCCTTGTTTATCGTTAAGGATCTCAATAGCCCAAGTGAGAGCCTGAATCTGTTCAGCTATCTTGTTCATGTTTTCTTCCAGAGTCGCTATTCTTGGGTCAGGCTCAATTTGACTAACATTTCCAGTACCCTAAGTTGACATCCTTGCCTTAGAATGAGTGAATATCAGGCTTTTAGTTGAGTGCTCATTTGAACGCTATCTTCGAAATCCTACGTGAAAGTCGAAGGTTTAGACTTTTTGGTGAATTAAAGAGTGTTTTTTTTTTCCCTATTTTTGTAATGTTTGTTATTTTGTTGTTTGCCTCTTTTTGTGTTTTTGTTTTTTTTTTTTAAGTCAAATAATAATAATGATAAGCAAGAGACTGCGCAATTAATGAAAATTTTATTTACTAAACCTACAAATTTATTAATCATAAGATCCACCTTATACAACGGACTAAGTGAAAGGAAAAGAAAAACTCCTAACTAATTTTCAAAAAACTTATATCTTATATCTATAAGAGCCAACGAATCTAGCTGGGACGAGCTTCATCAACTTCCTTCATAAGTCTTCGTACTGTAACATCCCTTTCTCGAGTCTTGTTCCTCAAGAATTGATTTTCCTCTAGCAGTCTCTCATTTTCCAACCTTAACCTTTTAACAATCCTCTTACTTTCTTGGAACTGGGCTTCAACTTAGCTTGTATGGTGTCTTGGTAGGCCTGTTCAGCAGGTGAAAGACATGTTGGATCTAGCTCGTGTTTAAATACATCTGGGGCTTCATACCTTATTTTTCTAATTTTCTCCAACTGATTATAAATGAACTACTTAGTGGCTTAGTATTCTCCGATTTTTCCCTTCAAAGTTCTCACATTGACTATCTTGTTAACTCCTCTTCATTCCCACAGCTTCACGAGTTCTGCTAGTCATTGGATTAGAGTAGCCATGGATAGAAAAGGATCTTGATAATTCACTGTGACAACATCTAAGGAGTCTCTGTAAGCTATCTCTTGCAATGGGCCTAACTATTTGGTGACACAAGTCAAGAAATATCTGATACAGCCTGTAATACCAATAAAGGGAACTCCTGCATAATTAGTACACCCCAAGACGGCTTGAGTGCAATAGCTCTATCTAGTTGTCCACATAAAGTCTGCTGGCTACATTTTGCTGATAACTAAAACCCGTCCCATAAACTGAGCTTCATCTAGTATCTTGAGGCGGTGGTCAAATTCATTAATCAGGTCTATATTCTTTGTCAAGGACTTTCTAAGAAGATTCCCTCCATACCCTTGTGTGTAACTAAGAAATCATACGGCAAAGATTGTAGGGTTAACCATAAAATAACCATACCCTTACTTCTTCAGGTGGGTAAGCATCCTGAACTATTCTACCAATAATTCTGATATAGAAAATTTACCAGCTAAGAATTGAATCATTAGCTTGGCAACCTTATAGTAGACTTAACCATATCTGAAGGGAAACAACACTGTTCCAAACACTGCTACAAAAAAGGCATTAACCCTCTTTTCGGCCCACGATTGATATCTTCTGCAGAAGATTTAGCGATATTTCTGGTAGGCATTTAGGCTTGAAAACCACTCCACCAATCTTAGGATACTACAACATTTTTGGCCTTCTAAAAATAAGAATGGGGCCAAGGCTGACTTCTTAACCCCCAACAGCGTCATAAAGATTTTCTCAAGCTAGACTCTAAGATCAGGGATAGCTATGCTTGCTTTAAAGGGTGGGGCACTAAGTAGCTGCGAGTATTCTTCTATGGTGGGTGTCAATACATGTGGGCCGAAGTTGAAAACTGCAAATTTTGGATCCTAGTAATGGATAAGGGCTTAGATTAGAGGCTAATGGAGCTGGACTCATATGAGGGATATGACTGACCCGATCTTTTTGCAAATATGATTTTGCTTAGCAGGTGGAAGTTAGTTCAACCAATTTTTCAGAATGGCTTCGAAGGATGAGTACTTGTCCAACTGGACTTCACTGGCAGGCTTTAGGCTAACAAGCTCCAAACTAATACTACCCTAACTCTCCATATCTATATTACAAAAAGATATAAATGAAATAAAAACGTGACAACTATTTACAACGAGGACACTAAATTTAGAATAAAGTTGGATCCGAGATTAATAATTTCACAGCTTTTTTCAAAGATTTCCATAGAAATTGCGTAGCCTTTCGCTAACAAAGGGACAACAAAAAAAAATGAGACACATATAACATTAGTAATAAAATATTTACAGAAAAACGAACGTAATCAAATATATGGAAATGCAATATGTTGCACACGCACGCAATGCAATAGGAGTCAATAATTCAATAAATTATAAGAATTATGATAAATCCATGGTTAAAAAGTGCCCCCAGATGTAAGTATATTCAAAATATGATTTAATAAAAATGAAGCTCGTGTATACTTATATATAATGGTTAAAATTTTTTTAATTGAAAATGGACGATAAATAGACTGTAGATTAAATCAAACTTTTCCTATAATTTAAAAAAAACTATCCTTATTTCAAAAAATGATACAAGGGTATTAGGTTCACTGGTCCTAAGCTTTGCAGCTTAAAGGCTTTTTGAAGAGAAGCCTAGTAAGCCACATTGAAGCCTGAGTGAGCTCGCTTATTACCGCAAAGCAAGAGTAATGACCCCAACGACCTGAGGGTTACATAGTGGTGGCCCATCATAGGTTCCTAAAGTGGTCTAAGTCTAACCACATTTAAACATACAAATGATTAGGAAAAAAAAAATTCCTCTTAATCCCCTAAAAGGCCCATTAGGCTAGGCATTATTCTTAGGCCTGCATCACTAAAAAAAAAACAATTAGTACTACTATCATAAAATAAAAAAATAATAAAAAAAGCACATCAATTAAGTTTTTAATTTTTACATGGTTAACCTACAAGTGGTTCCCAATTGAGTCACCAATTCTGTTGAGCCTTATTTTGATTTCGTTAATTTAATTTATATTAAGCCCAACTCGCTTAATATAAATTACTCGACATTAAACTAATGAAAAAAATTATTATTATTATTATTTTTAAAAGAATTGACTCGCCAATAGGTTCAATCGGTAAAAAATAGAATTAGGTCTTTTAGGTGGAAAAATCCTAATTTGACCACTAGTCTGCAAGTATTATAAAAAAAATTGATTTTCAAAAAAATTGAATTAGAAAAAAAAAAAAACCGGGTTCGAGGGCTAACTTATTATGATTAAGTCACCATGTGAAAATTAAAAAAAATCGATGGCCCTTTTTATAATATTTTCTAAAAATACTAAAAATAGATCTAAACAATTAAAAATAACAAAAAATGATTTATTATTATTTTTTATTACGAATTTCTATAAGAAAAGGAAAAAAGTTATTTTTTTTTTAATTTTTTAAACTGTTACCCCGAATGTGCCTACGTATGTGCTAATCGAGATCAAACCAGCCATAGTTCTTTTTATAAAATTTTTAGTGAATGATTTAATTTTATATTGAAAATCGAGCCAGGTTTATGTTTTCTTATCAATTTATTATTTTAAAAAAAACTTAAAAAATCTAATTTTTCTAAATTAAATAAATAAAAACCCTAACTGACTATCTTTAAAAAAAACTTAATTTTGATTTTTTTAATTAAAAAAACATAAGTGCCAAAAATATATTTTTATAAGAAAAACACAATTTTTCAAGAAAGACCTAATTTAACAAAAATTGAAAAATAAATAATAATAAAAAATAAAATAAAAACCTGCACTTAAACACCAAAAATTAATTAATAATAAAAATAAATAACTAATAAAGCAAATTAATAAAAATTACTAAAAATAAACAAAATAATATAATAAATTAAAAAATTAAAAAAAAAAACTGGAAAATTACCTAGCATTGGACCGTGAATGTTAAGCAGTGATTTAGGCAGTGGTATGGCAGCACTAAGTGAATACGGGTGGTGACTCGGACGATGGCTTGGATGTATGTAGGTAAGTGGATGGGTGAGCAAATAGGCGTGTAACTATGCGAGAGCACAGGCGACATTGGGCAAAGGCATAAGTAACACATGGGTGAGGCACAAACGACACTAAGCGAGGGTATGAATGATGCTCAAGCAACGCTTCAGGCGATAGTGATATGCACAAGGGCATGACTTCAAGCAAGCAGATGGGCATGCTTGGCGTATGTGACGACGAGAGAGGGTATGTGCGACAATGAGACTTGGGCAAGGATACGGACAACAGCAAGGGCATGCACTGGGCAAGGCTTAGACGAAGCTTAAGCGAGGACATAGTCGACAGCAAGGATGTACACTAGAGGATCTAGAAGTTGGGTGACATGGGCGGTGCCTTGAGTGAGGATCTAAAAGCTGTGGGTGACAGTAAGGGCGAGCACGGCAAGCGTTTGGGCGATGGTGCTGTGCAGCGGCAGCATTGATCTAGGCGATGATGCATTGCAGCCATGCTAGATTGTTGGGGTGTTGGGGTAGCGCATAATGCTTGTGCAGCGATGTGTGGGGGGCGTATGATGGCTTGCATGGTGTGGTGGTGGCGTGTGAAGAGACGTGGGGGTGTATGTGGTGTTTTAGGTGTGTGTGATTAAAAAGAAAACCTTCTTTGAATTACTAACCAATGTGCTATTTATAAGTTCAAAAATCAAATTTTTCGTTTGATACGAAAGATTTGTTTGCAATTTAATCTAAATTCACCCTAACTTCTAGAAACCTAGCTAATTCAGGCTTTTCTTTTAAGGCTTAGCTCAATCTAATTTATTCCAATTAATTTAATAAATCTTAATTTTGAGCCCTTAAATTGGTCTAGCCCAAAACTAATTAATTCAGCCTATCTCAATAACTCATCCAACAACTTGATCCAACTCAATACGACTTGACTCTTGACTCAATTTCTTATAACCTAACTTGACTTTCGTTTTTTCTATTTTTTCTTTTTCTTTTTATTTTTATTCATTAACCGAGCTAAAAAATTGGCAAAAATGAGATGTCTATACCATAGATCTAGATTGGAGGGGCTAATTTATTAAACCCTAAACGAGTGCCACTTTTTAACATTTTGAATTTAACTTCGCTTTTCAAATATACCTTTTTTAATTTCTAAATAACTAATCATATTACACGTGACCAAATTAATTAACTTACACAAACATCTACAAAGATGGAAAAAAAAAAAACTTTCTTTATTTTAAGTCACTGCGTACTTATGTACGGATGCTTATATGCCTGCTATTCGGGATTAGACTTCCGTAGTTTATTTTACAAAAACTTTAGCTAGTGAGTTGATTTTTACTTTTGAAAAGATCAAGTTTACGTTTTTACCCATCTTGATTTATTTAAGGATTATTTCTAAGGGTCTTAATTTAAGGTTTTAATTTCGGAAACTCTAAAGTGGTCCTAATTTGGAGATGGTCCAATTATATTTATTTATTTTTGTAAAATTGATTTACTAAGTGATAAAAACGGTTTTCAATATTTTTTATTTGATTATTATTATTTATTTATTATTTAATCTATTTCTATTATGCTTTAAAAAAAATAAATAAAAATAAAACTAAACTATTCTTTTCTCTTTTTTCTTTTTTCTTGCTTTTCTTTTCTTGTCTTTTTTTTTTTATTTTTTCCTTTTTCCACTTTTTTTTTATTTTTCTTCTCCTTTCTTTTTATATATAATTACAATTACAAGAAACAAATAAGTAAATAAACAAATAAATGAAATAAAACAAAAAAAAATAGTCAAACCAAATAATCGATCAAGCATACGGGTTAAACTAGGGGTTTGGTTCAAGTCGATTGGGTCAAGCAATTGGATTGGACTCGAAGGTCCAGCAAGTCAGCATGTGACCCACACGTACGTTCGATGAGGAGCAGCATAGTGATTGGAGGGGAGATGTTGCAAGCCGCTAGAGGTGGTGTTTCAAGCTGGTAAGGCCAAATTTATGTGTATTCGATTGGTAAATAGAGGTTTGGTGATTGCATTTTAGAGTTTAGTAGTGAATTGGGTGGTCGTATGTCATAGTTGGATGGTCACGTAAGGACCACTAACTGATGGCGTTTAGGGCAGTAGCCATCTGTAAGTTTGACTGGTGAAGCTTGGGATTTTTTGTGTTATTTGGTTTTGATCTATAAGGGAGGAAGGTGAGCGTTGGGCGTGATTGTGTGCTGTGTACAAGGGTATCGGTAGTCAGTGACTATGGAGTTGTTATAACTGTGTGTTCAATTCAGGTGAAGGCAGTAGGTATCAAGAGAGAGATCTAAGAGTGTATCGGGGATGCAATGGTGTTGTGAAGGTTAGATCGGAGTGGGGTGTTGTTGTTAGCCGTGGGTTTGGGTCGAAAGAGAGAGAGAGCAAGTCAACGGGTAGTGCCATGTCTGGTTTTAGAAATGGAGAGGATAATGGAGTTGTTGTAGCTGTGGAGCGTAGTAGGTGTTGTGTTGACCAAGAGTAGATGTGTAGGGTTTCAACTCGTAGATTACAGCAAGGGGGGTGTATTTGGTAAAGAGGATGGAATAGCTGCTGTAGCTATTGGAGATGGAGGGTGGACTGAGTTAGGTTTGTCTTATATTGTGTGGTGTCAAGGCGGTATGGTGCCGTTGTGTGGGTATTAGTCAGTCTTATGGAGCACGGATGATTTTTTGTGGTTGGTTATGTGTGAGAGAGAGGATAGTTATGGATGGGCGTTGTTGTTTGTATATAAGGGGTTTGGCTGTGCTCATATATGTGTTGAATGTGGGTTGCGAGTGGAGTAGGATTAGATTATGTAAGGAAATAGCTTGAACAGTGGGTGAGGACAGTGGTTGCATGGTTGTGGGATAGGGCTACTGCAATTGGAGTGTATGTGCTATGTGTCTCTTCAAAAACTAGATACCCCTTACCCTTGTACGTTGTGTGTGCGTGAGTTTGAGAGAGAACAAACCGAGAGAACGAGAGACAGTGGATCCCCCTTGCATGTGTGTATGCTTGAAAAATCCAATCCCCTTTATTGTATATGTGTTCTGTTTTTAATATGAAAGCCCCCACAATAAAGGGGGTTGGATTTTTCAAGCATACCCACATGCAAGGGGGATCCACTGTCTCTCGTTCTCTCGGTTTGTTCTCNTATCGTTAAGTCGTTGGCCTATACCCTATCCAAATTGCATATATGGACTAGGTTAGCCTAGTCTAGATTCAAATTTAAGCTTAGATTCAACGGTCCTTTTATTTAAGCTTATTTAAATTAAAAATCTATTCTATTTAAACTACCTAAAACAAAATTTACTATTTTCTAAATTCCCTATTTTTTGTGACTTTTCAAATTTCTTATATATTTTTCTAAATTTCTTAATTTTTGTATTTTTTCTTATTTTGCTACTTTTTATATTTTCCTGAATTTCATATTTTTGGGTTTTCTTTTTTTTTTTTTGTATTTTTCCTAAATCTCTTATTTTGAGGGTTTTCTTTAATTTTTTATTTTTTTTATTTTTCATAATTTAGGACCCTATAACCTATTTTAAAAATTTTGAAAAATAAAAAGGGAGAAAAAATGAGGTGTCTATAAGTATAAATTACATTTCTTCATATTAGCATATAGTTGTTCAACGTATCAAAGATAGCTCAGAGATATTTAGTATGTTTCTAAGTTAGGCCTGTAAATAATAACAAACTTTCCAATCAATTCTCAGAGCACATGGTTTATTAACCACATAAATGTGCTCGATGCATTCGATAACCCAAATGGAATCACTAGCTATTCATATATTCTATTGCAAGTCTTGAATGCTAATAGGAATTAGGCTACTAGACCTTTGATTCGTAGTTAAGCCCGAAGACTGAGAAAGGCCTAACAAGGTAGATTCTTCTACTCTAGTTGACTCCTGCCGAAGCTAAGTATGTCTTTGTCGAGTCACCCTTCATGTCAAGCTGAATGACTACCTATTTCTTGAAGATTATGTGCCGAGAAACAATATGTCGAGAAAACAACCAATCCTCACCCTCTCACATTCATTCCCGAACCGACCACTTACCCAGCTTCAATCTTGTTAAGATGACAAGAGAGACTCCGGACTAATCCTCACCCTACCACGTGTACAAGACTACGTATAGAATCTACTCCACTAACCATTACTTTTCTGGAATATTCATTTTTACCTTTTTGTATTCTTGTACATTACTTTTTTAAGATAATACCCTTTTTGTCTTTTCCTTTTTAGGCATATTGCCTTAAATTCTCGGGTATAAATACCCTTGTACTTGTAGCTATAAAACATATAGATTATCAATTAATACACTTGAGCATTTTTCTTTCTTGCGTAAACACTACCTGTTTCCTCTTGACATCACTCTTATCCTAACCCTTGAGTAAGACTAGGTCGCAAGTAACCTCACTAGATCGATTTGTGCGTCATATCATATCGAATTGTGCATCATATCTAATTGTGCCGTGAGTCCTTAAATGTTCCATTAGTGCGTCATACCCTCTAGAGGTGTTCGTGGGTTTTTGCTTACTTTTCGTCCACATTAGTCCTTTCCACACATTCCTCATTACTTTCCTTTCAAGCTTTCTATAAGCATAGACCTGTCTAGCAATCAGCCTTGTCTGTTTTTGGTTATGGTTCGCATTATCTTAGTATCAGAGTGGAATTTTTGTTTGATTTGAAGTTTTGTTTATACTTTGTTTTACGTATGTGAAACAGAGCAAGTTATTATATTCATCTTAGCTACTGTGTTTGTTGGTTGTTAATTTGTAGTTTAGAGAAATGACGGATCCAAGTGTAAACATTGGTGTTGGGGATAACAACAGTAGAGTTGTCCACAATGGACAACAATCTCAAGGTACTCTGAGGAGCATTGACGAGAGATTAGATGAGGTGGCTAACCTTTTGGTAGATTTGACCCAAGTTATTTATGTATTGGCTTGTTGACCAATTAAGGTCGCGTAAAACACCCCACAAGTTGCTCAACTTATTAGAGGTTAGAACCTAGCTTGACTAGCTCGAGGTGGAGGAGTAGGTGGACAAGTAAGATGAAGGATAGACTTAAGAGAACTGGATGAAGAGGATGGGAAAGAGTATTTTGAAGAAGGGCGCGTATAAGTCCCTAGAGTATCTAACCATGTGAAGCTTCGGATTTTGAGCTTTAATAGATCTGGGAATACTAATGAATATTTGGAGTGGGAAGAGAAGGTGGAGCGTATTTTTGAATATTATCAGTACAAAGATTTCGAAAAAGTGAGAACTACTATTGTTAAGTTCTTTAGATATGCCACCATGTGGTGGAAGAATTTTCAGATGATGAGGAAACATGAAGGCTACAAAGAAGTTAATACTTGGCCTAAAATGAAAAGAATACTGAGGAATAGATTTGTGTTGGAAACTTACTCGCAGGATACTTTCACTTGGCTTTAAGAGCTAAGGTAAAGAAATTGAACAATTGACGAATATGTTCAGGAATTCCAAATGCTCATGATCAAATGTGAAGTAAAGGAGCCCCTAATGCGAACAATTTCTAAGTTCATCATGGGATTAAGAGGTGACATTTGAGATATTATGAAACTCAAACAATTTACCACAATAGATGAGACAATTATAATAGGCCAGCGAGTAGAGAGGCAAAGAAGGAGCTGAATACTGACAAGGGCATTGACTAGCCAACTTGGATAAGTGAGTCATTGAGATTAGTCGAGCACCAAACTATCAAAAAGGTGGGTGTCCGAGTTGAGCAGAAAGGCCAACCTGAAGCTAAAGTGCTGACCCGAACTTATGAGAAAGGGCAAGGGTCTGGTAGGAAGACGAGCCGGGTCAAGTGCTTTAAATGCCAAGGGTTTCGACATATGGCTGCTTAGTGCCCAAACTGAAGAACTATGGTGATCAAGGGAAATGTTACGAAGCTAGAGGTAAACAATACATATGAGAAACCTAAAGAGGAGATCACTACAAAGAAAGAAAATGCCAAGAAAGAACTGATTGAGGATGACATGTTTATTGAGGACTTGGATCAACTGATCATGATTGTCCGAAGCATAATGAACATGGAACCCTCACGAAAGGAGGAGTAGAGAGAGAATCTGTTTCATATCACCTATAAGGTGAATAATCAGGTATGTGCCCTCAATGTGGATAATGGAAGTTATACCAATGTGCCATTGGTCGATCTTATTTCAAAATTGAAGTTGCCAACTATTACACTTCCAAATCTGTACAAGTTGTACTGGTTAAGTGAGAAAAGAGCACTTCATGTCACTCAGCAAATATTACTACCAATCACTATAGGGAATTACTCCGACCAAATTCTCTATGATGTATTGCCTACATGTGCTTCCCACGTGTTGTTAGGTAGGCCGTAGCTATTTGATAGGAGAGTTTTCCACTGAGAGAAGTTAATAAATTATAGACAAAACTTGCTTACGGATCAAAGAAGGCTCTAGTAATGAGTAGAGTTGAGCTTTGAGAGGCCATCAATGCTAATAAGTTAACCTCTGTGTTAGTCAGGCATGAAGGAGCAGGTTGAACTACCTTAGGAAATCAAAGAGATGTTTGATGAGTATGCCAACATATTCCTAAAATAGTTACTTGAGGGGTTACTCCAGCTTTTCTTTTTACCTTGTCTATTTACCATTTTACCTTCTTTTTTTTCTAGTCTGAAGCAGGATTTTTTCTCGTAGTAGGGTAGGCATAGAGCACTACATTGACCTCATACCTGGCGCTACACTGCTGAATAAGCTAACCAATCGAATGAATCCCGAATAGGCTTTTGAGCTCCAATGTCAAGTCAATGAGTTGTTGAAGAGAGGATATGTCAAGAAAGTCTCAACCCTTGCACTATGCCAATGCTTCTGGTGCCAAAAAAGGATGACGCTTGGTAGATGTATGTAGATAGTTAAGCGGTAAACAAGATTACGATTAAGTATAGGTATCTTATCTCGAGGTTGGAAGATATACTAGATGAATTGAGTGGAGCTAAGATTTTCATCAAGATTGATCTTAAGTCTAGCTACCATCAAATCTATATGAGGCTAGGAGATAAGTGAAAAACGGCATTCAAGACTCGACATGGATTATATGAATGGATGGTCATGCCCTTTGGCTTGTTGAATGCCCCGAGCACTTTCACAAGACTAATGAATCATTTGCTAAGACATCTAATCAGGAAGTGCGTTGTGGTGTACTTTGACGACATCTTAGTCTATAGTATCGACATGCCAAGTCACTATGAGCACCTTCGAGCCATTCTCAATATCATTCGTGCTAAGAGACTATTCAGTAATCTCAAGAAATGTTGCTTTTGCTAGGAGAAAGTAGTATTCTTGTGCTACATAGTTGATAGAGGAGGCTTATGAGTGGATGAAAAAAAGATCAGAGCAATTGTAGAGTAGCTAACTCTTGCTACTTGTGTCGACGTGAGAAGTTTTCATAGACTGGCTTCATTCTATAGATGATTCATCAACAATTTCAGTACCTTCACCGCACCACTTTCTAAGCTCACAAAGAGGGACATCAACTTCCGATGGGAAGAAAGCGAGGAGAGGAGCTTTGCTGAGGTAAAAGAAAGATTGACTTCCACCTCGGTGTTAGTTCTACCTGACTTCGAGAAGATATTTAAGCTAAAATATAACGCATTAAGCATTAGAATAGGCGTTGTCCTAATATAGGAAGGCCAACCAATTGCCTTCTACACTGAGAAGCTCAATGGACTACAGTTAAATTACTCTATGTATGACAAGGAACTTTTAGCGCTGATCTAAGCATTGTAAGTATGGTAACACTATTAATGTCGAGAGAATTTGTCATATATACTGATTATGAATCATTCAAGTACCTTCAAAGCTAGACCAAGTTGTCTAGGTAGTAGGCAAAATGGGTTGAATTCCTTAAAGAATTCAACTTTGTAATAAAATATAAGTAAGGAAAGAGCAATGTAGTTGCAGATACTCTTTGAAAGAGACATGCGCTTTTAACCAAACTACAAACCAGGCTATTTGGGTTTACAAATATCAAAGAGCAATATTATGAGTATCCACATTTTGGACCCATAATTATGTGATGTGTCGATGAAAAGACAGTGGACGAGTATCATGTGGAGAATGGCCACTTGTTTTGAGGTGGAAAATTATGCGTGTCGACTTGTTTCCTGAAGGAGCTGCTGATCAGGGAAGCCCACAGTGGAGGACTGTCCAAACATTTTAGGGAGAAAAGAACATATGAATTACTGAATGGTTGACTTTTTTGGCCGAGAATGAGGAGAGATATGCATTGCGTTATCGAAAGTTGTGCCATCTGTAAGAAGGCTAAGTGTCAAGCTGAATAAGGGAAAGAAATGCCTTTGCCTGTCTCAACGAAGCTATGGATTAAATTGAGCATTGACTTTGTTTTCGAACTACCACAAACTACCCGAAGCAAAGATTCTGTAATATTCGTCATGGATCGATTCAATAAAATCGTACACTTCATGCCCTGCTCCAAAACTAACAATGCTTTAGCTATTGCTTCTCTTTTCTTGCAGGAGATTGTATAGATACACAGTGTGTTGAGAAGTATAGTCTCTGACAAATACTCGAAGTTTTTGAGCCATTTCTAAAGGACCTTGTAGCGTCGGATAAGGACTAAACTACCATTTAGTACTTCATGTCACCCTCAAACTGATGGCCAAACAGAGGTGATTAATTGCACTTTAGGATCACTGCTCCAAGTTGTAGTAGGCAAGAACTTGGCTATTTGGGACTCTGCTTACCAATGGTCAGGTTTGCTTATAACCAGATAGTACATGACACCATTAAGCAGACTCCCTTTATAATAGCCTATGGTTTCAATCTAAAGTTGCCCTTCGATCATACCTTGCACCTGTACCTACATAAGAGGACAGTAACACCTCAACTAGAGCATAATCCCTTCAGCACATCTATAACAAAGTTACTCAATACATCAACCGAGTTGCCAAAAGAATGTGAGAGAAGATCAAGGGTACGACGGCTAAACAATTCTAGTAAGGAGACTTAGTATGACTATACCTCAGTAAGGAGCGGTTTCCGAATAAGAGGAGGAACTAATTATCTGCCAAAGTTGAAGGACCATTCAGAATCCTCTAGAAGATCAATGATAATGTGTATAGATTGGAGCTGCTCGAGGGTTATAGGGTTTCTGACACCTTCAACGTTGCCGACTTTAGTCCATAACACCCCGACGAAGAGCTAATTGAGGACTATTCAAATTTGATCCCAAATCCAAATTAACCTTGAAGAAATGATAGAAATTAGGCTACTAGGCTTTTGACCTGTAGCCGAGTCCGAGGATTGAAAGGCCTAACAAGGCAGATTCTTTTACTCCAATTGACTCCTACTGAAGCTGAGTACTTCTTTGTTGAGTCACCCTCCACGTCGAGCCGAATGACTACCTACTTCTCGAAGATTGTGTACTAAGAAACAGTATCCAGAGAAAATAGTCAATCCTCACCCTCTCACATTCATTCCCGAACTGACCACTTACCCGACTTTAATCTTGCCAAGATGATAAGAGAGACTCCGGACTGATCCTTAGCCACCCTTACTCGGATAAGCAACTTGTCCATACACTTTTGTTTGCATCCTCTAATGGCCTTACCAATGTAACATTAGCATGTGTAGAATTTGCTCTACTAACCATTACTTTTCTAGAATATTCATTTTTACCTTTTTGTATTCTTATACATTATCTCTTTAGGGTAATACCCTTTTTGTCTTTTCCTTTTTAGGCATGTTATCTTAAATTCTCGGGTATAAATACCCTTGTACTTATAGCTATAAAACATGTAGATTATCATTAATACACTTGAGTATTTTCCTCAGCATCACTCTTATCCTAATCCTTAAGCAAAACTAGATGGCGAGTAACCTTATTGGACTAATTCGTATGTCATATCGAATTGTGCCATGAGTCCTCGAAAGTTCCATTGGTGCGTCATATACTTTAGAGCTATTCATGGGTTTTTGCTTACTTTTCATTCGCATTAGTCCTTTCCATACATTCCCCATCACTTTCCTTTTGAGCTTTCTATCAACTTAGAC
Organism: Lumnitzera littorea; assembly: GCA_024138015.1. NCBI lineage: Eukaryota > Viridiplantae > Streptophyta > Magnoliopsida > Myrtales > Combretaceae > Lumnitzera > Lumnitzera littorea. Next base: position 11,719,649 of record JAMXBB010000007.1, on the reverse strand, counting down.
CCATCTAGTGATCAGCCTTATTTGTTCTTAGTTATGGTTTGCATCAAATGCGATCTTTCACTCATCTCCTTCTTATATTCTAATCTGATGGTACCCAAATTTGAGATTGATCTTAAAGAAGATCCTTCATTTAACTAATCAAGCATGTCATTAAGTCAAGATGTAGGGTACTTGCATTTGATAGTGATCCAATTGATGGATCAACTGTCCATATACATGTGCCATATGCCATCTTTCTTTAGCACCAATAAAGTTGGGACAACGCATGGGCTTAAGGAGTCTTTTACATATCCTCTTTTCATTAGCTCATCCACTTGCCTTTAGAAGCTTAGCAACCTATTCAGACTTTAACTTATACGTTAGCTTGTTTAGTTATGTGGCTCTAGGATATAGATTTATTGCATGCCTAATCCCTCTAATCGGATGCAAACATTCTAGTAGTTTGTCAAGGAACAGGTCAGCAAATCTCTTCAACAAGTCTTTCACCTTAGTGGCTAGTTTAACATTTAGATCCTTCAATCTAAGTAACCTTTTGACCAATAGAAAGGTTAGCTCTTTAACCCTTATTTCTCTTGATAGGTCGATACATATCATTCCTAAGGTTTCCTTCTTTAAGGCTCAGCTAAGTTAAGCCTACATAGTCTTGACTTCTTTAGCAAACATGGGATTCAATCTGACCTTCCTCCCCTTATGTTCAAAAGAACAAGTATTTCTCTTCCTATCATACATCACATGTTGGTCAAATATCCATGGTTGTTTGAAAAGAATATGTGAAGCGCCCATAGGAAACACATCACCAAGAGCTTCTCACTATGGAAGGCAATTAGTCAGCCTTCTTGCATTAGGATAATGCCTATTCCAATGCTTAATGCATTGCATTCCAGCTTAAAAATTTTATCGAAGTTAGGTAGTATTAACACCAGAGCGAAGATCAACCTTTCTTTTACCTCAACAAAGCTCCTCTCTTCCTTTTCTCCCCATCGGAAGTCGGTGTTTTTTTTCGTTAGCTCAATAAGTGGTGCAGTAAGGGTACTAAAATTCCTGATGAATCTTCCATAAAATGAAGCCAGTTTGTAGAAACTTCTTACATCGACACAAGTAGTAAGGGCCAATGGACAATTGCTCGAATCTTCTCATCATCGACTCGCAAGCCTCCTCCACTGATTACATAGCTCAAGAATACCACTTCTTCTTAGCAAAAGCAACATTTCTTTAGATTGCCGAATAGTCTCTTGGCACGTAGGATATCCAGGATTGCTCTAAAATGTTTACAGTTACTCGACATGTCAGCACTATAGACCAGGATGTCGTCAAAGTACACCACGACACATTTCTCGATGAGATATCTCAGCACATGGTTCATTAATCTCATAAAAGTGCTCGGGGCATTCGATACGTCGAAGGGCATGACCATCCATTCGTAAAGTCCATGTCGAGTCTTGAACGTAGTCTTCCATTCATCGCTTAGTCTTATGTAGATTTGATGGTAGCCAGATTTAAGATTAATCTTGCTGCAAATCTTAGCTCCACTCAATTCGCTCAACATATCTTCTAGTTTCAGGATTGGATACCTATATTTGATCATGATTTTGTTCATAGTTCAGCTGTCTACACACATCCGTTAAGTTCCATCCTTCTTCAGCATTAGAAGTGCAAGCACAACACAAAAGCTGAGACTCTCTCTTACATAGCCTCTCTCTAGCAATTCATTGACTTGACGTTGGAACTCAGAAGCCTACTTGAGATTCATCCGATAAGCTAGTTTATTCGGTAGTGTAGTGCTAGGTGTTAAGTCAATGCAGTACTTTATGTCTTGAGTTAGGGGTAACCCCTCAAGTAACTGATCTGGAAATAAGCCAGCATATTTATCTAACAACTCCTTGATCTCTAGGGGTAACTCACCTTGCTCCCTCATTTTCAATAGTCGCCTGACCTTCGCTCCGGTGTTAGTACTACCCGACTTTGACAAATTTTTTAAACTAGAATGCAATGCATCAGGTATTAGAATATGCGTTGTCCTAATGCAAGAAGGCCAACCAATTACCTTCCATAGTGAGAAACTCCGAGGACCTCAATTGAATTATTCTGTATAAGACAAGGAACTTTTGCTAGTGATCTGAGTAATGTAAGTATGGCAACATTATTTACTGCCAAGAAAATTTGTCATATATGCTGACCATAAATAGTTGAGGTACCTCCGGAGTCAGACTTAGTTGTCAAAGCAGCAGGTGAAATGGGTTGAATTCCTTGAATGATTCAATTTTGTGATAAAGTATAAACAAGGAAAGAGCAACATAGTTGCAAATGCTCTTTCGAGAAGACATGCACTTTTATCAGAACTGTAGACCAGGCTATTTAGGTTTGTAAGTATCAAAGAACAGTACTTTGATGATCTGCACTTTGGACCCATAATTTCGCGATGCGTCGATGGGAAGACAGTGGATAAGTATCATGTGGAGGATGACTACTTGTTTTGAGGCGGAAAATTATGCATGCCGACTTATTCACTAAGGGAGCTACTAGTCAGGGAAGCTCACAATGAAAGTCTCTCCAGACATTTTGGGGAAATGAGGACCTATAAACTGATAAATGGCCGATTCTTTTAGCCATGTACACAGAGTTGTCCAAAGTTGTGCCATGTGTAAAAAGGCCAAGTGCTAAGTCAAGCAAGGGAAAGTAATGCCCCTACTGGTTTCAACGAGGTCATGGACTAAATTGAGCATGAACTTTGTTCTCGAACTACCACGAACTGCATGAGGCAAAGATTCTGTAATGGTCGTTATAGATTGGTTTAATAAGATGGCATACTTCGTACTCTGCACCAAGATTAACGACGCTTCGGCTATTGCTTCTCTTTTCTTGCAGGAGATTGTACAGATACATGGTGTGCCAAGAAGTGTAATCTCCGATAAGGATCCGAAGTTCTTGAGCCATTTTTAGAGAACCTTATGGCGTTGGTTGGGAACTAAATTACTCTTCAGTACCTCATGTCACCTCCAAACTAATAGCCAAATAGAAGTGGTTAATCATACCTTAGGGTTACTACTTCGAGCTGCAGTAGGTAAAAACTTAGCTGATTGGGATGTCTACTTGCCAGTAGTCGAGTTTGCCTATAACCGAACAATACACAACACCACTAAGTAGACTCCCTTCGAGGTGATCTATGGATTCAATCTCGAGTTATCCTTTGACCACACCCCTATACCAATACTTGCACAAGAGGACTTTGACGCAACAGCCAGGGAACAATCTCTTCAGCATATCTATGACAAGGTCACTCGGCATATCGACCAACTACTAGAAAAATGCGAGAAAGGACCAAGGGTATAATAGATAAACGATTTCGGTCGGGAGACTTGGTGTGGTTGTACCTCAGTAAGGAGCAGTTTCTAAACAAGAGGAGGAACAAATTATCTGCAAGAGTGGAAGGGCTTTTCAGAATCCTTTAGAAAATCAATGACAATGCCTACAAGTTAGAATTGCTCGAGGATTATGGGGTTTCTAATACCTTCAACATTGCCAACCTCAATCCTTATTACCTTAATGGAGAACTGAGTGAACACCATTCAAATTTAATCCCAAAACTAAAACAACCCGGAGGAAACGATGGAAATCAGGCTACTAAACTTTTAACTCGCAGCTGAGCTTAAAGACTAGAGGGGCTGGCACAACGACTCCTTTTGTTCTAACCAACCCCTGCTAATGTTGAGTACTTCCTTGCCAAGTCACTTTTCATACTGTATCGTATAATTGCCCATTTTTCTACAGTATACTAAGTTGTTGATTACTCTCCAATGCCAAGCTGTCCAATTACTTGGCAACCTCCTTGTCGAGAAGACGAAAGAGAGAGTATTCGGACTGACTAAGCCATCCCTACTTGAATAAAGCCCATATGTCTGTACTTTTTGTCTGCATCTTCTAACGACCTCATCAATGTAGCATCGCCATGTGTATAGTATCATGTACAGAATTCGTTGCACCAATGATTCTTTTTCTTATATATTCATTTTTACCCTTTTGTATCTTGTGCATTACTTCCTTAAGAAATACATTTTTTATCTTTTCCTTTTTAGGTAGGTTACCCTAACTTATGAGTATAAATACTCTTGTACTTATAACTATAAGGACATCAAATCATTCTTAATATACACTCTTTAAGTACTTTTTTTTTCCTTGTGTAAACACTGTTTGTTTACTCTTGACATCATTCTTATCTTTTACCTTAAGCAAGGTTAGATGGCGAGTAACCTCACCAGACCAATTTATATGTCATATCGAATTGTGCCGTGAGTCCTCGAAAGTTCTATTGATGTGTCATATTCTCTAAAGCTGTTCGTAGGTTTTGCTTACTGTTTCACTTTTCGTTTTTCCCATTTCGTACTTTCCCCATTAATCCTTTTTCAAGCTTTTTATAAGTTTAAACCCATCTAGCAACCAACTTTGTCTGTTCTTAGTTACGGTTCGCAATAAAGCCTATCCAGTCTCTCATCTGCAAATTGAGGTGTATAACTTCTGTGTTATCCATGCTCATTACTAGCACCATTCTCTTGGTTTCTATTTAATATTTCAATACACTAACTCTTCTAGTTAAAACAACTAAACTACACTCAAAACTCTTCTTGGAATAATTAACTCAATATCTTGCACTATAACTACTACTAAAACAACGCTAGTAATGCTCAACATGGTTGCAAGCCAATAAAAACCCATACATTTTGTTTTGCAAGTATTGAAATAGGGAAAAATAAAGTACTAACTTCCACAACCCAAAACATTACTCCAACACTTACTATAACTACTCACAACTTCTTTAATACTCTCAAGTCTCAACCTACTAACTACAAACGACATACTACAGTAATACACTTAAAAACAAAAAGTATCATAAACTTACTCGAACATAGCCAAGCTTTGATACAAAGATGATATAAGCAACGATTGTAGATGAATACACTGCTGAAGGTATCATGCAAACAAATGGGTCTGAACGGTAAAATGGGTCAAAATAACAAATGGAAATTGAAGGTTAAGCAAAGGGGTTCTCGTGCATCGACATAAGATATGATGCAGCAACGCTTCACGTGAGCTCAAGACATACTTGATATTACGCATAAGTGTGATCAAAGGTCACTCGCTACTAGTCCATACTCAAATATTATAGATAAGAGTAAAAGGAGAGAGCAAGTAGAAGAACACTTTGCTTAAAGAGGAAAATTCTTGTATATTAAATATTCTAGATGATGTTGTGACTAATACAAAAATGGGATATTTATACATCCTAAGTAGGGTAAGTTTTAGGTTACTACAAATTACTAAAAATGATTGCTACCTAAAAAGGAAAAATGCATAATATACAGGGAAAATCGGTAAACAATGGAAAAGGAATATCGCTCACAAAGAATAGTACGGTTGTCATAAAGGAGACACATGTCGAACTCTCAATTCTATGGTCTAAGCAAGTAACAGATGCAAGGCAAAGTTGATTATGTCAGTCTTAGGTTGGCAGCTTGGTAAATCAAAAGTTCGAGGAGCACTTACTCTGCAGGTTAGAACTTGGGAATTGAGGTTCGTCAAGTCAGTTCAACATTAGGTGGGCCTGTTTACTCAACTCTAATGGGGCTCAATAGTGTAAATGGGATCTCCCTCTACTTATGAAAGTATGAGCGAATTAGGGTAGTTTAGGAGACATGTTAGGTCGGCTTGGAAGAACTATTCTTCTTTTGAGGTTAATTTCCTCAAAGCAACTTAGCCTACTAAGGAAGTGAGTCCTCAAGCTTAGGATCTTGTAATTGGCCCTTGATTTCGATCACCTCCTCTACACCAACTACGTACAAGCCAATCCTAACTTGCCATGTGTATTAGTTTATTAAGCTCCATACCTTATAAATAGGCTATGTAGTTAAAGGTACAAGGATTCTAACGCTTAGATCCTTTGCCTTACTTTCCTTCAAACACACAACTCTCTCTCTCTCCCTTCTGTTGCTAACTTAAATATCGATGGGCCCTTACTAGCTTAACCACATAGGGGCTTTCTTACAATTCTACCACTTCATACAGTGATCGAATTACCATATGATCCTCTCTTAGTGATCAACACATCACCAACACTTTTTTTAAATATAAGGATTTTTGTGGTGTTTCGATAAAATGAAAAAGCTTTTTACAAACTTTTCCTCACATTTCTTTCTCTTCTTAATTAAAGAAAGGAATTTATAATATTTCTTTTCATTTTCTTTCCCCTCTATTTCTTTTCTCCCACTTTTCTTCCTTCCTAATTATTTTGCTCTTCCTCAACATAATGCTAAGGTTTATCAAAATATGGGTTTGAAAACTTATTTAGGTAAGTGTAATTTTTTAAGACCAAATTAAATATAGATATTCGCCAAGGCTATTATAGTTAAGTAACATGAATATTGATTTCTCAATAAAATATACTGGATTCGAATCCCTTCTCTTCAATAGTTATAATATGATGATTAAAAAAATATATATTGTTATTTAGTACATGTAGTTTATAAATTGGGTAAAGTAGTAGAATTGTAATATTTAAGCAATATAATAGAGAATAATTGTGACTTTATTTTGTCACAATTAAAGTAATAGACTATAAACATAAGTAAAAATACTAATGTATCATCATTCTAATTGATGACTTAACTATTTTGTAGGATCTCATAAATGTATATAGAAATATGTTGGGAAAAAATCAAGTATAGCCATTCCTTTAAACCTGTGAAGCAATGGTCATTTCTTATTTCATGATAGTATGAATTATATGAACTAGTCACTCTATCAATTAAACATGGGGATAACTTTATATAAAATATAACAATTCAATTCTATTTCAATCAAAGTTAACTAAACATACTGAATATGACGTATAACTTAATTTGTGAAACGGCTGTTATCTTAAGTATTTGTGTGAACAGGATGCAAGATTTATGTGTATTTTATGTTTTACCGATGTCAAAAACGTGTAGCGTCTGAATTTTTCTAAATATTACCTTTTCAATTTCGATAAGTCTATGTCTAGGTATTTTCAAATAATGGTGGGCGCGATTTGTCTAAGTTTTAGTAGTCCGATCGGAACCGTAAACCAAAAGCCACTGTCTAATCACTGATCGAAAATTAATTCCGAATCAATTTGGTTTAATCAATCCATAAGAAATATGTCGGTCCGCTTCATCCACAAAGTGAATCACCATCTTTTCAACTGAACTGAAAGAATTTTTTTTTTTTTTTTTTGGAACTGGAAGCAATAAAAATTATAATCGATTAGAAAAGATAATCTACACATTAAGTATTATAGGAATGCTAAGAAAGAACAACAAATTAACGAAATACCTTTTAATGAAAGTTATAATAAACTTTGAAAAGATATATTCCATAGTATTGTAATATTGGATTGGATTTGTTATCACCTGATTACACTATAATGAGTTTCTTATGGACTTCCCCTCAACAATCTTTGATAGAATCAAGCTAAAAAAATATATTTTAATGAAATTACACTATTAAAATAAAGAAAAAGCATCTCACCAAATTCCCATACATTAGCTTTCAACATCTCAATGTCTTATTATAAATTGATTATATGATTTACCTATTTATAGATTAAAATAAGATCCCCTATTCAGTAAATAAAGAAAATAATAAAAAGGAAACTAAAATATTTGATAATCCTAGAAATAAGAAACCAAATTTGATCAAATAAAGGATAATAATAGAATTATATCTAACCAAAAAACATAAAATAAACTAAAATCTTGTAAGAAAATTAGTATTTGCGTCTGCTCTTTCTTAATCCACCCCATTCTTCCTCTCTTAAGAAAAATCAATCTTGAATTACTAAGATTTCCTTTGAAAATTTCCGAATCAAGCAGCACCTTACAAAAAGTAATAATGAATTCATGATATAGCAGCACCTCATATTCCCCACTATTTTTTTTTTCTTTAAGAAAATTAATCTTCAACGAATCGGCGTAATATTTGTTTTGGTCTCTGACAATGCATCTAAATCTCTTCTTTTTCTCTTGTGATAATTACCATATCATCCTTCCGTAATTCGAATTTCTAATATGAAACTCATATAATTTTTGTTGAAATTGATTTTTTTTTTTTTTCAATATCAATAGAATTTTAAGTTTGAACAGGAATTGCCAAAATTGTATTTGCAAGTGTCCTAACATCATTAACGTCTTCTTTACAAACAAATCAAAAGACTCACAAGCTCCATTCTATATATATATATGTGTGTGTGTTTTGGCTTAACAAGAATCTTGTTTTATGTTATTTTTCTTGGACATTATATAGGATGGGGATCTCAACTTGTGCATGTTTCTAATTGATAGGCAATTTTTCAACTTATAAGGTGCTAATGCGACCTTTAAGTTTGTCGAATTAGTGCCTACCCGTAACAAATATAGTCATAACTTCTCCTCACCAGACATATTTGTGAATGAGAGTTTCAAAAGCAACCAAGAGAAAATTTGGGTGGAGGAATCGAATGTTAAAGCCCAGATCTAAAAAAAAAAAAAAACAAATGATGGAAAACTGTGAAAAGAGCTCTCAATAGTCCCAAACACTAGTTTGATGTACATCAGGAATGGAAAAATTATAAGGGAATAAAAAATTATGAGGGGAACGGAATCGATGAGAAAACTTATTCTCAAGGACAATTATATGGAATATGATAAAGAAAATTAACACAAATTAAATAAATAATTTTTTTGTACTTTAAATAAAAAATGATAAATTTGAAAAAATAATATATTTAATTGTCTTATACCATTGAATAGGATTCTTACATCGATAAGTTCTCGAGAGAATCATACCAAGAAGAAAAACTTCAATGGAATCGTGCCATTAAAACATGAGAAAAGCATCATACTAATTTGATATAGGACAGGGGAAGTATAAAGATATGAGAATTAAGGGACTGAAATCAAATAGAAAAGTTAATCTAAACATTATATATGCTACATGCTAAGAAATTACCACAAAATCAATAAAATATGCTTTTTTATGAAAAGAAATATGAATCTAAAAAAGATTTATTTGGTAGCGTCACACAATTGGTTCTTCATCGTATTCCTTCAATATGGTTTTTCATCTTCTAGCAATTAGTATTATAGCCAGGATTTTCAATATAGGATGAGCAATACAACCATTGCCATAATATCATCAGTCTATTTCCTATGGTGTTTTCTTTGCCTAATTAAACAATATAATAAGTTATTACAAATTCATTTCACGTGAATAAGAATTCCATTACACATCTATAATGTCCATTAAAGTGAGTCGGCTTATTTAGGTCATTGGCATTGTTACAAGTTGTATATTTTATGCGGGTGACATCTTCGAGGAAAAAGAAAGGAAATGGGGCAACGCAAATTCTCACTCCATACCTAGTAGTAAGGAAAGCATCTTATGGGTGTCACGTCGGAAAAAAAGGTACTGTATGGATAGACAGTTAGATAAGAAATGAAAAGAGGGATATAAATGCAGAATTGGATTTGCTCGGAGAGATTTGGCTCTTAAGTTAAAATTTACGAAGTGTGATTATTCAATTTTCTCTCGTGAAACAACTAACTCAGAAAGGCTTATTTTGCAAGAGCAAATACTCTAACTTGTGGGAGCACCAAAGTTATGAACCATGAAAATAAATTCAGGTATATTTGCTAGAGCTTACGTAACCTTTATGAAGGCTACGTTTGATTCTTTAAGCATATAATAATAATAATTATTATTATCCCATAAACGTGCAAAAGCTTGATTAATCGCCGCTTGTAATCATCATAAGAAAAAGGGGATCTCTAGGTATCATGGATTACACATAATGCACGAAACATGAACCTCACATTTAGTATACAAGAAAACAGCAACGTACAAAGTTGCTCGGTAGTGGCTAAAACCACTATTGATTCTCAATGGAGTTATATTGCGTCAACACGATCTCTCCTCTCTCCACTGCTTCTAGATATAGCCGCCCCCTGAAAATATCAAATTGTGTGCCATTAACTAACCATTATGCTATTAACACTCCATCATGTTACCAGAAGTTACAAGAAATAAATGTTAAGAAAAAGAGGAATTGAATAAGAAGGCAATAGAAAAAATTTCCTATTAATGGGTATATCTAAATACTTGTTAAAGATTCAGAAAGATTCGTTTTTGTTTTTATATAGTGATATAGACTTTATAAAACTAAAAATGCACGAGAGTTTCTTAATTCATATTTAAACAATTATTCCTTAAATACATGTCAAAATTTCTTATGGTAAAACGGAATTATACTTTCATATATATTGATTTTTAGAATTAGATGACTATAAAGACAAGTTGATTATATATTGCTCATATCATTATATCAAATCAGCATTGAGTGATACTATATTATAAGATAATAATATGTCACTTAAAAGGATGGGTTATGCATATGAATAAATCAAAATTAAAAGTAATAAGTAATTGGTGTATGACATTTAAGTGATTAATGAAAATTTTGAGTGTCAAATCTTTATTGCTACCTACTCACCACTCGAATCCCGTGGCATCCTATAGTATATGCTAATGGTATATACAAGTTTCTTCATTTGAAATGGATGGAATTATTAGGTTGAGTGTTGTGTGTGGAGTTTACAGTGAAAGTGGTTGTCTTTCGATTCTCTCGTGGTCGCCATGCGAAAGGTCAAAATACTAAAGGCGTAACGTCACCTTCAGCATCAGCCATTTAAAGATTCGCCTTTGGGACGAATCTTGAATTATTTGATTATGGGTCATGTAGGAATTGCCAGATACACACTTTGGATTCCGTCACTACGTCATATGAGGCAATTGAAAGTGCTGTGGCTCAGATCAAGATAAAGCAACAAAAATGGAACGTCCGCTCTTTAAAAAAAATAATAAATTATTATTTACAGTTGAGTAAAAAATTAAGCTTGACATTGACGGATCATAGAGTGATTAAAAACGTAAAACAAGGGGTATTCATTGTTTCACTTTGGTTCGGTTTGATTTCAATGGTTTTGAAAGTATTTTGATCTATTTAATAATATTAATAATTATTAGAGTTTTTAGCCAAATATTAATGTTTAAATGGAGAAACTTACATGATAATATTGCCTCACAAATGATAGTGAAGGCACGCGAGTCTGCTTTAATAGATGAGAGACAATAGTAAAGAAAATAAAGTGGAGTGTAGAGATCAAGTGTGAGATATGAGTCAACAAAAAAAAAAGTAAAATAAATAGGTTTAAAATGAAATGTCAATAAGGTTTGAAATTGAAAATTGCCACTTATTTATTATTTTCTTATAAAAAGCAATTTAGTTTTGTTTTAAGGAGTACAATTCAGTTTAACCTTTCAATAGAGACATAAATTATTTGGAATCTCTTTGAACCAAAATAAAAAAAAAACAACATTTTACCATTCAATCCGATTCATTCAAATCCCAATTTAGTTTATTTCGATTTAATGAACAATCCTAGTTAAAACTTAAGAATTAGATACCAATGTCTCTAATTGGGATGGTTACACTTTCAATATTTTGTGTCTTGTTTATTTTTTCATTCTAATACCTAGATTTGATTAAAAAAAAAAAAACGCTTTAGAGTTTCTGTTCCTTTGCTAAATCTTTTTCTCCCCATGTTTTTCCAGCTAATTCATGTTAACATATTTTATACACGTGTTCTATACATATATTTTTGTTTTTATTTCCACATGTGCTAGGCTAGCTGACCCTTAAATAAATACTTTCCGGTACAATTTCAATTAGCTAGTTAATCACTATTCACATTTCTCATTCATCTGCTCTATGTCTTCTACTTTCTCTTAAAACATATGTTGCAATGATATCTCACCTTACTATAATTTTCTCTTTCAATATTTCTTGTTTTCCACATGGTGTCATATCAAGCAATTGTGATCTTGATTCTCAATATGCTTGATTTTCTCTTATTGATCTAGATTTAGAATTGAGTTAGGGTTTCTTGATTTGAATCTAATATGGCTCTATTAAGTACTAATTTAACGTATAACGATCCTCTGTTTTTGTTTCGATCTGATAGTCTAAGTGTATTGATTACAAATATAGTGTTTAATGGATCAAATTTCTTAGAATGGAGTAGATCCATTAGACTTGCCTTAGGTGCAAAATCAAAATTAGGATTCGTCAAAGGAACATGTAATAAGCTAGAAAATTATGAAAGGAATTAAATTGCTGGATGAGATGTGATCGTATGATATGATATTGGTTGTTGAATTCAATGTCAAAAGAGTTGTCTAAAGTTTTCATGTACTCACAATCATCTAAAGAAATGTAGTAAGATATTTGTGATAGATTTGGGCAAACCAATGAACCGTTGACATATCAACTACAATATGAACTTTTCAATCACAAAGCAAGGATCTTTAAATATTATAGCTTACTTTAATTAAGCTAAGAAAACCATGGGATGAGATGATGAATTTGTTTAAGATCCCTGAGTATACGTATGGAGCACATGAAAATTGTTCTTGTGACCTAAAAGATAAGTTTATAGAAATTGAGAATAGAAATAAAGTGGTTCAAAATTTAATTAGACTAAATGACACTTTTGATAGTGTTAGAAGCCATGTGCTATCAATGGATCCTCTTCCTTCAATAAATAAGGTTTGTCTGCCAAGTAAAGAAACTAAAAAGTATGTCCACTATAATGATGGAAAATTTATAAGAGTCTTTTACTTGTAATGTGAAGCAATAGAGCATGAATCATAGGGATAAATGAGATAGGAAGGGAAAATGTAGCATTAAACTAAATTGTGCCCATTGTAAGAAAAATGGTCATACTATAGACCATTGTTTTGAGATAGTTGGATTTCTGAAGTGATTCAAAGAGCAAGGGACAAAAGAAATGTGAAAATGGCTGCTTAAGTTGATACTTTAGCAAAAAAGTTAGATACTCCATTTGAGGAGCAGATGAAAGGGACTGCAACATATTCCTAATCCCCTTATAATGATTTTGAACTTGTTTCTATAGTTTATAAACAAATTCTTAAGCTTTAAATGATCAAAATATGGAAGAAGGATGGCACAAGGCAATCATCAATTTTGTAGGTAATTGTTCTAAACATGCTATTTTAGCTTCATGTTATGAACTTTCAAATGAATGAATTGTTGACTCAAGAGCATTAAATCATATTACTCCTTTTGATTACATTTTGTTAGATAAACATAAACTCAACACACCCATACAAATTAAACTTCTTGATGGTCACATTAAATTGGTCGATACTATTGGTAATGTATCAATCAAAGACTGATTATTGCTTACTAATGTTCTTCTTGTACCAGATTTTCAATTGATCCCTTTCCTTCTATAAGCAAACTTCTTGTTCATAACAATTTATAGGTCATTTTTACTAACCAAGTCTACATGTTTTAGGACCAAAAACTTAAACAAACCATTGGTACAATTGACATTCGACTTAGCCTTTATGTTCTTAGATCAAAACCAAGTTTAGGTTATAAGTTTGATATGTTTCTTTCTAGTTTTACTGTAAACACTTGTAATAAAATGTCCTTGGAATTGTTACACAGTCAATTAAGACATATTTCATTGTCTATATTGAAACACATATTTGATTGCAAAGACTTATTTAAGTCAAATTTCATTTGTAATACTTACTTGATTGCTAAATTCCATCATTTACTATTTAGAACCAATTCTTCTACTTCAATAAATCCTTTTGATTTGATTCACATGGATATGCAGGGCCCTTATAATACACCTTCTTTCTTTGGTGCTACATATTTCCTTACAATAGTGGATAACTTAACAAGATGTACATAGACTTATTTGATGATTCATAAGTCTCAAACCTTTTCCTTTGTTTAAAAATTCAATGCATTTGTAAAGAATCATTTCAAGACAATACCTAAGTTCATTAGAACTAATAATGTCAAGGAATTTCTTTCCATTGAGTGTCAACACTTATTTGATTCACTTGGAATTGTTCATCAATAAAGTATCATTTACACTTGTCAACAAAATAGGGTAGTGGAGAGGAAGTATAGACATTTACTTGATATGGCCAGGTCACTTATAACTCATGCCAATTAATCATCCAGATATTTTTAGGGAGAGTACCTTACTGCCTTCTTGCTGCAACCTCACTTTTCAATAAAATGCCATAAAAAACACTTGGTTGGAAACGTTTTATGAGATGTTATTCCATAAAAAGCCTTCATATGATGATTTGAGAGTTATAGGATTTCTTTGTCATGCCTCAACAAGTGTAAATTCAAGAGATAAATTTGACAATAGAGGTAGACATTGTGTATTCTTAAGATCTCCATAATGATAAAAAAGGACATAAACTTTATGACCTTGATAATCATTAATTATTCGTAAGCCAAGATATTTTGTCTTATGAAGACATTTTTCTAGTCAATATAACTAACATCTTTGAATCTATTGAGCTTATACACTTGTTTCCTTCTATAGATGAGGGGTTTTGATTGGAACGGTCACGTATGAGTCAATGAGTATCGCATTACACGTAGCGTCAGGTAGCAACATAAAGATGACAATCAATGGGATGACTGGAGAGAAAATGGCAAGGAGAAGAAATAGGCAATCTTGGAGTCTTGAATGTACAAATAACAAACAAGGGAACTTAGGATACCCATGATATCAACCTTGCAGTTCTTAGGCAACTGAGACTGCTTTTTGCGTGAATGTTATTTGATTTTAGAGAACTAAGTTTTTACAGTGGAATACTGTTTCTCTAGTCTTTGGAGTTACATCAAATAAGGAGGAACGGATGAGTATTTATAGGCTATTGAAGTTAATGACATCCATTTGATCATTTTGACAATTGACGAACGAGATAAAGCTTTATTCATTCCATAATTATCTAGAATGAGTTTACAAAGGCCCAGGGCTAATAGCCTTCCTCATTGTACATAAGCCAACCTAAAAAAGGTTAGATACAAACAGACCGGTCGAATAATCCTTGTCCCGAACTCATTAAGCCAAATATCCCTAAATCATCCCAATATAAACTAAACTCCTTAGGCCCTGTTACTTAGCGCAAGGAGTCAAGCTAAATAAATAGAATTTAGCCCAATATAATAAGATAATAAATTTTCATCCCTTTATACCTTCCTAGTAACCTTTGGATTCTAATCACATGTCATTATCCTAAAAATACCATGTTTCAAACCACTCACCACAATTTAGTGATGTTACTCCTATAGCAAATCAAAGTAATTCGATTCAATAACCTCTTTGTAGGTCCACACTTAGAAAACGTCCACCAAATTTACTACATGATTTTACACATTCAGTTCAGGTTGATATTTCAACTGTTACCACTAATCCACCTCACAACACTTTTAAATATCACCATCCCTATAGTTTATTTTTACCCAAACCATTTCATTAATTCCCAAAGGAGTATATAGCATTCCTTGCTAATGTGTTTACAATCTTTAAGCCTAAGAATTATCATGAAGCTAAAACAAATTATAGGTAGGTTAATGTTATGAACAAGGAGATACTAGCATTAGAATTAACTAATAGATGGGAACTTATTATTCTACGACTTAGAAAACAAGCAATAGGATGTAAGTGGCTATTTAAAGTCAAGTATGAGGATGATGGGTCAATTGAGAGATTTAGGCTTGTCTAGTTACTAAAGGATATAGTCAAGTAAAAGATATAGACTACACACATATCTTCTCTCCAGTAGCAAAATTGACAACCGCTAAAGTTGTTTTAACTAATGCTGTTATCCGTAATTGGTATGTATATCAATTTGATGTAAATAACACCTTTCTCCATGGGTACATTGATAAGGAGATATACATGACTCCACCTGGAGGATATCCTAGTAAGTTAGGATAGGTTTGCAAGTTAATCCAATCCTTATATGGATTAAAACAAGCATCAGGCTAATGGAATAGAGAATGTTGCAAGTTTTTTGTTTCTTTTGGATTTACGTAGTCAAAGCACGATTTTTCTATGTTTGCAGTAGCTTCTTCATCTATTTTTTTTTTTTTTAGTAATTTTGGTTTATATTGATGATATTTTACCAACTAGAGATGATTTGTTAGAAATTAAATCTATTAAAGAATCTCTACATGCTGCTTTCATAATTAAAGATCTTAGGGACTTTCATTTTTTCTTAGAGGTAGAAGTGTATTGCACTTCTTTTAGGATTTTTCTTAGTCGGTAGAAGTTCTCAATGAATATTTTGGAAGTTCTTGGTCTTACAACTACTAAGCCACTTAATGTTCCGTTTCCATTAGGTTTACATTTAAATAAGGATGAAAGGGAATTATTTCTAGACCCTACTATTTATAGAAGAGTGGTAGGTGGGATGTTGTATCTCACTTTGACCAAACCAAACCTATCCTTTGCCATCCAACAGTTAAGTCAGTTTGTGTCTTATCCTTGTCGCCCACATTTGAATGTATCTATTCAAGTTTTATGTTATTTAAAAGGGTCAATTCATCATGGTTTATTTTTTCCCTTCCAATTTTCCTTAATGGCTCATTTAGATGTAAATTGGGGGTCGTATGAGATTGATAGAAAATCCTTGATGGGGTGTCTTCATTGGTACTTGTATGAACATATTGACCTTTGCTGAACTTTAATCTATGTTTGTGAACAAAGGAATGCCTTAACCTAGCATGTAAAAGATGTAAATCACTGTAAACATTACAAGAGAAATTTTGACATGAAATGGCTTGAGCTTTAGCACTCTCTACTGCTTCAGTTTCCAATAGATACAAACCTTTATGCAAATGTGATGTGGCTACTAGACGCTTACATTTCTAGTCCTGAAATGTTAACGTAAAAGGATCAATAGTAATAAGAAGTTAATTATCAAGGAGAGCTTTATAGGCCAAAAGAAGATTATGGGTAAAATTCGGTATATATAATGCTTTGTTCAGAATTAAGCTGTTATTAATGCAAATAGTACCAATTAAATTAATTGTTTCGATACTACCATCGGATAGCTGAACAATAATTAGTTGGTTTAATGGCTAAGGGTTTATGACGATCGATTTACAATAGGTAATGTGATCAGTAGTACTGCTATCAACAATCTAAAAGCAACTACTATTAGTCAAAAGGCTAAAAGAAGTAAAAGAATTAGAAGTATCTATGTATTGAGTAATTGCAACATTTGCTATAGAATTTGACTCCTCCCTACCTTGCTTACCTTACATCATCTTTACTTCCTAATATAAATTTTGAACAACAACTAGATCTAACAAACCTTATAAAGTTCCTCACCATGAAGCATCGGTAGAAACATCAAGAGGAATATCTAAACTATGTACATAAGCTTTTCTAGTTTCCACTTTGGCGGTACATTTGTTCTGAAATGTAGTCACTCATCAACCTTTATAACATTTTGGATACCCTATTAATTGAAAAGAATTTTTTATAGAATGACCTCCATTCTTATAATGCTTACACACAATTTTACTCCCTAATACAATCATGTTCTTCCTCTTATTGGATGAAATAGTAACTTTACTCATAGCAAGAGTAGGTGAATCAACATCTAGGCCAAAAGAACTAGTAATTTGCTTTTGTTTTTCCACTTGCTAGACTAGTTAAAATGACCTATTAATCACATGCAATGGTTCCATCTACAAGATCTGGTTTATTTAATCCAAGTAAGAATTGCATCAACCTTCCTTGTAACCAAACATAACTATTCTTTCAAGGAATGCGCAAGTGCAATAATCAATACATCCAGATTTACATGATGGATAACTATTTAATGCTTGTAACTCATCCCTTAACCTTTTGAGTTTGTTATAATAGACTCTTACTGACTGATTTCCTTGTCTCAAGTTAAAAATTTCATGTTGTGGTTGAAAAACTAGAGGTCCATTACCTTGTTTGCACATCTCACACATCTCATTCCAAAGCTCATTAGTAGATTTTACATACAAAAAATTTTGTGAAATTTCCGATATCACTAAGTTAAGTAACCAATAACCAACCATACCCTAGTCCAATGTAATAATCCAGGAGAATCATCATTAGGTTTATAAATAATCCAATAAATCCTAACTTTAATTTCCCCCCCTAAGCCCATACATACGAATTGACTCCAAGTAAGGAAATTCATTCCATTGATGTAATGTCTTCGATTATCATTCCAAGATTATCAAAAGAAGAAATATACATTAGATCCATAAGATTCACATCGAAATGAATAATTATAGAACTACTAGCACTCTGATTACTCATTTCAACTAACTAATCAAGCATAGATTTCTAATAAACGAAATATCAAACAACTATCGAGATTGATCTAGATGAAGGAATGAATGACCTGGAAAACTTTGATACCATGCAAACATATTGACCTTTGCTAAACTTTGATCCATGTTTGTACAAGCAATAGAAAAAAGAAGAAGGAATCCATAATACTGTAATGAAAATTCTATTCTCTATCTATTAAAGAATGCCTATAGGTCTTTATATACTAACTAGTAGTTGTAACTAACTATTAAGTACAACCGATCAGAAAAAGACACATATGTAACTAACTACAAGTCAAGTAGTAAATAAATAATAAGATAATAACCCAATCATATATCTCTAATAACTTCTGTTTTAGAAAACAAAAAACTAGGTTACAATTTCTACCTCTAAAGCGGAGATTGAGTATCACGTTATGGCTTCTACAATAAAAGAACTTCTTTGGATTTCATTTTTACAGAGTGATTTGCATGTTCCAATTAATCTTCCTATGGGCTTGTTTTTAGATAGCTGATTAGCCATCCAATTGCCAAAAATCCATGATTTCATGCTTGTACAATACACATTGAGATGGATATTCATTGCACTAGGGACCGTACTACATTAGGCTTTCTTCGTGCGTTGCATGTTCCCTCTTCATTGCAATTTCTTGACTAAAGTTCCTATTGACAGATAATTATCTATTGTGTTGGTCAAGTTAGGATTTGTCACAAGTCCAACTTAGGGAACAGGAGGAGGGGAGAGGGTATGCACATGTTATATACATATATTTATATTTTTAGTTTTGTTTCCACACATGTTAGGCTATCTGACCCTTATATGAACTATTCACATTTCTCCTTCATCTGCCTTATGTCTTCTACTTTCTCTAAACACATATGGTGTAATCATTTCTCACCTTACTAAAAATTTCTCTTTTGATATTTCTTGTTTTCCACAATTCAATACTCGGTATTTACTATCTTTGTGATAATCCTTATTATGTTGTGCTATTTGTAGACAACCCATTCTCCCTCCTCTAGTTTAAATTAAAAAAGAAAAGAAAACTAAAATAGAAGGATAATAAAAAGCTAGTAAATTGTAAAAATAAATAAATAAATGGAAAAGGACAACAATGTAGAAAAAAAAAAAGAAATCCAAAAAATAAGGATAAAACAAAAAGAAAAAGAAAATAGTGAAAAGTACAAAAAAACAAAAGTTGAAAAAAAAAATAAGAAACTAAAAATTTTCACCTCTCCAGAGTCAAAATAGCTTGCTCAAGGTAAAATTTAGTTTTCCCCTATCATGGTAATGTTAGCTAATATTGAAGTTTTGCCAATACTCATCATATGAAGACATCTCCTTTTTGCCTATGTTCCCATGGATCTTAGTGAATTTTGTAAATATTAGGGTAAATTAGGCTGAGTAATCAATTGCTCAATTGGGTGCTCATGTTGAGATTGAGAATTAGAAAAGAAAATTTGGAGAAACTATAAAAACAATAGAGATAAATATATGTACCATGCAATTTGGTGCTCATGTTGAGATTGAGACACCTCAGCAATTATTCTGTCATTTTCATCAACTGTCGCACTCCACCTATGTTTATTTGTGGAACAATGGTGGTTAAGTCCACCTATGTTTTGTTTTGCAAACTTTTGATGAATGTATACATTTTCCTTTGATTATCGAAAAAAAAAAATTCAATCTAAAAAAAATCCAGATGGAAAATCAGATGCTTCCTCTAAAACATTATATTTTAGGTTAGCTTCCATCCAACTGGATCTTGAATGTTAAAATTGATATATTAATATATTCACCATCATAAAAAATTCTATTTAAGCTAATGGCCTCTACAAATTCATCGACCAAAAGCTGGTCTATTCCTTCAAGACAATATCCTTTGTGCTCATCTGGGTTTGGATAATGCCTTGATGTTTGTACCTTGAAAACTGAGGTAAAAAAGAAAAACAACAAATCTCTAGAGACTTAAAAATAAATAAATAAAAGAAAAAACAAAGATGATGTTAAATTTACTTACCGACCAATCATTAGGATTGTTCATGTGTTAAGAGTAAGACTCCTTGCAGCAATTTTTCCATTATTTTCATTAAGTCCCTCGTAAACGTGACCGTATCTTGAAGACTCTAAGATGTTTATCCCTCTATTTCGGAAGTATGTTGATGATTTCGATATTGGTATTCTATTGATCTGTTTAATTGTAAAAGAACTCAATTAGACTCATACAAATCAACATAACGAAATTATGCAGAATCTTTGCTTTCACGTGTTTATCATCATGAAATCAATTCCTATTGCCTTATCTTTTAGCTTAAAAAAAAAAATGAAGTTCGTTTGGCAATAAAAAGACTGCAATTGGAAAAATGTAGTACATCTTGACATGCCGTTGGTAAGCTGTGCGCCTGTGCTTAGAGATAGGGATGCAAGCTGCCAAATCCAAATAAGGTAAACAACCTGACTCAGTCTGTAGGGTTCAGGACAACTACTACAAATTAGGACTCCAGCTGCAATTTGGTAAAAAAAGTTCGCCAAATGGAGTTTTATAATTTTTATAAAAAAAAATACAAGTATTGAACTTTAATCACTAGAAAAGGAAAGTTTTCGCTGCTGGACTAGGCGGGCTATTTAAGTACCTAACAGTTACCATGCGGTGACTACTCTGATGAAAAAAGTTCACCACTACCGAATATTCATTAATAAAGCAAATTAAATGCACATTGACTACACAAACAAGAATTCAAATAAGTTACATTATTTTTCTTTAACAAAATAATAATAATAATAATAGACTAAATGTACTTCTAACTAAAAAGAAGATTGCTTCTTTAAAAGAATTGTTGTAGTTTGTGGACAGTACATTCACTCACGGGTTATTATTTGTAAATCTAGTGCTACTTCCAAATGTACTCTGTATTTAATAGAATATTTGTCTAATGATATATTATATTTTTTTCAATTATTATTTAATTTAAATGAATCCTTTTTTAATTTAGAAAAGTATGGACCTTTTTGCTGAATTAAATGAATGGAAAATTGTTAGAGTTTTTAAGTTTTTTTTTAGTGTTAATGCTTTTGTTTAAATGTGTAACAAATTTTAAAAGTTTGAACTTTTTTAGAGATTGTAGAAATAAACATGAGGCATTTATTTTTTTGAACTTCTCTATAGATTGTAGAGATAAACATGAAGCATTTACTAATGGAGGGAAATCACAGTTTTTTAAAAAATAAACGGACAAAGGTGTGAGCTCCTTAAATCGTATTTAGGACAATAGCACCTAAAGTTAAAGTTTTTGGAAAAAGTTCTCCAACTAGGTTCAAACTGTACAATGGGACCATAAAAGTTAGTAGAACCGATATGGAAAATTTAGATTTTAAAAATAATTTAACAAAATACTAATTTTAGGTATAAACTTGAACTATTCAATATAGTATTAAATTTATCAAAACTCTTAAATTTAAGCTTTGAGATATGATGACACTAAAGATTAATTATTCGAGCTATATGGTAAATAAAATTATCTAAAATAACATTCAAAATATATGAAAGCTATTTAAACATACATGGTGTAAAACAAATATATTTGTAAATTAACTTAAAACCCTTAAATATAAGTAAATTAGATTCTAAATTCTAAAAATTAGAAAGAAAATATATCCTAAAAACTAATAATATGGATGAAATATAATTTAATGAATATGCTTATTCACTACATGTACCAAGCATATAGAATATAGACATATATATTAATCGTGCCATGCAACAACTATTTACAAGTGTAGGGGAAGTGTAATAGTAAAAGGGCAGGGATGTGAGAGTGAGTGAAGGTGCTCCTATTAATTGGGGTTCACCCCTATTTGTAGTTGTTGAGGACGAGATATATCTGGAAAGTAGATACCCACCTAAATAGAAAGGTGTATATCTTCTATTTGGGGCGAGATCCCAAAATATCCAAGGATGACTTAGCGTATAACGGGTCTTACATGCTTGAATATTCATAGGTTCCCCAAGAGACATTTTATGCTTAACCGAGCCCTTCAAGCAAGTCTCCTTACCTGTTGGAGGTTCAGTAATAGATACCAAGAAAGAGGTTTGGCTTAGACATCAAGTCAAAGATCCGTTGAAGGTCGAACTAAGCTATGAATAGAACAAACACAAGCCTCAATAAGTTAGCCCATGTCTTAAGTATGTCAGAATGAGCCTTAGGGGTCTAATACCCAAAATAACCTATCAACACATGCCTCTCCCCTCTTGTTAGCGTAAAGTTAACATGGAGAAACAATGTTAGGCCGAGCTCCCAAAGATCATACCTAGCTACCTTAGCATTGGAGATGCTTTTGCAATTGGTTACTGGTTTGGTTCAGGATTAGCTAAATGGTTTGTACAATTGTCATGGTCATTAGTCAGCAACTCGCTCAACACTCCTCTCTTCGGCAATCTCGATATTGTGCCGTACTCAATTTTAAGTTTAAACACTTAATGTGTTGTAAGTAGTGAAGCTATTACTAGCATCATCTGTTATTTATTACTATGACTTCCCTTCAAGCTACCTTTAAGTTTAGAAAACTTAAGCTTTCGCATGGCAATCATAATAAGACACAAGGTTACAGGCATTAGAATCCCTACGGCATTATGTTTATGGGGTTGCAATGGGTTATGGCTTTGGGGTGAATGGTTGGTTGAAGAATCTTATGGGAAACTCAAACTTGATAG
Source organism: Lumnitzera littorea (assembly GCA_024138015.1). Taxonomy (NCBI): domain Eukaryota; kingdom Viridiplantae; phylum Streptophyta; class Magnoliopsida; order Myrtales; family Combretaceae; genus Lumnitzera; species Lumnitzera littorea. The sequence continues at coordinate 11,696,663 of JAMXBB010000007.1, read as the reverse complement.
AAAAAATAATAACCTATTATGTATTATTGGCTTGAATTTATGAACTATGCCTTTAGATTTTGAAAAACAAAGTGAAAACTAAAACCCTAGCTTCAAAAAAAAAAAAAAAATGCGGCCATACCACTATCTCATCTCTCTCCATCTCCTACTCACCCTCATCTCCAATCAGCGATCCCGCTCATTATGCCCTCCATCTCTCTTAGTTACTCAAACCTCATGCTTAGTCACTCATCTTTCTCTCTTATGTTAATTTTCAAAATAAACACGCAATTTTTTTTTTCTTTTTACATGCATGATTCTTAGGGTAACTTTAGAATCCAACTGTAATTTTTCAAACATCTACAACATACAGTATGACACTTTGAGTAATATGAAAGAATTTTGTTTTTCATTTATTTTTTGAGTATATGAACTCGAACTTATTGTCTTTCTTATAATAAGATGGACCATCTGAATATTGCTATAGTGTTCCTCATTGGGTGTTTATTCTAGTTATACTTATTCAAATATTTTCTAAGTTTAAGAGCCTTAGATATTCTAAATTTGATTGGTTTTCTGCTTTCTTTTTTTCTATAACGAGATTGTTATTGCACTTAATATAAGGCTGTGTGCTTAGAGATCATTATTTAGTTAGGAGGAGTTGGAAGAACATATTGCTACAAAGTTTTAACTAGGTTTTCAAGTTTAGGAAGTGATTGAAGTATTAATAAAGTAAGAAGAGAAAGAATTTGAGTAAAATATTGAATTTTAATTTTGGTATCTTTGCAGTATTATTCTTCAATTAAAGAGTACTTACAAGTAATGGAATAGAAAGAAGTGAGACTTCACTAAAGCAAAAAGATTACAATTCATTCTTTCTCTTACTTGACAAAGTTACTTGATTGGGAGGAATCTAGTAATGAGTTGCTGGAAAATTTAATTTCAAACTTGATATGATAGCAATGAGATAAGAGAGAGTTGTTAGAGATGACTGTATTGTACTTAACCTTGTATTTTTGCAATGGTGTTCAAGTTTAAGGGTTTAACTTTACAAGTTATTGAATTTTTTATACCATTTTGTTGGACTATATATTTATGATAGTTCACTTTTGAAACCATTTTAATAGACTATATGCTACTCCACTTATGTAATATTTAGTTTAGTTTTTATCATCGTTGTGTTAATTTCTATATTACATTAAATATTAAATAAGTTTGACATTATCAATTTTTATTATATTGTTGATAATATTGTTGTAAATTATTAAAATGCCATTTGCATTATTTTGAACAATAAAGAATTGTTAGTGGATTTTATTAAATTTTTATATCAAAAAATAAATTAAAAAATAAACAAAAAATTAAATCAAATGATTACCAAATTTATTTAAAAAAAGTTTATTGAAATTTAAAAAAAAATAAATAAATAAGTTGAGTAGTAAATTATTCATCGCTTAGCAGGTTTTTTACACATGTCATTACATGTTAAGTAAGGAATTAAATCTGCTGCTAACAATTTTTAGCAAATGAAAGCCATCAATAGGTATCTCATGGCAAGGCTTCCCTAGCAACAATTTTGGTGAAATTTATTTTACTAGTGAGGCTCTCATTGGTGAGAAAAGGCTTACTCCAACAATCATTTTATTTCACCGAAGTAGAAACTTATTTTTGCAGTGCTAGTAATATAGATTTCAACCTTTTCTCTATTTACATCTTGTAAACTCTTTCCCTCCTCTAACAATTATGATATAAATCTATGAATTTTCTATCACTATACAAAACCCAATCATTAGTATGGTAATATTCATATCAAACAATAGTGAGGTTTTCCTATCCTTATATATTGTTCTTGATTGTTTAACCAATTGCATGTTTTCATGCATAAGGAGAAAAAATAACAAGTGAAAATATATATTAAAATTCTTTATATTTCACAAGATATAATTAGAGTAGATGGGATGATACAAAACCATAGATGAACATATGGCACCAATATCATGCATCACCGAGGGGGTGGGTTCGAACTGCAAGATGATCCAAAAAATAAATGATAGTTGAAGATTGAGTAAGGATTCTCATGTACCAACATAGGATATGACGTACCAACATCTTATACGAGCTTAGATCACACTTAATATGATGTATAAGTATGGTTGAAGGTCATTCACCACTAATCCTCACTTAAATGGCCTAGACAAGGATAAGGAGAGCAAGTAGGAGAACACTTAGCTTAAAAGGAAAAAGTTTTGTCTTTTGTATTCTTGAGAAATTTTTTTCGACCGATACATTTGTAAGGTATTTATATGCCCTCATTAAGGTAAGTCCTAGGATTCTTCTAATTACAAAATTAGATACATACTTGAAATAGAAAATGTTTACAGAGAAAGGATAAATTGGTAACAACAAGAAGAGAATATCCCTTACTAGGACAGTACAGATGTTAAAGGAATAAGACACATGTCAGCTTCCTAGTATAGTGGTCCACTCATATCTATATGTTGAGTAGAGCTAATCTAAGTAAAGTAGGTTAGGTCGGCAACTTAGCTACTTGGCAATTCGGTGTTTCGGGAAGGGTTTGTCTAATAAGGGGTCATTTTTCTACTCGGTCTTGGTTACTTGGCTCGAAAGTAAGGTGGCTCAACCTTGGCAATCTATTAGCTTAGTAGTAGGCACTAGATCAACATCAAGAGTTCGACTCGGCAACAGGTCAACCACCTCAAAGGTCTCTGTAATGAAATAGAGAGAGAGTGGAAATGAATTGCTTAGCTAGTTAAGGTAAAGTATGCATTGCTCTTTAGGGTTCAACTCCCCCAAGATAACTTGGTGAACTAAATTGGCAAGTCATTAAGTTTAAGAGCATGTGACTAGTCTACAAACCCTATCATCACCTCCAAGCTGTTTGCGATTTAGGATCAAATCTAGTTCGGCTCCTTATTGCTTGTCTTTAGGAACATACAGGTGGAGGTCAGTAATGTTGAAGGAATATGAGACCCCATACTCTTCAAGCAATTTAAGTCTATATGCATTAGGATTGATCCTTTCGAGCACTTTGAACAATCCATCGGCCTTTGGAGATAATAATGCATCTCTAGGGTTGAACACACGAAGAGATACCATAACAAATCGAACCGAAAAGAAACAAGAAAAAGCTAGTAAAGTCTGGGTAGCTACTAAATGGATATGACACACCACCCTATCCTACTTGACCAACAATTCGCCGGATATGACACACTGGTCCGAATTGAAGGGTCACTCGCCACTACTCCTTGCTAAAGGAAATAGATAACAGTTAAATGATAACGAGAATACTAGGGTTGCTCAAAGTGAATAATTTTGTATTGAAAGTTGGATGATGCTCATGTACAAGAAAGTGGGGGTTTATATACCCATTCACTAAGGTTACTTTACACGTATAAAAAGACAAAAGAGTATTCTACACTAGGTTACATAAGATATACTAAAAAGGGTAAAAAAGACAGAGTATTTCAGTACAGGAAAGAAAGTATCATTGTAGAACATTGTGTCAGAAGACACATATCGCTTGGTGGCTGGACATTAAGGATATTATACAACATAAGCAGAAGCAGGAATGCATTATAGTCAAGGGTCGACTTGATCTGGATTGGGTTAGGAACCAATCTACCTAGCAAAAGGTCAACTATCTTGAAGTTAGATGCTAGTAGATCAGGTCGGGAGCTCAGCTCGACTAGTCTTAGGCTGTCTTCTAGATTAAGACTTCGCTGTTGGGCAGGAGCATATTGGACACATGTGAGGATCTGACAAACAGGTCGACAGGAGGTCAGATCGAGATAGAAATCCCCGTCTTAGCTATGGCTTAGCATTTTTTATATGAGCTTTTGAAGTCCTCGAGCTCAGCTTCTTGTGATTGGTCCAAGGGATTGATTCCTATTAGATAGTTTGCACTTCCTCAAACTTGGAAATCGATCTTTACTTAGATAGACCTAAACCAAGTCATCAGGTTACAACTCCTTGTCCTTCCGTCCTCAGCCTCACTTCTAGAGCTTGGTAGCAACTTAGCTCAAATGCTTTATGACCTTCCGGTAGATTGACTTAGATCTTTCAACAGCTGATTGATCCTCATTTGGGCTTAGAAGGGGCATTTGATCTAATGTAAGCTCAAGGTTAAATCTATAGGCAACCTTAAATTATGACATACTTGTGACACTGTAGGAGGTCTTATTGTAGGCAAGCTTAATTATGGGCAAGCATAGATCCCAATCGTCTAAGTTCCAACCAACAGCAATGCAGAGCAAAATCTCCACTATTCTTTTGACATCCTTGGTCTATCCATCCGTCTATGGATGGTAGGATATGTTAAATAACAACTTGATTACCATTTGCTTCCACAATGTCCTTTAAAAGTGGCTTATAAACTTTGGGTCTTGATCTAATACAATGGTCTTGGGTACTCTATAGAGCTTGATGACCTCCTACAAGAAAAGAAAAGAGATAGCCGAAGCATCATTAATTCTTGAGTAGGGCACGAAGTACACCATTTTGCTAAATCAGCCCATGACCATCATGATAGAGTCCTTCCCTTGAGATGTGCTAGGCAAACCTGACATAAAGTCCATTCTCAACTCAAACTATGGTTTGGTCGGGATTGACAAAGGTAAATATTTCCCTTATTCAACTCAGCTCTTAGCCCTTCTACAAGTAGCACACTTCTCTAACATAGCTTGGACCTTCATCATTCTTGGCCAAAAGAATCTAAAGGCTAGTACCTCATGGGTTTGGTGCATGCCAAAATGTCTAGAAAATCCTCTACCATGCACCTCACATACTAGCAGCTCTTGTATAAAACAGGTAGGGATACATAACTTTTTCTTCTTGAATAAGTATCCATTTTTCCCTGTGAAAATCATTAAGAGTTTAGCTATCTTCACACCTAGGGTAAATCAAGCCAAAGTATAGATCCTTGGCATATAAGTTCTTTATTACAGAAAATCCAATTAATCTGGTCTACAATTCAATCAAGAGGGTATGCCATCACAATAGGGTTTCGACCACTACATTATTCTTTCCATTCTTGTATTTGATGACATAGGAGAATCCTTCCATGAACTTAACCTACTTAACTTGTCTCCTGAACAACTTAGGCTGACTCTTTAGATACCTTAACAATTCATGATCATGATAGATCATAAATTCTTTGGGTAATAAATAATGTTGCCAAACTGTGAGAGCTTAAATCAACAAGTAGAACTCCTTATCATATACAGAATAGTTAAGTGTGGCTCCTATGAGCTTTTCACTAAAGTAAGCAATAAGTCGATCTTCTTACATCAACATGGCACCTATGCCTAGCTCGAACACGTTACACTCCACTTCAAATACTTTATTAAAGCTTAAAAGAGGTAAGATAGGGGCATTAGTTAACTTCGTCTTCTCCTCCTCAAAACTCCTCTACTCTTTTTCTCTCTACTTAAATTCAATGCTCTTCTTTGACAATTTGGTAAGTGGGGCTACAATAATACTAAAGTTCCTAATGAATCGATAATAAGATGACGTTAGGTTATGGAAGCTATGCACATCAATAGAACAGGTTGACACAAGCCACTCAGTGATCGCCTTTACCTTCTATTCATTTATTCATATACTACTACCACTTACTACAAATCCCTAATAGATTACTTTAGGTCAGCAAAAGTCACACTTTTTCATATTGGTATAAAGCTTCTCAGCTCAAAATTTTGAGAAAATAGCTTGGAGATGCTCAAAATGAGTCTCTAAGTCAGGACTATAAATAAGAATATCGTCAAAATACACAACAACAAACTTTCCAATGAGTTCTTGAAGCACATGGTTCATTAGCCTCATAAATGTGCTCGATGTATTTGACAACCCGAATGGCATCACAAGCTACTCATACAATCTATGGCATATTTTGAATGAGGTCTTCTATTCATCACCTTCTCGCATCCTAATCTGATGATATCTAGACTTAAGATTAATCTTAAAAAAGATTCTTACTCCATGCAACTCGTTGAGCTTGTCATCATGTCTAGGTATGGAGTATCGGTACTTAATGGTGATTCAATTAATGGTTTAGCTATCTACACACATCCTTCACATAACATCCTTCTTTGACACTAACAAAGTTGGAATAGCATATGGGCTTAAGGATTCTTAGACATAACCTTTGTAGACACTCAATTTTTGCTCCTTTTTTGTTTTATTTTCTCAATAGTGTAAATGGTTCTAAATTAGAAAAAATACAAAAAAATAGAATATTAAAGAAAACTAAAAAAAAATAAGAAATTTAGAAAGAAGTTTTAGAAAAGTATGAAAAATAGAAAAATAGGAAAAAGCATAAAAATTAAGAAATTTAGGAAAAATAAAAAAATATAAAAATAGGAAAAAACACAAAAATAAAAAATTTACAAAAAAAAAATAATTAAAAAAAATTGAAAAGCACAAAATTTTTTTTTTAAGGAGTCACGCTTTAATGCTTTTCATTTTTGTTTATTTATTTATTTATTTTAATTATATATATATATATATATATAAGGAAAGGGTAGGTGGGGTGGGTTAGGGGATTGGATTAGGATTAAACCTAGTTCGTGAGTTTCCGCCTAAGGCCTTCAACCTTGTTTTTAAAAGAGAGAGTAGAGGGCGTGCAATTTTTGCAAAGTGTGCATGTAATGCACGCACACATGGGGGCACGTAGCACGTGCCCCACACGTAACCTGTGCCCCCACTTTTCTCCTTCTTCTTGTTTTGAGCTCTTGATTTCTAGTCCATTTTCTTTTTTTGTGTGCTCAGTTTTTTGCCATTTTTTATCTCATTTATTACACAATTTTACTAAATTAACGGTGAAATCATATAGCATGTATGGCTTACTTTTGAATTCACCCCATTTTTCATCCAAATTAAGTCAAGATTCGATATTTAAATGGCTTCGAAAATGAAAAAAAAAAAAAAGAAACTAAAAATCTAACATCTCCATTCATGGCTAATTTTCTCCATTAATGATCTTTTTAAGTTCGTTCAAGCTTCGTTTAGTATAAATAAGAGTTGAGAAACATACAAGGACACACAACATAAGCTTAGAAACACTCTAGATGAGCAAATCAAAGCTTTCTCTCTCTAACCCGACCCCTTTCTCTCTCTAGGATAACTACCTCTATGATAGTTTTTAGCGAAAACCACCACCACCATGAGAATCCTCATACTTAAAAACCCTAGGTAAGACACTCTTGTTCAACTTTTCGAGCCAATTCGAGCCAATTGAAACTGATTGAAGTTGACAAAACCAACTTAAGCTGACCCCAACCATCCTAAGCCAACCAGGTTTGCATTTTATTATTATTATTATTATTATTCATCTATTTACTTATTTATTTTTTATTCTTTTATTCATGTACTTGTAAAATAAAAAAGAGAGAGAGAGAGAGAGAAAGAAGGAAGAAGAAGAAAAGAAAAACAAAAAGAAGAAAAAGAAAAGAACAGTTTATTTTATTTATTTATAGAAATAGATAAAAAGGAATAAGTAATAAATAAATAAGAAATGAATAGGTTAGTAAATAAAAATCATTTTGGCATTTAGAAAAATCAGGTTTTTCAAAAATAAATGGACCTTTTTTAAATTAGGGTACTTTAGAATTTTTCAAAAATAAAATTTAAGATTTAGGACCTTTTTTTTTAGAAATTTCCTTAAATAAACCAAATTAAGTTAAAAATGTAAATCCAGTATATTTTCAAATTAAAACAAACCCAACCCACTAAGAGTTTTACAAAAAAAAAAAAAACAAAACAAAACAAAAAGAACTATGTACGTTTGATCTTGAATAGCAGGTACGTAAGCACTTACAGGGTGATGGTAAAAAAAAACAAACCTAATTTTCCTTTTTAGTTTAGATTATTCAAGTTATTCAATTTAGGTAAATAATCGAATTCTGTTTTATAAAATTGAAAGATGATTTTTAAGGTTAAGGTTAAAATTGAAAAGTTAATGGTACCTATAAAGGTTTAAAGATCTTAACCCCCAGATCCAAATCTCTTGTTATAAAACCATTTTACAAAATTGATTTTATCGTTAAACCAATGACTAAGTTATAATCAATTCATCCAATTGCTTATAACTTAACTCATTTTCCCAACTTTGTTCGGGTGGTGACTCCAAAGCATTTTCCAAGATATTAAAAACCGATTTTCTTTAAGCCCCGGTTAAGAGTCGATATTAAACGGGTTGGGTTTAATATTAATCAGTTTAAAGAAAACCTAATTTACAAAAACCGGGAGGACAAAATCAAGCTTAACAGCCTCTTCTCATCAGTTCATCAACCTACCTTTGTAGCTTGGCAACTTATTCAGGATTTAGTCTATATGTAAGCTTGTTTAATAATGTAGCTCCTAGCTATAGGTCTATTGCATGTTTAATTCCTTTTATTGATGGTCGACCTTTGGGCAACTCACTAAGGAATAGGTCGGCAAACTCATTTAGTAAGGCCTTCACCTTAACAGGAAATAGTTCCTCATTTAAGCCTCTCGTCTCAAGTAATCTTCTAACCAATAGATAGGTTGGCTTTTCAAGCTTCATATCTCTCTTCAGTTGGGCTCGAGTCATCACTAAAGCTTCCTTCTTCAAAACTTGTCTTAGTTGAGCCTACATGTTTTTAACTTACTCAACAGTCATAAGGCTAAGCTTCATTTTCTTGCCCTAGTGTTCCAATGAGCATGTGTTCTTTCTTCTGTTGTATATCATATTCTGATCAAACATCCATGGTCGTTTAAGAAGAACATGAGACGTACTCATAAGTAATGCATCACAAAGTACTTCATTTCGATAGTTTCCAACATAGATCAGCATGGCCACTTACTTATTTACTTATAAGGCCCCTTTGTGACTAAGCTAATATAGCTTGTAAGGTTTAAGGTGGGGCTTCATTGGCAACTTTAATTGCTGGACCAAAAGGCTAATGCAGCATTAGTACAACTTCTACTATCTACAATGAGTGCACACAGTGTTCCATTGACTTTGCAACAAATGTGGAATAGGTTCTTGCCCTACTCGTCTTCTAGCACAAAACTCATACTCATTACTCTTCTTAACACCATGGTTACAGGTATAAAGTTACCCTCTTTACTATAAATGATCTTCTCCTCCTTAGACTATTTAGTGAGTCTAAATCCTTTTAGCTCATCAATCTCCTCATTAATATTATCAACCTTAATGGTCGGCATCTCTCCTTTGATTACCATTACTCGTCTATTTGGACATTGCACAGCCATGTGTTTGAAGCCTTGGCATTTGAAGCATTTGATCTCGCTAATCTTCCGACCAGAGCTTTGTCATTTCTCCAACTTCTTCGATACTTCTCTCTCCTCTTATCGAACAATCAAAGCAAGTTGAGGTTCAACAACTTTATTTGGTTCCATTAGCACAGGTTTACTTAGAACAGTTCAGCTAAGGGTAAGCTGACTAACAGGGGCTTGGAGTTTGCCCACTCGACACCTTTCGATCCTTTGGGCAGCTCAGATTGCCTTATCAAGTGTACTAATCTCCAATCTCATACTTTAACCCACTAATGAATTGGGATACAATTCAGTCTTCAGCTTAACAACTTTGCAACGAATTATTAACATTTGGAATTCTTTTACATACACATTAACACTTGATTCTCCTTACCTCAACTCTTACAGTCTCTTAAAGGCATCTTATAGGTAGTAGCTTGGAATGAATCTCCTTCTCATCACTCTCTTCACCTTGACCTAATTTCTAACCTTGTGCTCTCATTCCCTTCTTTGGGTGGCTTACAAATTCTTCCACTATGGGGAGGCATAGCTAGTAAATTTTAGCATGATAAGTCTAACCTTAGTATTATTAGGCACTTCATGACAGTCAAACTATTTTTCAATCTTGTCTACTCATTCTAAGTAGTCTTCGGCATCACTACTTCCACAAAAACTAAGGATTTGTGTCCTTAGTCCTTCCACTTTAGCAACTCACACATTCCTCTCCTCAAGTTCATCATACTTTTCTTCTTCATCACATATCTCCTCATCTTCCTCTTCTGTCTCTTCCAATGCAAGCCTATGTCGAGCAACTCTGTCTACTCCTCCAACTTAAGCTGGTCGAATTGAAAATTTAGCTTAGCCAATGCCTCTTTCGAGTAGCTCATTGGCTTGGCCCTTGAATAGGTCATTTCTAGCTTACTATTTGTCCTCATTTATAGAAATCACTAGGTTAGTCAGTAAGCCAGTAAGCCTGTCTAGTCGCTTGAACTCCCTTGTTGACCTTAGCTATTTCTAGCACCACTTTCTTGGTTTCTTAAGGTTCATTAAACACTAGAGTTAGATATTATTGTAGTGCTTTAATAGGTTAACAGCTGAAATACACTTTGAAAATCCTCTTTCGAACAATAATGAATAGCACTAACACAACATCAATTACTACAACAACAATATTACGCTACTTAGCAATAAAACACTAGTCACACACACTCTGTTTTATGAACATAAAACAAAGGAAAACAGAGCATTGAACTTTCTTAACTTGGTACATTAGTCCAACACTCACTACCACCACGCAAAGCTCCTTCAACACGATACTATTCCTAACTTACTAACTTCACACACAACACACTTCAAGAATTACTCATGAACCCAAATAAGAAGCTTACTCAAACATAGCTAAGCTTTGATACTAAGATGATATGGAACCATAGATGAACACATAGTGCCAATATCACGTGTAACTAAGGGGATGAGTTCAAACCGTAAAATGGTCTAAAAAATAAATGATAGTCGAAGGTTAAACAAAGGTCTTTATATACCAACATAAGATATGACACACCAATGCCTCACACAAGCTCATATCACACTTAATATGATGTACAAGTATGGTTAAAGGTCACTTACAACTAATCCATACTCAAATAGCCTAATTAAGAGCAAGTAAGAGAACACTTAGCTCAAAAGGAAAAAGTTTTATCTTTTGTATTCTTAAGAAAATTTTTTTGCTGATACATTTGTGGGGTATTTATATACCCTTATTAGGGCAAGTCCTAGGATTCTTCTAATTACAAAATTAGATATATACTTAAAATAGAAAATGTTTATAGAGAAAGAATAAATTGGTAACAACAAAAGGAAAATATCCCTTACTAGGACAGTATGGATGTTAGAGGAATAAGACATACGTCAGCTTCCTAGTGTAGTAGTCCACTCGTAGTTGTATGTTGAGCAGAGTTGATCTAAGTAGAGTAGGTTAGGTCGCCAGTTTGGTAACTCAATTGCTCGGCAATTCAAGTTCTAAGGAAGGTTTAGTCCAATAAGTGGTCATTCTTTTACTCGATCTTGGTTGGTCAACTCGGAAGCAGGGCAACTCAACTTCGGTCATTTGTTAGCTGGGCAATAGGTGGGTTCATTATTTAGCTCTGAATTGGTTCAGCATCAAGAGGTTGACTTAGCAATAGGTCAACCACCTCAAAGGTGTCTACAATGAAATAGAAAGAGAGCATAATGGAACAACTCAACTGGTCGAGGTAGAAAATGTGTTGCTCTCTAGGATTCAACTCCTCTAAGACAGCTTAGTGAACCAAATTAGCATGTACTCGAGCTCGAGAGCATGTGATTAGTCTACGATCTCCATCATAGGATGTAAGCTTCCAAAATTGAGTTTAGGATAACCGAGCTCAGATTTAGGGCTTTTAGGGTAACTTATTCAATTGAGCCCAAACTTTGCAACTAGAATGAAAAAGTTAGTCGAGATATTACAGTGAAGTTAGATTTTAGTAATAACGATCCGAAATCCCAATTTTGCCCTTAGAAATTGGAGTATTTACTAAAGCCCTAAAATGTTCAGAACTCCTAAAATTGAACTTAGATTACAACGAGAACTTAGAGATAAGTTAATTGAGCTATAAAATGAGATAATGTAGTATAATTTACTATAAAAAAAATACACGTAATTTTTTAGTATACCCGGTACAAATAATAATTATACTCGTAAATTAACTTTAAATTGAGTAATTATATATATATTGTGTTGAATTCATGAAATTAACCTTAGAATGTATTCTAAAAATAAAAGATATGCTAGAAACTTAATTATATGAGTAAAGTTATATATTTCACATGTTATTACATAAGGTATAACCTTGTATATTAATTAAAATAATTAATTCTAACATATAATATCTATATTTAAGTAATTATTTAATAAAAGAAAAAGAAAAATTAATTAAATAATATTGGAAGGAGGCGTGGCAGGAGGATGAAATTGCAATGCTGATTCAAAAGGTGAATGTATAATATTTGGACACCTCATGCATAAAAAAAAAAAAAAAAGAAATTGGAAAAGAAAATATGAATTAATTAAAGAAAAATTCCTAAACCGACTTTGAAGCACTATAAAAAGCCAAGATCATCAGACAAGATAGTTTTAGCAATTTGGAATCAGAGAAAATCGGAAAGAAAAATTAGAAAAAAATCGTAGAAAAAAAAACAAATTTAGAAAAAAACAGAAAAATTAGTGAAAGTGTGGAAACCTAACCTAGAGTAGATCTGCTGTGAAACCCAGCCAACCCCACACGGTCCACCCACCGCGCCAGCCGTCCGACAACCGCCCAGCCGCCGCCGGCCACCGGAGCACCCAAGAACACCAAGGTCAAATTTCTGCCCTGTTTTTCAATAATTTCTAAAAAATAGTAAATCCACCCAGAAAATTATGAAAAAAATTACACTTAGGTTATTTTAGACATGCTTTCATGTGATATTTTTATTTTTGAAAAATTCGTAATATTTAATATACTTCATTAAGAAATCTGTAATTCATCCGAATATATATTAGTGAAATAAATATACTATATGATGTTGTTTCTAACTGAAAATTTTTGTGTAGGATGAGTATGATATATGGGTAATTTCTATGTAGCCCAAATTTTTATTTGAATGATTTTAATATTTATTGAATTTTTAGGCTTGAAATTGGTCCGAAAATAGGCTGAAATTATGAATTTAATAGGAAATTATGAAATTAATTGATGAAATGGACATGTACTGATCTATAATAAATAATAATGGTATTGAGTCAGATTGGAATTAATTGGATGCTAAAAGAATTATAATTGGATAATTAGTCAAATTTAGGGGTAAAATCGTCAATACGAAAATATAGGCAATAGGTTGAAAACTTGAAACCGAGTGATAATTGAATTCCCTATATTTTTAGAAGTCCATAGAAATTTTCGGGGAATTATTAGGTGATCCGAACTATTTACTACGAATTTATTAAGTAAAATAGCTTAAATTACAAGTCGGGATGTATTTGTAATATTAATAGACTAAAATGAGTAAAATAGATAAATAAAACCTATATATAGGATCGCTAGTCGAATTGGGTTGAATAGAGATTTTATTACAATTATTAATATTTTCTGATCGGGATGTACTTTAGGTGTATTAAAATTGAATAATACTTATATTATTACAATATAAGGACAAATTGGATAAAATATAATTTAAAACTGTAAATTATGCATAATACGGTCGTTTTTATATAATTATGTATAATTGTATTAAAAATTCAAACTACCCGTTAAAATCCATCTCTAAGAACAGGACTCATAAGATGTGTCGTTAAGTCTATACGAACTCAATGACACTAGTTTTGTTGAAATCGGATAACCTTAAGTAAACTAGCTTATATCTATAACATATTCAAGAATATACACATTTCGGTAACTCTACCGGAATCAAAACATGAATTAACAAATAAAAAGTACGTTTCAATACGATCAAAACGATATATAATACGTAATAGTAAATATGATGTATAATGTTAATAATTAATAATTTAATAACATGACAGTATATTATGGAAATAATATATATATATATATGTATATATATATATCCATTTTAGATTAAACCCTAATGTTTTCGTAATTATTACGAAAACTAAATTTAGACCTTTTGTGTAATTAGGACCTTCCAAAGACGGCTGACAATTCAAGTCAGAAATAACGAACGTCTGAACAAGTAAGTTGGGATGGTAGCTTCGCCGCTGTTTGGGTACTATTTTAAAAGTATCCGGAGACCCAAGAGTACTTTTGGTTGTGTTTGTAGTTAGATGATTATGCGCATGCTATGTGTATGAATGATACTCTGTTGTGACAGGAGTTCAACTCCTTGGTGTGCTGTTCTGCATATTTGCATGGATTCTGTATTGTGTGAACTTATTGGTCACCTTTGATTATCACTAATGATTATTCGACTAAAGTGTAATTGGTCACGCATAATCACCCGTTAGGGGAAACGATTAAGAGTGTTAAGCCAAACACCGACTTCCCTCGATGAGGATAGCTGAAATGGTCCTTTCCCCATCCTTAGTCGAACTAAGTGATAGGCGAGGAGGTCGCGGCAAGGTTGGGGGCCGTGGTTCGAAGGCGGTCTTGGGAGGGGGGTGTTCTCCATTGCACAAGCCCGGGTTTGGTTTAACTTTAGTCGCGATGAAACTCCTCAATCCGGGTTGGAGCGGATGAAATTTCTCTAACCTCACAGTGGACCGGTTAACATTGTGCGATGTTTTCATTTGAGTGATTGCATTGCATTTCATCATAATTATTAACCTTATTTGTGATTGTATAGTACTCTTCTGACTCCGCCCCACTTACTGAGCTAGTTGTGCTCACACCCCTATAGACTCTTTTGCAGGTACTGAGTGAAGATAAAAGATGTTCCGGTACCAACGTTCTCAGGTTAGTGTGCTGCTGTGTGGGAAAGTGAGGAACGAGGAATTTAACTGAACCTGAGCTTTTGCTTTGTCTTTAAGTTTTGAAGAAAACTAAATGGGAATTCCCTGGGAGCCCACTAGTTTTCTAACTTATTGTATATAAATCGTATAACCTGTGGTTTTTAAAAAACTCTAATTGTAATCCTTACCCTTAGACGTGAAATGTTGTATAATTACTGTTGTAGTACTAAACTACAGATTGTATAGAACAAGTATTTTGTTAAAGCTCTACCACAGGTTTGGATATTAACAGATGTCAGAACAGACGTTTCAAGCTGGTTGAGTTGTGCGCCTTGTGTAAACTGCGTCTACGATAGTAGCTGTGAGGTCAGCTTCTATCTTAGATTAGTTTACACGGCGGGACTGTTATGACTCTTCTTGTTCGGGGCGTGACATAGGACATGAAAAGTATTTACAAAATATGAAACTTGGTCTTAGAAAAACACTTTATCTTATCAATAAAACCAAAGAACTAGTGAGGATAAACTTTTAGGTTAATGTTAATATAGCTAATGAAAGACTCATGTTATAGAAAAAGAAGATGAATTGTGATACCTTGTATAAAGTGTAGGTAATGAATATCATGTCAACATCAATTGGAAACTTCTAACACAATTGATGGAAAAATACCCTTTAGTGTTTCTTGGCACAGTGATTAGTTACTTTTATCCTAGTGTTACAAAAGGTATTAAATTTAACCTCTAACTAATAGATAGACAATTTCGAGATGAACTAAAGTAGAAGTTGGTCACCCTATTTTGACTTGATTTAGAATAGAGGTCTAAGGAGAACAAAAAGTGTTATTAGGGTATGACATATAAATATTTCTAAGATGATCTATAGGTTGAGAGTGGTAGGAATAAATTGAATCGTACATCTAAAAGACGAAAGAATTGGTTTAAATTATAATGTCTTACTACAAGGATGTAGCATGTTTAGTAGTGGTTTGGTTAAGGAAGGGGACCGTCTGTATGAAATATAATCCCACATGGATTGTGGAAGAGAAACTGTATTAGTTTGTAATGTTAAGATAATCAATACCATATGAAATGTAGCTCAACATGGATTGTGGAAGGGAATTAATGTTGGTTTGTAAGGTTAAGACAATTAATATCATATCAATATTAGCTAGAAATGTTTAGATCAAGTGGCTAAAAAATGCTCTAATAGTGTTTGCTAGCATATTGATTGGTTGCTTTTAGCCTGAGGTGTGATGTGAATGTTTATCAATACACTTTATTCTACCACCGTTATATCTTTTCAACAAGTGGCATAATTTCATAAGATGGTTTTATGAGAATCCTACCCTAAAACTTGAAATCTTAAACCTTAAACACAAGAATCGCTTCTTCTTCTTCAATTTGATGAACATATAAAGCTTCTTAAATTACTAGTCATAATATGGTATCATAGAAAAAGATTTTGGATTCAAACCATATACCATTAATCAACTCTTATCTAATTAAATTATCCACTTGTTATAAAAAAATATATATATGTTAAGGAAGCCTCTTTCAATTACCTTAAGGGGCAAAGTAGTGAAATTTTGAAAGCCAAAAGTTCCTCAAATTGTTAATGGGCACCTAATCCTCCGTATGGCTAAAGATGATATGAGAAAACAATACAATCTAAACATTACGTATATAAGAAAAATCACAATTTTTTTAAGGGGAAAAACAAAAATAGGACAAAGTTTTTGTGTCTCTATCCATACTTTTGCAAACAACTACCACTCATGCATGCATATTATTTAAAATAACCTCCACTTATTGGTTTTTATTCATTCAGGCTAACATACTAAATTGATATAAACATCAATCAAGATATCAATTGAAGATAGAAAATATTTTAGTCGTGTAAATATTTATAAATTTTATTAAAATAATTATAATATAATATTATAAATATTGATATCTTAAACAGTGGATAAGATTGATTATCATTTTTCTCAAGAAATTGTAATAAGATAGTAGTCTTAAGGAAATGGAAACTCATCAATTCCAATTCTCGAGCTAGTGGGCCAATGGACGTTTGCGTATCAAATCGGGTTCTGACATCCCTAAGGACACCAATGTATGCAGCATAGGCTACGTTTTTTCATCTTCACTAGAATAATGTATTAATTTAAAATAGGTTTCTTCGTGACTTCTGCATTAATGGAACGCATCTCAAAAAACATGGATTTCCATACACTTTGAATTGTGATTTTGTCCTATATATCATTAGGAGATTCCTTGAAATCTACTGGCGATTATTTTAATTGGAAAACAGTATAAACCTTCCGCAAAAGCAAGTTTTTAGACAACGTGACCCCTAAAAAATTATTGATATTTCCTATATGGCTCGACAACTCAATGAGTGCGTGACGGTGGTAAAATATTAAACGAAAGCAAGCTGGTACTCTAAATCACAGAAGCCAATGTTGGCTTTATTTGGGGCCATCTACGAATCAAAATTTTTTCCTCTAATTGTTTGATACCCTCAATGATATCATAGCGATATAGTGATTATTTATGAGTCTAATTTTGGTTTCTCTACTCTTGTATTGTACACTTAGGAGTAGTAAAACTCGAAACTAAGTTAAAATTTAGTATTTTGGGGTGTTGGTCAACTAAAGTCAGAGATCGATTAATTAGAGCGTATTTAAAAAGTATATATATGATCGCTATATAGTGTTTATATTCCGTTTTTTACTTAATATAGGGTTCGATAGATAGATTTATAGTAGGGCTAATGGTCGAGAAAAAGTCTATTCTTGTACTACAAACATCTTTATTTTCAGTATGGTGATTTGATGTTCTGCTCTCGTGATTTGTCATCTTATTTCATACGGAATTTCCGCATATCACTGTATGTTATCTTCTTTCCCTATCCCTTTATATATCTGCTGTTGATATGTTCGTATTGTAACAATTGATCTCTTTAAAACTTTTACATTAGCATACACAAACATATAATCACGGAGTTACAAAATATAACAGGAAAACTTTATCCCATTTCTTCATACTAAATATGGAATAAACTGAAGGACACAATGCAATAATGTCAATTTTTTATCATTCTTCTTAGATAGGATTCGTGTGTTATTCTCGATTATTTAAACGTTAAACAACTAATAAACTCCGGAATCGATTACTTTTGTAATAATGAATAAATGTAAATATTAGAGAAGCACTCGATTTGAGGTGGGACACCTGCAATTTGTGGATGTATCTGTAATGTAGAATAATTAGTTACTAACTTAGCGAGTAACTTTCATTACTTAAATCAACTCCATGTCCCCCTCTATTTTCTCTCCATCCATCCATCCACATGACCTCATTTTTCTTCTATAATTCTTCCTTTTTCATCCATATTCGATCCAACCATATTAGTAACAACTGGAAAATGTCAAAGCAAATGAATACTCACATCTTCAACCTTTTCTTTGTCCAATCAAATTATTTTCACTTTTTCTCCACGATGTTTTCCACTTATTTATAACTATTCGTAAATTTCATTCTAATAATGCATTTATGTTTATGCACACAATGCTTTGTGTACATTATTTATATATATACACACACACGTATGTACATATGCACTCGTAAGCATAGCTATAAAAGTATAATTATAATTTTATTGACATGCATTTTGCTTTAATAATGATTTTTCACATGTACAAGTGTATTGAGTCATGTATAGAGCAGAATTACTAATATGCCACTTGAGGGCTACAACCGATTGCTAAATGTGGCATCTGCTGTGATCTTCTCGATCAATGTCCTTTCGCAACAAAATTGTCCTCCAATTGCACCTGATCAACCATCCAAACACCCACAAAAGAAACTCATGGTAAATTTAAAGAAACCATCAAAAACCAAATGCATAAAGAATTCGATCCATAATCCAATAGTTCTCTACCACAATTTGAATTATCAAAAATATTCCTCCCAAAACCGAATATTTTACACAAACTGCAAAACATTCCCACAATAAAAAAAAAAAAAAAAAAATTAATGAGCAACAAAGTTTAAATACACCCCATTGCTAAGGCTACCACCTACATCCTATCATCTCTAAATCGTACGAACTATGTCCAAGGGCTTATATATCAGTACTAACGAGAATAATATAAAGTTTTAAAGATTTTGTCCAATTTTAATATGTTTTTTTTTAATTACATTTCACTGCTTGTGTGTATGAGAGAGAGAGAGAGAAAGGGAGTACAAGCATAGGGTAATGAATGGCAATCAACTCTCAAGACAATTTGGCATTCTCATCATATACAAGCAAGTTTCATTCTGAGGAGAAAAAAAAGGGCAGCAAATAATGGATTCATTTTGTTGATCTTTTTCTCGTCTTTTTGGTGTTTTGTGAACATCTATTCAAATATTGCATTCCGCATAAATAAGACACTAAATACATGAAAATATAATTACATATATATATTCCTATTTTAGAATTTAAATATTTAACAAATCCATATAGATTTTAATTTACCTATCATTTACTTTATTCATTTTGCATAAATACCAATTCAAATATCATTTTTCAATGCATAAAATATTTTTTTATATCTTTTCTATTAAAATTATGTGAATTTTCACTTCTCATTCCCCATGCTTCAATCATCACTTTTTATCATAATTACAAAATATAAATAGATAAGATACAAATAAGATAGTTTTTAATATATTAGATATTAAAAAAATATAGTTATAATACAAATAAGATATAAACAAAAAAGGACAATCCGAACAAGACCGATATCATCTCAAGAAATGAAATTCTACACTACTTTCGAAATGAAAAATTGAGAAGGGATTGATGATTATTATATTGGATCTATATAAAGCTTATGACATCATCGAATCGGATTTTACATTGAGTTTTGAAGAGCTTAAATTTCCCATATTTGTATGTATGTTTAATGGATCAATGTGTTTCTTCTATATCCATACAAGTCTTAGTTAATGATCAACCATTATCACCCTTTCATCCTAGTAAAGTCCTTACTTGTTCGATTTAAATATGAAATTCTCGCCTATATTTGTAGAAAGAGAAGTCATTTATGGGAATTTGAAACCTTTTAAAATTAGAGGATGATAGTCTTAAAATTTCACATGTGACCTTTACTAATGATATTGTTCCATTTGCTAAGGCCATTTGTAATTATTGAAACTAATCAAAGCGTGATCAACCACCGGGCTAAAAGTAAATAAAGAAAAACCAGCTATATTGTTTCCAAAAAAAAAAAAAAAACGAAAAAAAAGAAAGAAAGAAAGAAAAAAGAAAATCTTAGTTTCAACGAGGAAAGTGTTATCTCAATGTTTAGCAATAAAGCATCAATCCTTCGGAAAGTACTTTGGATTTCCTTCGAATTATGATTTAAAACTTAAAACATCCCAGCTACATATTATTATAGAAATAGCGAAAAAGATAAAATGCCTAATGGGTGGAAAATGAGACACGTGAACATGGCCGTGCATGTCATCTTAGCCAAAGTTGTTCTTGAAGCTTGTATTTCACATAAGTAGGAAAGTTACCACAGAGAATAATTAATAAATTAACTCAAGTTGTGAAAATTTTCCTTTGGAGTGGAACAGAGGAGAGAGACCGAGTGTGCCAGTTAAGTTGAGAAAAAAGAGCGTTGCTAAAGGACTTAGGAGGTTGGGGCTGATAAATTTACAAATTTGAATAAAGCATGTGCATCAAAGAAATACTGAGAGCTTAATGAAAAAAACGTGATCTAGGCAGATTTGATCAGCGCTAAATATAGAAAATCCTGCCATGAAGGATGGCTAAAACACAAACTCGTTCTTCTTTTACCAATGAATTAGTGGGGAACTAGGATTTTGTCTTTGTGTTGGCACACTTAATTTTAGGTAATGGAATGAAAACAAATTTTTGGTATTGATAGATGGGGTGATAACTTAACAATTTGAAGACTAATACAAGATCCGTTGTCTTCAAGTACTTCTAAGTTTTAACGTTTAATAGTTGCTGTTAAGCAAAAAATAAATAAAATGAAGAATAAATCTAGATATAAACAAAAGTTTTTTCTTATTTAAATAAATTTAATCTATTTATATTTGACGTGATGTTTTTCGTTATAAAAACTTATTTATAATCCTATCATATCATCCTAAATTATCAGCCATAGTCTTAAGTTCCTTTCTTTTTTGTTTTTTTTGTTAATACGATTTACGTATAATGATACATTCGGACCTCCCACATTGCTCAACTTCGCAGCGACAATGTATACCGTTGGATTTGGGACCCTGCAATTATGTAAAAATGTTAGTCACAGTCCTAGACCGTTGACAAAAAGACAGTGACATAGCATGACATCACCTGTGTCAGGAACCAATGAATCAGTTGTTAAAGCTCAGAGTTACGTCATGGCCCTCGACACTTTGTCGGCCCCAATTCCAATAGTATTACCCCAACATTGAAAAAACCTATCACAACCACTTTTTTTCGTACACTTTTCTTCCTAACACTTCCATTGATGCAATTCACGTATATCAAATCGTACCAGCAATTAAGCTATGATGTTGGGGATGGCATGCTCCTTTTGAGCTGTATTTTTGTTGGTTTTTGTCTTTTTGAACTGTACATATTTGAACGCGGGGTAGATTTTTTTCCCGTCTGGAAGAGATTCGTTCTTCCCATTTTCCATGGCATCGTGAATGTTCATATAAGGAACTACGACCTTTGGATGAAAAGAGTCCAGTCCGTATAGAAGAATTACAATAGGAATTAAAACCCTAGATTAATAATTAAATGAATATTAGCCCTTTCAATTTTTTTTTCTTTTTTTTCTTTTGTGTTTGAATGTGTTTTTGCTACAATAATATAAACACATCGGTAATAAAGCAGATAATAAATATATCATATAATCTCATGCGTTTTATATAAATCAAAAACCTTAATTTAATGATCTGATAAACATTACCCATTTGGAGTTTGCTGTTATGAGATTGTTTTGTCAATCATAAATAACAAATGCAATGGATATAACATATTAGAAGTACATTAGAAATCCTCTATATAATTGCTTAAATTTAATAAAATCTTCTATGTTCCAATTGAGTAGTTCGAGTTCTCTATATTTGAATTTTGTATCATAAATAAGTTACTTTCCCATTGTTTTCATTCATTACTCTAAAAGCATTTACATGGCACCTTCAAAACCCTAACCTACTAGCATGCTGAAAACACGAAAAATTGATTATAGAAGTTTTAGGTATTCATTTTATAACCCTTGTAAAACATGTTTTGAATTAAAAATTTTTATCATAATAAGTTTGTATGCTTTGTCAACATGGATTTGGAAATAGGGTGCCACACTAGTGTTTTCAAAGCTCTCTGGAACAAAACAGAAACAAAGGGACATATTTGGATCAAAATGACTTGCTAGAACGATAGGAAGCCTAATTGAATTTTGATATAAAGATATATATGGGAGATTTAGTAAGTTCTTATTCTATGTAGATAACATAAGTTTATTTAACTTACTTTTTATTTCTATTACAATTGCAGGAGACGCGATTAAGGCAAGGGATATATATATACATGTCCTAAATTGTTTGTGTGCAATGGATGAGCAAAAGGAAATGGATTCAAAAGGTGTGGATGCTCATGCATATCCACAATTTAGCATACAACCCAACCGATCGACACATGCATTAGCTTTTCAATCAATCATTAAACGGTTTCAATGATCTTATGTCCTCTATTTGCTGGGCTAAACTCTCTATCTCTTCATCTTGGTCTGAACAAAGGCACAATTATTTGCTACATGTATCTTCTTCAAACTATGGTCTCATTAATATAGTCCTCTCTATAAAGGTAGGAGAATTAGCAATTTTTTTGCCCCAATAGCTATAATATCCTAAACCAAAATTGTGAGGAGATTGTCGTCGTTGTTTTGTTTTTACCCCCACTTCAACTTGATGGATCAATGGATAATGTTTGTTTTGACGACATTCGCAGGAGGGAATTGTCGGTTGGTAATTTTGGAAGGACATTGCATTATTATATTAAATCTACTTAATTTTGTATTCATCCACAGAACAAAAATGCAATCAAAGTCCGGGACCTTTTCAAGTTTCAAGATGTCATTGCAATGATATTGTACATATTTACCATCCATCAAGAATTGCGGCAAAAATTCACAGAAGACAGCTTCTTTTATTTGTGGTCATGTTTACTGTGATTTAGGATGATTTATTATAACTTAAAAATGACTAAATCATATAGTTATTTTTTAAAGATTATACTGTAAAATTCCCTATTGCTTTAATATTCTCAAGTTATTTATTAATTGATGTTTGGCAAAAGAAAAAAAAAATTAATTGCATATTATCATGTGTGAATAACAAAATGAAAAATATGGTCTATATTAAATATTCATTATAAATTGTAGCGTGACTGGAGAACCAAATAGAGAATAGAAGATCTTTATCGATAACAGGTGAACAATTGGAATTTGATATTTGGTGATTGAAGTCCGATTAGATCATAACCCTCTTAATTTCTCATGAATTTTAGGAACATGATTTGCTTTTTGTCTTAGTTCCGTGCTTTGAGTTGGTCTCAATCGTCCAATTATGCCTTCTTTCATGTCCCCCATCTCTGCTCTTCTCAATCAACTGCTACACGTAAAAAGAAAAACAAGTTCTTATCATTAGCAATTTTAGCATAGAACAATGCGAAAGAAGATATAAAATGGGATTTGTTACCTCAAACTATCATAAATGGTTATCTAAGTATTATAAGTTGAAATTGTATTAAGCAATAATAGGTTACTAGTTGAGTTTTTTTTAGATTAGTTAATCAGATATTAGTGGGTCTATTAAATATTATAAATAGTAAATTATGCATATTGTAATTCATTAACTCATAATAAAATCAAGAATTAGAATCTTCTCTCTATCAATCATCTCTAGAGATTACCTTGTTTTAAGTAGAGGTTTACAAATTTTTTCACCGAATTTCTATTTTTACAATAAACACAATATATATGCTCTTGTTGATTTGACCTTGTCCATAAGGAAGTTGTTTGGTTTGGTTCCTTTTACCTAGAGGTGGGCAACAGGCCAAACCTAGTCCTAAACTGGTTTAGAACTGTCGGTTCACAAGCTCGATCACGGTTGACCTGTGATGGACCCATGAGAGGGGGCTCTAAGTCGAGAGCTATAGTTTTGTTCTTAATATTTAATTTTTTATTAATTTTTTTTAAATACATTAATAATTTCTAACAATATAATATCATTTCTCTTTTTTTAAGTGTATTAATTTATTAGTATTTTCTAATTTTTTTATTAATTTTTTACTTAATATAATTTCAATTTTTTTATTTTTTTCCCTCAAATTTATTTTTTTCTCATATTTAAGTCCTTAACATTTGATGAGTTTTGCAAAACGAACTTATATTAATTGAAATTGAATTTTCTATCTATTCTTAATATATAATTAACTTATGATTAGCCATCTATCATTAGTTTGATAATATTATTTTTTTAAAATTATCCCTCTCCATTGCAAATAAAATAGTTTTGATGTATAATGATTTAGTAGATATTATCCAATTATTTTTTTTAATTTAGTTACCTCCATTTTCTCTTTCTTTTTCTTTCTTTTTTTTTAAGATCACGAATCAGCCTAATCGATCCGCCAGTTCAATAGTGAGCTAGCCTAGTAGTTCACGACTTATCAGTTCGAGTGATTTCCAGCTCAAGCGATTCAAGCGAGTAGTTTGGCCCGGCCTCCTAGGAGATAGTTTGGCCCAACCCGACTCGTCAAGTCAATTTATGGTTCAAAACTAATTCTTTCCCAGGTCTACTTTTACCTACCAAACCAAATGGAACTGCAATTTATGGATCGATATTTACATCATCCTAGAAGGAACCATAATTTGAGAACGAACTTAGTCGTGGATATGGATTTCACCCAGCATATGAACTCATAATTGAATTCAACGCAAAAGTTTAGTTTAGCATTCAAAGTCTATAGAGTAATACACGTATAAATATGGTCTTTTGCTCTTAGGATCACGTCTGTTGGCTTTCTCGATTGAAACAAAATCATCCGCAATTTTTATGTTCTTTTTGCAATGTCTAGACGATTATAGGATATATCGACATTAACTGCACTCCACCATAGGGTTTTTGAAGTTTTGGTGCACGCAATACAGAATTGAAGCACAAGGAATAACCTAGAGATCGATGAGAAATTTTTAATGGCTTAATTCAATATCAAGGTGTCAGTTGGTTCCCAGAAATAAATAGGTAGGACTTAGTTACACCTATTTCTATAAGTGCCTTCCATTTTATAACACATAGGATTCCTTTTGAAAGTTACACTGGGGTTATGTCTATTGCATGTGTAATATTACAAAAGTTGGTATAATTTCAGAGACATTCTATTTATCAGTATAAGTGTATAAATGGGTTAAACAGACCAATTTGATCTAGTTCACTTTGTCCACAAGTTAAACGGGTCGAGTTAATTTAGCTTATTTTTTAAACAAATAAGAAAATCTTAACCTTAACTTGTTTAAAAAGCAGGTTGAATGTGTTAACTTACAGGCCAAAAATATAAATGAGTTAAATTAGTTAATCCAAACCTATCCTCTTTGATTAATGGATTAAACAGGTTAGGCTCATTTTACCTACTTTTAAATAGGTAAATAAAACTTTGGTCCAAACCCATTTTAAAAGAGGATTAAATGAATCAGTTCGCGAGCCAAATTGCACACCTCTTTAATGATAAGATGAATCAAAAGTATTTGTGAAAATAATATACATAAACTTACCTATTTATTTCTCAATTGGTACACCTAACCCCAATTGTAGCTCAGTCGGGCCTCCCTAGACGGCTAGACCGAACCTAAAGCCCCACCCACACCCCCACCCCCCCTCTTTTTCATTTTTTTAGCGACCGTAAAATCCATTTGGAAAATGAAAAGTATTTAACTCTTGGTTCTTTTATGCTCAACCTTAGGTGGAATAGTCTTAACGGAGGCCTATAAAATTCGTAAGCATGATAGACAAGCCCAATTCTTTTTTCTTTCGTTATTGTTGTTCTTGCCCATTCAACTATTTGTGCCCTGCTCGATCACTAAAGCATTGGCAATTTCAATCCAAGTTGGGCCATTTGTCAAAATCTTCTGCCATATAAACGTGACTGACAAAGTCAAGCAGGCCCGAAAACGAGCACCAGAACTCTACAGGCCGAGTGGTCTTTCAAAAATCTACCGTTTACATTTGATATTTTTACCGCGAATAAGGTAAGTGCATATAGTGAGACTTAAAACCTGTCATCTATTTCCTCTTTTTTCTTTTTTTACCATCGTATTAGTGATAAGGAAATGGTTTTCCCCTCTTCAAATGTCTCCTCTATCCTTCATTTCCTTTATCTAAACATATTATTATGTTACTATTGGTGAATGGAAATTGATCCAAAAAACAATTGCGATGCCCAATTCCATTACATTTCTTATGTTTAGAAATATTTTTAGAAAGTTGAATTGCGTTTCTTTAAAATCCATAATTCTGACTTTAAGGAGAATTCAAATCTACTTTATAAAAAAGTGAAATCACGACTCTAATCATGTCTCAATAACTATCATTAATTGAAATTACTTGTTAAAACTTCAACTTAATTATATATAATTATTAATAGCATTTTTTACAAATACTAATACATACTATCCCTTTCACTAGTATTCTAAATATAAGAAATAACTTATCATTTATGTCTTAATTTCATTCCTGTTCCATGGTATATTAGCCACAATTTTTGCATTAAACGGAGCCATGACAAATGAGGGAGGACAATGGGGAATGAGAGATGATGAAATTGAAGGTGATGATGGTAAGATGGTTAGACAATCAACTAAGATGAATGCAATAAATGGAGATGACAAGTCAAGGGAGGAGAGAAAAAAAAAAATGTTTCAATAGTATTAACACATTATATGAATAGATTTGTGACATGTATGTATCAACAAAATTTTAAGACATGAAAACATAAATAATAGTTTTTTTTTTAAATGCGTAATATCATTTGCATGTCATTCATTGAAATAAGTAGTATATTAGTACTACTAAATTTTTTTTTGGAGAGAATTGTCAATTGGTGTATTGGAAGGACATTACATTGTTCTATTAATTTTACTTATTTTTGTACTCATCCACAACTATGTTAATGGCAGGTACAAGATGGGTTGAGGTTATGTTCATATATAGTCATAGTTATCAAAATTACAATTCTACTTATATAATTATACGAGTTTACGATTTTAGAAAATTTTTCAAAATTAACTTATGTATAAAATTATTTTCGTGTAGAAACTTACATTTTCTATCGAGTTTATCGATTCTATATTCTTAAATTGAATGGCTAAAAAATGAAAAAAAAAATATAACTATACTTTTATAAGCTATCGACTATTAGGGTATTATATCATTTTTTATATCTTATTTTAATTTTTTTTTTCTCTTTCTCTCTCTCATAGCTCCTTATTTTATGTTTATAGTTTTTATCTAGATTTTAACTTCAATATAAAAAATTATAAGGAAAACTATATACTTTACTTTAAAATAAATTGAAGTATTTATTTCTTTTTAAAAAAAATTAGTTTCAACTTTATTTGCCCTTCTTTCATACATATTAAATTATATACTATTAGTAGTTTTTTATGAGAAAAAAAAAACTTAATTTCTCTATTTTTTTATGTTCATCATATATTTCAAATTTTGGATAATTACTATAAGTATATCTACAATTTTTTTAAGTTATTTTATATAAGTTATAGAAACCTATATTTTTACATTTCTATTTTACATTCTAATTCATAGACTCTTTAGCAATTCTAGATAAAATTGCAAATTTAACAACTATATATATATATATATATATATATATATAAAAGTTCTTAAGTTTGTAGATATACCACAACAAAAATACCATCAAAGTTTAGGTCGTTTTCTAAGTTTTAAGATGTCATTGCAATGACATCACATATATTTAGCATCCACTTATCAAGAATTCACATATTTTGATATTCTTGAGTTATTTATTAATTGTTTGGCAAAGAGAAAACGTTACATATTAATTGCGTGTTATCATGTGTGAATAACAAAATGAAAAGTAGGACCTATGTTAAATATTCATGATAAATTGTAGCATGATTGAGGAACCAAATAGCGATAGAAAAACTTTCTCGATAATAGGTGAACAATTGGATTATTTGATTACTAAAGTCCAATTAGATCATAACCCTCTTAATTTCTCACGAATTTTCGGAACATGACTTGCTTTTTATCTAAGTTCCATGCATGGAGTGCGTCTCAATCGTCAATTTAAGTCTTCTTTCATATCCCCCATCTCTGCTCTTCTCAATCAATTGCTACAAGTAAAAAGAAAAACAAACAGAAGTAACAACCATTCGCAATTTTTAGCATAGGGCAACGCCATAAAAACAAAAAAAGAAGAAGAAGAAGAAGAAGAAGAAGATATAAAATGGGATATGTTACCTCAGACTATACATAGATGGTTATCAAGTATTATAATTTGAAATTGTATCAAGCAATAATAGGTTACTAGTTGAGTCTTTTTTTATATTAGTTAATTAGATGTTATTTGGCTATTAAATATTATAAATGGCCAATTATGAGTATTGTAATTCATTCACTCATAATAATATTAAGAATTAGAACCCTCGCTCTGTTAGTCATTTCTGGAGACTACCTTGTTTTAAATAGAGTTTTAAAAAACTTTTTCACCGAATTTCTATTTTTACAATAACCTAGTTATGAATGCAGTATAGTATTAATGCTCTTGTTAATCTGTCTTTCTCCATAACTAAACCAAATATGGAACTGCAATTTATGGACTGATTTTTACATCTTGATAAAAGGAACCATAATTTAATAATGAAAGTAGTCATGGATATGAATTTCACCCAACATGCGAACTAACGATTAAATTCAACGTAAAAGTTTAGTTTAGAGTAATACATGTATAGATATGATCTTTTGCTTGTAGGATCACATCTGTTGGCTCTCTTAATTATGAGAAAATCATCTGCAATTTTTATATTCTTTTTGCAATATCTAAACGAGCATAGGATATTTTTAGAAAATATCATTATTAACTACATTCCACTATAGGGATTTTGAAGTTTCGGTGCACGCAATAGAATTGAAATACAAGGTATAACATAGAGATTAATAAAAATTTCTTAATAACCCAATTCCAGTATTAAGGCATCAGTTGAAGCACACTAGAAGTGAATAAATATAGCCTAAGTGTACTTATCTTTATGAGTTCCTTCCATTAAACTTATGACACATCAGATTCCTTTCAAAAATTACACCAGGTATTATATCTATTGCATGTATGATATTACAAAAAAATTGGTATAATTTCAAAAAGAAATTCTATGTGTGATAAGATGAATGAAAAGTGCGTGTAAAAAAATTGCACCTGAACCTACCTATTTATTTCTCAATTTGTACGCCTAACCCGAATCGTAACTCAGTCTGGCCTCCCTAAACCGGACCGTAAAAAACTTTTCTTTTATTTTGGGCCAGCGACCATATAAACCATTTGGAAAATGAAAAGTACCGAACTCTATGGTTCTTTTATGCTCACCCCTTGGTGGAGCCTGGACAGACAAGCCCAAGTCTATTTCTTTCTTTGTTGTTGTTGTTCTTGCCCATTGAACTTTCTCTATCCGGCCCAATACTAAAGCATTGACAATTTCATCAATGTTCAGCTTGGAACGATTAAAGAGTTGGATCTTGAAAGCTATACTTAATCCAAGTTGGGCCATTGTCAAATTATTCTGCCATATAAACGTGATTGACAAAGTCAAGCGGGCCGAAAATGAGCACCAGAACTATACGGTTCGGGTCGGGTTTCGGGAATCTACTATACATATTTGATATTTTTACCATGGTAAGGTAAGTTCATATAATGAGACTTAATTGTAGGAAATCACTAGCCTATACCCTTTTTTTTTTCTTTTGCCATCGCATTAATGATAGGGAAATGGGTTTTTTTTCCTCTTCAAATGATTCATCTCAACCTGATTCACTTGATCCAAACACACCATTAAGATTTTCAATCCAATTGAATGTAAAAAATGTTAGGAAGAAAGGTGGAACTTATTAGAAAGTTTCCAATGTTTGAGAAGCTCTTCTTAGTGATTTTAAAAGAATGTATTGAAAACAAAATTAGAGGTGATGATTGATGTTAACAATCTAAGTCCACTCTTCATGTTCAAACGAATTTGTATTCGAAAAACCTTAAAACCTAATACAACCCATTTATTAATATTCTTTAAAACATAAACCTATAAACTACTCATTTAATAAACGTAGTTTTTGAAATGAACCTATTTATCAATTAAAAAATTATAAAAGGGATCCATGACATAGTTGTACAGTCTACTGTAAGACTCATAAAAAATTACAATGGAAAAAAAAGGTTATCACAAAATTAAGGTCCATAAAACAAATTAGAGTCTTAAACACATTGTATGAAAATGCAATAGAAGTGTTAATCAAAACAAAGTCTATTGAATATAACTAAGTCAAATATTCTTGATTCATTAACCACATCAAATTGTTGCATCACATTAAGCCATGTTAAATGAAGACAATGGATGATGAGAGATGATAGAGTAGACGATCAATTAATATGAATGCAATAGACAATGATGACAAGTTGTGAAAACTCGGATTGAATCAAGGTTCATCTCGCTCGTCCTAAACAAATAGGAGGCATGGGCTACAGGTTGCACATGAGTTGCCAGGTCACACGATAAAAGAACACCCAAGATATAGATGCCCACATTTTCATGTAAGAATGCATCATAAAACCAGGGAAAGAAAATTGCAGGTGGCTAAGAGGAAGAGGAAAGAGAGAATACCTTGCTTGGTTAAGGGACCTAAAATTAAGAAAGAAGAGCAAACTATACAATATAATATATCAATATAAGATCTTATGTAAAACCATTACTAATCCTTGTATTAAATTGGTCAGCACTTCAAATTCGAACTTATTTATAGGAAGTGTTTAATAAACAATTTACAAATTGATACAGATTTCATATATGAATGAGTTTAAATATGACCTTGGATATAATTATAAACAAGTTCAAATAGGCTTAATCCTATATTCATATTAATTACCAATCTAAACCCCTTTTTTTTTAACATATCAAATATGAGTTGGTAAGTCGTGTTTAAAATTACTAGTCCTAATTAGAATTATTCTATCACTAGAAAATTTAACAAATTCAAATTGGAGTTGTTTCTAATGATGTGTCATTTTTGTAATTGTAATTTTTTTACCTTTTGTAGCCTATTTGATTTTTCCCTACCTATTTGGCTCCACTCTTGGTTGTTAAAATTACTTAAAGTTAATTCATATGATTGTACAAGCTTACGGTCTAATGACTTTTCAAAGTTTAATTGAAACAAAATCATTTAGATATAAACTCATGGTGGAATTATAAGTTTAGGTGTATAATTCTAACAATTCTACATAATTCTCAAGTTTATGAGCAATTCTATATCTTATCTTGATTTTCTAATGGACTATCAAACTAGGAGAAAAAAATAACTTGATTTTTACAATTTAAAACAAGCTCATTAAAGTATAAGTGAAACAACATTGTATTTGCTTCTTTAACTTAATTGATTAATCTACTAGCTTCACTTTTTAAGATTTATCATCCAATAATGAATGGATAGTTGAGGAAAAATGTATATACTTAATTCATCATGTGATGATTGGTTAGGTTTCGCTTCTAGTGCAAGGGTAAGGAAAAAGATAAAAGTGATATCTTAGAGAAAAATGGTGCATATATAGATTCAGGGAGTCATGGGAATACAACCCCATTGTTGATTTGGAGATCATTTGATGTTATTGAAGATAAAATTATGAATAGGTGCTTAAAAAAAATTGGGGGGATGGAGGTGCTACGTGATCCCCTCCCACTCAAGTATTAAGCAATCACCCATAGCCTTTAAAAACTAAAGGGAAATCATGACCTAATTTTAACTTAATCGAGTTTAGGCATGATTTTTACGATCCTAGTAGGTGATAGATAGTCACCTATAACCAAGATAGGTCAAATAACCAACTATTTAAAGTGTTTACAACCCACCTTACTTGAAGTGGCCAATAGCCACTTATGAGGGTCACATGACACCCTTTGATAACCTCTATTCACCCCCTAAGTGTAGCCAAATGATTTCTTTTTTATTAATATTTTGGATATTTTTTTTCTTTTAATTTTCCCAATTTTTTTTTATCTTTTAATAGTTTTGTTTATCAATATTATATTATTTGTTTACATTAATTACATGGATGGATTACAAGACATCATGTGGCATACACTAATGGGATATGTAACATGTTAAAAAAATCCTCATATACAAGTTTTTACAATCGTTAAGAACTCAAATGCAAATATAAAATATAAAAATTAAAACGGTTATTAGGATGTGAGCTTAGTTTCACAAGTGTGTAGGAGATAAGAAATTCCTATTTAGTTATTGGCTTAAATAATATGAAGTCAAAGCCTCTTTCCTTTTTAATATGAGTTTACCCAATAATTTTATCAAGCATCTTCATTCATGATGCACATAATGCCTTATATTTGATTATATAACTAATCATAGCTATAATAAAGTAATTTGGCTTGGAAGATGTTCCGGTATTTCTTTTTCTTTTAAATTTTAACTACAATATATGTACATTCAAGATTACCTTTGTAATGTCAAAATACTATTGATATCAATAATATTAATTATGCACGATCTTAAAGTCATTGTTAGATATAAATAATAAACGCACTTAATTAATGAAATGAGTTAAGAGGATGATCAATAACAAGAGAATAAGATAAGAAGAGGATGATCAACAATAAGAAGTAGAGAATCAACAATAAGAGCAAGAAAATCTTCAAGAGAAAAATATAATTTTCTATTCTTCACTATCATTCAGAAGACGTATAAGTTAGTTTGTTGACTTTTTATGATTACTATTATTTTTCATGTAACACATTTAGAAAAGAGGAATACTTGAGGACCAACAATAATGAAAGAAGTTCATGTTTGATCTAATGAAGAATGTAAGCCAATGATTTGAAATAAGTTCAACTAACCTATTCATTCAAATGATCAAACTTTGCACCTTTAAATGTCATGAGTTAAGGTAAAATGATAATTAGGGACAAGTTATGAAAGTATATGCAAGTAAGTTAAATATTGTATAAAACCTTCTTTTTGGTTTATATAGTGAACTTTATGAATTTTATGTACTTTAATTAATAATTAACCATGCATATTTAATTAAAATAATTATTTTATTATTGTAGAAAAATATATCTATAGTTCCTAAAGAGGGTAAAAAATGAGTTATACAAACAACAAGAGATGATTCAAGGACTTATAAATGTACATTGAAAAAGGAAAAAAAAATTATTATACGAGGTACACAACTATGAAGAGAGATTACCAAATCAAATAACAAAATGTACTTGATGAACGGTTTAGATATCATTTGGAATATTTGAACTCTTAAGATGCAAAGGTATAATGTATCATTTAATATACTGTATTTATATGGTGTTAATTTTGTACATAGTTTTAAAAAAAAAATTTATAATCTCTTGAATAAGTGAAAAATTGATGCTCTAATAGAGAAAGACATAAGGACTTATATATTATGGAGCCAAAAATCTTAATAAGGGTTTGGTAAATAAATCATCTTGCATTCTCTTTATTGTATAATGATAATGAAATATAAATAGTTACAATTAATTGTATTGTTTATATTTTTCATTTAAAGAAATGCAAAAGAGAATAAAGTACCATCTACTTGTTTAGAGATGTATATTATCACTCGAAAAAAAATATAGAATGAATGTACAAACAATCAAATGAAAAGACACAAAATAAAACTATAAGTATTCTATATATATTTTTTATATATATTTACATTCTTTCCCATTATTATATATTACAAATGTAAATATAAGTTTTATCATGCGCTTCATAATGGGTAGGCTCGCATGGAGATGTTATGGTCCTAACAATTTGACTAAGATGAAGGGAGTTATGAAACGATTTATTCATTTTCTCAAGTGATAGGAAAATATTATAATGCATATGTTAGACTTTATAAGAAGAGTGTTACTTCATACGATTTGAAAGGAATAAGAATAGTTAGTGAGCCATTTATAAGGCTTTCCAAAATCTCATAGAGTCTATCATAATAAAAGTGAAGGTGGAGATGCACAAAAAAAAAAAAAAAAAAGAAGTAGAGTTAGAATGAAGATTAGAATAGTTGTAAAGGGTCTACTCTTGTTTAAATATTGATTCTAATATTTTTAATAGCATAGTTTCACCAGTAAAATTTCCTAGAGATGCTTATAGTGTTTTGTCTATTGCTTTTCACAATATGTATCTTTTAAATGATATGTATTGTCTTCTTACTTATATAACTATGTAATCTCTATGTTACATAAGACATGAGATGTTTCTACATGATATATATATATATGAGTTTCCATGGTTATGATTTTAACTATATGTAGACTTATGATTAATTTATATTGTTTTCTTTTTATGTGAGATAGTTATGTTAAAGACAATTATGCTTATATACGTATTAAAGTCTATGCAAGATTAGGATATTTGAGATATCACTGAATTTTCTTTTTTAGATGAAATATCATATGATATCATTGAACTTCTTTATGTTACTTTTAGAGTGTTTGTTTAAACAGTTTACATCTTATTAAAACTTAGTTTTGTTTACTAATTTATGTATTTTAAGAATATTGACACTTATGAACATTTTAATGGTAATTAAATGCAAACTTAAAATATTGTTGTTGATGTTACTTTTTTTATATTATTATTTATAATATCTATAGGTTCTTCATTGTAAAAGTTCAAAATGGTACATATAAGTTTGAAAGTGGTTCATAATGTTAGTTTTGCAATATTATCATTTGTAATATCTTTTTGGTTTTCCATTGTTAAACTCCAAAATGTTATATATAAAGCAAAACCGTTGCCTTTAATTATTATTGAACTATTACATTTGATTTTAAAAAGCGTTACTCTTAATGTGTAAAAGACCATTGCCTGTGTATAGAATGAAATGGTTGCCTGTTAAAGCTACAAACCATTACTTTTATCTAGTTACTCATTACTAAAACTTCATATGAACTATTGTTATTGCGTCTTATTCATATCAAATCATCGCTTTAATTATTCCAATTGTTGTTAGATATTATTGCGTAACTAATGTGCTATCTCTCATCATGGTTGCCTATTCAGAGGACAAATCATGACCAAATTGTTACATATTTACTTAAAAAAAATGTTTTAGTGAATGTATACAAATCGTTGCCTTTTATTTTGAAACTATTACTTATCAAAGAATTGAAACCATTACTTCAACTAGACAATAGTTACCTTTACTGTTATAGGATCCATTGCCTTATATCTAAGACAACATTAGTCAAATGTAACAAATGCAAAATCATTATCTTAGATCAAAGGCAATGATCTTAGAATCACATCAAAAGTATTCAAAATTCAATAGCATATTTATCTTGTTTTTAAAGTAGCTAAATATCAATGAAGGTTTCGATTTTCATATAGTAACTTTACATTAAAGCTATTATAATGGGTGATGTTATCAAAAAGAGGTATATGCAATTAGCTTCTAGGTGCTAGTACGTAAAAATGAGATGGACTTAGTCGATCATTATTTTAATGGTTGTAACGTGTTCTAGAGTTTTTGATCTAAACTATTAAAAACTTATGAGATAACACAACAATTGAGTATTAAAAGCATTTAAAGTGTTATTTTATGGTGGCCAATGAGATTTAAGAAGAAGCATGTGCAATTATCAATTGTTACAAGTAGATTATGGAAACTTTAATTATTTCACTTAAGGTATAAGCATAAAAGAGACAAAAATATGGAGTTTAGCTTGTAAACGAACAATCACTAACATTATTATGACAATCGAAGCAGATCAAAATATTAGCGAAGCAACTAAAATTCATTCCAACTAAATTTCACAAATCCATAAGAACCTATACCAAGAATAAAAATTTGAAGATAGTGCATTAGATAAATCTGAGTTAATGAAAATTGAACATGGACATTTCATGTAATGGTAAAGTGATAGCAAGGGGGGAATTGGTATGAGATAGAAATGAAAAAATGAATTTTGTATTTGGATGAATATTAGAAGATGACAGTATAGCACCTCTATAAGCAACATAAGATATATAACATCGAGATTGAAATTATGAGTTAGATTATTATCCTTTTCAACCAACCCTAAAAGATCCACTATTGAATTTAGAAAATTCAAACAATGATAAAACAAATTAGATCCATAATTTCACACATTTATAGAGAAGCAAAAAAGGTAATGAATCATCTAGCCAACAAATCCAAATTAATCAAAGTAGATTTTGTTAGTTTTAATCTTCATCATTTAGATGCACTTTTTAGAGACTGAATTCATATGAATCAACACTCTTTTTCATCTATCAAAACATAATGCAATTCTTTTATTGAATAAAATGAAGTTTTTCTTTTAGAAAAAAAAAAAAAAAAGAGCATACGACATTAGAATAAAAATCTAATGACTAGTAGCTCACTAACCGTGGTACAAGAACCTTATGTTTTACCATTCTCCTTTTATTGTGCCTTACTAGTTTTCTCATCTTGTGTTATATGGGAAACTAAATACCAGTTTTATTTTCCATCTCCCTATTATCAAAGGACCCCTTCTTCTTTTTTTTCCCCCCTTTCCCTAATTTTTTAGTGTTATATCATCTAATGTAAATTAAACTAAAGACATTTTTATAAGAACTGTAAAAAATAAAATAGATATTTTTCAAAATGGAACTTTTTGACAAAAATATTTGATAGAAACAACTTGTTATTTCCATCATTTGGCTTGTATTCACTTTAATAACTTTCCCATAAGGAGAAGATCATCAGCAAAGAAGAAATGGGATAATTTATTCTTTGCATGGTGAGGATTTTCATTTCATTCTTGAAAAAATGAGGAAGAATATATAAGATAGAAATATAAACTTTTAAGCATACTTAGGTGTAAACTACTTACCTCATTAGTATTGGAAAGCATCTTTAACTACTATTCTCAAGCCATTCTTATCCTAACAAGTATTACAAATAAGTTGGAAAAGATATATAGGGATTTCCTTTGGGGTTCAATAGAAGAAAGTAAGAAAATTCATTAGATGGCTTGGGATAAGTTAAAAGCTTCAAAAGAGGGAGGTAGATCGGGTATGTTGGATGTGAAAAGGAGCAACAAAGTAAATTTCACAAAACTAGCATGCGAAACAAGGACTATCTCCTTTGGAAAAAGTTGTTCAAGCAAAAGTATAAATTTAGCCAATAGAAAACAAATGTTTAGAAGGGATCGAAGTTTTATAAAAAAAAACATACAAGGTGAACCTTTGGTTTGAAGATAGATTAACAGTTAAAATAGAGAATGGGAAAGATACTAAATTTTGGAAGGATAATTGGAACAAAGATGGCTCCAAGTAGCTATATGGTCCATTGAACAAATTCAATGCGCTGCTCTCAATACAATAGGTTTGGATTGGTTCAAAAGAGTGGAATGAGGATATGATTGGATATCCTATTGATAAATAGATTAAGGAAAAATTAAGATTCTCGATTTTAGAAGAAACAGAGGGCATAGACACACTTTACTAGTTGTTTGAAATTAATGGAGAACTTAATGCAAAATCTGCCTATGAACAATGTCTCAAAGAGGATGAGGATTAGAGCTGGATTTGGAAAGTGCCTACTATACGCCATATTCAGATGCTGATATGGAAAATTTTACACACTAGACTAGCCACGAAAGATAATCTTCTTAGGCATGGTATGATTTTTGGGAATGAATGTCCTCTTTGCAAAATTGAAGAAGAAAGTGTCCTACATACTTTTCTTAATTGCAATTGAACCAAATCTTCATAGAATAATCTAGGAATTAGAACAGGTCCTTCTACGTATGATTTCACCAGTTTTAAGAATTAGATTAAGAAGAACACCTAATGGAAAAATAAAAATTGAAGGTAGACTAATGTGCTGACTGAAACTCTGGTTTTGTTCATACTAAGAGGAAATTGGAGAGAGCAGAATAGAAGAGTTTTCAATCCAAAAAATGCGGTAAAAGATTGTAGTGGTCAAATCAAAGCCGAAGCTCATGAATGGTGGGCTATTAGCAAATCAAAACAATTTAGATCTAGTGGAAAATAATTTAAAGGTCCTTAGGAAAAGCCAAAGAAGGGATGGATTAAAGTTAATTGTAATGGAGCTTCAAGCAAAAATGGCATAAAGGTAGGCTTAGGTATGATTTATCGAGATGATCAAGGAAGAGTGTTAGAAGGCCATTATATAAACGTGTCAATAAAGCTCTTCTTCTAGAAGCAAAATTGTTGATAGTTAAGGAAGGACTTCTATTAGCAAGGATGCTAAAAAAGAAGAACATAATTATAGAGATTGATTCGTAGCAAGTCATTGATTGGTTATGGGATCTTGATATTAATAGAAATTTATGTCATTAAACTCTTGCTAAAAGTAGATCTTAAATTAAAAACAACCTTATAAATAGTAGTTTAGGTATTTTTCTACTCTCTTTTTTTCCTTTCTTTTACACTATATTTGGGACGATTGGAATAAAATGGAAAGGGGAAGAAAAATAGAGGAAATGATTGGAAGGGACAAAAAATAAAGAGAGTATATTTGTTTGAATAAAGGGAGAATGATTGTGAAAAGAAAGTTAATTAAGTATTTTTTAAATATGTTAAAATACCAAAAGATTCTTAAATGTTTAAAATGTATTTCTATTCAAACATTATATGAGCCAGTTTGATGAAATTCCTCCTGATACTCTCCACATATGGAGAGAGAATGATTTTTGTAAGATCTAAAAGAAATTTTTTCCTAAGAAATCCTTTGCTCTTTTTTTTTCCCATATTTTTCTATTAGTCCTTCTCCAACACATTTTTTAGGTAGTGTTTGGTTACTAAAATTGAATAAAATAAATTAAACATTACAAGTACAAGGAGTATAGGATAGTACAATCTTATTGTATTATATTTGATTTACTTAATACTGGACACAATACTTGATTACTAGACTCACTATTATATTTTAATATTTATATCATCAATATTATCTAATATTTATTTAATCATATTTTTATATTATTTAAAAAATATAGTTTGAACGGTTATTGAATTCGCATAATTGAACAAATTACATATAATATTAAATAAAAACCTTAAGTTTTTTTTTCTGTATTTCCCACTTTATGTAAGAATAATTTGAAAATCAATTTTTTTATAGGTTAAATTAATTTTAAAGGAGAAAAGTAATATGCAAAACTACATTTTTAAAAGATTTATTTTAAGCTTTTGATTAAAAAACAATTAGAATTCAAAATTTTTTTTGTTGGGGGCAATTACATTGCCACTATAGAGAGAGAGAGAGAGAGAGAGAGAGAGAGAGAATGGTAATCATGTATGTGTGTAAGGGGGTATTTTTGAGATTTAAAAAGAAATTTATGGTTTGTGTTTTGTAAATTTAACTTTTATATTATATTTTTTATGAAATAAAATTTAGATATTTTGTTCAATTTTTGAGATTTCTCTTTTAATAATTAAGTTGAAATTACAAATAAAAAAATTATCCAATCTAATACCGTAAAATTTATACAACCATACATACCTTACTATTTATTATGGTATAGTATATTTTCACATCCAAGACTTCTAGAGCGTTCTAGAACAAGACACTGCATCTAACTCTGTAGCACTTCTACTTTTCATATGTCAGAAACTTCTCTCAAGTTCCCTGATCCTGAAAATAAAATTTCGGAAAAAACAGTAGAAATCTGGCACATAAATCTAGAACTTTCTCTTTCACCTTCATATAAACATACTTCTCTCTCATACTAACTCGTCAGACAAAAAAATCCTAGCTTCCTAGCACACTCCAATAACCGTATAACTTCTTACTATTCATGTCGGATGACCAAAATCAAATTTTTGCATTTGAATTCCCATCTTGAAGAACTAAAGTTTAAAACTTTGCACTAATTCTGACTACCCGATTCACCAAAATGTTGCAAGTTCTCATTTTTCTTTTCCACTAATTTTCACTACCCAAATCACTAAATGCCTGAAAGTTCACATCTTTGTCGGTAATTGTTCCAGCAATCAGTCTAGCCCAAACAATGGACTAACTGACACTAACCAGATTACCTTTGTCTTTGTACTAGAAATACCAAAAATCTAATTTTGTTGTGTTCTCGAAAGGAAATAATGGAGAAAGTGAAAGTGAAAGAAGAATTGGTGAATTACACTAGTGGGGTTTCTTCATCATCATCGTCTTCTTCTTTTTCTTCAGCATCACCATCAAGTTTTCCTCCACAACCAATGGATGGGCTTCATGAGGTGGGTCCACCTCCATTTCTGATGAAGACTTATGATATGGTGGAAGACCCTTCAACTGACTCTGTGGTTTCATGGAGTAGAGCAAGGAATAGCTTCATTGTCTGGGACTTGAATAGGTTCTCTACCATGCTCCTTCCTAAGTACTTCAAACATAATAACTTCTCAAGCTTTGTCCGCCAGCTTAATACTTATGTAAGTATCCTTTCTATAACTCTTTTATCTAATACTTATGTAAGTATCCTCTCTACAACTCTTTTATCTTTTCATGCGTTTGATCGCTTCTTGCTTTGATTCTTTGATTTGATTTGGAAGTTCGGATTTAGGATTTCGTACATGTAGAGAGGCAGACTTCACATATAGTCCTATTCAGAAATTTATGTCTACTATCTGTTTGTTTGCAAGATATTTGAATCGATGAAATTATAGCAATGCAAGTATGATGGGGGCGGTAAATTGATATTGTTACTTACGGTGATGGTTCTGTTAACGAGCTTATTAAGCATTACATATTATGAAATAGATAAGGAAACTGAAAGTTGTAAATTTGTCTGTAAAGTAAAGTCAAC
Organism: Lumnitzera littorea; assembly: GCA_024138015.1. Lineage (NCBI taxonomy): Eukaryota > Viridiplantae > Streptophyta > Magnoliopsida > Myrtales > Combretaceae > Lumnitzera > Lumnitzera littorea. The sequence continues at coordinate 11,655,813 of JAMXBB010000007.1, read as the reverse complement.
AAGAGTTGGGAGTGCATTTATTAATAAAGGTATTTGCTTCAACTCTGGATGTGTGAATTCAAGTTTTAGGCTGTAGAAAGTTTTGTGTTGGTTGCCAAAATCCGTTGTGGTCAGATGCTGCGGATGATAAGAGGAAAATGTGAAGGGATATCTAGACGTCACTATACTGGATTTTGGTGAAGCATTAGCATAAACTTCTAGATTGTTCAAGGAGTAAAGAGGCTGCTTGTACACAAGAATAAGTCTGAACACCTGTTTTCTATAGTTATGTTAACACTTGTTCCTTAGTTACTCTGGAGAAAACATCGTTTGCTCTGGTTCAGTCGATCATTATCTATATTTGCTTTGTTGTTTACAGAAATTTTGGATGGGCTTTGGTCAGCTATTATTGTTGAATACTTGAATTTTTGCGTTATTGTTTGTGCAAGTATGGAAGACTTGAAGTTCCTTGTAGAGTTCCCCTGATTATTTGCTTGTGAATGAACAACATTAAGCTTATTGCTGCTAAGCCTTTTCAACATACTTCATTTGGAGCCAGAATTGCCACAAGAAAGCTCAAGCAAAAATTAAGTACGTTTATTTGTCGAAGATTTATAGTAATTTCACTAATATTTGGAAATCTAACTGGTCCCTCACAATAGCTAATCTTTCTCAATGACTGCAGGGATTTCGCAAAGTTGATCCTGACAGATGGGAGTTTGCAAATGAAGGATTTCTTGGAGGGCAAAAGCACCTTCTAAAGAGCATCAAGAGAAGGAGGCATGTACCACAAGCTCCACCGCAGCATGGAGGACCATGTATTGAAATAGGCAAATTTGGACTGGAAACTGAGATTGGAAGGTTGAAACGAGACAGGAGTTTCTTAATGGAAGAATTAGTGAAACTAAGGCAGAAACAACAGCACTCAAGGGACCAAATCATCGCAATGGAGGAAAGGTTAATAAACACAGAGAAGAAGCAAAAGCAGATGCTCACATTTCTTGCAAAGGCTTTAAATAACCCATCATTCATCCAGAATTTGGCACAGATAAATGCCCGACAAAGGCAGATGACGAGTGTTGATATTAGAAGAAAAAGAAGGTTGACCATGAGCCCTAGTGTGGAGAATTTACAAGAAGCAATGACAGCTACCTTAGGCACTGATACAGTTTTGCCTTTTGCTGACAATGAAGATTTGGTTACTATGGAGTCAGAGATGGAAACAATCATTTCTTCTGCCTTATTTGGAGAAGCCAGTCAAGAAATCGATGCACCAGAAACAGATTTGAGGCAGGAAGGTTTGAATGATCCAACATGGGAGGAATTATTCACGGAGGATCTATTGACTGGCAACCCAGATGAAGCAGTTTCGGTTGGGGCAAAACCAGAAGACGATGTTGAGAGTGAGGAATTGGTCCCTGAAACTACAGATTGGGGTGAGGACTTCCAAGACCTTGTTGATCAACTGGGTTATCTTGGGTCAGAACCATGATCGGGGTTCCAATCATGTATAAAAAATACCTCTACTTGGATTTGGATTATGTCCATGTGTTGGGAATAGATTGGATTTCGGACCATGTATCCCGTGTAATGCTATTACTGGTTGATAAATAATTTGTTTATTGGTACAAGTAGGACAATATGCTGCAAAGAATGTTGAAGTTTGTCGGAGCACCTTTAGGATTAGCTTCTCCTTATTCATTGTATTTGTTTTTTATCTGGCAGTTTATAATGGCAATGATGCTGGTGTGCTTTGGTGTTGTATAATCAATCTCCATGATCTTGATGTTTTCTACGTGATTTTTCTTTCAGCTGGCAGATTATGTTCATAAAGCAGACTGCACGAATAATCAAAGATCTATCTGATCAAATCCTCCATCTTTAGAGGTATTGTTGGACTTTACTTATCATTAGAGTAGTGTGTGATGTAGCTTTCATACAGGGAAGTTGAAAGTTCAATCGTCTATTCACCTTGGCATTCGCGTGGTGTTTATTATTTTTGCTCTGACAGTTGCAAGTAGTTTCCTGCGATAAGAAAATATCGTTGCTTGTAATAATAGTATATAGAAGTATGTATTTGATTTTGGGATCACATATAGTGAAAATGCGCATAGGTGCACTTCCATTCGAATAACTGTTGAAACCTTTTGTTTTTGCAACTGAGTTGTCACCTTGATCTTGTTGTGTTTCCATAGCAGCCAGAAAAAGCTAATGATGGGTATACATGCCAAGAACATTTCTAGGGGGAAGACACTGAATGCAAATGTACTTTCTGGACTAAAAGAAAACTTTGCAATGTAGTTTTTTATTGTTCGGGATCTCATTTGCATAAGAACATACTATATTGCAAATTTGTGAATAGTAATTATCCATAACCAATTAACATAGTAGCAGCGTAATTTTTGCATATTACCATGTATACATTATTTGTCTAGTTTTACCACAGAGGGTAGCATGTCTTTTACATTATTTTACTATAGTTTCACTGTACTAGGTTCCCGTGTCTATACATACCTCTTGTTCCCTGTTCTAACATTTTGCATATACAAGAATGAAATTAATACAATCCTCATATTGTTACATGGCAAGAGTATCTTGAAATGTGGAAAGATCTGTTCATGGATTGCAAGGGACCATCTGCTCCTCCTCTGCCATTTTCTGAATTCTATTTGGAATAACATCCACCAACGGTCGTCTCACTTATCTACAATAATGAAGTGAGTTAAAAGTTTTAATCTAACTTGACTCACTTTGGCCTACAAATTAAATAGGTTAGGTTCATTTGACGTGCTTAACAAGCAAGAAAACTTTAGTCTTAATCCTTTTAAAAAGTAAGCTAAACAAATTAGCTCACGCAACAAAGGTGTGAATATATTAAATAGATCAACCAAATTAATTTATTTTGATCTATAGTTAAACGGATCGATTTATTTGATGTCTTTTTAAACCAACAAAAAAACTTCGGTCTAATCCTATTTAAAAAGTAGATACGAATTAAAATTTATTTATACACCTCAAACGGTATATTAAAAATTATTAAGAGAATCGGATATGGGCAACTTGTGCTTTAGAGTAAATCGTAGGTCTGCAAATTAAAAAGTTGAGCAAATTTTGCCATATAATACACCTTTATACCATAAAAAAGAAGTCATTGATAACTCTGACTAAAATCCTTTTGGTAAGATAAGAGATTTGGGTCCAAAATATCCCTGCTGTGCATCTTATCGTTGATAATTCAGTTTTGGACCGGCATGCTAAGCAGCATCTCATGGCATAAAAAATAGAACGTTTTATTTTTAGTGGGTCAGACCAGCTTGTTATAAATTACTATCCTTTTGCGGCAATTTCGATTATAATGACGATGAGAAGAACAAGATACGGCGGACTGGACGTAGGAGACCAATGATATAGGAGGATAGAATAGCAGCACAAGGATACGTTGAAAATCTTAAGTTGCAGTTGTTAGCAGCGGAATTAAAGATGAGATAATACATTGATGAGTTCAAACTGATAAGAAAGCTTGATCAAGTTTAATATTTTTCATTTGAGCTCAACTTAAATTTAGATTTGATTTATCTAGAAAAAAAAATAACAATAATAATTCCTTTTTGTAACCAAAATAATATCATAATTTATTTGCTTAATTTTTTACCATCTTTAAGCGAACGGGTGTGGTATCTTTTCCTCTTTAATTATATTAATCTCTAATATTCACTAGCATTATATTTCCTCGTAAGACTCTGGATGCGACAATAGCTTTAGGAAACCAAAGGAGTTTGTCTTTGATAGGATTAAGGAACTCTTCTGCTGATACATGGTTGTTCCTCCAGCTGCTACATTAGTCCAGTCCCCGCTTGGACAGGGATGAGGTTTAGATGCCTATAGATGACTTATCGATCCTACCTTTTCTTTTTCCCTCTTCGAACTGCTGTTGATAGTAATCTAATTTTACATATTTTAGTGTTTAGATGCCTATAGATGACGTTATGTGTCACGCAGGTTATGCATGATTTCCCCCATTATTTTGTACAATGTTGACCCAACAGCAACTTAACGAAACAACCCCGAATAAACATATGGACTCGTACATATTAGAAGCTTTGCAAGACGCTCTTGCACTCTTAACTGCTGCGACGGTTCAAGTTACGAGGACAGGGAGCAAACTTGACTCCTCGAGGGTTACCTGTTTTACTCGATATAATTCAATTGGATCAACTCATTCGATTCAATATGATTCATCTTGATTCATTTATAAAATTAGTTTAAATTACCATTTTAATCTTTATTTACAGTAACTTTATCCAATTTTTATAAAAATTTATCGGGTTATGTCAAATTAAAATATATAATTACTCTTACATTTGATAGAAAATATATTAATTTTTAAGAAAAAGTAAATATATATCAAATGAAAAAGAAAAAAAATATAAAATGTTCTTAACTTTTAATTTTTAATGATATAATTAATTTATATATTTTTAATAAATAAATATAATTATATTATATTTTTATTGATATAAATTTGATTTTAATTGAATTTTTCTTCTTGTTGTCATATCGACTTTTAAATCCAAGTTGGACAACGCTTATTTTACTATTACATGGTCTTTGTCACTGCTGCTGAAGCTTTAATTAAAGTGCACGGAACATTGATAATGACTGCTTTGTGGACCCGCCAAAGCTCAGGTCTGAGTTAGTTGTTTAACAGGAAAACTGAAAGCATGGTACTTTAGGCAGTAGTTTAGCGTGTAGTTTATAATTTGTATGATGTGCCCGTGACTTGGTTAATTGTGAAGTTTGAAAAAGAAATTATATTAATTTTTCATTATTTTCTTTTTGGTCATTTTTTAATTTTTATATAAAAATTATGGGTTACAACTTAATGAATCAAAACAATTAATTATGCTATTATTAGATAAAATATTAATAAAAAATTATTTATCTTATTATAAATATAATCTTTATTTATATATTTCAATTTGCAAATATATAAGAATATACTAACTAATTGTATATAGTATCATTAAAATAAATATGATAATTAATTATCTTCACTATTATTCATATAATTTAATAATTTAAATAATTATCAAATAAATTATATAATTACTTAATTAAAACTAATCTCTTAAAAAGATGGATTGGGTTTGAATCTCTCATTTGCTAAATTATTATAGTATGTAATGTAGTTTAGAGAAAAAAAACTATCATTATATATAAAAAAGAAAAATTATAAAATTGATTACGATTTGTTTTATTAAGAATGCCAAGTTGAATCATTAATTATGTAAAGCATTTGTCAATTGAAATGGAAAAACATATATCGAAAGAACTAAACTTTTTTTCCTACCTTTTCATTTTAGGATTTTATGTTTTTATTTTTATTTCTTCATTTCAAAACCTAAGTTCTTAAAAATGAGTAAAACAAATGTAGAGAGCTAAATTCAATGTTGGGTTTCAAGCCCATTGATTAAACGAATTTAACTATTCGAACTAAGATGACATAACCAGAGAAACCAAGTCAAAAAATAACTGAGATGATCAAAGGAGTTTTAGCATAATAGGCTTGGATTAAAACCCTTTAAATTGGTTCGTTAGATCCAACATTTCTCAACTTAGCTCATATTAATATAATAAGTTCTCTTAAGTCTAAGCTTATAAAGGAGGCCCATCTCAAGTCCATTAAAAGGAAGGGATTGATTCTAACCCTTGATCATTATCATAATTTGATTGATGAGATCAAGGGTCATTCTTTATAAATACCCCTCTCTCTCCTTCATTTGGCTAAGAGAGGATGGGTACGAACGTTGTTACTTTGCCGATTTCTTACTGTGAAAAATCAAACATTTGGACTCTTTAAAAACACTTTTATATCTTTCATCGATAGTGAAATTTGATGCATTCATGCTCATCTATCTATCACTACAAGTGTTAGAACCTTACTGGGATTGCTTGCTTCTCATTCTTGCATTTCTCGCCTAATCATCTTACACATGCTATTAAAGTTACTTCCCTAATCACGTATAATGCGCTTATCATGTAACATGCACATAACCTTCCTATCCGAAGCCTCATCCCCACAATTAGGATCTTCATCTTTTTTTCTTTTTCTTTTTTTTTCATTACAATTGTAATTAAAAACTATGTCCTAAAAGAAATATATATATATATATGAGCATAGGTTGTACTATGAAAAATAAATAAAAATATAAATCTTAAAAGGAAAGGGTAGGGGGAAGGGGTAGAATTTCATTTCTTACTTTTAGCCCTCAAACTTTACCACTTTTTCTAATTGAGTTTTTAAACTTTTATTTTTTTTCCTATTAAGTCTTGAAAGTTTCTAAAAGTTTTATAAAAGAGTTATTCATTAATGAAAAAACTAGCGGTTCATTGATGAATGACTCTTTTGCAATCTTTTGGAAAGTTTGACGATTGAATAAAAAAAATAAAAGTTTGAGAATTAAATTAGAAAAAGTGGTAAAATTTAAAAACTAAAAGTGCAATTTTCCCAAAAGAAAATGATTCACCTCTATTCAAGCCATGTTAGTTTATGAAACGAAAATTTTTAGGCTACATTTATTAAGGTTACTTAGCACAATACCTTTTGCTAAGGAACTTACTTGCACTAAAGAACCTTAGTACAAGTCCTTATATTTGCCCCCTTCTTTTCCTTTTTTGTTTCTCTTTTCCTTTCTCTTAAGGGCGTTCACTTGGTTTACATTGTTTAATTCTATATTTATAACCTAAAGTTAACAATTCCACGCTTAATGGAAAGGATCCTTACTACGCTGCTTCTTCTTTTTCTTCTTCTTCCTCCTCTCCAATAGCAAAGACTCACCCACCACTATCCTTCACCTTCGTTCAACAAACAAAAGACTAGCACCATCCACCACTGTCACTGTATACTTTACATTGCCTTCTCACTCGCCATTGTACACCACTACTTCTCTACTATACATGTATTATTGTACCATCTCTATGGCTTCCCATTCACCACTGTACACCACCACTACTCCATTGTACGCTCTCTTGCTTACTACCTCCCTCACTTCCTCTTTCTCCATCAAAAAACCTAACTTTCTCATCTTTGTCTCAACCTTCCCCTTACCCAAATTACACCATTTCTTTATAATTCTCAAAGAGAGAGAGAAGAGAAGAGAGAAAAGACAAGTAGTAAGAGAAACTAGCATAAAAGAGAGAGAAATTGAGAAGTAAGAGAAACAAGCACCGAAGAGAGAGAGAGAGAGAGAGAGAGAGAGAGAGAGAAATTGAGAAGTGATAGGAAGTGAGAAGAGAAGAGAGAGAAAGAGACGTGAAGTATGATAAAGAAGAAGAATTGGGATTCCAATTAAGACTATAGATCATCATTTAAGTTTTATTGCCAGTTTACTATTTTAGTTGATTTTTTTATCAAGTAAACAATGGAATAGCAATTATAAGTTTATTCATTCCCAATGAATAGTTATTCCGTTGCCCCTTAATTCTAGAAAAAAGATTCAATGGTACTCTTATACCACATAAATCGGTAAGTAATGTGTAAGTATAAATGATATTTAAATACATAATAATGAGGTACATACTTTTTGAAAAAAGTATCAATAATACTTCAATGTGTTAAAATTTTATTGATCTTTACATACACTTATTAATTTACGTGTCTGTTATTGTCATTGAGACTTTTCTCCTAATTCTATTTAAGGAAGTGAACGGGCTATTAAAGTTTACATATTAATTAAAAATAACACTCAAAAAAGTTAAAGAACTCTCTTGAATGAACTCATTAATAAAGTGAAGTGTTCCTTAATAGGAAGAATTACTTCAAATATTGCTACAACATATGCAGGAACTTTTTGAAGAACTTAATGCTAAAAATGACATATTTCCTTGGTTTACTTTGAATGAGTAGATCAATTCCTTACTAAATTCCTCAATAGCAACTCACTAGTAATCTGTATTTATTATCACATTATGTTTCTAATTAATATAATATGACTCTAGTAGTAATGCACTAATTTTCTTAAGCCACTTTTTAAATCATAACATTTGCCCCCATCTTTTAGAAAACCTTATCCTCAAGATTCTAAAAAAAAGCAATAGATATATAGATGGATAAAAAGGAATAAAATACAACTAGTTCTATGTATTCTAATTAAGAACAGTAAAAACTTATGCTTACTTGACACATCCTCTCTTTTTTGATTTAGAAATGTTGGTGTTCTGTACTTGGTGATTAGCAAACATGGACGATTATCTGAAATTCGACAAACTAATCCTTGGGTTGAATTATCTATCCATACGGAAAACCAGCAGATCAAGAACTTAAAGAAAACATGATGTTCGAGTTCACACAATATCCTTAATTTTATCAATGATAAGAATGAATAATCCAGTGTTGTTTTTCATCTCAACCCAATGATGCAGCGGAGATCTTGAATTTCTTTCTTCTCATGATGGAAATGTTCCGGCTTCCTAATGTTTTCCTTATTGTCATTCACGACATTGACTTTTTGCATCGATGACGGTACTTTTTGCATGACATTGACTTTACCTTCACCACTAGAAATCGTTTCTTGCTTGTCATTATTGTTATCCATGGCAGATTTCATTTTCTTAAGTGAAAAATGTGCAAGCTCCTTGAATATTCTTCCATGCTTTTTGAAATTTCATATATACTCTTTGAACGTTCTTTCATATGCTTTGGTCAATTCGTCTATATTTCTTAACCAACAATTCTTCCATCATAGATTTCACATCACCAATGCCAACACATCTTCATCGTCTTCTTGATCTGAACCCATAGAAGGATCAAGAATACGTGGCAACAGCAATGGAAAGGGGTATTCAGCACGATAAATGCATTTCTCTCAGTTTTGTTACGTTGCAGTTAAAAGAGTTTTGTTCTTTTATAATACAAATTGCAAAACAATGTACCAAAATAGAGGGTTCTAAAAAAATAGTTCGAAAATGGTATAATTAAAGTACACGCACCTTTATTGATTATACATTTTTTTAATTGAAAACGCGCTTTGTGAATGTACCTTTTTAGTTATACGAAAGGCGCATGCCAAGAGTACGCCTTCAATGTATTAAGGAAGGCACATTTCAGGAACGCGCCTTCCTTGTATTTAGAAAGGTGCGCTATTGGCATGCGCCTTCTATCTCCTTATATATACCTCGATTTCAACATTCAACTCTCATTCTCACTTCCTTCACTTTATAAAACTCTCAAAACCTTTGATTTTCTCTCTCAGAACGATAGTGTGGCCTTATTTTCTCTCTCCAAGCAACAGTATTACCTTATTTTCCTCAATCTATTTGTAAATAACCCTCGACCATCTTTATTTCAAAATAATTTTTTTTAAATACAAATTACATTATTAGCACAGTTATATTTATATTGTTCATGTGAAATGTAATTAGATGATAATTTTTTTAGTGTTTATATTTTTGTATTATGCATATTGAATTTTGTTTATTATTCATATGGTAATATATAGCTATATAAATTATGATGGTTACATAAAAATATATATATATGACCCGTAGATTATATGTGATTTTATTGATGTATTAGTGACGCCCCAACAAGAAGTGAAATTGTGTAGGTATGATAAGACGCCCAACCGGGAAATGAAGTTATGTAAGTACTTATAGTTATAATGTGAAGTTATAGTGTATAATAAAATACACCAATGAGAAGTGAAATTATGTCGATACAATGAGACGCTCCATCAGGAAATGAAGTTGTGTGGGTGATTACAGTTATAATGTATGATAAAATGCCTCACTGAAAAGTAAAATTATGTGGGTACGGTGAAATGTCTTACTGGGAAATGAAATCGTATGGGTACTTACAGTTATAATGTATAATAAAATGCCCTATCGAAAAGTAAAATTGTGTAAATGCAATGAAACGCCCAATCGAGAAATGAAGTCGTATGAGTGCTTACAGTAATAATGTAAAGTTATAGTACATGATAAAACGCCCCACCGAGAAGTGAAATTGTGTGAGTGCTACGAATCCTGTAAAATCGTATAGGCTTTACTAATTTTGTAATTCATGAATCAACAAGTTGTCAATGGCTAATTATGTAAAGATAATTGTGTATACGAGTGGGAATATAATAAATAGAAGTAACGGTCTATAATATGATACAGACCCGGTGAAAAAGTTGAAGATAAGGAAGGATTCCAACTTCAACCATTTCCTCTAGCAGATTTATGCGAGCATTGGAGTTATTCTTTGTGAGGTTAAGCTTGTTCATCGACATCCTTGTTATTATGAGAGAGGTATATTATGGATGATGATAATATAGAAAACTTCATAGAAATGACTTACGCATTTAAAGAAAATCGGATATAAGAGATATATGTTAGGTCTTCCGGTCAGCCTATCAAGAGTATTGTTAATAGAAGTTTACAGGTTGGGTCTTTCAGTTTTTCTCAAACTCATATGCAGCAAACTGAAGAAGACAACCTTATGTATGACGGATTGGAAACTTATCTGGTAGAAGACCCCACTTTTGGTGAGGGTAATGTAAATGAAGAGGCAATTAATATAAAAATAAGGTCAATCTTACAGAATGACCCAGACTACAACCCTAATGAAGATCTAATTCCAATTGGAGCTCCAACTGATGTTGAGGGAGAGCACGTAGGTATTGAATATGAAGTAGATGAAGAAACTATAGAAGTTGAAAACATTGTAGATTATGCGGCCATGTCAGAATATATATTAAGCAACATTCCATTTGTACCTCAGTTTATTGCTAGCCAGGAGATTGGGATGGCTCCCCAATATAATCAGACTGGGATGCCGATATCCCAAGTTAAAGATTCAATTCCATATATGAACATTGATGGTGGTAATGGTTATGTAGAATTCGAAGAGGACATAGAGGCAGAGAGTAGTAACTAGGTTGATGGCATGGATTTATTTATCGAACAACGCTTCAGTACAAAGGATGGGCTTATTGACACTATCAAGAGATATCACATCAATAACCATTGTGACTACCACATTGATTAATCAAAACCGCACCTATAAGCCGTTTATTATAAGGAGAAGGACAGTAGATACAAGTAGAGGCTATAAGCATCATATAGAAGTTTAATGAGACTATTCGTCATAACAATTCTTGAGAGTTCACAAACATGTGTTAACCTTGATGTGATGTAGGACTACAGATAGATCGACAGTAGACTTATGGCCAATTGCTTCATCAACAATATTAAAGAGAATCTTGATATAAAGATTGTAGATTTGCAAGCAAATATTTTAAACATGTTTGGCTATAATGTGACAAGAAAGAGAGTTTGGGATGCGAAGAGAAAGGCTATGGAGATGGTATATAACAATTGGGAGAAAGCATACGACAAGCTTCCTATTTTGTTAAACACAATAAAGATTTCAAATTTTGGGACTAAGTTGGTTTAGGGATGGAAGGGATCCCTTAAGCCTAGTGTTTCGAAAATGAAGTGGGTCTTTTAGACATTTGGTCCGTACGTACACGCGTTCAAGTATTGTCGACCAGTAGTTTGTATTGATGGTACATTTCTGTATGAAAAGTACAGTCATGTACTGTTGATTGCTTGTTCTATGGATGAAAATAACTATATTGTACCATTGACGTTTGCGCTTGTTGACAAGGAGTCTGCGGAGACATGGGGTTGGTTTCTCAAAAGATTGAAGTAATTCACTGTCAATGGTTGAGAAGAGACAATTTGTCACGGACAGGTACTCAAGTATCAAGAGTGTACTCGACAAAGCAAAAGTTGACTAGAATGAACCATTTGTGGTTTAAAGATGGTGCATACGGTACGTCGTCAGCAATTTTAACACGGTACATAAGAACCAACTGTATAAGAAGCTAGCTACTACTGTTGCTGTATAGGCACAGCCTAGGAAAATTAAGTCTTTAATAGAGAAAATGTTACAAATAAAGGAGGACGCATCATCATGGTTTTCACCATTTGACAATAGCAAATAGACGTTGTCTCATAATGGTTTTTATCGGTTCAGATATATGATATTCAACATTGTTGAGAGCTACAATGCCATTTTGAAAAGAAGTAGAGGATTATCCCTGACTTCAGTTTTCAAGAAAATTTTCTACAACTATATCAATTATTAGGAAAGAAGAGTCAAACAAGCAAGGAAGGGAATGAATGCAAGGTAAGTGAATACAAAGTATGCTACGAAAAAGCTTAAAACGTTGGCCAGGCAAGCTCAAGCTCACATCATCAAGCAATATAGCCGTGAAAACAGGATATGGGAGGTGAAGACAGGTTGGAGGCACAAACCAAATAAAGTGATGAAACAAGGTGGTCAAAAACACATTGTAGACACGAATAGAATGACGTGTTCATGTAGAAAATGGAAAACCTATAAAATCCCTTGCTCACATGCAATAAGAGCACTTAATTCTATTTGAGTTACTACTGGTTGGTACATTAGTGTATGGTATAGTGGTCCCATCAGTTAAATGTTTACGCCAGATACTTCATGTCAATAGGTGATGAGTTGAATTGGCCCCGTCTTGATTACCCATTCCTCATACCTAATGAGAACCTGAAACGTGATTTGAGTAAACCAAGAAAAAAGAGATTCCATATGAAAATAGACTTAAGGGAGCCTGCTGATAAGAGCAGATGTAGCATGTATAGAAAGGAAGGATACAATAGGAGAAGGTGTCCTCAACTTAATAGAAATGATAAAGATAAACTAACTTATACGTGTTATTTTCTTACATTACATTACATATCATATCATGTTATGCTTCTATAAATCAATGACACAACATATTTTTTTATTGTTTTGTAGGTTAGATGGATCCAAGACTAAGTGACCTGTCGATACTGCATGGATAGGGACAACATCGATCATAGAATGTATGGGATTTTCAAGTATATTTTGACGTTAATTTATCTTTTAATTTGTACTATATAATAATTTTCTACTGTTATAATGAAAATGAATCTAATATTATAGGGAAGCAAGCACATTACAATTCGTCGAGTAAAGTTGAGCCTGTGGAAGGGCATGTCATAGATATCATTGGATGATCACTTCATCACCCACCTTACCAATGTTGGTTTCTTAAGGGTCACATGGTTGCCATTCATATAGATTGATCATCACCTCATCATGGCGTTAGTCGACAGGTGGAGACCCGAGACTCGAGACCCGAGACCTACACCTTCTATATGACTTACAGGGAAATAACGATCACGTTATAGGACGTAGAGGTACTGTTCGGTCTCCATATCAATGAGGCTACAGTGACTGGGCATACGCAATTAGTATGGCCTCAAGTAGCTAGGAGATTACTTGGAAATTACCCTACCAACAATACTAGTAGAAGGGGACGTGTTAGTTTGAATTGGTTACGAGACAGATTTAGCGTACTTCTTATAAGTGTAGATGATGAGACCATTCGTCAACACACCCGTGCATACATCTTGCAATTGTTTAGTAGATTTTTATTTATAGATAAGTTTTCGTCGCTTGTTCATATGATGTTCTTACCGATACTAGAGTATTTTCTACATGCCACAACGTTTAGTTAGGGATCAGCTTGTTTGGCTTGGTTATATTGTCAGCTATATGGGGCTGCACAATCAAGAGCGTAAGAGATTGGAGGCACCACCATACTACTACAGATATGGGCATGAGATCATTTCCCCCACATTGCACCACGAACTAGGTTCGGCTTCACTATTCAGGAGGGCCTAGTACTAACTGCTAAGTGGGGCATATCATGAAACACTACATACCATGTTACGCATGTTGTGGATACTTACTAGACTGCATTTGATCTATAGACAAGTAGAGAGGTATGCATTTCTTGAATTTTGTTTTTATTGTTGATCTTCATTAAAAATTTATGGATTATTAACGCACTTTCTTTCCAAATGCATTATAGGTTATATGGGAGCCGTACCTAGATAACCTTATTGATCTTCTACCCCCATTTTACAGTGTTGGTCAAGCTATCTAGACGATCAAGATTCCACTAATATGTTTTCACATTGTAGAGTTTTATTTCCCCGATCGTGTTATACGCCAGTTTAGAGGTTTCTAGTCGATACTGATTGACATTCATACAGGTGACGAGCTACATTATATCCACCTTAAAGGTAAGACAAACATTAACTAGTCAATCGCCCATCAGGGATACATGTCGACCTAGATAGACCGTCATATGTGGGTTGTTAATATTTAGGGACCAAGGAGTATCGATCCAGCTTACTATGACTAATATAGGGATCATATATACCAATACATTACCTATCATAGGGCTGTGATGAGATACTTGGTAAACTTTCCTCCCATTTATCTTATGGTTTTTCCCAAAGCAATCTATATGAATATAATATTAACTATTTCATTAACTATAGGCAGATATTCTACGTCGAGCAAGGTTAGTAGATGATGTCCATGCTGCTCATCATATCATCGATGATGGCCTTTACCATCTCAAAGAGTATAGCGATTTAATATTATTTCCCGACCAGCCAATTAAGCTAACCTCAGTACCTACCCCTCAACCGCATGCATGTTCTAGAGTTCGCACGAGAGAACATCGACTAGCATAGGTACATAGTTGGGGATACAATGATGATTCTATGCCATCAAAATCTCGTCATTCCATCGACTTAGGTGAGATTAATACCGGTGCACCACTTATACCTCTAGTTCGAGCCATACCTCCTTCGACACTCATGATGCTCACGTGTAGATGTATCCACAGCCAACACTGCCAGCTCCTCGTAAACATCATATAAGATGGCCTTAAATAGTACACATAGAGGAAGCTAACACCCAACTATTACTATCACTGTCTACTCTAGTTCCTCATGTAAATTTCACCGATACTCCTCTACAGCCATTTAAACCTTAGCCATCAGAAGGTCCATCCATACGTAAACCGTCATTATTAGCTCATTTTTTAAAATAATTAACTAGATCTATAAAGAAATAGTTGTAAATAACTACATTTATATTACTTAATCTGATTGTTATATATTATTGACATCTACTACTCACTATATAAACGGTTTTTTTAAATGATTTTTCATATTATATTGCTATTATCTTAATACTGATAATTTGCTATATATATATATATATATACTTTCTTTATACTATAACTATTTTTAATAGGTTTAGTTGGTATTTTAGTAAATCATTTAAGTTGACCCACTTCATTAATAGTTTTCGTAGATAATATACTTAGCAAGAGAGAATATGAAGCATGAATTCAACTTAAAAATAGAATAAGCAACTAATTTACTATATTGAAAGTATTTAATTAGGAAGAATGTAAAGCCTTACTTGGATATGCGTAATAGTAACATTGAAGGCATGTGAAAAGAATACGTATTTATTTAATAGCTTAATTAATTACATAAAATAAATTTTAAAAAAAATATCCACACTAAAGACACTGGCAAAACATTAAAAGTGCACGTAAGAAGTGCACCTTCTTAGTGAATAATGAAGACACTTAAAAAGTGCGCCTTTTGTTTTGACCATGGTACGCCTTCTGTTTTTAAGAATATGCTATTTTCGTATATTTTTCCATAATCTATACTATATAAGTAAAAAACTCCAATTAAAACATCAAACGACTTTCCATAAAATACCTTAGATTCTGATGCCATCAGAAGGCAAGAATGGTTTGTGGACTCAAGGATGCGTGAACAAGCCATGGACGAGGCAAAACTGCTAACTATTTGAACAGAAATGTGAAGATCCTTGGAGCAACAAGTTGTTGAAATTACATTACAAAGACAAATTCACACAACTAATTTTACAACTGAATACTCTACTCCTGCACCTTCAGATTCCTGTCCAACCGAGTCGTGTAATTAAGAGGCTTCGAGAAGTTGATTGGCAATGGATCAAAGCCATCACTGCATTTGAAATCTCCATTAAAGAATGCAGATGAGTTCTGAAGGAACTGAAACTCATCCATGGATTGCCTCTGTGCTCTGCGTGACAGATTACTTACCGGTTTCTGCTTTGCTTTAGTAGATTCAGTCAAATTCATGTAACTTGGCCTTCTGTGCCCACTCTCTTCGGTGTTTCCAGAAGCTGGGGTTGCAGATGTACAAAATGAGGATGAAGCAGAACTCTCACCATACCGATAGTCAGAACTTGGGCTAGAAGACGAGCGCGTAGCATGACCAACCAAAGGAGGCTTTGCAGAAATTCTTGTGGTCACATTGTTTTTCCTAACTTTAACACGCAGTGGGTCAGAGGATTTCAGTTGTGCACCCAAAGGAGAGTTCATGCATGTCTTTGTCGGGGTTATTTCGGAAGGATCAGAGTGGGATTGCTCCATTAATCTGGTTTCCCAAGGCCTTGCTGCCATCCATCGCTCTAGCCAGCTCCAACCCCAGCTGTTCTTATCAAACTCACCAGTCTTAAAAGTGGGAACGGAAATATTTGATCTCGAGTTTGCTTCTGCATTTGACTTCCACTGCTGAAAATGCAAAGCATTGGAGATGAATAATTAGTCTTAGAGCATAAGCGTGTATCGCAAATCCATGAGATAGGTTATTAGTTCACTACTTTTTGAGCCAGAGAGTATGCAAGTGCTCTCTCTCTTTTGAAAGCTCCTTCTTGCCTCATTTGTAGCTTTGCTTTAATATCTTCTAGTGTACCCTTACTATCACACCAACCTTCCTGAAAATTAGATGCCAAATATAAGATCGTCTACATCGCTAGTTAGGAAAATGAAGCAAACATCAAAGAATGTCACTAGACGTATCTGTACCTCAGCTTCTTTCAACAGATCAGCTTTGCTGCGGTGCTCATCAAGCATCCTCTGCACGGCTTGGCCCTCAACTGACATTCGCACATGACGGGCCCTCACTCGAGCTTGAACTCGAACAAGAGCCTGCATGCATCTTAATGTAACCGCTGCCTGCTTCCTCACTTGTCTTCCACGAACTAGAGCTTGAAGCCTCACTACTCCTTTCAATGCCTTTAATGCCCTTCTTGCCTGTAATTTTTCGTCCATAGTTATAATCAAAATCTACAATAGGAAATGGTTGAAATACATTTGTTGAAACAAATAGAACAATCTTCAAAAGCAACTCAGTTATTCATAAATTTCCGATTTTCAACTCTAAAATCATTCTAACTACTCCAGCAACTAGACGATCATAGAAAGAAAAATCATCTGCTCTGGAGGATCCAACACTAATCCTATTATTCCTACTTTTGGTATGCATGAGATGCACTACGAGTAAGATTAGCATGTTCATTATTTCTACTCATGCGACGCTAGAGTATGAAATGTTTCTGTAACCCATCTAGTCGCCTGAAAGGAAATTGTTTCACACTGCCAAGAATCAGCGCGTTTTCTGCAAAAGATCACACGCCTAAGCTTCATAGGCACTATAAATATCTAAAATTTAGTTGATCTTTCCAACGGTAAAATTTCGGTTGACGGCAAGCAATAAAGAAAAAGTTAGATGGTCTTACGAGCATGCTAGTGGGGGCTCAAGGCAAACAAGGATGCAAATCTAACATAATGTACATGCAACAGAGGCATAACATCTTAAGCTAATGACCCATTAGAACTTCTACACAACCCACAACCGAATAAATATATTAGACATTAGAAACCAAAGAAGCCAGTGTTTACCAAGAATCCGCGAAATGCGGTTTGAATCCTGATAGCTGCCCACTCCTGTTTGACAACCCTGAAGTCCCTAGGAGGTGCACGGACCAACGTAGCAACCGCCGCATAGAAAGCCTCCCGAGCTGGAGAAGAATTACGGGACCCTTCAGATGCCCTGAACCCGTTCCACGAAGTATCCAAATCCCCCGATGAATTTTTCCTCCACAGCTTCCATTTCTTGCTCTTACCTGCAGTCCTTTCCTAGAAGGAACAAGAAACAAAAGAATTGGGTCATTCAACCGATGCTAAATGTAACAGAAAACACAGCTAAAATACAAATTTCACTTTTTTAGCCCCTTTCACATCAATGAACTTCAAAGCAAAAAACTTTATGAACGTTTTAACTGTTTTAACTCTATAATTACTGTAGATTTTCCTTACTTTTTCGTATCTTACATTTTTCTGTTCTTATTTTGCATTGAAATTTTCAAAATGCGATTTGCCAAATAGCATTGACATTAATTAATGATTAACAGAACCATAAATATCATCCCCCCTCCCCCCCCCCCCACCCCACCCCCCCCCCCCGAAAAAAAAAAAA